>CP022031.1:0-1254186 GCA_002952155.1 Alternaria solani | reverse complement strand
GTCGGGTAGTTTGCCTTTTTCCCCCCTCTTCAGCCCTTGCAACCCACCCTCGCTTTCTTGCCGTTCGGCACGCACGCGCGAGCCAAGGTTGTTGTTTCGCTGATCGCCCATCAACACTGCAATGCTGATCTCGGAAATCTCGGAAGAGTTGATGGGGAAGCTTCGAGGAGACTCCATACAAGAGCATGTAGGCATCATGTTCACTCATCACATTGCATGGGAGGAATGGCGCGTCATGTACTGTTTTGTACACTCTATCCAGGACACAGCGTGAAATTATCTGCAGTCATCCGCTAAACAGAAAGTGTTTTGGTGTTACAAAGTCTGGTCTGTATGCAAGTAAAGGAAATTTGAACTTATGCATCTGTCAGATGCGCGGAACATGCTACGTAATGACGATGCTGGTACTTTCGCAGGAAGATGCGATACAATACTCGCTCTGCTACAACTCGAGCCAAAGCCGTGCATGTCCGCTCGAAAAAAAAAAACTTGTCAGCCCGACATGCAAACGCCATGCTTTATCGCATACGCTATGCGTGCTAACATCCATAAAATGCATCCCCCATCAAAACATCAAGCCACGTATGTCCACCATCCTAAGGCGTGTCGATAAGATCCTCCAAGAACTCGTCGAGTTCGATAATCGTAAACTGCTCCGCCCACTTGGACCTGAACTGGCGCTTCCGGTATCCACCGTTGATCTGCTGTCCCCAGCTGATCAACTCCACCTTCCACCCTTTCTTCAGCGCCCGCTCAACATGAGCGAGAAAGCCGTCCGACATCTCTGCAACAGCGCCATCGCCAGTCGCGAGAACCATGGTGCTCGGCACTTCGGTATCAATGATGCTCTGACACATCTTCAAGTGAAGAATCTCGTCGACACCCTGCTCAACCCATTTCGGAGCTGAAGGTGTCTTGGGAGCCGGCAGACCCGTTTCAGAGTCGCTGCCGCTCTCAGCACGCATTTGCGTAGCCCGGTGCCAGCCCATCCTCTTGACATCGTTGAAAAACTTCTTCTTCTCCGAGTCTTCGCGGACAATGAGTACCTGCTCTTGCATGATGCTGTCATACCCGACGGCCTTGGATGTCTCGACCAACTTCGCCACGTGTGGCAGAGGATTGGCTTCACGGTGCGACCCAGCAAAGAAACGCTTTGCGACGGGCCGGCGACGCTCCATGAGCAGCGCAAGACTGTCAAACGACATGTCGTACGCATCGTGTCGCAATCCGTGGCACCGGAGCATGTCCTTGAGCCCTATCATAATGTTCGAGGCATCAACAAAGACGTGCAATCCATGAGCCGACTCCCGCTCACTGAGAAGTTGCATAGGCGACACTAGCCACTTTCGATCTTCAGGGAAAGCATTCAACAATTTGTTGAACAAATGGTAGTGACGCTCTACCTGCGATCTAATCGTGAGCGGTGGTCGCCGTCCGCTGAATGAGCCAACATGTGGCGTTGGCGTAGTGGGTGGCTGTTGAACAACAGCGGGTTGGGAGCACGTTCGTGGTAGAGTGACAGGTCGAACTGTACGGGGAACAAGGCCATGATATACTGGGGTAGTGGCACGAGGCGGTTGCTGAGCCTCAGCCAAAACGTCTTGGGTCGGTGCAGGTGTAGCAAATGACTTGTGTTGGATCTGAGCAGGTGCGGGTGCAGTGGAAGGAACAACGACCTGTACTTGTTGAAGGGGTTGAGGGGTTTCTGGCTGTGCCGCAGAGGGCCGCTTGAGTATGCTGGGGCGGGACTTGGGCGTCCTGGGCTGCTTTTGCTGCGTTTGAGGAGCTTCGGTGATACTCTGTGCTGCTACCGGGGTAGGAGTCGCAGGCCTGATCTTAGCGCCCACGTTGGATCGCGAGTGTGTCCGGGAAGGCTTGGATGGCGTTTTAGGCGCATCAACGATCTTGGTGTTCATGTCGGTAACATCGTCCAACATATTCCGCAATAGCACTTGCTGTGCTTGTTGCTGCCTCTGCTCGCGTTCCTCTGCGAGCTGGGCCAAGGTATCTTGAACAGCCTGTTCGCGATTTCGCTCTTCTTGCATTTCCTTCTCGGCGCGTCTACGAGCCTTCTTCCGCTGGGTCTTGGTCAAGCCCGTGTTCTCCGTCAGCTCCTCGTCCAGAGCCTCGATATGCTTGGCAGGCGTCTTGGTGGATCCTAGAGTGGGGGATGGTAGTAACGCCTCATCCGAGTTACTCAGTTCGGACTCGGGGTCGAGTGGCGGCAGCGGTGCGGCGTCGGCATCGGCAAAGCCCAGGCTTTCGAATAGCTTAGAGAAGCTTCCTAAGCGTATTCCGCCATCTTTCAATGCGGAAGCCTTGGAGGGCGCCGCAGGTCGAAGCGTTGGGCTGCTGACATCTTGGGCTCCCGAGTCTATCAGGTCGATGACGGAGCTAAAGTCCCAGCTAGAGTCGGGCGGATGCGAAGGCATTTGGTTATGCTCGGCGACTAGAATGTAGGGTTGGTTCTGTATGTATTTGTCGTAAGGAATTGGGTGCTATTGCGCGGATGATACTGGACCATTGTTAGTTATGCAAAGGATGAGCCATGGTAAGGGCGCGCAAGGCTGCCACTCGCACCAGCGTATGATACAGCCTGACAGGGCCTTCACGATCAGAGTGCGGGCGCGCAGTCTGTATCGCAATGAATGTCAAACTTACCGTGTAACTGATCTCGAAACAATGGCCTCAATCGCACGCTCATGATCTATCGCGACGGTTTAATGACAGGAGTGTCGCCGGGCCGAATCAGAGACTCCAGACACGAGTGAAGAGAAAGGAATAGCAGTGATTGAACAATGAGAGTGGCGCGAGGTGAATGTAAGTAGGTGAACTCTGGGTGGCGGCGGGGTGAGGGTGATCGCCAGAGTCACTTGTGTCTCAGCCTCATAGGGTCAGTGCTCATGAATCATTCGGGTCGACATGCCAACGCCACCACGAATGACACATACAAACCGGGTGCAGATCATTGGACCTTCTTCCACGCCAGTCTAGATTGCGCCGCAAACCAGCCTGTGCATCGGATTTGAATTGTCAGAAAGACAGCAGGATGCTACGGTGCAG
This sequence comes from Alternaria solani, assembly GCA_002952155.1. NCBI lineage: Eukaryota > Fungi > Ascomycota > Dothideomycetes > Pleosporales > Pleosporaceae > Alternaria > Alternaria solani. The sequence goes on along the minus strand of CP022031.1, from coordinate 1,251,123 downwards.
TTCACCCATTGCTTGGTCGTGGGTGCTGTCAGGCGCATGAACGACGTCAAGCGTCCCGTCGATTGCAGAGCCTCGCCAATAAAGCAAACATGATCTGTGCAAGCTCTGACGCAGGGTACTTCGATCTCTGTTTCCAGAATTACACTACAAGTACCCTTGATGCCATCAATACATAAGTACGCATGACAACGGATCGACATGCCTGAGCAACGAGCGTTCCTGGACACCCGCCATGTGCAGAATGTCAACTACCACGTTGGTAGCTACCAGAACACTAGTCACTGTATGCTGTGCGAACATCTCCAAGGCCATTGTTTACCATGACAACGTCTCATACGGTATGCCTCGGCACCCAAACCTCGTGCCCCACAACCCGCATCTCTCCAGCAACCCTTCCCCAAGCAGGTACCCCTCCAATTAGTTTCCTCTCCAGAAAAAAATATAAAAATAAACCATGTCCGCAGACTTTTGGGCGGGCTACGTATCCGGTGCTGCAAGCATAATAATCGGCAACCCTCTCGACCTAATAAAGACGCGTCTGCAAGCTGGTAGCTCAGCGCAAAATGTCGAAGCTACGGCGACGACAGGTGCAGTGACAGCCCCACAGGGGTACAAGAGACAATTCGAAAATGCCGGGACGCTCGTAAGAGGTGAGTGAACACCTCTAGCAGCTAATCTCAAGACCACCAGGCTGACTTGACTTGTCCAGTATAGGCGCAACAGCACCTATTCTGACTTACGGCGCGCTCAATGCCATTTTGTTCATGACATACAATCGCACCCTCTCGCTGCTAGATGACTCTCCCACCTCGCCCAAGAACTTGTCCAAAGTCTTCTTGGCAGGTGCAACAGGCGGTCTCGCATCTTTTGTTGTCAGCGCACCCACTGAACTCGTCAAGTGCCGTGCACAGGTTGCTACCAGCGCGACAACGACGTCGTGGAGTGTAGCAAGAGACGTGTGGAGAACAGAAGGGATTAGGGGCCTGTACTATGGGGGTGGAATTACTAGTGTGCGGGATGCAGTAGGATATGGGTTTTAGTCAGTATTTGCCTGTCATTGCGACTGGACGAGGACAAAGGATGCCGACTGACTAATTACCCAGTTTCTGGTCTTACGAACTTTCAAAACAGGCCTGGAGCTCGCCAGACGATTCAGACAGAGAAACGGCCATGAAAGTGCTGCTGTGTGGGGGTCTGGCTGGCGTGATAACATGGGCGTCCATATTTCCGCTGGATGTTATCAAGACGAGGGTACAAACGCAGGTATTACATGCACCCACACGGCACGGTGAACAGAGTACACTGCTAGGAGGAGAGACACCAACGACGCGGTTGAGCTCTGTCGAGATTGCTAAGCAGGCCTACCGGACAGAAGGCGCGCGTGTTTTCTTCCGCGGCCTGGGGATATGTAGTGTACGGGCTTTCGTGGTCAATGCTGTTCAGTGGGCTGTTTATGAGTGGATGATGAAGCTGCTACAGCAATAACAAATACCTTGACCTACTGCTGCTAAGCGCAACAAAACGAGTGCATGTGATAAAGAGTGATTGTTGGAGGACAGGGTTACGAAACCATTAGGTGACTATTCCATTTCGAAACCGAGCCTTTTTGAGTAATAAGGAAATTTCGGACCGCTACAGAAACATGCCCATGACCAAGACCTAGTAGCATAGATCCCTTCAAAGCTCCGTCATGCGTGTACATGTGAGACCTGGGAGAAAAGTGGTTCCTAACATGACGATGCTCATAACAAGAGCAGATAGGAACCCGTGTGCATCGAACCTCTGATGCTTGCGCTTCGAAGAAATACCGTCCACGACCGATGACATTACATAATCTGATCCTGGGTCAATCCACCAGTATGCTCGGTACCCTCCATGGCATCGCCGTTGCCCACGTTGGTGTACTTGACATAGGCCAGGCCAAGGGGCCTGCCACCGTACTGGTATCCAGTGAACTTGGCTACAGAAATGTTAGTCAATGAGAACCAACGAGTGTTAATAACTTACCGATAGAGGTCTCGGCATCCGCAGCCTGCGCAAACTCGACGACACCGGTTCCCCGAGAGCGGCCGTTGGGCTCGTACTGGATCTCAGCACGTTCGACCTTGCCAATCGTAGTGAAGAGCTCAACGAGGTCCTCGTTGCTAGTTGACCAGGGAAGGTTGCGGACGTAGATGGTGTTGCTGGGCTCTCCACCCGCAGTGGCGTAGTCTGTGAATGGGTTCGGCGCAGGGGGGGCGGCATTAGGGTCAAAGGCAGGGCCGCCAGGAGCATTACCGCCAAAACCGCCACCGTAACCTCCACGACCTCCGAAACCACCGCCAAAGCCGCCGCGGCCCCCGAATCCTCCTCCTCCTCGGCCACCAAAGCCACCAGCAAAGCCACCACGGCCCCCGAATCCGCCGCGACCTCCAAAGCCACCAGGAGCACCAGCAAAGCGGTCCTCACGAACCTCTAGGTTTCGGCCCTGCCAATCGTAGCCATTGAACTGAGTGATGGCGTTGCGGGCATCCTCTGGTGTCTCAAAAGCGACAATACCGGACCCCTTGGGGCGGCCGTCAGGTGCAATGTGGACGTCAGCGCGGAGCACTTGGCCGTTGTTAGCGGCCTGGCGGAAGAGGTCCTTGAGGTCTTGCCATCCTACGTTATAGGGAAGCTACGTGGTAGAGTCAGTACAGGCTGTCGACGTAAGCATTGGGGCAGTATAAAAGGGGTACAAACATTGGCGACGTAGACCTGTCGTCCGGCACCGCCCCCAGCGGCAGGGTTACCGCCAAAGCCACCGCCATAGCCGCCGCGTCCACCCATTCCGCCGCCAAAGTCTCCGCGTGCGCCGCCGCCGGGGGCGCTGAATCGAGGCTCGGCCTCTCGGTCTTCGCGAACGTATACGAGTCGGCCCATAAGGTTTTGGTTGCTGAGCGATGCAACGGCGTTCTGCGCCTGCTCCCGGGTGGCATATTCCACGATGCCACAGCCCTACACCCAAGCAAAAGCCAGTCAACCTCCATTCCTTCTCACGATCAAGACAAGCCATCATCCATTACCTTTGACATTCCGTTCGGCAGCAGCAAGACGTCTGCAAAGAGCACCTCTCCAGCTATTTCCGCATTAGTCCAGCTCTTGACGCGGCGCGACACATGCCGTACCTTGGCGCATAAAGTCCTTCAGGTGGTGCCACTTGACATCGTAGGATAGGTTGCCGACGTAGACGCGGCGGTCCTGTTGCGAAGAATCCCTAATACTCTGCATCATTTCCTTGTTCTCGACGGGTCGCGATGAAGCTCCTCGGCCGGCACCGTACGACTGGTAGCCTCCAGCACCTTGCGCGCCACTGTTGGGGGACCGCGAGCGGCGTTCAGTGCGGCGATAGTCCTCTCGGCTGCGCGAGCGGCTACGGGGGGAGTAGGAGCGTCTGGAGCGTCGCGGTGAGCGAGATCGTCGACGAGGTGAGCGGTCGCGCTGCTCATAGTTGTCAGTTTCGTACGACATGATTGCAAAAGTGAAGACAATGGGTCGAGGCAGCAGCGAGGTTGTTGGAGGCGAGGCGATGGCGAGCAGTTGCGGGCTCGCGTGGTTGATGGGGTGGAGGGAGAAGTTGCGCGAGCGGGTGAGGGCTGGCAGCTCGGAGCTTGGTCAACGACCAGCCGCCCGGCGGCAGTTGCCAGAAGCGATGGTCACGTGATAGTCACGTGACAACGATGGGGATGCAACGGAAAGGCGACGACTGCCCTGGGACGGCGCAGTGGTAGGCATCATCAATGGTTCGATCATCGCTCCCGCCTACTGCGCCGCGCAACATGCAGCAGCCTTGCCATTTCACCTGGCCAGCGCCTCGAGGCAGGAAACGGAGCAGAGGGAACTTGAGGACTTACTCGGTCGCTTGGACGATAGTTGTCGCCTGCAGAGTCTGGCAGACACAAGTCAGCAGGCAGAGAGTCAAGTTGTAGGAGGAAGCAGAACCGTGATGGCGCGGAGGATGGCAGAAGCGTTGGAAGGCCGCCAGGGAGGGGAAGTCACGGATGCGCATATAAGAGGGGCCCACTTACCCATCCTGTGTACGAGAAGTAGCTACCGGTGACACTTGCTTAAGGCCGGCTTCCCTGCCAGCTGAAGGGCCAAGTGGTGCAGATATCACGCTGCAGAGAAATTGCCCTTCTTCCGTCCACGCCTCAACGATGACGCTGTATGCGTCCTCGACAGTGCAAGTCTCCCCACGGCACGGCACCCAGCCAGCCAATCACAACCGAGAAGCGCCCACCGCGAGCCTGAGGGACGTCCCAGCAGTCTGGGTTGAGGTTGCAAGACCGATCGGGAGCGCGTCGGCAGGCCCTGGATGTTGCTGAACCAGTCGTGAACTTGCGTCTGGCCTCGACACGATGACTGTGTCCGCAGTTGGCGGTTTTCTCTTCTCTTTTTTTCCGAGCGCCGTGGGCAAACCGACAACGAGCTTCCACGCAAACACCCTGATGGCGGGTTGGACTGTGATGGAGGGCGGCGTGTGGGTCTGTGGAGTCGTTCGGTCGTTGTGCCTTCCCCCACTATTTTCGAGGCCGTGCGCCTTCTGCGGGAACGGGTTCCTTAGCCGCGGCTTCAGTCTGTCCACTATTTACTCCGCAAGGCCTCTTTATCCAAAACACTCAACATTGCAGCATCGCCGTCGTCAGTTCAAATCCAGCGTCGATTCTAGGGCGCTGCACGTACGGGAATGCGAGCAACCACCGTCAAGCTGCCATGTTCTGCGCCCTTATCCATGTGCACTGTTACATGGTCAGATCTCCATCGTCGATCCAGCTAGAGTCGTGACACCAACACACATCCGTACTTGTATGACCAGTTCAAACAATCTGTCCCTCAGGCCTGGCTGCGCAACCATGACCCAGGCCTAAATTTCAACATAGACATCGCTTCTCATTTCTCGAAGGCTCGCAAAGGTATTCGCTTCCGATTAGAAACATGTCAGCCGTTTGGTCCCGTTGAACTATCAGGCGCTTGCTTGCTTCCGGGAAGGCAGTGCATTTGCTATCGCACAATCGTCCCCATGGCATTGTAGCAACGAGGGAGGCGATTGCTTTCAAACCAGCTGTTTGCTACTCGTGAATAAATCTGGGGAATAGTTGTCTTCAACTGTGCAGCACCAGTTCAGATAGCAATGTCCTTTGACGATTCGATATCTTGCGTACGCTTACTCACGGGGTTTGCCTGACAGTCTCGACACATTTGTCGAAACGTCAGTCTTCACTCCACGCATCTTGAGGAGCGCAGAGTCGCCTGCATGGCTGGAGTGTAATATGTAAGTTGCTTACTCTTGAAATGAACTGCGAGGCAAATACGTTCAGAAACCACAGCTCCATAGCTTCCGAGTGCTCCAACTACACAGTATCGCTGTGCACACCTTGTTACCTTGAATCATCTCAGTCCTCGATAAGGGTGCCGAATTTCGTCAGGGGCAGTATAAATGTTGCAATGCGATTTAGCGATAGGCCTACGGGGCAGACGACGTCATGAGGCTACAAGCCGAGGTTCCCCACAACCAGACGTCTATCTCCATGCATCTCTAGTTCGTCTACATACCAATCCGCATGTTTACTCTGCATCACTATATGCGAAATCTGATAGCTGCCTAGAAATTGTGCTCCGGACACAAACGTGCGCCTGTTATTCCTACTGTCTGCTATTGAGTTGAAGATGCCTACCAAGTCGCCCTTTCCAGATGTAGAGATCCCGAGTGTCGACCTCTGGGGGCTAATGTTCGATCGCAAAGACCGCGACTTCTCCGACGACAAAGTCATATATCGCGCCGTCAACTCTGACCGACGATACACATTTGCCGAAGTAAAGAGCCATGCGACATTGTTCGGCGAAGGTCTGAGGAATATCTGGGACTGGCAGAAAAACGACGTCCTCGCTCTCTACGCACCAAACGATATCGATGTACCAGTCATCATCTACGGAACATTCTTTGCGGGTGGCATCGTCACGCCTGCCAACCCGGGCTACTCAAAAGATGAGCTGGCTTACCAATTGGACAACGCTGGAGCCAAGGCAATTGTCACTACCAAGGCCTTCTTGGAGACCGCGTTGCAGGCCGCAGAGAAGGTTGGAATCGCAAGTGACAGAGTGATCTTGCTGGGTGCTGAGAAGGACGAGACACATCGGTGCAAGCACTGGACCAGCATCCGGAAGACATCAGGCGCACTGCGCTATCGCAGGAGGAGGGCAGATCCGGAAGATCTGGCATTCCTTGCTTACAGTTCTGGAACCACAGGGCTACCAAAAGGTGTCATGCTCAGCCATCGCAATATCGTCGCAGATCTACTCCTGATGCAGGGAGCAGTCGGAAACTGGTACTCGTCAGCAAAAGACAAAGTTCTGGGAGTGCTTCCATTCTTCCATATATATGGTCTGACTGGATTGGTTCTACAAACCCTGCATCGTGGCATCGAACTTGTAGTAATGCCTGCTTTCGATTTGGAGCTCTTCTTGCGGACGATTCAAGAACACAAAATCACATTCATCTACGTGGCACCTCCAATTATTGTGCGCTTGTCCAGGGACAAGATGGTAGAAAAGTACGACCTCTCGTCAGTCAAGATGATAACGAGTGGCGCGGCCCCACTGACCAAAGAGCTGGTCGATGCTGTGCACAAAAGATTGAAGTTCAAGATCAGCCAAGCTTATGGTTTGAGTGAAACCAGTCCAATGACACATTCCCAGGTACGTTTGTTTTTGTGCACCCCCAGCAAAGCAACCCACTAACACCCAGCCAAAGCCCTGGGACGAATGGTACAGTTCTGTCGGAAGCGTGGGAAAAATATTCCCAAACATGCAAGCAAGGTACATTTCCGCCGACGGCAAAGAACTCGGGCCCGGCGAAGCAGGCGAGCTCTGGCTCAGTGGCCCCAACGTCTTCAAAGGATACTGGAAGAACGAGTCCGCGACCAAAGACGCCATCACACCGGATGGATTCTTCAAAACGGGGGACATTGGCTTCCAGGACGAACAGCACAACTTTTACATTACTGATCGGGTCAAGGAGTTGATCAAGTACAAAGGCTTCCAGGTGCCGCCCGCTGAACTGGAAGGAAAGCTTCTCGAGAGCGAACTGGTAGACGATGTAGCGGTCATTGGGGTCAACGACGAGCAACAGCATACAGAAGTTCCGAGGGCGTACGTCGTGGCCTCACAGGCTAGTCGCGCTGGTGCTGGAGAGGCTGAAGCGAGGGCTATAGTGGAGTGGATGGACGAGAAGGTGGCGAACCATAAGCGACTGAGAGGTGGTGTTGTGTTTATCGATGAGATACCCAAGAGCGCAAGTGGAAAGATTCTGAGACGCGTACTCAAGGAGAGAAGCAAAGATGATGTGCCCATGGGTGTAGTCTTGAAGCCGAAACTCTGAGATAGATACATCTGGCTAACATATAGCTCTACACATTGTCTTGCCGGTAGATCATCATTTTGGCAAAGCGTGCCAATTCCGCGTACAGGAAAACTATGTTTTTGTTTTCTTCCTTAACTTGTTCAACAGGAGTACAAGAGCAAGAAATGTAGAGAAAAATTAGATAACACATCATACGTAGTATTGCACACATCTATTCATCAGTAGGCCTCTTATAAGGTATCAAGTATATGTACATTCAGTTAAGCTACCCGTGCTGATTCATGTCCGTCGTAGATACTCGTGCTCCGTAAACCTTGTCCACTACATTACCGGTAGAAGACCCATGACCAGAAATTGCTGCGGTCTTGTTGAACTCCGTTGTTCGTAAAGACCATTTGAGAAAACGAATACTCCAGTGGAAAGAAAAGCAGAAAGGAAATGACATCCGTCATGTGTTGCGCCAGCCATGTCCGCTCGACTGTGCTAAGCCGAAGCCAAGGGACTTTTTGTATATGCCGTGGAATGTAGAGGCAGGGAGGAACCCGTGTTAAAGGGAACACATCCCATATGCAAGTCGCCAGAAACGCTGAAAGTTTTCCAACCTTTTTTTTTGGTAGAGATAGGAAAGATGTCTTGGTTTAGATGTCGTGAATATATCGCTAAAAGAGCGAACCGAGGGTTGAGATTAGGCAGATTCATCTTTGCCGTATACTCGGTCCGCCAACTCAAGCATTGTTACTCCAGGGACCCGTTTCTTTACCGAGTGCAGATGAGCTAGTAGTGCGATGGCCGCCGACAGGGGCAAGGCTCGGGCTGCCCTTACCGCCACTGCCCCAGGATAAGCCACTCAAGCGCTTGTTGCTCGTACTAGAGGTAGTAGAGGCACCGTCCCTGCTCTTGTTGAGGTCGTCTTCTTCTTCCATACTGAAGAGACCTTGCTCCTCCTCAATCCTCTCGCGGTTGATGCTGCTGCTGCTGACAGCTCGATCGATGCCAAGACGTCCGCCGGAGCTACCAATGCTGGATGCCGAAGTAACACGGTTGATTCCGGGGTGGACGGGGTTGCTCGTGATGCCACTAGTCTCTTCACGAGAGGATAGCCGGGTTCGTTGCAATTGTTGGCTAATCATGCTCATAGAAGCTTGACGGGGAGGCGAAGCGAGGTAAGGGCTCATGTCACCAGTGGTCGGTCGGTTCATGGCGCGCAACGAAGGGCTGGCTCCCGGGTGGAGGCTTGAGTTGCGTAGAGGTGAGCCGACATGTCCAAAAGCTGACTGGCCTGGGAGTGAGCCTGATTCGAAGCCTTGCTCGTAGGTCGGTCCTCTCGGCTTCGCCCACATGGACTGGAAACGCGAAGGGGACGCGGTTGCGGCCGACGGTGATCCATATTTGAGGTCCGATGCCGTTGGGGAGACACCAAACCTGGCCTGGGAGGTGCGGTTATCGCTCTCGCCCTGGTCACGCGAGAAGCGGCGCATCTTTTCCTGCGGCGTGAGAAGATCGCTGAGCGAGTTTGGCAGCAGGTCCTCCTCGAATTTGCCAATCATGTCTGTTTCATCCCATTCCTCGTCCTTGTATGTCGGACGCGCGCCCACACTCGAGGACATGATACCCCGAGACCGATTCGCAGCAAGCTCGGAGTGCAACATTCTCCGCCCGACCGGCTGCTCGACGGATTCTGGCGGAGACGAGCCCAGTCCCGCAATGCCCCTCCGCAGACCATCTCCAAACGCGGAGTCGTGTAAGTTTCGAAGAGCCGGGGAGTCGGCTTGGTACGAGGATGGCGGAGAGTTTGCAAGGAACTTTGCGGGTACAGAGGAGGCGATGGGGCCATATCGCGCCATGGTGGAGACGCCCTGGCTGTCGAACGAGGCCGGGAGTCCTACATCCATGACACTCAGGCCCTTCTGGGTTGGCGATATCGGAAGTCGGCCATTTTCGTTGGGCGGCGAGCCGTAGTTGGAACCCGGGTGGGAGGAGAAGGTGGTGTCGATGGTCGGAATCATGTCGTACTGGTTCTTCTGGTTCGCGTATTCGTCGGGCATGGCGTAAGGATAGCCGGGCTGCATGCCGCCCATGTGTGCCTGCATAGTAAGCAGCGAGCTGTTCATAGGCAGCTCTTGGTGGTGTGGGATGTTCATGCGGCTGAAGTGGCCGCCGGCGTTTCCGCGGTTCACGACATGGCCGTTGGGGAGGATGTGGGCGAGGGCACATTTCTGGCCGAACTTGCAGTTTCCCTGGGTATGGCATCAGTGATGGTTCACCATGTCTTGCGAGCGCCTCACCTTTGTAAAGTACTTGCAGGGAGCTCGCTCGGTCAGCGGCTCGTCCGAGTGCAAGAAGGGACAGGCCTTCCCAGCCTGGCATGCGCCTTGCCGATAGAACTTGCAAGGCACGTGTGAGGTATCTGTCCTTGTTGTTAGACATGTCGACGCACTCGCACGTTGGCTCGGCCTACTCTTGTTGTTTGGCGGACTGCGCGGGCCGGCAAAGCCCATCTCGCGCAAGTTTGCTCGATGCTCTTGGCCATTGATGCGCCCGCCCGGCACTGCCATGGGCCCATGACCGTTTGCGCCCGCCATTGCGCCGTTGGAATGCTGGGGCCTGAGGTCGCGCGAGGCTCGTCGTGATATGTGCGGCGGATTCGACGTGTATGGCGCGGGTGGCGGGTTGAGTTGATGGGAGAAGGGCCCGTGTTGGAGATGCTGTGGTGGGGGCTCCTGGTGGGGTCCCTCTCCGACGTCTGAGGCAAAATTGGTAGGCGCAAAGGTCGCCATAGCTCTGAAAAATGGTAGCGGGCCTCGGGCCTGGATCGGCGGTCTACCTTCGGCGGCAGTGAGAGTTTTCTCCCAGAGTCAAGGAAACCCGAGAAAGAGACTGCTATCACCCGTGAAGAGGGCAAGCTTGTCGGGCAAACGCTAGTGTCTACGCGGTAAAGGCTGCACTGCGGCACGTCGCTTGTGGCCGAGAGTGTACTGGGGGACAAGGACATGCGACAATCCCGCGCCAGCCACGGTGCAGTTGGGGAGCGCTGGGGGCCTTGGGGAGCAGGCGAATACGACGTGCAGCGAGAAGTGGGAAAAGAGGAATGCAAAATGCAAAGCAATGCTCGAGAATGATACGCCGGCTATATCCAATGTCCGCGGTGCTGCCGCCTCAGCGGTTCGCGCGTGATATGTTGTTAATCGTCGCGGCCGCGTGACGCCATTAGAGGACCCTGGACGTGAGCATGGGGGAACCTCGGAAGTCGCCATGGCATGCTTGCACCCATCCTACGCGTCCTTCCTTCTCCCTGCCCTCCGGAGCTGGCTGCCGACGCGTATCTCGACTCCCCTCCAGCTCACATGGCAGTTCCCGCCTGAAACACATCTCGGACAACCATTGCCGTGGAACTCGTCGCCGGCCAATCGAGCCCTCACGCCTCATTGCAACTCTCGCATCTGGCCATCACCTGAGGCTGCACTTGCGGTCATCTGCAGAAAGAGCGGCGCACCCATTGCACACCAGTCTCTTCAATTCAGGTCTAGCCACTTCTTGTCCCAAATATACTAGGCTAGTCTTGTCGTCATCCTATCCCTCTTCAAATCCTCCAGCAGTATAGCATATATCCACTGAGATAATACGGCTGCTCGCCATGCCATGACGCCCTAGACCAATGCGCTAGCTATGTCCGATGCGTAGTATACCAGCCGAGCACGTGTTGTTGTACCACTCCATCTGCAAATCGTCCACCATGTGCACTTGAGGTATGCCCAGCAGGTATGTGTAGGCATTGAACTGGATACCCGAAAGCGCCCGGAACTGGTCGTTGAAGAAGACCTGAGTAAGGTGGCAATCGATGTATCCCCAGCACGCTGGAATCGTCGCGTTCTGCTCTGCAACGAGCACCTCTTCTTTGCGGACAGGGTCGTAGCGATAGCCAGACACCCGCAGTGTACACGGCTCAAGACCGCTGAGAGCACAGCCAAAGTAGGCCGAGTACGCGTTAAACCAGTACGCATTGACCGAAGCCCGTGGCCCGGCACCGAGCTCACCGGGAAGCATCATGCCTGCGAATGGTGTGTTGGGAAGGAGGCGTCCGGTCAGCGGCAGGAACATTGCAATGTTTGGTTGCGAGATGGCGGGGTAGGGCTCCCACATGTCAGGTACATATGTATATCCGTTGGCATAGAAGAGGTGGTGGTAAGGATTGGTCATGCCGTTGGCAACAACCAGCATGCTGTCGTCATCACCGACGACGGTGTCGTCAAAGGTTAGTGTAAAGTTGCCCGACTCACCACACGACGAAGGTCCTGGGAGATCCGGAAGCGCTACGGTTGTCGTTGCAAGCATGGTCGTCCCCAGCGCTTGCGTAGGCAGAACCTCTGTGATGGGAATGGCCTGACGCCTCGCTAATGCTGTCGTCCCCTCGTCTTCGAAGACCGTTTTGAAGCGCCTAGACCTGGATGAAAATATCTCAAACGAAGGAAGAGCCGAGAGCGGTGTCTGCCGCTCAGTCCGTGTTGTCAACGGTATGGTCTGCAGGTCCGATGGCAGCGGCCCAGTCACTGTGGGGTAGAGTCCCGTCCAGTACGACATTGTCGTCGTGATGTCGGGTGATGGGAACACGAAGGTTACTGCAGCATCTCCATATGAAATTACCTTGGTGACGGCCCGGAAGGAAGACAGGGACGTTGCGTTCAAGGCAGAAGGAGAAGGCGAAGATACTACTAGGGAGGTGGTTGTCGTCAACGTCAACGTCGAGGTCGTGGTGCTTGGTGAGACAATACCGGAGCTTGGATGAGATGCCGATGCGACAGTATCGGTCTGAATACTCATAATGCCGTCAGTCGAGGTCGAGCTACCACGCAAAAAGCTGGAGCTAGGAGTAGAGTTTGTAATGGTATTCGACACCAACAGCGCGGAGGAGGGAGACGTTGGATTTCTACTGGTTGAAGATGAATAGTTTGTGCCGGGAAACTGAGTAAATGACCCAGTCGAGGTACTAGAAACCAGTATGCTGGTCAAAGGCGTACTGAAGGAGTCCGACGGCGATGCAGAGCTGGATGTAAAAGCCGAGTTGAGTGCAGAGCGCGACGATACAGAGAGTGACAAAGTGGAGCTTGTCGGTAGTATGGTCGAGATGCTGTTTGCACTGCTGGTGAGTGTTGAACTTGAACTGGCTGGACCCGAGCTACCCGATGTGATGCTGGAGTTTGTAGTCAACCATGAAGGAAGACTACTTGACAATGCGAGTGAAGAACTTCCAGTACTGCTGGCCAGGCTTGCACTTGGACTGAGTAAGTTCAAGTTGCTTGAAGACGTGCTAGCAGATGACAACACAGAGGAGCTCAAAGAAGTCGTTGCGCTTGTGGTAAGCGAGGCCAATCCAGTGACTGGACCTGATGTCGACTTTGTAAGAACACTCGAAGCCAGCGGCGGACTGAGCTCAGATGTAGGCTGTGAAGGCATGCCACCAGACGTGCTCGAAGGTAGGTTTGGACTCAGACCAGGCAGGCTGCTCGACGGGATGACGGGTGGAAAACTAGAACTCGAGCCTGTGGAGAAATTGGATGACGAAACAAGTGTATATAGCGTAGTGACGGTACTATAGAACCCATTACTGGTAATGACAACGGTAGTCGATAGAGGATACGACGGATATGGTCTCTGTGGTTGGTTGATCGGTCGAGGTAAGCTCGACGTCTCAGATGATGCTGGGCCCAATGGGGACAAACTCACAGACGACAAAGCCAATGAAGAAGTTGGAGGTGTGCTTCCAGAGACCCCAGTACTTGCAGACGACTCAAATGTAACACCAGAGGTCAATGAAGATGTAAACGTTGCGCCTGGTCCTGGAGCAGATGGGCTAAACAGGGACAGCGCAGATGTAGTCGGTGTCTGCGTTGATGGTGCCGTGACAGCACCAGAGGAAGATGTCCCTGTTGTGGGCAGCGAAGAAATGACGGGTGTAACGTCGACGGTGCGGGTAACGAGCGTACTGAAACGACTAGGCGGTGCGATACTGTTGAGCCACTCTGTTGTCCCATTGATGACCGAGAAGTAGTAAGTGCCTCTTGCAGGATTTGTCGGCGACGCACCGATGAGCGAAACCGTAATTATAGGTCCAGGCACAGTGACATAGACGATACTGCAGTTGCCCTCCAAGCCTTGAGCGGCAACTCCAGGCAGTGCTCGGAGCAGGAAATCCAGTACAACGTAGAAGCCAGTGATAGCCAAGCCGATGAGAACCAAGGTCAAGACAAGATCCTGAAGCGTCTGTCCGTCGGTCCAGTGTATCCGAATCAAGGCCCGGAAGAAATGGTATGTCCATCTCAAGGCGCGACAGGGCCACCAGCCACCAGGCTCGAGTCCCCACCAGGGTTGCTTCGCAGACGTCGTCTTGGGCTGGGAGTGCCGTTTTGGACCCTCCCATGTACTTGAGATGACTGAATCTCGTTTTTCTTGAGCGCCCTTCATACGCGACATGGGAGCAGGCGAGGTGCTGGTGGAAGTTTGGGATGTCTTGAGTGAGGCGGTGGCTGGCATGTTGAGCTTTCTTCGAAAAGGCTCTGCTAGAAGATGCCGACGATCAATCACACTGCTAGTGGATCTGGTTTCGACGTTTTCGATCGTAGATGTCGAAGTCGACAGGATGTTGGAGTCACTGTTGTCGCGGGTAGAGGTGTTTTCCTTCCTCTGTCTGTCTCTGTTGCGGATTTTGTTCTTGCCCATGATGGGAGAGAAAATGTTGTTGCTATGATACACCTGCGAAGATGATGCTGATATGCTGTTGTGCAAAGATTGTGGTGCGCAAGGTATTCAAAAGTGCTGTTGTGGTAATCAAGGACAGCAGTAACAGACTGGTGCTTTAAAGCCCAGCGCATCGAGAGTGTGCCTGCCATGAGTGCAGTGAAAACAAAGAGAGCAGAGACGATGAATTGGTGGAGTGAGAACGACGCGAGATGTTTGCAGGGCATGCGGAAGGTAAGGGGTGTAGTGGTTGACCGCTCTTGTCTCGGGAGATTGCAGCACTTGACGATTTGGCATGTAAGAACCCGTGCTTGATTAATTTTCGCAAATGTGTAGCTTGCCCACCGCCATAGTCACAATCATTTGCTCCGCTCCTTCAAACAGTACAAATCCGTTTCTCCGTCGCAGGCACTTGACATGTATCATTAGATGACAAGTTTGTTGGAGCAGTAGCGACTTGTAACTTCTGATTGTATCAACTCTCCGACTACGCTCGGATTTCCCACATCCTGATATGTCCAGCTTCGTTGGCAACTGCTAATTGCGCAAGGCTGCCTTCTTTCTCCTCCTCTTCGGTCGGCCTTCCCCATGCGACTGCCGTGATTCTGCCGAGCGGTGTCTTCTCTGTAGGCCAGTTCTTGAAGACAGTAGCTGATGGGAGATGCACAAGCCTCATCGCGTTGTTCTTCCAGCGACTCGCCATGGCAAGGACCTGGCCGTCCGCCGTAAAGGCAAGATGCGAAACTGGGGTCGTCAGATTCTGCAAATCGCGCAGCGGCTTCGGTGCCTTTGGGATGCCACCATTCGAGTCGGCTTTCGCGCTATGGACTGAAGGGTTGTTCTCGCTCCATGCTCGCCGATCGTAGACATTGACCACGCCACTTGAGCTTCCAACAGCCACCCATCGATCACCGCCCAGCCAGCCTTCACGTCCGCTCTTACCACCAAGCGCGATGGTTGTAGTGCCAACGGCGCCCTCATCATTCCATCGTCCAACAACACCCCCTTGGACGCTCCACTCAGTCACCTCCCCGTTCTTTCCCGCAATACTCATGCCACTACCATCGCCCCACCACGCAAAGTCTGCGATGCCGCCTCTTGACTCGATACGCACCTGTGTCGCCCACTGGAGAGTTCTCGCATCGAGGATGTTGACAACGCCACCGCCCTTTCTTGAAGAGCCTCGGAGAGCCATGTACTTGCCGTTTGGTGATAGGGAGAAGAATTCCATTGTCCGCTGTTCGTGCTGATGACCGTACACACGCGATACCTTTTCCACTCTGCCGGTTGCGATGTTCCAGACATGGAAGTAGCGGCGTCGTGCGCTAAGGAAGATGCGCGAGTCCGAAGGGGAGGGGTGGAATGCTGTTGTTGTTAATGGGGTGCGTTTGATGTGCAGAGACGTAAGAAGAGGGTTCGGGTTCGGTGGATTCGGGTTGACGTGGTGAAGGTAGAGCGTTGAGCTAGGACCGGATGAGAGGAGGAGTGGATACGCAGGATGGAAGGAGAGGGAGGTGACGGCCGACTAGGGAATTGGTCAGTAAGAGATTCGCGTATGACGGGATTGCGCTACTCACGGGCCCGGCCTTTGCGACGTCTTTCAGTCGCTGAATGTCGATGGTGCCTGCTTGCAGCTTCCTTCGCTTCGCCACGCTCCTCGAAGTCCGTGAGAGAATATCGGCATCCTTGAGCAGCAGAGCCAGTGGCTGGGTGGTGAGATCGTCGTCGTCCACGTCCATGTCGCTCGCAGACTCGTCGCCGCTCTCGTCGTCATCCATGGTCCGTCGCCGCTTCTTGTTGGTCTTGCCGGTTGCGTGTGCCGCCCAGGCTGGTGTGGGGTATAGCCTCTGGTACTGCTTGCGTAACCGGCGCGCATATTCCTTGCCGTTGACCATGTCGTCATCTGCCGTTTCTCGCAGCTTCCTCAATTGCGGCACCGACGCCAGACTGACAACCAGTCTCTCGTCGTCGCTGTCTTCCCACGCGGGCCTGTCATTGTCATCGTCTGATTCCGCTTCCTTTGGGGCTACAGAGCCTGCAGGCGCAGGGACTGGACCGGCATCGAAGAAGAACAGATCTTGGTCGGCCACATTGTCCAGGTCGGCAGCCTCCGCTGCAGACTCGTCTGATGAATCTCCGTATGCGCCGGCGGTGGGATCGAGGGAGAAGTTCTCCAGGCCTTGACGGAAGCCTTCCGAGTCGCCGAAAATCATGCGCTCCAGCTCCTCTTCCTCAGCATCCTTGGGCAAGACAGGCTTTTCCTGCTTTGGCTCCGTCTGAATGTCCACGCTCTCCGCGTCGCTTTCTTCGTCCTGAGCGCCATCTTCCCCAGCTTCGTCCTCTGTGCCGAAACCTTCAAAGTCGTCTTCTTGCGGTTCCTTCACCGGCTGCAGTGCGCCTGCATTTGCATCGTCGTCGCCTTGGAGCTCGGGCTGGAAGCGCGCTGGATTTTTTGCCTTCTCGGGTGCGTAGCGCTGGTGACCACCGGATTTGTGTGGAGTCGTCTTTACGGGCGCCATTGCGGTTTATCGTGCATGTGCAGAGAGAGCTGCTGGCGCGCCATCGCAAAACTGAGGGAGAAATTGTTGCAGGGATAGCCCTGGTATGCGGCAAAGATAGGCGAAGCTCCGCAGCCAGCACCTCTGATCCGCAACCACGCACAGCTTGACATGCATCCATTCCCAGCAACAAGCAAGTACCTCAAGACTGGAACAACCTTCAGCAGTATAATGGGCGTATCACGTTGATTACTACCGAGGTCAGGAGCATGTTCAACAAGTCGGCCTTTTGCAGTCTATCACCCAACCCCGCAGTTTGACACGCTCTAACCGCAGGAAGGTGTCTATCAGGGCCTACACAGTATACAGTTTGGAGCGACCAACTCCGCCCTTTTACGCCCTCCGCCCTTTTACGTCAAGTGCGCGGAACGAGAATTGCAGCACCCTGAGCTATGGGTTTAGAGAATATACGATCCTCTTGAGCAACATGCTTCGGACTGCCATTGGCTGACTATTCCGATTCCGACGCGCATCCCAGGCGATACTCAACTGGGCAAGGCTTGTGACTCTGCTCAAGGCAGACAGGTGGGTATATAAGCAGATTCTGTGTCTTGAGGTGCCTCTAGTGTTGTCACACGTTTCACAGTCGAGAACCATATTCCCAGTCGTAACTCGTCTCTCTCACTCCACACCTTTGATTCCCTCCACGTCCAGGCAACCGGTATCATGCCAGATCCAACCCTTGCGATTTCGCTTCTCAAACCCGAGGACGCAGAGAAATACATGCGTATACGGCACGAGGTTTTTCGCCCTACCATTAACAACATCCTCTACTCTCGGGGCGAACCATCTCAGAAGACGCTCGACAAAGTAACAGAAGAAATACGTGATGGTATAACCAACAAGGGCGTCCTCTTCCTCAAGTGTATCGATACCTCAACCGGCGAAATGGTCGCTGGTGCACGCTGGCGCTACGTCAAGCCCAAAGAAGAAGGCGCAAAGGAACGGACCTGGGAAGAGGTAGAGGCTGGCTTCGCCATTCCAGAACCGTATGACGAGAGTGACCCAGAGCTCTTCACGAGCCTGTTCACTTTGTTCAACTCGAACAAGCGGGAGATTCTAGGCAACCGACCCTACTACGTGCTGGATACGCTTGTCACACTCCCAGCCCATGAGAGAAAAGGAGCCGGAAGCATGCTGGTACGATGGGGCTGTGAAAAGGCTGACGAGGCGGGTGTCGAGGCCTTTCTCGAAGCCAGTCCCATGGGGGCGCCGATGTATGCGCGCCATGGCTTCCGGCCTGTCAAAGAGGTGGGTATCGATCTGAGACAGTGGGGTGGGAAGGAACAGATGAATTTTATCGTAAGTCCCTTTTTGAGTCCGCATATGGTTTGCAACATGTCTAACATCGTGGTAGCTTATGTTACGACCTGCAAAGCAGTAATAGTCTTCAAGAGAAATAACAAGATAAACTGCGCCAATTTCGTCGTCCATCTTTGTTGCGATATTTGTAGGCTCCCCTAGAATTGACATGATTGGTGCCTAAATCATGTATGAAAGATGTTGCGATCATGAGTATCATACTAGTATTGTTTATCTCCTACGGTTTGATGTGGCGGACTAAGAAACGAATCGTTGTGGTCTCATACACTTGCTGGATGGCGCAGATGTCATAAGTTTTGAGTGTTTGGAATTGCAGCTGCGCTTACTCCCGAGTCTACGCGCGAGCGGATTTAAGGCCCCCTGGATGGCGACACCGTCTAGCGTATGAATGAGTAAGCCCTTGGGTCGTTCTGCTTCGCACCGCGTCTTCGTCTCATCTGACTGTACTTCTGTATAATGACTGCACATTGTATGAGCATGTAGAGTCACGCGGAATCGTCGCCTGTCAAGATGGTCGTCTTAGCGCATTCAGATGCCCCTTTAGAAGCATCCTCCCAGCCTGTCGATACCACTACCCAAGAGCGACCAACACACAAGAGCTTCTCGTGTGTACTCTGTGCTCAACGAAAAGTCAAATGCGATAAGCGGCCGGATGGTTGTGCGAACTGCACCAAGATCCGGATTCGATGTGTTTACAAGGCCCCGCCACCAGCCCGAAGAAGAAAGAAAGGCGTGCGCGAAATCGACGTAGCTACCAGGCTACGCGTGTACGAAGACGCGCTCCGCCAACTCGGAATGGAGCCAGAGGATTTGGTCAAGCAACACTATGCAAAGGCCACATATGGTGAAGAGCTGGTGACTGGGTTCAATGGTTTCCTGGAACCACACGGGCCTAGTCGAGCGCGCAAAGCACACGTGGCATCCGAAGTTGGTGTCCTCGTGCTGGAAGAGGGTAAATCACGATACTTGGAGAATGGATTGTGGACAAGATTGCAGGCCGAATTTCGGGAACCCAAGGACATTCTGGATGAGTCGTCCGAAGATGAAGTGCCCGACGGTAGCTACAACGTCTCGCTATCCCCATCAGCCACGGATGGCGCCGCATTGCTCATGGGTGTGCACTCAACATCGAGCAATCTTCTGTCTCTACACCCGAACCCAGTCCAGATTTTCAAATTATGGCAAAGCTATCTCGAATACATTCACCCGCTGGTCAAGATTTTCCACGCTCCAACGACCCAGCAGCTCATCTTAGACGCAAGTGATAATCTACATGCACTTTCCCGAGACACAGAAGCCCTTCTATTTTCTATCTACTGTATAACTACGGAGGCATTAGGGGATACTGAATGCCTGTCAATACTAGGAGAGCCGAAAGACAAAGCAACTCAGCGATTTCGACGAGGTGCTCAGCATGCATTGGCCAATGCAAACTTCTTGAGAAGCTCCAGTGTCATGCTGCTACAATCTTTCACCATGTTCGTTGTAAGTCTGTGGAAAATGATATTGAAAGTCCATGTTGAACGCTAATGCACAACAGCTGTCTCTCCAGGACTACGACGCCAGAGTGATCTGGATGTTTTCCGGTATCGCGCAAAGGATTGGCCAGCGTATTGGTCTTCATCGTGATGGTGATACCCTACGGCTACCGCCGTTCGAAGCAGAGATCCGTAGGCGCCTCTGGTGGCAGATCATGGTGCTCGAAGGCTCTTCCCAGAAGCTCGCTGGAACTGGTACATCTGGAATGATCCTTCGAGGCGATGTGGGAATGCCATCCAACATCAATGACAGCGACCTATTCCCAGGAATGAAGGAGATGCCAAAAGAACGTGATGGCGCTACCGAGATGATGTTTTTCCTCATTCGATGCCACGCTGGGGATTTCCTCAAGCGATCAGCAGAGAATCATACAACGTTTGATGGCCTTTGGCACCGACTCAGTACAAGCGCCGTACCAGTGGCTATCAAGGACCAAGCCATCAGTGAACTCGGAAACGTCTTCCAGCAGAAGTTCCTATGTCATTGCGACCCGTCCATACCTTGGCACCTACTATGTATGCATTTCGCCCAGTCTGTCCTTTTCATGATGAGGTTCATGGCTCACAGTACCGACTCCTACAACGTTGATATATCTTCCAAAGAAAAGGACATACTATTCGACCTGGCTCTCCAAGTTTCAGCTTCGCAGAACCTAGCATACACTACGAAAGAGTTGCGTGGCTTTAGGTGGCATATCAACCAAAATTTCCAATGGAAGGCTTTAATATACCTCATCTCTGAGCTTCGTCACCGGACTGAAGGAGAGAGGGTAGATGAGGCTTGGGCAGAAGTTGAAAAGAGCTATACTTTCCACCCTAGTTTCGACAAGGACCTCGCGAAACGAGCGCTTCCTATCGCTGTTGATAACCTCACAATCAAAGCCTGGGACGCCTACAAAGTAGTACAGGGTGCGCCATGTACTCCTGAGCCTCGGTTCATCGAGCTTATACGTCAACGCCAGCAACAACGCCGACTTCCGAATCACACCAAGTCCACCATCCCCGACACAGCCTTGCCGACAATGGCTTGGGGTAACGAAGAAAGCACCAACAAGGATCAAACTGGAGAGCTACTCAACGCAACTGATGCGGATTCTTTCGACTGGGCTGAGTTCAATGCTAGTCTGGGTCCGCCGGACGATGTAACCGACCTAGCGTCTTTTGAATTTCCCGAGCAGATGAATTGGTCAACCTTGGATAACTTTCTTCTTGACCTGCAGAGTACCGGTGACACCAATACCAGTTTTGCGAATTCCGGGAACAGTACAATGTGATCTTACCACAATACCATGGTCTATACTCAACAAGAGAAAAGCCGTCTGTGTTTGCGATCACTTTCACTTTCGACGTGGACAGTGGGCCCAGGATGGTAAGACACAACGACATGGCTATGATACGCTTGAATTGCTAATCTATATTCTAAGAGCTATTACATTAACTTCCATTTCCACATTACATTAGATCTATCGTCCTCCCCTCATGATTCATGAACCAAATGCCTTTAGTTGTAGGTGTAGACAGGCGAGGCAGGAAGGGTACCAAAGTCACCAGAGCCGAACGGGCTGCTAGGAGAGACTTCTCCGCCATTAATGTCCGACACACCGAACCAAGCAACCTCAGCACCCTTGTTGACTGTAACGACAGCGAAAGCAGGAGCAGGCTCCGCAACGTATCCCCAAGAGATGGTCAAGTCAGATCCAGTGGTGCATGGCTGGTTGGCCCAGCTCTCGGTAGCAGCGTCGGAGACCGGCATGCGGATAACAGTGCAGCGCTCGGTCTTGCCGTCTGCGATGACAGCAAAGTTGTAGTCGCAGCCGTCGTTGCCCTCAATGCAGTAACGGGTCAGGTTTGCAATGGTCCAGGTCTTGCCCTCGACGAGCTTGGGGCTGGAGCCGGGTGCTGCTGTTGCAACAGGGGAGGCGACGGCGGATGGTGTAGGGCACGATCCAGGGTGGGCAGGGTTGCAACCTCCGGGAATGCCAGGAATGGATGTGAAGGTCGCGGCGGGCGACTTGGTGGTCGTATCAAAGTAAGAAGAGGGGCACGAGCCTGGGTGAGCGGGGTTGCAGCCACCGGGAATGCCAGGGATGGGAGTGAAGGTAGCGGCAGGAGCAGTCGTAGTATCGAAGTACGAGGAGGGGCATGAGCCCGGATGAGCTGGGTTGCAACCACCGGGGATGCCGGGAATGGGTGTGAAGATCGGGGCGGGCGACTTTGTGGTTGTGTCAAAGTAAGAAGAAGGGCATGAGCCGGGGTGAGCTGGGTTGCAGCCACCAGGGATACCAGAGATGGATGTGAAGGCAGCAGCAGAAGCAGCAGCAGTAGTATCGAAGTAAGAAGAAGGGCATGAGCCTGGGTGAGCAGGATTGCAACCGCCTGGGATGCCGGGGATGGGTGTGAAAGATGCAGCTGGCGCAGCGGTGGTCGTGTCAAAGTATGAAGATGGGCATGAACCAGGATGAGCCGGGTTGCAGCCACCAGGAATGCTTGTAGCGACTGGAGTAGCAGCTGAAGTCGACTTGGGCAGGGCAGCAATCTGGGAGGCGCACCATTCGCGGATGCGAGCAGCGTCCTCACCGTAGCAAGTGGTTCGGTCGCATGAGCAAATGACTTCAGCAGTGCCCGCAGCGACGCACGCGTCGTAGGCAACTACGCACTTGTCGTCCTGGCGTGCGCGGAAAGTAGGAGATGCGGTTGCGGCCGACAGCATCAACGCGATAGCGGCGACTTTGGACAACATCTTGGTGGAGGTTCGTATGAACTTCGTGTGAAAAGGTTGGTTGTGCAGTGTGTTGAGGAATTGCTGGTGGTTGTGCTTGGTTGTCGATGGAAGAAGCTGATAAAGACAGTTGAAAGAGCGATGGCTGGACTATATAACTTCTGTCAACATGGCCATGAGGATATGATGCTCAATTGATGGCATAGCCCGAGTGTGACCGGATATTCGGAGAAGGCACAATTCATCACGGCCTTGCTTAGCCCTCGATTCATCTCGGAGTGACGATCTGATGCTCATTGGCCAAGGAGTGGGACGTGTACCATATTTCGGCCCTTTTTGCGCCGCAATACGAGACACAGTCGTATGAGCGAATATCGTGACGGTGGTGAGCTTGACACGATGGTGTCCCGTGGTCCGAAAGTCTTTTTCGATAGTTCAAAGCATCCCAGCGAGGCGGCTTCATGGGTACCTATCTACTAGTCGCACCATAATTAGGATCACACTAACGGATAACGGATAGCAGTTGAGCTTAAGGAAGCTTGAAAGGTGATCGCCTCGGCTGTCGCTTGAGCAGCGGTGACATAATAGGCCGGATAGCTAGTAAACATACACTTGAATTGTTATCGGGCAGGTCGACGCCCGAATACGACTTTACTAGAAGTCTGTGGGTTGTGACGTGGTTTTCGTCCAGCGGGCGACTCTCCGCATGGAAATAGATCACCGACAAAGGCCGCTCCGCGGCGCTTCAAAACCATCGTCGAGCGGCATTACTTGAGGAATACGGTAGGTGGTCACCGCATGCATCGAAGGCCATAACGCGAAAAATCTTCAGGTGTAGAACCATGAACCAGCGGTCGATGCGTGGCAGGTTTCCGTTGGCAAAAGGCAAACCATGTCGAGCGTTACGTGAAGAGTCGGGCTCATGGTATCGTTCGACGACATGAATCTTTATTCTCCCTCATCCTTGGACGTCTTCTCGTTTGACTGCAGAAAGTGGCTGTCCATTGCCATAGTAAAGAAGGCGTCCATGACACGGCGGTGCAAGCAGACTGGCGGCGGCGACATCAGACCGGCGCGCGCGGTTTACGTACACTACAACCGTTCAATGGAGTATTCTCCGCCTGAAACGAAGATGCGCTTCGGTAGCATGATGCAAATTCGACAAACTTCGAAGGCTGGGAAAGTGGAATCGCGTATGTTAGGGCGACGAGACTATGGCGCTACACTGAATACAGACTAGCTCGCCCGCTAGCGTAAAGCCACGCCGCTCGGTTCCCTGTAATCGTCATCGTCAACAAGAGGAGGTTGGAATAGGGTACCCAGCAACGCTCTCCCAGACATCACAGACTTCGGACCAAACCCCACTATTAGGATCTGAGCTATACAACATGACTTCTTCCACTGCTGCCGAGCCTTCCGATGTGGACAGCCCACGCAAATCGCCCACAGCCGAGGAGTTGTCGGAAGCGCTCAAGATTGATGTATACGACCGAGAGGGCAAGACCAGGACGCTAGGCGACCTTGTCAAAGGACAGAGAACTGTGTTGGTGTTTATTCGGCATTTCTGTAAGTGTTGGGTGACATGACTAGTGGCAGCAGCCCTGGGGCCCACATCACGTCTCGGGGCCATCAAACCACTGGAAACTACTAGAATGACTATCGATAGGATACAGGGAATTGGGAAACTGACGTTTCCAGGGTGTCTGAACTGCCAAGCGTATGTGCGCTGTATGAGTGAATCTATACCGCCATCAAACCTTCCTTCCAATACCCAAAGTACGCCATCACCAATGGGAAACCAAAAACAGTTTCAACTAACATGTAG
Source organism: Alternaria solani (assembly GCA_002952155.1). Taxonomy (NCBI): domain Eukaryota; kingdom Fungi; phylum Ascomycota; class Dothideomycetes; order Pleosporales; family Pleosporaceae; genus Alternaria; species Alternaria solani. The sequence goes on along the minus strand of CP022031.1, from coordinate 1,227,050 downwards.
CACTCAGTCCTCGTTGTAGGATGCGGCTCCTACCAGCCCATTGATACATATGCCGTCAAATCTTCCTCCAAATACCCCATCTACACTGATCCAACACTCCGCCTACACAAGCTCTTCCAGTTCAAGTCAAACCTAGCCGAAGGAAAAGCTGACGACGAACAGCGAGATTACATGCGCAATGCGGGCAGCACGGTGTCCAGGATCTTTGGTGGCATCAAGGGTGCATTAGGAGATCTGCAGCATGTAAACTCTGTGGGACCCAAGGCGTTGAATGGCGGTGAGGTGGTTTTGTCTGCCGGTAAGTGTCATTAGATGTGGAGTGTGTTGGCCGTCCTCCAACATGGTACTAACGGTGGTGATGTGTAGGTGGCGAGTGCGAGTACATATACCGCATGCAGAACACAGTCGATCATACCAATATCTCGGAATTGGCGAAGATCATTGGAGCTGAATTCATGCCCGCAAGCGGCGAAGAGAAGACAGGGCAGACTTGCAGTGGGCCGGACACGTAAACGTTTGGAATTCGATCCTCCGAATCGGAAAGGTCAGACTTGTTGCGGACAGTTTTCGTTCAGCATTCTGTCCCAAGATATGCTAGCAAGTTTTCGAACCACACTACTCGATGTATTGTCAATAGGTTCCATTGATTCTGAGAATAGGCATGACATGGTGCTGAAGATGTCAACACTCCGACAGGTTACAGGAGATGGGGACGATGCCAAAATGGTAAAACAAAATACATTGGCAAATTCATGGGTATATCTAACATGTCGGTGGTCTAGTCAAGTCATTACTCAAGTCCCAAATCTAAATTTCCTGTCCAGCGGCAGCAATGTCTTTTGCTTCGTCTCTCATTCTCGCAACCTCTTCGTGTTCCCTCCTCAACGCTCTCCAGTCGAACTTTTCAAAAGCAAAACTCCACGTCTTCTCGGCTACACTCAACATCCACTTGCTCATGGGACCAATGTCGTCGCCGTGGAAGCTCTTGCGTCCTACATGTTGAACCAGAGGAGGCGTGATTGCGTATCGCAGCTCTCCCCTTTCGTTTGCAAAATCCTCTGTGATGACGTCCATGTAGCCCAAACGGCGTTCTTTGAAGTAATCCACGAGCTCGCCAGCTTTGACGGTAGGGAAGACAAAGGCTTGGCTGCAGCAGGCGAAACGGGGCATTTCATGGACGCCGACAGCCATGGGTTGGACGGTAATGCGACCGAGACCGAAATACGTAAGAATCAAGAGGGCAATTATGGTGTACATTGCCAGGAAGCTGCGGGGCGTCATGAGGGCGAGGGTCAGCTTCGTAGTCGGCTGTGCGAAACGGAAGAAGAGAACAATGACGGTGGGCACCATGGCCACGTATAGCGAGTTCTTGAGGTATGTCCTCCACTCTTCGGCATTCCAGCCAAGAAACTCTTCGGTGTAAAAGAGGCGCAAGTAGAGGAAGTCTGGTTTCGCTCGCTGCAAGGCTGCCTGTTGCTCTGCCTCGTGGATGGCGGACATGGTGCGGTGGTACCAGCCGTCCACAGCTACGGTATCGTCTTCGAAGAGAGCCACATATGGCGTGAATTTCTCTGTACACTTGTCCAACAGATATTGGTAGTCGAACAAGCCCTTTTCCAAAAAGTTGTTTCGTGCCTCCATGATACGAATGTACTGCATGCGGTCGAAGCCGTATCCGTACGTCAGCACTTCGTCGGCAAGACCAGCCAACCACTCCTCGTTGTGCGCAGGGTGTGCCTCAGGGTTCGAGTGCGGTATGAAGACGATTAGGTATATCTCCTGACGCTCTTCGGGCGTAAGACCGTCGAGCAACGAGCCCACGGCGTCTGGCAGGTACTGAGCGCCGTCCCGCTGGTATGAAGGTATGCCGACGCATAGTTTGCGCTGCTTTTCGCTGCCAGCCTTTGTTACGTTGGCGGGGTTGTAGGACGAGATGAAGGACTCGGCCTGCTGTCGTCTGATGGCCGAGTAGCGGGGGGTGTAGCCTTTGCGTGGGTTGAAGAAGACGGACGTGGGGTCGCGTGCAGATATCGAGTTGACGGTGTAGAAGAAGCTCACGGCAACAAAGACGGCTATGCCTATGACAAGGCGCGAGGGTGAGAAGTGCATCGTGTGCGAGTAGTGAACGAGTGTGAAGATGAGGGCTGGGTATTATCGCATCGCTAATCGAAGGGCGGCAGTGGAAACGAAAGTAGGGCCGGGAAGCAGGTCATGTCATCGTCAGTGTTGGCCGTGGACAGACAGAAGGAGAGACGGAGGGAGAGGAAAAGACAGGAGCGACGCGCGCTCAAGATGAGGCGGCTTGAGTGGCCGGGGCTGAGGGTCCACCCAAACGGCGGATCTTGCCTTGCGAGGATCTGCCGTGGCTGACGAAAGGATAAAATTAGCAGGCCCGAGTCGATGCTTGGTGCTGCTGGCGGTGACGGCAACTAGGACGACGCGCAAGATTGCGTTGAAAATGCAGCAAATAAAGGCCATCAATGCCGAGTCAATAGGGGGAACAAGTAAACAGCGACATGGCAGACTCGGGGCCACTCGGTCATGTCGGCGTTACTTGCACGTGGGCGCCATGGTGGGCAGCCATGCTGTTGCAGTCTCAGTTAAGAAATCGATAGGAGAAATCGAGGGATAAGGCACGACGACGGGTTAGACCGATAGATTTGGCTCCTGGCGCCCGTTTACCTAGCGTGACAGTGACAGACGGTCGTGACTCCGCTGCACCCTTTGGTACTTGACAGACGCTTAGCAACGTCGTATTGTTTGCTTCGTGACGAGGTTGCCGAGTCTATCCACAGGACGGCTTGCTTGTCCTGCTCACTTTCCCACACCCAAAAAGACCGACTCGTCCCAGCGCGTTCATGTCGAGATACGATAGTCGCTGTAACACGTGCTGGCGCGCCACAGCCGGAGTGGCGCGATGACGAACATGGGCAAGTCGACATGTCAAAGTCGAGTGCATTGTATTGAGTCACACAACTCCATCGAGGCTGCTTTGTAAACATGCTCCCAGGGCGCCTTCTTTGATACAGTCATAGTCGTTTGACTCACCAGTCTTGATATCCCCCCCGCGCTTACCTAGGAATCACTCATAGAGCGTCCCAAGCACACAGCTTTCCGCCTCGACGCGCACACGCTGGGAAGCAGCAACCCTCGGTGCCATGCCCAAGAAGCACACGCCCTCGTACACGACTGCCAAACCCTCGTATGTCCACCCGTCGCTGCAGAGTTCGCGCTCGCCCGCTTCCTCGTCGACGCCGTCCGAGCCCCAAACCGTCAACCAGCGCATACAGCAGCTGCGTCGCGAACAAGCTCCCAGAGCCACGCCCGAACAGCGAGATGACCTCACATCGGTAGTAAGCAGCCGTACCGTCCCGCCAGAGCTGCGGCGCATATTGCACATACCCGAAGTTAATGCTCCCAAACCAAAGGCCAACACGAGGACGCGAAGGGTCATGGGTGGCGCGAGACCGCCTCCAGGGCCTGCCGCGCCCACGAGCTGGCTGCAGACGAGTCGCCATGCCCCAGCATACATGAGAAAGAACAGGGCCGAGGCAAACAAAGGCGCCGTCAGGTTTGGAACGCTGGCCAGGGTTACCAATGAAGAACACAAGGTACGGCGCTCCCCAAGACATGGCTAGCATGCAAGGGAGCTCGTTCCTTCTAGCGCGTACTTGGGGTACGACGCATAGGAACGAGCTCCTTTGCAATTGGTCTTCAAGGCTTAATCGTTCAATGCAGGCTTCTTACTCATGACAGCGCCTGCCCCCGCCGCGAAGCCTCGTCCACTACTGTCTACGGTCGTTTGCCCAGAACTGGGAGGGGCTCATCGAGTACGAGCAACACTACATCACATCACTACCGACCTCGCTGAAAGAAGCACTATTGAGTTATCTGTCACTATATGGGGACAAGGGAAGCCTAGACTTCAAGTCGCTCAAGATTCTCTTCCAGGATGAAGAGGGCACTGGCACGACAGGCTGGGAGGAGGTCCAATTCCTCGATCTCAGCGGATTACTGAGCGAACGCTTCAAGATCAGCGATCTTGCAAAATGCGTCAAGCGTCCTAGTGCCATTACCACGGTGGACGTTGGCGCCCTTCGCGTCACTGACGAAGTCGCCGAGTCCTGGGAAGAGGAAATTCAAGAGAGCGCAATAGTTCCCCCATTATCTGCCATGAAGCTCCAAACTCCATTTTTCAACAACTTGAGCCGACTGTCTCTCGCTCATCCTGGGCAATGGGCATCATGGCCCGATCTGCTTCGCATCTCGCCCAACCTCAACAAGATCACGCATCTCTCCCTCGCTCACTGGCCCCGTCCCACTATGACACCAAACGCGAATACCACGTCGATGGTTTCCCAACAAACAAGCGTATCACTAGGAGGATCACATTTCTACTCCGATCTCGATGATGACTGGCATGAAGCCACCAACATCCTACGCCGTTTTTCAAAAGACACATACTCGCTACAGTGGCTCGACCTAGAAGGCTGCAACTGGCTCAAAGCCCTGACGTCGCATCCCGGTCGCACGCCCATGGATGCAAGCACAAGCACGGAATGGAGCACACAGACTGGAATTCCTGGCCCAGACTGGAACGACGCCTGGCGCCGCATAACCTACGTCAACTTCTTCCAGGGCTGGATCCCAAGCGACAGTCAAAGCCTACAAAATATGCCTGCGGGCATTGTACCCGTGCAATTACTCCGCTGGCTCAGAGACAACAAAGATAAGGAAAGTATCAAATGGCGGCTGAACCCACAGGAAACTGGACATGCCGTGGCCGAGTGGGTGAATAGAGAAAAAGTCGCTAGACTTGTTGCCATGGACATTCAGGGCATGCGTAAACAAGGCGAGGGCGCTTGGTGTCGCATCGACTTTGGATGGGGCGCTTCTGGCGAGAAGGTGGTCTGAATGAAATGAAATGAAATGAAATGCGTATGCATTCCTACCATCCGTTGGTTCTTCTGCTTTTCTGGCCGTGTTGCATCGTCCAAACAGAGGATGCAGTATTCAAAGATGTAATCCATCTACAGCCAAGACGTGTTTTGCCAATGTATCCGATAGCATTGGTGTCAAGCAGCAACACAACTATTCATAATCTTCATCTCCTGAACCCCTTTAACCAGCGTCACCACTCTGCAAATTGTTGAGAAACTATTCCTCGTATCGACAAGGTAGGGCTGATGACAATCGCATGCCCGCACGTTGTGCTAGCTGACTCGCTGACGCAGGTGCCTTCCCTAGTCAAGCAGTAGATGGACACGTGCGGCCGGCCATACACCGTGAAAGCACGGCCGATCATCATGGGCACCTTTACGAACGACGACGCAAGAGTGCGCATTAATGCTTGGTACTTCGTGATGCCATGTAGAGCCGGCTACGCGCAATCTTGAGCTGAGCATCGCTGACGAAAATCAGCTCCACACAGCCGACGCTACTATTCATAGATCTTTGCGCGGGGTCGGACTACGGTACTAGCAACGATGGTCGGGTCTGGTTTTAGAAACAGCTTCTTGTAGTCGATGCGGAACTCCCGGGTGAGCACAGCCACATATCGAAAGCTGCTATAGCACAGAGAGAGAGAGAGAGAGAGGCGCTCAATTGGTCAACCGCCTGTCTTGTTGGCTAATGCCGCACCACACACATGTTATGCCGCATTCTAATTCCGGGTGCCCTCAAGGTTCCAGGACGCTACCCAGGTACCTTTTTTGCTTCTTCCGCTTCAGAAACCCGTTGGCTCTAGACGGCATGAACGGCAATGGTGCGCGCGGTTGTTTGCTTTTCGAGCATAGGGTGTAACCGTGGGGAGTACCTAGCCGAAGGAACGGAGAGTTTCGGGAAAAGATTGTTCCTCAGCCAGCGGGTATCTGAAACTGTGACACGTGAGGCTGTAACGTTTTGTGCTGACAAGAATCAGAGGTCAAGAAGCTGACGCGTATGTTACGGACGAGCAAGTGACCAGAAGAGTGGAGTATAGGTATGGAAAGGTAATTGGATCCGGATGAACATCTTGAAATGGTAGTTTGCCAAAGTTAATATTGACACCATCGCAAAGCCGCAATTCTAGTGCTGTTGCTTTCACACAGCCGTTATCTTGGAATTTCTGTTAGATTACCTATGGTAAGCAGATGGCGTCATGTACAGGCTTCTGCACTTCACTCTCAAGCGCAGAGCGGGCGGACCGTTGTCCGTAAGAGGGAGGCGCTGCAATTTGTGAGATACACAATAGTACGCCACCTGCTTAGTGTAGACGTTACAGGGATGTTGTAACCCTAACAACGGCTGCGTCGGAGTCGCTCTTCGCAGAGGGGTTGACATTGCCGCCTCGCATTCACTGCGATCTTTTCCCTCGACAGAGAACATGTCGTGTTCGCTAGATCAGCGGGCAACGATGGTTGTTCTCCTCCGGATATCGAGTCCAAGGAATGGTAGATGTAGTCAGATGAATGGCGGGGCGATTTTACCAAGCCTCGCGGGCGGGGAGGGTGGAGCCGAGATAAAGTATCCATGACGTGGTATTGGAAGATGGACTCGCGGCTTCATCATTGCGATAAGGCGCAGGTTGAGACTGGCACCAGTCAGCGTGCAAAATGCAGAAGCGTGCTGTAGTCGACGAGCTTAGCCAGATAGATCCCGCAGCAAGCAGGCGTGAGTGGATGCAAGGCAGAGGGAAAACTGCAGGCCGGTGCAGCTCGCCGGCCAACAGAGTTTGAGCGGCAGTCGATGGCGCGGGAGGGCTATCCTGCAAGAGGTAGGACGCGGCGTTTCACCTAGTTCCCTCGGAGCCCGCAGCCAACGCGCGTCTGGACGACGTAGAAATCAGGACGGGCTAGATTCAAGCTTCGAGGGAACAACGGCTGTAACAATCGTAGTGCCACCATGGCATCGAGAACCGGCTGCATGAAAACAGTCACGAACTCGGCAACAGAGGAGCATTGCATTCTCAGATGTTCCCACAATGTGAAAGGGGGGAAAAAGATGCGTCGCCGTTGCCATGGACTGCACCGTGTCGCCGGCCAGCTAGCGCGTGGACGGCCGGCATTACTCAGGTAGTCATGGGCTGAGAAGAGGTATACCTGTCATGAGCAGGCTCTCCAACCGGCATACACGAGCGGCGTGCGAAGAGTGAAAAGTCGCCCCCAGCGTCGTAATGAGACCAGGGCTGCTGAGGGGCGTGTAGTAAGACAAGGCTCGGTGCCGCCAACTGATTTGGAACAAGCTTTGCCGCCATGTTGAGTCGGCCATGGAACATTCGTCGACGACAGGCGCACGCTACCCGCCTAGCGTGGCTGCGAACGTGAAACTCGCAGCACCCCTGCTTGGCTTTGGCCCTTTGCGGGTGCTCTCTCAAAAACCCCGTGGTTATCGCCGCCGCCGCCCATGCCCTCCCATAGCCTCTCCACCGCCTCACGCGTCCTCAATGTCGTTCCTTCTGTCCTCGTGTCCGTGAATTGCGTGTTCCACCTCTCATTTCCCCCCCACCTGCACTTGCACTTCCACGACCACACCACTAGCCCCTTCTCGCCCTCAACGTCAACACTTTTCCACACAGACTGTCGAGTACCACCCTGTACCCTCAAAGCCCCGACACGGGCATCTGCTCTGCGATTGCATCTTCCCACCTACGCCCTAATTGACTTGCACTCGTCCTCGCCCTTCGCTCTCCAAGGACCCTTCCCGTCGTCATCGTCATTCGCTGGGCCTTTTAACCGCGCCGGCCACCATGCTCACCTTCAAGAAAGCCCTTGTGCTGTCCCTGGCTTGTCTGACGCTGTTCTTCATCTTCAAGTCGCAGCACCACGGCAGCACAGCGCCCAACTTCCGCAATGCAAAGGAAATGCCCAGGCCGACTGCCTGGGTAAATCCAGCCGAGCGGGAACGCGCAAAGCTCAAGGAGAAGGAAGCCAAAGAGGCGCACAAGGCCGCGGAGAAGACCGCAGAGAAGGCAGAAAAGACGTTTGACACGCCCGATGCGCCGGCGTCCAAGAAGCCCAAGACCCAAATCAGCATGGACGAGCTGAGGAAGCGCCCACTCAAGGAACAGCTCGAGTACCAGTTTCCCTACGATGTCGACGCCAAGACGCCCGCATACATTTGGCAGACCTGGAAGTACACACCGGCACAGGGCGAGTTCGAGGACATGTTCCGCGAGCCAGAGGCCAGCTGGAGCATCCACCACCCGTCCTTCGTCCACGAGGTCATCACTGACAATGTCGCGGTACACCTGATCAGACATCTCTACTCCTCCGTCCCCGAAGTCATTGAGGCCTACAATGCTCTGCCCATCCCTGTGCTCAAAGCCGACTTTTTCCGCTACCTCATCCTCCTCGCCCGCGGCGGCATCTATTCAGACATTGACACTTCGGCATTGAAGCCTGCGTCGGACTGGATACCCTCTGACGTACCCGTAAACACCTACGGAATGGTCATCGGCATCGAGGCTGATCCAGACCGCCCGGACTGGGCCCAGTGGTACTCACGCCGCGTCCAGTTTTGCCAGTGGACTATTCAGTCGAAGCCTGGCCACCCCGTTCTTGTCGATGTCGTTGCCAACATTACCCAGGAGACGCTCAACCGCAAGCGCGCTGGCAAGCTGAGCAAAGACTACAAAGGCATAATCGAGTTTACCGGGCCTGCCGTCTGGACCGACACCATCTTCAACTACTTCAACAACCCCGACTACTTCGACATGAGCACAAGCAAGGGCAACATCACATGGGAAAACTTTACCGGCATGAAGGCGCCCAAGAAAGTTGGTGATGTCATTGTCCTGCCCATCACGAGCTTCAGCCCCGGCATTAAGACCATGGGTGCTGGCGAGGATGACGACCCAATGGCCTACGTGAAGCACAACTTTGAAGGTATGTAGTTCGGTTCCCTTTGTCGAGCATCTGAACGTACTGTCGCACCACGCTCCATTGTACTACACAGTACAAGCCGCCGGGATGCGACGGTCATCCGTTACATCCGCCTCGAGTCCTTGGTTGCCTCAATACTGACTAGCAACAGGTACCTGGAAGCCCGAGAGTGAGCGCCACATCGGAGAGACTTACAACTGAACGAACCTTTTTCGCGAATCGTCCGACCGAGCTCACGACATGATACCACCTCACATGACCGTATACACATGGGCTGCATACCGCATTGAGCTGCAAAGAAAAAGGGCACCAGGGGGCTGCGCGGCGGGCATCAGACAATGCCAATTCGAGTCGCGTGTGAGGAAATGCCGCTTCCGGGCGTTACAAGCTAGCGGATTGCGTACACGCCTAGCTGTGAGACGCGGCACTGGCAGCCAGGCTGTTGATGTCGGATCGTTTCTACTGTTACTCCGACGCTGGCAGAGAGAACGGGAAGCAGCGCGGGCGCGGAACATGTGTTGGCACGGCACCAGCATTATCAAATCGGCTTCAAGCGCTGAAGTACGAAAAGTTTCTGTTTTGAGGTTATATTGGCTGCATTGCTACTGGGCATATGACAGCGTTTCATCTACTATTTCATACGAGAGGCGTTTGAACTTGTGGCTACGGCAATACCTGTGCATACAGTGGCTTACAATGAGATATATCGTTTCCTCACACCATGTTCTTCATTTACAGGTTCGTGTCTTTACTCGCTGCATCACAGAGCCTACTTGGCGGGTTGAACTACGGTACATATTCTACAAAGTGAAAAAAAAAATTCACAAAAAAAGATATCAATGGGTATCACAGTCGAAAATCCACCAGTGTCTACAAACCCACCATTCCCCCCTTCCCCCAAACGACGCATCAACATCACCGCCTACTAGCCCCAAACCAGTCCCCAAGCTTCCCCATCGTGCTCAGCAAACTACCCCCAAGCGTCGGTCTCCTCTCCAACTCCTTATCTTTAGCATACCGCCTCTCATACTCCCTCTTCGTCTCCGGATCCAGCTCTCCATAGTGCTGATCGTGATGATGCACATACTGCTCGTCCGCGTACTTGTCTTCCCCGTCCGCGTACGCATGTGCATCGTGTACGTGCGTGCTGTGGTGCGAGTAGTGGCTGTGTTGCGAGGAGCTGCGTGCGTACACGGGCGCGGCTTGGTGTGTGTTGTAGGCGACGGGCGGCGGGTACGATGTTAGGGTCTGAGGGGCGGGGTATGGGTATGGGTAGGATTGGGGGTTGGATTGGCGGATGGATGTGCCGGGTGAGCTGCTGGATTGGAGGTGTGAGGGCCGCTGGCTGTTGTAGGATGAAGAGGAGGAAGTGCGTCGATGGGATGGGATGTGGGGTTGTGGCATCGTTATCATGGCGCCACTGTTGTAGGGGGTGGTTGGCGAGGACGGGTATATGGGTTGTTGTTCTGGGATTGGTGAGAAGTAGTTTGTGGGTTGATGCTGTGGTGGGGGTGGTGGTCTTCCAGGGGTGGTGGGGTAAGGTGGGTGTTGTTGTGGATATTGTGGGTGTGGTGGGTATCCTGATCTGGTGGAGTCGTAGGAGGACATTGTGATGGTTCGTTGATGATGGATGGGCAAATCGTGGGACTGTCCCGTGCACGGGTCGTGGTATATTTTATGTCTCTTATCGAACAATACCGGTTGTGGCCCTGCGCTGTATGCCCTGACACTGTTTCAAGGCTTGGTGATCGGCAACGTTGGATGTCGTATGCGGCTGGCTGTGGTGCTCTCAACACAGGTTTTGGTCGCGATAGCAGGTAAATTGTTTGTTTCGGAGCGATCACGGCTCAAATCTGTGTGGTTCCAACGGTCTTAATTTATATCAACGTCCTCAATGGTTGATCGGTTGCCTTGGCTTTCATACTTCATTATAGGCCTCCATCGGTCCACTTCTCTCACCGGGATGTATGCCCACATGCAGGAACTAAGTCTTTCCGCGGTGAACTAATGCGATCCGGAGAGCCGTCCTCACCAATTAGTGCTCATCCAAGATCCATTCCGGCTGCCAAGGAATCTCCGTCGAGCGCAATCGAAGGCGAAAACATGAGGGGCAACGTGAAGTGCATGCTATGATGTCACTCTTAGCCGAAGCTTGACCGACACGCTGGGCTCAACGTTGGGGTACCTGGTGTTAACGATTCAAGGTGGTGTGTAATCCAAGGTTGTTGTGGAGAGAAGAAAGGAGCGCTGGTGGTTTTCTCGAAGTCGCAATGTGACATGAGCTTGGCACACCCGTGCGCCAGCGTGGTAAACGCATCGTGACTTGGGGATGCGACGCTGCAGAAAGCGCTTACATTTGACTGCATGTTCAATCACCCTGGAGAGGACACGGTGATATATGCCAACAATTACGCCACGACACTGTGCTCAGAGTCTTTCAGAGGTATCCACAAGAGGCTATCGCACAATCATAACGATGCAAATATGAACAGACGCGTGAAATGCATATCTGTCTTGTACACGCTCTTCTTTATGCAGGTGTGGTGTGTGACGCTGGAGTGACATCGCGACGTGCAATGAGTTATGGCTAAGCCACAAGCTTACCAACGGCATATGTGGCTTCATTACAGTGTGGTTCCAATTTTGACTGCACTGATTCGCCCGTTGCTGCACTTCAGAGGCTGTGTTGCTGCGACATATCTTTTTCTTCCTTATTAGCGTGCATCGCCACGAGCAACGACCCGACTACTATCGAGCTAACGTCAGCTGGGCATCCGACAGTGGCCGCCTTACCAACCACGCGGCAGGTGTTCGCATTCCAGCGACGCGACTAATCAACAGCCGATGGATGCCAAGGAGTTTGTTCGTCATCTGAGCCAGACTAGTTCTTGACATTACCCCACTGGCAGGGCTGAGCGGTACACTCAGCCACGGTGACTTTTGGCACAACCATTCTTTAGGAAGCACAGTAATTTCTCCTACTCTCCTCTCCATACCACTTGCTGTGTCCAGGTCGCACGTCGATCTTACCTGCTTTCAGCGCTTACTCCTGCACCACTTTGCCGGAATCACAGCTGGAAATGTCCTACAACTACAACCAACCAGGTGGTCATCAGCAACCGTATCCGGGCCGTAAGTCGTCAGGCCCTCACTTCACAGCCCGATGATCGTCGCATCCTTCATGGCTTGCAACACTTGGCACTCAATCCTGACTTTGTACTAATATCTTACAGAAGCCCCTCCGCCCCAAGGGTACGGTCAACACCAGCAATATCATCAACCGCCTCCAATGCAAAATCAACAGTACGGTGGCTACCCGTCACAGCAAGGCTACGGCCAGCAACCTCCGCAAGGTCATTATGGTGCGCCGCCACCGAACCAGTATGGCGGCCCGCCTCCAGGCCAGTATGGAGCTCCCCCACCACAGCAAGGTTACGGCGCTCCTGGACAGTATCAACAGCAGCCACCACCGGGCCAGTATGGTCAACCACCGCCTCCGGGACAGTATGGACAGCAACCACCTCCGGGTCAATACGGACAGCAACCACCTCCGGGTCAATATGGACAACCACCTCCAGGACAATATCAACCTCCGCCTGGACCACCACCAGGCCAATATGGTGCGCCTCCACCACAGGGCCACTTTGGGGCTCCACCGCCTCAAGGACAATACGGAGCCCCACCTCAAGGCCAGTTCGGAGCGCCGGGCGGTTTTGGTGGACCACCAACCCAGCCTTCTCTCGGCTATGGTCCACAGCAGGTAGCCAACATTGATGTCAGCAGAGACGTCGAAGCCGTTCGTAAAGCGATGAAGGGATTTGGAACCGACGAGAAAGCGCTTATTGCAACACTGGCGAAGAAGGATCCCATGCAAATCAACACCATCCGGACACAGTACAGCCAGCGGCTTATGCGCAACATGGTCCAAGATCTTGAGAAGGAGACCAGTGGTTACTTCGCAAAAGGGTTGGTTGAAATCGCACGTGGGCCTCTAGAATCTGATTGCTTCAACCTAATGGAGGCTATGAAAGGCATGGGCACGAAAGAAGTCATCTTAGACGACATCCTTATTGGAAGAAGTAACGCCGACATGAATGCCATCAAGCAGAAGTACCAGGAACTATTCAAGAGACCACTTCAGAAAGATCTCCAAGGCGACCTCAGCGCCGGAACTGAGCAAATGTACGACATGATTGTTGCCGCCCGCCGCGCAGAAGACTCGTACCCTGTCAACCCGCAGGAAATCGAACAAGCCGCCACCGATCTCCAGGCTGGCATGGGTGGCTTTGCTAGCAAGAACGCTCCTCAAGTCTGCCAGATCCTCACCAGCAAGAATGATGCTCAGCTCAAAGCTATCGCGGCCTCCTACCAACGAAGATTTCACAAGTCACTCGACAGTGTGCTGAAGTCTGCGTTCTCTGGTCACATGGAAGACGCACTCCGTCTGCTTGTGCACCGCGCTACCAATCGGCCCGAGGCTGAAGCCGTCCGCCTGGAGGAGTCGATGGCTGGTTTGGGCACCAAGGACGATTTACTCGTACAACGCGTCGTTCGCTGCCACTGGGATAGAAATTTCATGAACGCTGTCAGCAACGCGTACAAGCAGGTCTACAAGAAGGACTTGGTTAAACGGATAGAAGGGGAGACTCGAGGCGATTACGAGAAGCTTATGGTTGCTTGTGTGAAGCCCTGAAGCACTGTGGAGGAGTGACGAGATTCAGTTCGGGTTACTACGATATCACATTTTCCCTTCTTGATTTTTTTTTTAGCCTGGACGGTAGATACTTTGGGCCCGGAGACGATTAGTAACCTCAATAGATCATCCTTAATTTCCATTTCTAAGTCCTAGACTCGCATTCCTCTTCGATTTCTATTTCGTGTTCCATGCTATCACTGCACCCATCAACGCCCGAGTTACTTCTTCTCCCCCTTTTCCTCTCGTTCACCTCCATTTTTCCGTCTTCGCTCGGCCGCCAGACGAGCTGCTTCATACATGCCCCACGTCCAGTCACACATTGAGCATCTACTCGCCCCAGCGACGAGCCAAACGCCCATGTTCATGCCGCATGGACAAGTGTACAGACCTGGATTTGGAGGCATTCTTGCTGCTGGGAACCGGTTATCCAAGAGAAGATGACGATGATACAATGACCTGAGACTTGTAATATCCGTCCGGTTAGTGTGGTGGTTACTGTGACTGAGGAACGAGGAAAACTTTTTCAAACGATTTTACCGTAGGCATAAGGAGGCCATCTGTCTACTAGCCATGTCTACGTTGCTTGATACATTTTCATCGCCAACGAGACAACAGAGCACGATTGTTCATACAAGTTTACAGTCCAGATGACTGTGACGCAGTGATACAAGCTACGCAGTTTGCATGTTGCCACAGTGTTTGCATAGACTACCTGTAATACGGCGGTGGTTGCTCTGCTCCAAATCCGTTCGAACCGACGTCACCCATCGTGAGCTCTGACCTAAAGCTCTCATCCGAACCGCTTGTCAATGGAAACTCTTCTGGCGGCCCAAGATGGCCACCAGGTCTTGTCATAGGCTCGATAGCCACATTATCCACATCAACCTCGTGTTTGGACTCCTTGCCTGCACATTCGAGCAGGAGATCATATCTGATGTCGTAGTGTAGTGCTACGCCATACGTTCTGAACGTAGGAGGCACAATGTTGTTGATTTCAAAACCTTCCAAGACGGTGTCTGATGTGATTTCTATTCCCGGTTTACTGTATCGTTGGTTGAAGAGGTCGAACTTTTCCATGCCCTGCTTTCGTATCTCTCCATCGGGTACAGATGCTAGGGGGACGCGGAAATCGATGTGCGCTATTGCTTGTGCGCGAATCCCGCGGAGGTACACGGGTGCTGGTCTCACGTTGACTTCACTCAACGTTGCTTGAAGCGAGAGTTTAAGCTTGCTAGAAGCACCGACACGGTACTTTGAGGGTGAACTGAGCACTATTAAAGAGGTCGAAGAAGCCTCTTCTTCCTTGCTTCCGCCACGCAGGCCTGTCTTGAGCCGTTCTAGCGGGGCACGCCGCTCCTTGCATGGTTCTGGGGTTGATGATCTCGACTTGCGCTCAAAACGTATTGGTTGTGCCGGCACAAGTGCGGTTATGGGCGGCAGACCCTGCTCTGGTACCGAGGGACTGAATCGTAGCTGGTGCACGACGACGGGTTTGAGCGTGAAGGAGGCATTTTCCGTGACGTATTCTGCTCGTAGGAAGTACTCGTTACAGATAGTACTCTCGTTCCACCAAAGCGACGGCGGAAGCGGATGATGACTACCATGCTCGAACAGAGTATCCCTTTTGAACGGCGCATTGTTTTGAAGCTTCACATCATTTTCGACTGCTTCTGGAAACCGAAATTCGAACGGGTACTCTACCCGCGAAGGGGGACAGGTTGCGCTGGGCGTTTGTCTCTGCGATAATGTTTGCTCATGGCGAAACAACTCAACCTCGGAAACATGCTGGTTGGCAGGATTGCGTTCGCTAGAGATGCGACATGTTGTCTTGCCTATAAAGCTGATGGTGACGTATTTGATCTTGGTACGTGCTTTGACGTGGACGACTCCCTTCACCAGGTCGTTGTTCGTATGGATGCTGCGACGACTCGACCGTGTGAATGCAATAGAGATAGGTCCATCTGGAGTGTTTTGACGATCTGGGTGATGGTGATCGCTATAGAATTGTGGTTGGGCGATGTAACTGTATAGGAGGCGAGGCTGTTGTGCTTGACTCGCTAGTGAGTTTGCCATAGGCTATGTAGTAGACTTGATAAGACGTTTGCTAGCAACCAAGATGCTAGTGATATGTATACAAATGATAGCTCTGTGGCTTCTGGCGCTTGGCGGATGTGGATGTCGGGTAGGGCGTGATGACCCCTTCTAAAAGACAATATTACCAAGCAGAGTGGTAAGATACCCCGCTTCTGCATTACTCAGGCCGAATAAGTGACGGAAGCCAACACAATTTCTTCTCCACGCTGTCTCGGACCATGTCCGCCGTCACTTGAGTGCTAAGAGCGATATTGACTAGTTGCGGCCTCATTATTCGTCTTTGCAGACCCGAAGCTTCCATTTAGTTGAGCCGAAGGAGAGAAATATCCTATACTACCAGGCGGTTAGCTTCACCTTCACAAGATTCGAATTTTGCATCGAAGATATGAACAGCGGCATTGCCGAAGGAGGTCATTGGTAATCATGGGCAGATAGCGAAGGGCGCTGTATGTAGATTGTTCGGTGCTGGCCGGTTTCACTAGACTCAATACGGATAGCTTCGTATTTTCGATGCCGGGCCGTCTTGTCATCGCAAGTGATCAGAACGCACATGTTAGTGACGATAAGACTACAGCTGTTAACACAATAAGCTTACTGACCTGGGTCGATCTTCTTTTTGCCTCAAACAATTGGAAAAATACACTTCGTGTGGGATGGAGTGAAATATACCTGCTAAATCGGCAGGACTGTCGTCATCGAGCGGTCCTGCTCAACCAGTACTACCTCTGTGCTCCTAGTTACTCGTACAAAAATTTGGACATTTTCGAGCCATTCAACACGCTCGTGCTTGATTACTGCAACTTGTGATTATCCAGCAAAGAGGGGCTATGGCAAGCCCACGTGATACGGCCCCACCTATGCTGCCTTCGAAAGCACAGCCTGAGGCAAACAATGTGCCACGCGAACCACCACCACGGTGCGCAATAATGGGGGCAATATCGTCGGGCATTATCATCCTGCATCCTTCCCACCGTCCTTGTCTACCGAGTACCACGTTAACAAGCAGAGCCGCACAAAGCCACAGGAGGCTGGCAAGGGCGTGCAGGACTCTATTTCGACCTCGCTCATCTCCCGACTACGGTCCATAGCTGACATGAATTTTAGACCGAGGCGTACAGCGGACTTTCAACGAAGGCAGATTTCTACGCATCGGAGAAGGGCGTGATTGCAATCTTTGGGGCATTTCCTATGGTGTTGCTGCCTATAATGTGAGGCGTGTCGCGCACGCCGAGTGTTGACAACCAAGCGAGTGTGCCCTTCCTCGTCCTCCATACTGCGCATCTGAGCAACTCGAGAACACGCGAAAAGGGTCGGACAAGATCGGACAAAGAAAAGCTGTCATAGAATGAGAGCATTTTAGACGTCGACTTAAACTTTGCAGCGGCAAAGGCTTTACGCCTCTTTACGCCTAAGGTTTGCATATGGCCACCGATACGGACCCCGGTCCTTTCAGGCGCGCTGACCACTTTGCGAAACCCAAATCACGGGCAATGGTGGCGAGAGTACGAGGACTGCGTCTAGCCGGCCCAATAGTGCCTTGCCCGACCGTTAGACGCCACAAACTATCGAGTTCGCCTTGGGCACCATCATATGTCACGGTCAAAATCGGTGGACCTTCGGACAGCCATAGAATTTGATTTCTTAGGCTTCCGTGCTGAAGATGGCCCAGCGGCGTAAGCCATTAGTGCACTCCGCTGGATGCTGCTATGTGGAGTCAGAAGAAGTTGGTGACGGTCTTTTTATAGTAAGATGATGTTTGAATACATTGACTAGTGATACAGGAAATACTGATGAAAGCATGGTGTCGAAAGACGCTGTGCTATCATATGCCACGCTTGAACGCATAAGAAAACCTTTGCTACACAAGGAAGACATGTCATGTTTAGCACTGAAAAGCTGGCGAAACATTTTCTACAGTACAAATAAACAATCATTCCACAAAAAATGAAAATGAAAATCAAAACGAACACCAGTCTACCGATAACGCCTACCAAGACTAACCAAGAATATTGTGACAACCATCCAACAGTCTCACTGCGTTGTCACAACACGAGCACCTATGGTTGTTAGCAGGGGGTCCCTGACACTGAAATGTAAGTACTTGCAATATATCGTACATCTAAACCTTTCACCCAGCTTGGTCCAACACCCTAGCGGCGCTTATTGCTACTGTCGTAGACGTGGCAGCAAGTATTTCTCCAATGGTCGCAGCAAGTTGCGCAACCTTGATCAGTCGCATAGCTGTTGTCGCCGCCGCATTTGCAACACTGCCAGCGGTATACCGGTGGGCGCTCCGGTCGCTGACTGTAAGCGGTACTGTAGGGAGTGTTGCCAGTGTGGAAAGCGGTAGACGTGCCAGCGGAAGATGAGTGTGTTGTATGCCCTAAGACATAGGTGATGGGATCTTGTGCGTGTCCACTGTTCGTACGGGTGCTCATAGAGCGGGAAAGTTGTGGATTTGGGTATGCACTGAGTGGGTACGAGTTGACGAGGTGGTCATATGAGTTGCACTGCGATGCATTGATCTGGAGAACGAAACAGTTGGGGCAATATGGGTTGAGGGAGGCGTTGTGCGGGCCATCACCACAGTTCTTGCAGTAATAATACGACATGGTCTTTGTTGGCGGTGATATTAGTCGTGGTAAGAGAGAGCTAGCAGCTAATGAAGGCTAAGAAGGAATACAGGTCGAAGTGAGCTTGTCTTGTAGAACGTATACTTGGGGAGGGGATCCAGAAGAATGTTATACTCGACAAAAAGGTCCCTTGGGTCCTCTGGTCTGGCATCGCCATCGCTCCGCCTCAGGAGAGAGTCCTTTGCCGCAGGGTAAGAGGAATATCGTGACCGCTGATACTATCGTAGCTTCACTTACGCCTACGAGCCCCACTCCAACCATGACGTCCTTCTTTCTAGCGGCCTTTAGCAACATGTAATAGAAGAGAAGGACGATGGCTGAGCGCCAGAAGTATTACGCATTTTCCAGCAACCATCATGACGATACGCATGATGAGGGGCTTGATTGGACGAGTGGAAAAGGGGTAACAAGCCTGAGGAGATCGTATCTTGTACGACTGAAAGGCTCGCTGACACGTGAAATTGCTGAGTCACACCTCGTGCAACGGCTGAATATTCGGAGAAATTGAAGTTAGGCAAAAGCAGGCAAACACTGAGGACCTCTTTCTAGCTTCGTTGGTGGCCGCGTCCTTTACCGCCAACCTAATCGGACAGAGCACACCGCCTCCTTGAAGCAACCTGATCAACCCATTGGTCTAAAATGATAGCAAATGACGTGGAGTTTGAATAGATCCAATCTTATGCCTTTGCTCGGTGGCAGAATTCCCCGCCGTTTCACCAACCAATAGATGAGCACTGCTGGCCAGTCTCTCTTCTCTTGTCAGAGGGTGTGCAGGCCGTTGGTCGCCATGTACCTGCATGAACATGTACGGTTACCGCGTGCGACATCGAATCTGGCCTGTGGGGTGTAAGTCGCATTTTTGCTCACCATGCAAAATCCCATCAGAGCGATGGAGGCGTGCGTGGTTCGGACGTAGGTGCAGGAGAATGCATGCAGACAAGGGTGCAAGATAGCAAGAGGGTAAGAATAATGGCAAAACGAAGCAAATAATGATGAAGAGAAATCTAGTGTGTGATAAATTGCAAGCTTGAAATCCAAATCTAGCCGACCACGAGAGGAGAACGCCATCCGAAAGAATGCAGCCTGCGTTGAACAGTTCAGACGTGGGGATAGCCAACGCACACTCTCCTGAAGTGTTAGAGATATCCTCCAAATGCTAAAGTAGTAGCGAGATGACAAGATAGCGAGTGAAACCAAAGATCTATGCGGTATACGTCAAAAGTAGAACGAGAGACGCCAGTAATAACCCCCTCAAAGAAATCCGCCCAATAAAAGAGAGAGCCACGGGCTGTTGAAGAACCGAAGCGACGAGCAGGATTCATTGTGTTCAGGAATCGTCCAACGGGTGCGGTAAAGCTCATCCACAACGGCGGCAGCGGAGGGTGTGAGACAGTGACTATTTGCTTATCTCCACCACGCAATTAGAACACTTCTGGTGGTCGCAAGAAGTGCAAACGTTCTGCCATACACCAATGGGCCCATCACCGCAGTTCGAGCAAAACCAAACCATCGTTTTACCGCCATCGGTAGGTGCTGGCATATGATCATAACCGTGCGACGACGTTGAGTGGTTTTGGTTGAAGTCATCGTTGCCGAGATGATGGTCCAAAGGGAACGCTAGGTCGCAAGGATGTAGTATCGATCCAATTTGGATGTTGTCTGCGACACTTGCTCCCGGGTGTATCGTGGCCAAAAGAGTATCTGTTGTTGAGTTCCCGCCGCGGACAGGCGTGCCCTGGTGTAAACGGAGTGTCGACAGAACAACCATGCTGAGTTATGTTGTCGGCTTCAGAAGCAATAAAAGATGATAGATGAAGGAAGACTATTGTCTGTGGTAGTGAAGTGTCTGACTGAGTTGGTGCTGTGTTGTGATGAAGTGGAAAACTGAAGAGCTTAAATGATACCGAACCTCACCTTCCGTGTTAATGCACTGCCTTCTTCCTTTTCCAGTGCTGTGCTCCGCACAGACAGTCCTCTGATGAGTACTTGGAAGGAGTGCTCGAGCGCAGATAGGGTGGCGGCCGATGCGAGGCATACCGGCCCTAATGGGTGCAATGGAGGAAAGCCAGTGGTGAGGCGAGGAAGAACGAAGGACCTTTCAGGGTATGAGGAATCAACCAATCTGAATGGTGACGTATCCTAGAAAACTTGTGCTCGTGACGGTCATTGCGTAGCCATCACTGTCCTGAGGTTCGAAGCTATGCTTTGCGAATTTCATTGGCAGTTGACGTTTGGCCTAGGGATATACGGGCAACAACAGCTGAACCAACCGGATAGGCTCAGGCCACCAAATGTACCGATTACCTCAGTGATCATGGGTAGAAGAAGTGGTTCCTTTTAGATAAGACCATCTACAGGAATTCGCATGACTACCATCCAGTACCCGGGTTGATGGATCCAGTGGCGCGAATTGGCGTAGGGCTGCAGCACCCGCAGTCGCCGCATCACACCAAATGTCTGGTATGCCTCTCCAAGTAAGGCAGGGCTGACTTACCGGAGCCGGAAATTGGGGGCCCAAACTCATTTCTAGTTCGTCTCGAGCAGATGAACCATCGTGAATCCTACAAAACGCTAGCCTGAACTATTGTCGCCACTACGCAACTGGTTTAAAGAGGCTGACAACCGAAGGAATGATGGACCGGAAAGATGACCATCAACAGCTAGTCCCACGCCAGCGCCACTTGTTCTATTTAGAAAGATGGCGTGGACGCCGAATGTATTGGCGGAGGTGTTTGACGAGTATACATGCGTTTAAGATTGACGAGGGTTGATTGGTGCTAGGACCATAGATCTGGACGAGTAGCATGGTTGTGACAGTGATATTTGACTTGGCATACTTGATTCTGCCTATATAGACATTGCGACCACCAGGCTACATTGGGCTCCGTTGAGCTGTCGACACCAGAAGCATGGATAGGTCAGATAGAGTCGTCGTGTGCCTCAGCTGTAGGCGCAGCTAGTTTGGCCAGGCAAATCCGCTTTTCGCTCGACTCGGCAATCAGATCCCTGGGATGATGGCCTTGTTCACTTGTGTGGGATTGAGCTTCCCACGAACCGTGCGTCGCTTACGAGCCTTTGGGAGATCGAGAGGGTTCTCTCACGCCACAGCTGTAACAGGTGTCGGTGTATGCCATATCCGGTTGAGGCAGACATTCGCTAGGATCCAGTGCCCGTGCTCTCAAGACCAAGTACGCGACCTGTGCTCTACAGCTGCTAGTGGCGAGTGTGGCTGGTCGCTGGTAGGCATTCTCATATGATTCCTTGAAGGCTGCAAAGGCACCTAATTTACCGGTGTCTCCATCCAAGTTCTTTTTGAAGCGCTAGGGAGGGCAGTGCCAGACAGTCTGCTAGGTTACCGATTGTGGCAACAGATTCCGCCCTGGCAGTCGTGCACGTTTGTGTTTTGGCGGTAGACCAGATGCTATGGCTGGTAAAGTATGGCCGTGTCGAAATCGCGTTGTGAACACGGTCAGATGCTATGGTTGTCTCCAGGTCAGTAGATGTTTGGGGAACGAAACGGACTCACTTACAGTAGCTAGGTATCAGCGTCTGCCAATTGCGGCCTCCAACCCGAGGCTTTCTCCAAAATCTGCCTGACAAACACAAGGCTAGCCATCTGGTCAGTAATGGCCGCTAGGGTTACATTGGAACTATCGGGGGCTGCAGAAGAGTCGGGTAGTCTGCTCATCATCTTATGCAGGGTGTAGCGTATATAACCTAGACAGAACCAGAGCGGCATGAGTGAGAGCCGCATGAATGTAGGCACGGTGGACTATCTCCCACGGCCCTCTAGTCCTGATTTTTACGCATGGCAGATAGTGTTCGGCCGGAAACAGACAACGGTTGTGCGTTTGGGGCCAAAAGGCGGTAGTCAGTGTGTCACACGGCGAGCGAAGCGCGGTAGAATGAGGCTCTGCAAGGCTGTGTGATAGCCTCGTCAGGTCGGTCAGTGCCAATAGGTTAGCTCCTTTGAAATTCTGTACCTGTGATACAAGCACACCGGCGGTCAGTGACGAGATAGACGCTGAAAGCCCCAATGCAATCAGATTTTATCCTGCTCTTTTCCAATGAGTCTTGAAGAGTTAGACATGAAGACGAGAAGGTCGGGAAAGGCTGAGAAGCGTTGTGCGGGGTCTTGTCATGGGTCATGCAAGTCTACGCGCGTTGGCTACTAGCGAGTAAGCAGCCTTTACTTGGCTTGATGTTGCTGAGAAAAACAAAACTTGGGGTGCAGCGTTGGCAGCTAGCTGATCGCCAGATGGGAAGAGCATTGTGATAGATTTGGGGCTCAATTTGGTATGTGACGAGAGACGTTGGTGGTGTTGCGGCGATCTGTTGCACCGTATGACGTCGGCAACTGCCGGGGTCCGACCGATTGGGCCAAAGACACGCTACGCGTCGCTGTCGTCCATTGAAGAGGTCATGAACATGGAGCTGCACCAGATGCGAAATCACCGGAGGCGGTTGTGATAACATGTTGCTCGGTCTGCCAGCATGGAGATGACGATGACGTTTCTTCTGTGCTAACCGGTTCGGAGTAGATTAGCGCGCCAACCACGTGCGATCCTGGCTGCGCAGCGTCACGGTTGCTGCTGTGCAACACCCGGCAGACGTCAGGCCTTTGTCGAGGGCTTCGTCGACCACGCGTGCGACTGCGGCCACACGAACACGGCCATATTGCTCCATCCGCCCTCTTCCAGTCCCACGCGAGTCTGCTTCGATCCCACGCGATGGCGCCTCCAGCAGTCGTCGGCTCCCAGAAGCCCGGCGCGACCGATCCTACAGCCATGGAACAGAAGATTGGCCAGGCCACCTCCGTTATCCTGCCGCTTCTGGAACTCGGCGCGCTGGGCTACGAAACATATGTTGTTGTCTACTTATTGTGCGTCCAGTACCTTATAAGCCCCTCGGAAGACATCCAGCGAGATTTCAATATCCGGCCCCGGCGCTCCACGGGAATCGCACTCATCGTCGTCTACGCCATCCTCCTCCTGTTCCTCATAATAGCATGGTTGCGCCTACTACAATTAATCTGGTCAAAACCGGACCTTGTACCCCTTGGCGACCCGTCGCTAGACAAGGCTGATGCGGATACCAAGGGTTTTGGGTTCGATCAATACGATGCGTATATCTGCGACTATCAGGGAGTGCCGCTATGGTGTGAGAAGTGTCACAACTGGAAGCCCGACAGGGCGCACCACTGCAAGGAACTGGGGCGTTGTGTTAGAAAAATGGATCACTATTGTCCATGGGCGGGTGGAATCATAGCAGAAACTACGCACAAGTTCTTTATGCAGTTCGTGGCGTATGGTTCGCTATACACGACGTATACTTGGATCGTTATAGCCATCTTCTTTGCGGAGAGGAATTCCAAGGTACGTGGACAGGCAGCATGGTGCACATTTAACAGGCTGACACACCACAGATGGGCTCGCGACCAGGAACCTGGATCGGCGCCCTTGCGACCGCGGTTGTGTTTAGTATCTTTACTTTTACAATGACCTGTATGACAGGCTGGAACCTGATGATAAACTTCACATCAGTCGAAGGCATTCAACGCGGCGGCATCCACAACATTGCCTTTCTCATATCTCGTTCCTCCACGATCCTCGATCCGTCGCATTCCCCAGCGAATTCCAACACCACGGCTGCACTCCCTCCGACCCCGCCCACGCCCTCCAGCAAACACCACAGTAAGAAATCTAGCAGAGACGTGGCTGAAGAAAGAGAGCACGAGAAGGAGGACTGGCCCATTCTTACCAGCTTTACACGCCCATTGAACCGTTCGTACGTCGTAATACAAACCAAACCCATGGAACATCCCTGGTATACAACCCTCATGCAAGGTTGGAAGGATACCATGGGCGCAGGCATAATCGACTGGCTATTGCCCTTTCGACAGTCTCCGTGTAAACAGAAAAGCCACAGGGGCGAATTTGAGTGGGGCGAGGTGGTCTACGATATGGCCAAAATGTACGAGGACAAATACCCTGGGACCAGTCTTGCAATCCTCGATGAACACAGGAGGTCGAAGAGGTGACGTTAATCAGCGGTACAACCCTGCATTATTTCTTTTTTTTTTCGGTAAGCGACTTGGGCGTTCTTTGTACATTTTTTCTTTCCTTTAAGATCTGATACCCACGTATGTTCTTGGTCACAAACTGTACATACAAATTTAATAGAGGGGATGGGATGGACAATGCATCACCGTTGCCCACTCTGCTGACGGAGAACACTTACAGTTTTGCTAGGTATTGTCTTACTGTGACCGCATGCATGCCGAACGTGGTAGATCTACGGGCCACTCAAGACTCTTCTTCATCCACTAACAACAAAGAGCCATGAAGTTACTCTCACGTCGCACAAGGTTCAGTCATACATGCGCGTCTCCACATCTCCACGTGGCAAAACTCTGGAAATACCCCCTCCTGCGCCCTCAACCAACCAAACTACCCTCCCCGTCATAGGCCCGTAAAGAAACTTGGTACACGACCGCTCAGCCGATCCCCGCATGTATTATGTAAGAACAAGAGTCCGGTGCGGGTGATTGGAGTTCGGAACCCAAACTACACCCCAGCTCACTTGCCCGGCATTGCTCCGTACTCTACGGTATCTGTTTGCCACTGCATCTAGTACCTTTTGTGGCGTGTTGCCGGAAGCTTGAGTTTACTAGGACTGCCTTGATTCAGACATTGACGTAGGGACGTCTAGTTACTGTCAATGTATTCCAAATGTCGACACGGTACTTTCCCGAGTAAAGAAATTGGAACATGTTCGTTGCAATGCGGGGGTGGGAAATGGGCTGATTTTCCTTGATATTTGCCAAAGTTCAGATGAGTAAGATTGTGATTTCTGCACGAGCCCCAGCATGATTTGCCATGGTATGGTTCGGAAAACGGCCGGGGGGATCAGTGTTGGGCGGAGCCAGGCTGCGACGATCATCATCTTGTTCGTTCACGATCAACGCCGGGGAAACTATTCTGGGCTTTTGAGAATAGGACCTGTGCGAGGATGATGTGGAGATTCGTTATTTGTGTTTTTTCTTCCATTTCTGAGACTGCATTCATCCAGCGCAACGACGTCGAGAAAAGTCATGTTCTTCCATGTCTTTAGCCATTGGAACATTGACAGATTTCGTGCCTGTCCTCGAGCTGTGCACTGTCTGCAAGGCTGCAGCCTTCCGAATAACCGTTGCTCGTCATCTTGTTTCTTGGGACGTTTCATGCTACCATGGTACTATAAATGGAGTAAGCCTCCCGCAAGGCATAGGTCTGGAAAGGCGAAAG
Source organism: Alternaria solani (assembly GCA_002952155.1). NCBI lineage: Eukaryota > Fungi > Ascomycota > Dothideomycetes > Pleosporales > Pleosporaceae > Alternaria > Alternaria solani. Next base: position 1,201,480 of record CP022031.1, on the reverse strand, counting down.
CTTGGGTCGGGACCTTCCGGGCTCGTATGTGCGTTAGGCCGCTCCGTCCGCAATGAGAGGTTTCCAAGTTGGGTAGTTCGCGCGAGAAAGCTGCAAGGGGTACAGAGTCGGCTGCGTTCCTAACTAACGATTTTTTTTTACTCGCCCAGAACAGGTGAAGGTTAGTCTCAGCAAAGTGCGCAACAGGTGCTCTTGTGTCACACCTTTCAACGTCTATCGAGGGCGACAGGTGTGATCCCTTACAGGCCGGGCCGCTCCATGGCATCCCTGCTGGGAATGAGTTTGGAACACGGCCCTTGGCTTTTCGGAAGAGTTAGTGTGGCGAGGTCTGCAGGGCGAACCCTGGCTCTCATCCCCCAATGATGCGCAGTGTTTCCCGTCAAGTTGTGAGGGGTCAATCCTGGAAGAAGATCATAACAAGGGTCTAATGCCACTTCGACTGACCGGATGGTGGAGCCTTGTAACCATGAACGCCGCTTATCGAGACCAAAGGCGACGTGGATCTGGACACGCGTTAGTGAAAGTGGCGTCCCGGCTGTTTGATCCTGCAAGTCTGGCGAGACCAGCTAATTGAGGTCGGTGGAGAACTGTTGTGTTGAGATTCGAGATCACGAAACATGTCATGGCTCAACTTGTTCAGACATGTTGCCGGGGCCGTCTCTTACCGAGAGCACGAACCTCGACCAAACGGCTATTGTAGCCTCTCAAGCAATACCGTTGTGTGTCATGTTTTAACTCTGGGGTTTGAAACACCGGAGCTGTCGATGGCGTTTCGAGCATGGGCACTAGGTCGGGGTTCACGGACACCAGGGGGATGTACGAACAAATTTCCGCATTTGGCCTTGCGTACATTACGAGACCGAATCTGGCCGTTGACTATGAGCACAACATTGGAGACCGCGCTAAGCATTCGATAGTTGGGTGGGCTGGATCATGATTCCAGATAGAGCGCCACTCACCAGTGGTGGGTTTCACCATGATTGCAACCTGTAAAGTCTTTTTTGGTGATTGCGTAGGTGCAGTAAACTTTGTGCTGACAATAAGATAACATTGAAGAATTTCATCATGGATGTTATGAGAAGATCGCAATGTGATTAGACTAGGTCGTAAACAATCTTGAAGGCCGAGGCCGATCGGGAAACGCAGTTGCAGTTCCAAAATGCTGCAGTCCTAGCGCAATGAACCCCCAAACTCCATTTCCCCAAAACGCTGATGTATGCTCCATTTTGGGTCCCAGGGTATTCGACTGAAGGAAAAGAACGAGATGACACATGTGACCAGTAATATTATGGCATGCAAAGATGCCTGCAAAGGGTCGTGATGATGCCAGCCAATCAAAGAATGAAAGTACCCAGATGATTGCGGAGCCACCAGAATGCCGATGGCGGGAATGGTAGCAGCTAATGTGCATGATCACTTTCGTCGTCACGACGTTCGAACGGAACATTCCGATGGGGCTTGTGATGATGGCAATTCTGGACGATCCCCGTTGAACCGAAAAAAAATCATGCTTCGGGACCGTTGGCCTCGCGTTCCCGTTGTTCCTTTTGTGGAGCACGACGACGAGCGTTGATGAACCAGTTGGATACCTATAGTGGGTCAGCACGCTGTGATCTAGAAGGAGTGACACTGAAGGACAGAAGTGGCAGATGTAGTGAGGGTGTCAAAATAGACGTTCTTGCTGAGACTTGTTACGTACCTGGTTGAGGCTCAGGCCAGTTCTGTTGCAGAGCTCCATCTTCTGGTCTTCGGTGGGATACGGGGATGTTCGGTTGGCGGCGAACCAGTCTTTGAGTAGGTTTGTGGCCTCTTTGGGCAGATTGCCTCGACGCTTCCTGTTGAATGCGTTGTGATCAAGGCCAACATGCTGTTGGAAACGAATATCGCTGTAGGATGTATCGTAACCTGGATATCCAGCCCGAGTGAAATAAGTATCGTTGGGTCGGTCGTAGCCGCCATAGACAGCCGCTGGAGATTCGTGATAGTAGCTGTGACGTGGCTCGTACATGGTGCCTTGCTGAACCATGGATTGCTGGAATGGGCTCTGTCCGATAGGCTGAGAGAGAGATGGCTGCGCGTAAGAAATGTGGCCTTGAGGGGCTGGTGGTGACTGGTGCCGTATGTGTGCGTTCGATGGCATCGACTGCTGTTGTGATGACGCATACGAGTGACTTTGACGATGATGCATACCGGATCCTACAGGCTGCACTGCATGCTGCTGAAGGATGTGGGGCGAGTAGCCGGCAAGGGCTGGGTCGATAGCACTGCTCATGCGGCGAGCCTGCACTACAGGGGGCTCATAGATGTCGCCGAGCGTATCGACACGTCTTCGCTTGCTCTCAGACCAGGTTACATCTTCAAACTGGGGTTGCACATGAGGAGAGCTTTCCACCGAGTCATTCCGGCGCTGGGGAGTCCGCGGCGGTGTAGTAGTCCGTGTTGTATGGAGGAACTGAACAAGTCAATCAAACAGTACAGTGAAGACAAACTGCAAGCCAACATACCTCGGAAAAGGAAGGAAGTTTTCCAGGAAAATTTTGCTCTCCAGGCTGAATAGGCGGCGAGCTGCGCATGTGGTGATTCTGTGGTTCTGTCAGAGTGGTGCTCGAGATTACAGACGGTCGTAATTCGTCGCGGTTGTCGACTGCATCAGCCGGAGTGATGGAGCGCAAACGGAAGTCAGGTAGCATCGCCCGAACTCGGTAAGGCGTTTGGCGACGGGTGGGTAAAGAATATGAGCGTGGGGAAAGTGGTGGATGGGTGTGCTCGACGGAGCCGCCCGCCAATGTGAATGGGGGGTGAGCAGGGGGGTGATGGGAAGATGGGTAGGCCGAGGGCTGGGACGCTCTTGGCCTCAGCAGTGCTTTGTGTGCCTCTGTCGGGAAGGTATCACAGGGTGCAGGCTCGAGGAAAGGTGGAGCGGCAGGAGCGGACGTGGTAAAAGAGGAAGGAGATGCTTGGGCTTGACTTACCGCAGCGACCATGTTAGCCAGCGGCCGTTCAGCAGGATGCAGAGAGTTCATCTTGCGCGAGTGCAGCGGTTCACAGTGGCGGTGCGGAATATCTTGAAGCGTAAGATATTCCATTTGGTCAACGGCAACACTGCTTAAATACTCTGCAGAAGGGACACGTTAGCAAATAATCACACTTGTATCAGCGTCGCCATGGTGAGTGGATGGGCTGAGTTGCTCGCCCACAGTTGTTGACAGCTTGGTACCAGGCTTTGGCTGGCACCGTCGAATGCCATCGACACGAGCGGGGTGCCATAGGATGCTCGTTGAGTTGTGTGGTATTACTCACCCAGGTATCTTGGTAGTGATGTAAAAATTAACTCGAAAAGGCAACCCCAGGGTCCGCTGCAGGACTACTGAACCAAGAATGCTATATCGCAGATATATGAGTGGTGAGGCGAGGTGTGGGTATTAGTGTCGAGGAGGGAGTCGGGGACAAGTGGTGACGAGTGAGCCGGCACAAGCACTCAGCAGTTGGCAACAAGGTAGCTGGGGGTCGTGATGACGGGTCCGCCGTGTTTAAGAAGCAGAAGCACCACGAGCGAAGGAGGCGTTTCCAGGCTAGGAGGGCCTGCAACGGGCCGTACATCAAGCATGCCCTGCGATCTTGCAGCAGCAGAAGGCGCGTCAGGGGTGATGCTAGTAGGATCCAATGAAGGACAGACAGGCGTGTTTAGCACCACGTCTGTGTGGGCTTGACAGGTGAGAGTTAAAGTTTGGTCTATATTCTCCGAGCGTGACAATGCAGGCTCTGGCCGGACGCCGGCCGAGCGTAGGAAACAAGAGACGCTCAAGCTACGCCGCAGGTTTCGATGCACAAGCCGGTGCTGGAGTCGCGCCATCTGCTGCAGACGCCATCGAGCGTCGGCCGGTGTCCCCACTACTCGCATCGTCGCAGATCTCGCTGTTTATGACTCGGCGCAGGTGGGCGCAGGGGTGCCGACTGCCTCTCGCCCATCATGTCGCACCCTGCCCCGTCGATTACCTCATCTGCGCTCCTACACACTAGATGCCGCAGCAACCTCACAACGTTCCATGACGACGGCGGCAGCGAGGCGGCGCCCACGCATTGGCCGGCGTGCAAGTCTTGGTCTGGCGCCTCGCTGATGGCCTGCAACCACAACCGGTAGTTCATCGACACCAGCCTCGCAATAGGTTGCTGCCACGATGCCCGACCTCGAGCCTTGCGCCCACGAGCAAAACAAGATGGTGGTAATTGCTTCGAGGCTAGCACTCTGCGCAGTCTGCTAGCAATTCTGTCCAACTCTACTTGCTGCTGGGCCTGCCTTGAACTCTACCGGGAGCCGGTAGCACGGTACCCTTATGCTTGCTTTTGCCGGAGATATCTGAGTCGACAGAAGCAGCACAGCATCCAGGAGCGTCGCTGGGCGGTAAGTGGGGCAGGTGCAGCAGCAGTAGCAGCATCGAGGTCATGGACACGAGTTGCACGTCTGTCGAGAGCGGAGTGTAATCCGACATTATGAGATGGGTTGTGCACATCAGAGCCACGCTGACGGCATGTAGGTGACGCAGCACAAGGTACGATACCCGGCAGACAGCTCTGCCGCAGGACAGAACCAGGCTGGTGGCTGGCCGGAGTGGGCACTTGTGCGACGGAATTGTTTACCAACATCCAGGAGCGCGACGTCTTTGTGTCGTGACGAGGCACAGAAGCAGCTAGTGCTGCAGCGATGCAGCGACGCAGCGACGCAGCGACGAGCTTTGGGAAGGGTCAAGGAGGCGTTCGTCTGGTGGGACAAGAATAGCAGCTAGAGCGACGACGTAGGAGAGCGGGAGATGATGCACGGCGTTGGATGGCCGGCCAGGTGCCAGGCACGACTAATCAGGGAAGCCGTAGCCTGCAGACCCTGAATCAGTTGGCGCATACTGCATCGACAATGCTGGCGAAACCATTCACGCGTGCTGGCGGCGAGACGGTGGGCTGCAGAGCCGTCGGGGACCATGGGCTCGACAAGAGGCACACGCCAGATGGACATGGCAGTAGGCTGTCCCGGTGGAGAGCCCGCCCCCTCCGCTGCCCCCTTGGAGTGCGGGCGGATGACAGATGTCAGGCTCATGCACACGACTGACGGTGGCTTCGAGGGCAGAGGTGCGACCTGGCCTGCGCCGCCATGATTGGCACAGGGATGGCTGCCACCTTGCCGCTCTCGGCGTCGCGCCTGCCCGATTTGCCCATCGCTTCCCGCTAGCCGGTGATCACTGCTCGCCCTCGCTCGTCTTTCACCACCCGCCGCCTCGCGTACCGGAACGCTGCCGTCGCAACTGAACTGAGACCTTCTCCACGCTGCCCTTGTTTGGCCCTCGCTGCCCTGCAACTCGACGCGACACCATGGCTGAACTCTGCGCCGCCCTAACCTGCCTTTATTGAAATCTACGAAACCTTGTCGCGCTCTTCCCAATCTACCCCGACGCCGTCAAGTCTCTAATTTCGACTCTGCGCCCTCTCCATCGCCTGCGGTAGGCGCTGCTTCGGCGCCACACCCAAAAGGCACCATCCGTGCAAGCTGTTTGCACGTGTACTATGCTATGTATATGCGTCGTCGACTCTGACCGCTAGTCGGCTCGTGTCCCCGCTCTCACCACCTTGGCCCCTGTCCAGCATCACCGTCCCGGCTGAGCTCGAGAGCGAACCTCTGGCTCGGGTTTGCAGTCGTTGTCGACCCCCCTAGAATGGCAACCACGAGCCCAGCATTTGTTCCAGGGACACCGACACAAGCTCCACTGCCACAGTGGGCGTCCATCGCCGTAACCCATCGTCACACAGCAGCTGTTGACCGCCTGACAGTCCGTCAACTCTGCTCCAGCCGCCTGCACTTCGTTGTTGCGTCGCCCGTCGATTGTGTCATGGCCCAAGGGGCTGTCAAACTGCTGCAGTGCACCAGCGGCCCAAGACCAACAGCTAGTACACGACGCCTCTCGATCCGAGTCAAAAGTCTCTTCAAACGCGCCCTACATTGGCCTCCAAACCCGCATTCCATGTAGAGATGGCGCCGTAGGTGCCCGCTGGCAATCATCTGTACCCACCAAGTCTTTGCGTTGCAATGCGCGGCCCACTGTCCATGGAATACAGTTGGAGTCAATGGCGTCGTCGCACAGAACGGAAGCCACGAGTGCCATCTGCTGCGAGAACAGACCTCGAACCCGGCTCCAAGCAACTTGTTGGCCTACTACACCGCCTGTCATGATGCTCCCCGCGCGATTGGCGGTCGGCATGTATCTGGTCTAATCTGGGTTGAACGACCCCGTCGGAAGAAAGAGATTAGATCACAGTAACATGACGATAACCAACAAGCGGGCGGGTCGTGTTCGTGTCACATGTACGGGGCTCGCCTCCCACCATAGAAGCAGTCCTGTGTCCAGCATTACGGAAACCCCATTTCCATGCCGACAGACACTCTACATAAAGGCCATGTACGAACCGTCCGTACGGTCATGCACAGAACTCGATTCAGAAAGAGGGGTCTGTATGTATAATTGCACAACGCATGGTGGAGTACAGGCGTCCCATGCCCCACTGTTTCTTCCGGTATGCTAGTTTCCTGCCCAGCAAACTGATCGCTCACTTTGAACAAACACTGCAGGTTCATTTACCCGGTATCTGGGACTCGTCCATCTATGGCGCGCAAGTGTGGTGGCAGGGGAAGCTACCGCCAAGTAAACATCGTGGCATATCGATTAGTTTCAGTCATCAGCCAATATTTTGCGTTTCATAGCCGAACCTGCTCAAGGACTAAGATGGAAAGAACCTCTAATCCAAGAATTGCTCGTATGGCACTGCTAGAACGGATGTCGAGTTTTTTTCAGGAAATGAGTATGCTCACCATAGGTCACTACTGGTTCCAGGGTCTTGCGATCGGATCTCCCGCATTTCTGCAGCCATGCCCTATGATCAGATCGACGCTAACTGTATGAGAAGAAAGATTCAGAGAGCAGGCGCTCCAGAGCCAGCTGAAAGTCATACGGAAGCTAGAAGCCTTGAGGTTGCTGATCGTCGATTTGGGAAGTCTTGAAGGCGCACATCAAGATGGTGTACTCACGCCGTCATGGCACCTAGCGACTATGCTACCAAACGACAGGCGCGCTATCCCACCAGGCTGCATCTCGCAAAGAATTGGCCTATTGCCAACTGATGTTACTGTCCATCATCACAATATACTTTACACGCCTCAGCGAATCGGTATCGCTCCGCCAGTTCGGAGGGAGCATAGCGCTCATTCGTCCGTAGCCTACAGGGTGTGGTTGCCAAGCGGGACAGCTACGGCTAGGGCGTGTCATTAAAATCCCATATGCGCGACCCACTAGTATCAGATACTATCGGAAAACCCACAGACCTGGACGAGAGATCTGGTAGATTGAGCCCTATAATCTCGCTCCAACGTGCACTAGGTATACCACCAGCGCCAATATCGGTATATGCATGCGACTGACGACTCGTGTTCCAGCCATACTAGGCGTCGCGCACTAGAAATTTTAAGTGTGAACAAATGCAAGACTGTCTTCAGGCACATGAAAGCCTAACGTTTTTGTTGGGTAGTATGTCACACCGGCTTGCGTCCGCATTACATGTGCAATCTGTAACCACTAAACCTCTCACACACTCGCTGTGAGTTTGTCACTTTACGCATCTTGAGTCGCCAGCGTCGTGGGGCATTTGAAAAACTTTCAACTGCACGACAACGTCTGAGCGCAGTGTCTTTTTTCACTTTTCACTTCCGGTGGCTGACACGTGCTAGTGGACATCGGTTCCTGCATGTGACTAAGCAGCAGGAGCCGAAGATCGCCCGCTCAGCCACCGTCGACCCTCTCTTGCCATTCATGATCGGCACTCCTTGCCGTTTGCGTATGATGCGAGCTGGAACTCCGGCCTCAGCCGATATTTCAATTTGATAGGGGTATGTACTCGGTCGCTACGGTTTGCCTCAGCTGCCGAGCTAGTACGGAGTTCTTTCGCCGTCTTTAGCATGCGACGCAGAACTATTCAAAAACTCCATCACAAAGATGGCCTGCGACAGGTTTCCGTTCAGACGGGTCTCTTACTTCCCGTCTGCTAATGCTGCCAAGTGAAATGGACTCGGAGAACATCGCTCGAGGGCATCTCCACGGGTGTGCGCATGCGAAAGAGAATCCGGCACCGCTAAGATCACTTGGCGCGGGATCAAGGATTCAACGCCGATCTACCGTAGTTGTCGGTCACCCTCAGCCGTCGTGAGTTTTGTTCATCATGATCGTCTGCCTCCACGAAGAGCGCCCCACAGAAGTCGTTGTTGACAACTCGGCAGACTCAGCCACACTGTCGCTAACACAAGTGCGGCATTTGTTGCGCAGTACCTTGACGGGCCTGACCAAGCACCAAGGACCGCACAGGCTCTCGCTGCAGGCATTGGCAGACGTTGTTTCGCATGAGAAACCAACCAGAGTGACAAGTCGAGTGAGCCAACAACAATAGTCAGCTGCACGCGACCATCATGACAGCACACCTGCGTCTGTCGTCTGTCCCCACTGTCACGATCCGGTGAACACCACGCTTGCGATCGTTAAAGTACAAGCTCCACCACTATGCCCTCCACTCCAGGCCTGGCCAGCGTCAAGGCCCCGGCTTGGCAGGGATAGTCGGTGCCGCCCCCGTCTCGTCGCCAGAATTCCATGCAGTGGCTTGAACGCTGGCACGTGGCTGGTCCGGAGCACTTTCACGGGTTCGGAATGATGGAATGGCGGGAGATGGTGTACTGACCTTAGCATAGGGTTCTGACGTTCTGACCGACTCCGTTTCGGGGCATTTTCACATCATGGTACGTCAGATGTGTCGAAACAGATCACTAGGTGCTCTAACGCCAACCTTAATTACCGCCAAGCCCTACCTCTTTGGGTCACAAGGTAGCTCCCCAGCTACTCTCAAACATCTCCAACAGCCACAAACGCTGCAGAGGACCAAGGTTGTTGTCGGCCCCTCAGTTACAGTACAGAGTCGACATGACATCCTGATCAAACAGGAATGAAAACACACGCAATCACCAGTCTCAAACTTGAATACCATCTAGAACGAAATGACGTAATACATTGGATACGGGGATGAAACCATAATGTTCCCTAAAAGAAGGTCCCATCCTGCACAACGTTCCCCCGCTGTCACTCTGTCAACGGGTCCCGCATTCCTCGCCTACCGAAATATGCTCACTATCAGTAATCGCATCGCGCGCCTCTCACATGCCGGGGAAAGCGCATTGAACAACTGGGCTGTGCAAAACAGCGCTCGACGCTCCGGCGCGCTTTGATTCGTCTCCTTGCCTCCTCCACACGAGCCCACTAACCCACATTTTTTCCCACATTTCGATGCAACAGCGGAGTTGCGCGATACAACCGCCAAGGTCCAGAGGCGCGAACATCTTGTTGCCATTGCTGTTCTTTTCTTTTCCCGTAGCCGTTTGCGATGCAGATCAGAAACTGTAACTTCGTTCTTCTTTTTCTGCATTAGGTAATTTCTGCTAAGCGTTCGCGGAGTCATCTCCGTATCGCCCTTATACGGATGTGACTATTCTTTGGTATACGCATGCAAGTGATTTACGTGCGTTCTTAGCGAACATGGCCGGAGAGAGAGGGTTTGTTGGTCTGTCTGTCAAGTCGAGACGCCCCCCTTCCCCCCTCATCTCCTTCCTTTTTCGACACGTTGCGTGACAATCTCTGGGGAGACGTCTCCGGGGTCGTGGGAATGGAGGGACGTTTGACTCGCTCTAGTTCGTATAGATTTTTTGGTTGCCGCTAGTTTGGTGAAGGGGGAGAATGGCCGTGGGATAAGGGTCAACCTTATATACGGGTACTGTGTCCGTGTCCCTACTACCAGGATGACGGCGAAGTGCAAGGTATAGCTTAGTGTAATGCGTGTAGCGGTGGTATATCGGTTCCTTGATGGTTTCGCCGCTAAGGGGAGATGACACTCACTCAGTTACTACAGGACTTGTTTAGTGGTCGGGACTTGATCTCCTATTCCGGACACATCTCTTAACAGCATCATGGTGTTCTTCGTTAGCTGCTTGAGAATTTCGATTGCTGCACGACTTACCCGAGCATTTGGCCATGTAGCTGCGCCAAAGTCTTTGATCCTGCGCTCGTCACCCAAAAAGGCATCATATCGATTGTCCTATCTACGAGCCTCGGCTCGGTTCATAGTGTGTATGGACCCCTTTGTAGTTTTGCTTTTCTGGGAGAGACGCTACCAGATTTTTGACCTCGCATGAAGTGGCCTGCGTGAAGAAACTGAGATCTAAATTACTGCACAGTTGTGAGTGCGGTAAATGCTGTGGAAATTGAATTGCAGATATTATACAGGGATTTGACGGTTTCGATTCCTACTACGTCGCCGCCCTTGGTGACCGCTGGTGATTTCTCGATCATTAAGCTTGTTTATGTTGCAGAAGCGCCAGATGTGCTATGATGTGTCAAATGGTAGACTGCTTAGGACGACGACGATCTTGACCGTCTTACGAAAACCAGATATGTTGCGGGGAAAACTGGGCTATCCAGACTAACACACAGTCCTGAATCAATGTCTCCGCATCGAAGGAGACTATTGTACCAATACCCACGGTGTCTCACGAGAAAGCTAACAGACTCAGTATCGAACTATGCCTCTGACATCTTTCAGTGGTGGTGATGAGAGCCATCGAGATATCCAGTGACACCAGTCATGTCACCATATCCTTTCGAAAGAGGAAAGAATACTTGCGACCAGACTAATAGTAGACCCTTTGCCTCCAAGCACTTACACAGCTTCCAAGCCTAACCTTGGCGATGTGATATAAGAGGACAATGCTTAACAGGCTGAATATATCGCATTTGTGCAACATTGGCAATATGCCACGGTGACTTACACCACTCGAACCTTGAAGCCCGAAATCCCACTGTAAGCAAAAGACAATCGCACAGAATGGTCATGAATATGAACAGCATTCGATGTACTTGAAGACGAAATGCTTTGGAAAAGTGACGACACCTGTTAGAAATCCTTATCAAGCCATTTCCGCGAGTGAACGGCCAAGCAATGCATGATCATGGTAAAACTATTGTGTTGAGAATCCTCAGTCCAACGTGTGGATGATTGCGTCGATTCGTGGCAGAGCTTGACTGGAAACCCACCATGTATGCCGATCGATACCATCGAGGATAATTCCGGAAACAATCGACAGCTGTGTGCATGGCGCGGTGCATTACTGGGTCAGATTAGCCGGTGTTGGTGGCGGCTGTGTCCAAGATACATCGGATATCAGCTCTTCACAATCTACCATCAATGACCCGCTGTCCAAATATCCGCTTAGCAGCGAGTACACGATGCTTGAGCGTTTAAACAGATCGCCAGCCAAGCCGCGTATCAACAGGTCTTCCGAGTAGATACGCTCGAGAATCCCCTTCACGTTGCTTTTTAGTCGCACTCATTTCCCCAGATCACGTTTCGGCAGCAAAGGGACCAACTTTCAATTTCTTTACATTTCTTTCCATTTCGACACGAACAACAGGATACTCCTCCAGTCTAAGCGTCAGTTCCCTTGTACATGTCGCCAACACTCGTCTCGGCCTTTACAGCGTCTTCGTGGTAGTGCGCACCCGCGCTCGTGACCGTCGTATCCAACTCCTCCAGGCGCCTCAAATCCATGGGTGCGGCCAACAACGGGATGACGTACGGGTCGAAAGTCTTCCAGTACGGGTTGTTGAGGTGGTATTGTTGAGACTGTATCGCGTGTTAGTAAAATAAGATTCCAATGTCGTTTGTCCATTTCTATGATAGTTGCATATCTGAGGTTTGGTGATTTCAGAATCGGAGTGTACATTGAACCTCTCTTCCAATTTTGTAGTGGCATCCCATCCAGGCCCTTGATCAACACCAAAAAAAAAGAAAGAAAGAGAGAGACGATCCAACTCACCGATTCCTTCAAATACCGCTCAACAATAGTAAACTTCCTCTTATCAACAGTATCCTGCATAACAAACCAGCTCAACGTCTCCTTGTCCTTGCTATACACCTGGCTAGCCTCGACAAGCTTCGCGCTCAGCTTGTTAATGCTGTCCTGGTCTTCCTTGGCAAGCAGATGAACAACGATAGTGTAGACCATTTTGAATATTCTTCCTTTCTCGTCTCTTTTTGTTTCGACTTTCGTTGGTTGGTGTGCTAACGGTGGACCAAGCTTCTTCAGCAGCAGCAGCAGCAGCAGCAGAGGAAATTTGCGTATATGTGCAGTAAATCGTGAGACGATGGTACGATGGTGATGAAGGAAAGAAAGAGGATCAAGACCTTGCAAACCACATCTAAGAAAAATTTCTTGGCTCGGGTTTTCTTTGCTCGGTGGTGCTGTTTTTGCGGCCTGGTGACGTATCCGCGCGGCGGAACCCCGCAGCTGAAAGTGGAGTCGACGATCCGCATGCTTCCACGCTACAAGTAACAAAAGGACGGCAGAAGCCCGTAGCCGCAGAAAAGGAAAAGAAAGAGCACAGCGGGTGGTTTGCAGTAATGCGTAAGTGACCATGACAACGGAGAGAAGCAACGTGGGACGTGGGGTAAGAAAAGCACCAGCAAACACGCACAGGCAAGACTTTTGAACTTGAAGATCAATTACACATCATGAGGAAAAACAGAAAGAGTGCCTCCCAACACCCGCCTGATTCCCCATCAATGCAACTAAACTAAATATGCTCTGGGAGCAAAAAAGGGAATCATACGAAAACCGCAGTCACACAGTAGCAACGCTAAAGTTACACCACACACACACATCGCCATCCCAATTCCTTCCCAGGAAAGTTTATAACACCCCCAAATGCCATGCCATGCCGTAAGCGAATGAAAACACGCAAACATTGATACGTTCACTAAGCCCTGCTCAACATCTTGAGCACCTCCTCTTTCTCGCTGGTGGGCAGTGTGCTGAGCAAGCTCATGACGCCCTTGAGACCACCCTCACGGTCCTTGCGCATGAGCTGCGCAATCTCGAGCGCGATGCCATCGGTCTTGAGCTGCTCGATCTTGTCACTGACGAGTGGCCTGTTCTCCTCGTACCAGGTCGCCACGGCCATATCGTCTTGCTCCCAGTTGGGGATGTTGGACAAGTGCTTCAACATCTCGAAGCCACGGCTGCGGGTGAGTGGGTTTGCCTGGGGGTTGTCGTGTGTGGGCGAGGCAGCAGCAGCGAACTTCTTGAGGATGTACTCCTCACTGAGACGGCGGCGAAGGCGCCAGTAGAAGAACCGGCGGGCATTCTGCCATCGGAGAGCTTGTCGAATGACGCCCTTGGCTTGCATACGACCAGCACGATCGTGCAAATCGGCAAATTGGAGGGCAATCTGACCATAGATAGGTAGAAGCTTCTTCTCGCGCTCGTTCATCTGGGCCTTGATGTCCTGAAGCTCAGCCTCTGGTGTTGCCTTGTCGTTCAGCTTGCGCTTAAGAGCACCGTAGGTAGGGTCGTTGCGGGCCATTGTGTCGAGTTGACGTTCCCTGCGGTACTTAATACCGACAATACCTTCGGGTTCCAGAACACCACCACGTGAGTCCTCGTCAGCGTACATCTCCATGAACTGAGGGTTGATGGTGGGATCAACAACGACCCATGATCCACCGCGGAGCTCGCCATACGGAGGAATGTAAACGAAGATGGGCTGTTCAAACTTGACGAGTGCATCGACAATGTAAGAACCGTACTTGAGAACCTCGTTGTACATGTCACGTTGACCACCAGAGAAACCACGCCAGTTGGCGAGGATCATCAGTGGCAGTTGCTCACCATTGTTGAAGTCCTTGATAGCCTGAGCAGTCTTGAAGGCGGAGTTGGGGTACCAAACACCACCTGCCTCGGATGTGACTTGTTCGATGGAGTCGGGGTTGGCGGGGTCTGCAGGGGTGACGTTCTCAACTGAACGTGTCTCGACACCAATGACACCGATAGGAATGCCACCGAGGCGAGCACGACCGACAACAACAGTCTTAGCCCAGCCTCCAAGGGTCTCAACAAACGAACCGCGATCAAAGAGACCAGACTGGAAACCGTCCTCGTCTTCTTTTCCAGCGATGAGATGCCTGACGTCGTAGGCAGATTTGCCAGGGGGGTAGTAGGTGATGTCACGGTCCCAGTCGTCGGCTGATGGCGAGATAGGGACAGGGCTGCCCTTCTTGTCGGGTACGTAGGACAACCACTGGACAATCTTGGAAACACCCTCAAAGTCATCGTCGGCAGTCGAGTGCGAGACACCGTTCCTGTACATGATCTGGGTACCACCGAGCTGGAGGTTGGAAGTGTAAACCTCACGACCGAGCAGCTTGTTGATGGCCTGAGCACCCGTGAGGATGATTGGCTGTCCTTCGATCTGGATGGCACGCTGACCAAGACGAACAAGGTAAGCACCGATACCTACGTGAGATTAGCATACGAACAAGCGAAAAAGGGTAAAGATACATACCAACTGAGCGGCAAGTCACCAAAGTAATGGTGAAAATGTCCTCGTAAGCCCGCGATGTCTCACCAGCAATGAGACCAGAACCACGGAGCGACTCAACACCAAGACCATCTTCAGCACCAATGACGGTAGTGATCTTGAAGCGCTTCTCGCCATCGACCTCGACCGGCTCGCAGATGACGTCGTTGCGCTTGCCATCGACAAAGTGCTCGTACTTCTCAGGTGTCAGGTAGAGGTAGTCGAAACCGGCCTCGGGCTTGTTGACGTCCTTCCATGCAACGGAGAAGTGAGGAATGAGCTCTTCAGCAAGACCGATACGGGCACCAGAGTTGGCAGAGAGGTAGATTCGCGGAATGCCGAGCTTTCGTGCAAGCTCAGAGCACTTGTGGAAGAAGTTATCCTCCGCTGGACCGAATGAACCAATCTTGAAGGTGATGTCGTTGGCGATGATGATGAAGCGGCGACCACGGGGGTACTCAGGTGTCTTCGCGGTAACCATCCAACCGACCATACCAATGGTGTTGTGGCCAGGATCACGGTTGACCTCAGCCAGGTTGTCAGTGTCATCAAGCACCAACTCGTAGTACTCGAGGCACTCTCCCTTGGCTGGCTGCCTGTCCCGGAGGAACGAGTGCTTCTTGATAGCCTCGATCCAGCTATTCTCGGTAGCCTGACGGAAGAGCTCAGGGAAGTCGTAAACGTACTGAGTACCCATGAGATGAGCCTTGTACCTCTTGGGCTGCAGAGCTCCCTTTGTAGGGTAAGGAGTCGAGACGGGCTGGAGGTGAAGAGCACCAATCTTGGTAGTTCCACCAATGCTGTGGAAGAGCCACTTGCCAGCCTTCTCGGACTTGCGCTCAGCGTACATCTCCACCTGGATAACGTATCCAGAGGTGTTGGTGATGATGACACGGAGAGGGTAAGGGATGCCAGTCGCAGGGTCGGTGACAATGATGCGGATCTCTGCGCCAGTGACACGGAGTCGCCAAAGTCGTCGACCAAAGCGCTCCAAGAATCCACCAATAGCCTCTTCAACCTCAGTAGGGTTCAGAGGGAAGACGTGCGAGAAGTTGATGAAGATGTGGTTCATGTCGGCCTGCGAGGTGCCAACAATCTCCAAGGCATCCAAGATGTCAGTCATCAGCCTATCAGTCTCAGACACCATGTACTCCGCCGTGGGGATCTCCTCGCGGAGACGGCCTGATCGGACGACCGCCCTCAAGAAGTAGCGCTTGTCACTCTCGGCGCCCTTGCCAACAGCCTCATAGATGTGGATGTTGCGGTTCTCAGTGAAGACCGGCTTGATGTCAAACTTGGAGAGTCTGCCAAGCTCGAGCTGGAAGGCAAGGGCCGGCTCGACGTGACGGATACTGGCATCTTCTTCGTACGTGGGTCCACGGAAAGTATAGTAGCCAGGGTAGGTTCCGTCCTTGTGGCCGCAAATGAATGAGATTCGGCGAATGCGACGAGACAGAAGCTCCTGCTTGAAGTCATCGACGATGGGCAGGATGCGCTCCAGGATTTCTTTGTCGTCGGTGCCTTCAATGTCGCGGACAGCGATGTTGAGAACGCCCGTGAGCTCGTCGCTATGCTTGGGCTCGTTGATACCCGTGGTGGGAGTGCGCTTCATAGTGAGGCCTTCCCTCAGGCCAATACCGCCCTTCTTCTCCTTACCAAGGTTAGGGAAGACGTCCAGTGCCTTACTGATGAGCTCGTCTGCGTCATCAAGGTACTCGACAGGGACGACAACACCCTTCCTGGTAGGCTCGCCTTCGAATCGGTTTTGCCAAGCAGTCATGTCGCTCAATGACTGGATGCGAGGAGGACGCTCAAATCCAGGTGTGCTGGGGGTACCGGGTTCCGAGGGCTCGACAGCGAGACCGTACTCGGCCTCACCAACCTTGCGCAGGATGAAGTCCCAGGACAAGAAAGATTGCTGCTCGCCTTCGTTGTGGTAGTTGATGTTTTGCAGTTGGTACGCGCGGTACGCTCGGCGAGTGTACACCTCAAGCGCAGCCAGAGCGACGTATGGGTCCGAGTGGACGAAGAACTGGGTCAACACGTCGAACACGGTGTACCTCGAGTCAACAACTTCCTTGATGACTTCAAAGTTGGGCTCGCGGTGGTCCCATCCACTCTCGCCGTAGCGAGACTCAACGACTGAAGAGCGCAGGATGTGTTCCATCTGCGCAGTGCGCTCTTCCAGCGAAGGCATAGCGCACTGAATGAGGACCTCACGGGCCTTGAGGGAAACCTTGGCAGTCTGTCTCGACTCAAGCTCCGTGAGCTTCTTGAGGATGTCCTTGAAGTACTTGGCAATGTTTCCGACACCAGGCTTGTTGGGTCGGTAGAGCTCGAGAATGGCAATGACGAGGTTGTTCTTCGCACCGACCTTGGCGTGAGAGAGAACAGTCTGCACGACGCTCATGATGTTGTCGCGGTTCTCATCACGAAGCTTGAGAATGACTTCCTCGTCACGCGACGTGCGAGAAGAGAAGAGAGACTCAACAGACCAGTACATCTCCAAGAGCTTGATCATGACACTGTACTCGTGTGCCTTGAGACCCTCCGAGTAGCGGGTAATAACATCCGCAAGAGGCTCCAATGCAGCCTTCAGAAGGGCAACGTCGCCCTTGGCCACATTCTCCTCGACGAATTTCTGGAAAGCCTTGTTGAGAGCCTTACCAGGAAACTCGAGGTTACGGCTGTGAGCCTTCTCGACGATCTGGGAGAAGGTGGCATCAAGCTTCTGAGGCATACGGGCGTGGAGAGCAGAGGCCTGTGCGTTCCACTCGCCATACGGTAGCTCGGGGTCCCGGAGGACATCGACCAGCTCCTTGAGCGTGCTTTGCATGATGACTTGGTTGTCGAAACCCTGGAAAATGTTTTGCAGGATGTAGTAGAGGTATACGAATCGCTGCGGTGGCTTCGCTCCAGGCACCTGAGGAGCACCCAAGTCGGGAAGTTGTCCAGTAAAGTTCTGAGCAGACTTGACCTTGGATGGATCGTCCAGAGCGAGGACACCAAGGATGTCACCAGCTTCGAGAACGGCTCCTGGTTGCTTGATGAGGTTGACCATACCCGCTTCTTGGGCAATCAGAGGCATGTACATCTTCATGACCTCAACCTCAGCGAAAGGCTGGCCCTGACCAACGTGGTCTCCATTCTCAACCAGGAACCTAACAAGCTTACCGGGCGACGGTGTGCGCAGCTGTGTGGGGTCGTTTTCCTGCTCGAGAAGGCAGGTCTTGCCGTCCACGGAGAGACGGGTAGCGCCGACCTCCTCCTTCCAGTAGACATTGTGCGACTTTCCGCTAAGCAGAATCAAGAGACCGCCGTCGGCAAGTGCCCTGACACCGACCGAGCACTTGGTTCCGTTGATGAACAGAGTGAAGCTGTCGACGGTAGACTTGGTGGCAGTGAACTTGTATCGGTAGCCCTCGTAAATGAAATCCACAGGGAACACCGTCTTCAGTACGTCCTTGGAGGGCACCTGACCCTTCTCCAAGCTGGTCTTGTACTCGTTGACGCACGCTTCACTGGCGACGTGAGCCTTAGTGACGGCACCGCAAATGACAGCAATCATGGTATCAGGTCGCTCAGCAGTGAGCTTCTTCGAGATGAGCTCGTCAAGCCAGCCAGTGGTGATGGTGTTGTCCTCGAAAGCAGGAGTCTCGAGCAGCTTGATCAGATATTCGACGGTGGTACGGAAGTCACCGCGAATGCTCAACTCCTTGAGCGCAACAACCATGTGTTTCCGCGAAGCCTGTCGGTTCTCGCCATAAGCAAAGATGTGACCGAACTGCGAGTCGGAGAAGCTGTGGATACCACCAGCGGAACTGACGGAGAAGTAACCCCAAACGTTGGAGCTACTCCTGAAGTTGAGGTCGTGGATAGTACCACCGGATGGCTTAAAGCCCTCATCGGGATCCTCAGAGGTGATACGGCAGGCCGTGCAGTGGCCCTTGGGGGTAGGACGTCGCTGACTCTTAGCGCTGCCTTCGGTGGAGAAGTCAAAGTCGATGACAGAGCTGGCGTGTGGGTCGGCACCGTAAAGGAGTCGAATGTCGCGGACACGGTGCAATGGGAGACCCATGGCAATCTGAAGCTGGGCGGCTGGAAGGTTGACACCCGTTACCATTTCCGTGGTAGGATGCTCGACCTGGAGACGGGGGTTCAGCTCAAGAAAGTAGAACTTGTCGTCGGCGTGCGAGTAGAGGTACTCGACGGTACCCGCCGAGACGTATCCGACAAGGCGTCCGAGCGAAACGGCAGCCTTCTCCATCTCCTGGAAGGTCTTTGAGCCAGCGACCGTTACCGGTGCCTCTTCAATGATCTTCTGGTGACGTCGCTGTACCGAACAGTCACGTCCGAACAGGGAGATGTTGTTGCCGTACTGGTCAGCCAGCAGCTGGACCTCCAAATGGCGCGCGCTGCCCGCAAGCTTCATGATGAAGATGGGCGAGCCGGGGATTTCAGAGGCAGCGGCCTTGTACAGCTGCTCAAAGTCCTCCTCGCGCTCGACCTTTCGGATACCCTTGCCACCACCGCCTTCCGAGGCCTTGACCATGACGGGGAAGCCAATGGCCTTGGCCTTTTCCAGACCCTCCTGCCATGACTTTGTGCAGCCCTTGTCGTAGACGTGGTCCTCGACTGTGACGATTCCGTGCTGGTCGACCTGGACCTCGTCGACGCCGGTTCCTGACCACGGGATGCAGGGCACTTTGGCGTGTTGTGCGACGATTGTGGACGAGATTTTGTCACCGAGCGAGCGCATGGCAGACCCGGGAGGACCAATGAAGACAATCTTCTTGGGCGACGCGGCGAGCGATTCGGGCAGCTTGGGATTCTCCGATGCGTGTCCCCTAGTGAAAAATGGTTAGCCATGATCCTGCGAATGCTCGTCGTGTATACGCACCATCCTGCCCACACGGCGTGCACGTTCATGCGCTCGGCCACATCGACAATTAGCTCGACGTTGGCGTAGTTGTTGTTGTTGGTACCGCCGGGTACCTGCATATGCCCCGTTAGCCATCCGTTCGTCGCTCGTCGCACGGTCTCGCTGGGCATGGATGGCTACTCACCTCAACATACTGGTCAGCCATGCGGATGTACTCTGCGTTGGCCTGGAGATCCTCGGGCGTCGCCATGACGGTGAACTGAATCGCCCGCTCATCGCCAAAAGTCTCGTACGCCCATTTCCGCACTGAGCGGATTTCCTTGACTGCGGCGATACCGTTGTTCGCAATAAGCACCTATGCGGGGAACATGAGCGTCAGCGCGTCGTCTCTCAACAACAACCCTCCAATTCGCTGCGAAGCGGGCTTTTTTTTTTCTCTCACATTTGTAATGACCGTGTGTCCGTCGTGTGCAGCCACAAAGTCCTTGACCTTGCCCGGCGAGGCTACCTTGAGGTTGTTTCCGCCGATGAAATGCGGAGCAAGATCGTACTTGGCGGCGTAGGAGCTCGGGGCGCCATTGGCATCCCCATTGACTCCGTTCTGTGCAGCTCCGGCCATGGTGTGTAAAGGCAATCCCATGCACCGAGGGGATTGAGTTTGGGGGGTGGGAGGAAGGAGGGAATGGAGGCGAAGTTTGGTTGCAGCTCGGTGAGGGATCGGTCAATTTTCCACTGGTAAGGGCAAGCTGGAGCTCGGCCTTTAGTGTCGAATTACTGTAGATCTAAATGTACCCAAATGGCGATGCCCTGCAATCTACGCGTGCGTCTGGAAAGCTTCTGGTCGGTGGGAGGACACGATCAGAGTATTAGCGGAAGACGGTCGTAGTGTCGGTGTGCAAGAGGGCCCAAAAGCAATCTTGGGTGCCAGTACGTTGTATGGCGGTGCTGGGAGGTAAGCACCAACAACCAACGAATCGACTTGGATTGAATGAGGGACTGTAGTGTGTACGAGGAGGGGTACAAACACCACGGGCGTATGCTTTACAAGTCTGGGAGAAGGGGGGAGGGGGGAGAGCAAAGCAAGAAGGAGGGAGAGGGCAGCAGTCGCAGGCGTCCGGAGTATGTATTAAATTTTTATGGAGGATAGCGGAACACCCCAATGCACTTCCCGAAGAGCTGTTGAGCTATCGCATCGCCAACGATGCCGAAGACGGCAAGGCCCTGCACCACGTCCCCCATACCGCCCCTGTCCATCCCTCCACGAAGCCACGGTAGACGACTCGGAAGCCCTTTCGGAACCCGATTTTGTACACGGCGGCAGGTCTACGGGACAATTCGACTACTTAGCTATGCTCAATGACTAGCCAGTGTTTTTGCTTCAAGTCAAGATTGCCAGCCATTTCCATGATCGATGTGCACGACGTGTGTTGGGGGGGGGAGCTGCCTGCCATGGCGGTTGCTACAGTCGGTCTGTTGGGAGCATTTCCGCATTAGTTGCTTCTTGCGAGCTTGCGAGACCCAACCCCGAGCACGAGTACCTGCATCATGTTGAGCCGTTGCTATCTCTCGCCGAACGCTGGTCAAGCACTCTCTATCGCCGTTGATCCCGCTGACTGCCTTTCCAAGACTGGTTGCCAATTACTCATCCCAACAGCTCCGCACCTGGGCGCATCCTCTCAACACCTCGACATGGTGTCTTGTCCCCTCGTCTCCACCACCTCGCCCACCACGGCCTCCCCCACCCCATCTCGCGCCTTCACACCGTCATATCGCCATGCCCCAAAACAACTAAACACCTGTCTCACCATCACAAATCCACGCCGAGGTAGCCTCAAAAGATGATGCTCGGGTCTCCTCGCCCCGATATCTCCCACCGGACTCCGATCGTATCCCACCCAATCAGCGCCCAGAAGGGCCGCAGCCGGCACACACACATCAAGCACACGCTGAAGCTGAGTATAAGAATAGATGACGCTGTAACAAAAAGCATCGGCTTCTAGATAGTCGCGTCTAGCGATTCTCGAAGCCGCATCGAAGCAAGCGACATGTAAACGTCGCAATGGCTAGTAAAACGTTTTGTCGGGTTTGCTGGCTGCCCTGCGGCGGTATCCTTACGCACAAAGTCCGGTCGTAGCGCGCAGGCTCACCGTCTCGTTTGCCCGGTAAAGCGGGTCTGCACCATAAGCAAACACCCTCTCTCACACATGCTCACTCACGCACTCACTCAGGTCCGTCAGAAAAGCGATAAAACGAGCTAGATTCCGATGCGCATTCCGACGATCCAGGGTCTTCCAAGGCTGGGGTTTGCGCACTGCCAGCTGCGCAACTGCGTTCGCGGCGGCGGCGGCCAGTCCCGCAATTTGACATCAGAATCGTACGATGTTGCCCTATGCGGCCTTTCACATGTCAACAACCGCAACAGCCCCCAGCCAGCAGCCAAACGCCAATGCAACATGCATGCGCCTTTACCCCAGATTTTCATACCAGAACGATGAAGCTAGTCGGGCGCCGAGTAGTCTGAGCACGTGGAGTTTTGTAAGATTTAATTAGTACCAATTGGGGAGGTGCACACAGACGTGGTGTTTCTGGCACTAAAGGGGAGCGAAAGAAGCCTCGGGATGAATGGAATTCGGGGTATATTGGTTTCTGACAAAGGAAAATAAGTTTAAAGCAATATGTAAATGGCCCCTAGGGAACCTGTGAATCGCTCGGATTTCTTCTCGAGACCATTCGTCTTCGACCATCCCATGTGCAACCGATGCTTGACCAAAATGCACCAGACACCCCAATCCCACCCCCATCCTTGTTGCACTTCCTACAAGTGTATTGTCTGCGTCTCGCGTGCCCGACTCCAGAATGCATCAGGTGTAGTGCCGTAAAGCTTGTGTGCTGGAAATTCACCCAAGCCGTACACGCACACGGCCCTGCAGTTCTGCCGAGTTTCGCTAACGCGACATGCCATCCTAGTACGACTCTTCCTCAGGTTGCGTCGACATTTTCCTCGGCCGTGCAGGAGGGGCCATGTCTCCAGCGTCCATGTTGTTGCTCGCCCTTCGCCCTGCACTCTGACGTCTTGGTATCCCGCTTGGTGTAGGGATGCCCGTCTTCTCAATGGTAAGCCGCCGTCCTACCGGTGTAGAAATGCCGCTTCCTTCACTGTTGGTGTCGTTGTCCCGTCGCGACATGGATAGCGAGTGCGAGTGGCCATGTCCGCTCATGGAGCTCCTCGGCCTGGGCAAACGGGGCTCCGCTCCGCTAATCGACGATGACTGGTAGTGGCCCAGCGGTGTCCGGTTGCTGCTTCTGCTCTGCGGTCTCTGTATTGCTGGCCCTGATGACAAGGAGGCTCGGCTGCCAGGCCTGCTGCTGGTGGGTTCGCGTGAAGAGTTTGAAACGCCAAAGGAGAGCCGGTTTACGGCGGAGCCCGACTCGTAAGCGCCAGGCACTGACGAACCCGCCGACGCGTGCGAGTTGCGCTTCCTGCCACTCCTCAATGTGACGGTGCTCGGCACGTGGTGGTGGCCCATGGCACTGACGGTGCGCGGACTCGCTCGCGGTGGGGTGGTCGTTGGCGCGGGGAGTTTGGATCGCGCTGAATGAACGCGCTCTTCGAGTTTCTGCATCTTGCCAATCAGTCCGCGGATTTGATACAGTGAGCCTGATCTAGGCAAATCTGCCGACGGCGCCGCACCCTCAAAGCTCGGCCTCGGCGCTCGTGATGTGAGTGCAGTCGATCGTGTAGAAGGCGTCATCCGACCACTGGCACTTGTGCTTGGCCGCGATGCTGACAGACTGGGGTTTCGCGAATGTCTCTGGGCTCGCTGATAGAGGCCGGCGCGAGGGGTCGCACCGGGGTCCAGGGGTGCAATCGAGTTCTTGCGCCTGGACATGGGCGTCGAGGGTACATGTTTCACGGTGATGGGAGCGTCAGACAATGGCGGAGAAGGAGGCGTCGTGTCCGGGAGCAGGCCCTCTGCTTTCGAGTGTGGCGGGGTCGAAGCAGCTGTGAGCGAAGAGACAGTAGTCGCGGTGGTCGACGCCTCGGAGACGGGCGAGCGTGGTCTCAGAGCATTGCCAGAGAGGTGGCTGGACACGTTGCGCTGGTGGTGGCCTTCGATGGTCTCTTCTGCGATGCGCAGCTTCTCCTGCGTAATCTCCGTCTCTATCCGCAGATCCGACAGTTCGTCCCTCAGCCGCTGTGTTTCTATGCGCAGCGCCTCTCGCTCCTGCTCGCCAATCTTGATCTCCTCCTCCAGCATGACGCTGCGCTCAATGGCTACGTTGTACTTGGATTCGACGTCCTCGAGGGACGATGTCTGGTTGCGTGCCTGGCGCTCGAAGTCGTCGCTTTGGACTTCAATGTCGCGGAGTCGCATCTGGAGGGCGCGGTGGCTCTCGCGCAGGGCTGTGATTTCCTTTTGCAGAGTGTTCTGCGCATTGTTGGCCTCGGTCTTGCTCTGCTTGTACTTTGTCTGTGACGTCCTGTTAGCAACTGTGCAAGCCGGGGGGCACATGGCCGCGCTGCATGCGGCGCAAGTCACGCACCTTCCACTCGTCGACCTCGAACGCCAGCCGCTCTGCCTTTTCCTGCAGCTTGCGCTCCCGCTTCTCGCTCTCCTCGACATCGCGCTCGAGCTCGGCCTCTAGCTCCTTGCTGGATGCCTGAAACTCCTGCAGTTCCGTCTCGAGCGTCTCGTACTGGGCCTTGTAGTAGGCGAGAGCCTCCTCGGTGCTGTTCCATCTTCCCCGGCCCGGTGAAGACGGGGCCGCGTTGGCCGTCATGGTGGCTGTCGCGGTGTGGTTGTCGTGGTAGTGATGATGGTGGTGGTGGTTGGGCTGCGACAGTGGTGGTGGCAGCGACAGCGAAGCGGTCGTGGGAGGAGGTCAGGGGAACGGGCAGCGGTAGGCGGGGTGTGCAGTGACGAAATGGCCAAACACGACTGCTGCGTCGCGGTGCTATGTCGTCACCAGCGCCTGCGACGTGCAAGTGCAAGTGCGCCGGCGGTGGTGGTGTGCGCGTGGGCTGCGGCTGCTGCTGCTGCCCTTCTCAACGAGCGTCCGGGATGTTGACGATTCCACTTTTGCCCAGTGCCGCCGTGTGTTGTCGCCAGTCATGCGCCGCCGACTGTCGGATGCCTTGCAGCACGCTCTCAGCACTCACACTATGGCCGCGGCAATGCGTTCCCTGTTGCTGTGCAGGTTAGTCGTTAGTAGGCCGCTCAACTGCGGCATGCAGTCGGATGTCGAGCCCAGCCGGTGCTTGTTGATGGCGACGCTGCGGGCGCGGAGCGGTGGTTAGCGCACTGGCCTCCAGGGCAACCACGGGCACCTTGCTGCAACCAGCCACCGGGATGACTGACACATGCGACAGACTCCACAATGGCCAGCGCAGCAGCGACAACAAAGCCCCAACCCCAACCCCAACAGCCCGCTGAACATCCCGTTCGACGCGACCAGCCCACGCTGTTTTGAGCCCCCCGCCAGCCTTCTTTGTCCAGCCCCGGACACTGACTGTGCATGATTGGCACGCTTTCGCCCTTTGGTAGACGCACATGGCCGGCGTGAAGCATGGCTGTGGATACTGACACCGCCCTGACGTTTCACATCGCCCAAGGTAGATGCACAGTTCGCCCGGGAATTATTTGCTGCTGTGCGTCATACGTCCCATAGTTGGGCACGCCTTCTGCCGCCAAACCATGGCAAAAGAAATCAACCATGCAGACATTACAAGTATAAATTAATCGGGTATATGTACAGTCTGAACGCGCTGGGTAAAATTGTCCGCCCTCTGCCTCACTCCTTGATGCCCTTGTCAGGACCGTTAATGTCCCTAATGTCCGCATCCAGAACAGAGTCCTTTGCTTGCTGCAATGCATCTCCAGTTTGCTGTGCTGCGTTGCTTGCAGCATCCTGGCCTTTGTCCAAAACATCTTTGCTCTGGTCGAAAACACTGCTAGCAGCCTCACCAACGACCTCTTTGCTCTTCTCGTACACCTGCCCAGCTTGCTGCGTGCCGCTGTGCACTGCGTCCTGCGCAGACGCCGTTGCCGTTTCTGCTGCTTGTGCGCCTTTCGAGTACGCATCAGCGGCATGTTGTCGACCCTTCTCTACAAGCTCCTGCGCTTCTTGCGAGCCCTGCGATACCACCTGCTTTGCAGATTCCGTTGCATTGCCCACGACTTCGGCGCCCTTGGCATACGCCTCGCTGGCTTGTTCTTTGCTTTGTTCATACGCCTTTTGAACACTGTCTGAGGCCGACTTTGCGACCTCGCTCGGACTGGGATATTTCTTCAGCGCACTCTGCACCGTGTAGTATAGACTGATGATGACAGCATGGATGCGGTCCTTCATCAGCATCGTGATGCCGTGAGAGAAGAAGCCCTTGACAACTTCCGCCCCAAGACCCTGGTACAAGCCCAGTATCCCTTCCGTCTGGGCGATGCGCAAGATCGTACTGAACACGGTCCGCTGCCTGGCTTGCAAGGCCCTAGATCCAAGCGCGTCGTTGGACTTTTCTTTATCCGAAGTCTCACCGACTCCGGAAGAAGGCTCCTGGGCAGATACTTGGGCGCGTGACTTTGCGAGCGAGAACGGATAGGTAGCAGTGGAGGCGAGTACTTTGCTTATGGCAGCCAGGAGGAACGTCATGCGCGCTCCAGGGTCGTCCCGATTAGCCCTGGGTACGACCAGTCGTATCAGAGCCTTGTGCAGGAGCATGGTGATTGAAGGGTTTAGAGTGAGAATCAGACTGGCAGAGTACCCAGACCAGAAGCCTTGCAGGCCCTTTTCGCGCCTAATCTCCCATGCAATGTCTCTGGTGCTGGTCAGCGGGGGTATGGTGGTCGACGACTCCTGTCTCATCATTGCTGCCGTTTGCTTCCGCGTAATAATCTGCTGGATGGGTGTGGTGAAGAACTTGGAGAAAGCGCCTGCCAGGACGCCAACGCCAATCTCTTCGAGCGCAGGCAAGTTACGCCCGCCATCTCGCGCATTGAGCCTCTTCTGACGCACGTATGAATACGCCAGGAAGAACAGGAAGCTGTCGGCGACGCCCTTGAGAGCCGCGGGCACGACACCGGTGTAGAAGGCCTTGGGCCCGCCTTCTCTCTCGTATATCTTCTCAAGGGCGTCGAGAAAGCCATTGTAGTGTGGGTGCTTTTCGCCGGGATGCAACTGGCGCTGGACCTGTAGGCGCGTGACAACGAGCTCCAGAGGATATGTTATGAGTTTGGATATGACGGTGCCGAGAGCGCCAGACGTGGCGTGGCCGAGGGCAGGCAGCGCAGGGCCGACAGCGCTGCGTCCCTCCCTCTCCTGGGAAACATGGTAGAGGGTGAAGGCATCCTGCTCATGGTCAGTGTATGCACGAGCTGCACATGCGAGAAGCGCTTACGAGCTGCGAGTTGTAGACGTAGCTCATCTTGTCGGGATTTACGTTGGAGGCCATCGCAACAACTCCGGGGAAATGACGACTTATAAAGGATCAAGAAGATGGCACGAACCTATTGAAAACGCGGGGAAAGCTCTCACGGTTCGCGGACACGGATCCGCATCGCGCTTCCTGTGTCACCAGCTAGGACGTCATGGAGGCGTTTGGGCGAGGCCAGAGCTCCAGGTGCATAGCCGAGGAGCTCCAACTAAACAAACTCCGCTTGTGAAAATACCTCTCACTAAACAACACTACACACGTCAACGTCGCGCGCTAAATGATGCAGTCGCGCCCTCCGTTACCGACGATGCGTGAGGCTTTTATTCCAAGTCTTCGTCTATCCGCTACTTTGATGGCAGCGCGCGCTCGAGAGGCCGCGGCGGTACCGGCGACACGTCAGGCAAAAAAAAACTACTGTCGCGTGCTACATCTGCTGGAACAGCGACGACACGTAAACAAACGTCACAGCGACAGGAGTACTCAAAGGGACTGCGAGAACTCTTCGTGGGTATTGATCGCAGTTCAAAGTATCCTCCGAGAGAAATCACAGCCAGTATTTGATAAAGCGTCGAGGCACTCGCTTGCGAGAAGGGCCTTTATCGTTTCACACGCTGGCTACATGCAACAACCTTTGCGGATCTTCATACAGCCTCATATTGTGCTGTGTGGACGTGCAATTTGCATGCCGTCTGCAACGGATATTTCCGCCTGCTCGTTGAGGAAGAGGTTTGTGGACACAAACATATATACACATATATGGTCATTGACGATGGTGGCCTGCTCGTTGACAGGCGCGACTATTCTCGCCTCTTCACTCACGTCTCCACTTACCCATTCTCGAATGAAAGCCAGGCAGTCGACAAGACATGGAAGAATTCGCTTGCGAGGAAGACGTTCATTGTCTCATTACTGGCTACGTGGTAGACGGCCAGGCCAAGACATGATTCAATCAAACTCACTTGGTTCGCCGCCGTTTGAAACACAACTACGACATGGGACTGAATCGGAATCATGATCAACACAATGATCGTCACAAATACCATGGATTCGTCAATCGTAACGTGGGCACTATGTTGAGAATATATTATTGTCGATCCAGCATCGCCATAACCACTCCCGGAACGATCCGATGGCCATATCAAGGGCAGAGATTTGTATATGGTACTTCGATCGTGATTTGAATAACACAACGTACCACGACAATCGCTGCCAAGCATATGTCGCTTCCGAAGATGCACGCTGGGACGAGTTACGAACAAGGCGTGGCAATGACAGCATTGGGATATGCTTCCTAGCTAAAATGGAAAAAGAGACCCAAACGTCTATCACGGTTGACTGAGAGTATGTCAAACAATGGTTTGGCAACTCAATGTCAGACTACAGTTCTTTGATGTGACCGACTTCGGACACAGTGTTGTGGACCTGTGTAGGCATCGACTCCAGGTTTTCACAACGACTGCGACATTGTTATACGAGATCTATATAACGACTTTGACATATACTACTACAAGATCAACCCAGTTTTCTAGACCACCGCGACCAATCTCGTCTACGTTATGAGGTTGAGTATCCGCCCTGGAGTAACCCATGTCGGTAACGTTAAGCTACACGAAATGTCATTTGTTTCTGAACTTGACGCAGAAGGTCAGGACACCTCAGGAGATGGTACGGAAAAGACCTCGATTGTCCAGAAAAACGTCGTCATTCCCCGAGATTCAATAGAGGATATTGAACGCGACCTCGCCATTGTAATTCCTTGTATGAACGAAGATGAACACATTCTCCAAGCGCTTCTGCGTGGTGTTCCACACTGGTGTCTCGTCATCTTCATCTCCAACAGCGACCAGCTGAACTTTGAAGCGGAGCGCAAACTGCTACTCGACTTCGGGAGGATGACTGATCGTCACGTAGTCGTGGAACACCAAGGCTCGCCATTCTTCGCTCGCGCTTTTCAGGAAGCAGGCGTGACGAATATAACAAAGCCACCTATAGGAGAGGGAGATGCTCCGCGCATCAACAACGGAAAGGGGGAAGCCATGATGCTTGGTGTAATTATCGCGAAACACATGAGTCGTAAGTTCGTAGGTTTCATCGACGCTGATAATCGCGTTCCAGGGTCTGTTCTTGAATACTGTAAGGTGTACGCCGCTGGATTGCATTACGCCTTACATCGAACCGATGATACTGGAAAAGACCAGCATGTAATGGTACGTATCAAGTGGAAATCAAAGCCCAAAGTCAGGGATGGCCAACTTGTATTCAATGAGTTTGGGCGCTCCTCGCGCGTTGTTAACGAATGGATGAACCGCCTTTTGAGAGCTCTTGGGGGTGACACTACACCGGATACAATGATCTGTACTAGTAACGCCGGCGAGCACGCCATGAGTATTGATCTTGCCCTTAAACTCCGATTTGCGACTGGCTATGCAGTCGAGCCGTTCCAATTGATCGACATGTGGGAACGATTAGCCTTTTCGCAACAGCCATTATCTGTGCGAATCCTCCAGATTGAAACCTGCAATCCCCACATTCACAACGCGGGGCATGATGATGGCCACATCGAGCGCATGCAGAGCCAGGGCCTCGGCACGATATACCATTCGAGCCTTACCACTCCAGAGCTTAAAGACGAACTTGGCTGGTATATGAAAAACAACTTGGCAGCGTTCATTGGCGACAACGGAGAACCCGGGAAACCACGTATATACGATCCGCTGAGTTCTCTGGATTGGAGAATTTTCAAAAAGGCACTCTTGGAAAGTGGGATATCGTCAGGTGTAAGCTAGAGGAGTTGGTCGCAGTCTAGATGCAGGTGGGACAAACATAGCCCAGATCATTCACCATCTCACTTCACACTCATGTTCACCTTAGAAAATCAAATGTTTGGCAGTCTCGATACATGCAGACCCGCTTTGTGTGGTTGCGTAGTTGAAACGCGTGACGCGGACTGCCCAGACACATGAAGCTTCTAGACTATCTACTGACAGCTGCGACGTTTCTGGTGTGATCGCCACTAGGTGCGCACAATATAGCTGCCACAGCCGCCAAGACTAACATCCTAGGCTTGAAACCAAACGCATCGCTCCCGTAGATTGTGGGATGCCGGGCCATCGGTTTCGAGAACGGAACGCGCAAACTAGAGACGGCGTTCTTACAAGGACTGATGTCCTTCTCCGTATGTTTTTTGGATCCATGGCCCCACCCGTGTTCGGACCTACCCTGGCATTGCATTGATCGCATCCCATCCGCAAGCCAAGCGACGGTAGGCGACCTGTTCTTGGTAGTTTGGAGTTCAGGGTGTGTGGAAACATCTTCCTACACCATGGGTACGGAACATGAGGAGATGAGGAGTAATCACTTCAGACAGGATAGCTATAAAGGTGTCTGCAGCCAGCGCATTGCAAAATCCCCATCCTCATCAGGACCAACGATCTCTTCCTTGCTTCCTACACTTTCATTCTCTTCCTTGTCTCTTGCAGCTTTGTGCCGGTCACCCTTCATTTCTTGACTGTGTCATCTTTGCTGGACAATACCTTCATTCTTCAACTTTCATTCCAACATTCACTTCCAAAAAAACCCCCTTCCTGAAAACCTATAAAAATATGCGTTTCTCTCTTTCCACCGTCGCCACCGCGGCTCTGATCGTTTCCGTCTCTGCAGCACCTGCTCCTGCCCCTACCCGTGCCCACGGTCATGGTGATGGCCACGCCAACGGCACCGACGCCAGCGACCTCAACCACGGCGCCAAACACGCCGACAATGGCCTAGCCAACGGCGCAGGACGAGGCGGCCAGCAATACGGCGGTGCCCCTGGCATCTTCCCTACCGATGGCAGTGCTCCCACAGGCAGCTTCCCCGGCTCTGGCGGTCAGCCATCCAAACCCCAAATGACTGCAATCCCCACATTCTCGCCCAGCACCGACGACGACAACGACAACGACAACGACAACGACAACCAGCGAAGATCCCTCATCTCCGTCCGTGCTCCAGCTAAGCGCCAACTCTTCGACTGGGTCTGGAAAGCCAGGTCCGAAGTACGTCACGAATCGTCCAGTTCTTCCGACGACGACACGGAGACCTCTGCGAAGAGCGGCGCCGATGAAGAGTCTGGTTCCAGCAACGACAAGGAGGAATCCAGCAGCTCTTCGGAAGGTTCATCTGGCTCTAGCGGCGAGTCTTCTGAGGATACAAGCGAGAGCACTGGGGGTAGCTCTGAGGATAGCACATCTGGCGAGCAAGAGTCCAGTGGCTCTGGCTCAAGCTCTGGTGGAGACGAAGAGACAGAGACCCCAGCCGAGAGTGGTGGTTCAGGCTCAGAGTCTGGCTCAGATACTGAGAGCGGCAGCGGCAGCGGTTCATCCTCTGAAGAAGACTCTTCTTCGGGTGGAGAATCGTCTTCTGGCTCAGACGAAGAGTCGTCCTCTGGCTCGGGCAGCGAATCTTCTTCTGGTGGCGAGTCTTCAGATGGCGAGTCTTCTACTGGCTCGGGTGAAGAGTCTTCATCGGGTTCGGGTGGAGAGTCCTCCTCTGGCTCCGGTGGAGAGTCCTCCTCTGGCTCCGGTGAAGAGTCCTCCTCTGGCTCCGGTGAAGAGTCGTCCTCTGGCTCCGGTGAAGAGTCGTCCTCGGGCTCAGAAGGAGAGTCTTCAACGGGATCAGGTGGAGAGTCCTCTGGTTCCGGTGAAGAATCTTCCTCTGGATCAGGCGGCGAATCTTCGTCGGGCTTGGGTGAAGAGTCGTCCTCGGGCTCAGGCGGCGAATCTTCTTCCGGTGGCGAGTCTTCAGGTGGAGAGTCTTCTACCGGCTCAGGCGGTAGCTCTGCACCAAGCTCCGGATCTGGTAACTCCACTTCATCTGGTGGCACTGCAGCAAGCGGCACCATGCCAGCAGCAGCTGGCGAGTCAACCCTTACCGAGACCATGATGGTAGAAGGCGAGTTCGATGGTGGCATGGCACGCTTCGGCCGTGGCGTATCCTGCTCAGGACAAGGAGAGGGAGGAGACAGCGACGCAGTGTTCTCTCTTGCACCGGGTGCCACTCTCCGTAACGTCATCATCGGTGCCGATCAGATCGAGGGTGTACATTGCCAAGGTCCTTGCACTATCGAGAACGTCTGGTGGGAGGCTGTTTGCGAGGACGCTCTTACTTTCAAGAAGGACGGCGATGGCACAGTCACTGGTGGTGGAGCTACGGGCGCAGCCGACAAAGTCATCCAGCACAACGGTGTCGGCACAATTACAATCAACGGCTTCACTGTCTCGGACTTTGGCAAGCTATACCGATCGTGCGGTAACTGCAAAACAATGGGTGAGCGTCACGTCATCATCGACGGTGTGACGGCTACGGGCGGATCCGCTGCATTCGTTGGCATCAACTCCAACTACGGTGATACCGCGACAATCACCAACTCTTGTGTCACCGATACAAGTGTCATTTGCGAGGAGTTTGAGGGCAACAATACTGGCGATGAGCCGACGCAGATCAGCGAGGGTCCTAGCTCTGCTTGCATCTACACGCCTGCTGATGTCGCTGCTTGTTAGATGGAATAAATGGAAAGCTGGAAGTCGGGTATCCAGAAGAGCATATGGTTGCTTGGAATCTCGAGATCGACGATGATGTATCCACTCATTTACTCTACACTTCTTTGTGTATATACTCTCATTCTAAACAAACTCAATACAGAGATCACTTCTCACCTTCACATTCTGGTTCATTCGGTCTCATCATATGGTATTGTGATAACAAACCACCCAGAACTGCCGCATTACTAACGTTTTGATCGTGGAAGAGGTATGTACTTGCTCATATGCCTTGTAGTACTAATCTAAGTCCTCTATATTTACCACGACAATCTCAGCTCGCAACAAGTGCAAGAGTTTCGAGATTTCGACAAGAAAACAATCACTTTACTTCCCCACACTAACCAACAGGATGCCCTCTTCTTCAACTCCTCCACGCTTCGGCTTTGGCGCTGCCTCCACTAATACCCCCACTCGGACTTGGGGAATCAGTTCTCATGAGCAAATTATTAAGGGCTCTCTTACTTCTGCTTACTCAGGCACACCTCCAGGACCAACTCTAGTCGACTTGTCGTCTATGTCGCTGGGTTCAAAGTTCCCCAGTACTACCGCTATCTCGCCAGTCGGAAAGCAGCCCGCAGGATCTCCACCTACTGGAATCGTCTTCGCAGCTGTCACTACCGAAACCACTGGCAAGCAGAGCACGATGCTGAGTTGTCGGAGATTCTGGGCGAAGAGAGCTGGGTTTTTGTAGTCAATGCCACGCCCGCAGATACTGTTGGTGCGCCTGTGGGGGCTGGCTATGACCTTATTGATGAAATGATCTGAAAGATGTTTTGAGTTCCTCTGTGGTGTTGAGCGGCGATCACGAGTGAAGTTTCGTGTGCTGAAGAATTTCTACTAACAGTATCCGGTCCTGATCTATCACATTCGTTGTGATTTCAGACACTCGGAAGGATGCGTAACTTCTTCTTGTACAGTTGCGATGACTTTACTACTGTTCTCAATAATTCTCTAATGTTCTACTCTCAATTTTCGCTAGGCTAGTCTACTTTAGGTTACTAACTAGCTACTTTTAGTAATTAGCGGGGTACCTTATTACTTATTTACTTTCTAATACTTTATTACCTGCCTGCCTACTAACCTACTAACCTACTAACTAGTTAGTCTATCCCCTATATCTATTAATTATAAGGGCTAACTAACTCTTAGTAATAGTTATTTTAAGCTATATAGTACCTATAGGGCGCCTATTATCTTATAGCGCTTTTCTCTAAAAAGTTAGAGATATTTCTTTTACTCTTTTATTATTTTATTAGCCTTAAGGGCTTAGTTAAGGGCTATAATTACTATAATTTTAGTATATTATTTAGCCTACTAAGTTAATATAAAGGCTTTTAGTTATTATTAATAGTAGCTAGTAAAAGTTTTACCTTAACTTATATAAAATATAATCTTAGTATAGTATTACGCCCTTAATTAATACTATATTTTACTCCTTTTAGCTTAGTAGTAGATTCTAGATTTCTCTTATTACTTTTTTAGCTTTACTAGCTACTATTCCTAGTAGTTTAGCCTATAGTATAAGATTAATAGTATTAGGCTTACTTATAAGTATTAGTATCTAGAAAGTAACTATTATAGGTTTAGGATTACAGATAAAGAAGTAATTATAGTAATAGTAGAAGCTTTATATACTTAAGTAGTAAAGTATTAATATATAATAACTATAGTACTACGCTAAGAACTATAGTATAGTAGTAACTTAGATAAACCTAGTAACTAAAGTAATATAATTAACTATTCTATAAAGCTTAACTCTAATAATTATTATAATATAATAGGCGCCTACTACTAAAATAGCGAACTTCCTCTTCTTGTTGTAATAACTTTCTTTTTTTTTAAAAAAAAGAAATACCCTCGCACACGAATATTTTGACTTGGCGCTCGACCACGAACCTCGTCACAGACAAGCTGTAGCGAAATAAACCTAAAGATATACAACAATCCAACTTTTCCCAGAACACAAACTAGTGACTATTGCTTCATGAATCAGGCCCTCCTCGAGGAGACCCAAAGGCAATCCTAACACACTCGTGGAGGGGGATCGATGGTCCTCGGGCAGCACGCGGACCGAAAAGATCGGAAGCGGAGTGGCGCCCCACTCCGTCGCCCCGCAGTCGAAACAGCGTACCAGTACTATAACAGTGTTCCAGCCCAATGATACCTAGATACAACGCATTCGCGCTTGATATAGCGCACCTTCGCGAGTCGCATAGTTTTAGTCCGCGGGTTGTTGTTACATCATGCCATCCAGGAACGATATCGACTCCATCGCATGAAGCATGTACCACAAAATGATTGATCAGCATGCATACATCACTCGGGAGGGGCGTACGGCTTTGCCCTATATATCAGCCATAAAGCCCTGCAATACCGATTTTCCTCCACGCAGCCCTCCAGGACAATCTCACCACATAAACTTGCAGCCATGGCCTACCCATCTACCTACACAGCCTACCGTCGCAGCGCAGGCAAAGACAGTGCTTCGCGCCAGAACCCTCTCACTCTTGAGAAAACCCAGGAAACGCTCCCCGAAGAGAAGGATCTCGGGCCCGACGATGTGGTCATCAAGATTCATGCCGTATCACTCAACTACCGTGATGTCGCTATGCTTGTCAAGGAATACCCCGTCCCTATGACTGAACAAAGCATCCCATGCTCCGACTGTGCCGCTGAGGTCGTCGGGATGGGGTCTTCAGTCAAGAGCTTCCAGTTAGGAGATGCTGTTGCTCCGATTTGCAACCAAGGCGACTTTGATCCAACGGATGATGGCGTTTCAGTGGCTATCGGTGCGAATGCTCCGGGCACACTGAGGCAATATGCCATCTACCAAGCGAAGCACTTGGTGCACTTGCCAAAGCACTTGTCATGGGAGGAGGTGAGTAGTTCGAGAGTACGTGTATATACACCAGACTAAACAGCCACAGGGCTCAATGCTACCATGCGCAGGCGTCACTGCTTGGAACTCATTGGACTCATTGAAAACCGTGCAAAAGCACTCCAGTGCCCTTCTCCAAGGTACGAGCAAAAAATGTCAGTTCTCAAATCATCCCACTCACCGCCTGTAGGAACCGGCGGCGTTTCCATGTTCTCCCTACTGCTTTGTCTCGCCGGAGGAATCACACCAATCATCACGTCGTCCTCGAATGACAAGATCAAAGCTATCCAAGAGAGGATCAGCGACAAGGTTCGCGGTCTCAATTACAAAACCGACGACCAATCCGCCAAGATAAAAGAAATTACCAACGGTCGTGGTGTTGACTTTGTCGTCAACAACAGCGGTGTTAGCTCCCTTATCGATGATATCGGCTACCTTTGCGCACGTGGCGGAACTGTGTCTCTCGTTGGCTTCCTTGGTGGTTGGGAGGCTGACTGGAAGCCATCTGAGCTCATGGCCTTGTTGGGCAAAAATGCCAAGTTGAAGGGTATTGCTGTTGGGTCGAAGAAGGATTTCGAGGACATGAACGCGTTTATTGAGGAGAAGAATGTGAAATTCGATATCATGCTTGACAGAACCTTTGGGTTTGAGGACGCGAAGAAAGCATTCGATCTGCAACTGTCGGGCAACTTTTCGGGTAAGATTGTCATCAAGGTCGCGGAATAAGGGTATTGTTAACGTTGGGTTGCGGTGGTTCAATTTTCTCTTATGCGAGATTTTTTTTCTGTGTGGTTAATGAATCATATCATGATATGAGTGTGTTCATCAATCTCAATAGTTTAAACTTCCAGAGCTCAACAAGGTCCAAATTAAAGAGCCTCACAGCAAGCCTACAATCTTGTCCCTTGAACGCTCGACCAAAAGCATCTCTTTTGGCGCCTATTTTCGCAATCTTAAAGTCCACGCAGGATTCATAAGTCTGTTTCGCAGCTGTGCCATACCAAAACCACTGCAACACCTATACTCTAGTCAGCAACCTAAATGCATCATTG
This sequence comes from Alternaria solani, assembly GCA_002952155.1. NCBI lineage: Eukaryota > Fungi > Ascomycota > Dothideomycetes > Pleosporales > Pleosporaceae > Alternaria > Alternaria solani. Next base: position 1,165,177 of record CP022031.1, on the reverse strand, counting down.
CGCCAGCATTGGTGCCCTCATGGTACTCACACAGTCACCAGCCACTGCGCATTTCTCTTCCAATCCCCCGGGTATCTTCACACTAAACTCCCTCTGCCCAATTGGGACATCGCTCTCGCTCCTTCCCGGCGCATACCCTTTCCCCCACACCTTCAACATATCTCCCACAATCTCATTCCGCTTCGTATCCACGATACTCACATTCGTGAACCCTTCGTGCGGAATGCGAATCCAGACTTTAAGCGGCACCACCTGGCCAGCTGACCATACCTGTGTGTTATTGGCAGGATTGTCGGAGAACTGCAGGCCCTTGCAGAGCCAGAGGTTGCAAGTGGAGGCGCTATAGGGCGCAGCTAGGAGTTCTGGAAGGCCTTCGACGTGCGAGGTGTTGTCGTTGTTGATAGTGCGTGTGATGGCAGGGCCGCAGAGGGAGGTTAGAGAAGGGCCAGTGGGACGCGAGGGGGGTGAGGTAATGAGGCCATGGGAGAGAACTCTGGGGATGAGAGCGAGGAGGGTCGCTGCGACTACGGCTGTGAAGTACATACTGGGCAGCGTGTGAGATGTTTATGTAGGAATCAACTAGAAAGAATGATATGAACACCCTGCTCTGCAGTTGTGATTCTTGTGATGGATATGGTATCTTATATTCACATTCCTATTGCCCCCAAGCATCTCTTCATATCTCCGCCTGTACTATCCCCTTGTCCATGATTCCAAATCTGCGACCAGCATCATTGAGCGTGCCAATCTATCTCGAGATGGTATATCGTTGTCTTGTGGATCGGCTACGGAGTGAGTATAGATCGCCAAGGACTAGCGAATGAGACGGGGATATGCATAGTGCCGGCTCGGTAAGACTGACTTTTCGCTGCCGGATAGTATGGAATAATATATCGGGGAAAAGAAGTAAGGTCAATGCGGTGGCTTGCCGATGTACAGCCGATCTGAATCATGAGTGGAAGGTAATGCTGTTCTGCTGTACTCGAGCGGACCAAGTTTGCTGTTGTCTTCAAGGCCCAATGTAAATTTGATCAAGCAATGCTTTACTACGTCATGTTTCATCGTTATTAGCTAGTCGCATTACAGGTATAGCATGCCTAACCATCTATGCTTCTATTGTACATGGCTTCGGGGCCTGTCACAATTCCCCTTCCATCTGTCTTACTCCAGCAGAGAAGCTTGGTTGGTGTAGAGCACATCGACCACGTTGCTCAGCTTTTCGAGTGTACTTAGTGCCGCATCGTAGCCCTGGTCGCGCTCTGACTCGTCATACACGATCAGACAGCCCGCACCCTGGTCCAAGACTCCAATGATGACCTTGTCGAGGATCATCTGCGAAAGCTTGCGCTCAACTTGTATGGTATCGAGCCCGACCATCTTGGCGACGTGGTCAATCTCTACCCTGCTGAAGGGCTCGATGACCTTGATCAGGTTCTGCTCCAGCATGTTGTCGTACAGGCGTCGCAGATGGGAGGTGATGAAGCGGTCGCTGCCGAGCTGCTGACGGTAGTCGGTCAGGGCGGTTTCGTATTCTTCAAGACTGCGGTTGGTGTGTGCTCGCGCTACGGCCTTCATGGCTTCTAACCGCTTGCCCGCGTACTTGACAGCGTGCTTGGAAGTCATGAGCGAGGTGACGTCGTCTCCAAGGTTGAGCATAATCTTGCACAGCAGCATGTACTGGAGTGCTGAAGTAGCCTTCTGTTCTTCGTCTTGTGAGTGGTAGCCCTCCATAGCTTCGATGAAGTAGGAGAATGACGTGTTGAAATCACCGTCCTCTGCATGCAGCATACCACTCTGCATATCCAGTCCGGCTTGCAGCAGAGGCGGGGTATAGACTGAAGCAGCCGAAGTTCGTGCCGATGTGAGGGCAGCGCGACCCTTTGGTATGTTGCCCAATGCGTGGTAAACCCTCGACTCGAGTAGCTGAACCTCGACCAAGACCAGCTTGTCGTCCAAGCGCTTCAACTCCTTGAGGAGGCTGTTGATGAGTGTGAGGGCTTCGTAGTAGGATTGCTTCTGCATGTACAGGGACACGAGTCTGGTTTCCAGGTTCTGCCGAAGGAACCCTCTCCGCTCTGACACGGCCCACTCTATGCATGACTTGGTGACGTCGATCTGGACGTCGACAGTGTTGGGGATGGCGGTGAAGAGGTCGAGCAGTTGTCGGACTATGGGCATTAGCGGCGAGAGCTTGAATGTGTGTCCAGATGTGTGCTCTTACCGAGCTTGGATGTCTTCGCCTTCGCAAAGGATGACATTATCGACCGCGCCTGCTTGACCAGCTCCGCCAGCGCATCCACCCTCTTCTGGTCACGGTACAGCTCTCCGAGCCCGGTCAAAGCGCTCTCGTAGTTCTTGATGGCAGTCTCATTCTGGCCTGGGTCTTGCGACAGGACGTCTTTGAAGATCTGCTCGGCCTTGGAGGGATCCGACTTGGCCAGCTTCTGCGCCTCCGCTATCCGCGAGCTCGTTTCCGGGACGGCCATGGTGGTTTACTGGATGCTCGTGGTATACGCGATGATTTGTGGTGACTTGTACGCGCGGGTCGTGAGGTGGAGCGTGCGATGGAGTGGCAGAGATGGGTCTGTTTGGTGATGTTGAGCTCACAAGCTCACATGGAGATGCGGCGGATGCAAGGTCGGCAGTATGTAATTCCGATGGGTACTTTAGGTAAAGGACGCCACACCGCCGCGCCACACACCGCAGGGCACATGGCAACCGCAGTTTGGTCGGCAACACGCGACAGGAAGGGAGGGACCATGATATCCACTAAAAGCGTTCGCATCAGAATTGGTCTGCCAAATCCATCCATTGCTGTGCACGCAATTGGCGCATCACCATAACTGGGCTACCTCTTCGCGCCGTTGCTGCCCCAGCGACGGCTGAGTTGGCAGTCGCGCCTCCATCGTCATCGCCTATTGGCCAGTGCACGTAAACAAACCCCAAGCTATTGATCAACACACCGCCCGCCCTGCATCTCCAGTCCACTTTCCCACACTCCCATCCTCCACGATATTACGAACTATTATATACCCTGCGCTGGATCGCTGATAGCTTTTCACGATCGTCCCCCTCAGCTGTATACCCCAATTCCACTCACGCGCTCTCAATTCAGCTCGCTCCCACTCTCCACCTCAGAACTACCTTTTTGGGTTGAGCACATATCAGACGACACACCATAATGCCTTCATCAGACAGAGAGGTCTCGCGCGACCGCGAACTCGTCAGACACACACATTCGTTCTCACAAGACAGGATGATTCCCATGTTCGTCTTCCTCACCGCCATGTTAAACCCCTCACGATACGCCACTAACACAGCGCTTCAGGTGGGATAGTGCTGACCCAGATCGCGCACCTCCGCCGCTGCCTCTGAACCCAGGTTCTCCTACTCTCGGCGTTCGCCCAAACACATCTGCAGCCATCATGAAGGCGGCGAAGGCGCTAGAGGAGAAGGCGCGAGAGAGTTTACCAGCGAGCTCATACACTACTAACCCCATGCCACAGAAGTTGCAGACGTCTCCAGAGCGATCTCTGATCAAAGGCACACAGCACAAGCGCATGCAGTCATTACAGCCGGGCAGCGTTCGCGATCTGCGCAGCTACCTTGACAACCGCTCACCTGAGCGCACCTACCTCGATACACGGTCGCCGGAGCGGTCACCCGACCGCGATCGACCCTCGAGTAGGGGAGGACGGCCCGTGTCAAGGGACTATGAGAGGGACTACTTTGGGAAAGATGCCGACGTGAGCCCTATGCGACAACTCACTCCTACGCCGGCATCACGATTCGAGATCAAAGACACACCCGCCCTACGGCCTAGCCAGCGGGCCATCCTGGGAGAGAACACCCCCCCTTCTGCCACCATGCAGGCCTTGCAGAGTATGACCATTCCTCAACACATGCTTGACCCGCCATTATCGAACATCACCAACCGCTCGGCGCACTCTTCACCGGCGGCTACACCAGCATCAGCCCCGGCGTCTGCGCCAGTCCATGGACCACCACCGCCGCAGAGTTTCGACAACATCGCTAGCCAGCTCATGAGCATCAACAACATCGTCTCGAGCCTGCAGAAAGACATGTCGCAGCTCAGCCGGCGGAGCAAGGACAACGCCACCGATCTTATCAGCTTGAAGGAAGCCACCAACACTCGTGACGAAGATATCCGCAAATCGCTCAAGGATCTCCTCGCCACCATGTCACAAAAGCAGCAAGCTCAAGCTGCGGCGGCCATAAATGGCGACAACTCTCGGTCTAGCAGCCTCAACCTACAAGATCCTCATATGACTCCAACCAAGCAATTCACTTTCCCTCGTATGGCGTCCACCAGCCCCTGGGCAGACGAGCGCATCGGTAGCCCGAACCCATACTCTGTTGAGGGAGCTGCTAGTGTCGCAATGCTGGAGAAGATCATACGCGAGATGGTAACCAAGGACGGTCAAGAGCGTCTGGTAGCGAGTCTACAGAAGCTGGTCGACAAGGCCACAGGCGAGACCGCCAAGAAGGTCACTGAGCTGGCCGAGTTCGTCAAGCAAGGCTCGGCCGGTGGCTTTATGAATCCAGCAGCTGCCGGATCGGCGTCGTTTGAACCTTCTCCAGGATCTGGTGCCTTGACGCGAACGATATCCGCCGACAGCAAAGCCTATGCTAGTCCAAAGGCTGCCGATTTTGTGAGCGAAGAGATGCTGAAGTTCCTCCGTAAGATCAAGGATAGCGTCGCCGAGTCAGGGTGTGTCACGATGGCCACCAAGACGCTCATCCAAGACCTCCGGGGTGAGGTCCTCGGGATGGGACGGGAACTGGCTCGCAAGGTTGAGGAAGCAGAACAAGCCAGACAGACTGAAGCGGGATCTGGTTCGAGCGCCTCTAACGAGGACATCAACGCCATCGTCCAAGAGGGCCTCGCCAATCTTAAGGAGCACATGGACAAGGTCATGCGCGAGCGGAGACGGCAATCCATGTCATCTGTCGTGACGCGCACCACAGTCGACAACAACGAGGTTTACGACGTTGTCAAGCAAGCGCTGGCAGAGCGTGGCTTGGATCAACCGACACCGCAAGCTGCAGCTGTCGACAAGGAATCGATCATCAGCGCTGTCCGAGAGGCTTTTGACGGTGTCGAGATAAATCCGAACGTCGAAGTGCAACAAGTCGGCTTGGGCAATGATGAGATTCTGCAGTGTCTTCGCGAAGGTCTACAGGACTTCAATGGCTCTGGTGCTGTTACGAAGGAGGAGATCGAGACCATGCTTCAGGACTCATTGCAGAAGATCCAGCTACCTCCTCCCATCAACGAGGTCCACGAAATCCGCGAGGAAGTCCTAATGGCCGTGCGTGAGTCTTTGGAGGAACTGAAGCCTGCGCTGTCAGCTCAAAATCCGCCAACAGATGCTCTGTCAAGGGAAGTGCTCGAGGAGGTGATTCGTCAAGCGCTTTCTGAGCAACAACATGCTCCAATGGAAGTGGAGATCCCCCAGGAGAGCATCACAGAGGCTGTACAAAACGCGTCACAAGCTCACAACGATGCTGTCATGGAACGTCTCCAGTCTATGCTAGATGAGGTGAACACCCAATTCCAAGGTTTCTCTTCGGCCAACGGGCGTGATACCGAGCAGGTCCTCCAGACCCTTCGTGAGGGACTGGAGAGTCTTCGTACCGACCTGCAAGGCTCTGTCAACCAGCCCCGAGAAATCACCCAGGACGGCGAGATGATCGACCTCGTCAAGGCTGAACTCGATAAATTGCGCGAAGATGTTCAAGGCTACGTTGCCGAGGGTCCCCGTGGAGACCAAGCTTGGAGCCGTAGTGACATGGTTGAATACATCAAGTCTGAGTTCGAGAACCTCCACGAGAAGCTGAGCTCTCAATTCCTTCCCTCTTCCAAGACCAACGAAGAGATCCTCGCTGCCATCAACGCTGGTTTCGATGAGATGAAGTCACAGGTTGCTCTTCGGTCGGAAGACGATGACTCGAACGACGACATCAGCGAGGCCATCAAGCACGAGTTCGATCAGCTGAAGGAAGTTGTTCTTGGTGATACCTCCAGCAACAAGAACGATATCCTCGAGAAGCTTCAAGCCGGTTTTGACGGGCTCCATGCTCTGGTTGGCGAGAAGCAGAGTGAGACTACATCCAATGACGACATGCTGGCTTCATTGAAGGAAGAGTTTGAACATCTCCGTGAGACTCTAGCCAGTTCAGTCATGAAATCTGGAGGCGCAGCCGAGAAGGACGACATTGTCGACGCTGTCCGGGAACTCATCGACGGGCTACACACGTCCCAGGAGACTACTTCAAAGGATAACATTGCGCTCATTCGTGGCGAACTGGAGGCCTTGAAGGAATCACTTGGCAATGCCCTTGTACCATCTGGTGACAACGACAAGGCCGAGATGATTATGGTTGTGAAGGCTGCGCTGGATGATATCAAGACGAATCTTACCTCTGCTGGTGTCAACGAAGAACTCCTGGAAGCTTTCCGTGGAGAGCTCGACCTTCTCCGCCAGTCTGATAACGTCACCAGACAACACAACCGGGCCGATACCGAGGAGGTCCTGGAAGCCCTCAAACTGGGTCTAGACGATCTTCAATCGCATCTGGACAAGAAGCTCGACACGCCCGACCGCAACGCATCTGCTACTAGCGAGATCATGGATGCGATGACGGAAGGTCTTGACGGTCTTAGGGCCGATGTTGCCAAAATCGCAGAGAAGACAATCGACATGAGCGTATCGTACGAGATCTTGGATACGCTCAAGGAAGGGTTGAACGCGCTGCGTGACGACATCGATATGCTCAGGAGCGTAAGGCAGGAAACTTATGTTGAAGAAGAATATGTCCCTCTTCCTCCTGCTGGAAATGAGGTTGCTCTTGCGAATGAAGCAGCAGGCGGCGAACTGATGTCGCGTGAAATCGTTGAGGAAGCGACGCAAGCAGAGCTCCCGCCATCGCCGTCTCTGCCTCCTCAGCATTCCGTCGACTTGTCGAGGATGGAGCTTATGCTGGAGCAAATCCAGGACAAGGTCGAGGCCATGGACAGTGCCAGGGCAGAGCCAGTGCCATCATCCGAACCTGCTGCCGTCGCAGCTGGATCCGCTATGAAGGAAGACCTTGTCGCGATCGAGGAACTCTTGAAAGACGTACAAGCTGCCGTTCTTGTGATGCAAGACCGAGAAACGCCACCACCTGCTCTCGATGGTATCGCCAGAAAGGAAGACACTGATGCCATCGAGACTCTTCTCGCAAACACAAAAGCCAAGATCGAAGAGCTCGTCCTGCCCGACCCAGCGACTGCTGTCACCAAGGAGAACTTGGAAGATGTTGAGATCGTCGTACGCACCACATCCGAGGCCCTGGAGGCGCTCGCGAAGAAATTCGAAGATGAAGGCGCGACAAAGGCCGACGTTACAGTCATTCAGGTCATTGCCGACGATATCAAGGTTGCTCTTGACGAGATGAAGGCTGCCAAGGCTGACGACGAGACCAATCCACAAGCAACCAAAGCGGATATCGACGCTGTAACCCTCCTAGTAGATGATCTCAAGGTGAAGCTCGACGACATGAAGATCCCGGATCCAGAAGAGCTTCCCTCCAAGGCCGACTTGGAGCAGCTCACGGGCTTGATCCACGACTTCCGCGATAGCCACGACAAGATGAAGGACACCTACGAGGAGGACATCATGAAGACCGCCACCAACTTCGATGAACGACGCGCTGAAGCTGCTCAGCTTGTGGAGGACATCACTGGGGTCAAGGCCGCCTTGGACGAGATGCGAGAGGAGATCAAGACCAATCTCATCGAAGGCGGTCCCATTGAAGGTCTCCAAGCTTCCTTCAAGACATTGGAGGAAACAATCGGTGCCAACAACGTTACTGCTGATGTCAAGGAACTCATGGAGATCCTTGCGAGAGAGTTCGAGCGCGCTCACGGATCCATCGAGGGCCTCCAGAACGATCAAGCGGAGAAATCGGCACTTCATCTCGAGAAGCACGACGAAGTCAAGGAGGCGATTGTTGCAGGCTTCACAGAAAGCCTAGAGGACAAGTTCAACACTCTCATGGCCAAGTATGACGACGCTCAACTCCTAGCCGACGAACTTGCAAAGGTCATGAAGGAGAAGTCAGAAGAACAAGAGAAGATGCTCGAGAGCACTAAAGCAACTGCTGACGAGCTTCGCCTGACCATCGACACTCTCGGTGCTACCATTGCGGGCATGAACGATCGATTCGAAGGTGCCACCTCCCAGTTTGAAGGCGCCTCTACCCAGTGGACGACCGACTCCTCAGCCGTCATCAGCAAGGTGGACGAAACTCTTGCGAAGTACGAAGAGCAGAAACTTGCATTGATGGCAAAGCTTGATGAGCAGACGCTTGAAACCATCGCGAAGCTTGAAGAGCAGAAGATCGAGTACATTGCCAAGCTTGAGGAGCAGAGGAACGAGACCATCACCAAGCTTGAAGAGCAGAAGAATGAGACCATCACCAAGTATGAGGAACAGAAACTCGACGACAAGACTGAGCATTCCCACACTCGTGATGAGATCAAGAACGTCGAGAACATCTTCAACAACCTCCAGGACAACATTACTGAGTATCATCCTAAGTTCATGGTTGCCTTGCACGAGATTGAAGCATTGGTCAAGGCCCACTACGAGCACGCGCAAAAGACCAAGGAGGAGGCAGACGAGAACGTTCGTGCTTGGAACGAAGAAGCCAGGGCTCGTTCCGAAGAGTTGCAGATGCAGTTTGCCAACCTACCGAAGCTTCTTCCAGCGCCAGCTCCAGCTATCGAGCTTCCGGAGAAGTACGACGATGCACCTGTCCAAGAGAAACTCGACAAGCTGCTTGCAATCGAGGCACCGCCCAGTTACGATGACGGCGCGGTGCACGAGAAGCTGGACAAGCTCCTTGGTCACGCTGATGAGGCTGGCAAAGCGGCAGGGAATCTTGAGAAGCTGGATGAGATCCACGCCCAAGTCAAGATAACCGCTGCAGAGCTAAGCGACTTCGTTGCCAAGCAGACGCAATTCATCACTGACGGCAATGAAGCCAAGGAACGCGAAGCGGAGGAACTTGGCTTGCTCATTGAGCGACGAACGACTCAGAAGGAGCAGCTCGAGATCGACTTGGAAAGCTTGCGAGCCGAAAAGGCGACACAGAAGGAGCAGCTCTTTGCAGATATCCAAGAGATGAAGGCCGAAAAAGAGCGTGTCGTGCAGGAACTGAAGGAAGAAAAGGAACGTGTCATGGCCGAACTGCAAGAAGAGAAAGACCGCACCATGGCCGAGCTGAAGGAGGAGAAGGACTCGCTTCTTGCTGCCGTCGCCAGTCTGCAAGCGGAGCGCGAGCACCTTGCCAATCAAAAGGTGCGACTTACTGGTGAGGTTTCGTCTCTTCACACTGCGCTTGACATTCGACGAGAAGAGTTGCACTTCATGGACACCAAGGCCGATGCACTGGAGCGTCGCATCTTGAACGGTATCATGGACCATTCCCGTGCTCTTATGATGACCAAAGGTGGATCGAAGGGTGCTTCCAAGCTCAAGAAGCGTATGAACACAGACACTGGGAACGAGGACGCCAAGGCCATGCCACCTCCCAGCACTGCAGCGAACGGCCTCTCTCTTGCGCTCAAGTCTCGCCCTGCTATTCGTCGTGGGGCACCCGCCAACCCAGCACAGCGCCGCATCCTGTCCCTCAGTCAAATCAGCGGCAACGCACCGACTGGAGCTCAGGCTTACCCTACAAGTACGACGTCGGCTAATAGCAAAGCTGGCGGACTGGGGCGCAGTCACTCTGTCAAGACGAGCAACTATTCTCGGAAGGGTTCTTGGGGCGGTCGTCCGAGCGCCGTTGTTGCCAACAAGGAGAACGGCGTTCTGCCTGAGGAGGATGAGCACGAGTCAGCGCCGATCTCTCACGCCACCATCGAGGAGGATGCACAAAGTGAGACCGGCACTGAGCGTCGCTACAGTCTCGACAGCCGCGACTATGCTGAAGGCGAGACACCAGGCTATGATGGACGCTCCAGCTTCGGCGGCACAGGTAGCGAGTGCACATACGCTTCTGGTTCATCCTATATGACCGGTAGCGACATTGATCACGACCGCCGCACCTCGTATGGCGCGCAATCGGCGCGCTCTGCTGCTCGTGGCGAAGAGCCCATCGACGAGGAAGGGTCGGTGTATTCCGACGACGACGAAGACAATGAGCCCACGGCTACCATCGACCCGTCGGACATCACTGGCTCCGAGATCTCGACTGCCACCACCGACCACGACGTCGACCTGCCAACCCAATCAGAAATCGTTCGCGCTGTTGATGCCGTCCGGGAAGAGATGAAGGAACACTATTCTCCACCGAGCGACTCCGGGGTTGGCACTGATCTACCTACCGCCGACCTTGGCAATTCCTTGGTCGACGCGGACTATTTCCGACGCCAGGCTGAAGAGGAGGCGAGCACTGTGGGGTAGACTGAAACCTACCAAATCTGTTAACGACTACTGAGGTGCACACGCTCTGGTGTCTCGCTCCGTGTCTTTTGGTTCGAAGCTTCGACTCGCCCACCCAGGGTTTCAGAGTTGGCATCGCCGATTCATATGTCGAGCTTGACAGTGACGTGTTCTCCAGAATCGCAATGCACGATTGATGGCTTATGTGTACATGCCCCGGCACGATGGAGTTTGGAAGGCTTTGGGTGTTGTTGGTTCGATGAGGGTTCATGGGGAACGATTGGTTCGACGCCCGTTCAGGGGTATTGAGATATCCACTTGGAGTTTGTTACGTAAGGTCACACAGGCGCTTGGGAAGCTACTGGCGGATATGCATTTGGGTTTCTTGTCCTGGAGTTTGTTTGGTTACCTTGCTGGAGCAATATTGCTGATTACATACATGTTCTTGTTCATGACTTTAGTCGACACGTAGGCTCATCTATGAGCATAATGAAACGATCGCCTTCGTTCTTTAAATCAGTTGCCGTGACAAGGTGTCCATCTACTTGCCAGGACTACTGTTGCATAACCATTATTGTGCGTGCCAATGAGAATGTAGCAGCGCGCCCGCAAGGTGTCCGGTCGTTACTCCTCATCGTCGTCATCTTCGTCTCCCCCCTTCTTTGCAGTCTTTTCTTCTGCTTCCTCATCTTGTTCTTCTTCTTCCTCGTCCTTGGCCCCTTCCTTCTCATGCTCACTCTTTGCGCTCAGATCCGCGTCATAATCCGGCCTTACGACCTTTATGTCCTTCTTCGCGAGCGCAGATTCGATAAGCGGCGCTGAAGCCAGCAAAGCGTTGTATTGATCAATCGTAAGTGAGATACCCTGTGTAGAATGACCGTTAGCAATCTCTTCATATCTAAACGCGTAGGAAGATGGAATGGAAACAGCAGTCTAGGTCATTGCCACATACCTTCTTTCCCGGCCTCGTCTCTCCAGAATCGGTAACATAGTACTCTCGTATGCTAACCAGTGTGCTCTTGTTGAAGTCGCTCACGGTCACGCGTCGTTTCCCGCTGGCATTTAGCTATAGTCTCCTTAGTACTGTCCACTTCGTTTCTTCGCTCTATTTACTCTTCCTTGTGCAACTTACGCCAACATACGCATCACCGTTTTCGTCCGTCTTGAGCTCGGGCACCACAGGTATAGAGTCGTCGTCGTTGTCGTCTCCGGCCTTGTTCTTCTTGCTGGCGCGCGGCGCGTTGTCGTCGTCTGCGTCGGGTGAGGAACGTTTCTTTGGGAATGATTTCTTGAACGTGCTGCCTCCTCGGGCGCCACCGCGTTTGAAACCAGCCATTGTGTGTTGGGACGTGTAAGTTGGGACGGGGAGCGTGGATGGTTGCAGTTTGACAGGCCCGCGCTGCTCCTGGCAATGACGCAGGCCGGACGTGTCGCGCTAACGTGACGCGCTAGAGACGCGGTCATGTGACTAGGCGCTGCTTGGGTTTCAGAGTCGCTGTCACCGCAATTCCCTGTCTTTATTGTTCCCGTACTACCCAAGCGAGTGTCGAGCTATCTAATCTATTGGTAACGCATTGATGATCCCTACATGGCATGTATCACTTCATCCTCGTTCTGTGCCGCACGTGCTTCACTCCACGGCCGTGAAGGGCGTATCTGCTGCACCCTGGACGGCTTCTCCAAACTCAACGGCCCAGATATCTCGTTATCAGACTCGCACGAAATCCTTCCTTCGTGACTGAGAACCGAGTCTGCACGTCCCATCTCGATATCTGTGCCCACTGACGCTCGCCCGTCCGCGTATTGCTCGATCAAGATCGATGGTATGCGCGGGTCGTACATAGTTGGTACACGACTGCGTGAAGAAGGTGGAACGATAGCGATATACCCATGTCCCATACCGAGTGCCGATGCCGTGGGTTCAAATGAGCAGCTCTCCTTCTCTCGGGCACGACAGCATGCATCGATCGTTGCCGTAATGAACGCGACCAAGAAGAGAAACCAGCCCGCGCCGGCTGCGATCGTGTAACCTCGGCTAAGATCGACCAGCATCGCGAACGTTGTGAGGTCTGGGGAGGTAGCCGTGTTGAGACGTGTTTCCCGGAAGGTTTCGAGGTTCGTGCTGAAGCTAAGAGATATACCTAGGGTTGCAGCCATCGCGCACATACAGAGACATTCGGTAGGGATAATGACCGATGAGGCTATGCGCATACGTGGGAGTGCATTCGTCAGGACGATGATTATGCCGGCGAGTGAAGCAAAGGCAGCCTGTATTGTTAGTACCATTTGATAGGCTGATGGCAGATTACGCACACAAGCGATCGAAATCCAGACTTTGATGGCTTCGTTTCCAACCGTGACGAAGTAATCCTTCCAAAGCTGCGCCATCTGCGGTTCTGGCTGGACCGTCTCGAGGGTCTCAGTACCACGGCCATTGATATCGCGAATGATAAACTGAGCTAGAGAAAACGGTTAGAAATGTTTATTCGTATATTCAGTTGAGGTATGGAATGCGTACACCAAGCACCTAATCCCAGCGACCCCAACGCTATGATGAGAGCCAGGACCCTCAATGACAATAAGATCGATTTGCCATATCCCATTCTCGTACACGAAGTAAGGAGCGTGAAATGAGTGTATAGTAGAAGCACAGTCTAGCTGGCAGCTGCTCACGGAGCGCTGAATGAAAGCGGGTGGTGTCTAAATGAGTGAGTGGTAGACACAGATCGAAATCCCTTGCTCAAGAGCAGATGAAGCATGGTTATCAGGCAAATGTCATGTAATACATGTGATCGGAGCCTCAGGGGTCGAATGCCTTGTTGTGATGCCTTCTGCAGCTGGAGGGGGGTCGGAAACAACCCAGGTGGTTGGCTATGCTTGAGCATGCAGGCACACCTGATTCAGAACCTTCGACGTTGACACCCCACAACATATCCCACGCGAAGCTCTACTCGCCGACGCATACCGGGTGCAAGGTAAGAAACCTGGCTGAAGCACCGGTCTCTATATGTGGCCTTGCCTCTAGCCTCGCAGCTCGTTGTTCAAGCGTTCGAGCCGTTGGGGCATGGTGACTGGCCAGCAAAACCGAGGATGCTCCACGGAACGTCGCGATCCGCCATACAAAAGGTGCATTCTCGCGCATTGACGGTGCTGGCGTCCCGATAATTGGGAACGGCTGGGGTCATGCTTGTTTCTCCACGTGTTGACGGTGTTGAGACAGAACCTGAGGCACCAAGGCGTCGCCGTTGCCAGGCTGAAACAAACATCATACCCGGGAACTGAACCGACGCTTCCCGGGTCGTTCCGTCGCCATGTCACTCGACTGCTCTGCAAGAGGTGAAATCGGCTCTGACATTTGGTGAGGCTCCAAGCACGACATCGTGTCGGATGCGCTAAATCGCTTCGGGGTTCGGGCAATGGACATCCGGGGCGATCCCGAGCGCCAGCTTAAGAGCACGCCTTCATGGGGTAAAATCGAGCACCCGACCTAGACAGCTAGCCAAAAGACGTTCGATTTCCCTTCGATGGCGTGAGAGCGCAGAACAAAGGGAAGATGACAGAGTCATGTACATACGCACTCACATGAACGCATGGTATCCGCGACGGGAATTTGTACTCGTCTTGTCCCGAGTCAGCAAGCTCACAGGAAAGACAGTTTTACACGGATTTCTCAGCTCTCTGTATCCGAATGCGCTTTGCGCCTTTGGAACAGTTTTGAGACCGATGCGCCATACTCAGCAGAAATGGAGAAGTTGTGCATTCAGGAGATGCAGAGTGGGGCGACGCGAAGAAAAGCAATCGCCGCCGAAGCTAGCCTCTCGGCAACGACGTAGTTGGGTCGGCCATCCTTCATACAGAAGCCATCGTCACTTGTACCCGCTCTCCCCTCTCCGCCAAGACGAAATGCGGAGAACGGTTGGAGAGGACGGTAGCATTGCGGAGGGCCCGTCACGAGGTCGTGATGGAAGCCCGATGTTCTCCCGAATGACGTTGATTAATCGCGAGTGCATGTAAAATTTTCGGGAGCATTTAGCCTTGCGTGATTCCAAGAGCTGTAATCATCTTGTCGAAGACGGAGGGTTTGCAAGATGAGGTACTCCAGTGCAGTTGCGGTGAGCTTTGCTCTGCTGCCAAATCTAGCGGTCTCGCAAGGGTACACCAACGAATCAGAAGTCCCGCTGTACGGACTTAGTCCACCAGTATATCCCAGCCGTAAGTCCTTTGACCATGTCGAAAAGTCAACAAACTGACGGTGTTCAGCTGTCGGTAATGGAACAACTTCATCGGGTTGGGCGTCTGCGTATGCTCGCGCAAAAGACCTCGTGGCTCAATTGACACTAGAAGAGAAGTCAAATCTCACACACGGAGTCACTGGGCCCTGTGTAGGCCAAACGGGCTCTGTCCCCCGTCTCCAGATTCCAGAGTTATGCTTTGCGGACGCCCCTGCAGGTGTGCGAGGACAGGAGTTTGTGTCGTCGTTTCCAGCTGGCATTCATCTTGGAGCCACCTTCGACAAGGATCTGATGCTCAGGTACGGCCACGCTCTTGGTAGAGAGTACAGAGGCAAAGGGATCCATGTTGCCCTCGGCCCGTTCATAGGCCCTATTGGAAGAGTCGTACGTGGCGGCAGGAACTGGGAAGGTCTTGGTTCTGGTAAGTGTTTCTGTACGAATTGCAGGTGAGACATATACTAAATTCCTACGTCTACATTTAGACCCGTACCTTGCCGGCATTGGCGGTGGGCTTATCACTAGAGGCACCCAGAAAGAGGGCGTGATTGCTACACCAAAGGTATGCACATTTCTGGGGTGATAAGAATCAGAAGTTGACAGCATCAATAGCATTGGCTTGCACAAGAACAAGAATATAGGCGACGCCCTGGTGACGAGGGCGAGGCGGTTTCCTCAAACATAGACGACCGTACGCTGCACGAGCTCTATGCTTGGCCATTCATGGACGCCCTGCGCGAAGGAGCAGGCTCGCTCATGTGTTCATACCAGCGTGTGAACAATTCCTACGGATGTCAGAACAGCAAGCTTCTTAATGGCATCCTGAAAGAAGAGCTGGGTTTCGAAGGCTTTGTCGTATGTACTGTACCGAACGTTACTGAGAAATCGCTAACAGTCTCTAGGTTTCTGACTGGGACGCACAACATGCTGGTGTTGCTTCAGCAAATGCAGGTCTTGACGTAGTGATGCCAGTCCCCAAATTCTGGGGCGATAATCTCACCGACGCTGTCAATAACGGATCTGTAACAACGGAGAGGCTGGACGACATGAACACACGACTTCTCGCAGCGTGGTTCTATCTCAACCAGGACGAAGGGTTCCCGGAAAACGCTGTATATCCGTACAACGTGAAACACGAAATTGTGGATGTACGCGAAGATCATGCGTCACTCATCAGAGAGATTGGAGCTGCCGGGACCGTGCTGGTTAAGAACGTCAACAACACACTGCCACTTCGTAATCCCCGCTTCCTGAACATCTACGGCTATGATGCTGAAGTAAAGGCTCAACCTTGGAACAACCCTTCCCGCTTTGGTGGCGGCTACGAAGAGAACTTTGGTTGGAATACACTCAATGGCACTCTCATAACAGCAGGTGGATCGGGCTCGAGCACTCCGCCATACGTGATCAGCCCCTTCAAGGCGATCCAAGATCGTATCATTGCAGACCGCGGAACACTGCGATGGGACTTCTTTGGTGTAAACCCAACTGTATACGCCAACGCTGATGCGTGTCTCGTCTTCATCAACGCATACGCTTCAGAGAGCTTCGATCGCACTTCCCTCACAGACGAGTTCAGTGACCAGCTCGTCAACAACGTTGCTACCAACTGTTCAAACACGATCGTGGTGATTCACAATGCCGGTATCCGCACTGTCGATGCCTGGATCGACCATCCAAACGTCACTGCTGCTCTCTTCGCCGGCGTCCCTGGCCAGGAAAGTGGCAACGCCATCGCTGACGTCTTATACGGCAATGTGAACCCTTCTGGTCGTCTACCATATACCGTCGCGCGACAAGAGTCTGATTATGGCCACTTGCTCAACGGAACTGTTGATCATTCCATCCCAGCTTTCTTGCAATCAGACTTTACAGAGGGTCTGTACATCGATTACCGCGCTTTCGACGCGCAGAACATCACGCCACAGTACGAGTTTGGTTACGGCCTTTCGTACACGACGTTTGGTTATGCAAACATGACGGTTGAACGTGTAGCGAACGCAAGTCTCTCTGCTTTCCCGTCGTCGTCTGTGCCGATTGTACAAGGAGGTCACCCATGGCTGTGGCAAGTTCTATACCGCGCCACAGTCACCATTACCAACACTGGCAAGGTCGCTGGCCATGAGGTGGCACAGCTGTACCTGGGAGTACCCAATGCGCCGCAGAAGCAGTTGAGAGGTTTCGAGCGTGTGGGTCTATTGCAGCCTGGCGAAAGCAGAGAGGTTGAGTTTGCATTGGACAGGCGCGATCTGAGTGTCTGGAACGTTACCGCTCAGGCTTGGGAACTTCAGAGAGGAAGGTATGCGATTTGGGTGGGGGCAAGCAGCCGTGACATTAGGCAAGAGGGCGAGATTGTAGTAGAATAAGTCAGCAGAACGAGTTAGCGATGTCTAATATTGTTACGTGTCATTCTCCAGATCTTGGTGTCCGCGGTACTTTTCATTGGAGAGCTTCTTCGCGTGTGGATATGGGGCTCGGAAGTTGCGAGTGGCTCGTCGTCGATTTGAACTATCGCAGTACCATGGCTGAAGTGTATGGCAACCAAGGTATTGCGATTGCGCGCACACTTGTTTTCTCGATATTCTTATAGAACCTGTGAAAGGACAAATAATATACCAATTCATTTTCGTTAGTGATACACAAGTCGGCGGCATACAAGCTGTCTAGAGAGCTTGATCCAGACAAACTTGGAAGGGAAACTTACACTTTACTTGAATACGCCTTTAACTCCCCGGAAATTACATGCTCCTCGTACCTGAAGCACAAGAGGCAGTAGTGCACAGACGTGGTCGTCCAGTGAATACTGACGGCCTGCACTTGCTGCTGGTGGACCCTTTCTTCCCAGGCACCCTTCCTGATTGTATATAAATTCCAGCTCTATAATATTACGAACCTTCTACCGATCCAGTCAAATCCACTCGACATCTTACAACTCTCTCAACACCCTATCTCTTGATATATCAAACCTAACAATGGTCAAAAGCATTCACTACCCTTTGTCGGTAAGTCTACTCCAGTCTTCTCCTCCGGTATGGTTACTGATAAATTCTAGGAGGATATCCGGAATACCTACGTAGACATTACACAAATATTCGAGGAACAGTCTGCTTTCGAGGACCTTGGGAAAACTGCGGAAGGTTACATCGAATACACCAACGAATACGGTTCCGTGAAGGACTGGCTAGAAACTCGCTTCGATGATGACGATTTCTTCCAACGTCTAAATCATGCATGCGAGGGGTATGCCAAGCATAAGCATCAGAAGACGTCGGCTGATGGCGAGTTCTTCAAGCTCATGAGAGCTGGGTTGAAGTCGACAGCACATACCTACAACCCTCCTTCTGCCAAAGGAGAGTTCTTCGAGATGGCCAAGGCCGGCATGAGGACTATGAAGTACGCCTACAATCCTCCACCAGTGAATTTGCTTTCATACCCACCCCCGCCAGACGCACTGCAGAGAGTATACCGGCATATGGGATACGCACCAATCGAAGACATCGTCTTCCTAGACATGGCGGCCTCATTCGAGAATGCCTATTTCTCCCGTGCTTGGAGTGAGTCCCATAATTGGACCGAATCCTGGGATGACGATGTTTTCTGCGACTGTTGCCAGGACCCGTACTGGTCGACGCCCGATATACTAGACCACCGCGATGTCCCAACAGCCGTTACATACATGTAACAGACCACCAATGGCCTCGGACGCATCGAAGATCTTGTCTTTTGGGATCTGGTCGAGACTCTTGAACAGTACATGGAGTATACCAACAGCTTCGACGACTGGAACGACCCAAAAGTTGCCGCCTTCCGTGAGTTCTCCGCGGTGGCAAACTGCGCATCGTATGTAGGCCCAGACTACCAGCGGTTCCAGCAATTTCTTGATCTACCCGCGGAGCTCCGGGAGGGTATCATGCACGCGTACCTCTTGCTCGAGCGCGATGCTGGTCGCCTGAGTGAGCACCAGCACTACGACGAGTTCAGCAACCCTTGCTGCATGTGGGAGTATCCGGAGATGCTTGTTGCTTGCGACAACCAAAATACCAGAGTGTTCCCAAAAGCTAGTACAGGTCGATGCCCCAAGGGCTGGTTGCCAAACCTAGCATTTGTAAGCCATCAAATGCACGAGGAACTCCTCGTCATGATGCTGCAACGAACAGAGCGGTTCGTTCTAAAGTACATGTTCCGCAACACAAACTTCAAGATCGCAACTTGGTTCAGCAACTTCCTCAAAGCGATTCCGGGCGATGGCGGTGAAAACGCGGTGAGGCATCTCAACTTCCCGCACATGCACTGGTTCAACCACGAGCGCGATTTACCGGCTCTGACCAACCCGAGTCTGGACCTAGCTGTCGTTTGCAGGAATCTGCGCAAGCTCGACATGACCTTTCATGTCAACAAAGTAAGCATATGCAACGATTCCACAAACTACGTCCGCATGCCGCGTCCCCTTTCTGAGGTCATCAAGCACTTCAAATTGGAGACAATTTTCGGCTGTAGTAACCTGGAAGAGGTGTATATCGACGGCATTTACGTCCGAACATCGCAAGGAGGTGATGCAACAGATTTGGACGTGCTAGAGGACCTGGGCAAGTGGATAATGAAGGGCTTCCTCGTACAGCGGAATCTGAAACGCGGTATCCAAGTCGAATTGGCGCGCCGATGGGGTGCTTGGAGAGGACGTGTTCACGGGGTCTGGATCACCCTGGATAACGCTGACATGGCGCAAGTCATGGCGCGCATTGGGTTCAGGAACGCGTATACGAAGGCTCTGGCTCTGGCTGGACCTGCTCTGCTTATATAGATGGAGGTCATAAGTCTTCTGGCAAGATAGTGGTTAATCCGAGCATACTAAATCTGTAAACTTCAGGCAAAGTGATTGGGGATCCTGGCTTCTATTTCACTTGTGAGGTCGAGCCCGTGGTTTCGGTCGTCATGTTCTTGCGATCCCAGAATGTCTGATTCGATAGTGCCTGCGCAAGTGAGTCGCAGGATCACGCGGGAAGGTTAGCTGTTCGTAGAAGCTTCGAAACCCACGCGTTGTGGGGCATGCAGTGGACGCGTCGTCCAATCAGCCGCAAGGTGAAGAGGCTGACAAAGGTGCTAGTGGCATAATCCCTGTGAATCTGGGGTAGCTTCGAGGCGGCCATGCGAGCCGCAGCAAGAATCTAGCGCTTGCTGGCAAGCCCATATATGCCGTTGATACCCCTCTTCACTCGTCGAGCCCTAACTTTTACACCCAACCTTGTAATCATCACCAACAGCAGTCCATCAACATGTCTTGCCCCGTGATCGGAACCACCAACGACGTCCTCCCACCAAACCACCCTTCCATCGATCTCGCAAAGGATGGCCAGGTTGTACGTACCCAAAAGTACCTCCCCTGCGTTCGAGCCATACTAACACGACGACAGTGCCCTGTCGTAGGAGCAACAACCGACCACCACCACAACCTGCACTCGCACCCTCCGGTCCCCACCCAAGGCAACGAGGCTACGTCATGCCCCGCGCTCAAGAACGCCGTCAAGGAGCCCAAGGCCCAGGAGATGGATGATGCTCTGTGCCCCGTTGTGGGCACCGCTACCACGGTCCTGCCCCCCGACCACCCGGATATGCTCAAGGCGAACGAGGGCGATGTATGTCCCGTCACAAAGGCTACGGTTGGACACCATAAGAACAAGGTGGCTACACATCCGAGCGTAGAGGCGGCGGCGGAGGGCGCTGTGTGCCCGGTTACTGGCCAGAAGCAACTTGCATAAGATGATGTGAAGGGAAGGAAGGGTGGCGTTTGTTATATATATATATACCCTGACAAATACAGCAGGTCAACAAGCCGACATTGGATCGGATATGGCCCCCTTTGTATGCTTCGTCAGTTCTTCTCACTTCTCTAGTTGTGGCAGTGTAACCGTGCCGTCGTCGTAACGTCCCGAAGACGCAGTGTAACATTGCTATTTTGGGGGCCATGACAGCACAACCGGTATCCGCTGCACGTTACAAACGTCTCCTTCTTCCATTCCTAGCCAACATAATTACCATGCGTCTTCATATCCTGTTTCCCGTTACTTGTTTGATCCGTCTGTCCCAGACAGCCAGCATCTGTTACTACCCCAACGGCGACACCAGCACAGACGTCCCATGCGACCCCGACGCGCCCGTCACTCCCTGTTGCGCAACGCGTTCTGCCTGCCTTACAAGTGGACTTTGCGCTAGGGACGCAACCCACGACACTGGCCAAAGTTATTTGCGGAGCGCCTGTACAGATCGATCGTGGGCCAGTCCACTCTGTCCTCCATACTGCCAGCTCAATCACGACACGCCCACGAATTCCAGCGCTTACGACTTCCGTTCTGGTAACGTACAGATTTGGGAATGCAATCACTTTGGATATGGCACCGAGGCCGAGTACTGCTGTGAGTCGACGAGGGAGGCACTGCGGTGCTGCAGCACGGAGACGGCGGTGTTCACGTTGGCGAGCGCTACTCTGGGACCTTATACAGGTGGCGTTAGCTCAATACCGTCCTTGTCTCTATCCTCTCCGTCGCTCACTGGTTCGGGCGTGGCGTCGACAACGCTCATGTCAGATCCATCGCGCATCGAGTCCGCAACCCAGAGTTCACTTGACCCAACAGCTGGTGCTCCGGCTGTCTCTCAAGAGAATAGAAACAACAAATCAACCACGATTGGTGCAGGAATTGGCGGGGCGTTGGGAGGATGTTTAGTGAGTGCAGTAGTGCTGTTGTTGGTCAGGCACCTCAAACGACGTAACCCCCACCCGATCGAGCCTCCAGTCTCCGTATCTGAGGACCAAGCCAAAGGGAGGCTCGAACTGCCAACCGACGAGCCCCATGTAGAGCTGCCGAGCCAGGACCAGTTGGCCTGGGAGCTGCCGGCAGAGGAACGATAGGCATGGAGAGAAACGTGGGAACTGCGTGGCCGGCCGGTTGGACCGTGGAAGCTGAAACATCGAGTATCTGTACCAGGCTACTTTGTAAACAGCGTCTCTCGGCTCGGACGACTCGAGTATTTATAGAGAGTTTTCACATGGGCTTTGGGGTGGTGAAAAGGATGAAGTTGTGAAAGTGAACTTTGGAATTATGGCCTGAGTATCTTGGTGACTTGTACTGTAGGTGAGGGTCGGACTCTTCTCTTCGTAGCTGTACACAGCAGTCCTACACAAATCAAGGAGAACGAGCTCGATACGGCAGTGGTGAGCGCGATGGTTTCCTTCGGGAGCGCCCTGTGTCCTCGCCATCCGAGTCTGAGCCTCTTCGCTCGCGCCTCCGATGTCGATCGCGTCTGTCTCTAGAATCCTCGCTTCGATCCCGAGTTCGTTCTGATCGATGGCGACGCTCTTTGTCCTCCGAGTCGTCGCGCAGCTTCGACTTGCGATGTCGACGGTCATCGTGCGGACTTTTGTCCCGACTCTTACTCCTGCGCCGCGAGCGCTTATCACGCTCATCGTCTTCCTCGGCATCCTTGATGCGTCTCCTGTCCTTGTCATGATCCCGGTCTCTGGACCTGTCTCTCCGGCTATGCCTGTCCTTGCGCTTCGCCCTCTCTTTTTCTTTACGCTTCTGCTTCTTCAGCTTCTTGAGCGCATCGTCTACTTTCTCTTGCTGGCGCTTGATCATAGAATCTCGCATGGGGTCCTCTTCGTCCAGCTTCTCCAACAGGCGCCCTAGCTCAATCTCTTCCGGTAGCAGTGGCCGGTCGTCGTCGTCCGAGTCGCTTTCGCTCTCTGTCTTCCTGCGCTTTCTTCTACCACCATCCGACTCATGGCCCGGGTCGAGGTCAAGCTCTCCCATAGTGTTGTCCCTCATGTCCTCATCGTCCTTGGGTTTGTATCGCGCATGATCTACCCTGATGATGCGATCCATGATACTCGCTCCGCCTAGATTGTCCACGGCCAAGTCGCAACTCCTCTGGTCCTCGTACTTGATCCATGCAAAGCCGCGTGACTTTCCCGTCTCCTTGTCGCGCGCCAGCTTGACCCATACCGGCTCGCCGTACTGGGAAAATATGGTGATGATGTCACCTTCGGAAAGTTCAAAGGGCAGGCCGCCAATGTAGATAAAGGCCGTGTCGCGGTAGTCGGTATGCCACGAGCCTTCCGGATTGATGCCTGCCTCGAGTTCGCGCTTGTTGAGCTGCTGGATGGCGCGCACGGAATTCATGGTGGGCGCAGTGTAGACGGAGTGGTAGCGTGGGAGAGGTGAGGAAGGCGCGTTCGGAGGGCGGGTTGAGCGTAGGTCTCTAGTCGACTAGCGTTGAGTAGGCGGATCAGATGCGCATTGCGGGTCTTGGATAACGTCTCTTATGCGGCTGTCATGCTGAATATGGTGCGCGGAGGTAGCAGAAAGGCCGCTGCAACTTTTGAAGCTCGGGCTTGGCCGCCAACAGCAGCAGCAGCATCCCTGCAGAAAAGGTACCAGCGAGCAATGCGGCCAAACAAGCACACCGCAACCCCACTAGACATTCACTCTGGGCCGCACTCGCCTCTCTCCCTCGGTCGCATATCCTGTGCACATCACCCGCACACCATCGCCCAGTCGACGACGCCTCGTGCCACGGGCGACGAAGCTCCGCACCACCTCCGCAATGGCGAGCGCGCGTCGGACTCCCAACTTCCCCACACGCGTCCCCGGCACCCACGACCGCCCGGGCAGCAGAGACACGGACAAGGAGGAGATATGGAAGCCCATGCTCGACAACATCTCGAGCGGGAAGCGGCTGCCGGAAAAGAGTCTGCTTGTACTGGGTGAGGGCCACAACAGGCAGAATAGGGGACCCAGCTAATGCCCAACCCCAGGCGGAACCCCAGAAACACAGCGCGAGTTCCTCGAGTCGGTGTCGACAGACTCGGCAAACAACCGGAGACCGCCAGACCGCGGCCGGAAGCCGCCAATTGCCAACCAATTCGCCCTGGGCTACACGTACCAGGATGTGCTCGACACTGATCACGAGGGTGTGTACTGTCGCCGACGATAGAACGCCCAGTCGCTAACAAGGCCAGACACACTTGCCCGGCTTTCGCTCTACCTCCTTGCTAATCCCTCGCCCTCCTTCACGCCCCTTATCAAGCCCTACCTCAACCCGCGAACCCTGCCCCACATGCTTATCGTCATACTCCTAGACTGGAATCACCCGTGGCTGTGGATACGGCAACTCCGCGACTGGATCAGAGTGCTGCGCTCGCTCATCGTCTCCCTCGACGACAACTCAAAGGTCGTCCTGGAGGAGAATATCCAGACACTGCAAGACAAGGGACGCAACCTGCCATCCGAAGGCACCAGCTTGGAGAACGTCAAGATACCGCTTGGGCCGGGAGAGTGGGACGAGCCGCTCGGCATACCGTTGTGCGTAGTGTGTCAGAACGCCGACAAGATCGAGACGCTTGAGAAGGAGAGGGGCTGGAAAGAGGAGGAATTCGACTTTATACTACAGTACATGCGCACCATCCTTCTCAAGCACGGCTCAAGCTTGGTCTACACCATGCCTACAGCACCGGGGTCCTTGCAAACACTAATCCACTCCACCCTCGGCATCAAGTCTCTGCTCAAGCAAGAGCAGCTCAGGCACAACGTGACGGATCGTGACCGAGTATTGGTTCCGCCCAACTGGGATTCGTGGGCCAAGATTCGTATTCTACGAGAAGGCTTCGATGTTGAAGGCATTAGCGAGAAATGGAGCGTGGACATTGACATACCCAAGCACATGCGCCCAACCAACGGCCAGGTATCTACACCCGTCGACGGAGAAGCACAGCCCAACGGCGAAGACACACAGGCTCCAGAAGAGGAGGAGGAGAGTGGTCCGTCAGCGACATCCATCTACGAGGAGACGATCCGCAACCCAGAGTCAGATTACGCACTTTCCAGCTTATCGAAACAAACCGATGGGCTCGAGGTGTCTAGCAAAGATCCGCAGGCCTTCCTTGCTGACCAAGTCAATGTTCTTGAACATCTGCGGCGGGAAGATGAGAATGAAGCTGCCATCAAAGCTGCGCGCAAAGAACAAGACCCCTCGACTTCCAGAACCTGGACCGACGACGCATCAGGAGTTGTCGAAGAGCATATCGGACCTGTACAGTTCAACATGGGTGGTATTCAGGTCAATGCCGATGAGATGGTGAAGAGGCTACAGGTACGTGTGGACTTTGCATACTATCCATAAATATACTGACTTGAACCAGGACCGGCAAGCCAACCGATTAGACGAACCCGAGACACCACCCCCAAAAACACAGGATACCAACATCAACGACAACGAAAAGTTGAGGTCCTTCTTCTCAAGCTTGGTCAACAAGGCGCCTTCAAATAGTCCGAGGGGATCATAGAATAGGTCTACTTCTAAATGAGCGCTTTCCAACCATTCTGCCACATGTACTACCTACATGTTTATTCGACGTTTTCGACAACAGTGGCTTTCTTCCTGGTTCACGGTCGGCATTAGCATGGCTCTATACCCCACAGTGTATTTCCGTACCCGATACAACCTTTTCATTCAATGTGCGCTTCGAAACGATGCACTACATGAGTGGTGTTACGGAGTCTGTCGCCGGCAGTCTCGCCATTGCCGTGGTAGTGAATTTTGTACAGCATTTTACACATCAGCTCGACAGCTTGCCATCTTCGTGACTGGAGACACGCAACAAATACTTCAAGTCTGGATTTCACGCCAGCGTCAACTCGTTCCTTATGCTCATGTCTTCCTCTGCTTCTCTATCTAGTATTTCTTCTCGCCTTACTCTTACCATACAGCGAATACAAATCGACTAATCAACTGATTATCCCGCTACACCAACCCCTATCTGTGTGCTCACCAAAACCCTATAATGACAGGCAGACGCGTCCGATGGGCTGACTACCGCCGTCCAGATCGTATTACAGCCGACAACCTGGCTCAAGTACCCGACGGACACTTCAACTGGGGACAGTGGAGGCACATGGCCAATCCACCGGGGATGCAAGGATACTGGAACGAGAGGAGAGGACAATGGAGCTGGAGGAATGGGTACCAGTGGGGCGATGCCAGGGGCAATGGGCGTTATCGCTGAGCAGAGGTTCATCAGTTATATGAAAAACAAACAAGCAAAGTTACCGTAATATGTGCGTTACCAGTATGCTATAATCCTTTTTGCATGACAAGACTCCAGCATTCCATTTTATCTCTCCAACAACCACTTTACACCATCTAGCGTGTCTTTAACAAACTTGTCGCTCTCTTCCAGCTCCGGATAATTTGTCCAGAACATGTGTCCATAGCCAGCATACAACTCGAACCTCGTCAGCACTCCACTCGTCCTCAAAACCCCATCATACAGCACCGCCTCATCCCTCAGCGGATCCAGACCGCCAACCTGAAAAAACGCCTTCGCCACACCTCTATGCCCATCGGGGTGATTAAACGGATCCCACAACGGAGAATCACGATCCGGCGCATAAATCTGCTCAATCGCACCCGGCGGAACACCTTTCAAGACCGGATCATTCATACTTTGCGTGCGAGATTGGTACAGCGGACGTAGATGTACAGGCACATTTGTGTCGGGGAGCAGTGCAGGAACGCAGAGATACTGGCCTGTGATGGGCGGAGCGAGTTTCTCGTCTCGCGCGAGGAGAGCAAGGACAGCGGCGATGTTGCCGCCTGCTGATGCGCCGCCGACGAGGAGACCGCGGGTGGGTGTTGCGGCGAGGGTGGTGGAGCTGTGCTTTAGGCTCCAGAGAAGGGCGTCGTAGCAGTCGTGGACGCCGATGGGGAATTTGTGCTCGGGTGCGAGGCTGGAGGGGATGCATGGGTAAGCGTGTGTTTTTTTTTTTTTGTTGTACAAGGAATGGATGGTGTGAGGAAGTGGGGAGAACGGAAAGATATGTATATATATGTGTTCTTACCGGTACTCGACATTCACACATACAGCTTTCAAGTCTCTGGCAAACATCCTGCAATTCAAATCTTCATCTGTCAAGTCGCCCATACTCCAGCCTCCTTCGTGGTACATCATGATGAGCGGACTTCCGCCTTCCGGCGGACCAGCAACAGGCTGGTACACTTTGACGCGAATAGACGCACCATCTCGAGTCGGCACATCATGTAAACTTTCTTTAACAAGATCTGGGATGGGGCCAGGGATGGGGTACAGATGGCGTAGGCGCGAGAGGTGCTCTGAGCGGGATGCGCGGCTGGCGAAAAAGTCGTCGCCGGCGATTTCTACAGGGCGGGACTCGAAAGCCTGTGAGTCTGGTGAGATGACGACTTGTGATTGTCGTTTCTGTTTTGGAATGAAGTCGTTCAAGATAGCGACGAAGCATCTCAAAACGAAACGTGGAACTGTACTACCTTTCTGTACACCTCGGATACTTCGCCGGACTTGAGGACCCCTTCGCGTGTGAGATGCGCCATGCTTGCCAAAAAAATCCTATAACATCTGAATACAGCGAGATAGGAAGTAGGAATAGTTCCGAAAGTGTCGTGGTGCTTGCGCTGTGAGGATGTTGACGGATGCACAACCTCTAAGCTTACGTCATTCGAAAACAGCTCAATCCAGCTCACAGCACGGTATGAGGCGTTCGTTCATTACACCATCTGTACTACGAGAACCGACCTCTAAACACTGCTGTGGACTAGTGAGACTGTCCACGAACATGCGAAATGAACGCCAAAATTATGTGACAAGTCAAAGTATTAGCATCCGGTATCTACAAGACTACTTCAGAAGAAATGTAAATTACTGTCGTGGCCACGAACCACTACACTCATCATGCCCCGACCTACTCAGCATCAACAAGCACGGTGCTGTCCTCAACCCTCTTCTCACTCTCCTCTGCCGCCAAACTAGGCTGCACAACCTGCCTGCCTCTCCAACCCTGCATAAGCTTACCCAGCCTCTTCCTAAGACCATACTGCATCCACAACGGCCAACTCCTTATCCTCGGCAGCAAGAACCACGCAGTCTCTGGCAGCAGGATATGCTGACTCTTGCCACTGAGCACGGCCTTGACAATGCTCTCAGCAACCGTCTCAGGATACAAGAAACCCCGCGAGTGGAAGCCTTCAAACAGGGCGGTGCGTGTATAGCTTTGTGCCATGAGCACAGTCCTGACCTTGGGTGCGTTGTAGCGAGCGGTGAGTTCGGCGGCGAGACCCTCGTGGAAGGAGAGTGCGGCGGCCTTGGACGAGGCGTAGTCGACCATTGATGGAGCGGACAGGTAGCCGGCGACAGAGGCGACGGTGACAATCATGCCGTGGTTGTTGGCAATCATGCTAGGAAGGAATTGGTGGGCGAGGTAGTAGTGGCTGAAGGCGTTGACCTTGAAGGTCAGGTTGATGTCCTTTTCGGTCGACTCGAGGATCGTCTTGCCGCGTGCGACACCTGCGTTGTTGATGAGAACCGTGGGGTTTCCTAGTGTGGAGCGGATGGAGGAGGCGGCCGAGGCAATGGCCTCGGGGGAGCTGAGGTCGCATTTGAAGAAGCGGACGGACGGTGGTGCTGGTGGGTGGTGTGAGCATCTCTTTTCATGTGTCTGGTCTGGCAGACTCGAGGGGCAGAGACGTACCTTCATACGTCAAGTCCTGAACGTCGAGGACTGCGACCTTGATTCCCTTTTCGGCCAGTAGCTGTACTACAATCTTGCCAATGCCATCACTGCCTCCCGTCACCACGACAACCTCGCGACTCCAGTCATATTCATCGCTGGTCCAGTTGTTGGTCACTCGACTGTTTAGCCATGCATTGACGGTACTGAGCGCACCCAGGCCAAGCAGTGTCTTCAGGCCCTTGAAGACTGTGGCATGGTCTTGAGCGAGGAAGTTGCCCTGCTGAGTGTAGCGCGCGAGGAGGACGAGGGGAAGGGTGAGAGCGGGATTGAAGGCAGTGTATCGGATGAGGCGACTGATGGTATCGCCAGTCACGCCTGCGTGTTCGCGTTAGTAGTGACGCTCAAGAATGGGCGCCGGCTATAAGCGCTTACCTTCACGCGCGAGGCTCCAGTCGCTTCGAATCGGCATGGCGGCGATAGAGAAGGTTGCTGTTGCTGTTTGGGGCGTGGAACAGTAGGGACGGTAGCGCGTATAAGCTGCAACTAGCAGCAGGCAGGTGAGCTTCACATGTCGCGCGTCAACTCTCTTTAAACGGTCCGTCTCCGATTCTCTTGCTCCGTCTTGGTGCTGTGCCACGACTGCCTGGTGGAGCGGGGTCAGCCAAAACTAGGCTAACGCGTCCCTGATAGCGCGAACAGCCGAGGAACTACCTCTGCCCATCGTGATACCCGTGTCGCACTGTCCAAGTCATCATCGCAAAGGGAAAAGGACACATGTGTGAAATAGCCATTATGCGCAGCTTTTCAACTGTCGTAACTAAGTATACAATCCCAACCCATACGTTCCACGTAGTACGGTATCAAAATCCCTTCGCTACCCAAACAAACGAAACTTTGCAAAGTAGCCAAACAATAAGGCCTCCCATCCTGAACGCCCAATACAAAATCCTCCCACGCTACAAAAACAATACAAGAAAAAAACATGTGCAACCCAATCACACCTTCATCTAGAACATGTTCTTCCCACCTTGCTCGTAGTCCATAATGGTGCTCTCAGGAGGCGCAACGCTCGTTACCCGGCTGATGCGACTTGATCGTGAGTCGGGACGATTGATCGACATGGCTCCACTCATGACCCTGACTACCTTCTTACTCCTTGTTCCTGTCACCAGCACTTGCGCTGGACAGACCACAATCTCATCCTCGCCTTCGCCGAAATCGTCGCCCTTCTTGACTACTAGTGGGAAGAGTACCACCTTGACTACTGCACCACGGGCTTCGAGCTCGTCGTTGGACGTCGTTTCGCCTGACCGCTCGTTCATCAGAGAGGCATTGAACGTAACCTTGGCCACAAGGTCGCCGTTGGTATCGTACTCGGGCTGCAGTGGCGGCAGCATAATGTACTCTGCGCGTTGGGTACGCATCTCAATTGATAGTTCGACCGCCAAGCGCATGACGTTGCGCAGTGATTCTTGGATCTGCTTCTGCAGATGCGACGGTGGCGGAAGAAGTGTCGAAAGCGTGCTGTAGATCTCATGTACCACAGCTTCTGTGTCTTGGGCGCGCTGCTGCATAAACGCCTCTCTCTTTGCAAGAAGGGTGAGTGTGATGGCTCGCCATTGTGCCACGGCGCGAGGTGGGCCGACTTCCGACAACGTCTTCTCCAGCGCCTTGAGTTTCTGGCGCTGTTCTCTGTCCATACCGAAAAGGTACCTAGTGAAGACGTATTCCCAGATCATGGTCATGACCACTGACATGAAGACATCCCGACGCCTGACGCGGTCCGCCAGAAGCGCGTCGACATCTGACCCATCGAGAATGGCATTGTCTAGCCTAGTGTCAATCTTCTTTCGCGTTGCCGCATCCAGTCGAGTGTCAGCTGCAATCTCGGACGAAAGGCGACACGCACGCGTATCCGAGAACTTGGAGAACCGGAGTACCCACTGCTGGACATGTTGACAGAGTTGTTGGCAGGCGCTGTCAAAGTAGTCCTCGTCGCGGACAGTAAGGAAGCTTTCGCTCGGCTTCTTAGAAGCTAGGATCTGCTTCTGGAGGTTCTTGATCTGTTCGCGCGCGGTCGCGAGTTCTGCGGTCAAGCGGTCGATCTCGGCATTGCGTTGATCAAGTGCTTCGCCAACTTCGTCGCGAACGGCGTCTGCCAAACCTCGCTGCATCTGGGTATGCTGGCGGCGAAGTTCCTCCAAATCTCGTTGCGATGTTTGCCATTGTTGTTGCATGGCCTGGCCTTCTGCCTGGAGCTGAGCGTACTGACTGCGAAGGCTCTCCAGCTCCCGTTGTGATGATTGCCATTGCTCATGCACCATTTGTCCCTCGGACTGAAGTTGCCCATACCGTTCGTTTGCCTCATTGGTTAGGTTGCGATTGGCCTCTGTCAGGGCGTTGTTGAGTTGATTCAGGCGTGCAATCTCTTCTTGTAGCCGCTGAAGTGTGTCCTTGAGTTGCGCAATGTCAATGTCCCTTTGGTGAATCTGACGGTCACGTGCTTCTACTTCCTCGGCTACGAGCTGCTCGTCAACCTGTCGCTGATGTTGCGCAGCCTGCAGGGCCTCCTCAGCTTTGGCCTTGGCAGTTTCTACAGCTTGGTTTTGCGCGGCCAATTGGTCGAGTTGGGTCTGCAGGTCCATGATTTGCATGCTTTGACGTTTGCGCACGCTTGGTGGACGCGAGGGCGAGCTAGGGGACCTTTGGGCTTCCCCCCATGCTTCCTGTAAATCATAGTCAGTAACAAGAAACAAGCTTCACAACAACATCAAACTACTTACAAAGGTTTCAGCCATGCTGGCTCGGCGACCTCTACCTGTGCCCCGGACTGGGTCGTAAACTGGTGGGGCGGCGATACCTGCGATGGCTGCTGCTCCTGCCGCGAGCGCCGTGCTTGAGAGATTGGGTTGCGCGCTCTTGGCGTCTTGCGCACTGGCCGCGCCAAGCCTCGAGGCTGATCTCAGATCACCTGACGTCTGCCGGTCTACTCTTCGCAACGAACGCTCGGAATGGTTGCTCAGGGAGCTCACAGATCGCTCTTGATCCGGAGATCTCAGTCTTGCGATATTGCTCAAAGAGCGTTGACTTTGAACACTGGGCGATCGCTGCTCAGCAATGCACTGCTTCAACGGGTCTGCGCTTGGAGACGATCTTGGCATACGGCGCGCAGGACTGAGGGCCATGGTTCGGTCGATGCCCTCGTTGGCTTGCTGCCATGGCGAGTCTCTTCCACCTGTGTTCTCGACTGTGGATTGCACACTCCGGCGACCTGTAGGTGTTGGCGTGCTCGGCGGAGGTGATCTTAGACGATCAGAAAGTTGCCTGAGGCTTTCGGTGCGGCGAGCTGACTTCAGTCCTCGATCAGACACACCCACATCAGCTGCTGATCGTGACTTCTTGTGTTTGGTAGTGTCATCTGGACTGACTTCTGTGATAGATTCAAGTTGCTTGGTTCCTGGAGTACTGGTACGTTCGGGTTTCGTAATGGCTGTTGAAGGTGTCTCACTCTTCTTCTCGTTCGGGTCTCCAAACAGGGACTGGTACGGCTCTTTCTGTGTGAGTTCCTTAGTAGGCGACACCCGGCCGTGGTCCGACTCCACGCGCGGTTTCTTGCCTACACGCGACGATCCACTGGCATCTTTTGACGGGGTTTCAACGACCATGTGGGTATCGTGAGCAGGCGTTTGCGGTGCTACTGCTGGTGAAGTGCCGTATGCGCGCGTAGACGGCGAGGAATCGAAGAGATGTGAGGATCGCTCCTTTGTTGCGTACTCGTCGCTTGGAGTGGACGTGTCTGGTATTGCTGTGTATGTTGGCAAAGCAGGGCTGTCTGCATCACGATCAATCGCGATTGAGCGTTTCGATGAGCTGAGAGGAGTTTTCGGATCTTTCGAACGCTTCAGTGTACGTGATGTTGCCTCGACGGGCTGTTCCGGCGGAGCTTTGGTGGTGGTCTGGTCGGCATTGTCTTGAGCCCTAGCGAAGGACCACGATGGTTCATCGGCTGGCCCTACACCACGTGTTGACGATTGGGCTTCGCCTGAACTGGACATCTGCTCGTTAGAACGCTTGTCAAGATGTGCAAGCTCTGGCACTACAAAACGCGTCGGTGATGCCGACCTCTCGCTGGCAAATTGAGGCTCGTGACTGGACTCCGATGTATGTATGCGCTTCTCGTCGGGTCGCTCGTCGTCAAAGGATACAGGATGTGTTCTGCGTTTGTGAACTTCACGGATGGCAGTTCGTGCCTCAGCGGGTAGTATGTCTCTTATCGTGCTTGTAGACCCCTCATCAACCTTTTCGTCCACACCCCTGCTCATTTTGCCCTTCTTTCTTAGCAGTGGGGCCTTCTCTTTCTCTGTCTCTCGCCTGTGTGTTTCCTCCTCCGGCTGCCTCGAGATCTCTTGTGACACCACTTGGGGAAATGGGTATTCCCTCGGCTCTTCAGCGGTCAGTGAGCGGGGCTCCTGATCGAACGTCACTGGTAAGATTGGACTGTCTTCCTTGCCTGCAAGCTGCTCCTCCGTGACCGCTCTTGTTGACCTCGTCTTCTTTTCTCGCCTCTTTGGTTGTACCTGGTCGGGTTCAGTAGATGTGGCTAACACGTCTGTTGCTTGTGTTGGTATGTCTGGATGGACAGCGGTGTTGGTCGGCGCGTGAGGCACGGACTGAGCAGGCTCAACCTCGCGGACCATGGAGTCAACTGGAGTCTCAACAGCAAGAGGCACATCTTGGAGAGCCTCAATCACCGGAGTCTCTGCAGCTGCATACTCAACACTGTCCCGTTGACGAGGGAGTTGCTCTTTGTCCTTCTTTGACTTCTTGCCTTGTTTAGTCTGTGCGAGCAAAGCGTCCTCCTGTGTGCTCAACGTATCGGCATCTACTGGTGTCTCTGGTAGAGGATGACGTCTCTTCTTACCCTTGGCCCTTCTGAGACTTGACGACCCAGCCAGCTCATCAGGGTCAGCTTCCTCAAGAACACCGGGAGGTGACTTTCGCGTTGCAAAAGCAGGGTCGTTGAGCACGTCAAGTGGATCGAATGACACGGTGTCGACGGGTGCCATTGTCACTTCGATGGGTGGTAAGACATCAGGCCCGGTAGGCTGCGTCGGTCGCAGTTTTGGAGAGCCAGAGACTGATGAAGAACGGCTCAAGCTACCAAGCCGAGACCTACTAGCTCTCTCTTTGGCGGCAGTGATATCGTCATCTGGCGTGATATCGCGAACTCCTGGGATAGAGTTCGAGCGATGGAATGACTCGTCGTTGATGACGAATCCAGGATCGAAACCAGACTCTTGCAAACTGGCGGCGACGGTGGCTGCGAAGTCTATCTCTCTTGCTGGTGACTTCGAATCTGATCGAACTGGCGAAGCTAAGCCAAGTTGACTACGAGACGCAACTCTAGCTACGTGACGCTTCTCAGGCGATGGAGGTAGGACCGGCGTGACAGATCGAGATAGATAACGCTTCTCTGGAGACGGGGGTAGAACGGGTGTAACAGATCGAGACTGGCTCTCGTATCGTTCGGCGAGGTTTTTGACACTGCCAGAACCTTCCCTGCGCAAGTTGCGATCTGCGCTGGGGCCATCCTGTGATGCGCCGCGCTCGAACAACGCTGCTAACTTGTGCTTCTTGGACGACTTCTTATGCAACAGTGGTTGCTGAGGAGCGGTGTCGGGTTCGGTGGCTCTGACCTGGACATCAGGGACTGAAATGTTGGACATGGACCTGGAATGTAACCCCTTGAGCTTACTAGGAGCTTTCCCGGCAGTTGGCTCGGATACTGGTGGCGTTGCGGGTGTGTTTTTCAGGGGAAGCGTGTTATCTTGAGTCTCCTTTTCGCGGGAGTTCTGTGTAACCTTTGGCAGAATGTCCACCTCAGGCACAGCGCCTCTCTCTTCTACCGGATCGACAGATGTGACATTGACCGGCTCCTCTGAGGACGTGGGAGCGATCGTTGAGTTGCGCCTCTGCTTTTCGTTGTTCTTTGTGGTTGTTTCAGCCTTAGGCGTAGCTTCGATCGTTGGAGATTGGACAGTCAAACGTTCTTCCGCATTGTCTTCTGGAACGATGATCTCTTGAGGCTCGACCTTTGAAGATAGGTCACGCTGACCTTCCATTACCGGTACGAGAGGCGCGTCTGCAGCAGGGTCAACCGGCGCGTCTACGGAGACTTGGGGTCGATAATCCATGGGCTCTGATGAATCCGCCAACGGCTCTTCGGCTCGAACTTCTTCAGCTCTGACCACATCCTCCTCCTTACTTGTGCTCTTGTCATTCTTGATCCCGGTGTGTACTAGAGCAGGGACAGTGGAGAGCTCTTGTTCTCGCTCCTGGATATGAACACTACCGCGATGCTCCTGTGTGCTTTCCGAGACGTGCGTAGAAGCGGGTGAGTCGATTGGAATAGGTTCTGGCTGAACTCCAGTCATCATGACATCTGGCTCCGCAGGCAGTCGCGACGCAGCAGCCACCTTGCTGGACTCAGGAAACAATGCTTCCCTTGTGGCGGGTACTGCAAGGTCTTGCGCAACTGGTACGTCCTGTTTGGTTCTGTTTTGATCCTTCTTGCTAAGCTCCCGGGATGGAACAGACGATTCATCGAGGGCCGTCTCTTGTTGCTCGATTGCGACTGGCGGCGAAGTGTCTTTGGTAGTCTCTGTAGGCGCCACGATTGAGGTAGAAACTTGTGTTTCTTCCTCTTGGTTTGATGTTTCCGGCGTGGTAACAGGATCCGCCACAGCGAGTTCACTCGGTGTCTCAATGCTCATCTCAGAGGATTTGTCGGCAGCATGTGCTGGAATTGGAGCAGCAAACCCATAATCAGGTAAGGCTACCTCTTGAGACTCAGTCACAGTAGCGGAAGTGGCATCCTCGGATGAAGCCATTGGAGTATCTTCGGACACGATAGCTTGCTCAAGCTTCTTCTTGTCTTTCTTGTCAAGCTGCCTCGACGGCACTGGCTCCTCTTCTGCAACAACTTCTTGATTATCCTCGGTGATGGCCGGTGGGGTTAGAATTTCGACTGACGCTGGCTGGACAAGGCTCGTGCGCTCTGCATCCATGGGCGGGATGGTTTGGGGAGTGTCGTCCAATACGGTGGTGCTAGATGAAGGCGTATTGTCAACCTGTAGAACTTCCTTTAGCTGCTCGATAGCTGGCTCTGGAATGTGACCCATCGGCGCGCTCGCTTGCGTTGTTGTATTATGAGACTCATCGACGCTCACCGTTGGTTCTTTGCCCTTTGCCTTCTTCTTCTCTTTCTTGCTCAGCTTACGGGAAGGCACATCGGTTGAGACGAGGCTCTCCTTTACTGGGATCTGTGCGTCAACAGCTCTTGTCTCCTCGACTACCTGCTCCTCTACTGCAGCTGGCACCGGTACAGATGCAGGCATTCCGAAACTCTCCTTCGTCTCGACCACAGCCTCAGGTTGAGTCGCAGGAGTCGTCAGTAAAGTATCAGAATCACTCTTGCCTTTCTTTGCCTTGGCCTTATTCTTCATTGTAAGCCTCTTGACCATGTCCAATATAGAAGTCGGCTCAGTGGCAGAGGACTTGTCAGTGTCTTCTTGTGCGGCGAGGTTTGCGTCGAGGGCTTCGGCACGAAGCCGCAGTTCAGCAGCTTCTTCTTGAACCGCCTTGTGGGATGGTGATAGCTCGCTTGGCGGAAGGCTGTCGTCTTGAGCAACATGTGCCGCTTCTTGGTGTACAGTGAAAGAGTCGACAGGTTCAGTAGGTTCGATGGACTGCTGCTCATCAAGGCTTTGCTGGGTATCTTGCTGAGCAGCATCAAAGACATGAGGCACTTGATTGTCCTCAGTCTCAGTGACGATCGGCACACTGCTTTCGATTGGTGTCGCAGGTGGGTTCGTCTCTATCGTGGCCTCGGTAGTATTGGGTGAGTCGCCATTCTGGTCGATCGAGGCATCAGCGGGTATTACAGGCGAGGTCTCCTCAATGTGCGTAGTTGAGCTAGAAGGCTCAAAGGACACTTCCTCCTCAAGGATTGATGAAGATGTAACAGGAGCCTCTACATCATATGACTCGATGATTCTCTGCTGAGTATCGGTGGTTTCGGTGGTCTCGGACGATACCTCTGGAACATCCCTGATGTCATCCAATATGGCAACTGGCTCAGCTGACGCTTCGGCTGGGTCCTTGATGACATCGATCCTATCGTCCTCCACCTCTCGGGTCGCTTGCGATTCAGGAGCGACCTCATTAACAGGATAAGATGGTGAGAGTACTGGAAGCGGTTCGGCTTCTACGGTCCGGGAATCGATGTCCACAACAGTTGGTGCAACGGCTGGGATATCCGAGGACGGCTCCTGGAAGGGCTTTTGCTCAAACTCCATCGTAGTTGTTGGAATCGATGCTTGAACTTCAGAAACAGAACTGTCTTGTACGTTGGAAACGTTTGACGGAGCGCTATCCGGTAGCAAAGCGATATCCGTCTCTTGTGGTGGGGTTGGTTCCCTAGGCTGCTCGACGAATTCTGGAACATCACTGACAGGAGCAAAAGACTCATTCTGAGCTTTTGTTGCCGCCTCTTTCGATGGCTCTTCGATCGGAATCGTAACTGATCGCTCTGTATCCTGAACAATTTCCTCTTGACCCTCTGGATCGACCGACTGTGATAGATCGGTAGTGATGGGCGCGACCTCGAACGCGTCCGATGGCTCTGTTTGTCCAAGAAGTTCAGAAGTTTCGGTGACAGGCTCGTTTGTGTTATCAACATGAACTGGCTCGGTTGTGCTTTTCTTGTCTTTCTTGTCTTTCTTAGCCTTCTTGCCCTTCTTCGGAGCCACAGCATTCGCTTCCTCTACTGCAGCGACTTGAGGCAGCGATTCAATGGTACTTGCGGCTGGATCCACTGTTACGGGTTCGGTTGCCTCGCGAGAAGCCTCGTGCTCGACAACAGGCTCCTGCACCACTGGGGTGATGTCTTGAGTAGGTTCGACCGGTGTGGTGTTAAGAACATCAGCGGCAGGCGATGATTCTTCGGCCGCATGTTCGGTGGACAACTCGATAGAAGGCTTGACGACAGGCTGACTGTCGATATTGATCTCATCAGCCAGAGCAGTAGCTTGCTTTTGAGCCTGCTTCTGTGCCTTTTTTCGCTCCTTCTTGCTCAGCTTGCTTTCAGGAACCGACTCCTGCACATCTGTCTCGTTCTTGACTTGCTCCGTAACCGCTGTCTGTGGCGCCAAATCTTGTTCGCTAGCTGTAGGCGCATCGATACTCATCTCCTGCAGTACAGGGTCCTCCGACTGAACCACAGCTTCTTGTACCTTGGGTTGCTCATCCAGTGCTGGTGCGAAAGACACATGTGCCTCGGTTGCAGGGGGCCTAACATCATCGGTAGTCGTAGTAACGCTGTCAGACTCAGCTATGGGTAGAGCCTCGGTCGCTGGCACTACGGCATCTGTCTTCTTGCCCTTCTTCTTGTTTTTCTTC
The DNA here is from genome assembly GCA_002952155.1 of Alternaria solani. Classification (NCBI taxonomy): domain Eukaryota; kingdom Fungi; phylum Ascomycota; class Dothideomycetes; order Pleosporales; family Pleosporaceae; genus Alternaria; species Alternaria solani. Next base: position 1,127,500 of record CP022031.1, on the reverse strand, counting down.
TTCGAGATCGTTGGCGAAGCTGGCTCGCCTGCTTGAGATTCGATGGCCACTGCTGGTGCCTTTGTGGACTGCTCTTCGACGAGTGCTGGGACGGCAGTAGGAGCCGACAAATCGTAGCTGACAGCTTCCTTAATCGGCTCGTCGGCCAAGATGTTTTGTGCAATGGAGGCATCCTGCGTTGTATGGACTTTCTCGTCTTTGTTCGATGGCTCAACAATAGGCTTCAGGGTGATATCCTGTGAAACGGATGGGACGTTGTCAACGAAAGGTGTCGTAGAATCGGACTTGGTGGGTTCCTCCTTGATCTCCTGCGTCGGAAGCAGTGGGAGAGCGTCATCATTGAGTGGAAGCTCTTGATTGACCGCGAACGCAGGTGTCTCGACCACAGCTTCGTCGTAAGGCGCGCCAACTGGTGCATCTCGGGTAGCTGACTCGTTGCTGTGACCGGCAGCGTCTTGTGCAACTTCAACCTTAGATTCCACTACATCTCCACTGACGGGCGTGGTCATACCCAAAGCTTTTGCTTTCGCTTTCTTGGCTTTCTTCTTGTCTTTCTTGGACAGAGGTGCGGCGGTAGCTAAACCGAGTGAAGTCTCTTGTTCTGCAGTGGGTGTCGAAGGTTGCTCAATCTGGGCATGCGGCGGCATCTCGAGGTCAGGTACTGCAACCTGCATATTGTCGATTGTCTCAGCTGGTGGGGTGGTAGTACGGTCTTCGGGCAACGGTATCTGGGAGGCGACTTCAACAGGCTCGGTAGCCACTTCTAGCTCGGGCTGTGGTTCTACAAGAGCTGGTATCTCTTGAACCTCTTGAATGACAGGCACCTGAGCATCGACAGATGTTGTCAGCTCACCGGCCTTACTCTCTGGAGCCGGGTCAACATCATCTGGCTTTGGTGCAAATACATCTTCAACTGGTGTTGGTTCAGCGACTGGCCCAGCAATGTCCTGGCTTGGTTGAGCAGGCGCAGCTTCGGTGATCAAGTCGTGTGGTTGTTCCGAAATGATGTCTTCGACGGGTGCTGCAGTGTCAAGTTCTTTCTTCGCCTTTTTGCTCTTCTTCATGTCTTTCTTTGACGGCGCTGGTACCGGAAGCTCCTGGGTGGGCAGTTGTAGCTCATCAGAAGTTTGCGGAGCAGGCTGTGATACCGCTGACTGGTCAGGTACAACTCCATGAGCCTCGTTGGACACTTCGCGATCGGTGCTGGCTAGCGGAAGCTGCAGTACCTCTTCCAAAGGCGTCAAAGTCGGTTCCTCTGGCACAGCTACTATCACATCAGCTGGCGCGTCGATAGTTGAAGTCACAGATGGCTGTGTGTCCTCGTGTTGATCAGAGACAGGCATCTCACGAGATCCTTTCACCTCATCGAGCGGTCCAGACGCTGCCTTTGTTGATTCGGGCTGTACCGAAGGCGGTCCCTCCGGCTGTGAAGGCTGAACCTCAGGGGCAGCCTCGGCAGGGGCAACCGTGCTAGACGCTTGCTTGATCTTCTTCTTGCTCTTCTTGGAAGAAACAGGCTCGTCGAATTGTGGCTCTGGTGCTTGCTCAACCTCTGGAGGAGCAATTACAGGTTCTTCGGTACTACCCACAGCACGCTCCGTGTCTTCGAGTGTAGGTACCACCGTAGTTGGCTCGTTGTCGACATCAAGCACAGGTGTAGAATTGTCGAGTTGTGTAAGCACAGGCTGGCGTTCTTCCGTCGCAATTAGAGAATGGCCAAACTCTTGGACATCGGTGGCTGCCTGATTATCGTTGGAAGCAGTTTCCCTGTCAGTAGGCCTCGCATCAGCTTCCGGCTCGGGAGCATTGACTACCGTCTTGTCTTCGACGGACACTAAATTCTCTAGAGGTTTAACTTCCTCAGTCGGAGCGTCGACTAGCTCCTTGGTTTCTGGAGCTGCGGTGTTCTCGCTCAACTTGTCCGTCGTGTCGTCCTTAAACTTTAGGTTGCCGGCGTGTTGTTCTGACTCTTCGGCAGTGGATACGCGCTTAGCCTTCTTGTTCTTCTTATTCTTCTTAGAAGGAGCAGCCACCTCATCGGCTTGATCAACTAGGGGCGATGGCTGTGCAGTCAATGTAGACGTGGCCTCTTCCACAATCTTTTCAGTCTCTTCTTGTGGATGCAGAACAGCCGGTTGGTCTCTTGCAGAATCCGATAAAGCGGGCGTATGTTGCTGTGGCATCTCCATTGGAGTAGGGACTTCCTGCATGATCGTCGGCTCGACATGTACGGCTGGAGATGATTCCACAACAACAGGTGTGGTCAGGATGTTTGGCTCAGATGCGAGCTCTTCCACGACGGGTGTTGACTTCTCGATCTCCAACGCTGCAGCATCTGTTTCGGCAGTGGCAGGCTCTTGTGATGCGGTCAGCGCAGCACGTTCCTCGACCTCCATCGGTTCCGATTCAGCCACACTCGACTCTGTGATCATGGTCTCTGGCACATCCTCCGTAACTGCAGGCTTTTGCTTTCCAGCCTCAGCTTCAGCATCCTCCACCTGCCCCTCTTTGTTCTCCTCTACCTTTTCTTCTTCTACATCCTCCACAACCCTCTTCGTTACCCCATCCTTGGGATCCTCCTCTTTCGCCATCTCCCCACTTCCACGCTCCTCCCTTGCATCTTCAATCTTCACGTCATTATCATCAACAAGCTCATTATTCATAAAAGGCTGGGGATAGGATGTCGGTACCCCCGAGAAAGGTAGTTGGGTCTCCGAAAGTGTAGGGATCGACAGAGACGGCTGAGTATCAGAGTTGGCTGCCTCAGGCGTCTCATCCGCTAAAAAAGGCACCGCCTTCTTAGCTTGCTTCTTCGCCTTTTTCTTGTCCTTCTTGGACAAAGGTGAAGGCGGATCCGATTCTTTGTCCGGTGGCTTGGGATCTTCGGGAGGTTGCTCTGGAGTGGCGTCGGTGGTAGCTTGGTCTTCAGTTGGCGTTGGGTCGCTTGTTGGCTCACTGGTCGCAGTGGGCGGCTCAAGCGGCGCTTCGACCTGCTTTACCTCGCTGGTAGATGCCTCACCTGAAACGGTCGATTGGCGGGCTGCATCTGTTGGTATGTGCTCGTCAACGGGCTCTTGAGCTGCTCGAGTATCGGCTGGCTGAGACTCAGGAATAGAATTCTTGAGCAAATCTTCAGCTGGTGTTGCAGGCCCAGATAGCTCACTCTCGACAGCCGACGCGCGTTTGGCCTTCTTCATCTTCTTCCTCTGCGACTTCGATAGCGTAGCCCATTCCTCTGGCTCTTGCTCATCATCTTGCTGGACAGCTCCAGGCAAAGTTGGTTCGTCTGATGTGGCAGTGTCAGCCGCAGGTGGTACGATGGTCTGCTTTTCCTCCACAAGAATGTTCTCATTGCGGCTGGTGATTGGCTCCCCGCTTGCAGTCCCCTGTGCAGCAACTGCAGCTGACGCGACTGAGTCTTCGGGATCTAATTGCGGTGCTTCGGTAGTGGTGGTAGCAATTTTCTCCTTGGTCAACTCCGCAGGAGCCTGCTCTTCCAAAGATGTGTTGGCTGCTTGGGTCAATGGTTCGGCAGAAGCAGAAGGTTCAGAAGATTTGGCCTCGGTGGTTGAAGTATGCTCAGCTGCTTTCTCCGCTGTCTTCAACTCTTCCTTTGACGTCGACGCGGCGACCTCTTCCTCTTCAGATTTCGCGACGATCTGTTCTACAAGAAGTGCAGACGCGGCTACTTCTTCGGAGGGCGTGGGGACAGCAACCAAGGGTTCTTTCTGCTCGATGGCTGGTGTCGCGGGCTCTTGTTCGATGACAGCACCATGGTTGGCTTCTTCCGCGAGTTCTCTGAAAGGCTCGTCGACTGGAGTGGAAGGTACAGATGGCTCAGCTTGGGCGATGGAACCGCGCTTGCTCTTCTTCGCCTTCTTCTTTTCCTTCTTGGAAAGCTTCACCGGCTCGTCAGTAACCGAGGACGGCGTTGCCGGTTCCTCCACATGCACCTCGGTCGGGGCAGGTGTAGAAGGTGGCTCAGATACTACTGCGTCAGATGGCTTCTCTTCCACAACCGATGTCGATGAAAGCCGCTCATCTTCGGCCGGAACGCTGGAAGACGCCTCGCCCTTGCTGGATTCCTCGACAATGGTCGGTGTTGCGGCAGTCTCCGCCGATACGACTTCGGTAGGCTGTTGCTCAACGTTCGGAGCATCAGTGTCAAGAGAGCGCTCTCGTGACTCGTCTACTAGCGTCTCGACTTGAGTGACATCAGTTCTCGATTCGCCCTTTGGCTCCTTTGCCTTTTCCTCGTCTCCCGTCGAAAAAAGGCCTGCGCCCTCTGGCAAAGCTTCAACTTGAACGGATACCTCCGAAGCAGGCGAAAGTGTCGCAACAGGCTCTTGGACAGGCTCTTGGACAGGCTCTTGGACAGGCTCTTGGACAGGCTCTTGGACAGGCTCTTGGACAGGCTCTTGGACAGGCTCTTGGACAGGCTCAGGTGTAATTGTCCGCTCTACAGCGACATCAGGAAGTGTGATTGGCGTTTCTTCAACGACAGGAGCTTCAGAGGTAGACTCCTCATCAACTGGAATTGTAGACTTGACCTGCTCTTCCAGCATCGGCTCAGCCTCTTCCTCAATGGGAGTGGGCGGAACAGAAGTGGATTCTTGGGCGATCGAAGCGCGCTCCGCCTTCCTGGCTTTCTTCTTGTCCTTCTTCGAGAGAGGCGCGGCTTCTTCTTCTGTGACATCTACCGTGTTGACTTCCTTAGGCACGAGTGCATCGATGACTGGCGCCTGCTCAGTTGGCTCGTGGGAGGTCGACGCTTCGTCTTTCTCTGCGATTGGTACCTCAGGAACAGATGGAGCTGTGGCATCGGAAACGGCATCACGTTCGATGGACACCCCCGGAGCGAGCGTGGTGTCAGGGTTAGGCTCTCTGCTTGAGGTAGTTGCTGTTGAAGATTCTGTAGCGTCGGCAAACGTAGACGGTGACTCTACAGCGGCTTCTGGTACTGACGCCGATGGCTCAGGTTGCAAGACCTGCTTTTCTTCGGTAGTCGCTTCAGGAACCAAACTCAAAACAGGCTCATCAGCGAGAGAAGCACGTTTGTCCTTTTTCTTGCTCTTTTTGGAAGTGGTCTCCTCTCCTTGCTTCTGCTCAGTTGCAGATGTGATAACATCAGATTGTGTAATCACGGCGTCATCTTGGTCTCTGAGCACGGGTGCAGTATCGATCGGGGTACTGGCAGTGACATGTTCAGCCGGTGGCGTGGTTGAGGATACATTGTCTTGGACGTTAGTAGCCACTGGCGTCAGTATCGAAGAGGGAGCCTCGGGAACGGTCTGTGCCTGAACGACGGATTCTTCTCTAGGCTTGTCTTGAGAATTGAGCGCGACCGACTCTTCGACAACTGGTTCATCGGAAGTTGGCATTCTAGCCTCAACAGGCTCAGAAGATTCCCCCGACACCTCATTCTCAGCTCTGGCCTTCTTGTTCGAGAGCGGTGCAGCCTCAGCAACTTGCTCCGGGACGGGCTCATCGCGCGTTTGCTGGACGGTGACCGGCTGGGCAACTTCCTGCAACTGAGTAGACTCCGCCTTTTTCTTCTCCTGCTCGGCAGCAGGAGCCTCAATAGTTTCTGGCAGACCTTCAGTGGCACTAGGCTCGGGAACAATATCCTGAGTGGTCGATTCTCCAGTTGCTGCAGCAGTGGGAGGAAGGGCATCTTGAACAGTGGTCTCGGAAGCGATTGGCGCAGAATCGACAACGGGAATGCCAGGCTCGGAAGCGGATGCTCCCTTCTTAGCCTTCTTCTTTTTCTTGTTCTTCTTGGGCGTGCTAGGAGCATCTTCGCCTTCCGCTGTTTCTTCAGTTCGCGGAACCTCGGGCAGTGCTTTATCAGCTTGGGCGATGTCATCGGGTGGTGCTACAGATAGAACGGGCTGTGTAGACTGGTCGGCTGTCAGAGCACGATCCGTCTCCGCGGCAGGACCAACGGGATTGTCAAGTACAGGCTGCTCGCTCGCAAAGGCAGACTGAAGCGGTGTCACTGGTGCAGCGACATCAGCAATGAAGTCGGTTGGCTGATCGGAAGAGATATCACCAAGCTCGGGCTTGAGCACTGAGCTACCCGCGGTCTGATGCTGCTCGGTAGTATCATGTAGAACAGGGCCAGGTGTGACGTCGAGCTTGGTAGCTGTAGCAGTATCGTCGGGAATAGGCTCAGATCTAGGTGCCGCTGAAAGCTGTGGGAGCTCAACATCTTGGGTAGCCTTCTCCTCATTTACTTGCACCTCTGGCGAAATTGGTAGAATCCCACTGGAGCTCTCCTGCGGCGGCGGCACAACATCCTCGGTGCGTTTCTCGTCTTGGAGAAGCTCAGAAGGGATGTCGGACTGTGGTGCTGGCTCCTCAGTAACCGGTGTACTAGGCTCGGTAGTGTCGATGGATTTGGCGTTCTTACCCTTCTTCTTCTTGCTCTTCTTGGCGACTGGCTCAGTCTCTACAGCGGACTGGATAGGCGATGTAGGGATGATCACATCCTGAGCAATCTCTCGCTGTGTGCCAAGGACGTTATCAGAGACTTCGGTAACAGGCTCATGGGCAGCGGTGACGTCCTCGAGAACCTCAACTTGGGGAAGTACCAGCTCTTCCAGATCGTTGTCATCAGTGTCGGGAAGAGCTACGAGCTCAGCCAGGGTTGCGGCTTGCTCTAGTTTAGCGGGCTCAACTCGCACTGAAGGAGCATATTCAACTGGAGGTTGCTCAGGTTGGGCAAATTTTGTGAACGGGTCAGGCTGAGAAGTAGCTACTTCAGCAACAGGCGTACTTGGCTCGGTGTCGGTCGATTTCCCCTTCTTGGCCTTCTTCTTCTTGCTCTTCTTTGACGGTGTAGCTAGCTGATCACCTGCGATGGGATTGTCAATCTCCCTGGCAGGTGTTTCTGGAAGAGGCACTGTCTCTGGTTCAATAGCCAGCGTCTCCTGTGATGGCTCGTGTGGAAGATCCTCGGCGGGAAGTGAAGGCTGGAAAACTTCCGTAACTGGCTTGACAGGGAGTTCAGGAGAAACAGCGAGTGCTCGGTCACTCTCTGTCGCTTGAGACTCAACCTGGGGTCGTTCAAGTGGCTTAGAAGACGTAGCCGGAATGTCGTCCACGATTCGCTTGGATGCATCAGCTTCGATAGAAGGTTCAGTTTCCGTCTTTACATCGGCTGCGTCCGCCAAGACGGGCTCAATCTCGACAGATTTGCCCTTTTTTGCTTTCTTCTTTTTGGACTTCTTCGATGGTGTTGTAGGCTCCTCGGCCAATGGCGTAGCAGGCTGTGACTGCTCTTCGACGGGAGCCACTTCCGATGTAATTGGGTCATCGGAGATAGACTGCTTTCCGGCAGCTTCTGAAGTTGACTCAAAATCAACCGTAGGTTCAGGGATGACATCATCAAATACTTCGCGAACAGACCCAGTTTCCTGTTGCGGTTCAGACATTGCCTTAGGGAGGTCTTGACCTCCAGCAACTTCTGCATAAGGCTCCAATTCGCGCTGAGGAGCAGTAGGCAGAACGTTTGATACATCCTCACTGGCCTGACTCTTCTCGCTATCCTTCGAGGGGGCTTCGACTTCTTCCTTGACAACTGCTGCAGGCTGCAGCGATTCCGGCTGCTCCGTGATGTCGGGGACTGCACTCTCAGTGGAAGGCTGCAGAGTCTCCGAGTGGAACTCCTTTTGCACAGGTACCACGTCGTCAACAACAGGCTCTGACTTTGCCGCCTGTTCTGCAGACTGTTCTGCCGCGGGTTCGGAAGCAGCGACAGTAGGGCCGGCTTGAACATCTTCCAGCTCGCGTTGTTCCTCGAGAATTGGCGTACTAGGCTCCTCAACCAACATCTTTGCCTTCTTGCCCTTCTTCTTTTTCTTGTCTTTCTTAGGAGAAGATACATCCGCAACATCAACCACAGGATCTGCTGCCTGGGTTGGTTCAGCTGCTGATGGTTCAGGGTATGTTGGCTGGGTTGTTGGGGCAATCTCGTTCGTGGTCTCCGCGAGTTCCTTGGGTGCTTCATCGTCGACAACATCGGGCTGTGGCTGCTCTGTGAGAAGAACTGGTTCGACCTTCTCGGCAATCGGATCTTTCACATTGACGTCCTGAATCTCGTCCTTGTGCTCTATTGGCGTCTGCACAGCAGCAGTAGAATCTTCTGGATCGATCTCTCTGCTCTTGACCTCTTCTACCACACTTGGCTCAACACCAGCACCCTCCTCTTGCGTCGAGACCTCCTCCACGGGGGGTATGATAGCTTTGCTCTTCTTGCCCTTCTTCTTCTTATCTTTCTTCGAAGTGGGTGTTGATGGAGCATCCTCAGTTTTCAGTTGGATGGGAGTGAAGGCATCAGTGGTAGGTGCTGGCTGCTCTAGTGGCGTAGATAGATCCTCATCGAAAGCGGCAGTCGGAAGAGGGATATAGGCAGGATCAGCTACATCGTCAAGCTTCTCCTGAGGAAGTGAAACCTCTACAGCTTCAGCCTGTTCCGTCGACAAAGGTTGCTTCGTATCGCGAGTCTGATTAGGAACTTCTTCTACAGCTGCTACCGGCTCGCTGGTCGGGGTAGACGTTCGAAGCGGAGCCGTTTGCTCAGGCGCGAGCTCGATCTCCGGCAGGGGCGTCGCAGTACCACTTTTCCGCTTGCTCTTCTTACTCTTCTTGGTCTTAGGCGGAGTAGGGAGCTCAGCTTCTACAGGCGCCGATGAAAGATCGAGTTCTGGTCTGGTCTCGGCAACAACGCCGGTGGTGGTGCTCTTCTCGAGAGGCTGCATAAGATCCTCGTCAGGTTGCTCATCAGGCAGAGGTACGTTAGCAGCGTCGTCAGGCTGTTCATCAGGCAGCGGTACATTGGCAGCGTCGTCAGGCTGCTCATCAGGCAGAGGTACGTTAGCAGCGTCGTCAGGCTGTTCATCAGGCAGCGGTACATTGGCAGCGTCGTCAGGCTGCTCATCAGGCAGAGGTACGTTAGCAGCGTCGTCAGGCTGCTCATCAGGCAGAGGTACGTTAGCAGCGTCGTCAGGCTGTTCATCAGGCAGCGGTACATTGGCAGCGTCGTCAGATTGCTCATCAGGCAGCGGTACATTGGCAGCCTCAACCGCAGTAGACTGGTCCATGTCTCGCGTGGCAGTCGATTGATCAAACAGCTTTTCATCTGCCTTGACAAACTCAGGGACAGTAGCGGACGGGGATTCGATAGCAGTCACAGAAGGCGTAGTACTATCGCTCTTCTCCTCGTCTTTCTTCGCCATAGGCAGATCGTCTTGGACAGAGGATACGAGCTCGGGTGATACTTCTTGTTCTGTCGCAGTAGCCGACTGCAGAGGAAGAGAAGGTTCTTCAAGTGCAACCTCTTCCACGGTCGGTGTGCCTTCGGATGCAAGCTCAGAACCCTCGGGCTTTGATGGTACGGTCTCTTCTTGCGCAGTGTCCGTGGTCAAGGGCTCTTCAACAGCAACATCCTCGGTTTTAGTCACCGATTCGCTTGTAGGTTTCACATTGACTGGTCGACTCGGTTCCTTCTCGCTGCGCAGTGCGGGATTCCATGATGCATCAAGCGAACGTGTAGCAGCAGGTGCAACAGGCACAATGACGGCCGATGCCTCGGCTTCTGTGATTTCCGGCTCAGCGGTCTTGCTCTTCCTGCTGGCAGATGTAGTGACCTCATCGACGGGTGGAATAGACAGTTCAGCAGGTAGTAGCTGCTTGACCTCGACTACGGGTTCGGCGGGAACGACAACAGACGGCTCTTCGCTCAAAGACGTAGGCTCAAGTGCAACCTGTTCATCCCGAGCTTTTGGCGCACTTGCCACAGAAGACATAACAGCTGTGTCGGCTTTGGGCTGGCGCTCGACAGGCCCAGTAGCTGGTCGCTCGCCTGAGGTTTCCGCCGTAGTGCCAATAGAAGCATCGACAGTCCTGTTGACAGTGATTACAGGCTCATCCAAGTCAGGAACCTGTACGCTACTCTTCTTCGTCTTCTTCTTCGGCTTAATGATCTTCTTCTTCGACGAGCTAGGCTCAAGCGAGATTCGATCATAGGCGGAACCACTTGACTCCGCCGGAACTGAGTCAGAAATCGTGGTGATAGGTTGCCTATCATCGGCGAATAGAGCATTCCGAGCAAGAGATAAAGGCTCTGCAGCCTTCTCTTCGACGCGTGTGCCTTTGTTGGTTGACACCGAGGGCTCGGTGGGAGTCGAGACTGTTGGGAAAGCGAATGATGGCTTTCCGTCGTCGGTGAAGAAAGAACTTCGGGGTGCAGCGAACGCAGAAGATTCTTGTCCTGTTGCGATCTTCGTATCCGTGGCAATCGAAGCGGCCTGCGCAGCGGGTACGGAGATTGATGGGAACGCAAATGATGGCCTTCCATCATCAGTGAAGAACGTGCTCTGAGGCACAACGAAGTTAGATGACTGTTGTTCTGTCGGGACCTCCGTCTCCTTCGCGGTCGGTGTAGCTTGCTCTGTAGTAGCAGTTGGCATCGAAGGGTACGAGAAGGAAGGCTTTCCGTCATCTGTGAAGAACGTGGTGCGCGGTGAGACGTCCACAGAGGCCTTAGGCTCCTCTGTGGTGGGAACTTCTTTGGCTGTGGAGCTCGATTCGATGACAGGGTAAGACGACGTCGTCGGGAAGGTGAACGATGGTTTTCCGGCATCAGTGAAGAACGTACTGCGCGGAGAGACCAGAGCAGGACTCTTCGACGCCTTCGCAACAGGCCGGTCTTCAGACTCGGCCGTCGTCGATGAAGCTGCAGGCGTAAAGGACACTGGTGGGATCGTGAAAGAGGGCTTTCCATCGTCTGTGAAGAAGGCAGTAGACGGTGTGGCTTCTTCAGGTTGCATTGTAGCCTTCTCTTCGACAGCAGAGACTTCCTTGGTAGTATCGGAAGTCTGTTCTTGAGATGTCGCTGACGTCTGAGGGAATGCGAAAGAAGGTTTGCCATCATCAGTGAAAAACGCAGTGTGAGGTGTTTTGCTCGAGCCTGCTTCGTCTTGGACAAGATCGCGGGTTGCCTCGGCTGGTCGCTCATCAGGTACGGTAGCTTTCTTGACTTCAGTCTCGACCTGTAACTGCGGCTTGAACGGTTCGTCCAGTGTACTCTTTCGGGACAGGGTAGGCCTGATTCCGACTGTGGCAATCTTCTTGTCAGGCACAATCGGTGGTGATGGCAATCCCTTGCGTTTAGCCTCTTCTCTAGCAGCAGCCAGCGCAGCGAGGACGGCAGACTGAGGTTTAGGTGAGGATGGAGGCGAGGATGTTGGTGATGGCGCCTTCTTCTTGCCCCATCCAAGAGCACCCCATAGGCCAGAACCCCAGCCTGATCCTCCTGATTGCCCTTCGATGGTGGAGGCGCGGCGTTGTTCCTCGACATTGACCTTGTTCTTGGCTTGTTCAGGACCGTCAGATGTGCTAGGCCGAGCTTGAAGCTCGGGTGTAGCAGGCCCAGCTGGGACTTCCCTTTTGGGTTCTTTGGGGCTCGCAGAAGCAACAAGTGCAGCACCAATTTCCTTTGGTACTGCCTCATCAGCCGGAGCGGCTGGCACGTCTTCCTGAACCAAAAAGTCCATGACATCGACCTTATCCGTCGCTTCAGTGCGTTCGAAAGATGGCTCGAGAATATCGCGCGTGATAGTCTCGCGCTGCGACTCTGAAGAGGGTAAGATCTGGTCATCTTGAGGTGCGATTTCGGGTAAAGACGATGGTTCGGGCTCAACTTGTTTACTGGCGCGTTTTGCCTTCTTGCTCTTCTTCCCTTTCTTGGCCTTCGGTGTGGGTGTGACCTCCTCAATGATAGTTGGCTCGGTGGCTGCTTCTGTAACTGCTTCAGTAGCTGACTCGACGACCGGCTCTGGAATATCCTCTGTGGCAGGCTCTGTGGCAGGCTCAGCAACAGGCTTAGTAACGGCCTCGACAACAGGCTCAGCAGTCGCCACATCAACAGCCTTGGAAGAACCAGGCTCCATAAGCTTATCCTCTGAAGAAGACATCGGCGTCGCGGCATCAAAGTCCGTCGATATCCCAAGCCCCTTCTCTGCCATGTCAAGTGATTCCATTCCCTTCGCTTCTTCCTTCGCAACGTCATCAAACGTAGCGCGCCTAACTTCAGGAGACTCGTCGTCCTGTGGTGCCGTACTATCCAAGACCTTCTGTCGAAAGGCCTTAGCATCTGCAGACGTAGCCACAGGTTCACCAACCAGCGTCGCATCATCTGCAACAATGGACCCAGACCTGTGCTTAATCCACTCATCCTCGTCCTCAACAAACGTCGGCGCGAAGCTGAACGAGGGCGAAGGCTCCACGATTTCTTCGGGCGGTGCAGGGATTGGGGACTCGGCTTTGACAGCCTTCTTGCCCTTCTTGCTCTTTTTACTTTTACCCTTACCCTTGTCCTTTGGCGATGGCTCGACGACGTTTTCGGCAGTCTCCGTTGCAGGCTGCTTTGACTTTGCGACTGACGAAACCGTATCTTCGACATCATCGCGCTCCGACCTAGTTGGTGAAGGAGAGCGCTTTCGCAACGCAGCTGCTGTCAATCCTCCAACTACGGCGCTAAGAGCAGCATCTTGAAGTCTTGTCGAGCTGCTCGACGGCACAGAGGCAACATCACGAGATGTAGGCACGCCGCGCATCATCCTGTCGTCAAGCGGAGCACTCGTGTCGAGAGGCGTCTCTGCTTGAGGAGATGTCAAGGTTGACATGAAAGCCTCATCGGTCGACTCATCCTGTTCTTGCGTTCTCGCATGCTCCAGCGCCGCAGTCAGCGATTCATAGTTTGGACCGCTAGACTGTGACGATGTATCCTGTGCAAGAGTGAAATAGTCTGAAGCTTTCGGTGTAGCTTGACCAGATTCCTCAATCTCTTCAACTTCGCGGTGTGCAGCCTCAGGCAGTTGGAGTCCCGATCCATAGCGAGGCGAGATGAGGTCGGCCACGGCACTTAGAGGATCATAAGACGGGTCGTTGGACGACTGCCCACCGCTCTCGTAGGGTGATTCTAGAGCGGACTCGAACTCTTCTTCCGAGTCTGCGCCAGAGACAACTGACGACGCACTACTGGGTGGCAGCGCTGGAAGTACCTCGTCGATCTCATCTGTCTTGCGGTTGCGCTCCACCAGATACAGTGGTCGAAACTCACGAGAGTTCCTGAACTCTGTAGAGTGAGTCTTGGCATGACGAGAACGAGTTGGTGAGGCAACAGAGACGGGACTAGTTGCTAAGCTTGGATCAGCGGCAGAAGTAATAGTGGGCTTGCGGAACCGTATGGGGACGGCAGTAGAGGATAGCCGGCGTTGAGATGTCGCGGTTGTAGGACGCGAGACATCCGGTGATCTGGTTGGTGAACCTGGCCTAGACAACGGCAGGGGAGGAAGCTCGTCTGGGAAAGCTTCCAATTGCCAAGGCTGGAGACCGGTGAGACGGGTCAGTAACGCGCGGCTGTCCTCGAACGACAGCTCGGGTGGTGGTGTTCTGGGTCGGTCGGTGTCCCCAGAGGCGGTGAGGCGTTGGGCATCGTCTGATGTCGAAAGAGGAAATTCGGGCCGATCTCCAGGGATTATGCCACTACCCTCGTGGGCCTGATCGACAGGCTCACCTACGGGCAGTGGACTTGGAGTGGCCGTGGCCACTGCCCGATCGCCTAAAAAAGACTGCTGTTCTGCTTGCTGTTGTTCATCGGCATGCGAGGGCGGAGTTCGAGGGTGTAAAGTATCCTATATACACAACATCAACATTCATTCTAAATACATTGCGAACCACCGTGCTATCGCACATGAGAAGATCGATGTACCTTATCGTCATAAGCATCCCTCCTGTCTCCATCTCCTCTCTCACTGCGGCTGCGACTGCTCCTCTTTTCGCGTCGGCTACTGCTTGAGATTGTGGAGCGCATGTCATCATCGTCTGAGCCGCCGTAAGTGGAACCGCGATCCGACCGATGCTTCCGTCTACGATGTTTGCGTTCTTCATCGTCGTCGTTGTCCTTTGACTTTGAGGACTTGCTCGAAGCTTCGGCCAGGTTCTCTCTCGACTTGCTGCTGAACAGGCCCAGCAAGCCACTTGGGCGCTTCTCCTTTTCTCTTCGTGAGCTACGATCCTCGTCTAGGTCGGGAATAGACGATACGACAGACACCATGTCATCGTCTCGTCTAGAACGTCTTCGTGAAGATTTGTGGTCATCGTCGTAGTCGCCGTATTCCGAAGCTGCGGACGAGCGCGACCTTCTCTTGCTCTCGGGCGAGATGTCCTTCTCGCTTTCCCTCCTCTTGTGCTTACGTCGTCGTTCGCCAGGAACTTCTGAACGAGTGTCGGAGACGGCAGACTTCGCGTCCCAGTCATCATCACCTTCGTCAGGCTCATGGCGCCGGTGGCGTCGCCTCCGTTCGCCGCCCTCCTCAACGTCATAACCGCGATCACGGCTCTTGTCACGGCTCTTGTCACGAGTCTCGGACTTGGCTTCCCGGCGTCTACGACGTCTCTCTTCACGGTCTGGGTCCTCGTACTTGTAGCTCAAAGAAGCGATTGAACCGATGTCATCGTCATCGTATCTGCGTGACCTGTCGTCGAAATCATCGTCGTATCGGTCATCATTGTCCCGGTCGCGTTCGTCTCGTCCATAGCTGTCCCTCTCCTTGTCGTTGGAGCTTGTGGGGTAGATTCCCTCTGATTCTTTGTCGTTGCTTTCTCTGCGTGGAGCGTCGTCGGGAGCATAGTAGCCAGAGTCGTCTACGTTGCGAGCGATGGGTGGCTCAGGCGCCGTCGTGAAAGGTGACGCATTGGGAGCCATTGGAGCCTCGACCATTGTCTGGTACTTCGAAGGATCAGGAATAGTACGAGCGCCCATGTAGTCATCGTACTTCGTCTCGGTCCTCAGAGGAGAACTGATGCTAGGTGACCATTTGCCGCTGCTATGTCTTTTCTGGACCTTTGGTCTAGGCGTCTTGTCGGCGAGCTCATCGATACCTTCGAATGCATAGCTTGGGATTGTCACATTCTTGTCGTGTTCTTCGAGTGAGCGTGCACCGTTTGTCGGAGACACAGCGGGATTACGAGAGCCGTTCTTCTCCGTAGACTGCAAGTTTTTCCTGGCACGTTCAAGGTCTGAGGCCATCCTATTCTGATCCTGGTTCATGGTCATACCCATGAGAGCAGCGAAACCACCGGCCATCGCGGCGGTAGCAGACTTAGTGCCGCTGCTCTCCTCTTGGCGAGAGCTCTTCTTTGGAGAAGTGCTGGGTGATTCCTGGAATGCTTCCCCTAGTCGTGGTGGTTCACCGGATCGAGATGGTTCGTTGTAGCGAGACTGTTCAGAGGCACGCGAGGCTTCAGCACGTCGAGCAGCCTCGACATCCCTAGGATCCTGCGAAGGCTCAATGTCCCTAGGATCTCGGGAGGGCTCGATGTCTCTAGGGTCTCGGGAAGGCTCAATGTCCCTGGGATCGCGCTCCATGATCGGGCTTGATGGTGGGCTGGGTTCGCTCATCTCCCAAGTATCTACACTAGCTCGCTTCGATGACTTCTTGGACTTTTTCTTCTTGTCCTTCTTGCTTGTCTTGCCCTCTGGTTCGTCTTCCTTCTCCTTGACTGGTGCAGAAACTACGGCGGGTGCTGCGTCCCCACGCCGAGAGACATTCTGCATAGCTACACTTTCGTTAGTATCCTTGGACTTGTCCTTACCCTTTGCTTCCGTTTTTGTCGAGTACGCTGAAAGCTCCTCCGCGGGTACTTCGGGCTCCGGCAAGTCGTCCCAACCACCAGGCATGTGCATAGTCGCTGGCGGTGTAACAACTTCTCCTTCAACAAAACCTGGTCCCACTGGATCATGCTGGGGTGTCCTCCACACGTTACGCTCTGGTTCAGGCTGCCAGTATGCTGTCTGCACACTGCTCGTAGATGGTACAGCAGAGATGATTGATGGAGAGATGATGGAAGACGGTACTGCCGAGATGGTTGATGGAGTGTCAGTGGAGTTCCACGATTGTGTTCCAGAGAGATTTGAAGGAGTGACAGTGGAAGGCCACGATGGTGCTGCCGAAATAGTCGATGCCGAAGGATTTGATGCAGCAACGGTGGAAGGCGCCATGTTCGCATCAGAAAACGGGTTGCTTAGGCTAGAAGCGGTTGGCCTGAATTCACGCAAGTCGCGTTCATCGTTTTCTTCCCTAGAAAGGACCGCTGCCGTGGTGAGAGCTGCTGCCGCAGCAGCTGCCGCGGACTTCTTTTCCTTAGTCTTGCTTTTCTTGGAAGCAGCATCCACCACACTGTCCCACGTGGAGTCGTTCTGGTCACGAACGTACTGTGTACTAGGTGCGGTCTCCTTGCTCTCCGGAACTGTGGGCATCTCTGGACGATACGGTGAGTAAGTAGACGTCGTCTGGTGGGGCTTAGACGTCTCCCGCTGTACGGTGGTCTCCTCGGCCGGCTGCTTCGATTCACGCGACTTGAGATCGTTATCAGAGACGAACTGTTCGCGGTAGGACTCTGGAGTCGGGACATCAAAATGGTGGAACTGATTCTCGCCCCAGCTCACTCTGGATCTTGCTCGGTTCGACTCGTCGTCCCTTGGCTCGCGCCTGGTCTCCCTGATGGGCTCGATTGCAGGCGATGGACTACGCACAGAGGGTGCGCGACTACCGGGTGGTGTCGGCAGAATGAGATTCAGCGATGGTACAGGCGGTGGTGGTGGTTGAGAAGGTCGACCATCTCGGGTGGCCGTGAACGAATATGATGGAGGATACGGTGGGACCTTGGGTTGGCTGATCGGGTAGTCTTCGTAAGACTGATACACAGGAAGATCAGGAGCACCCTCGTTTGGGTCTACAGGGTGAACCTTGGGTAGGTTGTCGTTGGTCAGAAGCTCCTTCGGCGCAAAGAAGTCAGCTTGAGAGACCGGCTTGGCATTGTACCTTTCCTCCCAATCCCGCAAGACCTCGCGAGCTTCCTGGCGGGAGTTGTCTTGCTTGAAGATGTTGGGATTGAAGATCTCATCGTCGAACATGTCCTGCTCGATTTTGCTGGGTTCAACGGTCTTGACGCTGGTTGACTCTCTCTTCTTGCTGCTCTTCGAAAACGAGGACTTTGATGAGGAGGACTTCGATGACGAAGACTCACGCTTGCGGTCGCGCTTCTTCTCGCGCTCTCGTTCCTTCTCTTGCTCTTTCTCCTTCTCTCTGTCCCTATAGGACGAAATCGCCGCGGACGTGATGGCTGCGGCGGCACCGGCAGCTACAGCACTAGCAACAGAGGACTTCTTGTCAGACTTGGAAGCTTCCCGTTCACGATCCTGCCGCTCCTGCTCCTTTCGCTGTGCAATAGTGGCAGTTGAAGCAATAGAGCCTCCTAGGGGTTTTTGTTCAAGCTTCCGCACTCGGTTGCTCGGATATCGATCGATGTAGTCCCCTTCGCGTTCTCGAAGACGTCGCTCTATTTCCTCTTGCTCAGCTTCGCGTCTCGCGGCCTCGGCTCGCGCAGCTTCTTCTTGCTCGGCTTCAAGTTGCTCTCTCCGTCTTCGCTCAGCTTCGGCGGCCTCGCTTGCCAGCTGGCGCTGGTGCTCCAGTTGGGCTATCCGTTGCAGACGCTCCTGATCCTCTGCTTCTCGAGCCTCGCGTGCCTGGGCCTCCTGCTGTTCACGACGACGTTCGTTCTCAAGCCTAGCCAAACGTTCGATTTCCATGAACTTGCGGGCCTCGTCTTGCTGGCGTTGCAGTTCTTGGTGACGTCGTTCGTCTTCATCTCGGCGGCGCTCCTCTTCTTGGCGTGCTGTTTCCTCCAGGCGGAGTAAAGTCTGCCGACGATCCTCCTCGATTCTACGAGCCTCATCCTCTCTCAGTTGCTGTTCTCTCCGTACGCGATCTTCTTCTTCGCGTCGCGCCATTGCTGCCCGGTGTGCCTCCTCATCTCGCAACAGCTGCTCTCGACGAAGACGGTCTTCTTCTTCGCGTCGCGCCATTGCCTCTCGGTGCGCCTCCTCGTCCCGCAGCAGTTGCTCCCGACGAAGACGGTCTTCTGCCTCCCGTCGCGCATCATCTTCTATTCTTTGCTGTTCTCGACGACGGCTGGCTTCTTCGTCCAAGCGTTCTTGCTCCTTGCGTCGCTCACGCTGCTCCTTGTCTACTTGCTCTTGCGTCAGGTTGAAGCGGACGTTGCTATTTGCGGACGGTGGACGGCTTGGAGGGCGATCGGGATGTTTCATTGCAGAGACTACGGCAGCCCCAGCAGTCGCTGCGAGTCCAGCAATAGCCGCATCTCGCTTCCATGATGAACTCTGAATGGGCGAAGAGTTCGCTCGACGGAATAGAGGATGCTGAGGGCTTTGAACAATGATGTTTTGGACTTGTGATTGCATGGGGTGTGGTGCTTGCGAGAAAACTGGTGGACCTGCTGGGGCAGTATAGCCAGATGGCAGGGGCGCTTGTGTTGAATATATGGATCCAGGGACTTGTTGCACTGGCTGAGGATGCTGGATGGGAACAGGAACTGGTCCCGGAGCGACCGGAGGTTGATTGGTGACGATAGAGCTTGTACGGCGTGCATCAAACGATGCATTCGGGTCAAGAGGTGCAACAGGGTAGACCGATTGCAGTGTTTGCGCGCTACTAGACTCGCTGTCGTGATGTCCATGAGTAGCTGCGACAGCTGCGCCAGTCAAAGCACCTGCGGCGCCAGCTGCGGTAGGTCCAATAAGTGATGTGCTGGCGATGTTGTCATAGAGATTATTGGATGACCTTCTCTTTTTCTTGCCAAAACCCCACCGCCAGCCCCATTTGTTGGTCCCTGAATCGTTGGACCCGATGGAGTCGCTGCTCTTCCTCTTCTTCAGGGCGTAATCACCATAAAGCAGACCGCCATCACTCGAGGAGTCTGAAGTCCCATCATCGGGCAAATCCTCCCATTCGTCATCTCCGTACCGCGAGCCGGGTCGTGAGGATTGGCTAGTCTTGCGACCAAGTCGGTTCTCCTTTACAGCGACAACCTCATTGTGGCGTTTACCTTTGCCAGCCTTCGCAGCGGTAATGGCAGCAGCAGTGGCGCCAAGACCAATCAGAGAGGCTTTCAGTCGCTCATCCGAGTTCCGTCGCTTCGGTGATGACCGTCCTGATATTCGTCCTGATGATCGTCGGCGCGTCCTCTTCACGTAGCCGGTACCAAATGCCATCTCGGAGTCGGACGAGGACGATGAGTTGTTGCTGAAGTTGAAGAAGCCCTTTTTCTTCTTCTTTAGGCTCGTGGTTTGGACCCGCTTCTCTTTTGGAGGGGGTGCAGCGAAGAAACCGCCGAGGAAGCCGCCCTGAGATTCGTGAGTCTCGCCAATCTCGATGACGGAGGCGCCAGATGTTGAGCTTCGAGATGCTTTCCGTCGAAGTTGGTGGGATCTCCTCATACGACGCTCATCGTCACTGCTGTCTCTCCGGGGATGTATAACCTGCACTCTCTTAGGCGACCTAGACCGGCTGTGTGTCTTCTTCCTTGTAGCCGCTCCAAGGGCTGCGCCTGCGAGACCTGCGCCGATTGCAGTGCCGATTAAGCCGGTCTTGCCACGTCCGGAGTTGTTGCTTGAGCTGGAGCTTGATCGGGAATGGCGGCGAACCTTGTAGTCTTTACGGTCCTTCTTGTCATTCGTAACGCCCACTGACATGATGGACACGCGGTCAGCAGAATTGCTCCGGTGACGGATGCCAGAGCTGCCATAGCTATAGCTCTTGCGGTCCCTCGATCGGCTGCGACTGCGGCGTGAGATTCTCGAGCGTCCGGACTTGATGCTGTAGGTATCATCAAAGTCGTCGCGGCCGGCAGTCAGAACAGCCTTTCCAGCCTTGGCGAGGCCAATCCCGCCCAGGCCTGCAGCTACCCAGCCTGCGGCACTGCTCTTGGTCCTCCGTCGCTCCTCGCCTGAGGAAATGGAGCCGTAAGACTTCTTCTCCTTGAGCGAGTATCGGGATTGTTTCTCGATGCCACCAGATGGTCGCATGAACTCACTGGAGCGTCTCTTGTAATAGTGGTGCTTGCGTGGAGCATCCAAGACGGAAGAGCGAGGATCGAAGCATCCCTTGCAGACTCCAATGTACTCGGTATACTCCTCCATCTTCTGCACATCTTCATAGTCCTTCCACCAGTCGACAAACTTGGAAACAGGCCCAGTGTGCTGATGCTGCTGAGCCATGCCGCCGGAGCTGTAGGTACTGTGTGCAACACCATTGTGGTGATGCCCGTTGGGTGCGTGTGTCGAGGTATGGTGGTGAGAGGTGCTGTGCGAGTGGGTGTTGGTATGGGTGTGGTTGTGGGAATGAGAATTGTGCTGGTTCAGGCCATAAGCCGCCAGTCCTGCAGCACCAGCAGCGTACAATCCAGCGATACTGCCAGACGCGTGCTTCTCTGGCTTGGCCGGCCGAGGCGGCTTTGGGGGTGGCGCGCCTTCATCGCCGTAGGCAGCGGCGGCGGCGGCTGCAGCGTAGGGTGGGAGGTGGCTGCTGTCGTTGGCAGTGGTATTAGAAGCATTAGGGCCCGAGCCGTACATGTTGAACGTGGACGTGGGAGCCGGGGCGGCCGGCGTGGTATTATTAGTGTAAGAAGAGTAGGATGTAGAAGGACGAACGTTGGCGGAGCTGTAGCTCGTAGAGTGTTGGTGATTAGATGAGCTATGGCCCATGGCGTATCCAAGGGCAGCTCCGCTAGCCATAGTAGCAGCTGGACCGAACGTGCTCGACTTGTCGGGTCTCGACGACGATGCAGGCCGTGGTGGCTTCGCAGGCATTGGGGCGGCGTCGTCGACAAAGGCACCGGGCATAGAGGAGCTCGATGGCCTGGAGGGTTTGGGTGGAGGGACACTTGTGCTGGGCCCGTAGAAGTCTGCGGCGGCGCCCGATCCAGTATCGGCGACAGGGTTAGGCTGGGCAGAGGCAGACATGAGATGGGGGGTATCCTGTCCTATTATGACAGACGGCGGCTGGGGCCTCACGCCGGGCTGCTGATGCACAGACTGGCCCTGGTCGTTGTAGAAGTCGGCGGCAGCGCCAAAGGGATGGCCGCCAGGCAGTGCGCTCGAGGCATACTGCGCCGGGTTCTGTCCAGGAAACTGGCTCTGCACGTGACTGTCCATGTCATCGGGGTGCGGTGGTGGGTAGTGGCTTCCTACTGGCAGAGCGCCCGACATCATGGGCGCTCCTGCCTGTCCTGGGAACTGCGAGAAGCTGTCGTTGGCGCTCTGGCCGCTGGAGCTGCGCTGCACTGGCTTGGGGCTCTCAACAATGTCGCCCCTGTAGCCGGCACCGGTTTGCGACAGACTTCCCGATCGCACGGAGCGCGTCGAGCGGCGCTTCTCGAGCTTCTTGTCCTTGCCCTTGCCCTTTGTGCGGTCCTTGTCGTCGCGCAGGGTGGAGCTGGTCGACTCGGCGTAGCTGCTGCGGCGATCATCGCGACGCCTGGCGTCGTCATCGTAGTAAGGGTCGCCGCTGGGGTTGTTTGCTGGGGCCCGTGAGCGCGGCATCTCGTCAAAGGCAGTGGTGAAGGAGGCAATGGATGAGGCCGAGGGCGCAGCGTCGCGTCGCGAGCTTGCGGGCTTGCGGGCGGTTGACGACGACACAACGGAGCGGGCGTCTGGGTCTCGGTCGCGCTTGGAACGCGTAGAGTCGCTGGTACGGCGGCGGCGACTGTCGTCGTCCTTGTTGCTGCTCGAGGCAGCAGAGCTGCCAGTCAATCTGCTCCACATGCTGCGGGAGGGATGCTGCGTGTTGCGCGGGGCGCGCGGGTGCGTTGTTATTACAATGTAGTGCTGGCAATGGGTCGGGCGCAAATGAGAGGAATCTCTTGGTGGGATATGCTGGGTATATCGCTGTAGACAGTAGTCGCAAGTGATGGGCAGTCGTTCAAATCGTCATGTCGTGATGATATAGTACAGGTTGCCGATGCAGAATGGCTAGGAAAGCATGCGCGCAATGCCCAAGGACACCCGAAGCAGCCTCTCACGGTGCTAATCGCAAAGATTGGTGTGGTGCAAGAGCAGCTGAAGTGCTCGGCCTGGCTCCTATGCCCAGCAGCCGACTGAGCTGGCCGCAAGGGTTAGCTCGATCCACGCGGGATGGACGCGAGGCTGGGCCAATGGCTGCCCGATGGCAGACGCTTCTTCTGCGGATCTTTACCGGGGCTTCTTCCGGGGCGCTTCTCTGACGCTCACAGTGAACATGTTGATCCTGATGGAAGCGAGGCCATCTCGCCAGAACAGACCCAAATTGTACGTCCAGTCATCCTGCACTGATACATCATCCTCAGCATCTGTCGCACCGCCCACAAACATCGCATGGCAGGCCCCATTCCATGCGGAACTTCCCGAGGCCGTCCTTGTAGTTATCTTGCATGTGCAATGTTGGTTAGGCCGCCGAAAACATTTAAACCCGATTGTGATGGTCAAAACATCACCCAGTCTCATCGACAAGGATTATTCAAAAGCAAGGCGCGCGTGTGACATGGTGTGCATTTTTGCATTATTCTCGTCTTGTGCGACAAGTCCACGTCCGATCGTGACTGTACTATGCAGGCTTTTTTGGAGAGCCAATGGCTACACTTCAACATGTTCCCTCAGCCTTCCTGCCCGCCCAAATCAAAATCGCTTCCGTCGCCTGAGCTGTCTGAAGAAAATTCAGGCTCTGTTACCTCGATCAGATATTGGATCAACTGTTCCCAAGTTTCCGCCTCCTCTGGAAGATGATGTGGGCTGTACAAACCGTGTACGAACATCTCTTCCTTCAAGTTTTGCGCTCCGTCATGGCGGTCGGCATAATTCATGATTTCCAACAAGTCTCGTGCGATAGGTGTAAGCTGTGTCGTACTCGCCCCTACATGGCGTAGTATGCCTTGAAGAATCTCGGTGCCCCGCTTGTCGAACAATCGGTCCTTCAAAACAAGATCGAAGCGAGCCTTGTGATTCTTGCAAAGTCCCCGTTTTCGCCGGCGTAACTAGGGCCGTCCGCCAGCCATCAACATCTGCCGTATTTGCAGGATCTGCGCGCGATATTCGGGTTGCAGCTGGTCAATCTGCTGCTGCGACAGAGCCATGACCTGGGCGTACAACGCTTGTTGGTCTGTGGGAGGTGCTTGCGGAGGCTGTGGAGGCTGCGCATACGGCTGTGGAACGGGGGGCGTGGGCGCGACTTGTGGTGGGTATCCGGGGTAGTTTACAGGTGGCCGCGCAACTTGCGGTGGTGGTTGCTGGACTTGCTGAACAGGTGGAGCCTGCGCAACTGGGGCAGGCGCCGCCGAAGTCTCCACAAGCGAGGTCAGGATTTGTGGGTCGACCAGCTGGAGGAGCAGCAGCGACTGGAAAATGGCGTAAGCCAGCTGGGGCGCTTGTCGCAGCAGCTCCGTCGCCTTGGCCGGATCCGTCATCACGAGGCCCTTCATCTGCGAGAGAATGTCGAGCAGCTGGTCGGGAGGGAGTGTAGAGAGCGTGCGCGAAATGGCATCGGGACAGGTGAGGTTGGGCGGCAGCTCGACGCCCGGTGGAAGAGGGCCCAGGTTGCTCGAGGGCTGCGCTGGTGCTGGCGCTGCTGGCTGCTGGCCGTTCATGCCCATGGATGGTTGCGCGTTCTGGTCGCGGCTCGATGGCGCATTGTCGCCCGAGCCGCTCTCGTTGGACCAGTCGACCCTCAGCTTCCTTCCCATCAAATCGTAGTCGTTGAGGTTGCGCACTGCCGAGGCTGCGGCATCGGCGTCGGCGAACTCTGCAAAGCCAAAGCCTTTGGGGCGCCCGGTCTCCTTGTCGTACACCAAGCGAAAGTTGAGGACCTGGCCGACGCGACCGAGGGTTTCGATGATGAGCTCTTCGGTTCCGCCTGGTGTGATATGTTAGCTTTGCGCGTGCGGGCGAGAGACGAATGGTCGCATACCATACGGAATATTGCCAATGAACACGACCCTGCCCGCTTTATCGTTGGGCGCCATGACTCTCTTCGACGGGATGTGATTTCACGACAGATGCTGCGCGTTTGTTGGTGGACAGCAGGACAGTGTAGAAATGTAGTGCAAGGAGTGTGGTCGAGCTGAGTCTTTGAGGCTTCCATGAGGTATGAGCTTTGGACCATGGCTAGCGCGCACGGCTTGGCGCGTCCACCCAGCCGGCACGCGACTTGACATTCACGACAACAATACGTCTCGGCGTGACAAAACTCGGTTTTATGTAACTACACACTGTGTTTCAACTAATAGCACAAGACATAGTCCTACAGCTTCGCCGTCGTCGGCGCGCAACATTGGCCATCTTCGCCAATCGTTGCAGTCACACTGGGCTGCTGGTGCTGCTCGCTCAGCAGGCTACTTTTGTTAAACGCCTGCTCGCTCGGCGGCACGTCCAGTGCAGGGTTCTTGTCAAAGAAGTTGACCGGCTTCATGTGGATCTTGATAATCTCACACGGCATGACAGGGAAATCCTCCAGCCTCGGAACATGATTGATTCCTGCTTGGATGTAGACCACAAAGTCGGTATCCTTGACGTTGTCGTTTCTCTCCGCCCATGCACGTACACCAGTCCCTCCTCTTGACTGGTTGGTGTACAGGCCGCCCGCATACAGCTCGCCGTCTCTGTGCTTGACGACGTAAATGTTGTGGTCCGAGAACTCGGCACGCTTATAGTTGAACGAGTCCTTGTCTGAGAGAATCTTCTGGAAAGGAGGCGCTTGAATCTTGTATGCGACCGGCTTTCCGTTGACTGGGTTTCGTACGTTGGGATTCTGAATCTTAAAGGTACGGTTGGTGTCGTACGTAATGTCATAACCACCAGACTTGTCCACTACGGTCTCCTGGACATAGTAGCCGGTGCCATGGGGGTTGAAGTCCGAACGCGGCATCGCAAACGCTTCGTCGTACACAAGACGGTTATCGTAACCGTCGAGCATGGGATCAACGCGCAACGAGAAGATGTGCTGGTGGTGGACAGCCAACACACCAGGATGGACAACTGTACCAAAGGGCACTTCGACCCCCTCGTCAATAGGCTGCGTGCTCAGAATACCAGTGGCTCTGATCTCATAGTCGATTTCTCCGGCCTGGTTGAAGATGAAGGCCAGGATGTACTGCAGGAATGGAAACACAAAGTCAGTCTGTGTCTCACTTGCATTTCTTACGGTTACAACTTACCTCGTAATTGCTCACGGTGATGATGCTCTGTAGCACCAACTCGCGATTTCGGGCCACGACGGCACGACCAGAGCGATAATTGGTGTGCTTGAAACCGATTCCGGCGTCTTGTTCGTGAACACAGACAACGTTGGGCATTTCAACAACACCACCCTTGCTATCGGCCAACACGGCGCTCAGATAGTAGATGGAGCCCAGACAGTCGCAGCCCAGCTTAAGGTTGTTCGCCATGATTCCGGCACCAACATCGCCCAGGTCAAACGCACTCTTCTTGTGGAATGGATGTCTGGGGTCCGCATACTGCAGGTGTGAGGATAAGAAGTCAGTTTTCGTCTCACGTAGATTTTGTACAGGCACAACTTACCGGGATGTTCATGTCGCTCAAGCTCAATCGGTAAAACAAACTACGGTTATCGTAGCGGACGTCGTACAACACCATGCCTTCGCGCTGGTTGAAACCAACTCGAAAAGTCCACTTCTGCCACGAAATGACGCTTGATGTACCTTGCTGATCAACTTGGAAGCTTGCGCCTTCGGGTTGAACGACATTAAGCGGCTTGAGGTCTGTTCGCAGCGTCTGGGCTTCAGGTATGTACTCATTGGGCGGTTGGATCTTGTACTTCTCAACTGGTTTAATCGTGTTGTCTGCCCCGGTTGGCAACAGGTCGACGCGGATGACCTGCATCTTTTCTGTGCTCACGACGGGTGAAATTGGAAGCGGCATTGCGTAGTGGTTGGAGTCGGCCTCTGATGAGTTCATAGGATCCCTGAGGTACAGGAAGCACCTAAAAATTGGTATGAGGAGTCAGTATTTGTCTCATATACAGTTTGTTCAGTGATATGACGTACTGGTACAGCCTGTCTTCATCTCCAATACCATCAGAACCGTAGATCCAGGGATCGCTCACCACTACGGTGCCTTCGGGCAGCTCGAGCTTGGCTATCTCGGCTTTCACCTTCTCATCTGCCAGAATGAGTTTTTCGATCTCGACAATCTCGTCGCCATCTGCGCTTGCGTGGACGAAGGGCCCTAGCAGGACGTTGGAATCGACACGCCCTGAAGTCAGGTCTACAACGGCCTCGTGAAATTTGCTCTACCAAATGATCAGACATATTTTCTCTCATTAAAACCTTGAGTACATACAGTATTCCGAATGTAGTAGTTAACAAAGGCTTTCCTTGAGATCAGAGGTACTGGCTTGCCGCTATGCTCAGCCTCCAGGTACTTCAGAACTTCGACCTTTGGTGGTTCCTGTAGCGTAACGACCTTGAAATGCAAGTCTGTGTGTGCAGGCCATGAAGCTTTGATGATTGCCGCAGCATTCTGAAGTTCTGATGCCGATAAGGCCGACAGAGGATGGTGCGCAGATACTTCCTTCTCGCTCCGCGGGCTGGGGCTGGTGGCGGCTTCTGTAGACATTTTCTTCACAAATATATGCACAACCGAAAAATTGTGAATGTATTGAGAGCACAGAGATAGACGGTCGAGGAGGAAGTTCCCAGGCGGACTCCAATACAGATGACTTATAGCGCCCGGAGCCCCCAATGCCGTAATGTTACCGCACACAGCATTTGATGTGATAAGAAGGTGGATCTGCCGTATCTTCAGTTAGTCGCGAGGACTTTCCGTGTTGGTACTAGACGCATGTCGAAGATGACGCGACACACAACGGGATCACGTGCCGTACCCCGCTTTACGGCATCTCCGAGGGCGGCATAGCGAGCAACGTGGCGAGCTTTCTACAGATTCCCAAGAGCTTTGCAACTTGCAGCGTTGTGCACTTTTCTGGGCCAGTTTTCCAACGTCATGTTGTGCCGGAGTCTTGTGCGCGACAGTCGCGTCGACTGACTGACGCGTTTTTCGAGGTGCATTGATGACGCGCCGTGGCTAATGGCTTTCGCAAGTTACCAGCACCATTGCAACAAAGCTGATTTGACGATTGAAATGTCAGGATAAGTCTTGCAATGAAACAGCAAGCCTGTGCGATTGAGCACTGGTATTCATATCGCCTTCATTCAGACTGCCGACCCAGCTCAGAGAACGCCGTGCACGCCTGAAACTCAAGGGTCGGGACGCGAACCTTTGCATATATAAGTTTGTTTTTGTTCGTGTGTTGCGACGAAAAAGGGGGCTCCATCAGCCACCAGGCACAACGAATACTCGTAGCTACCGCAAAGAAAGAACGCAGCTTCAGCCTGCAGGCTCTGTCAAAACAAGCCTCATTTCGAGAGAGCCCTCTATCGACACTCCTTAGCTTGTCATTTCGGCAAATATGTCGTTGGAGACATGTTTACGTCAAACGCATGACTCGACATGATACATTCCTTCGCACAAACACCAGATCTTCAGACGTCCACACAAGACTCATATTCCACCGGAGTATTACCGTAGCACATGTGCGATCATGAGCCTGGTCAACATCGAGGAACGGTGTTGCTTCCTTTTTGCCTCACGCCGTTCCAGTCCCGCTCTAGCCTTGCCATATTCATTTAACATATTGCCCCAGATATTAATCTATCGCAAGCGTCCAGTGTTGTACAGTTCCAGCAAGCGCGCCAATCTCCCCTCTCGACAGACCAAACCCACATCCATTTTCACGTCCGCCTTTCCCATTCGTCCGGTGTGCACCTTTCACGCAAGCATGGCCAATGATTGATAGTCCTGGATGGCAGATACCATGCTCGCGATATTGCATGCCAAACCACCCCTCGCTCGCCTCGTCGATACCTGTCACAAGGTCGGCTCCAGAGGCGGTTCTTGTTAACAACCACCGGCAGTGGGTATCCACACTCCATCTACAACCCGGTTTTTCTTGCCGCCTTGCAGTACCCCATAGTAGCTATCCCGTGACACTTATTCATTTCGAGTGCCATGCTTCATCCAATCACGGCATCGTGTTCACACTCTTTGGTCATTTCCTGAGTGTTGCAATATGGACTTGGAAGCCATTTGAAGCGTCAGGTAATGAAAATTTGTATATAAAACTCAGCGGTCATCTTCTCGTATTCTCTACCAAGATCACTAGCACTTTTAGTTTTATTCGCTTCCAAGCACATCAGTCTCTCACTCATCAACTTGACCATGAAGTGTGTCGCGATTGCCACCGCCTTTGCGGCCTTTGCCAACGTTGCGCAAGCTCACTGTAGGTTTTATCTCTAGATCTGCATCAACAGACCACTTACACACACAAGACATTTTCCAAATTCTTACTGCGAACGGTGTCAAAGGCGCTCCATTTCAAAACGTTCGGAACGTACCCAATAACAGCCCTGTTACCGATCTCAGCTCAAAGGACCTTCGCTGTAATGTGAATGGTAACTCAGGCAGTGGCACCACAACTGTCTCTGTAGCTGCTGGCTCCACCGTCTCGTTCACCGCAGACCAGGCAGTCTACCACCAAGGTCCTGTCTCTTTCTACATGACAAAGGTCGACTCTGCAGCTGCCGCAGATGGATCTACCGACTGGTTCAAGATCAAGGAGATTGGCCCTACCTTCTCTGGTGGTCAGGCTAGTTGGGACATGAGCGCTACGTACTCTACGACTATTCCTTCACAAATCCCTGCCGGAGAATATCTCCTCCGCATTGAGCAGCTCGGCATCCACAACCCTGGTAGCACGCCTCAATTCTACATTGCGTGCGCTCAGTTGAAGGTCACCGGCGGCGGCTCCGGGAAGCCATCTCCTACCACCAAGATCCCCGGTAAGAGATCCCACATACGAATTGCTTGTGAGACATACACTGACTTCGTACCTCGAATTTATAGGCCACGTCAAGAGCACAGACTCTGGCTACACTGCGAACATTTACAACAACTTCAAGTCCTACGTTGTTCCTGGACCCCAGGTCGCTACATACTAGGTACACTCTGGTGTAGACACGCGGCAGGTCGGGCGCTAGGATCGTCGGCATTGTATCGCACTCACTTTGACCTATATGTCTGCTTCATCCTATTTCAATGTATATACCTATTGCATGAATAGTTCACAAACTTCTTCCATCTTCCAACATACTTGCTTCTTTGCGTCTTGGTTACTTCCATCATGTCACACTTCACCACAAACAGTGCATTATGACTGCAAGATCAAACGCCTTATCAATCAATTCTCAACCCTGGCTGCCACCACATTATTCTTTCTTCCATCGCTGTTATTGCTTCCTTGTGAAATTGTGGCATTATTCAGCATCCAATTATGTTCCGCTAATATTCACAGCAATACTCTTCTGTTACTAGTCCAGTCCTCGGAAATAGTGTATACGATACCTAGCCTTTCCAAGTCCTGTTTGCGCAACATGACATACGATGACTTTTTGACGTGTTCGCCATTCAAACATAGCTTCGTTTCCATCACACTGTCACTCCGTTAATAGACACATTCAAATATTGCGATACTATGTGATCTCTTCGCTGTTGGTAGCATCCATCATCACTATCTTCACGCATGCTCGGTATCGAGGTGTATGTATAAATGGCTGACCCAAGTTCCCCATATTTCTCTTTTTGTCCTTACCTTCATTGTTTCTCTCCCCTGGCATCTATCAGAATTCCAATATCAAGGTCACAGAATCTGCCGGCTTGGCCAGCTTGCTCTGACACCAACTACCCACTTTCGTTGCAACTCTAAAGATTTCTTTTGCTCCCTACATATGGCTGCTGGCCCTCCCCTCGGTCACCCTTGGCTTGCAAACGTCGGAAACAACCCCAACATCAACCGCGAACCTCCCCCTCCCCCTATCAACGCTGGCCCAGCACCTCAAGCACACCAGCCGGTCGCAGCTGCAGGAGGAGGAGCCCAAGTCGTCGTAGAACAACAACACGCCCCCATCTACGGCCCTCCCCTACCCATCGGTATCGGCGCTCCAGCATTCGGCGGTGTCGGCATAGGTGCGTTTCCACCCGTTCTTCCACCTGTCGGCATCATGGATCCGTTTATGATGGGCGGCATGATAGGCGGTTACATGGGACCGGGCGGCGGGCCGCTCGCTCCTATCCGCACAGGCAACTTTCTTCCGGGTGCTCATCACGGTATAGGCTTTGGTATGAATGCCAACGGCGTTCCGTTCCCGCCACCACCACCGGGCGCCATCGCCGGAGTCATCCCTCCTTTTGCTCCCGTTGCACCGCTATGGGCGGGTGAAGGTCTCGCATTCGGAAACGTACCTGCGATGGGAGGAGTCGGTGTCGCTGGAATGATGCCAGGTTTCATGGGCCCTGGTGTGGCGGGCTCACAACACTTTCGCCCAGCGCCCATGTTCATTGACGGAAACCACGGCCATCCAGCTCAGCCTGAACAGCAAGATTTTAGTCAGATCGCCGGTGGTATCCCGCCGGGTGTAATGCTGGTCGAGTCGGCGGAACACACCATCTTTTACCGCATCACAGGGAACATTTGCCCTTGGCTTTCTCCAGGTGCACAGCTTACTATGGAGCCGCTTGCTGCAGCTAGCACTACGGGCCTCAATCGTCTCATCCAGATCTGCAATGATGGCACACCAGCCGATGAATTGGAGAACTGCGCGGTCACTGAGTGTATCGAGTTGGCCAACGGCTTATGGGAGAAGGGTCAGACGTTCAAGTACAACGATGCTGTCTCTAGGGTGTTGACTTTGAAAGATGCTGGATGGGACAATACGAAGAACAGGGGAAACGGTAACTCTCTCCATCTTTGGGGTCACAGAATTTAAATCCAGGGTTGCGTATTGGATATTGAACTTTTTCTTTTCTATTCGGTAGATTCCGGTTCGTACCTCGACGACGGATATTACAGTTGGTGACGTGAGCTACGGTTCGAGCTCTGGACATTATCCAGAGCGATTTTGGAGCGGCTTACTTCCTTGTACTTGTTTTCGTCGAAGGACAAGGGTGAACAGTGCGTTGGAGTCATTACTAGATCCACATATACAAAGCCTCGAAGATGAAAGTTGTTTCTCGTGACGCGTGAGAACGTATCGAGCACTATCCTTGAGGTGCCTCGGTCGTCTGTTTCTTCTTCCCACCACCCAGCTTCCGCCATAATCTCCCGACCCAACGCTCCTTCACCACCTTGAGCACGACATACGCTAAGAATCGATACACGATAGCGCATATACCCAGAGCCATGAGGTTCATCTCCGGGTTCTTGTTCAGTTTGTACAAGTCAAGCACCTGTTCTCCAGTTTGAATGGGGCACTGTCCATTGACCCTTTGCCAGTCTTCGCACGTGAATTTGAGTCCACGTAGCGTATACGGCGCCATATTTCCAACCGCCCACTTCACAGGTGAAAGATGATTCCAAGCCTGCAGGAAATCCGGAACGTCGAGGGACAGCACGCCACCCATGACCTGCGCAACACTGAGAAAGACCGACATGCAGTTCACCGAGAAGCCTGTATGTGTGAACAGCGTGTTGAAAGCTATACCTAAGCTCTCGCCACAGCTGGTAATGCAGAAGGCATTGTAGGTTATGATGAAGTACGTTTGCGCGTTGCGTTCTAAGCCAACAGCGAAAACGGCAAGGACCGAGAAGACCAGGCAGCTTATAATCTCGAACGGGGTGGTGATGGAGATGTACGTGAGGAAGAAGGCCTCAACGCCATAGATGCGATCGTCGTAATCTCGGTAGAAAACGTCTCGTTCGATAGGATACACGGCGATGTTGTTAAGCACTACTTGAGATTAGTATAGCGAAGAGAGATGGCAAGGGGTTTTACATACTGCCGACAAAGTAGAGTGGTGCGATCTCTACGAGGAACCCGAGCCTGTTCTGAATGGAGAAGTAATCGGTCTTGAGTGGTGCAAAGTAAAGCGCAAGCACGAGACCCAATCCCACCACCTGCATGACGCGCGCAATGAGAATATCTGGCTGACGAAACATGTTCTTAGTCGCACGCCGAATGAGAATCGAATATGCTGAAGCGAAGGATGATGGTTCTCGTGCCATACTTCCCAGCTCCGCCGGCGTCGTTATCGACCCAATCCGAGCAACAGGGTAGACACTAGCATTCCACGACTCGACCAGCTTGCGCACTTTCTTCCGACTAGCCGCCTCGCGCCTCTCATGTTGAAGGTCGACGGTAATTAAATCGAGAGCAAAGTCAGCTGGGTTGACATGACGCGGGCATTCGTAGCCTAGGCCGGCGAAATGAGTCAACATGCTGTCAGCAGGGCCAGCATAAATGGGATGTCCACCGCGAGCAAGAAGCAGAATGTTGCCGAAATGGGCAAAGAGATCGCTACGCGGCTGATGGATCGTGACAATCAGTGTGCGACCTTCCTGGGCTAGACCACGAAGTACATCCATGATGGACAGCGCCGTAAATGCATCCAAGCCTGACAGCGGTTCGTCGAGCAATAGAACACGCGGCTCTGTCAGAATTTGGACAGCAATCGTAACTCGGCGCTTTTCGCCGCCGCTGATACCCTTGATGATGTCGTTACCAATGAGGTTGTCTGCACAGTCTTTGAGACCCATCTTCAGCAAAATTTCCTCAGCCTTCTGGGTCTTCTGTTCTCTCGACATCCATTTCGGTAGCCGTAGACCGGCTGCATAACGAAGGGTTTCCCGAACTGTCAGCGACGCCAGTAGTGCATCGTCGTCTTGCGTGACGAAGGAACAGATTGAGTGAACGACTTCTTGAGCTGGAATCAGGCCATTGTAGGTCATCGAGCCATATTGCTTGTAGCGCGTCGATGTATCGTCTTTGAGTCTCATTGCCATGCTGTTCAGCAGTGATGTTTTGCCAGAACCCGAAGGTCCCATGATGACATTCAAAGACCCAGGGAAAAAGTCGGCGGTAAGCGGCTTGAGGATAGTCTTCGTCCAGCGCTTTCGCAGTGAGCGTTTCTCAACATCCATACCATAGCCCTCCAATCTAATGTCGATGGTTCTGACATTGTCCAGGATACGCTCGCTCATCTTCTCTTTACCAGCAGAAGCGTCCATATTGGACGGTCTAGCGCGAGCCATCACGATCTCCGCGTTCCAGAACTTGAGCAACACTCCTGCACCGGTATAGAAAGCAATGGCAAACCCAAGAAGGGCAAGGATGGGCCTCCAAACCCAGTCATCGGGAAAACCAAGGGAGTCCATGATGAAGTCGCCGTCGTATTCTTTGCAGGCTGGATTTGATCGCCCACCCTCCAACGGGCAGTCGTAGAACGAGCCTGTGAACTCATTGGCGCACAAGGCCCCGAAAGCGTAGAAGACGTAGGCTATCCACTTCGTCCAGCGTACGTATATAGGGATTGTGTTCGCCTGAATGAAGTAACCGCATGCCATCGATTGAAGGGTATATGCGAGATTAGCTACCAGACTCGCTCCAGCGAAGTGTCTTGAGCAAGCGACACAAGTCATAGCAAAGCAAACCGCGATGTACTGATGCAGCAGTATGATGCCGAAGAACGTGAGGAACTGGCCTCCATCTGCACGAAAGCCACAGAAGAAGTAATAGATCAACGAGAAGATGAGAGGTACCGGTATGTCCTCAATCAAGATTCGGGCCAATCGTCTGGAGATGAGAAATGCTGGTATACTGACTACACCTTGTCGCGCCTCTTCGTCGAATAGTTGGATATCAGTTGTAAGTCGGTATGTCTCGTAGAGTAGAATTAGGTACCCTTGGAGCGCGGCTGCGTTGTACAGGGCTCCTTGTCGAGATCGTATGCCAGATAGTGAGCCATCGAGTTGCAAAAAGATCCATCCTGTGATGACCGCCATGCCGATAGCTTCAACAAGACTTCCGAACATGCCTGAAAACGAAGGAATTAGCATATGTTCCGGTTACAGCTATCATGTGAAACATCTTACCCATAGGGTCACGAATTGTTGTAGTCCATGTTCGTGCAGTAAGTACACGGGTCTGCTGCATGAGTGATGTTTGGCTAACACGCCGCTTCTGCTGCTCAGTGTTCATCACCGGTGTGGCTGGGGTGGGTGATTCATGCTTTTCTTGGAGTTGATCGCTGCAATGCGATCTCCATGCCTCTATCACGCGGCCGACACGCTCCTGGGCTGCCTGCTCTGCTTCTACGCTCCGATTATCGACACTGACAACGTCGATGAGATATTCGGCTGGATTGGTGAACGGAGGCATTTCGTGCCCGAGCTTTGCAAAGTATGGAAGGCAGTCTTTCGCGCTGCCAGCATACGCAGGACTGCCCCGAGACAGAAGGATGACATTGTCGAACAAGTCCCAGATCTCAGAACGCGGCTGATGAATGGTAACAATGATAGTGCGTCCGTTTCGAGCGAGATTTTGCAGGGTCTTTATGACCTGGAAAGCACTTGTTGAGTCTAGTCCAGTGGTTGGCTCATCCAGCCATAAGAGAGAAGGGTTTGACAAAAGCTACGAGGTCAGTGTGTATCTCACGTGCAGATGGTACACAGCTTACTTGGACACCGATGCTTGTCCTCCTCTTTTCTCCACCACTGCAGCCCTTGTGCGCATGGTTCCCGATCCTCGTATCTGCAGCTTCTTTCAGGCTTAGCTCCAGAATGACTTCTTCAACAAGCTTCTTCTTCTCTTTCTCATCGACAGAAGAGGGCAGTCGCAATTGCGCAGCATAAGTCAATGTTTCTCTAACGGTCAACGTCGGAAGGAGAATGTCCTGTTGAATGACGTATGCGCTTCTAATGCGCGATGCATCCTCGCTACCATTAAATCGCGTCCGGCCAGAGGTAGCAAGCCGCTTTCCTACTGCCAAGCGCCCGCTCATCGAATTGAGCAATGACGTCTTTCCACTTCCGCTTCCCCCTATAATGGCCGTGAGGCTGCCGGATGGCATATCCGCCGATATGTCGTCAAGTATAGTCTTGACATGGCTGCGTTCTGGCGACGGTTTCTGCTTGGAGAAGGCGCGAGCGAAGCCACTTGGCGATTCATCGACTGAAACTGTAAGGTGTTCCAATCGCACAGATACAGGATCGACCTCGCGCAACGAGATTCCGTGGTTGTCGTTGTGCGATGTGCTTGTGGAGTTCCCGCGGAGCGACGTGGCAAGCGTCGTGTCTTCTTCTTTGGGCTTAGGCGGAGGAGCAGCAGACTCGGATCTGCCCTGCATAGACCCTGACTCCGTCCTCTCTAGTGACTCCATGGTAACGGATTCTGGTTAAATGTTCATGATCAGTCGTTGTTCGTAAGAAAGAAGCGCGCATGAAATCAATCCTTCGCTCACATGTCAACGCGCGGAGGTTCTTTCACGCGACACGACGATGTTCAAACACGCCGCCTCGCTTGCCAACCGAACTGCATGCAGGGGCTTGGCTGGACTCTGCAAGTCTCATATTGCTTTAAACGGAAGGTTTGCAGTTGTGTCTTCTGGAACTTCTGAATATCGAGCGCGACGGGCTAGCAAGTTAGTAGCCTACAGCGCGAAGAAATGCTACTGTTTGACAACTCTAGCTACTGCTTACAGCTGGTGAAGTGTTCAATTGTCCTTGAGCTGTTCAGAACTCGAGACGGGAGGGACCCCAGTCTGCGAAGCCACACTCCATTTAACCTGCCAATCTTGGGTAGCGGAATCCTGCGCGATATGCATGTTTATGCAAATGGAAGATGACCGCGCAGAACAAGCATCGAGACGTCCAATGGACTGCCGCAATATCGAGTTGAAGTGTTGCTAATATCGATGAACCCTTCCGCGGATAAAAGGATTATCGCGAGGAGTGGTACTGGTGCCTTTCCCGAGTGCTTGTTGGTTGTGCACAAGTGAGGTCCTATTTGTGACAATTCCGTAACATGAAACTCTTGGGCTACGTGGGGTCTAGAACGCCGAGTGCAATAAATACTTGGTCGCTGGTAAGAACATTGAGTGGTGAGTAAGAGGAATGACTACCGAATAGCTACTGATTCGGTGCAGGAGCGGTAGCTGTGCGCAGCATAGCCCTGAAAGATAAAGGGCCATTATTCAATCGCCGATGGTACGTACCTCAATACGTAGGCCGCGAAGGTTTGTTGCGCAAGGCTATGTGGGACGATAAAGATTCGGGAGGGTCTCCTGAGTGAGGGGCTGGCCAAGTCTTGCGGCCCGAATAGCAAACCAACTCCACACGGCTTCCGAAATCTCTCGTTCTAACTTTCGGCCATGAGTGGGCCAGCAACAAAGTTTGCGCAATCGTAGCGGCAGCGGGAGGATTTGTTCGATCTCCAGAAAGAATGGTATCCACCTGGGTAAGGGACCAAAAAAAGCCTCAGGCCTCGGTGTCCTGTAGTCGACAGCTTGCCCCTGCGTTTGTTGCAACACCTCTTTTTCCGATCGCTGTCTTATCTACGTGCTGTTATTGGGCGGGGACAATCTTCCAGCTCTCAATCCCAAGAAACTCGGCCAACCACCTTTTCGAGTTGATCGTGATGGCCTCATTGGCTGCCCGGTAAAGAAAGCCGACGTCGTTCCAAGTTCATCGGTACCAGGACGGATGTATTGGTCCCGAACCTTGAAGTCATGAGTAAATGCAGGTGACAGATGCTAGGGACCACGGGAGAATAACCATCTTGATTCTCCAAGATGCACTAGCATCGACACTATAGCTGTCACGGCCGAATCCTTTGGGATCTCATGGGCTTCGTGAATGCGATCCTGCACCCTTGGAATGTTCCGCTTCACGATCCATGACAACATGGTTCATATATCGACGTCGCGTGTATAATGAGTATGCTGGGTGGTGGATCTTGCATTCTCAACTACCTTCTTGGGTACGGACGGTACGGACGGTACTTCCAAGCCTGTCATTGTTATTCCACCACCTCCATTCCACGCATACCCAGGTATTGACAATCCTCACTTGCAACGCCGTCGTACGTCGCAACCGTTCTGCGGCTCATATGATCGCCACTAGGCACATATCATGACCCTTGGCCATTAAGCAGCTTTTGCACGGCATATACTTTACACTCAAGATGCTATCGGCTGCTGCTTTGTGACCTCAGGATCGTCGAGGACAGCAAGCTTCATCCTAGTGATTACCCCATTACTCCATCTTGGGCGGCCATTGAAGCCGAAAGCCACACGCTGCTTAGGGAATGCTGACAACAAACATCGTTGTTCCGTGTCAGCTGCAGGTCCGCTGAGAGACGTCAGCCAACAAGGCTGCATATGACCCTATCCGGGCATCTAGTTCGCATAGACAATTAATCACGTTTCCTGCACCAAACTAAACTAGAAATATTGATGGCTTGCGTCAACCACCACGCGCGTCGTCGCCTCGTGGTCTGGGGCGAGCTAGCCACGCTTACATCGGTGTGAGACTATTCGCAAACAACGGTGTAGGGCCTGACCTTTCCATGGCGCGAATCCGGGCGATGCGACCTGCAATCTGCCGTCTCCACAGGCATTATCTGGAAGAAAGAATTCTATGCAGGTCACATATGCAGGCACCGTGTACGAGTAGGTGTTCGTGGCTTTGTGTTCGATCGCGAGTCGTGTGGGAACAGAGGTATTTTCGGGACGGGCTTTTTCCCATATCCGGACCCGGATCCGGGTGGAGGGTACCAAGGTATGCGCGGGATACCTTTCCAGGCCCGGCATATACCGTTTGAAGTGAACTTAACTCACTAAGCGAGCAAGTAAAAGTAGATCGGAGAGGTGCCCTGGCGTTCTCGGAAATAATCAGAATCCCATCTACCTACAATGGGCGGCCGGGTGGCTCTAGACTCTGACTTCCATGGCACACTGACATGGCCCGGGGTTTACCCAGGCTTATCGCTGAGGTTGTTTGGGATCATGTGGATGCGGGAAAGGATAAGGAAGACAAGGCTGGGTAACGGAGAAGGTGTCTGAACCGTCCTCTAAAAGTTCCATCGTGCGTGGATAACATACGTATACCCTCCATCTATGACGTCGTAACGAACCACGCGGGTAAGGTGTCACGCCATGTGCGTAACGTCGTACTCGATTTCACGGCTTCGGCCCTATGCTGAACCATGAAGAAAGCAATATCGTTTCAAAGCCATGCAGTAGGACCCTCATCTTCCTGTTCGTCCATACAGATACTAGTGCCAGGTACCGACGGCGTGTTTTGCTCGAATCAGGCTATAACTCGACCTTTCCACCGGAACATTCGGGTCTTAACGTTCATAACCCCCCAACTCTGCCTGAACAGCGTGGGGGTTACATTGGGGACTGGTCACATAAAAGGGCCGACTCGACGCCGCGAATTCCTGCTTTGCAGCTGTTGTTCCCGCAACGCTGGTGGTAACAGTCGTCATTGTGCCGCTGGGGAAAGTGTGCCGGTCGCATCCGATACGCATTTGCGCCGGACAAACGTAACCGTAAGCGCTGCTCAAGCCGCACAGAAGAGATGTGCGACAGCACCCCACGTTTGCCGTGCTGTCAACCTGGTACCCTGGGACGATCTGCCTAACGGCTTGTCTCGCTCGTCCGTCAGTTCCGCCGGCACAAATGAGGATGGCTTTCCAGACTGTCAGTCCCATGCTCGTGCATCGCATCTACAGGAGTTGATGATGATCGTCACCCGGCTATATGCACATGAACGTTCCGAGAAGTGGCTGCATGCTGAGCGTGCGAGTCAGGAATCCTTCAGCGCCGCCATGCGACGATTTTGTTCCAACGAAGTTGCGAAGGAAGCTCGCCAAAGCGTTTGATTGCTGGTAAGCGGATTGGAGGAAGAACGTCCCCGCAGCAAGTACAGCAGTCTAGATGCAGTGGCACGGGTGGTGCTTACTGTAAAGTCACAGTGCACCAGCGCCGCACTGTAGCTTCTCGCCTTATCACCGAGGTAGATCGTGATCGCCCGTTAAGCCATGCGTTCCCTGCGAAGCTGCGTTGAGAATTGAGTGAGTGGAGTGGATACCAGCGTGCAATTCTGTGCCGTGAAGCTACCTGCATATCTACGTGTCGTCATTGTAATGAGAAATAAGAGAATGCCGGCCAGCAATCGGACCTATTTCAACAAGTGCTGCAATGCCATGTGTACGAGTATGCATCGCCCATGCATGGGGTACGTGCATCGCGATCTGACATGCACCGCCCAAAGCCAAACGCCGCTCGGCTGAACCCAAAGGCTATGTATGAGATACAATATTGCAAACAAGAAGGAAATGCCCCAAGACAAGTCGAAGGCAAGCAAATGCAAAGACAAGCAGTGCCGTTTTTCCCGCATGGTAACACAATCCCGCCGTGTGTTATGGGGAACGTACCCATCCAATGCAACCTGATCGTAAGGGCCGTAGTGCATCGTTGCCGGTCCGCGCCTTGTAAACCGCCCTCCGCCGACCCACCAAATATCATGACTCCTTGTTGCGCCCGTAGAAACACCGATTGAATAGGAAGCCTAAATGCCAATACGGAAGCTGGAGGTTGGCGTCGCACTTCAGGCTCCAGGCTGACACTATGTCATCGCCTTGAGAACCGTGCACGGAAAACCCATACGTCCCACGCCGACCATGCCAGCAAGTGGCAAGCGAGGTGATAACGTCGCTCCTGAAGCAATAAGCCGACAGTGATGCATGAAGATCTCGCGGACGTTGACAGTCCGAACGTCGTCGCCAATAAAAAAAAAACTCTTCGCAGAATCCTCGGGACTCAGGTAGCGAGGAAATCCCACCCACGAGCATGGATAATTTTCTCCCAATCCCATGAGTCCTTGTCCCCCTTGTCCATCCTGGCCCAAACCTCGTCGACGACCTCTTTTGCAAAACCGATATTGCCTAGGCCGGTACAGGCAATCAGACCGGTGAACGCCCTGTCGACCTCCACACGCTGCTCCTCTTCGAATGCAGCGCATCCAATGAGAAACAGTGGGAGCAGAACGTTGCTTTGTACCCAGCCTTCTGCTGGTAGGTCGTTGATGTAGCGTATGCCGTCGTCGACAGCACTCTTGATGAATGGATGTGGCTTCGAGTCTTTGGTCGTGCGATAGAGATAAACCCATGTTGCTTGACGATAAAGCATAGAAATGGTGTAGCGCGGGGATCCAGGTGTATGGGGGCATACCCATCCGCGAAGACCAGTGTCGATGGCGTGGGCGGCAAGCAAAGCCTCGTAGTCCATGACCGGCTCCTGTTTTTCATCAATGCGACTGCGTATCTTGCGTCGCAGGTTGCTGATCTTGGAAATGAAACCAAAGAGTCCATCAGATACGCCGATCAAGCCCGCAGTCTCCGGACTGATCTTAAAGGGGAGGTTAAAGTCGTCCATCATGGGGACCTCGGTGCCGTCGAGGGACGTGATCTGACTTGCAATCCAATGGTAGTAGAAGAACTCGTCGAAAAGGGTCTGGAATTCCGGGTTTGAGGACTTCTGGGTCATCGCGATCTGTTTTGCGGCAATCATATGCATCCGGTACTCGCCGGAGGTGTTACCATCGCAGATGGAATGTAGAAGATGTAGTAGAATCTGAGCCACGTTAGAGTCCTCGTAAACCATGACACCACCTTCGCCGGCCTTTTGTCGTTCGATGTCATGCTTCAGCAGCTGCAAAGCCTTGCCGCGGTGAAAGACCTGTCTGTCCTCGTACTCCTGTAACGGGTTGACAGAGTACATGTGAGAAGCCGACAGACACAGCACTGAGTGCATAAGGCCTTCGTGTTGAAGAGCCATGGGCAGCAGGATCTTGGTGAAGGGGTTCGATGACTTGTCCCCGTGTAGGGTCAAGACAGCACTCGCTCTGCTGGAGAAATGTTGCAAGAGTTGGCGGTCAAGATCGTTCTCAACACCTTCCATGAGAGGCGGAAGGTCGAACTTGACATCCTGACTTCGCTTCCGAGCTGTTTGGATGTTAGATTGGCCTACTTCGAAGGAGAAGGCAAGCTCTCCCCAGATGCGAGACTACATACCTTCTGCTGCTCGTTCTTTTCCACTCTTCCAGATTTCAACGGGCTTATACCCTTCACAATGAATGTTGTTCTTCTGACATGACAAACCTAGGCAAGATTAGTACCAGTTGGATGACTGCGGCTCAAGGGTGCAGTTACAGAATGGCTTGGTCTCGTCACACTTCTTCTTCCTTTTCCGACATGTTGTGCACCCAGTCTTGGATCTGGCTTTGGCCTGCTTAGCAAGAGTGGTGGGCGAGCGAGGAGGGTGTATCCTGGGCCGACCACGCGCGCGACGTATCCGTACGGGTTCGGTTGGGGATATGGGTGTGTCTTCCGGAGATGCCTCTTCCTTGACATCGGCTAGTTGAAGCTCCGTCTCCTCCACCTTGGGCACAACTTCAAGCGAACCCGTCCGAGCCTCTGTCCGCTCGTCTGATTGTGACTCTGAAGGGCTAAATATGGTGGAATCGAAATTGGGCGTGGTAAATGGGGAGTCGCTAGCGGACGACATGGAGGGCTGGGGCGATGAGCTGGTGCTCAAGCGGTTATGGGCGCCTGGCGGCGAAGGGCCGACGGAAACGGTCGAGATCATTCGAGCCAGAGTTTGGGGCGTTGGTGGACTAGGTGTGGGAAGAGGCGCGCATTGAATGTCCAGTCCGTACTGCGCGTCGATGGTAACACGAAAGAGCGATGTTCCTCTAGATGCGTCTGAGCCCGGCACGATCTAATGCAACAAGTGGCAACCAGGGTCGGTTTATCCTGTAATGCTGCCGGCCAATGCTAAGCAGAAGGGTACAAGTGGTACAAGAACGCGGCAGCTGTTCCCATGAGAGTCGAGCAGAGTGTCGCAGAAAGGTCCAAGCGGTCCGCTCCTGATGCCTCGAGCGATCGCACGGTAGGTTGCGTGAGAGCGGGGGAATGCGTCTTTAGCGAGTCGTGGGCGTCCGCAGAGCGTCCAATAGAATCTGGGTGGAACTAACGGCAAAACTGCGTCGTTCCGAGATGAACGGCTGAGCTGAACACAGACCCGGTGCAGGCAGGGGTGAACGAAAACCAGCTGGGTTGGCTGCCAACGGTGGTAAGCGGTCCAAGTCGACGTCGGGCACACAAAAGGGAGGATGTGAGCAGCTTGAGCGTGCAGAGAAGCGACGGTCGAGTATATGAGGAGGCGTGCTTGAACTGGTGTGATATATGTCGACTAGGTAGGTATTAAAGTGCAGCCTGCGTAGCTTCGAACCAGGTTGCCGACCGAGCAAGGTAGAGGCGACAGGATATAGTGTGTTAAAGTAGCGTCGCAGCAACGACACCAATTCGCGTCTAATACTGGTAATGGAGGATAATCCTAGGACGAGTCCACTGGTCCCGCTGTAACCATCGCACTGGGCCGCCGTCGACTTAATACAGTGAGTAGGCCGACGCTCGCAGTGAAGCACCGGGCACGCAAAGGACAGTGTTGACGACAGGCCAAAACGTAGCGAGCACTGCACTTGGCTTTGCCATCAGTCGCCGGCGTGAGCGCTAAGTCTCCCGGAGGCTGTAAACCTCGTGAAGCATTGAAACGTGATGCTCCTAGCGTACTATAGTATGTATCGAATGGTGCATGAATCGCTTTCGAGCGGCTTCATATCTTGGTTCGCACGCCTAGCCACTCCTCAGATCCCGTTGGCTGCACCACCTACAGCTCAAAGTGGGCGGTCCAGGATTAGCACCACGTCTGGGTTGGGCGTCGCAAAAAGTCTCTGCGATGCATCGCACTCGTCTGATTGATCAGTCACTTGCGGCCAAAATCAATTCGCCATGTACATCATCTTCTTCCATGTGCTGCTTATTGTTATCACACAAACGCCATCAATTCACGGCCGCGCGCCCAAACAGTTAGTCAATACGCGATGCTTGCGGCGCCCCTAGCCGACAATCAGCCCCACGCTAGGATTCCCAGCCCATCGTGCAACATCTCCGCGATGTCTTGTGTGTGTGACCTGACGACACTACGTCTCCACGGTTTGCGATCCGGTCGAATCGGTCCTTATTCTCTAGTGGTAGAGAGTTATGGAGAGCAACAGGCAAGGCCACCTTGACATGCTGACAGCCCGACCAGGCCCTATTGAGTATTTCCAGCATCAAGCCACACCGGGCAAGTCAGGGATTGTGAGGCCTGAAGATCCTCAAAATCATGACAGCAGCGTCTGGTAGGTCCAGCGAATAACGGCCGGTCAAAGTTTATTTGAGATGTCATAAGCTCCCATGCACCCTCCCCACAATCGCTACGCCTATCAGCAGGTAGTAGTCCAAGCATTGCGGCATGCTCTAATTGGCGTAGGCGTTTCTGGCGAAAAGCAAACATGTTCGTCCAAAGCAAGGGCTTTCGCTTTGTAGATTTTT
Organism: Alternaria solani; assembly: GCA_002952155.1. Taxonomy (NCBI): domain Eukaryota; kingdom Fungi; phylum Ascomycota; class Dothideomycetes; order Pleosporales; family Pleosporaceae; genus Alternaria; species Alternaria solani. The sequence continues at coordinate 1,084,255 of CP022031.1, read as the reverse complement.
GTGCTTTTGATATTGTAGTATCGCGCAGTGGACTTTCCCTGCGTGCTGAGGATCTGGTTACTTTGCGGCCGGAGCGGGACGACGGGCACAAAGGCACGCTCCCAAAGTTGGCTCCGAGCGGGTTTCCGCAGTACCCTGACCTTCGGTCCTAGCCGAACGCTTTGACAGACGACTCGAGTGCAAGACCCAACAACAGCCCGCCTCTCCTTGCTTTGAAAAGCTGTTGAGCATGCTTCGTCTACATGATTCCTTGAGGCTTGAGGAAATGTGGACAGGAGTTGGGCAGCACTCTATAGCGCTCGTTCACGACTCACACCAGTATTGTGGTTCACAGGCGGCAGATAGCTGTGAATCAAGCTGTCAAGGCCATTTATTCAGCATGATTCGGTGGAAAGTATCATGTCTCGGGCCCGCCGTCTCGTCGCGATGTGGAGCCTAGTTTCTACTCTTGATCATACGGTCTCCAATTTGGAATCAGTCCTTCCCAAAGTTAATGCCCATGCTGACCAGTGTGATGACGCACCCACACTCAATGTGTAGTGTTGTGACCACCTCGAGGGACCAGATGAAGATGGGTCAGATCGTTGTCCCTGCGTTGTGATAGCGGCGCTCTGATGGCTGACGGTCATTAGCCCGTTCTTGCGTATTGAAAACCCGGACGCATGCAGCCGAAGAGGACAGGCGAATGACTTGCATTGTTAGCGGCGTGCTTTAGCTGCGGGGTCACTTCCCGTCCCATTCGTCAGCGACGCAGACAACAGTTGCATGTGGCTGCATGTGCAGCAAGTGTCAAGCTATGCTCAAAATACGTCTGGTCTGGAGCAGGGCGATTCGCGATACTAGCATCCAGGAGTCTGTGAACGGCGTGCGAGAGAACGAACGATGGTCCCATTTGACACCCGTCATGACGTCTTCGCCGGGACCCGCGTGAGTATATATCATCAGGAGATGATCGGATGCGGGTGTGCCCTGGGAGCCACCCGTATCCACTGGAAACAAGCTGGGATGAAGTTTGTTGAATGCGCAGTGCGACTTGTGCATATTTGTGGCGGGTTGGACATTGCGCATGCCGGTCTCGTTCCGAAGTTCCGCCTGTGATGCTAGCAGGACTTTGTTCGCAGCCTTGTACCCGGGCTCCGAGGCTGGTATTCTCAATGGTGTGATGGTTCCATGGGGTGAGTGCCTCAACAGCGCCTTCGCAGATCTCCCATCTCACCTAGACACTTGCCTTTTTCCCTTGCCATGACAAAAGCATGACTCTGTAGGTCTTGCAGTGGATGCATATGCGGGCGGGTGATCGACTAATTTCGAATGTACGGAACTGTCTGTAGCCGCTACCTGCGAACACGTATGCGGCGGGGCCTGCTTGACACTTCCAAGGTTGATATGCAGTACAGGTTGCATACCATAGGCGCAGGCTAGCGAGTCACACCAAGACCAAACCAGTGGGCGGAAACGACGTGGGCATAGAAATGCTTCTAGTGGCATATAGTGCTGCGAGGAGCTTGGTGGAATGTTTCGGACTGGAAAGCTGAGTTCCGTAGCTGCAGATATCATACGTACTATCATACCCTGGTATCGTTCCTTCAAGACCAGAAACCTGTGTCCAAGTGAGCACTGAAATGGGCCACGAGGCAGTAGGTGTTTTGTGCTGGACCCTGGAATCATGAGGCTCACAGTGGCAGTGAGACTGCGGTCACGTGGATTGGCAAGAGGCGCGCGGATTATCGGTTTCGCCAGTTCCGACGCCGCCGCGCTTTGACGCGTTCCGTGTCTTGCTGGTCCAGCATCTGTCGAAGCAACATCACGACTTGACTATTCCATCCAGCGCGTGTCCACTCCACTATGCACTTGGAGCCTGAGAATCGCCTGCATCATACTGAATAGCGACCGCTACCATGTTCAACTTCACTCCTCTGCTAGGCGCGCAGAGCTCCTCGCCAGCGTCGCAGTCACTGTTGGAATTCGATGGGGGCATACAAATCTTGATCGATGTTGGCTGGGACGAGGACTTCAGCGTAGAGAAACTCAAGGAAATTGAGAGGTAGGTGCATAATCTGGCCGCGATTGCAATGTGGATGCCAGATGGAGTGTGGGCTGTGGATGCATGCGACACAGGCCCGGGAAACACTGGCAGCAGCAGGTAGCAAAGTCGCTAGGTAGCAATACACGATACACACACGACGACTAATCCAGACGCTGCAGACATGTCCCCACCCTGTCCTTCATCCTGCTTACTCACGCAACCACTGCGCATCTCGGCGCCTACGTACACTGCTGCAAGAACTTTCCTCTATTCACGCGCATACCCGTCTACGCGACAAACCCCGTCATATCCCTCGGTCGGACGCTGCTCCAAGATCTGTACGAATCCACGCCGCTTGCATCGTCGATAATCCCCACCGAGGCTCTCAGCGAGTCCGCCTACTCCTTCTCCTCAGCACTCAAGGGCGGCAAGAATCCCAACATCCTCCTCCAAGCGCCTACGTCGCAAGAGATTGCCGACTACTTTGCCCGCATCAACCCCCTCCGATACTCGCAACCGCATCAGCCTATCCCTTCGCCGCATTCGCCCCCACTCAATGGTCTCACCATTACCGCATACAGCGCCGGGCACACACTGGGAGGTTCAATATGGCACATACAGCATGGCATGGAGTCGGTCGTCTATGCCGTCGACTGGAACCAGGCCAGGGAACATGTTCTCTCAGGAGCTGCGTGGCTGGGAGGACCCGGCACCGGTGGCGCTGAAGTCTTGGAACAGTTGCGTCGTCCAACAGCCTTGATCTGCAGCAGCAAGAACACCAGCATGGTAAAGGTGGCCAGGCCGCCTAGCAAGCGAGATGAAGCCCTTCTCGAGATGATTCAAGATACCGTGGCCAAGGGCGGAACCGTCCTGATTCCATCAGACTCAAGCGCGCGTATACTTGAACTGGCATATCTGCTCGAAGAGGCCTGGGAGCGCGAGACAGCAAACGCCGAGGGTGGCAGTGCACTACGAAGCGCAAAGGTCTACCTTGCAAGTCGGACAGGTGGTGCAACAATGCGCTATGTGAGGAGTATGTTGGAATGGATGGAGGAGGGCATTGTGAAGGAGTTTGAAGCCAGTGCTGCCGACCAAGACCGAAGGAATAAAAACGGAAAAGAAGAAGACCGAGCCAGAGTCCCGTTCGACTTCAAGCACATAACGTTGGTCGAGCGCAAGACACGTGTAGCTCGCATGCTGGGCGCAACTGGGCCGCGAGTGATACTAGCAAGCGATGCGACGCTCGAGTGGGGATTCTCGAAAGATGCTCTTCGAAGCCTGGCATCTGATGAGAAGAACTTGGTCATACTCACAGAAAGAGCTGGTCAGCTGGGCGCACAAAAGAAGGGTCTCGGTCGATACCTCTGGGAGTTGTGGAACCAGCGCAATGCATCGCCGGGACAGGATGCTCCATCTATTGGTGTGATAGACGCCGCAGGTGACCAAGCACCATTCAACACTGTACGCACAGTCGCACTCGAAGGTGATGAAGTCCCGCTGTATCAGCAGTTCCTCGCTGGCCAGAGACAACGGCAGACCACAATGGGCGGCGACAATGCAGCGATGCTCGAAACGTCCGCTGACATCGTCGACGATCGATCTTCAACCGAGTCTGAGAGTTCAGAAGGCTCCGGTGACGGATATCGGGGAAAAGCGCTCAATGCAACCGTTGCCCTTCAACACGCGCGGAACAAACTGGGTATGACAGACGCCGAATTGGGTGTCAATGTACTCATACGTCGGAAGAATGTTTACGACTACGAAGTGCAAGGAAAGAAAGGAAAAGAGAAGATGTTTCCGTTCCAGGCCAAGAAGCGTCGCGCGGACGACTTTGGTGATCTCATTCGCCCCGAAGATTTTGCGCGTGCTGAAGAGGAGGACAACACTGCCGGAGAAGCTCTTCGTGGTGAAGGGACAAAGAAGGAGAATGCTGTTGGCCAGAAGAGAAGATGGGATGATCTATTAAACAGCACCGACGCCAACAAAGCCAACGCCAATCAAAAGCGTCGAAAAGACAAGGAGGTTCGAGAAGGCGAGGATGCGGAATCGGACAGCGAACCAGAAGACGATCCAGACAAGGTAGAGGGACCGTCGAAAGTCATCATCGAGTCGGAGACTCTGGAGATCCGGTGTCGGATTGCCTTTGTCGACTTCTCGGGTCTGCACGATCGTCGCACAATCCAGCAGCTTATTCCGCTTATCAAGCCTCGCAAGCTGATCCTCGTGGGCGGCGAGGAAGGCGAGACTCTCGAGCTCGCAGAAATCAGTCGAATAGCACTGAATGCGAACACCGACTCTGCCAACGCCATCGATGTCTTCACACCCGCCGTCGGCACGATGATTGACGCCAGTGTTGATACAAATGCCTGGAGTGTCAAGCTCAGCCGCAGCATGGTGCGCAACCTGCGCTGGCAGAACGTTCGTGGCATGGGCGTTGTGGCCATCACTGGCCGCCTCGCAGCTGCAAGCCTTGAGCCCAAGGTCGAGGAAGAAGCGGACACGCCAGCGAAGAAGAAAGCTAGACTCGATGCTCCTGCTATCCCTGTGTCTAGCGACAAAAACGATGAGACGCCCGTCCTCGACGTCGTTCCTACCAATATGGCTACCGCTGTCCGATCCGTCGCGCAACCCTTCCATGTCGGCGATCTTCGTCTTGCCGATCTGAGGAAGCTCATGAATGCCAATGGCATGCAAGCGGAGTTTAGAGGCGAAGGTGTACTGGTTATTAATGGTACGGTGGCTGTGAGGAAGACGGCTACTGGTCAGATTGAGATTGACGGAGGAGCGTATGGTAATTTGGATCCAAGGAACAATGATGCTGCAACGTTCTCTAGGGTCAGGAGACAGATCTATGAGGGTCTGGCCGTAGTTGCGGGAGGCTAAACGTTGAGAAATACGACTTGGGTATTATACTGTGCGTTTATTTTTACTTTACATTCTTCCACTGCTGAGAGACGGAGCTGAAGGAAAGTATATGACCGAACAGAGTATACATTGCGACAGTAAAGATGATCTTAGGACCTGCGATGATTTCATGCATATCATTCCCGATCGGTTGATCTGGTCTGTGGGCAATTCCTATCTACTCTGTTGTATGTCATCGTGCTGGTCTAACTATGTGTAGAGACAGGCGCATTAATGCGCATCAATACAACAATGTCCCAAGGTCTTTAAGGCTGGGTGAAGTGAATTCCTACCGGTAAACCGACTTCCCTTCTGGAGCAAGGCCTCCCGCAGATGGTCTTCGCACAAAGAATGAGTCTACTCTGGTATAAGGCATAAGTTCTGTATACGTCTAGCCAGTTAGGATCGATTGTTTTGTGAGTCTCTTAGTCCGGTGAACACATCTCATCTCAGTTGAGTATGCACTTCTGATCGGTAGAGAGACGCCGAAGACGGGCCGATTCGGCGTCTCCAGATACAATACTCCTGCTTGATACCATAGTTAGCCCCGGAGTTCTCTCCTGGCAAGCTCGTTCGCCATGCTACTCCATGGCTACAATGTGTCATGTTCGAACAGTTGTCTCAGAGAGAAGCCTGAGCTGTCGTAGCTGGTAAATCGGCGATCTTCACACTTCTGGTCCACCGATCAGGGTCAAATTCTGGGCCCTGAGCTTACCACCTTCTCGATCGTCAAGAGAATGTGCCGGATTTTATACTTGCATGTACCGGTAGAAGCTAGAGAAGACCTCGGGATGGCCGTAAAAAGAGGGGCACGCGAAGTATACAACTGCGACGCAATGGCACGATGCCCGAACCCAGCCTTTACACTTCTGAGAACCCAAAGCCGTTTTTCTGTACTACATTTGCCGGCCTGCTGTAACGCGCGCAAAGCCAAAATCGGTCAGGCTTACGATGCCATCCCGCGCTGAGGAGGAGCAAGCCCTCGGTCACTCAGAGTTTTGGGACGAACGGTATGCAAAGGCTGACAGCGACAAGCCAACCCACGAATGGCTCCGCGCATTCGATGAGCTAGAGCCCTTTTTCAAGAAGCATCTGTTCGACAAGGAGAAGGATCAGGGAAAGAATGCCAAGATTCTTCACTTGGGGAGCGGGGACAGCGTATGTTCCCCCTCAACGATAGATCGAAGCGATACAGGCTGCACGATACTGGGGACGCAGATGATACTGTTCTCCCCGTTGATGTGTTCTGAACTGCACTATGGGAACCCGCATCGTTTTTGTGACCACGTCTTCACAAGGCTGACACATTGTTAGACAGTCCCGTACGATCTGCTAGAGCGAGGGTATACGAACCAGCTCTGCGTTGACTTTTCCACGGTAGTCGTCGATCTGATGAAATCACGACACCTTGATAAAACCCAGGTTGAATGGAGAGTTGGTGATGTTCGGGACATGAAAGACATCGAGACCAAGTCCGTGGATGTCGCCTTTGACAAAAGCACTCTAGATGCGATGATCTACGGAAGTCCATGGAGTCCACCTGAAGAGGTTATGAACAACTGTGGAAGGTATATCAGTGAAGTGAGTGTGAAACAAAAGTCTAAGCATACCGGCTTCAACAAATGCTGACTGTGACAAGGTTTGGAGAGTCTTGAAAGACGACGGCGTATTTCTGTATATCAGCTATCGGCAACCGCACTTTACCAAACCGATCCTGAATCGCAAGAATGAGTGGGATCTCGATATGGAAATTTTGGGTGAAGGCGATAGTTTTGAGTACTTTGGCCATATCCTCAGGAAGAACAGCTCGGGCGCGAGCCGAAACCACGATTGACGATACTCTAGTTGGGAATGAAGCAAAAAGATCAAAGAGGCACTCAATGGTTTGGATGATTGTGATAGTAGGATACCTTCTGTCCAAGTGCAAGGAATATTAGTGACCATAAGACTTGCTCCAAGAGAGATCTCTAGGTACAACCACCCCATTTTTATCAGCACACTAACATAAGAAGCAGCTAGTACGCCTAGACTCCAAGCCCCGAGAATATGGTCGGCCGTTCTGTAGTGTAACTAATCATGGGAAATGCAGGCAAGACGACGTCCGCTAATCCCAATGTCGGTCTCTTTTCTTCTCCAGACAGCAACGCCTCTCAAATTAACGAGAACACCACATTGTCGTCCGGGACAGAACTGATAGCCCATTCTTGTTTTCCAGGGTGAGCGCAACTGGAGTGGAACTTTCGAAGGCATTACACCGTGGTACACGACACAGTTGACTTCCCATCTTTGAATCCCGGCGTGCAAACGATTGGTGCAGTGCTTTCGAATACCAGCTCAACACTGCCGTTCTTCGTCCCTGTGAATTGTATGTTGGCAGAAACGTTCGCCGAGTTGATGCCAAGTCCAGCTCCAAAGGTGAGGACATCGCGGGTTATGTTGAAGCCACCACCTAACCCGAAATCGCTCGACCCTGCCGTAAGCCCACCTACATTACACACGTTAGCGAAAGTAAATTGAAAGGCGACGCGAACAACACACCTCCGTACGATCCACCGGCTTGCCAATTAATGCCGCAGCCTACGCCAATATCGCCAAATGGTGTAAGATTGCCCGCAGCTGCGACATTGCCAGCACCGCTGGTCGATGTGACGTTTTTGTCCAGGGCCGTAACATCGATATCGTTGGCTCTCCTGTTCTGGTGTGGTGTTGCCAATGCTAGCATTTGCATAGCAAGAAAGGACAAGACGAGTTTAGTAAACATGTTGTCGACAATGTTGTACTACAAATTGCTTAGAACAAAAGAGTGCCGTTAAACGTCCGTAGTGAGGGCTGTAGATAGGAAAGTGTGCGGAAGGTAAGCAAAGTTTTCTTTGTAGTCGGTGCATATCATGGTTTGATGATCAGGGGCCATGACGTCGTCTCTAGCATTACTTGGGATATTCACCTGCTCAGTGCTTATGGTCCAGGTATTTCTTTATTTCTACTGTGCTAAAGTATGTTCTGGTCGATCCGGTAATTGCGATGTGAAGAAAGAACGACCATTCGGACCGGACCCAAGCTCCCGTGTCGAGCATCGTAGGCCATATACCCCGTTAATAAGTTCAATCAGCCCCACATGTATCTGCAAACCTTATTTCGACCGTGGGGCTTACGCACCCTGTTCAGATTCTCCTGCGGTCAATGTGGGGGTTCTTACCAGATGGAGTGCGAAGAGACAAGCTGAGTGAAATCTAAACATCATGACTTCGGCGAGATTTCGGTACTTCTCTCAGAAGCTTTGGGCTGTATTATAGAATCTCACGGGCCAACCCCTGCCGTAAGCATTGCTGACGCAGATCACATTTCCAAGACGGGAGACTATCTGTGTCGGATTGTGCACAGCCATATACCGCCACCGTTATATATGGAATCCCTTCTACTAAGATCGAACAACGTCCACCTTGTGTCCCAAATTATCCAGGATGCTCAACCATTTGGCTCTTAGCCTACTCTTAGGAGTAGTGCATTTAGTTGTTGGTGAAGGGTCCTACGTACCCTATTCGACATCAAAGAACGAATCGCATCTTCATACTCATGATGGAGGGTTCACCCCAGACTTCTATCTCTCCGTCACATACGAAAACCACTCCGTAGCATGCCAGCATCGTATGTCTGCACTGGTTAATGGCACATCCCCTGGACCTGCACTGCGTCTTCCAGCAGGAAAGACCAGTTGGGTCCGCGTCTGCAACGACATGGAAGAGTTCAACACAACCATGGTACCACCAATCCCAGATGCTTATACCTGAATGTACTGCGTCTGACACATATCAGCATTGGCATGGCCTTACCCAACGCACGGCGCCTTTCAGTGACGGCTCGCCAGTCAGTCAGTGGCCCATTGCACCCCACAGATGCTTCGACTACGAGATTCACCCTGAAGTTGTGGATGCGGGAACCTACTTCTACCACTCTCACATTGGCTTCCAGGCGATCTCTGCAACTGGACCGCTAATCATTGAGGACTTTGGCATTCCTCCGTTCGAGTATGATGAAGAGCGTATGGTTTTCCTCCAGGACTACTACAACAAGACTGATGTGACGATGGAGCATGGGCTCATTGCGACACCATTTGTTTGGACTGACGAGACGAATGCGGTACTCTTGAACGGCGTTGGTGTAGCTATTGGTGAAACTGCTGGCCAAGGCAACTGCCAACTACCGGTGATCGATGTAGAGCCCGGGAAGACGTACCGCATGCGCTTTGTTGGTGCAACAGCCATATCCATGGTCTCATTCGGTATCGAGGGCCACTCCAAGCTCGACGTAATTGAGGCAGATGGTCATTACACCAAACCCTACACCACAGACCACATGATGCTGTCATCCGGACAACGTTTCGACGCGCTTCTTAAGACGAAGTCAATAGAAGAACTCGGGAACAAGACCGACTACATCATCCAGTTTGAGACGAAAGATCGACCCACCGTCTACACTGGGTTCGGCATTCTACGCTACCCAAGCCATGGACCCAAGATAACTTCTGCACCCACGGTAGCTCCTCTAACTCTTACAAACGCTACCTACGACTTCCTCGAATACGCTCTTGAGCCATTGGTACCCAACAACTTCCCCCATGCCTCCGAAGTGACCCGCCGCGTTCACGTGAGCAATGTGCAACTCAGGCAATCAACCATTATCTGGCAACTCGACGGCCTGAACTGGACGGAAAATCACCCGGCCAACAGCCCCCCATACCTGGTCGACATCTACAAGAATGGCCCTGCAGCGATGCCAAACTACACCGCAGCCATGGAGAATGGCGGCTGGGACCCCTACACGCTGACCTGGCCTGCCAAACTCGGTGAGGTCATCGAAATCATTTTGGAAAACACGGGTAGTATCGTGGACAACAACAGTGGATTCGACTTCCATCCCTTTCACCTGCACGGTTCCCACTTCTATGATTGTGGAAGTGGGAATGGAACATACGATCCTGTTGAGAACGAGAAGAAGCTAGCAAACTATAATCCCGTGCAGCGCGATACTACGAACCTGTACCGTTACCGTTCCAGGGGCACGGCAGGAGATGACGAGGGTTGGCGATGCTGGAGGTTGCGTGTCCAGGATGCGGGATGCTGGATGCTTCACTGTCATGTGCTTCAGCATATGATTATGGGAATGCAGAGTGTATGGATTATGGGCGAATGGGAAGAGATCGCGCGGATCCCGTACTCGGGCGCGCAGGGGTATCTGGACTTTGGGGGTACAGCTTATGGAGGGCAGGATATCTCGCCGGTTGCTTACCACTGGAACGAGTGAATTGCTCAAGCTAGAGTTCTCCCTCTTCTTGATCTTCAGCTTCTCGGCCCTTAGACTTCATTGTCCTTTTACTTCCGCCGTGTAATACCATCTTGAATTGTATATGCTCCAATTTTCCCTGTTTCCTCACACAGCTGGATTGGTAGTCCGAGTATGAGGGATAACCCAGTTCTCATTCTCCCGAAAACGTATCCAAAAAGTCTTGACCTTGGTTGTGCGCTAAATGATTCGCGCAGTGTTGTGTTTTGTCTGGAATGTAGTGTTACAAGTCGGGATTGTGCGGCTCTTAGCTTCTTCCGCAAGGAGCTCGTTGTCAGTGGGCAGTTTTCACGTGGAATTCTGCGCCGTGGATTTCGATCACGATGTAGAAGGAAGGTTGCGCGACAGCATAGTATGCCTTTGAAACGCGGCTTACCGTGTCTATGCGCCCAATGAGCCAGTTCACGCAACAATAGGACGAAGAACCGAGATATCATTGGAGATATGAGAGCAAATGGTTTCAGCCTATTACAACAACGAGCAACTTGATGCTTTAAGAAGGCTTCCACTATCATCCAATGTACCTCGCATATCTGCCAAATTGATCGTCCACTCTCAGCCGGTCCATATCTTCTTCCCTCAAGCATATTGCGACCGTTATGTTCCCCTCGAGTGTTTTGGGCATGAGAAAAGCTAGTCCTTCCAGTGCCTGAAAGCGCGGCCTCCGAACAGCTTCAGGCTTGCCCAGTCCAAGGTTAAAGTCCAACTCGAACGCTTGTACCCTTGACCAAGAACTGAGTATCAAGTCCACAGACATGTCAAAATCCGCCGTAGGAGAGAAAACAGCTTTGTTCGGTGTACGACTAAGGAAGGTGGCAACGGCGCGAGCGTGGGACTCTACCATGGACGTCTTAGGGTCTAGCTCCGATCGAAGTTGAAATGCTACAGTCTCCAGTGGTTTGGAAACTAGCGTCTCAACTGGAAATGTGCTGTATACGCTGTCCTGTATGGGCCCCGGATACATTGGCGAGATCTTGAGATGTGGCCGTACATCAACAGCACGGGCTATCGTTGATCGAGCAGCCGGATAGAGCCGTGGTAGACGAGCTCGTTGAATTGACTGCCATATCAAGGCAGTCAAAGCATCATCGGTAGAGATGTACGCCGGCGCACATATAGACTCTGATGCAACCGACTTGAGAGACGCGAGTGATCTGGAAGAAAACTCGAAGTAGGCCCACACGGACTTAGGCCGGGGGGATGACGCTTGATTGGGAGCCGAAATTGACGATTTGGGTTTCACAATATGGCGATCGAGCTCTGAACCGGGTGTATACGAGTCTTCGAGTAAAGGGACAATGTTGTGCCGCGCAACATTGCCATGCAGAAGCTCCTCGCTTGTGAAATTTTCGTCGTAACAAGCCTTGGAGAAGAGGCGGATTACGTGGGCCTGGCCAGTCATATCCATGGTGTTGTGCTGTGCGAGGAAGGTCAATAAAAGACCACCCGTGATGAAATTGGCTTGGATGAGGAACGCTGGTGCAGATTCCGAGTTGGTCCGATCAGGAAAGGTTTTGCGTGGTGCAATAATCTCCTCGTCCAACATGGACATGGGGAACCCAGCATGTATAAGGCTGTCCATTGTTGGTGCTGAGGCATCGCGACTGAGGTCTTTTACGATAAGGGAGGGCGCCTCCGCTGACGTCTTGAATTTGTATACACCTGTGTTTCCTTCTCCTGAGCCTTCGTTGCAGACATCGCATGCTAGCCAAGGAAAGCCTGCATATAGTCGCTTGAGTCCGTTCCTCAGCGTTTCGACTATTGCTTCGTGAGAAGAGGCATCGCTTAGTGTGAAAGCGAAGCATATCTGAGTGTTCATCGTGAGGAACGGATGCTGTCCGAAAACGTCTAGTTGATCTTCCATTTTGGTGTCAAGGGTCGTTTTCTTTGGAGCTGCTGGGAATCCTGGTGGCTATCCACAGTTGCGCGGCGCAAGGGCGCAAGTTGCCCCTTTGTTTTGTACGAAGATTCGCTTGACATTATGAGTCATATTGAGTCACTATGTGTACATCTGAGCGTGTCGGAACGATCCGTATTTGGCGCCCCTCTCTAGAGCGCATCAAGCTAGCAAGAGCATTCGGACCTTGGAAGCATGAGCACGAGCGTTCGCTGATTATCACGTGCCATACGTCATCACAAATGCACCATATTTACTTAAGAAGCACGACAATAAAGCGGTTAGTCAGAAAGAGAGTTGACATCCACGTCAGATCGTTTCTCGTCATTCCCAGACACTTTCCCTTCTCGACGTTGAACTCCCCTTCCCGAAAAGACTATATCTACCTACTTCGCCCACACTGAAAAACATCCATCAGCATACTTCAACTATCCACTGTCAGATGCCGCATCTCACCGGACGTGTGATAGCCATCACGGGTGCCGCTAGTGGCATCGGCCTGGCTACAGCTCGACTACTCCATTCCAGGGGTGCATCTTTAGCCTTAGCGGATGTCTCCGAAGTAGCTCTCAAAGATTTTACCACAAGCCTTCCACTTTTGCCAGGCCAGAAAGTCATTTGCACAGTCGTCGATGTGACGGATACCGCGCAGGTCAACTGCTGGCTCGACGAGATCATCTCGAAGTTTGGCAAGCTCGACGGAGCAGCGAACATTGCAGGAATTGCTGGACCACCCACACTCTTACAAGACATGACTGATGAGACATGGAACATGGTGCTGTCAGTCAATGCTACAGGCGTGTAAGTGAGAAAATCACCGGACTTCTGAGTGCAACCGGAGCTTAACGACAAGCTGGCAATGCTAACTGCTGGTATCACAAAGTTTCAAATGTCTCCGCGCCGAACTGAAGCACATGGCTGACGGAGGCTCTATTGTGAATGCCGCGTCTGTAACCGGCCTCATAGGAGTTACCAAATCAGGTCACTATGTTGCTTCGAAGCATGCTATAATAGGACTGACTAAGACCGCTGCGAAAGAAGCCGGCTCGAGGAACATCCGAGTCAACGCAGTTGCACCGTAAGTCAACTTCATACCTACTTTAAGTAGCACTCGGCGAGACCAGTGCTGACCAAAATACTTCGCAGAGGATTCATCCATACTCCCATGCTTATTGAAGCAAGTGAGGAAGCGAAACGGCAAGGGGGAACCGAGGCAAGCACGTGGGCAAATCCTGAGACTGTTCCCCTTGGACGCCTCGGACAAGCGGAGGAAGTAGGCAAGCTCATAGCATGGCTGTTAAGTGACGAAGCCAGCTATGTCAACGCTGAGGTTGTGAGGGTCGACGGCGGAATGCTTGGTTAGATTCCCATTTTGGTGAGACTGCGTGAGTGTGACGTGCCCCGTTCCTGATTTTTTGGCCGTCTGTTTCCTGTCTCTTTCGTGACCAAAAATGGAAGGCTGTCGTTGGAAGTTCTCTGCTATGCCCAAATCGTGCATTGTGTAGAGTGTGATGAATATTGTGTTCTCACAAATTGGTGGGTAGAGGCACCGTCATGACACGCGGCAGAGGAAGACAATTAGCTGAGGGTTGATACCGGTAGGGATGTGGGGCCGGGGTTTAGCGTCGGCGCATGGTTTAGCAGCGCGTCTCAATCCGGTTGCTCGGCCAGGCAGCCGCGCCTTCCTCCACGAGAGTGTCCACGAGAGTGTAAAGTCGCTTTTTCAGTCTCTAGAAGACCTACTGTATCGCGATAACTATCAGGCTACACCTTTAGAGAGAATTTCATAATATATATAGCTTTAGTTTTGTTTCGCTAGCTCTGCCGTCTACGTTCCCTAGAACTCAAACCCGATGATTATCGGGATACAGTAGGCCTCCACCAAGACCGAAAAGCGAATCCTACACTCTTTTATCATCTGAGTCACCACTGTACTATGTGCCGCGCCTTCCTCTTCCGGACGGCTACCTATCGCGACTGCACCTACGCTGAATGAGCGTGGCACGGCCATGTGGTTCCAGACTTTCGAGCATTTGCCATCCCTTGCGATAACGGTTGCCTACAAAGCCCTTCAAGGCTCTCAGTTCCAGTCAACTTTCTCTTCCTTCCACGTTCTACATTCTATCCAGTCATGCCACCACTCAAAGGCACGCGAGATGTCGTCCAAGGCATTGGTCACAACTCTTACGACGCCATCATTGTTGGTGGTGGATTGGCGGGCTTGGTGCTTGCCAATCGACTGAGCGAGGATGAAAAAAAGAGAGTGTTGGTGCTCGAGGCTGGCGCCAACCATATGGGCGATCCAAGGATCGACACTCCTGGTTTGATGGCAACATTGTGGGAAGACCCGGAGTACGACTGGGGCTTCTGGTGTGAGCCGCAGGTAAGAAAAGCCCATTTGCAGCGTCTTGCCTGGTAGAGGAGCTAAGCGCACTCCAGAAACACCTCAATGGCCGTCAGATTCAGCAACCACGGGGAAAGCTTCTTGGAGGCTCGTCCGCCGTCAACTATACCGCCATTCTCTATCCTAGCAGTCGCAACTTCGATGCATGGGAATCCCTCGGCAACCAGAGCTGGTCGTGGGCCAAGATCAAGCCGTACTTTCGCAAATATCACACGTTCGAAGCTGGTTCCAAGTCGACATCCGAACTACTCGGTTTGGACAAGTACATGGACCCCACAACGCAGGGAACAGACGGCCCGCTGTCCCTTACTCATACAGACACCTATGGTCCTTTCAACGCTGCTTGGGACCAAGTATTCAATCGCTTCGGCATGAACGACTCTCTCGATCCCATCAACGGTGTCAAGTTAGGTGCATTCACGCCTCCCAACTGCATCAAACAAGACGGAAAGACCAGATCCTACTCCGCTTCAGCGTATTACGATCCAAGCGTCCAGGCACGTGCAAACTTAGAT
Source organism: Alternaria solani (assembly GCA_002952155.1). Classification (NCBI taxonomy): domain Eukaryota; kingdom Fungi; phylum Ascomycota; class Dothideomycetes; order Pleosporales; family Pleosporaceae; genus Alternaria; species Alternaria solani. The sequence goes on along the minus strand of CP022031.1, from coordinate 1,069,169 downwards.
GTTGTCACTGAAGTTCTCGTCTCCAAAGTTCTTTTCGAATCGCACGATTCTGCCATTGTTACCAAGGGCGTGCAAGTGCAATGTCGCGATGGTTCGCTGCACGAAGTGTACGGAAAAGAAGTCATCCTCTCTGCTGGTTCATTTCAATCCCCGCAAATCTTGGAGCTTTCGGGTATCGGATCGAGCAAGGTTCTCGAAAAGCACAACATCACGCCTGTCGTAGATAACCCAGCAGTCGGTGAAAATCTCCAGGACCATGCCTTTGCTGCACTGTCATTCGAGGTAGCCGACGGCCAGATTTCTGGAGACGTACTTCGCGACCCAAATGTCATCGAAGCGTTGCTCAAACAATACACAGAAAATCGAACAGGCCCGTTCACGGGTATGCCAATGAGTGTGGCGAACCTGCCCATGGTCGGACCGGATGGCGCTATGACAGGGGAAGCGACGCGAAACCTAGTCAGCAGCTTCCTGGATAACACCTTGCCAACGCTGTCGCCCAGCCAGAAGGCTCAATACGAACAGCTCCGCTCCTTGGTCCTTGACCCCAAGCAAAGCTCCTCACAATCTGGCATCTTGGCGAGCCAGATGCATTTCAATCCTGGCAAGACAAGTATGAGCGGAGCTATGGCCAAGCTTAAGCCAGGCAATTACATCTCATTTACAGCTGGCCTCCAGCACCCGTTCTCACGCGGCAGTGTTCACATCCGAAGTGGCAACCCTCAAGATGCTCCCATCATCGACCCCAATTACCTTTCGCATCCTCTAGACGTTGAAATTATGGCTCGCTGCATCCAGTTTGTAGCGACAATCGCCACCCAGAGTCCCATGTCGGAATTGCTGAAGCCGGAGAGTCATCTCCCAGAGGGTGTTGACTTTACGTCGCTAGAGGATGCACGCCGGATTGCGCGTGAGCGGCTCTACACAACCTTCCATCCGACTTCGACGTGCGCAATGTTGCCCAGTGAGCTTGGTGGTGTTGTGGATGACCACTGCCGAGTGTACGGTGTGGAGAACCTCAGGGTCGTAGATGCCAGTATCTTTCCGATGATTACTCAAGGCAATATCCAGGCGACTGTATACGCGGTCGCAGAGCGGGCTGCTGATCTGATCAAGGGCGACTGGGAAGCGTCAAAAGAAGGCGGCCCCTGAACGGAACGATAATCGGGCATGTCCGAGCCCTTAGTTGGTGTGGGGTGGCTCAAAAGTCATTATGTGTACATTTGGGCGTGTCTAGACGATCCATATTCATAGAGCGTTCTAGACCGTTTCCAGATACCCAATATTGCACTCACATGGCCAAGGGCTAAAATAACCCAATTTCAAGGTTCAAGTCTCGAGCTACCCGTTGGAGTGATCTAGTGTTCTTCTGCTCCCAAAACGCCTGCAAGACAACAATGACTTGCTTGTAGTAAGGATGATTATCCAGTACACCATCGGCAAGATCTGTGATGCAATCGAGCACCAAGCTCCTGTCAACGTCGGACAGACTGGGTGGTTGAGAGGCAGCAGCGACTAATGGAAAGAGCAGCCCCGACCAAAGTCCACGAGTCAAGCTTCCAGCTTCAGCCCTCAACTTATGTGCTGTCGTGATGATATGACGCACTGCGAACGCCACTGTCACGTCTTCTGGAACAGTGCTGTTCTGTCGTTGAGCCAGTCCATTTTCTAGCTGGTAGTTTTGAGCCATGATTATGCCACCATAGCGCGTCAGATCCCACATAATATGCTCCTCTGGCGTACCGTGTTCACTTGGCCACAGCAGCAGGCGTTGAATTATCCCAGGTTCCATCACCGCACATAGCAGGTCCACCAGACTACATGGGAGCCCAAGGCAGTCATCGATACCTGTTTGAAGTCGGCAATGTTTATACCAGATGTGTAATGTTTCCGTTCTACGGCCAAGCGTATGGGTGGGTAAGTCCATGACTCCGATGAGTGGAACGAAATCCGCCGTTTGCTCATTTAGGCGCGTGAGGACGTCTCGCTCCAAAAGGATAGATGATATGCCGTTGAGGTGAACTGTCCAAGGCAAGCCGTGCATCATCTAGGAAGTTTAGCATGGCCTTTTCTATCAAAAGGGTGGTTTGACTGACGCTAGTAGAGCACAGCAACAAGCCAGCATATATGGTGGCTTTTCTCTCTACAAGTTCCGGGTATGCTAGATCATGCCTAAATTGTTTGACGCTTTGAATGTAGCACTGCTCGACGAGCGGCGCGTACTTCAAGTCGAGTGTGACCTGGAAGGCGATGCAACCTGCAACGAGTGCCTTTGATCCCGCAAACACTTCAAAATACCGTTCCGAGTGTGATCTGACACTTGATACCAGTTGGGCAGCGCCCCAATCGACGACTGCGAAAGTTATTCACGGGTCTGGCGGAATTGGTGAAGCACGTACAATCTTGCAGTATTCGTTTCGCCATATCTGTAAGAGAGTCAAAGCCCTCTACCCCTAGATAGTAAACAAGAGGTTTACTGTCCAATTCCGGAATCCCGCTGCTTGGAATAAGGGGCTGTTTGGGTGGGTTGTCGTCACACCTGTAAGCACGGCCAGCAGAGAGCCTCTGCTGGGGCAGCCACTTCAGACGGACTTGATAGCCTTGGCAGGGCACTCGGAGATTAGAACAATTGAGGCAATGTGGCCGTGTTTCATCGCACTTCTTCCGACGCGCTCGACAAGTCCAACATCCTGCGCGTGTGCGCACATTCGCATGTACTGTTAGCATTGTACGGCTAATCGTATTACAAAGAGAAGACAGGAGTTGTGATATGTGGAGAAGAGTGAGGTATAAAGGCCATCGAGCTAACTAAGATGAGATGGGGCCCATATATACCCGGGCTTGGGCCATGCTTGGCATCAGGTGACAGGAGTAAAGTTATCTTTTACGTACGTGCGACATCGGAGCTTCACCACGAAACACCGATCGACCGCGCTGTTTACTTCATCTTTTTTCTCTACTTTCGCGACCAATAAGCAGAGGAAAGCTGCTTTACACCTTTTTTCAAGTACTATTTTGATGATACACTACACCACGAGAGTGTAACGTCGCTTTTCAGTCTCCTCGTGGAGGCCCACTGTGTCGCGATGATCATTGGGTTGAGCTTTGAAGATGATAAAGAGAACATCGAGGCATCCTTAACAGGATCACGTTTTTCACTTACTATGTATTGCCTTTGACCGCTACCATAATGCTGCTGCTACAGAGTACCTAGGTAACTTTGGATAAGAAAAACATCATTGCAAGGCGAGATACAAGTAACTCCCAAGCACGCGCTGATCTTATTCAATTCCGCCAGACATGTATCGCATCGCATCGTATCGCCAACATGCAACAGGGCCCATTTGCTGTCGATACGGACATGTTGGAATTGCCTAGTTAGGCTCAGCCCTTCTCTGGCGTTGAGCGACGCATGTTGTACATACTTTTGTACAGGCTTTGTCCGACACAAGGTTGTTCAGTTCGACACGTAGCCTCCCAATTGGCATCATTCGGGTGAGTTGCCCAATGCATAAGATGTGTGGATGCATCAACGCGAGGCTTTCGTCTGTAGTCTCACGGACATCAGAGCTTAGGTATCCGCTATTGATAAGTCTGCAGTGCATCTTGTTCGGATTCCGGAATCTTTGTTCGCGGTCCAATCCGGGACTATGTCTCAGAATGAGTCGGTGCTCAGGTCCACCACGCTTGGACATTGATAGTCATTCCGCGGTTACAATGAGTGGATTTTGGACAACCTTCGTGGTCGTTAGAAAAGATACGCTTGGACATTACATCGAAGCCCTAGCTCCGGTCCGACACGCCCATCCGTCAACTTTCGACCGATGAACTGACTTGAACAATGCAGGCGCAGTAGTTGAAGGCCATATCGAAGCAGTATATATAACGACCTCCATGTGATTGACTGTGAGAGCAAGAGCTATCAAACACTCGACTCATCCTATACATTTCATCCTACACAACTCACTCTATCCAAGACTTCCAATATGCCAGAGGTTCAGCATATGAAGATGGAGAGAGAGGCACCTACGGGCATTGAAGTCCTTGTGATAGGTGGTGGCATCGGTGGTCTCACCTTTGCGATCGAGGCCCACCGCAAAGGCCATAATGTTCGAGTGATTGAACGAAACTCTGCCGGGCAAGGCTCTGGTCAGTACTTAGATGGTGGAGATATGGAATACATGCTGATCTTGGAAAATAGGTGAAATCATCATGATAACCAGCCCGGCGTTACCGACACCACGGAAATGGCCTGGTTTCATGAAGCGAGCTAGAGAATTGTCTGGGCCGCCTGGCTTCGATATGCGCAAGTTCGATGGCACCTTTCTCAAGCATGAAGTTGTCGGTCAAGAAGGCAATCTGGGAATCGACGTCTACCGCAAAGCGCTGCACCATCTTCTTACCTCCTACGCCTTGGAGCAAGGTATTTCGATTACCTTTGACACTAAAGTGGTGGAATTCTTCGAGACCGACAACAAGGCCGGTGTCCTTCTCGAAGGCGGTGACCGCTTGACAGCTGACGTGGTTGTCGCAGCCGACGGAGTTGGTTCAAAGTCGCGTGAGTTGATGGAGGGCAACATACCAGCCCCCATCAGCTCAGGCTTTGTTATCTACCGCTGCACTTATCCAGCTGCGCTCGTGTCAAAGAATCCCTTCATTGCCAAAGATTTTGCTGGCAAGGAAAAGTCGGGGTTTCTGTACATGGGCCCTGGAGCACATATTGTGATCCATCAGCTGAGAGGCGACTTCTGCTATCTGTTGACAACCAAGGATGAGGACAGCGATGCTACCGAGAGCTGGTCAAAAGTAACAACAATTGACAAGGCACTGGAGGCTGTCAAAGACTGGGACCCACTAGTGACTGAAGTCATCAAGGCCTCGCCAAACAACCAATGTCTCGATTGGAAGTTGATGTGGCGCGACCCGCAGCCGCAGTGGGCAACTAAAGGAGGCCGCGTCATCCAGCTAGGAGATGCCGCCCACCCATTTCTGCCTAGCTCTGCCAGCGGTGGCACCATGGCCATGGAAGACGGGTACTCTTTGGCGGCCTGTCTGAGCATCGGTGGCAAAGAGAATGTTCCACTGGCAACCAAGGTCCATAACAAGCTGAGGTAAGCTACAGCTATACCCATGCGCGACGCCAGCTGACACATTGTTCGTTAGATTTGAACGCGTTTCCTGCGCCCAGAAATCCGGGTTCAACAACCGTGAAATCTTTCACAACCCCAATTGGAAGGATCCGAAAACAACTCTGAAAAAGGGCTCGAAGCTGGTGGCAGACTGGCTAATTAATCATGACCCCGAACAGTACGCTCATGATAATTACCACAAAGCTGCGGAGCATTTGCTTACTGGCGCTCCGTTCGAGAATTTCAACATCCCACCGGGATACAAGTACAAGCCGTGGACTGTGCGGGAGCTTTTGGCGGCTGCAGACCGCGGCGAGACGGTGGAGGATGAGGGCGATTGGATGTAGAGAGGGAATGTTCTCTTCCTGCCGTAGTCTGTTATTTTGAGCTTCACATAGAACCAGCAAAGTTTTGCCTGTTTGTACTGGAGACCTGAATCGCTGGATTTCGTTATGACAGCTGCCTCAAAGTCGCGCATGTTGATCAACTCCTATGTCTCTTGCACACAATTGCAAATGATACCACCAATGCCTTGTGTTCCTCAAAATCTGCCAGTCTCCTTCCAAACACCGTGCCGGCCGTCGGTCCAACTACTCGCTCGATTTTGGGGGTGGATATAATGCTGGTGGGATCTACATCAATCCAGATCGGTCCTACACTGTAGCACGATGCTTTAGTGGCTGCCGGTTTCGTTCTGCCTCGCTCTTCCTGCCGGTTGTTGTTTTCCCCGTCTCGCCGCATCGACGTCAGCTCTGCAACAACGAATTGAGTAATGGCACTTACCGCTTTTGGAAGGTCGAAACGCCATTGGTTCGGTTCGAAGCGGCTCGTCTGGGGCACGTGCAAGCAAGCAATAGTCATGTATCATTCGGCCCTTATACGTATACGCGCTTTTCTGAAAAGAGTACTTCGAGGCGCGAGAACTTCACTTGAGTATGACCACTCGGCCCTCGTCTCATAGAAGGTGATTCCTTCAACAGGCATTGTGCCTGCTTGTCTGCTTGTTAGTAGTCGACACGGATCACAACTGATGTCATCGCATAGGACAACAACTTGGAAGAAAGGAGACCTGAACTCGTACAACGGAGCTTGAGTAGAGCATGAGAGGCGTATAAATATCGCCATCGTGCCTTAGAAGAACAATCATCCCATCTCCATCATTCATCGTTGTGAACATGAAATCGCATGTCCTTCTAGGCATACTACTGCCCTCGATTATCACTGCAACCCAGGTCGCCAACTTCGACGTGTCGGCCAGCGTGGCTGCAGACTATGGCTGCAAAGACACCTGCTACAAGGCCTTCAGTGCTGGTCTTGCCGTCGATGCCGCAGCCTATGGTTCTCTGTACGACGACAATTTTTATGCAACTGCGACAAACTTCTCCAGCTCGGCACCCGGTGACGTCCTGAAGTTTCAGCCCATCAGCCCTGGGGAGCTCTCCAGCGATGTTCCTAAAGGCACAACCGCCTATCGATTCCAATACACTTCGGTCGACCTTTTTGGTAGTACAGTGCCAGTCACTGCTTTCATCGCCTTTCCTTATGCTAATCGGACGAATGGTCACCTCTTCCGGACAGTCGCATGGGCGCACGGCACATCGGGCGTCTTCAAGGGCTGTGCACCTTCTGTAATGCCGAGCCTCTACGAGTACGGAAGTTGGTCGTACCTCGTCGAAAGAGGATACGCAGTCGTTGCGACTGACTACGCCGGCTTAGGCAACAACTACACTGGTCACCCATATGTCGCGTTGTCCGCCCACGCAAATGACGTTTTCTATTCGGTGGTTGCTGCTCGAAAGCTGTTCAGCGGATCCTTGACAACCGAATGGATGAGTGTGGGCCACTCTCAGGGTGGCGGTACCGTCTGGTCGCTCGCCGAAAGCCCCTTGGTGCAGAACAGCTCGGACCTCGCCGGCAAATACATCGGAACAGTCGCACAAGCTCCCGGAGTCTTCATGGGCAAGACTGCACTAGCAGCTGCGGAAACAGCACAGGACTCGAGTTCTGACGTGGGCTCATCTCGTGGCGTGCTCGGCGAACTCGGATGGGCAGTGATTGGTGTCCAGAATATATATTCCAACGAGACTTTCGACTGGATCGACCCTACCTTCAGAAAGCGCCTGGGGCTTGCACGGAAAGCGCAGGCTTGCTACGTTTCCATGCAATCAATTGCGACCGATCTCACTATCGACCAGGTCCTAGGTTTCTCGAATGAAGAAACGGCCCGACAGGTACAGCGGATCATCGCACTCATCGACAAGCTGTCGGCCGTTGGGTTGAGGAAAAGCCACCAGCCAGTCCTTGTCGTGCAAGGCCTCGAAGACGTATCTGTGTTACCTCAGGTGGTAGATGCAGCATACAATACGACATGTCACATGGGGAGTGAGGTTCATTTGCAACTGTATCCTGGGCTCGACCACGATCCTGTGATTCCCGCTGCCGCCCCTTCTTTCCTCCAGTGGATGGATGATCGTTTTGATGGCGTTAAAACAAGGAAGGCATGCTCTAGAGAGACTGTTAAGCCTTTTGACGCTGTCAACATGTATGCGCCGGCAGACGAGCATTGACGGAAATAACTCCACTGGCTAGCCCTACGGAAGTATGTCCGTTGAGAATATCCGGTAGGACTCAGTTTTAGAGTTTCAGGGGTTTGTGCTCATTATGAGTCATGTTGACGGTGTAGACCTTTGCCAAGCGTTAGCATCTCTACTCTTTTATCCTTGTTTATAGTTGTTAATTAAATAATTTACTTGGCGTTTAGCAAAGTCTTAAAAAAGTGCGTTACTTACTAGACTTCATTACTCGCTTGTGACCTACCTTATACTTAGCTTACTACCATTAGTACTCCAATGCCTATGCTCTGAGCAGCGCGCATAGTTTGTCCATGAAATGGCAATCGATTGTGTAGGTGAAAGCATCATCCTGAGGTCTGATAGTCGTTCTATTGAAGATGTGATTCAAGACCTAGGGTTGTCTCCACAGTTCTGAGTATATGATTCGACAACTACCTAGTTATTCCACATACGACCATAGGACACTGAAAATTAGTTCTCCTGCCCGACCCGCCGTCTGTCGTGGTACCGTTTTGAGGATGCTGTGGTGCGCCTTCCTGTTTACCACCTGCCGCCATTGCCATCACGTGACAGTCTGTCGGCGTTCTCCTTGAAGCGCCCACAGTCACGAACGTGCTCCGATAACGATCACACATAAGATGTCATCTGTCGGATCAAGCGTCATGTATCCAATAATGCTGAGTAGCGTCACACCAGCAATGCAGTGTCAGGCTAGAAGTCGTTGTCTGCGCGCTTCTTCCCCGCGTGGACGGCCTAGCAAAGTATCCGGTGCTTTCCGCAGCCACCACATTCTACCCCGCAAAAGCAGACATCGAAACGGGACAGCCGGGCCTATTCAAGAGCACTTAAGTTTCCGTTGCTTTCCTTGGAGTCGTTGCGATGCTGAGTGTTACGAATATTCGCTATGGACCACGACCGAAGCAACCCTGGACCGATTGGAAGAAACAGGCCAGGTGGTCAGGCCGAACCACAGTATCATCGAGCATACAAAGGTGGAAACTATACGAAGGGTTTACACACGTTCGGGGCTAACTTGTGACAAGCATGCATCTCCTGCCGGAACAAGAAGGCAAAATGCAGGATCACGGCGGAGGAGTATGCCGCTGGGCTACCATGCGCTAAGTGTCGCAGAGAGATGCGCCCTTGCACATATACCGTGATAAGACACGGCCCAAGACGGCAGAGGCAGAGCGTCAGCCAGAGCCAGGATGGTGACGAAGATAGTATAGACCTAGGCACGCACAGTGGCGCCGTGCCAGATATGCATGCTTTACCAGCGACTGCTGTACAGCGCGACGATGCAGGTGATATTTCTCAAGGTTCCATCAGTGCTGACTTGAACAATACTATGATGACCACCGTCGTCTCAAACGGCAACGACGCTTTGAATCTGCTCTTCGAGGCGGCCCAACGCGAAGAAAGGGAAGTCAATGGTGCACGAGTGCCGGTGCCTATTGAACAACACGCTACTAACGCAGCTTCTACACCAATTTCATCCGTTGCCAATCTGAGTTCCAACATGTTGCCGAACCTTTCAAATGAACTCACTGACACCTAGAACGCTTATCGCTTTGTGCGTATGGGGTGGCTATCAGCTCCAGAAATCGTATGATACTTGGACATGTGAGATCACCCAGCCTCGATCTGGCGGAGCTAAATACTAATACAACATGTAGGTTCTTCAAGAACGTTGCACCGTTGTGTCCGATTTTGGATGGATGTGAGTTCCTCCGCTTCGGCCCGCCGTTCATTCTGTGAAGCATAGCTCACAGACATCAAGTCTACGCAGAGCGGTCGAACCACTACCTGTTAGTGACGCATGAACCAGTACTCACTTGTATGATACTGGTCATATCTTCTCGCTACCACACTTTGCCTACTATCAGAAGGCATTCAAGAGGCCATTTGATCCACCAGAGACTATGGGATCACTTCCAGCACCTACTTATGCGCCTCGTATTGGGATTGGAGAAATACTCCAAGGCCAAGACGCGGACGCTGGGTACCATTGAGGCCCTGCTGTTGTTGACGGACTGGCATCCTCGAGCTCTGTACGCGCCTCCACCTAGTGACGGCTGGGATTCAGATATCTTGTTCACTGTGAAAGATCGACGTGATCAGGACGGGAGCACAGTTGACAGCCCTTCCAGGACACGATGGCGAGAGGACGTGATCGAACCGGCCAACAGATCAGACCGGATGTGTTGGTTGGTGCTCAGTTGCGCATTATCTCTTGGCAATGAACTCGGCATATTTGACGAACAAGACGAGCATGATAGCGCAAATACGAGGTTAGCGCAATGCGAGCGTCGAGTTGCGCAACAAAAGACTTGGCTGGCCAAACTCTTGTATGTTTACCAGGAGCAGCTCTCTTCACGACTTGGCCGCCGATCAATGATGACACCTAGCAACAGCCACTCGGCGGTGTACTCGGATACTTCTCAAGCAGGCAGCGACATACAAAGACGCGCATGGACTCCGTTTATCACTGCGTGGACACGATTGACTAAAATCGTGAGGTCTATATAAGATCTGCTCTTCCCTAACCCTACCACGACATCTCAGATCATCCGCAGCGGTCGCTATATCAGCATGACAGAGCATATCCAGACCTTACTCACCGCCTGGTCGAAAGACCATGATGACACCCTCTGTGAGTGCTAACCGATATCATTTCTCATCTCGCATTGCTGACAGCAGGCCACACAGCAAGTGATACGTACCTCAGCAGTCTCTTCATCCTCGAGTATGAGAGTACACGGATGCACACGTATTCTCTAGGAATTCAAGCCATTTTGTTTCGCACCCTGGCTGAATCGAGCAGCGCTGTCTCAGGTTCTGCGTCATTTCAGCTCACGCCCACTGATTTTGCGCACGTGCAGGAAGTCATCAATAGCACGCTGAATACACTCAAGATAGCTATTAAGCTGTATGACCTGGGTTTCCTACGGTTTTGCACCATAAGGACCTTCCTGCACATCACGACTGCTTCCATATTTCTCCTGAAAGGCCTTGGATTGGGGGTCAGCCCAGCTAGGTTGCAAGGTGCACTAGAGGTCCTGACGCAAGTCATAGTGGCGCTGAAGAACAGCAATCCAGACGACCTCCATCTGGGCGGCCGTTATTCGATGCTCCTCGAGATGCACATGACAAGGCTACAGGAGCATTTTGTGCCCTCGACTCGGCCGCACAACATCACCACCCCCGAATTTTGATCTTTCTCGGTTCCCGGGCCTCGCTGCCTCGCTGGAGGCGAATCATTTCGAACTCGTGGATTTCCAGCAAGTGCCAGAAATCGATACGTCAGATGCAAATTGGCTCAGCTTGCCACTCGACTCAAGTCTCATGTCATTTGGCATGGACAACTTTCAAGGTCTATAGTGCTTGGGTGATGACACCTTGGACTTCATATGGAATTTAGGAATGTAGCTGTTTTCGACAATCAAGCCCAATCTCACCTTTGGAAGTCGAGCAGCAATCGATAAACTTGACTGGAGCTCTTCAAATAGACAACGAAGGCCAAACTTCTTGCATACGAGATGCCTATTCTAGCAGTGAACACGATGTCAGAACAAACACATGCTGGTAGCAGCGAGATCGGCCGATATCGCGCTCATGGCCAGGAAGCCTAAGTGAGATAACGGAACTTGACGTTCTTGTCTCCGCTATCAGTCACATTCACGTGCGCGTCCGTGTCTACCTCGCCGTACAAGCGATCGCGCTTGCGGTTCTCGATTTCCAGCTTCTGGTGCAGATCAAGAGCTAAGACCACCGCTAACCCACTGAAAGCACATCCAACAGCGCAACCTGTAACGTAGAATGGCTTGCGAGGTCAAGTCAGTGCGTCTGCGAACGTGAGCAAAAAAGAAAAAAATATCTCACCCATCACGAGATGGGAACAGAGTGCTGCTGACGAAGGATGAGCACTGTCCAAACGTCGCCAGGATACCGAGACCCGCGCCTCTCTTCGAATCGCCACCCTGATTGTTGAGCAGCCAGGTAATGTTGATGGCCAACGCAGGGAAGATGTCGCATGTCGCGAGGTAGATGGCCGCGTAACGAGGTCCTGTCTTGGTCTCGTCTTGAATCGCTGCCAACATCAGGTAGCCCACGGTACCCATGGTTGCAAAACCAGCGACAAACCAACCTCGCTTGCCAAACCTGTCAGAGCCCCAGGCAGCGAACATACAGCACAAGAAGGCGAGAAAGTAGGCAGGCGCTGTCAAGCCTTGTGCACTGACCGAACTGTAGCCCATATCGCGGACGATCGTCGGCAAGAAGTTCGACAAAGCAGCGAATGAGTAGTTGCAGCAGAAGTGTATCGTGGCATGAAATCAGTTCTGGTAGTCTGTCAAGCCAGCAAAGACCTGCGTCCAGCTCACTTTCGACTTCTCTGTCCGATCAACAGTGGCAAGTCGCTGACGAGCCTGCAGCTTCTCTTCGTCGGTCAGGAAGTGCGCGGTATCTGGAGAATCGGGAAGACAGCAATAGACAAGAACTGCGCATAATACAGTTGGCGCTCCCTCTAAGGCCCAAATCAGCAACTGTGCTCACGTGGGGCCTGAATAATACCACATACCAATCAGGAAGAGCAGTCGCCATGGAGCTATCGATGCCTTGATATGGAGGATGCCGTACGCCAGCGATGAAGCGAAACAGTTCGCTAATGGCGACATGCCTGTCGGGAGAGCCACACGCTTGCCTAACTTCTGGCGTTGGTAGAAGAGCGATAGAAAGTACGGTGCACCAGCTCCGAAAGCTGCTTCGAAGAACCCTAAGAACGCGCGAGCGGTCATGAGACCAGCTTTATTGTGGGAGGCGCCAGTCAACATGGCTGCAGCACCCCAACTTTTCCAGCGTCAGCACAGAGGGCGACATCGAGGAGCACAAACGAACTTACAGAAAGCATAACGCAGCAACGTAGACGTGCGCCGGCAGTATCTTCCAAAACAGTTGGGTCCACTCGAACAGCACGTAGGAGATGTAGAAGACCTGGAGGACCCACACCCAGTCGTTGTCAGAGAGATGGAGGTCCTTTAGGATCCCGGCAGTCTTCGCATTTCCGATATTGCCTCGATCGAGATACGAAAGGACATACAGGAGACACACGATTGACAGCATTTTTTTGTCGAACTGTCAAATCTGATTAGTGGGGATTACAGAGGTTGTCGGGGGATAAGACCTTGCGACGGATGCGAGCCTGGACGTCCTCAGCTACTGGCACTATGTGCGCCTCCACCTTGGTTTCGGCCGTTTCTATGTACTCGATTGTTTGAATGTCTGGCTTGTCTTGTTCAATGTCTGCCATTGTCAAGCTTCTTCGGGGGCGATCGTGCAAAGGTGAAGTCAATCTGGCTAGATTGGGTAATGAAGCCGGATGATGGATGTAGATGACATGAACATCGAACGACTTTTAACCTCCGCTGTCGCATTGCGGAGTACATCGACTAGGAGTCTGATAAACGAGGTTCCCCGGATTTACCCCAGGTTAAGGTCGGAAAGTTGAACTATCCGTCGCTTTCCATTCGGCGAAGCGAGTCGAGCCTGTCGAGGCTTCTCCGCATCAAGTATCCTCATCATTCCGGTCAACGTAACGAAGATCGCGGAAAAGCTGCTGCGGTCACGAAACAAGAGATACATAAATTGTGAAGGGACCTTTTCTCTGAAGACACACACAGTACTCGAAATCAATCACGCAAGGTCATATCCTACCAATCCCGCAATATGTCGAAGTCCATCGTTGGAACCGTTCCCTACCCTGTACGTACCTTTACAAGTCATGAACAAAGCCATGGCAGAAGCACTGACCCTCGCAAAAGTTCCGGTTCGATCAGAAAGCGACCACTAAGTCTGGCAAGCCTGGGCAAATCAGTGATGAGAGCATCACGCTTCCCAATGTCCGCGGTCGCATCCCATCTCTCCAGGCATCTCGCCTGCGCACAATGATGCTCGAAGCCTACCGCGACCCATCCAAGATCCTCACACACGCCTGCAGCTACGATGGCCTATCTTCTCGTCTTATTGAGGAAGCCGGCTTTCCCACGATCTTCCTCGCCGGTTACCCTTGTGCAAGCTCTTACCGACTACCCGACACAGGCTACATTGCGATGGCAGAAATGTGCGACAAGATCCAGGAGGCGGTGCGACAGGTGACGGTGCCAGTCATGGCCGATGTAGATACAGGATACGGTAGCCCTATGAACGTCAAGCGCACAGTGCAGTGCTTTGCCGAAGCTGGCGCAGCTGGCATTATGATTGAGGACCAGACCTGGCCGAAGAGTATGTTGTTTCCAATTTGCTCTTACATAACTGACCGACTCGGTAGGGTGTGGCCACACTAAAGGAAAGGCTGTTGTCTCACGAGGCGAGGCTTTTGCGCGTGTACAGGCTGCCTGTGATGCTCGAAATGAGCGCAAGGATATATTCGTACTTGCGCGCACTGACTCACTCATCCTTGGCTGGGACGAGGCTATGACACGTGCCCGGGAGTTCAAGCGTATCGGTGTCGATGCCGTCTTCGTTGAAGCCCTGCCTGATCGTCAGGCCATGAGCAAGTGCGTTGAGGAACTAGACATGCCAGTCTTTGCTAACAGTGAGTCACTCTCAGCATTTAGCAAATAGTAATAACTGATTATTATCGTTGATCATCGAGGGCGGCTTGACGCAGAACTTGTCCGCTAAGGATCTTGCCAACCTCGGATTCTGTGCTGTGGCTTATCCGTGGACACTCGTTGCTGCGAAGTTGAAGAGCATCCGTGAGACTTTGGAGGCGCTAAAGAAGAGCATGACTGAAGGCGCTCCACCCATGATACTGTCATACTATGAGGTTTGTGAGGGCGTGGGTTTTAATCGGTATTGGGCAAGTTCTCTCTTCCCTCGTATATGACGAAGCTAATGTTGTACAGGATGAGGAGGAACGATACAAATACAGTGAAGACGGAATCATAAATGTTGCAGCTGCCGCAAACGGACGTAATGGCTTGAATGGACATTAATAGGACTCCGCATGTTCGAGAGATGGGTATTGGTCAAGTAATCCATTGTCTTCGAAAAATGACTGCCCCACATGTCGATGCTTGTTAGACGGCTTATAAGAACTAGAGAAGAACGATATGTTTCCCTCTTGCTGAGGTTCCCAGTAGCTATACACACCTGAACCTTCCTACAAGTGCTTTCACATACTCTATTCACAGCATCGACTTATAAGTAGACAATACTGCGCTAGGCAATTAGCCATGTTTCTGTCTTGCCTTTAAGTAGTTAAAAGCTGAAAGCGTTGGCTCGCGTTTTGTTATCTTAACCACTTAATAGTTAACATAATAATCATACGTCGCTGTTGCAAGAGCGTAAGCTGTAGTAAGGAATTGGTATCTTAGCAGTAGTATCTCAAGGCTACTAGGAACTTGAGCGCCATTCTATATAGGATCCCTTAGTAGTATGATCTGTTTTCACCAGATCTACTGTGCAGTCCCACTACTTGTAGCTCTGGACCAGATGTAAGCCATTGCCGCCGAAAAGGACGTACTGTGCTATCGTCAGACGCTGATGCAACCAGCTGTCCGTTAGGTAAGAAGGACACCGCCTAAACAAAGGTAGAATTTATGTGGTAATTAGACAGGAGAAGATAAGACCTTCTAATACATAATAGGGAATTAGCACTTTGCTAACGTAGTAGTTCGCATTTATTAGCTACCTTATCGTTAATTCAAGGGCATTTGTAGCAACTAGATAGGAGATAATAAGGCTTCCCGTCCGCTCAGCTATATATAAGCAGTGTACTAGTAGATTAATAGTTAGGTAGGTAACTATTAGCGAATCTCCGCTATTATATACTATTCTATCGTTTTAGTTCTATAGATCATGTAATTTTAGGCGGAGTCTCCTTATAACACAAAGGGAACAGCTAAGGCGGAAAGTTATATACGCCTTAATAGAATTACTTCTTGTAGTAGCGTAATACGCTAGCTACCTACTCTTAACCTACGCGACGCGTATAAAGAGATAGGAAGAATTATTATTATTACTTCCTACACTATATTATAGTAATACAGAGTTATCCCCTACTATTCTCTCGTAGTGTGAAGCAAATACTATTGCCTACAACTACCCCTTCACACTCCTACAGGTTCATAGTCGATGTCGCTGATTTTATGCCTGCTCGATCGCATTCGACCCACCACCAGCAACAAACACAATGAGCACAGTTGTGTAACTGAAATCAAAACTCGTCAGTGGAATGCTTTATTGAATAATCTTGTGGAGCACAAGACGTTTGGCAAATAAGCTTACGTTGCACCTGCTAGTGTCAACTCCATGGTTTTAGCTTTCGTCAGCATAGACACCACGGCGAGGTAAAGAATGGTAGATAGCGAGACAACAACCATTCGAACCCGGAAACTACTGAATGCATTGCAGACCACGATTGGCATTAGCAGCAGCAACGTGATACAGAACAGCAGCGAAGCTCGGGCTATGGCTCTGATCATCGAACGGGCGTTCGACCAGATGTACACGTGGGAATTTGCGGATACATCGCGCGAGAAAAACTGTTTACCAGAATCAGCTGTCGCAAGTATGGGATGGGATGGATACTATATGACTTACTAGTCGAGACTGAGGAATAAAGTTAATGAGTGCATGGCTTATCCAATCGTCAAATCTCACAAGAGCACTATCCATACACGGTGCAAGGCACACAAGTTCTCGATCATGATCGAGGTACGTCGTCTCAGCTTTGGATACAGATTTCGTGCCTGAAAGCCAGTTTCGCAAACTTTGCACATCTTTTGGGCATGCCGGATCGATGGACAAAATACGGTTCGCTCGGTTCACGAAGTCGTCTGAAGGTGCGATCAGCAATAATTTTCCAACAAGTACTCAATAGCTAGAGCTGTGAACAAACGTATCATACCATAGGATGCCATATGCGTATCGATCTCTGATAGCACCTGTCGCCGCTCCTCGTTTCGATCCAAACGACTTACGCCGAGAAACAGCGGCCGCGTCTCATTTTCATCGATAGCGTCTAGGCTCGCTTCTAGGGACGACAAGTGATCTTGCTTCGCTAGTAGTAGGCGCGCTCGCAGTCTCTGGAAACGTCGACAGATGAACCACGGTTCGTGGGCGGAAATGAGCGCCGAGTATCGTGGATACCCAGCTCTATACTGTTCAACTGTCGACCCGTTAGGCCTTGTAAAACAATTGGGCGTACTGTTCTCTGTATACTGCTTTTCGTTTTCTTAGGTAGTGTGCTTGGCACAACTTTTGGTTCCCAAAGTGGAAGGCAGGAGGAGCGGGGCATGACCCTGCTTCGATAGGTGTCGCGCATTTCTGATTTCAGTTGTTGGGCTCAGCAAACTGCTCCAGAGCTGTACAGACACATACTATTTATACAAGAGGAGCGCAATGTTACAGGTGGAATTACGGTTCCCTTGATACCTAGGTAGTGATTACGTCCAGACGTAAGTGTGGCTTGTTTGTGTTTGGGGCGGAGGCAGTGCGTACCATGAAAGAGGGGTTCTTGATCCTTGTATCTGCATGTAGGGCCAACTCAATGATGACGTGTCGAAGAGGCTTGAAAATCCCTGGCGGACAGCAACGCAGGGCAAAGGGCAACTGCAACAAGGCAAAAGATCTTGCCGTAAGCGCATCACCGAGCATATTTATGTAAGGAGTCCTTCAAGCCGCTTTGGTTTACCTCCAAATAACAGTAGCTCTTACTCACCCAGGTACTAAGACATCTTACCACATACTAAGTAACATCTAAATGTCGAAGGAAGAAGAGTTAGCGCCCTAAACTTTGGACCAGAAAGATAGCGCTAACATGTAGCCTAATCTTAGACACGAAAGTTTGGCGGTCATGTTTCTAGACGACGATGGCAGAGCAGAAGTTATCGAATGGTCTGCTTCGGATGTTTGTTGCCCAGGGCTACCACAGTAATTAAATGGCTACCTCCTAACGTGAAACAGGTACCCAAGTTCTCTGTGGGCCAATATGTCCAGATCATCAAGGCTGATGGCTCCTTAGATGGACCATATATTGTACAGGAAGTGGATGAAGAGACGTGCACATATACTCTCAGTACAGAAGATGGCAGTCCTACATTCGGAGGAAAATCATTTACGCAGATAGAGTTGAAAGACTATGAGTAATGTGGAAAAGTACCTTTGTTCGGCAAGGTTGTGCACCATACGTTTCAGGTGGCCAATTCTAGGAACTTCAGCTGCGATGCATGCGCGCGCCAGTTTGTAATCGTGATTTATAGTAGTTGACGTAGTTAGAACAGGTAGATCTGCGCAGATTGGTTGTCGAAGCATACACCGATAAAAGTTGCACTCATTGATTGGTGGTCATAATTCCCGCACGTACGTCAAAGCGGCATACTGAAGAATACATGCACACCCCATTCGCGAATAGACGGTTGTCCCACAAACTCACTTTCGCATCAGGTGAATTTAGTGCTGTCTTTTCGCAGAAACAAAGAAGGATAATACACTCGTTGATAAGACATTTTTGACCGAATCTTTTCAGGCCTTCTCCCCTAATGGCAACTCGAAATCCCTCACGCTACGCGCTCTTAGTGGGTATCGACGCATACCCATCGCCTCAAAACACACTATCGGGCGCAGTGAGAGATGTCGAAATGATGGCGAAATTTCTGCAAGATAAGGACAAGAGCATAGTTCTGTACCAGTTAATAGCAAAATCCGACCAGACAGCTTCTGGCGTAACACCGAATACCGAGTACCGGCGGGCATCACCATCACACGCAAACGTGTGGAATGCTCTCAATGAAATTACCAGTCTCGCCAGGCCTGGCGATTTCGTTTATTTCCATTTCTCAGGCCACGGAACTGCAAAGTCGGTGCCGAATAAAGCCAAAGCACTAGCGCTGATCTTGCTTTCCGGTGAACAACCTCCGAAACACGCAATTCGGTATCTTTGGGGTCGAGAAATAGCTGGTGCCATCAGTCGTATGGTGGAGAAGAGAATACACTTGACTATCACTCTCGATTGCTGCCACTCCGGAAGCCTGATGCGCAGTGATTGCTGGGTGCGATACCTCCCATACGACTCCGAGGTTGGCGACGCTTATGCAGTGGATGAGGATCTCTGTCGCGCCTCTTTTGACAGCATAGTGCCAAATACGTCCAGGAGCGGTTCCTTGTTGCCTCAATGGCTTACAAATGCCGAAGACTGTTCTATCATGACAGCATGCGGACCAACCGAGACTGCAAGGGAGCTCGAAGTTGAGGATACAAGGCTAAGACACGGGGCTTTTAGTTACTATCTGCTCCAAGCGTTCAAACTAGCAGACCGAATGGATACTCGACTCGATATCATCTATAACTATGTGCAAGCCATGTTTCGGGAGGATGAGCGTCGCCAAGTGCCCATGTTATTGGGCGATCGCGATTACGGTATTCTTGGTCGAGCAATAGAGCAACCAGGCTCTAGAATGATAGCGACCATGCGTACAAACGAACAAAATATCCATTTACCAATTGGGGTTGCTCAAGGTGTATGCATCGGCGATCGGTTCCGGCTTCGGCCTCTGCAATCTGAGGCAAATACGGTTGTTGCCCAAGTTACAGAAGTAACCTGTCTTCGGTCCAGGCTGGTCACATTGAACAAAGAGTCTTCGTATATCCGTGTCCGAACGGGATGGATGGCAAAGGCTGTGTGTCGTCTTGCCGTTCGCCAATTCAGAATTAGGATGTCACCAACGGGGCCAGAGCTGACGAAACTCATTGGGCTTCTGACAGCAAGTGGATTCACAGTGAATGATGAGAATGAAGGGCCGTTTATGCAGGCCATATTGACTGGTGAGAATGCGCTGGAAATTACAGACTGCAGTGATAGACCTATTCCATTCCCATTCGAACTACGTCTTACGAACCTCACGGCCGAGGAAATCTATGAGAGGATCGAACACCTGCTCTGGTACAAGTGGACAAGAGACATTGTTAAAAATCAACCAAATGACATGTTCCGGGCATCGTATTCGATCCAAGTAATTGCCAACGACAGGAGCTTCCAATCAGGACCCAGTGCGATTGAAGTGAAACACGAAGAGAACATAAGCTTCGTTGCCGAGAATAAGGGCGACTATGACCTTTTTCTATTCATTTACGGGATGGGGAGGCTCTGGGACGTGTATTGCGCTCTAAAGAGAAGTCATCTTGTAGTTACAGCTGGTTCTTGCAAAGCTCGGCGGATCAAGATGACTGTAAATGATGGACCACATGGGGAGACGCTTTCACAATCAGACGATGTGTTCAAGGTTTTCATCACCTCTCATTGGACCTCCTTCAATTGTTTGATCTTGCCAGAGCTCAGGGAGAACGGTGACAGGATCGAGAATGAGAAGCGAGACATCAATGTCGATTCTGGAAGTCGGTCCTTGTCCTCAGATGCTTGGGATGTGATGGATTTCCATGTGCGAACAACCAGATAAGGGATAGACCGAACAGTAAATTTCAGGTAGTCAGTCAAGAGGCTTCGTGCTACCATCATTGTGCAGGTGAAGTTCGATGTCGTTCATATACCAAAGTGCACATAAGGAATCCAAAGAGCGAATGTTTTCTTCTCTTCATCCTCAGACGAAGAGTCCTGATCCGTTCCTTTCCTGTGCGACCTGTTCTGGCGAGCCTGTGAAATGTCCTCCAGCCAGCTTTTTCGTTGCGCTTGCATCGCTCGGTGCAGGCCGAAAGCGACTGACTCATCTGTCATGTCTGCATCGCATATGGTCTCATACACTATTCTGGCTATATCAAGGCATGCTTCATCGTTGACATCCCAAAGAGTGCCAATAACATGACTGAACCCAGCTAATTGACATGCGCTTATGATGTGAATGCTCTCATCCAAAAATTTAGCGTCAGTAATTTGACCCGTTCCACATGCAGAAAGGTAGGCGAGAAATGGAGCATGCTCGCGAAGATTCAAATCTAGCAAGCTTCCAACAGTCAATCCATCTGTTTCCCAATCCTCGAGCACAAGCTTACTACACGAGGGATCACGTTTGTCCGTGTAGCCGTGGCCAGCGAAATGGAAGATATCAAGAGCGGGGTCTCCGAGATAGCCGAGTACTTCTAGCTTGTGTCGTGGTGGCTCTACTGCTTTGAGGCCCAAACTGGGACATAACTCGCGGACCATGTCGATTTCGTCCGTCGCAAAATCGAGTGGTGCCCAGGAGGACCCGGGTGTATCTTCCATAGCGACAAGAAGTGCTTGGCCTGAGCCTCGTGGTCTGCCTCTCAAACCTCGACGCCTGCGGCAGTGTACGACAGCCTTAACGGAGGAGCTGTAAGACGAAACGACTCGATCGAGTACTGTTTCTGTAGATCCATCACTATGGTGTCCAGCCGCATGAATGGGAAACTGACTTAGAATCCCTGTAGGAATCCACCACACATGCGGCCAGTTTCCATTCGATAGAGGCCGTTTGAAGTTTAAGGCATCTAGGACTGGCTTTGCAACTGCATTCCATAGCCATGCCAAGACTGCGGGTGTCCCCAGATTTTTACGCTGCGTCTTCTCTTCGATTTCTCGATACGTGACAGGCAACAGTAAGGACCGAATCTCATGTTTTTCAACTATTATGGCGTCACAGCGGTATCTGCTAACGTTGATAACAACAATAGGGCCATGTGTTGCAGCGTCCCGCGTTTCCATCTCACTGGGAAGGGATAGAAAACCTTCGAACGTAGGTAGCTTGCGTATGTCAACAAGTAGCTCTTCGAGCTTGTTGCCCGCGTTGTAACGTCGCGCACGGTCTTCGAAAGGAGAAGCCTTGGCCGTTCTATCCGAAAGGTCACCACGTAAGCCTCCCCCTGCCAACTCATCTCGAAGTTCGATGAACTGGTTAGCCAGATCAGGATGCCTCGATCTTAGGTCTTCGATATCGTCTCGAACATCCTCAAGTGATGCTGCAAGTAGATGGCGTCCTCTTTCAAGCAGACTCAGCGCAAAATAAGGCGAATTTCCCGCGAGCAACGCTACTGCGGTTGCATCAGAAGCCACACCCGCTACTAAACTAAGCGTATGCTGCTTGTCGGAGTTTCCTAGCGACCGTGGGGAAAGTCTAGGAATGAGGTCAACAGCATTAGACAAGTCCCTGCACGCTTCATTGCTGGCTTCCCTAGAGATGGGAGGCAATAGATGGTACGGCGTGACATCTTTCCCAGCAAAAATACGCACGATTGGGGGCGAGTTAGACTGGCAGAGAGCAGTCTGGAAGCACAATATGCATTCTTTGAGGTCGCCAATTTCTTGTGTTACATCGTATCGATTGCCAAGTCGAGAGGCCAAATGATGGAAACGCCTTGCGCGATCTGGGTGGTCTTCTGGGGTTGATCCGATCGCTTTTCGAGCGAAATTGATAGAGTTCTCGAGATCGTCGATCGTTCTTGTCTTGGAATACCGACAACCAAGTCGAAGACTGAAGGTATACAGCCATACGGCCTGATCTACATGACCTTCCGGGTGTGTGTCAATAACTTCTTGCCCTAGTCTGATAGCTTCGTCGATGTCGGAAAGTGCCCCTGTGGACCAAAATCGATCTTTGAGCCGATTTCCAAGGCTATTCAGCCGTCCTATGCGCTCTACATGACCATGTGGGGTTATTTGAATAGCTTCTCGTCCCAGCAAGATAGCTTCGTCAAGGTCATCCGCTGCTTCTGTCCGCAGAAATCGATCACCAAGTTGAGGCGCAAGGCTGTCCAACCGCCCTGCTCGATTTTCATGACCTCTGGGGGTATGTTTGATAGCTTCTCGTGAAAGTTGGATAGCTTCATTAAGGTCAGCCAACGCATTGGTGCGCTGATATCGATCCCAAAGTCGAAGTCCAAGGCTATTCAAGCGTCCTGCTCGATTTCCATGATCTGCTGGGGTGATTTTTACAGCTTCTCGTCCAAGTTCGATAGCTTCATTGAGGCTAGCTATTGCTCCTGTCCTGTAATACAGATCCCCAAGTTGCAGTCCAAAGTTCATTAAAGTTCTTGCCCGGTCTGGGTGATCCACTGGGGTTATGATAACAGCCTGCCTTTTGAGTTGAACAGCTTCCTCAAGGTCAGATGTGGCTCGTGTACTATGATAACGTCGGCCTAGGTTGTTTCCAAGTAGTTCTAACCGCTCTCCCCGGCATACATCGCAGGATTCTTGGACAGCCTTTCGACCAAGCTGGATAGCTTTATCAAGCTCATTAATATAATCCTCTTGTCCCATGATACCGATTGCTCGTTTGGACTTAAGATCTTCCGTTCGTTTTGCTCAGTTTACTCAATCTACTGGCTTTGTATCACGGCTTGCCGTGCAAATTCGATAGACTTTCTAAAATCAGCTTCCTTCCTTTCGCATATGTAACTTGAGCCTTGTTACAGTCTGGAAACAAACTTACAGGGAGTTCACAGTGCTCGGGCTAGAGTCGACATAGGCGAAGATTCCGAGTATCATGGGTTTGATGAAGTTGCTCTATCGTTGATCAAAGGAAGCGCAGGGCTCGGTGTGGCCAGCAACGTTATCAATGGTATATAAACAAGCAACGCACACAAGGTGATCCTTTGATATTTCTCTAATCGGGTGGGGAAGTCCGAAAGACCGCCATATGTTTGATGCAGAGCTGCCTGAACCGACCAGGTGGCTCACGGAAGGCAAGTCAGTAGGTTGCCCCTCACGGCCATACAATCTTGCCAACTTCAGCTTTACTTGCAGCATAAGCAAGACGTTATTCGCCCTAGGATACGCTAGTAATCTAGTGCTTATTATTCTTCTATTTATAGAAGAAGCTAGAAGCCCACTTATCTTATTAATTACAGGGACCCTATTAGCAGCTAAGCGTATTAGCAGTAACATAGGTGTAACGTTAGGAAAACTAGGGGGGTAGTAGTTTACGTAGGTTACTAGTATTTTACTTACTAGTCGCGCGATTCACAATTTTACTAAAGTTACTAAAGTTACCTTACTTAAAAAGTTAAGTTAATAAGTTACTTATAACTTACTAGTAAGTTACGTAGTATCCTAATCCTAGGTAAGCTACCTTAGTAGTCCTTCTCTTAGTAACGTCTCTAGTAGTAATACTATAATAGGTATAGGCGCTAGCTATATATATCTAGCCTACTTTAGTAGACTAGGATAGCCTACTCTATATAGTATTCTAGTAATAACTACCCTAAGAGGCTATACTAGACTATCTACTACTATTTATTATAGTCTACTAGCGTCTATAGTAGTAGCTATATCTACTACCTAAGTAAACTAAGTATAACTATAGTTATATATTTTTAGTAAATATCTACTAGTCTAACTAGATTACGTAGTATTAACCTATATAGCTACTCTTATATATATAGTATACCTAGTATCTTAAGTAGTTAAAGGATAGTACGTTATAGTCCTAGACTATTAATTATTAAATAGGACACTATAATATTATAAATAAAGAATATTTATTCTATAAATATTAATATATAATCTACTCTAAGTCTAATCTATTATCTAGGTTTATATCTCTTTTATATATCTCTAAGAGACCTTAACTCCTACCTAAGTCCTCCTTCTACTCCTCTTTTATAAGAGTATATAGTTATATATTACTACCTACTATATACGTAGTCTAGTATAGCTTAAAAAACTTAGTCTATATAGTAGTACCTAATATCTTCTAGGACCCCTTATAGTTCCTAAACTAGGCCTAGTTATCCTCTTATTTATTATACTCTATTAATACCTATATAAGTAACGTTATAGTAATATTAATAATATCTCTAAATATTAAGTATATCTTAACGTTAGGCTTTATACTATTAGTACTAGGTTTAATAGCTAATATAATAATTATTTACCTTATCTATAGAGTTACTATTAATATTACCTATTTTATAACTTTATAAGAGTATTATTAAAGATATACTCTTAGCTAGTTATATACTAGTAGATAAGTTCTATACCTAGTTTACTATATATATATATTACTTATAGTTAGCCTTATTATAACTAGTAAGGATATTATTAATATTATTATTATACTTATTTAGTAGTATAACTACTATTAATCCTTTATCTAGTTTATAAATATATAGTATAACGTTACTTTATATATAAGCTAATATAATTACTCTTTACCTTCTATTAAGAGATATCTACTTCTAGAGTATAGAGTTATAGTTTTCTAGTATAGTTAGCTTAGTATAAGAAACCCTTAGTACTACTTTACCTTCTACTATATATTTAATAAATAGGTTTATCTTATAAATACCTTTATTAGAGTACTTATTTATAGTATAGTATAGTATAGTCCTAATTAGTACTATAGTGTTACCTATAATAACCTAAAAGGCGTCTATAGTTCTAGCTATAAGTACTATACCCTATTACTTATTTTTATAGAAATACTTAGCTAGTATTATAGTAATACCTAGGTAAGAGAATTAAAATAAAAGAGGCTACTATAGTTAGCTAGCGTACTAGTATAAGGTAAGTATAGGTAGTTTTATACTTATATTTATTAAATCTTTAATTAGATAATTAAAGTTATCTAATAGCTTACGTATAGCTATATAATAATATAGGTATTTAAGGTTATATATAGTAGTAGCTTTAAACCTTACTATATATATTATATATATACGTAGATTACTTACTAAGTTAAGGAGCTAGTAGTAGTTAATTAGTAATAGTTACTAATAGTATTATATAGTATAGGACTATCCTACTAAATAAGTAGAAACTTTATATAAGCTTAAGTTAACTATTACTTTACTCTTATAAAGTATTATCTATTTAGCTATCTTCTATACCCTCTTTATTAAATCTACTATAAGATTATAGTATATATTAATCTAGGGTATAATAACTATTCTTATAGTAGTTTCTCCTCTAGTAATAAGCTAAGTTATTAATATAGCTTTTACTTTTATTAAAGTTAATTTATTATAAGCCTTTAGCTATTCTATAGTTTAACGCCTTTACTTACCTTATAAGAATATTTAGAAGGGGTTTAGTACTTTACGCCCTAGTTTAGATAGAGTCTTTACTATAGAATAGTTATAACTTATAGCTACTAGAGAAGAAAAGTATAGTTACTTAGTTTCTATTACCTATACTACTATATTATAGCTAACTTATCTTTATCTTCTTATAATAAGGTATCTAGCCTTAGCTACTTTTAGGATACCTTAAGAAGTAATATAACTAGATAGTCTTATATAAGATAGTAACTATAAGGTATAGTAAGTACTATACTCCTAGACTTACCTATTTTAGGAGAGGCTTTATAGTAGATAGGAGTTATAGACTAAATTCTCCTTAGTATATTAACTTTATTATCTTCTATAATAGTAATACTTTACTATAAATAAATATATATTAGTATAAAGATATCTTTATAATAAGTTATATAATATATATATTTCTCTTACCTCTCTCCTTATAGTTTTAGCTTATAATACTAGTAGCTAGCTTTTCTTATCTAGCCTTAGATTTTATCTTTAGTACTATAATCTTAATTTCTAGTAGTAATATAGTATAGTAAAGTTAAGATAAGAGTATATAAATAAGTACTTATTACTTAGAGCTATTAGTCTTAGGGGAGCTAGTTATTCTAGTTTTCTTTAGATTATATAGCGTCTAAATAAGTTAGTGCTACTAGTTAAGTTTAGTCTATAGCTACCTTATAGTGTTATTATAGTAATTAAGACTATTATATACTATTAATTACTATTAACTATTATTATATTAGGCTTCCTAGTAATTTAATATTATATAAGTATAGCTAGGGCTTACTATTAATAGAGATAGTCTTACTATCTTTAAGTATTTAGGAGTAAGAATAAATAATTTAGGAAATAGATAACTAAATAAAATATAGGTAACTACTATAGCTTTAAAGTAGAGCTAGAGTTAGTAGTAGTAGTAGTAGAAAAGAAAGACTAAGGGTAATATAACTAACTTTATAAGTTACTATTATAACTCTAGTTTTATTTACTAGTTATAAAGATAATAAGTAAAAGGGCTTCTTACTACTCTAGGTTATACTACGCCTCTATTATCTACTATAAACTTAGGCTCTATAAATATTTTTTAGTAAAGTATATTAAGCTAGTAAAAAGACTAGTATAAAAGTAGAAGCTAAAGTATAAAACTAATATATTTAGTAGTAAAAGAAGTTTAGATAGTAGTAATAATAACTACTCTAATACTAGAGCCTATTATAACTTAGTATTAGGATAGGCTAGGTGTAAATAATACCTAAGCTAGTAGGTCTTTAATTAGGATAAATCTTTAATAGTAAAACTTACTTTATTTATACCTTATTCTAATATATTAACTAAGGCGCTATACTATTATAACTCTAATAATATATATATCCTACCCTATTTATTATTTATTTAAATATAGTAGAAAATACCTTCCTACGTATAGTTAAACCTAACCTTATCCTAGATAGCTTATATAAATAATAAGAAACTCTATAGCTCTACTCTTATATTACTTAAATCTATACTTAGGTATATTAGTTACTATATATAAATTAGAGTATACGTTTCTATACGCTAGGTATATAGTATAATAGTTAATAGTATTATTTATTATTACTTAATTAGCTTAACTAATCCCTAATTTATAGTTTATAATAGTAATTAACTATTTAGTATAGTACTATCTTTAGATTATCTTAATAGCGTATAAGAGGTATAGTATAATATAAGTAATATAGTTCCTTAATAGTTAGTTAAGCGTCCGCGTTATTATTAAGTAGTATTATAGTTATAGTAAATTATAATATAAGATATAGCTATATATCTTTCTTTTAAGTAGAGGTAGTATAATACTAAGTTACCCTACTATAAGATTTACTCTATAATATAATATAGTTACTCTCTTACTACCTTTATCTAAAGAGATTAGTATAGTATATACTTTTACTCTATACCCTACTCTACTTATATATATATTATATTATATTCTCTTTCTATAATTTATAGGGCGTTATATATATAATTCTTTAATTATATTATTATATTTATATTATTATAGGCTCTATAATATATAGTAGGTATAGAACTCCTAAGGAGTAGTAGCCCTATATAAGGGGAGGTTATAAATATTTAAGTTTATAGCTTATTATATTCTATACATAGTTAACCCTAGATAATAAGTACTTATAGTAAGAGGTTAATAGTTATATAATAAAGGGGGATATTAGTATACTAAATACTTCTATATAGGTAGTAATTACGTATTAGGAATATATAGTAGATTAGCTTATATAAGTTAAATTATATAAGGTAGGTAGCGCCTATAGTTACGTAGAAGTAAGAAACGTATATAGTTTTTATATAAAATACCTATTATATATAATTACTACTAAGCTAGTCTTTACTTCTTTACCTTATACTTTCTTATTATTCTTAGCTATATAGTATTAAAATTAGTAGTATAGAAGTAGTTATACTTATCCTAATTAATATAGTTATTAATATAGTATAATTCTATATTATTATCTATAGTATAGCTTATTTACTTTTATATAAGATAGGTAAGATATAGTATTATAGGAAGGGCGTATACTTTAAAGGACTATAGTATATAGCGTCTAACTATACTAACTTATTAATACTTATAAATACTAAGTATACCTAATATATTATCTACTTTACTATTATTCTTAAATAGTAGTATTTTAATAAAAGCGCCTTAGTACTCTAAGTATTTATTTAATTCTATAACGTATTCTATATTAATAACTATTAGTAAGAGTTATAGTTAAGCTATAATAACTATTTATAATAGTAGAAGACTATTATCTATTATTACTATATACGTACTCTTATACTTATATAAAATCTTATCTCTACTACCTTATATTCTACTAGTTTAGGGCGTAGCGTACTAGATTCTTTATAGTATACTCTAGATTATTATAAAAGCTTTTACTTAATATCTAATAGTATACTAATAGGTAAACCTTAATTTATAGAGTATTTACTTATATTATATTTACCTCTAGTCTATCCTCCTCTTAGGATAAACTTATTTATCTAAGGTATCTCTTTTAACTTTCTTATATAAATACTATAATAGCTTAAGTAAAGTTAACTATATTTAACTACTATACTACGTCTACTATTCTTATTATCTTAGAGTAAAGTAAACTTATAAAGGGGGCCTAGCTAAGTTTACTATACGTAAGTAGTATAGAAAAGGTAGTTATATATACTCTATTATAGTAGTTAATAGTCTTTAATAGTTAAGACTTTACTACTATAGCTATATAGTTAGTAGCTAATATAGCTAGTCTCTAAGAGTTATATATATAAATCTAGTATAAAAAGTCTTTCTTATTTATTAAGTAAAAAGGTTATTTAACTATATTAATATAATAGGCCTTACTATTCACACCTATATATAGGCTATCTAATACGCTAAATTATTTAATATTATAAATAATATATATAAGCGCGTACTATTTTAGGTAGTTAAAGTATAGTTCTATATCTCTCTTCCCTTATTTATATAGGTAGAATTCCTCTTTTAGTATATTTATATAGCTAAGGTATAACTTAATATACTTAATAATACTATTATCTTATAATTTATACTAAGCTATTATAATAAGGTTATATATAGCTTATAAGAAGTAAAGCGTATATAGTACCTTTATTACTAGAAGTAGTACTATAATAGCTATAAGCTACTATATAATATCTTTCTATTTATAGCTAGTCTACTAGACTACCTTAGAGAATAGTTAATAACTATTAAACTACTTAAGGCTAGCTTAATATATAACTTAGTAGAATTACTTATCTAGTTAGTATATTCTAACTTCTATTTTAATATATATAGTTAGGTTAAGTCTTAACTTACGTAATCCTAAGTAAATATTATTTAGTATTAACTAGGTTTAGCTAAGAGATTTTATTACTAAACCCTTTATTAATAAGTATAATATATTAGTTAATAGATATTTATATATATTAAAGAGCTAGTACCTCTACGTAAAGATTAGTCTAAAGTATACTTAGTTATTATTACTTTTATCTACTACTAAAGCTTATAAGTAGTAAGTGTTATCTTTAGTCTACTATAAGTATAAGCTTAATAGGTCCTCTTATTTATCTAGGCTAACTATATAGTAAGTATAGTATCTCTTACTTTTAATACTAGTAAGGAGCACTTATTCTTTATAGTCTACTAGAATAATATATAATATAAGGTAATAGTACTTTATATTCTTATTAGTATATAGTAATTTAATTCTAGAACTACTTAGTTTCTCTAATACTATACTAAAGTATTATATATAGTTTAAGATAGTCTAAATAGGTATTTACTTATATTAAAGTATTTTCTTTATATAGTAGTAGTATATCTTATACTTAAGTTACTTATCTTTACCTTTAGGCTCTAGTATAAAACTATATAGTATAGTACTAAGCGTAGTCTACTAATACCTAGCTTTATAACTAAGATTCCTAATAGTTATATATACTAGCTAAGTAGTAATATCCTCTTAATATATTAATAGTTAGGTCTTATCTACTACTATAATAATAGGTACTATAGTTACGCTAAGTAAGAGCTATTCCTAAGTCTCTTACTACTACTTTACTAAGTATAACTTATAGTAAATTTAACTATAGTAGTTAATACTTATAAATATCTAAATTAGTATATATAATAAGTTATATTTAAAGGGCCTATAGGTAATTAGGAAGGC
Source organism: Alternaria solani (assembly GCA_002952155.1). NCBI lineage: Eukaryota > Fungi > Ascomycota > Dothideomycetes > Pleosporales > Pleosporaceae > Alternaria > Alternaria solani. Next base: position 1,038,743 of record CP022031.1, on the reverse strand, counting down.
TATTATAGAGGTTATATCTAAGTATATAAGCTTATATAGCTTATACTATATATTACCTAACCTAGTAGTAGTTATAATATCCTCTTATATCTATATATCCTAGTTAAGTCTAGTCTCTATAGACGTTATTACGTTTTACTACTATTAGCTAGATTAAAAGCTAAGTTATATATATATTTTACTTAGTTATAAGTTATTAAAGAATATCTATATATTAGCCTTAGATATTTTACTTCCTAAAAGCTATATAGTAAATACGTAGTTAAGGTTAGATATAAAGGGTTATAGTTAATTATAACTATACTAGTTAGGTATATATTATATTAGATAGTATATTTACTTATACTAATCTATTTATTTATATAGGCTAGATAATTTCCTTAACTATATAACCTTTTATACTATTAAACTATTCTTCCTATAACTAAGTTATATTTAATAGTAACCTATTACTTCTTTTATAAATAAAGTTAGTAGTATATAGTTTATCTAAGTCTAGTATAGCCTACTTTAAATACGTACTTACGTTTATTAGTAGTATAAGTATACCTATATAGTCCTTAGGATCTACTATAGGGCTTAAAATATAAAGGTCTAAAGTATTATTATCTTCTAACCTATTACTATATTAGGTATTATTTATTATAGTAGTAGTAGTAGCTTTATATATATATTATATTATATATTTAGCTAAGCCTAAGTATATAACTATAAGGCCTTTACTATATAGAGTATAAAAGTAATTAAATATTATAAAAGTAGTATATAAGTTTTAGAAGCTAGTTATTATATTAAGCTATTTTTATAGATAGCGCACTACTATAGATGTAGTATATAGTATTAGGTAAGAGGTATATATACACTACTAAGGCTAGGACTATAGATAATAGTCCTTAATAGTCTAGGACTAAGTTATCTTATACTTTATTATACTTTACTTATAATAAGATAATTATTAATTAGAGCTACTATCTAAAGGCTTAAGCTAAGATATTTAAGTATCTTATTAATACTAATAAAGTTAGTATTTAGGTTTAGGAATAAGTCCTTTATATATTTCTTTTAGAACTTAAGCTTAGTTATTATATATTACTTTACTAGCTTCTTCTTTCCTAGCTTTACTATAAGGGGTAGCTTTTCCTTAAGTACTACTTTAAAAACTTTAGTATAATAATCTTTAGTTATATAAGAGAAAAGGTTTCTTTCTTACTTAAACTCTATAGTTACTAACTTATATATTAACTTCTTAAGTCTACTAATATCTTTTATTATTACTATTAGCTTAGCTTAGAGCTTATTATATAGTAGTTCCTATCTCTTACTAGCCTACTTAATTATAACTATATTTACACTAGAGTTATAGATTATCTTTATAATCTTATAATAAAGTTAATCTAAGCTTTTACTTAGGGCTAGTTTTATATTTCTTATATATCCTATATATATATTATACTACTTATTAAACTTAGCTATAAGTAAATCTACTAGTTTCTTATTCTAGTAGCCTTACGTAGTAGGCTACTATAAGTAATATATAGATTATCTAATAATTCTTAGTAGGCCTATAAAGTAAAGACTTCTTAGTAGTATCTTATATAACGCCTACTATTACTTAAGTTCTTATAACCCTTAATTAAATAATAATAACTTATTATACTCTCTTAAAGTATAATAATATTATATCTCTTATCTCTAGGTAATATATTATATATAAAAATATATTATTAGTATATATAGCTTTTACGCTCTAGTAAGGCTATTACTACTAATAATAATAACTAGGTACACTACCCCTTAAGGAAGGTAAAGATAACGCCTATTATAATACCCTAACTAGTAGTAATCTAGAAACTTATATAAAAAAGTAAAAGCTTAATAAGACTCTATATCTATTACTAAGAAGAATATATAGCTATTATCTCTTAAAGTTAGTAGTACTAAGCTTAGAGCTTAATAAAGTAAGGGAGTATATTTAACTTTAACTAGGTTACGTAGTATCTTATAATAAAGGTTATATAGTATCTTATAAAAACTTCCTAGAGTAAGGTACTAAGATAGATTAAGCCTTATATTATTAATAATCTAATACTTAAATCTTTTAAATATTAAAGATAGCTACTTAATAACTTCTTTAATATACTTAAAGGTTAGATTACTATTTAGATTAAGGTATTATTTTATAAGTACTTTTCTAAATATAAAGGGTTAACTTTCTACTAAACTACTTAGTAGATTATAGAATAGATAGTAGGCCTAAACTTTAATTAATAATATACTACTATAGCTAATAAGAGTCTAAATAATAAGAAAGAGAGTCCTTATATCTTTAATAATAGGATCTTTAAATAAGAAAAAGAGGCTATTCTAGATTTTTACTACTAGTATTAGTTTAAGGTACACCTTAGTATCTATAAGACTAAGAGGTTTAAGTAGATAAGAAGATTAATTACCTCTTAAGAAGAAGAGAAATTAAAGAAAGATACTAGGGCTATAAAGGTATTAAACTATAAGCTATATATAGTAAAGCTTAGTATTATAGCCTAAGTTATAACCTACTATATACTAGTAGTATATTATTTCTATAATACTATCTATATACATATTAAGTCTAAGTTCTTTAAGTAACTATATACGTAACTCTATAATAAGCTTAAGAATAGACTAGGTTTTAATAATAATAGTAAGAGTATAAATACTCTAATCCTTATACTACTACTTCTTACTAATACTATACTAAGCTATAATAATACTATTTACCTCCTTACTACGTCTCCTAGCGCTATAACTAACGTAAGGAACTAGTTAGCTAGTAAGACTTAATTCTATAAAGTTAAAAAGTCCTCTAAGACCTCTAGTAGAAGTACGTAGGTAATAAAACTACTTTATTTATATATACTTCTTTTAGTAGTATAACCTCTCTACTATCTATAGAGATAGATAATACTAATATAACTAGACTTATAAGCTACTATTAATAGAGAAACTAGATTTATTAATAAAGAGAAGTTTATATAGTATATATAAAGGGTTTTTAGCTTATTATATAAAGTAGAATCCTATTTAAGGTTACTTATATAAGTAAGTCCTAAGAAACCTAGTTAAACTAATAGCTTAGACTAAAGCTATATATAAACTAAGTAGTAGATTAGTATACTTTATCTAAAAGATTAATTATACTTATACTTAATTTTCTTTACTATAAACTTTATAGTCTTAGAAGCCTTACGTTTTAGCTTAGATACTCTTTTAAGAAAGTAGTTAAGGTTTAGGACCTCTTTACTAGGATTATTAATATACTCTATATTAATAGTAGAGTTACCCTCTTCTTTAGTAGTAGTCTTAGGTAGAAGGTTATATAGAGTTTAAGCTTTATACTTAATAAAGATAATATACTTCTCTAGCTATTCCTAGACTTATTACTAAGAGATTAATAGGATCCTTATTATTACTTATATAATAGTAGTATCTATAGTATCTAAAACTATAAAGCCTTATAATAGTAAATAAACTAAGAATATTCTTCCTTTTTCTAGTAATAGAGGCTCTCTTAAATAAGATAGTTTATAAATAAAAGAATAGGTAGTAGTAATAAAAGCTTTAGTAAAATTTCTCTTACTCTTATTTTATAATACTACTAAGAGGCTAAATAAGATTACTTTAACTACTACTTTATAGTAAGGCTTAGTAAGTCCTATATCCTCTATATACTAAGTAATATTATATTATATTCTTATAAATACTTAAAGATAGTATTAAGTTATACCTAACTATTAAGAATAGTAGTAGGATAGTACTCTCCTTTACTAGCTACCTAGGTATTAGCGCTTATCTATAGGCTATACTAGTTATTATACTAGTTACTAATCCTAACTTTTACCTTATCTCTCTACTAGACTTATAACCTAATAGCTAGTAATACTAATTTAGTTATATAACTTACTTATTAGTAACCTTTTTACTACTTTACTATTTAATTATTAGATAGTTTACTAAAGTAGATTAAAGCCTACTATAGTATTAAGGAAACTTAAAGTAAGTAGTAAGGCTATCTTATAAAGTATATACTAAGAACGCTAGATAAATAACTATAAATATTCTAAAGAAACGCGTTATACTTATATACTTAGTATCTTAATTAGTAGCTAAGCGCTAAAAGACTAAAGTAAATAATAAATAGAAGCTTAATTATAAAAGAAATATAAGTAACTACCTAATAATAACTACTATAATAAAACCTAATAAAGATACTAAGATTATTATAATATTAGATAGTAAAGATAAAGAACTCTATCTTATATAATAAGAAAGTTTTAGTGCACTAAATATAAATATTTATAAAGATAATAATATAAAGCGTAGTATTTCCTCTTATATACTAAATCTAGAACTTAATTAATATATAATAAATTAAACCCCTCTTATTACTCTTAGACTAGCTCCTATATAAGCTTTTAGCTACCTTAATATCTTAGAGAGTAAATCTTATCTTAACTATAAATCTTCTAGGAATAAGGAAAGAGTATAAAATAATATAGTATATTTAAAGCTAGAGTATAAGTATAATAAAGAAAAGGAGTAGCTTTATAAAGAGATTAACGCTATAAAAATATAGCTTAATAAAATAAAAAGGCTTTATAAGAAAGAAAAAAGTAATAATAAGTTAATATAAGTTTAGTCTAGTAATATTATAAGATAGGTAATAAAAAGACTCTAAGAAGAACTTAAAATAGTAAGAAGTAACCTAAGGGCTATTATAAAAGAGAAAGATTAGTAGTGTATTAAAGCTAATAGTAATAAAGTAAAGAATAATTAATTAGTAATAGAGTTATAGGAAAAGAGATATTTAAGAGAAGAAGAGAGAAAGGAGTATAAATATATAATAATAATATTATATAGGCTAAGGGACTAACCTTAAGTACTATAAATAACTCCTTAGTTACTAAAAATAAGTAACTTTAAGTAAAAAATAATACCCTTTAAGTTACTACTACTATATAGCTATTACTTATACTATTTATAAAGTTAGGGGATACTATCTAAAATTCTATATATAAACTCTTTAAGATAATATAATATTATCCTTAACTATCCTTAATAGTTATTAGACTATCTTATACTATAATACTATTTATAATATTAGAGGCCTAGTATTAGATAGTATACTATCTAATAATATAGAGTATATAAGGTAGTAAAGTAATAGTATATTATCTAGTAAAGATAGATAAATTAATAACTACTAGCTATTAATCTAGTAGGGTTACTTATACTTATACTAATAAAGGTTATATAAGGTATTAAACCTTATATTAACTTATATTCCTAATATTATCCCCCTTCTTAGAACTAAACCTCTAGGGTTAGCTAGTATAGGCTAGGATAAGTAGGAATATAGTAGAATAGGTAAAATTAAGGTATAGTTATATAAAGAGAATTTAGGTATATAAAGGAAAGTATATAATACTTTTTTTTAAGTTTAGAAGTATTTATTTACTCTCTATATTTTTCTTACCTTTACCTTTACCTTTACCTTTATTCTATAGTATAGCTAGCTAGTCTAAGTATAAAGTAGGTCCCTAGGTCTTAGTAAGGTTATATTATTATCTTTTAATATTTCTAACCTAGACTCCTTTATCTTATATATTAATTAGTAAGTTTTACTAAAATCTAGCTATTTAAGATATACCTTATAATAGGCTATAATAGCCTATTATAGGCTATTCTAAGTAGTAGTACCTTAATATTAGCTAAAGTTACTAACTATAAGCTAAGGTTTAATAATCTTTATTAATAACGCTTAGTTTACCTCTTTAACACCTATTATAACTTATAATAAGCTAGAATAGCCTATTCTAGCCTTAAAGATACCTCTAGGCGCTAAGGTTAATAGTACTACTACTTCTAACTACTATATAGAGAATAGTAAGTTAACTAGGTATACTTATACCTAGTACCTCTAAGCTTACACTAATAGTAATATTAAGTATATAAGTAAGGTTAGTTATATTATACTAAACTTTACTTCTAATAAGGGTAAAGAGGTATTTAAGCCTTAGACTAAGATAGACTCTAAAGGTAAGGTCCTTTAGTATATTTATTATCTTTACTACTAGAACTTAGCCTAAGATTACGTTACTATAAGTAAAATAAGCTATTTTAGCCTATTCTAGAGTATTATTAGCTATATTAACTTATTCTAGGTCCCTAAAGCTAAGGAGAAGGCTAACTTAGAGATTAGAGCCTTAGTATTCTAACTCTAAGATAGAAAATCTATTACTAAGGTTCTAAATATTAACTATATTAAGCTTATTACTAGTACGCCTACTAAGGCCTAAGATAACTAGCTCCTAAACCCTAAGACTATTATTAATACTTAGGATCTTATAGTAGAATAAGTTTATATATATAATAATACTAAGCTCCTTAATATTAAGAATATAGTTTAAGATAAGGCTTCTAACCTTAGTAAGTATATTAAGTTATAAGTTACCTTATTAAACCTTACTATACCTTATTATAGGCTATTATAAGCTATTATAGCCTTACTAACCCTTATATAGTAAGTATAAGCCTTATAATACTAACTTCTTCCTTTATAGTAGTACTATACGTATTAAGGGTAAGCTTAAGGCTAATATCTACCTAGACTTTAAGTCCTATAGTAACTAGACTATTTACGTTAAGGCTAAGGCTAGTAAGATTCTTAATAACCTTAAGTTATAGGAATAAGTTAGTAATACCTTAAAGAAAGTAAGTTTACTCTTATATTAGCTAGAATAGGCTATTCTAACTTATCCTAATATAAGGTTTCCTAGAAGGTATATAGTAAGCTTAAGGGTAAGCTTATAAGGCTTTAGGTAGAGATAGCTAGCCTTAAGAAGGAGTATACTAGAGTAAAGAGCTAGAATAAGGCTAAATACTCTTACTATATTAAGTAGAAGTAGGCTAAAATTAATAAGGTTAAGGATAAGCTTAATAAGCTATAATCTAGTATATTCTAGCTAGTAATAGCTTAGAATAAGGTATTCTAAGAAATAATAGTAGAAATAGGCTTTAAGGAGTAAAAAGTTAACCTTCTAAAGTCTTTAGGTAGTACTCTAGTACCTTTTTATCCTATCCTTTAGAGTTTAAGAGTATATTTACTCTAAATAAGTTAGTATATAGTATTCTAGGCTATAATAGCCTAGAATAAGGTATTACTATATAATACCTAATTATTTTAGGTTAACTTCTAATATAGTTTTAACTTTAACTCTTAACTTTTACTTTAGTAACTATTATCTTTATCCCTTTAATTACTTATATTACTTATATAGATATAATAGCCTTTATAATAACGTAGTATAATAGCTTATCTTAGCTTATTATACTTTATTCTAACTTATTATAGGTTTAAGTTAGGTGTTAGTAAATATAGTTAAATTATAAAAGCTATAGTACTATTAAATACCTTATTTAAAAAACCTCTATAAAGAAAAAATATAAGTAAAAGTATACTATAGTTTTATTCCTTATACTTATCTTAAATTATCCCCCTTTTTCTATAGAGAGTATTTATAGCCTTACTTTAGTACTTCCTTCTTTAACTTATATTTAAGAAAGATATAGTACTTATCTTAAAACTTCTTAAGCGCCTCTATACTTACGTTAAGACTTAGCTCCTAAGAGTTCTCTTCCTTAGGGTAGCCTTTCTATTTAACTAAGTATTCCTACTAGTCTACCTTATTACACCTCCTTTCTAATATTTAATCTATATTATAAACGTTATTACTAAATTTACGTAATATATTAATACTTAGTAGTTCTAAGTATAGGATATCTCCTATTAGGTTATAAGGTTCTAATAGTAAGGTATAGAAGACTAGGTAAACATTCTTTAGCTCTAGTAAGTCTATCTTAAATACTAATAAGCTAATCTAGGCTATAATAAGCCTTAGTCTTATATACTTCTAATCTAGCTTCTTCTTTAGCCTAGTAGACTATATATAGTAGTTAGATACTAATACCTAGTTACTAACCTTAAAGGTTATAAGTAACCTTTTATTATTAGTATATACTTTTTAATAAGTATTAGCTACTAATATTTTATATTTATACTTACTCTATAAGCTAAGTACCTTTAATATAGTTATAAATCCTATAAGGCTTTTACTATTACCTTAAGCTATACTAGGCTAGTCTAGCCTTATTAAGTCTATTCTATAATATATATAGAATAGTATAAGTCTAGTAGTTACGTAAATACTATTATTATACGTAAATTTACTAATAGAGATCTATAAGGCCTAATTATCTTATTTAAGTATATAGTAGTAGTAAAGGTACTACTCTAAGGTCTAGTTCTAACGCTTAGTTTATCTATCTATTTAGGGGTAGAAAGTAGAAGTTAGAACCCTCTTAAAGTTTATATAATACTAAAAGGTATCCTAATACTTTATATTTATTAGTAGTCCTTAGTCTAAGATAATCTACTTAAGGATACTATATAGTCTAATAACCTTATATACTTATACTTAGGTAAGGTCTATCTTATCCTAATTACCTTTTACTAAGATATAATAACCTATTTTAGTTAACTAATATACTACTATAAGTATAGTATTATAGACTATACTATATATCTTACTTAGGGGTAGCTCTATAATAAAATCTATTATTACTTCTTCCTAAGGTTAATCTAGTAGGGGGAGAGGTACTAAGGGACTATATAGCTTATAATAAGCTAGTATTACCTTATAGTATACTAGGTAGTTATAATAATAGTTTACTACGTCCTTTTTTATCCCTTTCTATATATATTAATATTATAGCTTCTCTAGGGTCCTTCTTACCCTAAAGTAGCTTATAAGTAAGTTATTATAGTACTCCTTAAGTACTTTAGCCTTACTTTAGGTATCTAATAGCTCTTATAAGCTATTTAAGCTTATCCTAAGCTTTAATATATTATCTTAAGGTATATCTAAGTCTAAGTCCTTAGAAGAACTATCTATATTATCCTTTATAACTTCTAGATCTTCTAGTAGCTTTAGGTCTTCTAAAGCTATTCTTTTAACTTAATTATACTTATTTAATACCTTATTTAAGGGGTTAGGAGTGTTAGACCTTTAGCCTAACCTTATATAAATAACTACTACTAAGAAAGGCTCTTTACCTTTATTATTAAGAATATCCCTTATAAGTTATATAAATACCTTATTATACTTCTAAACTAGCTTCTAAGCTTTTACTATATAGTTTAGTTAATAAGATAGACTATCTACTAGGTTTATAATACTTAGCTAGTAATTTAGAATAAAGTTATATCTAGTAAGTACTAAATATAACCTTACTTATTAGTAGTTTAATACCTTTATCTTTATAAACTATTTAAGGTTTTAATAATTTATTAAGATCTTAAAATAGATACCTTTAAGGTAATAATACTAATACTTTAAGCTCTTAACTATTATAAGTAGTTCTTAGTTATAAGTCTTATAGTTATACTCTACTATAATAAGCTTATATAAGTAGAAGTTAATTAGTCTCTAATTAGCCTTTCTAGGCTATTCTTATATATACTAGCTTAGAATACCTAAAATAGCTCTACTTAATATATTTACCTTAACTCTTATTTTTTAATTTATATTAAAGTAGGTAAGGATAGGGCGCTTAAGAAAGGAATTCTTTAATTCCTAAAAGGCTTTTCTTACCTTTTCTCTAATATCTAATAACTAACTCTCCTCCTTTTATATTACGTAGCCGCCTCTAGCTACACCTAAGCTTTTCTAGGTTAGAATAGTTAAAGGTAGCGCTAGCTTAGAGAAACTAGCTATAAACTAATAATAATAGTTTATAAAGCTAATAAAGATCTTAATATTATATACTATATATAAGTTAAGCTACTCTTAGATTATCTTAACTTAATTTTTATTAATTTTAATCCCTTATAGTATAATAATATAACCTAAGTACTCTATATATTAAGTATACTATTTATACTTACTAAGCTTTAAGTATAGTTTAGACTTACGTAGTCTATCTAAGACCTCCTTAATATAGATAATATATTCTTCTTTAGTCTTAGAGAAGATTAAGATATTATCTAAGTATACTATATAAGATATATTAACTAACCCTATTAGGGTCTAGTTAATATAAGCTTAGAATTACGTAGGTACGTTTATAAAGCTAAAGAGTATTATAGTATACTTAAAATAGCTATATTAAGTGTAGAAAGTAGTTTTCTATTTATTACCTTCTTATATTTAAATCCTATAGTATACTTCTCTTATATCTAACTTAGTATAGTAGTTAGCTTATAATAAATAGTCTAAAGACTTTATAATAAGAGGTAAAAAGTATCTATTCTTAATTATAATCTTATTTAAGCTATAATAGTTAATATAAAACCTTATAGTACTATCCTTCTTCTTAATAAAAAGGATAGGAGCACTAGCTAAAGATTTAGATCTTCTAATCTATCCTCTTACTATATAATCCTCTAAGTATTTCTAAATAAGTTCTAACTCTATCCTTAATAAGTTATATAATAGCTTATATAGTAGAGTAAAACTTAGTTCTAGATTAATAGCTAGGTCCTATAGACTATAGTTAGTAATTACTATAAAATCTTCTTCTAAATATATATCTATATATTTAGTATATTATAGGGGTAACTAGTCTATTCTAACTAATTCTAAGTTATTCTAACTTACTAAACTTATAAGATATATATATATATCTACTAAAAGGTCGCGTATACTCTTTTTAAATAATTCTATATCTTTAATAGTAATCTTCTAAAAAGGAGCCTTATCTTTTACCTTATCTCCCTAAAAGAGTATATACTACTTAGCGTAGTTAAGTTTTAGGTTATAATAGTTAATTTATAGTAATCCTAGGTATAGTAAGTACCTATTTAGGTTTACTACTATAAATAAGATATACTACGTCTTTATATAGCCTTATAAGTTTATTATAGCTATATCTATTTTAGTTATACTATAGACTATAAGTTTTCTACTATTAACTCCTTTAGCTAAAATATTTAGAAGTAAGTTTATTAGTAAGTCTTACTCTTTAGTAAGAATTACTAATATTAAGTTTAATTATAAACCTAGGTTTATTATAACCTCCTATAGCTATAATTACTTAATTATATATTATATAGTTAAGAGCTTTATAGGTGCTAGCTAAAGTACCTCTTAAAGTATACTAAGGTCCTTATTCTCCTTATTTAAGGAAATATAGGTAGTAAGGTAAGAGATTAACTCTTCTACCCTTAGTCTTTTCTTAACTTTAGTATACTAGTAGGTTTAGATAACTTATTAGGCTTATCTACCTTTAAGTAGTTTATTTTATAATATCTAACTTCCCTATACCTATAATAGGTTACTAATTTATTAGTAGTATTACGCTAACCTATTCTACTTTATTTTAGGTTAGAATAGCTTAAGTAAGCTTACTTAGTATTTTTTAAAGTTTTACTAGCCCCCCTTAACTTTTTATAATTAAGGTTAGGTTAGAAACCTTCCTTCTTAGATAGTTATTACTTATACTCTACGCCCTAATTCTTTTAGTAAAAAATTAAGTTAGTATATTCCTCTACCTAAGGTAGAGTAGATCTCTAGTTTATTAGAAGTAATAAGAGGCTTTTCTTAATATCTTTATATAGCGCTAATATATACTTAAGTACTTAGACTTCTAAAGTTTTATCTAAGCTTAGTTCTTCTTAGAGTAGCTTTATATAGTTAAGGAGGTCTATAAGATTCTAAGAAGGGCGTTACTATACGCGTTTTAAGTAGTTATAAGTATACTACTTATACTCTTATAGAGATCCTAATATATTTAGTATTACTACTTTTAGATTAACTTATAAGAGGGTTTAGAATAGCTATCTATACTTTTTAGTAGCTTAATATACTTACTAAAGCGTCTTTAGTAGCTCTAAAATATATATTACTCTAAAATTAACTCTTTATATCTTTATAGTAAAGTTTTATAGTATATAGAAGAAGTAAGACTTATAATCTCTCTCTTATTAGTTATATTATATATAGTTAACCTTTAAAAAGACTTATAGTAGCTCTAGTTATAGTAGACTAGCTATAGTAGAAGGCTATATTAGTTAAGGTAAAGTATTAGATTCTAGCTTAGCTATAAGTACTTTTAGGTCTCTAGCTACTACCCTATTATATAGACTTTATAACTTAGCTAGCTTAATATATTTAAGCTAGTTTACCTTCTATTTATATAGCCTTACTAGCTTTATATCTAGAATAGCCTCTTCTTAGTTAGAATAAACTTCTTTAGGTATTAACATATTTCTATATAGTAGTAAGGAAATAGATATATTTAATTAACTTTTATCTAGTCTTTCTAATATAGATAGTAATTACTAATAGTCTTTATTACTAGTCTATAGCTATTAGGCCTATTTAGCTTTATAGGTAAGCTTTCCTACTAACTATATATTTTAGTAGGTTTATTACGTTACTATTATATTATACTATTATATTATAAGGTAATTAATTTAAATATTAGATAGTATACTATCTAATAATATAGAGTATATAAGGTAGTAAAGTAATAGTATACTATCTAGTAAAGATAGATAAATTAATAACTACTAGCTATTAATCTAGTAGGGTTACTTATACTTATACTAATAAAGGTTACGTAAAGTATTAAACTTTATATTAACTTATATTCCTAATACCTAGTATCTAAAATTCTTTATATAAACTTTTTAAAACTAAATAGTATTATTATTAACTATCTATAATAGTACCTACTAGGATTAGGACTTTAGTAGATAGTAGGAGTATAGGCCTTATCTATAAACTACTACTCTATACCCCCTTATTAGATAACTTACTAAGTAGATATATATTATCTTAGACTATCTACTACTAACCTAAGTATATAACTTATAAAAATAAAGATTCCTTATATTAATAAGCTACTATAGCTAGACTTATATATAGGTAATATAGAACTTTATAAAGTACTATATTCTATCCCCTAGAATAGTAAGACGTAAAGGAAAATATAGTAGCTTTACCCCTCTATAACTATAACTAGATATAAGTAGCGTATTACGCTTACCTCTAGAACTATTAATATAATACTTCTCCCTTATAAGTTATAAGTATACTATATACTAGTAACTTTACTTCTATAGGCCTATTAAATATACGCTAGTAATACTCTACTCTACTAGTTTACTACGTAAGTAATTCTAGCTTAAGGCTTATATAATTAAGCTTATATTATATTAATACTATACCTTATAGTACTCTATAGCCTTTAATAGAACTAGACTATACCTACTAGTCTAATTACCTTATATATAATACTATTACCTCTACTACTAGGCCTCTATTCTAGTAGATAAAGTATATATACTATAAGGTATAAGGCTATTATTTCCTCTCTATATTTATTATATTATACTATTCTTAGCCTAAGTATATAAGCCTTATATTAACTACTTACTTATAGTAAAGTCTATACTTAGCTAAGTATAAGTAGATAAATAAAAATCTTCTAATAAGTACGTCCCTATAACCTTTAACCCTAATATACTTACTCTACTCTATTACCCTTCCTATAGCTCTAATTATATAATTAAATCTACTAATAATATATACTAACTACTATAATAAGGTAGCCCTAGCGTAAAAGTGCGCGTAATAAATACCTTTTAGATATACTTACCCTTACTAGTCTAACTTAGATAAAGATACCTCTCCCCCTAGAAATCCTTAAGAGCCTAATCTTAGTAGTAATAATAAGGACGTAATACCTTATAATATATTACTACCTTTCTAGGATATAAATAGTAGATAGAATAAAAGTAATAATATTAACTAGTATAAGTAACTTAGGAAGGAAGATATATCCTTAAAGACTATATAGTTAAAGTAGCTATAGAATAACTAATTATAATATTAGTTAACTCTTAAGAGATATATTTATATAAGTAGATACTTATAGTAAGGTTATAAAGATTAAGAGCTTAGAGCTATAGTCTAGATAGCTTAAGTGTATAAGAAAGGATATCCTAAGTAAATAGTTAGATATTACTTTATTTATTAATATATATAATAGTAAGATACTATTAGTAGTTTACTAAGCTATAGTAGTATTTATATAGTATATAACTCTATTTACTATATAGAACTAAGGCTTAAAATTAATTACGCTACTAAGCTTAAAGCTAAGGGTAATAATACTATAAGTACTTAATATATAAGCTAGATACTATTAATAACTATAGTAAGGTACTATTATATACTATTAGTATTATCTATTAGGTCTATAGATTTCTTTAGCCTAAATATAAGAAGACTAGTAATATCTACCTTTTTATAAATATATAATACTACTATAGTAATCTAAGAGCGTAGTATAAATATTATACTTATAAGAATTTTACTCTCTAATATACTTAGGCTTCTAATATAATATATACTAAGTAAGAGTACTATAGAGGAAGATATAGTCTACACTAACTATATATTTTTTTACTAGCTAGTAAAAGTCTTAAGTAAAGATAAATATACCTTTAGATTTAGGGCTAATAACTTATAGCTATCTAATATAGAGTAAGAGGGGCTTATTATTAATAATAATAACCTAGAAACTATAATTAAGTATTAACTATTTACTTACTTTTACCCTTATATTAATCTTAATCTTAAGGTTAATAATAACTATATAACTAAGTAATTATATAAAGTTATATAGTCTATATAAAACTATAAGAATAATATACTAACTATATATAGTATACTAAGAAGAAGTATTAAAGACTAGTATTACTAGTAAAGAGATTAGTACTAGTAAACTAAACCTTAGAGGTAAGATAATTACTACTTACGCTATACCTATATAATAAAAGTATACTTATACTAGTACCTCTTTTCTACCTTAACTTATAAAGTATAAAGGGCTAGTTTATATTAACTATAGGCGCTAAGAAGAATTACCTATTATAATACTATTTAATAAGAGTTAGTAATACGCTTCTATACTCTTAGATATTACGTATACGTTTATAATAGATAAGAGCTAGTATAAGCCTATTATAGAGTTTAATAAAGAACTTAGTAGAGACTTAGATAAAGTCCCTAATAAAGTCTATAGTAAAGTCCTTAGTAAAGATAGTAGTAAAAACTCTAGTAAAAACTTTCTTATAGTAAGAACTATAGAGAAGGAATATCTAGTAGCTATAACTAAAAATATTATAAAAACTACTAATAAAGTAAAGGATAATAGTAGAAATAGTAATAAAGATAAAGAGAGTAAAGATAAAGAGACTAAGAGGAAGTATAAAGAGAAAGAAGACTAAAATAAAGTATTAGTATTAATATATATATAGTTAGTTACTATTAAGTACTACTTTTACTTATACTAACTTAGTATATAAGGTATAAGATAAGATATCTATTAAGAAGGCTCTAGCTATAGAGTAATATAGTAAGAAAGAATAGCTTAAGATTAAAGTATTCTTTAGCTTTCTTAAAAGGACCTTTAAGACTAGTAAAAGGATAAAACTTCTTACTATATAAGGTTTAGAGTATAAGTAGTTCCTATACTAATTAGCTAAAGTCTTTTAGCTATATAAGATAGAACTATTAGAGAATAATAGTAGGATTTTTAGGAATATAATAGGTCTTAGTAAGACTAGAGTAATATTAAGTATAGTTATTATTAAGTTTATTTACCTTTAGATATATAATAATATTATATAGTACCTAGATTAATATCTATTACTAGATATTAATAATACTTATACCTTTATAGTATACTTATTATAGAGTAAATACCTATTTATCTACTTATATTACCTAGCGTTAGCCTTCTATAATATATACCTATAAGTAGCGCCTACTATTATTACTATATTAAGTAGGGCTATTAACGCCTAGCTAAGGGAGGTATAATATATAAGTCTTCTTAAGTCTAAGTAGTATAAGGGCGTAAATAAACTATTATTACGCTTTACTTTATAGGCTAGAGAACTAGTTAAGGGAATAAAACCCCTTACTATAGAAGAGATAGTTAATATACTCTAGGAAAGCTATAGTTTATAGTTATTTAATCTTTAATAAATTCTATAATATAAAGAGTAAGAGTATAAAGATAGCTAGATTCTATAATAGTATACGTAACTATAACTAAGGTTATTAGTAGAAGGTATAAGTATTATCTAGTATACTAATAGAAAATAGACTTAGTAAAGCCTTTATATTTATTACTAAGGTACTCTATAGTATTAATAACTAAGTAACTTAGAGAATAGTTAATAAGAAAATAAAACTAATTTAGTATAATATTAACTTTAAGGATATTAGTACTATAAGGATAAGTGTAAAAGGAAATTATAAGCTAAGAAGTATACTTATAAGTAAGGCTTAGATAAGGAATAGTAGAGACGCTAAGATAAAAGACGCTAGTAGAATACTTAATAATAAGAAGATAAAAGACTTATTAATAAAGAGTATAAATATTCTTATAAGATTTATACTACGCTATACGCTAGCTACTAATAACCCTTAGGGTTAAAAGATTTCTTTACTAGCTAGTAGCTTTTAAGTTTACCTACGTCTATATATAAATAGGATATAGAAAGAAACTATTAGTAATACTCTTAATAAATATAGTTCTAGTAAGAATCTACTTAAGCGAACCTAATCTAATATAATTATAGTATTAATATACCTACACCTTATAGAACTTAAAAGTAAACTACTTAAGGTAGACCCTAAAATAGGTATAATATACCTTTTAGGTAATATAGCTAGCCCTTAACTTAGAGACCTAAGTAATATATAGATTTATAATAAGTTAGGAGAAGTTACTAAGGATAATACTAAACTAGAGGTACTTTTTAAGATTATAGATAAGGTAATAGGATTAACGCGCCTAAACCTAAAGTATAGTAATTAACTTACTAGAAACTAGCTTTAAACTCTTCCTACTAAGATTATTATTATATTATATAAACCTATTACTTAGCTTATTACCTACCTTACCTTAGAGAAGAAGTATAGAAACTATAATATAACTATCTTCCTAGGCGGTATATTAGATAATATAAGAGTAGAATAATAGAAAGAGTAGTAGTATAATAATAGTCTATATATTATAGTAATATCTATAGTATACGTAAAGTTAATTATATTTATTAAGGTAAGCTACCTTATTAAGATAGAGCTATAAGACTAATAGGTAAAATAAGACTAAGCCCTTTTCTATATATACTAAATTAGATAACTTATATAAGCGTATTATAGCTATATATTATATAACCCTAAAAGTAAGATTAAGGTTAGTATCCTATAGCGCTAGCTATTTAGGATAGTAGCGCAGAATCTAATTTTAGTAATAGAAAAGGATAGTAATAATAAATATACTATAGTTAGTAATAAGGTTAACTTTTAGGTAAGTATAGATATTATATACTAAATTAATAGGCTACTAATATATAATTAAGGAGATAGTAGATAATAATTAAGTATAGTAAGGAAGTGTAGTAGATAGTATAGGACTTATTATAGTAATATATATACTTTATTAAACCTCTACTCTACTAGTAGTTATACTATCTATAATAGTATAGTATATTTTAAAACGCTACTATATAATATATAATATAGTAGGAAAAGCTACTATACTTTACTTACTTATAATAGTTTACTAATATATATAAGTTAGGAAGATAATATTTAAGTAAAGGAATACTAGTAACCCTAGTAATAATAGTAACTAGCGTAGGTATACTAGTTATAGATAGTATAAAACTATTTATTATAGTATAGGCTTAGCCTATTAAAACACTACTATATAATATATAATATAGTAAGAAAAGCTACTATACTTTACCTACTTATAATAGTTTACTAATACGTGTAAGTTAGGAAAATAACGTTTAAATAGAGGAATACTAGTAACCTAGGTAATAATAGTAACTAGCGTAGGTATACTAGTCGTAGATAGTGCGAAACTATTCATTACAGTGTAGGCTTAGCTTATCGCTAGCGACTTACGCTACCTCTAAGCGTATCCTTAGGAACATAAAGTATATAACTAAACTTTTCCTAACGAAGGGGGTAGTTGTAGGCAATAGTATTTGCTTCACACTATAAGAGAATAGTAGGGGATAGCTCTATATTACTATAATATAGTAGAGGGAGTAATAATAATAATTCTTACTAATCTTCCTACGCGCGTAGCGTAGGTTAAGAGCAAGTTCCTAGGCTGTAGCGATAACGCGAGAAGCAATTATGTTAGGACACAAGTGCCCTTCTGGCTGAGCTGTGCCCTACGCGTTACACTACCTAAGAATAATACTACTATTTACTCTAATTGCTATGCACCTAGTATCTTATAACTATATTGTTTGACATTAGGTAGGTAACTACTAGCGAATCCCCGCTGTTGTATGTTTTTTGTTTTTGCTCTCGATCGAAGTGAGCTGAAAGAAGCTTTTTGGCCTTTGCTTTCATCTTTGCCTCGTAGTAGTACCACATAGATAGACTTCGTAGAAGATGTTGCACTGGCAGCAAATCACTGGTGGTGAGGGCTGGTTGAGCGTTGCGGTTGAATTTCTTTTCCGTGGTTTTCTACGATACATGTACACTGTGACTGCAAGAGTTCCCAGCAATAAGCTCGGGGGACTTGTTTGCATCGCTCGTCTGGGTGCATGACAGCAGCCTGCAGCAGATATAGCAGAAGTAAGAGGATGCGCTGCGATGCGTGGCCAAGCTCTCCGTGGCCGGTGTCGAGATGGTTGTACGCTCGGGTGACATGCTTTTGATGTGAAGCCGTAGGTATTCAGACTTCTGTTATGATGCCTATCCCCGCCACTGGTACGCCGCCGCCGCCGGACCGCTAGCCTATGCTGCAGGAGCGACTGGGTTGGCCTGGAAGATGGTATAGCTATCTTTGAAGTAGCCTGTGGTGTGTCCTTCAAGTCTCTCCCTTCTTCTCCCCCTGGGCGTCGAAGCCGAGGCTTTCCAACTGACGTATCAACTCGTTGATCTTGATGACCTTCTCGAACTGCTCTGGGAGCAGCTTGTCGCCCTTGTCTTTCTTATCCTTCAAGTCGCGCGCCTGCCTTAGCTTCTTGGTAAGCTTCTTCGCCTCCTTCTCTTTCTCAACCTCGGGGTCGACGATCTTGTCCGCCTCAGGCTTCGCATTCTCCTTTACCTTGACCTCTACCGGCGCTTCCTTTTCCTTCCTGTCTGTAGAGGCCCCCTTCACCTCGCCTGTGCCATCATCCGCAGCGGCTGCAGCCTTTTTCCTAGCTTCCCTCCGTTTGGCATTCTTATTGGCAGCAGGACTCGATGTGCTAGGGTTCTCCTCCTTCTTCACCGCCTCTGCACCCAGCACTCCTGCCTTGCCTCTGTTGCGGAAACCCTCGGCGGTGCGGTTCTTGTAAAGTTCGACATCCTCTGGTGGGCGGTAGCCTGGGCGAACGCGAATTTCTTTGCGCAGGGAGCCATCGGGGCGGACGGATGCGGGAATGTGGCGTTCGCCAGTAGCAGACGTGGTGATGCCGGCTTTGGAGATTGCAGGCGTTTCTACAGAAGGCATCGTGCCGGTTGCGCTTGCCGTGAAGCGGGTCGAGGGTAGGATGCGCCGGAGGAGGTTAGGCGGCCGCGACAGGCGAGATCGAACCAGTCGTTGTAGTGAGACCTCAGCGAAGCGTTGCAGGTGTCGTTCGATGAAGGGGAGAAGTTATCGTCCCAGGTTGTCGAGGATGGAGTAAATGTCGTGGTGGGGTTGGAGGTAAAGTTCACGTCAAAGCGGAAGGCACGACGCACCAATTAGCGCAGCGCAAATCCCCGTGACGCGAGAGCTTGAATCTTGTCGGCGAACCTCAGCCTTTGACACCGTCAGCGAAGCACCATCACACCACTCTCCACAGTCCACCCAGCCCTCTCGACACGCTCAAAATGTCTGGCGTAAGTGAATTGACCCGACGACACACGTAAATGTGCGCTAACGACTCTCCACAGATGCTCGGCAACATCTACAAGCAAGTCCCTCCTCGCGCATACGCTTTGCTCCGACGAGACTAACCATCGATTGCAGCGCGGTCCTCCGCAGCAACACTACCATGTTGTTCGCCGTCTTTGGCTCTGCCTTCGGTCTGCAACTGTAAGCCACAGCATCCGGAGGTGAACTCGGGGAAAGGAGGGGAGCTGACAGCAGCACAGCGCATTCGACACAGGCTCCGAGAAGATCTGGGACAGCATCAACCGCGGCGTATGTCAGGCTGCTGCAGTGAACGTGGCATTCGCTAACGTGCATCACAGCGTCAATGGAAGGACATCAAGCAGCGATACATGGAGGCCGCCGAGGACGACGAGTAGCATCTCAGCCATACCACAGTTCGAACATGAAATAGACTCTTCTTTGCGGTTCTTTGGAGCGGACACTGTACATTGTGGTGTATACTACAGCATGCGAAATACCAAGGCGACATGTTGACCTTTCTCTGTACATGGATTTCTGTGACGAGAGCCTTCGCAGTCGCGTGTCTGATGCAACAGCTTTTGTCGCAAACAGTAAATTAATCGGCCGTCAAGGTGATTGTGCTACTGGGTTTGATGGTGAGCCAGAAGCCGACATGTCTTTTGAGCAGACAAGGGACATGCCGCTCATGGCCCACTCGGGGCGGAGGACATTAGGTATAGACAACAAGATATCGGGGCAAACCCGCAAGCACATGTCCGGCTTGGTTACGATTGGCCTATTTGATTGCTCCGTGAATGTTTTAGGCGACGTATGCGGGCAAGCTCCTTGGTAGAAGCGATTGTGAGGCCGCACTGGGAGCGGCTTGGTGGCGTCGCGCATGCCTGGCTCGGGGGTCCGCGCTGCTTCACCAGCAATGACATAGCGCGAATCTGCTTCTCTCTCTCCACTACCACGCATCTCCTGGCTCCACATAAACACACGACTCTCACTTTGGTGGCTGGCCCACGCAACTGCTAGCAACCAACCACCGTGCCCTTGAAACCACTCTTGTTCATCTCCCCGCTCGCCGTCCTCCACCCCCACCATCCCGCCGCCAACGCTGCACCATGTACATGTCGTTGCACGAGCAGGAACTATGTCGACATCTGCGCGAACTACCACGACGACACAACTACCGATTCGAGCCTGCTGCTGACCGGGAGCTACGCGAGATCCTCTTCCGTTCCCTCGCTGGCCGCGACGACTTCTTACCCTACTTCTTTCCTAATGGACTGCCGACCGACGAGGATAAGCCGTGGAGCTTGCGCGACGCTCAGGGTGCAGTAGAGGGTGCAGAATACACGGCAGCGGCAAGAGGGAAGCCCTGTGGACACATATTCAAGAACGGCGAGGCTACATATCGGTGTAAAACTTGCAGCGCGGACGACACTTGCGTGTTATGCGCCCGCTGCTTCGATGCCTCTGATCACGAGGGACACCAAGTCTTCGTCAGCGTGTCGCCAGGCAACTCTGGCTGCTGCGACTGTGGAGACGACGAGGCCTGGATACGGCCCGTTCACTGCAACATACACTCGATAGACCCGGAGCGCGAGTCCAAGGCGGCAGGCAAGGCGAGGCAAGCCTCCATGCTGCCGGACGAACTCGTAGAAACCATCCGCACCACCATCGCCCGAACGCTCGACTACCTTATCGACGTCTTTTCCTGCTCACCCGAGCAACTGCGCCTGATCAAGACCGAAGAGTCCATCCGCCAGGACGAGCGCAATTCGCGCCTTACTTCTCGGTGGTACGAGGCGGGAGACGAGTCGGAGGAGTGTGATGAGTTTTGTCTCGTACTGTGGAACGATGAGAAGCACACGGTGAACGACGTCCGCGATCAGGTCGCTCGCGCATGCAAACAAAAGCTTGCCTTTGGCCTGGCGAAGGCCTACGAGATCAACGACGTGGGGCGCAGCGCTATCGTTTACCGGACGGACCTGAACGACCTCCTACGCATGGCCAAGATCATCGAAGAGATCAAGCTCACCGTTACCATTCGATCCGCGAGGGATACTTTCCGAGAGCAGATGGGCGGTGCACTCATTGAGTGGATACAGGACATCGCAGGCTGCAGCGTTGGAGAGGACAACCAGATACTCCGCCGTACCGTTTGTGAGGAACTCCTAAAGCCATGGCGTGTTGGTAGTGAGGCGTCAAATCAAGGCATTGGCAAGAACGGTCTCGACGACCACGAGATGGAGGACAAGGAAGCTGAGATGGACGGATTCTTCAATGGCATGCTCTTACAGCGACGAGCTCGTATTATAAGAGTCCAGCGACAGCGAACCACCGACACCAACGATGATACGACGGCCTCGGATGACGACGATGATGACGAGGGCGGACCTGCAGCCGAAACCCAAGATGATATGGACATCGACGAGGTTGGCGCTCACGACAACGATGGTGACGTGGAGATGGGCGCATACGAAAGCGCGGATGAGGCGCTCGAAGTGTCTGAAGCGACCATGGCAGGCTATCCTGCCCCTCCACCACCGCCGCCAGCACCTCACCATCTACAACGGGGTCGGCTTGAACAGAGCGTTACACCGGCCGAATCAGATAGTGAGCCTATGGTTGGCGCGCCGTCTCTCAGCCATGTCGAGCCGATGCTACCAGTGCCCGAGACACCTCACACTCGGTCCTTACCATTGCGGCCAGCACGGCCAGCCAGATACTGGTTAGAAAAGCCTGAGAGCTACGGTAAGAAGCCTGGAACCCCACCCCATGAAGATCTTTGGCAACGTCTGAGGCTCGACCACCTGATATTGTATGATTTGCGTATGTGGAAGCAGCTGCGTATCGGCATACGCGATGTCTTCATCAGTACCGTGGTCACAATCCCCGAGTTCAAGCGGCTCTTGGGCCTACGGTTTGCCGGCGTCTACACTGCTCTGGCACAACTCTACCTCATTGCCGATCGTGAGCCTGATCACTCCATCATCAACCTCTCTCTGCAGATGTTGACGACTCCATCAATCACGTCCGAGGTCGTTGAACGTGGCAACTTTCTGACCAACCTTATGGCTATCCTCTACACCTTCTTGACCACCCGCCAGGTGGGCTATCCTTCAAATGTCGACCCAAAAGCAACACTAGCCTTCGAGCAGGGAGCTGTGACTAATCGTCGAATGTATCACTTCTTCCTCGATATGAAGTACCTACTCGGCTCCGAGTTTGTTCAGGAGAGGATTCGCGAAGAGCCACGTTATCTGCTACAGTTCCTAGACCTCGTAAAGCTTCATCAAGGTATCTGTCCTAATGTTCGTCAAGTAGGCGAGCATCTCGAATTTGAGTCCGAGGCCTGGATTAGTGCTTCTCTAATCACCCGAGAGATCAACAAACTGTGTAGACACTTTGCAGAGTCCTTCGCCTGGAGGCGCGACGAGGATCCAACAAACATCCAACGCGCTATACGTGCAGCCGCCAGGGTAGCCATTGTTCATTCCCTAGGCGCTGAACGCCGACGTTTTGACCAGACCGAGCTCAAAGAAGAGACCAAGTTCAAGACGTCGCCTGTCTTTGAATTCGATGCAGAAAGCTCTTCCTTTTTTGGTCCATCCTACAAGATTGTCGATTATGTTGTTGCGACACAGCCAATGAGCTTCCATCACGCCCTCCATTACACGCTGTCTTGGCTTATCGATCGAGCACGAAGCATGGATCGAGAGGATATCAAGCGGCTACTCTTGTTCTCTCCTAGCGAACTACAAACGGATCATGCTCTATCCATTCCTGTGCATCAACCCGAAGATTATCTGTTGGCGTTGTTCGACTTTCCGCTCCGAGTCTGCTCATGGCTCGCTCAGATGCGTGCAGGCATTTGGGTCCGGAACGGTATCACTCTACGACACCAGATGACACAGTATCGCAGTGTGTCGCAAAGAGACGTTTCGCACCAGCGAGACATCTTCCTCTTACAGTCCGCTCTCGTGTTATGCAACCCGTCAGTCTTCCTGGCATCGATGATTGACCGATTCGGGCTGAACGGTTGGATGACTGGCAAATACGAAGCTAGCCAACATGGATTCGAAGACAGTCAGGCTATCGACGTGGTCGAGGATTTTGTGCACTTACTTATCATCATTCTCAGTGAGCGCACGTCATTGATACCTGCAGAGGATAACGATGAATCTCAACTAGCATCGATGCGCAAAGATATCGCTCATGTGCTATGCTTCAAGCCACTCTCCTTCTCTGACATGACCGCACGCCTGTCAGACCGGATTCAAAACATGGACGAATTCCCTACCGTCTTATCCGAAATGACCAAATTCCGTGCCCCCGAGGGCTTGTCTGATAGCGGGACATTTGAACTGAAGGAAGAGTACATTGATCTAGTAGATCCCTATCTTCATCAGTACAATCGAAACCAGAGGGAGGAGGCAGAGAACATATACAAGACCTACATGGCTAAGAAAACCGGAAAGCAGGCTAGCGATATCGTCTACGAGCCGAAGCTTCGCTCGATCCCTTCAGGCTTATTCCAAGATTTGTCAGCATTCACCAGAACGCCGCTCTTTACTCAGGTGATATACTACCTGTTGGGCTATGGTTTGAGAGCAACAACAGCGACACCAAGCATTCCGGCTACTCGTGTCGAAACCTACATTCAATTTGTCCTACAACTTCTTCTTGTGGCTATCCTTGAGGACAAAACAGCGGAGCATGAATGGTCCGAAAAGAGACCTGATTCTCTCATCGCTTCGGTTTTGACCAGAAACGCAAGCATAGGCATATCAGGCCATCCGACCGTTCTGTCGATCCTGAAGACCTTACAAGACAACGAAGCTTTCAAATCATGTGAACCAAAGATAAGCCTAATCCTGCATAGGCTCAAGCAACGCCAACAAGACTTATTCATTATCGCAGCGGCAGCAATCAACATGCCGGCCGATAGGATGGATACTGCGTCACCTGCACCGCAAGATAAAGAGTACAAAGAGCTCAAGAAGAAGCAGGCACTTGATCGACAGGCAAAGGTTATGGCAGCTTTCAAAGAGCAGCAAGGAAAGTTTTTGGCTAACCAGGAGTTTGATTGGGGCGAGGATGATTTTAGCGATCTAGAAGACGAGACGGGAGGACTTGTTGAACAGGAAAAGACTCTCAAATATCCTTCGGGCACATGCATCTTGTGCCAGGAAGATTGCAACGAACAGAGGCTATATGGTTCATTTGGATACATTTCCGAAAGCAGGATCATGCGGCAAACTCCTCTGCACGATGAGGACTGGGTGGATGAAGTCGTACAAACGCCGAGCAGTCTTGATCGGTCGGCTGAAGACCTGCGACCCTTTGGCGTGGCTAGAAAGAACCGGCGCACTGTGGAGAGGATCACTGCATCAGGCGAGCGCGTCACCAGTGAACGACAAGAATTGGGGAAAGGATTTCCTCCTCTTTCTGTGACGCCCGGTCCGGTTACTACTGGGTGCGGACACATTATGCATTTTGCGTGCTTTGAAGTGTACCTGAATGCTACCCAGAGACGCCACGTCAGCCAAATTGCGCGGAACCACCCTGAGCGGCCCGAGTTGAAGGAATTCATGTGTCCACTCTGCAAAGCTCTTGGGAACATCTTCTTGCCGATTATTTGGAAAGCAAAGAAGGTCTCTAGCACGGGAGTTCTCGAAACGAAACAACCCTTCGAGGAATGGCTGGAATCGCAACTAGTTGCGACCCACAAGAGTCTTGAGAAAGGTCTAAAGGCCCCTGCAGATTTATCTCATGATCAGAAGATGCTCTACGAATACGCAGAACGAGACTTTATCCAGCCTATATCCAGTCGCTTGCCTGA
The DNA here is from genome assembly GCA_002952155.1 of Alternaria solani. NCBI lineage: Eukaryota > Fungi > Ascomycota > Dothideomycetes > Pleosporales > Pleosporaceae > Alternaria > Alternaria solani. The sequence continues at coordinate 1,012,939 of CP022031.1, read as the reverse complement.
TCTGCTCAAGCCATCGCTACCTTCAACTGGTCTTGCTCTCTCTCAACCAGGACAGCTCGCACCTCGGTTCCAGGTCCCGCCTTTCTTGGGTGTACAACCTCCCGAGGTTGCTGAATCTGGATTAGGGTCCTCCCAGAACAGCCCAGCTTTGACGCAGGATGTTCCGATGGGAGAACTGATCAAGATATACCATAGGTTGAGAGAGACCTTGAAAGTCAACAACATCAACTCCTCATTTGCGTATGCGCATACACCCGCCATGACAAACGATTTCACGCATACAGATGCACTTGCTCAGGCTCTCGGTTATTCTATTGCTGCCGCCGAGATTGCGCAGCGAGGCGTGCAATCCGAGTCGGTGCGTGGCACTCTGATCGATAAGATTTCTCCACAAGCGGTGACCCATCTCCGTGTGTTTTCTGAAACGGTTTCTTCGTACATTGCCATCGGAAGCTTGCGAGGGCAGGGCCCGAATAAGACTATGGATGAGTTTGTGGAGATCCAGCGCCGTCAGTTCCGCCAGCTGTTAGTCGGGCATCCAGGCATCTCTGACCCAGAAGTGTTGAGCTTCGATCTGAAAGGCATCGCTCCACTACTGTGCCAGGACCCGTTCATCTTCCTCTCAGAATGCGCTGTTGGGGTCGTGCCGGCCACCAATCTTGACATCCACCACATTATGCGACTTTGTTATCTTGCTGAGATCGTACGGGTAGTCTTCGTCTTCGCCTTGGGTGTAAAGAACCAGTCGGCTGAGGATATGTCGCATCAAGAACTTCTCTTTCCCAACCCGGAACAGTTCATCAGCGCAAATATAGTCGCTACGGGCATGTCTGAAGAACAGATGAGCAATCTGCTCTGCTTCGTCTGCGTCATTGCCAATGTCGCTAGCCAGGGCGACTCTCCCGCCTCATTTGACATGAACGATCTGCCCATTCCAGATCGTTTCAAGGACCCCAACTTCCTCTACTTCATACGTACTATGGTCTCGACGTACGCTCTACCATTCGTCCGCAAAGCCGCTATCCTCATGCATGTGCGATACGGTGTGGACCTTCCACATGTTTCCGCTGAACGCGCTGACGAACCCGAACTCACGCGCCTTTCTTCGATACTTCGGCTGCCATCACTGGACGAGATCTTCGCTTCCTTTGCCGCTCCTACATCGGCAGGCAATACAACACGCTCCATTGTCGGAGGCTGGCTCCGTCATCTCCTTTGGGTAAGTAAAATCTGTGCACGAACTGCATGCAAGACAAACACTGACTGTGGGCACCAATTTCTAGGCACAAGCAGGCAACAACCCGCTCAAGCCGACCGTATCACTATCGCATCCAGCAATCTTTGAACTCGTTGGCTTACCAAAGAACTATGATACTCTGACTGACGAAGCAATACGCCGCCGCTGCCCGACAACAGGCAAGGAGTTGACAGACCCCGCACTCTGCCTCTTCTGCGGCGAGATCATGTGTAGCCAGGCCGTGTGCTGCATGACGAACAAGAACCGTGGAGGATGCAATCAACACCTAGCCAAGTACGTCATTCTGTCACGTCTCCAAAAGTCATCGAATAGCATCACGCTGAGCCATGGAGACGCTCCTGTATTGTGCAAGATTCCATGCTAACGATTTTTACAGATGCGGCGGGCAGATTGGCCTCTTTATACACATCCGCAAATGCATGATTCTCTTCCTCAACCTCGACCACGGTACCTGGCATGTTGCTCCTTACCTCGATAAGCATGGAGAGGTCGACCCAGCGTTACGCCGTCACCACCAACTGTTTCTGAATCAGAAGCGGTACGATGCGCTGCTAAGGAAAGTGTGGCTCGAGGGCGGTGTGCAGAGTCTCATTGCTAGGAGGTTGGAGGGGGATGTCAATAATGGGGGGTGGGAGAGTTTGTAGATTTGGCGTCTTGCAGCAAGCAGAATCACGACTTTGCGTGTCGGTGAGAGTTGATTGTCTTTATGACTGTATGAATAACTGGTGGGCATTATGGAAATATGCACCTTGTTTGCTTGTCTAGTGGACTTCTTCGAGATGTTTACCAAGGACCTTGTTCTTTCCGAGTTGCACCTGAGATTTACAGTGCACGCTATATATGATTGCAGTACTTCTGAATGTAATATTCGTAGGCCATTTGCATGTGAACACCTCGGGGAGATCTGTTGGAGTACAGGGGCACAACTTGGAGAATTTGCAAGATCTTTTGTATGTTACACACTGTTTCATACATGATGGTGCTACACCAAGACTTCTGGACGCTCGTTATAAACGAGCTCGGTTTTCTCATCTGCTGTGGTTGAATGCTGGACAGCGATCTCTTCACGCAGTAGATCTCTTTGCTACGAGAGAAGATTGCGCTCGCCATCTTCTGCAGAAGCTGTTGCTTCAGAAGAACCACCCGCTCCCGGATCCACACCACCTTCAACAAATGGTATGTATTCCGACACGCTCTCTTCTCTGTGGGCTCCAGACCTCTGTGTATGAGCGCCTTCGCTCTGGGACTCGGCGCTTCTCTGAGACTTTTGCTGCAGCGGCGCTTGCACCCTTCTAACAAGCGTACTATTTGCCCTCCTGTCTCCACTCCTGAGACCTAGTCTCTGCGCAATGACACCTCTCCATGTAATTATCTTCTGTAAGCCATCGGCATACATGTCCATGTTGTACACTAGCGCAAGCTCTGTTCCTAGTACACCACTCTTGGCCATGTTGTGTTCCCTGATTATGGCATCGAGGAGGCCTATGATATCCGTGTCGAATTCAATGGCGCCGTCGTTCATTTCGGTGAGAAGGGCGTTGATGGTGGCGTACGAGGATTGTTGGATCCATGCTGCGCGTATGAGATGCTTGTATAGCTTTGTCGTAGCGCCAAGAGCATAGGAAGAGCGGCCGAGTTTCTTGATTGTGGGTAGGATGGAGAAGGGCAAGGGCGAAGAGGGGAATTCGGCACGGAGAGTCGCGACGGCGGTGACGAGATGATGTGGATAGTTCTGGAAGAGGGCGCGCGCATCGTCGGAGAGCGGGTCGGGTTTGCGGGCAGACTTTGGTTTGGGGGCTGCTTGTTTGGCGCCTCCGTTGCTGGCGTTGTCGAGATCTAGCTCGCGCACTCTGGTAAAGACTTCGCGGTCGAGGGTTTGCCAGAGGGCGCGGTCGGTAGGGGCGTTGCGTATGAGTGCATCGACACGTTCTCGTTCGGCTAGACGCATTTTTTTGAATGTGGGTTCATTTGTCGGTTGGGCTTTCGTCTTGGACCTTTGAAGGAACGCACGCGTGTGCAATCGCGCTTCGCCGGTCAACACTTGGTCGAAAACCTTGTCCAAAGACGGCTGGGGGTGATCTTCGTCGTCTTCATAGTACTCGTCTGCTATCTGGTCAAGCTCGACGACGTGATCTTTGTCCTTCTGCTGACGCCCTTCGGTTTCGAATTTCCTGTACAACTTCTGGAATGCGGCTCGCTCGGTGCCCGTTATGGTAGTCTTCCGCGAGGGTTCTTGGCCGACAGCAGGGGGCAGGTTCTCGTCTTCAAAGTAGAATCCATCTCTGTCGGGAACTTGCTCTCTGGCGTGCGGGCGCGAGGGCGAGATGATGTTGCGGCGAGCAATGGACTGTGTGGCGGACTGCCACTGCTGGATCGTCGGTGTTTGGTAAAGGAATGGAAGGAGCGTCTTAGTTGGCGGAAGGCGAGAGCGTGACAATGCTCTGGCTGAAGTGGAGCATATAGACATGGACGAAATGTGCCGCACCACAGTTGCAACGCCGCAGACAAGACGAAAAACGACTCGGAATACACAAATGATGCAGCCCGCCGCCCAAGTCCCAAATCGTTCGAGATCGCCGCACCCTAGTGGTGGTCTGAGCTCAACTTACCGTATCGGGAAGTCTACAGAATCCATCGAAAACACCAGCACGCAGTATCGAGGCAACACGATCGAAGGCACTGACTGGATCACAAAACCATGAATGCCCATTGGCGGAGCGCAGTATACTGCATCGGGCAGGAAGCGGGTCCGTTGATTGCAGCACGGGGAAAGATACTCATAGCCTCAGTCGAAGGGGATGATGCTTCATTGGCTGACCCCCGATATTCCGCTTCTGGTAATGAATAAAGACCCATTGATCGCTGCAACAGGCGGCCCATTGCTGGAAACCGACAACGAATAAAGCTTACTTAGTGGCTGAGCTGAACATGCCGTATCGGGTAAGAGATCGAGACTGTCGAAGACTGTAGAATCAGAAATCTCAGTGTCCACCACTGCCGAGCAACGGGTGCAAACATACCGTATCTGGCAAGTCGCAGAAATCTGTCGAAACCAGTGATTACTGGAGACCGATACCTAACGGACAGCCCGAGCTTTAAGCCGAGCGACGAGGCATCATAAGATCCACAGACCTGCTCTCACATGCCCGATAAGCAGAGGCATTTTCACCACGCTCCTTCAAAAGGTACTCAATACTGTCCATGGGCCACTGTGAAGGTCCTCGTGCCAGCGGTCGTTGGCGTCGTTGTACTTTTGCGCCATTTGTGACATCCAGATATGTAGTATCATCTCAAAAAGCTTCCTTCTTCTGCGTCTGACCTATGGGATGTGCTAATCTTGGCAATCACTCATTGCATATTACTTTGTCATCTGCAACAATACCATGGCATTGCATATAGAGCGCACAAGTCTAAATAAACATGAATAAAACCCAGAAGAAATCTACTCCGCTGCGCAAAAGGCGATTGGCCGTATTGTAAGAGAAAAGTCTACCAAAAGAAAACAATAGCCCACACTTCCAAACCGCTCTTATGCCTTCGTAGGGGGTGTTCGTGTTGGCAGTCCCTTGGAGAAGCGAACAATCTGCTCATTGTAGAAAGCACTCTCAGCTCCAGCCCCCAGAGCTCTAACCGGAATCTTGCTGACTAACCAACTCGGCCTCACAGAATCCAGCCTCATGGTTACATCACCACCCGCAGCTTCCTCTTTCAACAGTTTGTCTGCCCAGCTCGGGTCTACAGCAGCCGGTCGCGCCACACCGATCAGGTCACAGGCGTTCTCGTCGAGCGCTGCCTTCATACCAGAGAGACTGCGGAAACCACCTGTGACCATCAAGACCACATCCGGGAACCTCTGCCTGACGATTCTTGCGAAATCAAGGAAAAAGGCTTCACGCTTTGCGGTGCGCTCTGAAACTGGCTTCTCACCAGGCACAGGCTCGTCACCCTTCATCATCCTCGGGTTCTCGTACGATCCACCGCTAATCTCGAGGAAATCGATGCCTACGGCTTTGAGGTGTGCGATCTGTTCCATGAGCTCTGCCATATCGCTCTTCTGTGCAACGTCGGCGGAGTTGAGCTTGATGCCGACGGTGAAAGTAGGGGGAACGACAGCGCGGATAGCTTTGATAATGTCGAGAACAATGCGAACGCGGTTGAATGCCGAGCCGCCATAGTCGTCTGTACGCTTGTTGGTGTTTGGCGCCATGAAGATGTTCAGTAGATATCCGTGCGCGGCCTGCAGTTCTACACCATCCCACCCGTTATCGGCCAGAAACTTGGCTGCGTTGGCATGCTTCGTTACAACATCTTGAATCTCTGCTACTGTCATCTCTCGGGGGGTACCGAAAAGGATCTTTTGTGCAGTCTTTGCCCAGATGTTGTCCTCGAACTTCAATGGGATAGGGCTAGGCGCAATGTTCTTCTCGAAAAGGCCCTTGCTACCGGCTCCAAGAGGGCTCTGACGGCCAGGGTGGTTGAGTTGGACGAGAGCGGGGACACCTTCGACACGGCATGCCTCTGCGTATCTGCGCCATTGGGCAACCATGTTTGGGTCGGAAGTGGGGTTGATAGCGACATCGAGCGCGTTTCCGAGCCAGCGCTCGTCAATCATCACATTGCCTTCGAACGACGTTAGTACTGGAAAAGGTCGTTTTGTGGAGATGGATCTGTACCTGTTATGATGCCACCCCACGCTCCTTTCCCCCATGCTTTGTAGGCAGCCAAGAGTTGCTCTGTTGGGTTATGAGACTTTGACAAGTTCTCTGCCATCGCTGCCTGTGAGAATGTTAGGAACATGATCGCACTGCGCTTGCTTCTTGTGACTAACCTTGAGTAACCGGTTCTTGAGAACCAGACCAGATGGCAATGTTACCGGATCAGATAGCCTTTTCGACATCTTGGATGTATATACGGGAGAACGGGAGAAGGCGCGTTGTGTGAATCCGAGTCTTCGTGTAATCTTGGTGTTGAGTGATGTGATCTCTCAATTCGACTTTTGGTTTGGGTATCTTGTTAGCTCCAATATTGGTTCTTGTAGTGGTGCTGATGATGTTGGTGATGAAAGTGATGCTATTCTCTGTTTTCGAGCTCCCGTAGACTACTATACATATACATTTCTCGATTCCTAGCCACGACATAACACGCAACCCTTCGGGGTGAAGTTTGACTAGTTTACTGATCACGGAATACTCTTAGCAGGAGGACCTGGACTAATCTAGAAGTGTCGGAAATGGGTCGTTAAGCGTGTCGGTCCACGGCAAAGCAGAGACATTTCGGCCCGATATCCAAGGACCCTTGGAAACGTTAAAAACGGACGAACTCGGGAGATCTTGAGAAAAATGGCCGTATGCGGGTGCGACCTTCTTCTTTGGCATGTACTTGTCTGGCGTGACAATTGACATTAATGACTTCTTGCGACTTGATTTGACGAACGTATGACTGGGGTAGGGCAGAGTTCGCGCGGTTGTGAAAGGCGGATGAGGCATGGCAGGGTCCGTGCTAGGGGAACCCAGTTTGCCACCAGTCAACCGGGGCAACGTTCTTTCGGTGGATTACTCAACACAGGGAAGAAGAGACCGCGACATCAAATTAGCCATGATGAAGGCCGATGCGACTTCAAATCACGAAGGGTACAGTAGAGAAGGCCCCTGGAACAGCGCTGAGTAATGAGAGGCTAGTCGGGTTCGAGCTGTCGCTCTTCTTCGAGCGGGCATGCTCTTCTGCGCTTCACCCATCCATCTGTCCGAGGCACTATATCACCACAACCACCGCCGACGAAGAACACCCAGATGACTAGGTACTGGTTATGGTTCGTAGTGAGAGTCTTGGGGAGTTGCGCTGTAATGGGTGTCGGCGTCTTCTATGTTCTAGCACCTCAGCTTGACGGCCACGTCGAATGACCAGCTCGGCTTCCGACGCCACCAGTCCCCTTACTGCGCGTTGGCACACCTACCCACCCCTTTGCAGATCTGCACCACAGCTTGCAACACCAAATTGCTGCTTACACCATGAGGAAGCATACATTGCGCTACCCAGGTACCTGTACAATGAACCTCTACCTTTTACCACATTGTCCGGTCCCTCTTGCTCGATTAGCACAATGCCCAGGTGGGATGAATGCATCTAGCAGTAGCAGTTTACGTTGCGGCTGGCTGATCTAGTGCTGGCCAAAACCCTCCGCTCGTTCAGCCTCACGCCTCCTTGCTCATTCGTGGATCAACAATTGGTGTGAAATAAGTGGGGACCACCCTACCAACAATACCATCAGCTTACAGAGGATTTCAATATAACGGCTTGTTTCTCACTTGCAGAGACAAGCTGCAGTAAGCTGAGCCCACGCGACTACCTATATTCCCATTTAAAGGTGAACATGATGGTAGGTATTAATGCCGCAAGGCTCTTCTCTTTGACTTTATCTCCATTACCCGCTACGCGCTTCACAACCATGTCTACAAATCTCACTGGAGGCGACAATCGGATTACGGAACACGATGCGATGCAACTGGGGTCCACGCAGTCTACAGCGCCGATTTATTCCTTCAACCGTTTACCCAGCGAACTTGTCCTGGATATCTGCAACCGCTTATCCCCATCCGAGCTCTGGTTCAATGCGCGGCCCATCTCCCGTCAATTCTACAGCTGCGCTAACGAGGTGCTGTTACGGAAATGCTTCTATCAGGAGCAGGTCCGCTTTTCTTGGTGCTGTTTCTGGTGCAGCCTTGGACGCTCTCCCTTGGATACCGCAACGAGGACCATCGTTTCGCTGTTTGGCGACGCGAGGAAGCTGCGCATACAGTGTATCAGCGATCAAGCTTTGCTTGCCAAGCTGGCTTTTGGGGAACTGTGCAGCACGGTTGTGAGGGCAGAACAAAAGATCTATGTTTCCATCGGTGAGCAAAATGGCGAGGTTGTGATGACTCCTGCGGAATGGCAGAGGCGCATGGGGTGTCCACCCAAGAATCTGCAGCAGCGGCGGTACGAGTTTCTGGTATTCTATTTTACTCGACTGGGAAGGAAAGCAAAGACCTGGCCCATCACAACAAGCCTTTCGTCTGTTGTACATGTGCTAGGCTTTGTTTTAGTGGGTGCGGTTATCGCGGTCATTGCTGCCGTCGCCCTACTTGTTTTCTGCATCGCCTGGGAAACATTCAAAGTGGTCAAGAGCCTGTGGTCATGTCTGGATAGATTGATAGAGATGTGCCTACCGGATCGATTCATGCGACACTAATCAACGCAACGACGATCCGGTTATGCGACCATATGTAAGGGCTCAAGCACTCCATGGTCTGTTTACTCGACTACAACTTCCGAACGACAAGGGACTGAGGGTTTAAGTGGTTGAGAGGGGATCTGGTTGCCTAGATGATCAGGAACATGGTACTGCTGTCCCGTCCCGAGCAACTAACAAACGGCTCTTCGCAACAGGCGTCAGCGCTCCCCAGAGACCCGGATGGACGAGGCAGGGCAGAAACATCATCATCGGCCCCTCATATACAGTGCATCAAGACGGTGTTGCTATGAGAACGTTGGTTGATGGTTGCGCCGTTTATTTGGTCGTGAGAGCATCTTCCACGAATGTTCTCACAAGCGGCCCCGTCTTACAATCCCGAATCAATACCTCACCTATCACGACTTTACGAATCAGCGTTCTTGACGTTTGCATCTCAGACATGGCCGTGAGTAAGCGCGAATCTCGCCTTCGCCGCTGGGCGCGGAAACTCGGTGGCTGTCTGCGAACCCACCATCCGCATCGCAAGTTCAAGTCAGCTAGTTATGTGGATTTGGAGAAAACACTTCCGTCACCTTTACAACAAATCAAATTCCAGCACCCGCCACGCCATAGGCTCATCGGCCGAAGAGAACAACCTCCGAAGAAGGAAATCAATAGAGGCACAGGAACGGGGTACGCACATCCTAAACGGGCCATGCCTTCCCCGGGAAGACTCCAAACAGATAAACGGCGAGACCATCCGATTGATGAGACGATTCGACTGGTAAATGCGAGTGTAAACTCCCTCGTGGCAGGAAGGCAAGGTGCGCAAACACCAAGGTTTTCCGGAAAAGTGTCCAAGCAATCTCTCGACGAGCCACAGAAGCATGTGGCAGATGATCTGTCTCAGCTCCAGGGTCCCCCCGCCGTACTGACATGGCGAGAGTCATTGGAGGTACAGCGGGTCTTGAGGAGAGAATTGCCTCAACCACCCTCTGACAGATTTGACTCCGCAGTAGATGTAACCATTCGACCCCTACACATTCGCAAACATCAAGGCCAGAAGTCACACGGTCTTTCTGAGCTGGAAAAATCGGCCGCATCACCCGTTCAGTCCAAACCGACGAACTATGTCCAGACATACTGCCAACCGTCACCCCGTTCCCAGGCCGCCATGTCCACGAAAGAGAAAGACGCGGTTCAAGATTGGAAACCTGACTTGGATAAACCTCTTCAGCACCGCAGTGGAGGCTCAAAGGCGATTTGGAAGACAGCTTCACAGCGGCTTCTGCTGCGAAACAAAGATGGTATACGAAATTTGGATGCCGAAAGAGCGACAATAGAGCAGATGAACGCGAGAATGGAATTGGAGAAGAGGCAAGAGCCTCAGATGAGAAGCATTCAAAGCATTGAAGAAATGGCTGAAGAAGAGAAGAGAGCGGACGAAGAATGGAACGGTAGGTCCAACGCAACCATGCCAGACTGGCTCAACAAGTGTGAGGGATGATGATGCTGACCTCGTCTGTGTTCCAGGTATTGCCACACAGCTTGCCTTTGATGCGCAGAGCCCTGGTGTCCAGGAAGTCAAGTCTGTCTCATTCCGCCACCAAAAACGTCCGATTGCGAATGCTCAGCAATAGACAAATTTTAGTCACGAGAGACTGCCAGGCAACCCAGAGGGGGCTCCAGCCCCTTTCCAAATCTATCGACAAGGAAAAACACCCGACTCTAAGGCCAACAAGAATATTGCAGGCACACAGGGCATTGGTGTGGTGAAGGACCGCACTCGGCTGGCTTTGACATGACAATCTAAAGGTTTACATGGCGGTCAAGAAGGCAGCTAACTCTGCCAAGCGGATTAAGGGATCGCAGAAGTGGTGGGAGGGCACTTGGTATCGTGCGTTGTTGCAGGAAGCTTGGGAGCGATTCCTACACTCTGTACGATCCTTATGCGCACGTGCATAATATTATCGGGCCAAAGGCGATTCTAGTGCTTTTTGCACCTCGTGAATTGTCATCGCTTACAAAATGACGGTGTGTTGAAGCTTGTGTTCTTTGGAGAGAATGCGTCCACGCTAACTCTGGTGTGGCCGAATATCCCGAAAAGAAAATACGCATGCGGCTTTTCCCCTAATTCCTGGCCTCAAGACCCTGCCTTGACCCGCGGAGCGCGACCGAGGAGATGGACCACGCGATCAGCTACCATGGTACGGTGAGGAGTAGTCGGGCACGTATCCGGGTGTGGCACTCGGACAGGATATCGTAATTGTTATGTTTAATGGCAGTTTGTTCGCCTGCTGGAAGAAGCAAAACCTGCATGACATTATCTGCACCGCATCGAGATTAATGGCGTGTTGGCCATCTTCAAATTTAACATCGTCTCTCTTATGCGGACCTTCACATCCAATTCCAGCATGCTCTGCCATTCACTCCTGAAGACCTTCAGCTCCAGTAAGACCGACCACGACTTTTCACATCATCTCTGCAACATGTGCCGACACACTACGGAGCCAACCCCGTCGCGGAACTCGAATATTTGCGCATCAGGAACGGCAACATCGTATGAAAGTCCAATGTGTCACCTGCCTCACACGATTGTAAATTCAAATCTCGGCTCTCGGCATCAAACCTTTCGACTGCAATTCAACCGATTCTTGGTCGAGGACCCTTCCATTGCGGTATTTTCGGTTGGACAAGAAGCACCCATCTCTGGTGTTTGGCGAGATGAGGAGCGCAGAGGCTGCTACGGGCTCAGTCTGACGTGTGGATGGGCGCAACTCTTCACCGCGCCACGTTCTCGATGCAACGTGACGATGAGTGTTGGACGTCACTGGACACTTGGGGTATCGAACGAGGCGATCCGGTATTGGAGCGTTACAGAAGGTGTGATACTAGTGGACTGGGGTCAGCTCTATGAGAGTTACTTTAAGCAAGTGGAGAAGACGAGGAACCGCCAAAGACATGGAAGATCTCCAGAACGGAACTGTGGACATGATGAAGAGGCTTCGCCCGACCAAACTAGGGAGCGAGTGATACGAGTCCGTTCCAATTCTACGACACCGCGATCAACAGCTCACGAGCTTGGCTTGAGGTTCAGCAATGGCTTAAGAGTCATGAGAGATGCAATCAGAAGTCGTGTTGGGAAAAGAGGATCGGGGACGTCGGGGTCCGAGAGCATCTCACTTGCTCGTGTTCCTATACTGTGGACAAACCCGAGTTATCAAAGGCTGCGATAACGCGTGATTAGGCGCCGGTAGACGTAATGGAGAACATGAATGACAATGTGGTTGATGTTGTTGCGATGCTGATGACGTCGGTGTAAATTCAGACGCGTGACGCGTGAACGTCCTCCCGTTTTAGCGACAAAAAAAGTACAGACCCCGCTGCTGCCCCGCCGAGCATTTCACAACACTCCACTTCTAAAATCATTTTCCCAAAGTCGCCAATATGTCTGTCTGTGTGATTTGCGACAAGCCCTTGGAGGTAGAAATCGAGCGCGACGAGGACGAAGAGTATGAGGGTGGAGCGTCGTCTTCTGGCAAAGGCCCTGCGGCGGCACCAGAAACATATCCCGATGACGTCCAACTAACCTGTGGATGCCACTTCCACTGGTATGTAACTTCTCTTTCACTTGATCGCGCGCTGCCACTGACACGAACTGTGCAGGGATTGTCTTCTCTCCGCCTACGAAATAACTTCGTGTCCACACTGCGGCAAAGAGATTTCCACCATGGGCGACGGCACACAAAAGGTTCTCTGCAGACTCAACAACGAAGGCGGAATCCAAGAGAATCTCGATATTCTGCCTCTCCTCACCGAAGAGTCATACCTAAAAGCATATCCCGAAGACAGGAAAGCACGCGCATTCCTCGAGTTCTGTCGCGAAGGTGACTACAAAGCTGTGGTCGAACTCCTCCTCGGCGATTCGGAGGACGACGATGAGGATGAAGAGGGCGACGTCGAAATGAGCACCACAGATCACCCGGAGAAGGAGGTGGGAATCGACAGGGTGTTGAGATACCAGGATCCGATTGGGGATATGCAGTCGGGTCTCCATGCGGCGGTACATGCGCAGAGTAGGGAAGTGGCTTGGTTGCTACTGCTTCTCGCGAGCAACTACCCATTGTTGGAATTTCCCCCGCAGGTCTTCCAGGAAGCAGAGGCTATGGGCATTATGAGGGGGCTTACAGAAGACAAGGTCGACATTCGGAGTTTGAGAGATGCAAATGGCAGGACTGCGGAGGACATTGCAAGGGAGATTGGCGGGGTGTGGGTAGGGTGGACAGACAACAACCGGTTGGCGATTTGAGGCCCTTGATAAGGCGTACGACCTACAAGCAGTAGGATAATCTCGGTTTTCGCACGGAGGATTGTATCTTTTTCGAGAATAAGCGCAAGGAAAAGCCCTTGAAGAAGTCGAGCAGCAGTTGGCAGGCCTGCGCTATCAACTTCAACTTATACGACATCCAGGTGCTCAAAAAGAGAAGACGAAAGTAATCAGAGACGCCTCTATCCAGCCATTCGGGTTCACTCACTCTCGTCTTCTCATTAAGTCACCGTCTATCTGCTAAGCCATGTTTGCCTCGCCTTATTATCTTTGTGCCCGAGCACAATATCGTTTCACACACCATACGTCCCTCTCATGCTACATCCAGTTTCACCAAAATGACCATCCTTGATCCTCACTCGACGCTACCACGACCAAAAAGGATGCGCCGGCTACGTTCGCTAGGACTTACATGTACGCAAAAAAGGTGGTTCGAAGAATCCTGAGCAAGCCCAGGCACGTTGTCCCCTTCGTGGATCGAACACGATACCTCCAGATTTAGTGACTGAGACTTCAGTCTGGCGCTCTCCCAATTGAGCTAAGGAGACGGTTGTGGGATTTGATGGAAGTAGTCGAAAAAATAATTATTATAACGTGGGCGACAACGCGAGACATAGCAGTTGTACGACAATGACAAGTTCTAATGGTGAGATCCAAGATGTCATGGCGTCATGAAAATCTTGTCCAAGAGTCAAGCGTGTTGGTGGGGTGAAGCGGGGTTGTTTCATGGGCTAGACTCTGTCAGACCTAACGGGGACCGGGCGTAATACATATACCAGGAGAGGCACTTGGAATGTGGGGACACTGAACTCTTCTGTTACTATCGTACTAGAAGACCTGCGAGTACACTATTCTTCCCTCTGTTACCTCTCTTCCAAACGGCCCAGTCGACGTCTCTGCACTAGGGATTCTTCATTTCTCTAGTGTATCCATCTTGACCATCCTCTTGCAGGTGAACTTCATAAATTCCGTGTACGCTCGGGCTCGTAAATTCTGACGTCTTCAGTACTAGATGGCACTTCTGTTAGTCCATGGAACAGGCAATCACACTTCAGAAATGGACATGAGTGGGACAAGTATGTGCGTATCCCGTAGTAAAATTTTCGATATGTCACCCTCTACGCCTGTGTATCATGCACCATCAAGTCGGCTTAGATTGTGCTGTCCGTCGCCAACTCCTCACTCCTCGCTCGTGGTATCCCATGCTCATATAAATAGCAAACTCCGTCGGGCTAGCCGTGATCCATTTTTACTCGTTGATCCGCTCGTTCGCTCGAAGAATCGATGGTTTATTTAACAACACCCTCGTCTTCGTTGAAGCACACAGCAAAGTCTTTGCTGTGCTTGTTGGTGGCGTGGTCGGTAAGCATCTTGCGGCTCGTGGTGCCCTGGAAGGTCTGGAAGCAAGTCTTGCACTTGATTGTCTGGGCGGCAGCGTTCTGGTGTGACGTTAGCAACCTGACTTGTAACTGTCGGTCGGATGCAGAGTCGCAAAGTTGCAAGATCGCGAGTGAGTGGGGTTACGTACGGCTTTCAGTTGGCTCTTTGCTTCTTTTGGGCCGGCATCGCCTGCAGTTTTGGAGCACGAAATTAATGTCTGTCTCACGTGTAGTCGGCAAACGCTGGAATACTAACCCTTCCTGTCGCGCTTCTGCTGTGCCCTAAGAAGAATGTTAGCAAATGTCTGGGCGCGTACAGGCTCATGCGGATTTACTTACTTGGCTCCGTTACCCATCTTGTGGTTTGCTAGTAATCAGTGGCTGGGTGTGAGCGGTGATGTGTATGTCGACAGCGATCAAATTTGTGGTTTGCTAGGGTGAAGGCTGACGGTTCTGAGAGATTATTTGCGACGGCGGGGAGGGTCCAGGCGTCCAGGCCGTGGGATGGAAAGGCGGTGTTGGCATTTCCGGCGTTAAGCGGGAAAGGGTTAGGTAGCCTTCCGCGCTATCATGTGAATGAATTCTTCACGCCACTACCGTCTTATCAACAACACTGCAAACTCATTGAACCTAACAATATCCCGGAGATGATATCACTGTTGCTCGCGTCGGTGAATTCAGACAGTGTTTGTGTTGATGTACAGTTGGTAGCGAATTGCGAAGCTACACTTTGTGACGCGAGAGAACTCGTCACACGCTTTGTGTTTCGGCAACTGACGCGTGCCTGCAGAACCGGCATTCGAAAGTGATGACTATCTGGATAGTCACCATGGACATTGAGTGTCACGGCCAGGTAGCGCGTCCTGTCTCACTAAGGCAGTACATATGTCTGAACGGCCCAGCAACATAGGTGGTATATTTTGAAAGATCTATGTATTGTTCTTCTTCAATTGTCGACTTCCATCCCAGGCTCTCACATCATTCGTTCTTTCCTCGAATATCGCACAAAAGTTTGTTCGCGATCCAACCAGGTGCTCGGTAGTACCCTTGGTCGTTTGCTTTTACTCCTACGTTCTCTATCACAACTTCATTTCCATACGCCTCCTCAACACCTAAGCTGTCAATCCTTTCTCAACGTCATGGATCATAGCCACACCACTCACGATCCAGCTCATGAGCACAAACATGGTCGCTTCCAGGTCAGCCGAAAGGCGCGTCTCAGAGTTGTCATAGCCATATCCTTCTGCTTCTTTGCGGCCGAAATATCTGTGGGCTTCTACACCAAATCATTGGCTCTCGTTGCTGATGCATTCCACTATGTGCGTCTTTCGTTACCCCACAGACTCATGTTGCACTTTCCTTGCGGCCAACCACTAATATTCAATGTAGCTGAATGACCTCATCGGCTTCATCGTGGCCTTGGTAGCCGTTCAGGTGACGGACCGCAAGACCTCGCCCCCGGATCTCTCCTTCGGTTGGGCGCGGGCATCGCTTCTCGGAGCCTTCTTCAACGGCAGTTTCCTAATTGCCCTAGGAATCAGCATTGCTCTGCAATCGGTCGAACGCTTCGTCTCCATCGAGCACGTCCAAAATCCCAGACTAGTCTTGATTGTAGGCTCTATTGGCTTGTTTCTCAATATCATCAGCGCGTCATTCCTGCACGAGCATGATCACGACCACGGCTCTGCGGGCAACCGTGATGAAGAGAGTATGGCAGCTACACCCACACACGAGAGCCACCTGCATATAACCGCAAAGCCAAAGAAGCACGGCATGGATCTGGGCATCCTTGGTGCCCTCATTCATGTTCTTGGCGATGCGATCAACAATATCGGTGTCATCATCTCAGCTGTGGTTATTTGGTTCGTCGAATCACCCAACCGTTTCTACACCGACCCAGCAGTCAGCATGTGGATTGCCATCATGATTCTGCTCACTGCCATCCCCCTCACAAAGCGCAGTGGCAAGATTTTGCTCCAATCTGCTCCATTAGGCGTCAAGATTGAGGACGTCAAGCACGACCTGGAGGCCATACCTGGTGTGTTGAGTGTGCACGAACTCCACGTCTGGCGTCTAGACCAGAAAAAGTCCGTGGCATCTGCACATGTCGTGGTCACGGAACCAGATATCGCCAGCTTCATGCAGAAGGCCAAGGTCTTTTCTGAATGCCTGCATGCATATGGTATTCACTCAGCAACGCTCCAACCTGAGCTTGCTGCTCCTCCTGGAGAGCTGAATGGTGTCAATAGTACGGACAGGGAGGCAGCTCCGGACGTCACCAATGGTACAAACACAGCACGGACGAGTACTGAGAAGTGTGGCGTGCCCTGTGGTCTACTTTGCGAAGAGTTGAAATGCTGTAACTAAACTCCAAAAATAAAGCAACGGCGGAAGCAGTTCCGCAGTCCCTGCATAAGCTTACTAGGAGGGGCTTCAAACTACCCCACTTTGAGCACCATGGGCGTAACCAAGTTGAGCTCCAGCCTCGTAGCACGCAATAACAAGCATATCAATTCGTAATCAAACAGCCGAGGAGTCTCTTGCTGGATCTACTCTGCTCTGATAGCCACTATCCATATTTGCTCGATTCAAACATCATCGAATCTTCCAGGTGCTGCAGAATGTCGGGCACAGAAATCCATAAGTACGGAACCAACGATGGCTGGCATGGCGTCATAAAAGAAGGTGGTGAATTTCCACCAGAAGAAGACAGATACCACCTCTATATCGGTAAGGCAAATATGTACTACGTATCGCATCAGTAAGACAAGCATGCTCAAGTGTTCTCAGGTCTCTTCTGCCCCTTTGCCCACCGTCCAAACTTGGTCCGACACCTCAAGCAC
The DNA here is from genome assembly GCA_002952155.1 of Alternaria solani. Taxonomy (NCBI): domain Eukaryota; kingdom Fungi; phylum Ascomycota; class Dothideomycetes; order Pleosporales; family Pleosporaceae; genus Alternaria; species Alternaria solani. The sequence continues at coordinate 995,922 of CP022031.1, read as the reverse complement.
CTCCAGACCTATCTCCCCGTTTCTGTCGTGCGCCCTTACCCAAAAGGTGAGCCGGGCTGGCGTTTCGATGCTGATTACCCCAATGCAACACCCGACCACCTCTTCAACAGCCAGTTCATGCACCAGCTCTACTTCCGCGACGATCCAGCCTACAAGGGAAAGTACAGCGTTCCCCTCCTCTGGGACAAGAAGAGTAACCGCATCGTAAACAACGAAAGCGCCGAAATGTTGAAATGGCTCCCCAGTGCTTTCGACTCTCTACAAGATAACAGTAACAGCGCGCCAGGCTTGGACTTGTACCCCCAAGAACTCCGCCAAAAGATCGACGAGATAAGCCCCTGGCTCATGTCCCTGGTCTGCGCCGGCGTCTACAAAGCCGGCTTCGCACAGACCCAAGAGGACTACGAGAAGGGCGTTATTCCCTTATTCGCGGCACTGAACCGGCTCGAAGAGGTGGTGCACAGTAACGGCGGCCCGTATATTCTTGGTACCAAGCTCACCGAGCTCGATATCCTGGCCTATCCAACAATAGTCCGCTTCGACACTGTGTACTCGCAGCACTTCAAAACCAACTTGGGCTCGATACGACATGACTACCCTGTTCTGAATAACTGGCTGAAGAACCTGTATCATAACGTGGAAGGGTTCAAGGAAAGTACCGACTTTCAGCATATAAAGGAGAATGTAAGTCTGGCTGTGAACCCGAGTAGTGGGTGATGGCTGACATGGACTGCGCGTCTGTAGTATACGAAGAGTCACAAGGATATCAATCCGCTGAGCATCACGCCGCTGGGACCATTTCCGGACGTGGAAGAAGGATACGAGGAGGACTGGGGCAAGTTGAAGCCTGGGAGGGTAGCGCACCCGAGAGTGTTGGAGGCGCAGAGCAAGTTGTGAAGCAAAGGTGATGAGAAGAACGTTGGATAATGCTTGTGAGATTACCAAAGATGACAACAATACACGCGGAAACGTCCATGGTAACGTTACATGTTCCATTCGCCTCTAAACTTTTGGGTCATTCCAATGCCCATCATCCATAATATACATACCACGCATCGCCGACGGAGCATATCGTTTACCCGTACATGGCTCACCAATTTCCCTTCTCAGCATCTTCCATTCTACTGCGTCTTCTTTGTGCTCTTCTCGCTGGGCGCACTGTACAGCCAAAGGGCAACAAAGGCCAACCAGCCCAAGACGGTAACCCAAATACCGGCAATCCAGACCCACGCACCGCTGATCTCGAAACTCCTTGGGTACTCGTCGTGCGCAAAGTGCCTGACGGTCACCTGCCTCTTTTCGTCGATGTTGGTGACGAAGGGGCGGCGGTAGTTGACGCGGAAGTTGAAGATTCCATGCTGATCGGGTGTCCTGAATGCGACGCCGAAGATGGTTGCATTTGCGGTTTGTGCGATCGGGGAGAGGTTCAGGCGCTGGAAAGGGGAAAGCATGCTGAACTCAAGCTGGATGTTGTCTTTGGGCGAGGGGACGAAGGGAGTGAGGTGATCGTTGGCGTATTCGGAGATTTCGACTTGGAAGTGCTATGGAGTTTAGTAAATGACGTACACCAACAATTGACACAAACTTACGACGTCGGTCTTGATGCGATAGATGGTGGGGTTGTTCTCAGGAACTGCAACACTGGTGTTCAACTTCTTGCTAGCACCCTCGTCCTGGTAGTGGATGAGCTTGCCAACCTTCAACACACCCGCCTCCTTGAATGTCCAAGCAGAAAGCTTTTGGGCGAATTCGCGGTTACCAGTGGTGACGGCCTTGTCACCCAGCTTGGCCTTCTCTGCAAACCACTTGTTCTGAAGCATCTCGGCTGAACCGACAACAGCCAGGCGCGCAGCGTTGTTCGCTTGCATGACAGAGACAAGGTTCAATTGTCCCCCGACGGCAAAAGGATCTTCCACACCGTCGGCCTCATCCTTGGGGTTGTAGCTGTAGGCGGTGGCCGGAGCGCGGAGGACGGGCGATGTGAGTGGTGACTCGTTTCCAAGGGCTTGACCGACAGCGCGTGGCACAGCAATGTAGCCCTCGCCAGCGAAATAGTTCTTCACATCTGGCCTCAGCGCATTCGGAAACGGAAGGAGCAGTACGTCGTGTTGCTCTTGTGCGGACGAGGAATCGTAGTTGAAATGGTCGACGACCAGTGCGCCCTTGTCGGCTGGGATGCTGATGTCAAGTTCGGCCAGCATAGCCTGGACGGCTGTAGGTGTAGCGTATTCGCTCGAGAGGGCGACGAGGATGTTTCCATCCTTCTTCAGGAATTCCAGGAAGTTGTTCGCTGTGAGGGCAGGGCCGAGGCCTTTCGACTTGCCAGGCAGGAGGAGGACATGGTCGTATGCTCGTTCGCCGTGCTTCAGTAATGACAGCTTGCTCTCTTTGGGCGATTCTACAGACGTGGTGAACCCTCGGGCTGTTCATACTTGTCAGCACTAGTCCTCACTGCAATAGGGTTCCGATGAGCATCATCCGCTGCGCAAGGCCAAGTTGCATGTTCAATTGACCCGAGCCGTTACCACCACACCGTCTGTGCATGCCATCTTGTGCAGACCGGAGGCATGACAATGTCCCGAGAAGGAATTGGAATAATCAAATCAACTTACACGTCAAGTCCTCGAGAAACACGCTGTACTTCTCCCGCTCGGCCTGCTCTTCTAGCACAACCAGCAAGCGGTTGCCTGTGAAACTCTTGGCCTGCACCACCACCGACCACAGGAAGGCGACCGTAATAGAAAGTAGCCACCGCATCTTGTTGAAGTGGACTTGTCGAGTTGCGCCGCGTGGAGGGAGCTGCAACGGGAGCGATACGTATGCTTTTGCCAAGACCATCGGTCCCGGAAAATCGCTGCACGCCGATTGGAGTGTGGAGGTGGTGAGCTACGAGCAGCGACCTCACGACGTCTACCCACGACTCCGACTTGCGATTGCGACACCCGACTGAGGCATTGGGCCTTTTCACTACCGGACAAAACACTGCACGAAAACGAGTCATCTCCGTACGCGCCCACCTGCGCTGCCAGTCGGAACCACGCGCTCACATAGCAGCAGCAGCAGCAGCAGCAGCAACACAGCCATCATGTCCGCCGCTGGCCCCTCCCCGCGCTTCTTCCAGCAGCCGCTGCGATACATGAAGTGGGCCTCCATCAACAAACCCGCATACTTTTACTCCATCATGGTCGGCTGCGCAGGACCCGTGCTCGTCGTTACCGTTCCCCCGATCCGGAGATATATGGGCGAAGAGCCCATTGCCAAGATCCCGATGACATACCCAGGTGCGTGACGAGAGTAGCAAGCGTTGGTTGTTGACGGAAACGGAAGTTGGAGATTAGACGAGCCCGAGCAAGAACACCATTTGCTGACTTGGAACAGTACCAAAGGGACCACGACCAAGGCCGACAGGCTTCGACGACGAGTAGAGGATGGTAGCGGAGGCGGCTCAGGGAAGATGCATGAAACTATACCTTGGTCACCACCGACCAGATTCAGACGTGCGGCATGTAATAGAACCAGAACAGTGTACAAGGCACAAATCCATTTTCTCTACAGTCTGTTTGACGCCGACAAAGGAAACCAGATCGCACTTTTGTCTGTCCACGTAACGCCCAGGAGGTTCTCATACGGCCTGCTCAAGCCCATCACCTACCACATATCATCCTATGACAGTTACACCATAGGCGTGACCTACTGGGTCCTGGCACGCTTAGCCCTAGTATCCTCCATATCCTCCACATCACTCTCAAACTCGCCTTCAATGTCATCGTCATCCTCGTCCTCCACATCCATACTCTTGTCCTTTTGCATCCTCGCTGTATCCAAGTTCTTGCGCGCAATGTCATTTCCTCCAGCCTTGTACGCCCGCTTCGCCGGCAGCACCCTAGGCCCCTCAGTCTGGTTCTCCCACGGAAAATCCTCCTTCTTAAACTCCGTGCAGGTCAAGTACTCGACTGGAAAACGATAAACGTCCAGCTGGCACTTGCACTGGAGAATCTTGTGCTGGTCGATAATCGTCTTCATGCATTCTTTGATCTCGAGCAGATGGTTTTCCAGGACATTCATGGCCTTCTTCGTCATGGGGAACTTGGTGTGGAACTGATTGATAACAGACTTGTCCATGTAGGCATCACCTCCTGTGCCTATCTGCTTATACAGCTCGTACCCGCAGTCCGCGCCGTGACGCCCCTTCTCCATGATGAGCCGCTGGCCGATCCAATGGCGGAAAAAGGTCAGCCCCATCCAGACCAGAATGTCCTTGGCAAAGGCCTCGCGCTTGATGGGCAGTTCGTCAACAGGGAGGCTCATAGATCCTGGGTACGAGGACATGACGGCCAGCTCGACAGACTTGCACCGGCTGAGCATGGCGCGATGGTACTTGTCGATCAAGCCGCGTAGACCAGGGACTTCGCGGAGGTATTCGAGTGTGGTGGGCGCGGATTTGAGCGTCTTCCAGTTACCGACTAGGTGGACCATGCACTCGCGGAAGATGGGCTCGCTACGGATGCGGTACGACATTTCGATCCATGCGTATGGCTTCTTTTGGATGGCGCGGAAGAGATCTTGGCCGTGTTTGAGGAGGGCGATTTCGATGGGCTGGGAGATTAGTATGGTGCAGCCGAGGTAGTCTGCAATGCAAAGGAGTTGGTAGCAATCTTCGAGGGCGGCGGACATGTCGGAGTCGTCGATGGAGAGTTCTTTGTTGTAGAAGGCGTAGAAAATCGACTCATAGTAGTCGAAGACTTTGGTGGCTTGAGGGACGCGTCCATTTTCGTTGACGATGAGGCCGCTCCGGCCGTCGACTCGCTCAGCAGTTGGTCCAAGTTCCTATAGGTGTGATTGTCAGTCACTGCGATATCTAGGTAGGTGATGGGATGACACCCCTGATGCGCGACAGGATTTTGTGCTCACATACCACGAGTTCAAGACGACCGGCGGGGTATTGCTCGGAGGGAAGGACTTTTAGCTCAATCATCCAACGGGTCTTGATACCAGCATTCCTGGCGCGATTGTTCAATTTCACAGCGTTCGGTTCAGTCAACATGTCGGCAAAGAGGGTAGAGTTGCGCGCCAAAGTACCAGAGTGGAACTTGTAGCGACGCTGGTGGCCGAGGATGACTTCGACGTCCTCTGCTTGGTTCATGCTGGTGTAGTGAGGTGTTGGTGGCTACCGGGAGTGTAAAGTATTCGTGGATGGAGTAGAGTGGTAGAAGGACGGAGGGATCACCTGGGCACCAAAGTATATCTAGGCATGAAATGAGAGATTTTCTGAGCTAGCGGCTGACCACGTAAACGCAAGGGTAAAGCTAGACAGGTAAAAGAGAACAGGTGCGACATCGCAAGGCGGAGCAGAGCCTACGATGACGACAGGAGTGAGAGCAATTCATATATCTGAACTCCGACGGGCACCTCCAGGGAATGTCAACACGAACTACAAACGGGTCATTGACCGCCTCCAGGCCGTATTATCGCTGTTTGGATGTCGCTTGCCATACACATGGTAGGATGCACACCATATATATATTGAAAGATCCAAACAGTTCACTGACGCGGAGGTATACTGCATAGATGGACCCCAACGTCACCGGTAGTACATCCAAATTAGTCCCCTCAGGCAGAACTCCATATTGAAATGGAACGGGGATGTATCGAACACTACGCAATTCTCAATCGATGTGCGGATATGGAGAGTTGCAGCGAATTTGATTAAAGCCTTAATACAACTACACTATACACGACGAAGAACAGTAACGGCCTAACCAAGAGCACTCAGCGTTATCAATGAATCAACACCAGAGACTCAGATATTAGCCCCACAAACATGGTGCGTCGAATCATGTCCTCTCCCGCGATTCTAGAAATGACCCTCATATTTGGACACTTCAGGATGAGCCCCAGCAAACTCAACTGTGCTTCCATCTGCAAGGCGCTGCGAGTGCACCTCTCGTACATCGATTGCTTCTTTGAAGCAATACACCGGGTGGCAGAGGTTCAACACCAAGACTGCCGCCACGATGACTGCACCCTCCAGTCCAACGAAATACTTTTGCGTATTGGCAAGATGGCCTTCCCAGCCCTCACTCAGTTCCGCCACGCGGAACACGCATCGTGTGAATATGCAAAGCGTGGAAAGAGAAAGCGCCAGGAGAAAAGCCCTAAACGACCAAGAACGACGGAGGATAGCCGGCTGTTGGTCCGGAGAAATCTGGCCTCGCGAGGTCCGACCGCAGTATGTACGCCACGCAAAGTCGGCGGCGAGGACGATAAAGACGAGCAGGGTTGCTACTTGGAAAGCTAGTCCGGCGATCATGATGTTGTTGCCTTTCTGTGGGTTCTCGCCGTTGTGTGTCGAGACGCTGGCCATGCCGCCGCCGGCAGCCTGGAGCACGAGGGAGATGAAGTCGCAAGGAATGAAGATTTTGGGGTAGGAGAGCGGCTTGATACGAGAGTGCTGGGGACCGACAGTGGTGACGATGCGCGAGAGGCAGAGGTAGATGCCGGCAGCGAGAAATGCGGGTGCGATGGTCAAGCAGATGATCTGGATGAGGAACGGGTTCTGTACCGTGTCAGCATATTCACTTCGGTACACAAAGCTCATTTTTCCAAGCTGTACCCTGGCGCTGTACAATATCCAGAAGGTGTTCAATATGCACTGTAGTTTACAAATTATGGCGCAAGACATGGAGCATGCCTTTATGGTATACTTTGCACATCGGGTACAAATTGTAATCAACGATGTATGTCATGACCTTAAGAACAAAAAATCTTGAACATACCTCAGCGAACATGTCATGGTGTGCTAGTATGCGCCCAATGTAACCGACAACTTCGAGGGCGCAACCACAGGCCATTGCTATGGTGAAACCAAGCCATCTCTTGCTCGCCATGCCCTGCACAATAAAGGCGATAGTAGATAGACCAAACAGCGCATTGAAGGTGATGTTTGTGCTGAGAGAAGGTCGATAGCCCCAGTACGCATACTCAGCAGGGCATGCCTCGCTCACGTAGTAACAACGACGGCCATCGGATCCAACTACCATCTTTGCGAAGTTCGATAGTGTCGCCTGTTCACAAGACAGTATGGTAAGGTGTTTGTCGTTGTGAGGTATGAATAAGGGCAAAAGTTAGAGCGTTCGTGATTTTGTTGATATCACACCCTGTAGTCGAAGAGCGCCAAGGCGAAGAAAAGGCGGTATCGAGTGAGGGAATCGTCATGCGAAACCCATGTAGGCGAACAGCGAGAGAGCAGAAGTGGCGGGTCTGGGCGACGCTCCAGAAAACAAAGACTGAAGAAGTAGGGACCGTGAGTCTGTCGTAGTGAATGGGACAAACACGCTATTGCGCTGAAGCAGAAAAAAAGAGTGACAGAAAACAAGACATCAATCAAGAGGTTTGCAAGGTTGTGGGTAGGTGGGTGTTATAAACGCTCGCACAACTACCCGGGTAGCACCAACACTCCAATGTACGCTAAGATGGGAAGAGGAAGTGTACGTAGATGCAGTCCGTGCATCTCGTGTGAAGCTCGAGACCGCTTTTTGCTTTTGGACCACCTACTCAACGCTAGTCTTGGAAATTGATCTTCCAAAAGAACTGAGCATCCATTAGGGCGGCCACTTGTTGGGCTGCTTACCAAACCTGCACTGGTAGGCCAATAGCCCGAGGTCAGTCCTCCTCGTGGGATTCGATTGTACATTACATCTTGTTGACGCAGCGAAAGCCATGCTTGTAACGGCGTCGGTGATGGTATCCCGACCCTTCTTAGCGAGCTGGATATTTCGGTCGTTGATTGTACTACTGTTGGGGTTGTGTTGGTGAGCCAAATTGCGGTATCATGGCCGCATTCGATGCGTGAATGCACCCGCCATCCAGACAAGATCATCGTGTTTTGCACAGTAAGCTCATGCGAAGGGTGAAATGGTAAGCTTCTCTGCATAGACCCTCATTGAGCACACCATATCGCGTCGCTGTATGAGTTCTTCGTGGTCCTGATTGCGACTTTGTGCAACGTCCATCCGCTAGATAGGTAGTGGTGTCTCGAGCTGATGAAATTTAGTCATTGTTCGACTAGACGCAATACTGACGCCTGTGTGATGACAGAGAGGAGGAAGGCGGAACGATAGCATCGTTGCGCATGGTTGGGGCTTCATCTTGTGCCGCTAGAGCGGCTTCCAATACAGAAACCTCCGGTTCTGGTACGTCATCAACTATTCTTTTCTTTTTCTGCAAAGATATCAGCATGCGTTGAGCCTTTCGTCATTGTATGAATTTCCCGGTAGACCAGAGAGAGAGAAGCGTCCACGCCGGATGCATTGAACGGCACAATCGAGGCTGCGAAAGAGTCGGCCCTGTATCCCACCTGGGCAGTGTTACCACCGAAAAGACAGGCGCTGAGGCTTCGAGCGCGACAACAATCTTGGTGCGTCGTTCGCAGACGGTGAGTTGAATGTTGGATGCTCAGCACGTTGGAGAGGCTACGCGAAGCTATTGCGAGGTACCGGAATCCCCTTATCGCCACGCCAAACTGCCCCTCCGGATGACGTAGGCCGCAGCCAGCAATCGATAGGATACACCCCCACACTGGATGCTGCGCGGAAGTCACCAAGCGCGGGGTTCTTGAGTTTGGTACCTGTTTATTGTGGAGTGTGGTGCTGCCTGGGGTGATGGTTCTGCCATGTGCTTGCAGGGTCAGCCGCTCTCACAAATGCAGGTACGACAGGATGCAGATCCGGGACGTGGGCTTTGTGACTTGTAGCGAAGACATTCGCGGTTGTATGGAGGTTTCTGTATCCTCTGCGGCTGCTAGATGTAGAACCGTCTAACAAGACCGCAGGGAAGGCTTGATGAGCGCTTTCTTAGGAACATCAGTTGGAAAACAGCGATGCATTCGACCACTCGGTACAAGACCATCTTTGGCGCTGTTTGAATCGCTGGGTTATGGTGGTCTTTTGTACGCGAGGCTGCGTCTTCATATCAAAGACGTGTGCAGGACGGAGCCCGCCGCGACTCGATTCGACTGAGAGAGTCGGCGATGAGAGCTTCGCAACGCCATAAGCGCGATGGAGTCTTGGATAAACGCAAGAGACGGAAGACGTTGCACAAATCCAGTGCGTGTGGCCTTTGCTCGTCGCTGGGCAGCATGGGCGGTGCCAGTGCGGAATGGCCAAGGCTCCGATAGCGTAGAAGTGATTCGAATGCCAGGCAGCACGCAGAAGCTCGAGGCGTGGGAGATGAGGGCGTCTAGACATGTGTCGAGAGGCTTGGAAGGTGAAGAATGACGAGGGAAAAGGAGAGAAGGGCAGGCATGCTTACCATTTGCTGATTAGGCCCAGGGACAATTACCAATCCCCCTGCGGATCCTACCTGGTAGCGCCACCAGCACGGTCACTGCAAGACGATATGCATGCAAGCCAACGTCGCCATGCTCCGACGACGGTTGTGCGTGCACGCGTACTTGTGTGTGTGTGCGCTGCTGATTCTTGTCGTGGTCAAACACGTTGCATCTCTTTTGCGGCCTGGTCTCTTGAAAGCTGTATACCGACTAGTAAAGAGGCTGGCTTGGCGAGCGCAGGGCCACATCACCGAGCCCGAGTGCCTGAGTGTTGTCTTGGCGGCGGGCGACGCAACCCCAATCCCACGTCTTCGGCATTACCGCATCATCAACCGTCCCTCGTTCCGACGACGCTCGAGCCGCCGTCTTGACCTTTTGGCCTGTTGGCTGCTGGACCTGTTGGAGCTGCGACGACCTGTATCCCGTCAGTCCTGACCATCGACGAGTAAATAGAGGGGTCCTCCGCTAACAGCCCGCCAGTACTATCCCTCACACAAACCCCCCTCGAAAAAGGTGCGTGGAGCTCCCGCGACCGCCACACCCCCCGTTCCGACCTTGTCTGGGAGAGACACTCCCTCCCCAAAGCAGCATACACACACACTCTCTGTTGGCGGTCCAAGTTGCTAACGTGGGCACGACAGCACGAGAGCGGAACCGACTTGGACACTGTTGAATTGTTCTGCGAGTCACCCTCACCCCCACACGGCTTGGGTGACAGACGTCCGAGGAAGGATTGCCACCATGGCAGCGGCGACTGCGGGTAAGTAAAGGAAGTCGTTGTGGCCAGGCCGCAACGCTCTTCACCCATCTCCTACTGCCACCATGCTACACCAACATGCCTCATCTGAGCCCACTCCCTGGTCTCTCCAGATATCTGACTTCGCTTCTTCCCTTCGCAGGCTACGAGTGGAACCGCTCTTCGCCGCTGCGCTCCTCGCCCGACACATCATCCTCCATGTACCCCGACCGGCCCATTCGCCCTCTGCCGGCTCGTTCGCTGCGCGCCCGCCTGTCTCCTGAGCAGGCCGAGACGATCGTCTTCCCCCACAACCCGCCATCCACAGGCCCGCTCTTCAACTACCCGCCCTACACAGCCGACGAGCGCGTCAGACCCCACAGGACGGGAGCCAACGACCACCATGCCTGTCACTGCGGCCACACACACTCCGAGGTGGAGAGCGACGAGGAAGAGGACGAGCGCAACGGCCCGCTGCCTTCGTCGCCGAGCTACCAGTACAGCAGGCACGCGACTGGTGCCTACCGCAAGCCAGGCTCGCCTGCGTCTTCGGTAGACGGCTACGAGTCGTTTGAGAACACCAACAACAAGAAGAAGCGCAAAATCCCCAACATGGGCAGCAACGGCTCACACCATGCCAGTCTCTCGGCGGATCTGACTGGCATGGGCGTCGCGCAACTGCACGAGGCAGGCGCCATGGACGACGGCGACGGCGTTGCGCGTTACTACGGCTCGGCGCCCTCGACACCACAACACGCGACCAATTCTGGAACCGGCATCTCAGGCGCAGGCAGAGGGCGTTTCGGCCGATCTGGCTCGGGACGGTCAGAACGGCGCGCGTTGGCCAGTTCGACCAATCTCGCCAACGCCAAAGCGAACAGCAAACGTACGGTGTCACCTCGGGAACTGATTCGTCTTGACTACCAAAAGAGTCCGTGCGCTAACGATTTGTTTTACAGGACCCCCGGACCAAAGCGGCATCATCTCGACTGCCATTGCCAACGCAAACGCCACCCCACCGCCCCCCGGCAACGAAAACGTGAGCCTCCTGCAGCAGGAAGCTGCCAAGCATACCGCCAGCAAGACACAGTTTACCTTCACTTGCGGCTCCGACTCGGCCAACAAGATGGTCTGGCCGGGCCAAGAGAACGGCCAGTACCCCCAGCCGCCTGGCGCATACCCCAATGCCGCTTCTCCCTCACCCCACCCTCAAGCTGCCCGTGCACGCCCTCCCGTCCGCCCAGATGCCCCTATGGTGTCTACCCAGGGGACCCAGACCAGCCCCAACATGAATGGTGCTGGTGCATACCCTCCTCCATCCCATCCTAATGGGACTGCACGACGTCCAACGGGCCCCCCACCACCGCAACAGGCCCCGCCGCCTCGAAAGCCACGGCGTAGTGCCTCCAAGTTGTACGAGTACGCTGCTCGCAAGCGTCGCATCCAGCAAGAGTACGCCAACTTCCACAATCCACCCACCCAGCCATGGATATGCGAATTCTGCGAGTACGAGGACATATTCGGTCACCCTCCCATGGCTCTGATCCGCCAGTACGAAATCAAAGACAGGAAAGAGCGCAAGCGTCTGGCGGAAAAACGGCGTCTGTTGGAGAAGGCTAGGATGAAGGGACGCAAGGGCAAGAAGGCGGGCAAGAAGGCACAGAACAACGCCAACAATGCTCATCACAACCAAAACCCTCCCCCTGGCAATGGCTATGACCGACGCGATGATGAGGGCTCTCTGGATCCACAAGACGAGTACTATGACGACGATTACGACGAACCAATGGCTACTTGTCCACACGGTTGCCAGCACCATCCTCATCCTCCCCATCCACACCCGCAAAAGGTTCCGGGTCTGCCTCCTGGAGACCCTCGGGTAGGCGGGCCGCCTGTTGCCAACGGCACCTAACAACCGGACGAGACGGGGTGGGCCGCCTGCGTTCTTGCATTATCTCTACTTGTACTGTCTTTTCGCGTGGCCTTTCTGGTTGGAGTTGCTGCAGCTGTTGCTCGGGTATCCAGACGTGGTGTCAAAAGAATCTTTGAGATGACAGGAGGTCAACACACTTGATCGAGCACGTCCTCTTGGAAGTTTGCCATACCGCGTCGTTGCCGACTGCGCTCCACTTCTCCAGCTCGAGGTGCATCTTCCCATGTTGTTTTGCAGCGTTCAAGCATTGTTATCTTTTAGCATTTACCCGGAGTCCCTGTATGTTCGGTCGTTTCCGATTCCACACTACCCGATTACGACTCACTCGTTCTCGACTCCCTATATTCACGACACAACGCGAAACATCAACAACCATACACCCCACTCCAAACAATAAAAAACCCTCGACTCCGACACTCGAGACGGACTGTGTTGGTTTACACATGTCCCGCCGGCCGTGCACGGAGTGTAAATAAACAACAGATCGGATGGCGGTCGTCAAGTTCAACAGCTGCCCAACCCCGTTCATTGGAATAGGCTTGAATGCTACGTTGGAAAGCTACCTGTTGATCCATCATTATGTTACATAGTGTACAAGTTGGCAAAGCTTAGCTAGAAACCATTGTGTATTTAACACCAAGTAATTGATGAAGCATCCATCCGAGCTTGTCCTGTTCCTTGACTCTTATCCGTGCCATTGGTGTACGAATTCGTCTACATGTCTAGCATCGTGGTTTGACAAAATCGTTGTCTCGGGTCTAGTATCGATGCAGTAAATGTTGACTTTATTTGTAACATCATACGACTACAGATCGTCTATCTGAGCCAAGCTCGCCTACCTGATGACGTTCCTGTTTACATCCTTTCCACGGGACTCAGTCCAAGCACCCTCATTCCATTATACAGCACCTGCCTAGCAGCAACATATAGCGCCAACCTAGCAATCATGACATTCCTCTCCGAACCAATCACCTGCAAGTGGTCGTAACTGCTGCTGAGCGCATGTGCCATCTTGAACAGGTATGTCAGTACCGTCGTGGGTTCTTGCGTCTTGAGCGTGTTGAGGAAAGTGTCAGGCCAAGATGCCAATTGGCGGACCAACTCGACCGCCTTGTCTTCCTTGAGTAAGCTCAGATCAGCCGATGTGAGATCGAGGTCGGCAAGGCTGGGGTCGGCGTCTACGGCTTTGCGGTAGATGGAGCAGAGACGGGCGTGGGCGTATTGAAGGTATGGGCCTGTGTCGCCTTCGAACGAACACATGCGGTCCATGTCGAAGGTGTAGTTGTTGATACGCTTGCCCTTCATGTCTTGGACCATGACGGCCGAGATGCCGAGTGTGTCGGCAGTCTGCTCTGGGTCTTTGACTTGGGCGTATTTTGCCTCGTTGGTCTTCATGACTTCGTGCATCTTGTCGCCGACATCGCGGAGAATGTCGTCGAGGAACTTGGCCGTGCCTTTTCGTGTCGACATGCCTGTTTTGGGGTAAGTAATGGGATCGGACAGGAAGGAAATGGGAGGTGGATCGTACCAAGGACCATGCCGAAGTTGATGTGTTGGCACTTGTCGGAAATGTCTTTCCTGCCCATGAGCTCTTCGATCTTGAAGAGCTGGGCCAAGTGGAGGTCTTGTTGCGAGGCAACGACGTAGATCATGCGGCTGTAAAGGTATTAGCAATACATACTGCAATATGGAAGCGATCGGCCATACTCAAAGTGGTACTTTTCAACACGCTCAATGGCAGCGCCAATGTCTCGGGTCAGGTACAGTGATGTACCGTCCTTCTTCTTGACAACAGCCTTGCCAAGCTTCTTGGAGTGCTTTGTGAGGTCGACAATGACGGCGCCTTCTGAGTCCTCGCAGACCTTCTTCTCCCACATAATCTTTGCGGCCAGGTCCATGCTCTCGTCTTTGACTTGAGACTCTCCGCTGTAGTCGTCGTAGTGGATGTTGAGTCGCGCGTATGTTTGCTTGTATTTCTCGATAGACAGGTCCTGCATGAATTAGTGTACGGTACTTGACTGTGTGTGATTCAAATCCACTCACCCTGAAGCGCTTCCAGATACCGAGCGCTTTGGGCTCACCATCAACCATACCCTTGAAGTACTTCCTCGCCTGCTCATCGATACCTTCAGCCTCGATTCTCCTGACCTCAGCCTCCTGCTCCGATGCATCCTTGCCCTCCTCTTTCAGCTTCGCAGCTTCGGCCTTGAGAGCCTTCATCTTCTCCGCTTCCTCGTGCTGGACATTGCTGACCCTGACATAGATGTCGTACAAGTGTCCGATGGGATTCTTGACGAGCTCCTCCTCGTTACCATAGAGGTCGAAACCGATAGCCAAGACACCGTATTGCTTGCCCCAGTCTCCGAGGTAGTTCATGCGAACGACATCCCATCCCGCACCCTCATACAAGTTGGCGAGGAAGCCACCGATGATTGTACTCCGCAAGTGTCCGGCATGGAAAGGCTTCGCAATGTTGGGTGAGCTGAACTCGACAATCATCTTCTTTGCGCCAGAGGAGGGGTCGAGCGGGTTCTTGAGACCGAGGTTCTTGTTGAACCCGTAGGCCTCCTTGGACTTGAGGACCATGGGCAACACGAGCGATGTGAGCGTCTCTGGCTTGAAGAAGAAGCCGATGGACGTGTTGGTGACGATCGGCTTCTTCACCAGCGGCGACTCGGGGAACGCATCTGCCAGTTCCTGTGCAAACGCCTTCATGTCCTTCTTCTTCTGTCGGAGCGCAGGAACAGCCAACTGCAAGTCTCCATGCTCTGGCTTGGCAGTCCATGCCAGTGTAGGGTATATTATCTGCTTGTCTACACCGGACACGGACGACAGCAACTCGGTGATGTGGCTCCGGTAGATGTCGAAAGGGTTCAGGGCGGGGTATGTGTTTGGCTCTTGCGGGACCTTGTCCAGGCCGAGCGTCGCGAGCGTGTTTGTGAGGTCCTCCATGCTGACGGATGAGCGCGCCGACGCGTCGAGGTTTCGGAAGGGCTTGAAAGGCGTGGAGTCTATCTGGGAGTAAGGTCGCAGTGAATCGAACGTCGCTACCGTTCTGACGCTATGGTGCTTGTGTGAGACGGGCTGGTACTGCGAACGGGACCGCGAGCCTGTGTGCGGTCGGAATTGGGAGGGGAATGTGTGAAGGGAAGACACGCGCGGGGTGCTGGACTTGAGGGTAGCGTGTGCTGCTATGACTGCGCTACGGCGAGACGTCTGAGTCAAACAAGGAGAATGAGTCGCCAGCGGCCTCGTCAAAGAAACTTTGGTACAAGGAAAAGTTCTGGCGCGACAAATATTCGCCAGGCTTTGCTGCATGCCAGATGTGGGGTAGCTGCGATGCGTCAATGGTTCGGGAGAGATGCGAGCAATCGCGCTAGTACAAAATTTTGGAGGGGCAGGGCAGGCTGCAAGATACGACTACCTAAACACTCCCGAACGCTACCAAGCTGTCCCTGTGCCGTTTCATCGCAGATACAGGTGCTACGGCGTCGATACAAGGCTCGTATACGCACGCCTCACACGATTTGGATCGTGTGCCTCCAGATCCTGACATGTGCAGAACGTACATGGGCGGCACATGCTCGTGCTCATTGTCCTGCACCTCGCCGCCGTGAACCAGGCACAGCATCTGACATGGATGACTCGGGTACAGGTCGAGTCAGACGCACTTCTGACGATGCAGTAGGGCGAATCAGTCTCGCGTCCGACGTGTCATTGACCAGGTCCCCGACGAAGCCTAGTCGTTCCCGGTTATCGTCGCAGAGTCTGGCATACTCGAGCAGTAACCGTAAAGTGTAGATGTGCATGTCTTCTTTGCGTAGGACCTTGTCTGCCCAGTCTCGCCCTCGATGCGCAATCTTCTCCGCCGCCTCGTCACGAGCGTTGTTTACTGCCGCCTCTGGGTCGTCTCCCAGGCCTAGGAAGTAGTCCATTACCCCATACATGTCGACAAAGGAATTGTCCATCGGCACAAAGTGTAGCCATGGTATGAGCCGGTCGTCGTGCCACTCAGAGTAGATGGTTGCCTTGATAGGGACCGACGTCGAGCGCAGGAAGGAAAGATAACGCCCAGAGAAGGAGTTGCCGTCAATGTCGGGAAGAAACTTGTAGTCAAATCTAAGTGTCGAGTCAGTGTAAATGTTACACGCAGTTCCCACAGGGGTATGACTAACTGTTCCAACATCGGAATCTTCTCCACAGCCCTGAACCAACGCTCACTGTACTCGCAAGTCCGGTTGCCAGACTGTGGCCAACACAAAAGGTCTGTGAAGCCAACATCTGCAATTCGATCGACCCAAGTGCCGAGGTCCATGTGTCGTGTTGCTTGCAGATTATACATCGTGTATGGTTGCGGCTTGTACGTTTCACTTCCGTCAGCTGCCTTTGCGTCCAGCTCAAGCATGTGCACGTATGTTCCGTTCATCATGGATACAAAGCGATGTCGATGGAAACGCGTCCAGTTTTCTGCTTTGTTACGACCTCCACTGGCAACGCCTCGCCATACAGCACCTGCTGTCTTCTCCTTCCAACTCTTGCCGTCGCCGTCCGCGTTAAAATAGTCTCCACCACCGAATGTGTCAGAGAGATAGGCGGCAGGGGGTATGACTATGTCTGCATTCAGCAGCAGCTTCGTCTCACCGAATATGGGAACCAAGGCATGGGTCGTCGAGATTGAGATTGGTTCGATGAATGTGCCATGAGATTCTTGGAGATGTTTTTGTCGGCAGGGGTCTCTGGCCAAATCCCAGTCCTGTACGTAGCCTTTGTACGATCCATCAGGGTAGTTTTGAGGGAAAGGAGGCGGTCCAGAAAGGTCACTGGCGGCATTTTGGTGTCGACCTGGTGAGTCTGGAGGGCATGCTCTCCGCGCTAGGTCCCAATATCGCTCTTCTGGCCCTTTCCACTGTACCTGAAGCAGTTCTTTAGATGGCTCATTTGGACCCTGGAGGTTACCATACTGAGAGACGACCTCATCAATAGGCGGAATCATCCTCGTCTGGCTCTCAGTCTGCGTATAGTTGCTCATATCCTCCCACGGTACAATGACTCTGCTCTCATCCATGACGTTGACAGCAAGGTCAAGATCCGGTATCATACCTTCCAAGAGCCTCACCATGGCCAGCCACGCATGTATGCGGTCAATCGCAGTCCCTGGACCTTGTTCTCCAGTCATGCTAGCGGACCCATTTCTCACAGAGATGCGGTGTTCGAAGCGGCCAGCAAAATCGCGCATACTCTTTGCAGAAACCCCCCAGAATGGTCTCAAGTCGCGATATATCTGGTCAAACAACTCCTCCACGATAACCGCGTCGTGTTTTTGCGCATAGTCAAACCAGATATCAAAGTTGGGGGGTGGATGGCGACCGCGCCTTTGGCGATACGCTTCCATTGCCGATTGGAGACTATACGTCTGTTTTGACATGAGCACCTTGAACTTTTGTTCCGCATCGGCTATTAGATCGTCAATTGGGTGCCGGTTGAGCATGTCTGATCCATGACCGATTGACTTGTCGCTGTTTGCGGTGTGGAGAGGTAACTGGAATTGCCAGAGCAAGAGCGTGCTGGTGCAAAGAAGAAGAACACTCAAGGCGATGGTGGAGAAAACAGTGTTACGGAAGCCCATGATACGCGTGCATCGCTGAAACATGTCGAGTGGCAACCGCGGGATCGCAGTCGTGCAAATACGATCGAGAAGTGTCGTTAAACCGAAGCAACAACTTTAGTGAGTTCTCAAGGCACACGTATGATGGAGGTGTTCAAGGCATGCTTGTTTTGCGTGAATAGAGAAGGCACGGTGAAGGCGAGGTTCCTTCTCCGGCGCTCAGGCATACGACTAACCCCGCATGACGCGATACTCACTTTCATTGCGCAGGAAGGAACTTTTGCATTGTTTTCTTTTGAAATATTTGGGCCCCTCGTGATATCGCTCAGATTTCACAAACGTCTCTTTGCTACAGTGACGTCATCTATTCCATCACACAACGTGGGAATCAATGCGTACTATTAATGCTCTTTTGTCTGGTAAACACTATTGAGTACTGTCAATCTAAATCGATCCGCATGTATGACCCACCCAGAAACATTCCGGAAATCTACCTCCTAGGAAGTAATGTGCCGATATCTTTCACACATCAGAAGTGAGTCATTTGATACATAATGATCGAGAACCTGCCCCTTGCGCTACATGTCCGGGTTTAACGGGCAGTAATTTCTGGTATCTGCTGCTTGCGACCATAGGAAATGTGTCAAGTCAAGGCTCGTCGGTCCTTTTCACAGTGGCGATTCTAGACCACTTCCACATAGGTAATCTCATTCATGTAGTACTCAGCACGCGCGGCCCTGGTTCTAGCCGTATTACCAGAACCGCCTACGTTAATGTCGGCGCAATGAATCCGTTCAGTTGGAGCGCTGTGCTGCGTGTCGCGATCTTGTGTCCTACGTGATACCCAGAAGCCGCTAAACGCCACCAATAAATATCCCTATATCTTGATATGTATGGTAGGTATCCCAGTTGTCGGACGAGACTACAGGTACGCTATTCAATCGTCATAGCGTGGATATGAGCTAGAAATTGGAAGGCCAAGCCCTTGCTGAGGATTCGTTCGCATCGCTCTAAGTAGGCCGCAACGTATCCACATCTGCAGCAAAGGTGTAGAATTGTAACTTGCGAGCTTCACAACACCCACCAATTCATCTATACGCAATCTGACGTGTTTGATGCTCACGACAAGCCAGTCGATTAGTATCAAGATGGCATACTGAAACCGGTACCGAACTGCTGCACTGTTCCAAGCATCTTTTGGTCGGTAATATGTCAGATAGATTTGCAATTATGGTGTGCTGACGGTTTCGACGGTGAGGCTTTTGGAGGGTAAAACTGATCGTAGGGGAATGAGGCAGCTATAGGTGACGCATGTCACATGTGTGGCGTATCGCGGAGCGTTAATGCCGTTTCCCCACGCGTTACACTCATTTGATGGATAAAAGGAGAACCTGCGGCTTAGATGATGTAAACGTACCTACCCACTGCAGTCGTGACTTTTGTGTGAAATAGGTCTGACTACCATCTACACGTGGCTCAGACATATCTTGGCTATCGCTCATAGCAAAAACTGGTGGCAGAAACTGACCGCGCTACAGATTGCGTGGATTTACTCGATCTCAAATATAAAGGTCTCTGCTATAAGAGAAGGGGTGTGGCTTGTTTGGAAGAGGAACGATTTGCACAACGTCTTACCAGCGATAAATGTCCGCCCTCCACGCCTTTTTGGGGATGCGTCACATGGGCAGACCCAGTCATCCCTGAGGTGGCGTTGGGCGCTTCCAGCAGTGTGGTTCAACACATGCTTGGGTACGAAAGCAGATCTGACGCATATTAAATCGAGTATTCTGGTAGTCATCTGAGACGATAATCCCGACGCGGGCCTCGTGCATCCTTCTCACGAACAGAATATGTATTACTCAATGGTTAGACTAGGAGGTTCTAGCTTATCTAGTCTGGCGGTGAGACTGGGAATATCAAAGAGTCTGTTTGATAACATATTTCAAGGTTGTCTTGTCCGGGTTGGTAGGAACATGTGCTACCGCTGAGCGAGTACTCAGCGACCGGGGGGTTTGGTGGTACAAGGATTGAACCATCCATCCAAGTCTGGTTGTGGCCCGGCAACCGCGATCGAGGTATCGAGAAGCAATCGCTGCGTGGCTGTCTTAGACCTGAAACTTTGAAAAGCGAATGGATGAAAAAAGCGGAGGCATCTGAAGAGGATAGGTGTAAGTGGGACATGCACTCAACATCGGCGAGGTTGCGAATCCAGCGGTGAAGACGATGGCCCCGCGTCGCTGGATCAGTAGATCTCGTGACAGGCATGAGTACCCAATCGTATGGCATCGGCTGCTGCGAATTGCTTCCGCAAAAGCATCTCGATCTTTCAGCCCCAAGATTCGACACATCGGCTCTCTGGCAGACGGCAGGCCCCAGTGAACTAGGGATATCCTTGCTGATCGTCACTTCCAAGGCTCTTCCCTTGTTGCCAAATCGGATTCGGCAATGGAGAAGCGGGACGAAGTACGCGACGTGGGCCCCCTGTCAAGCGACTCGATGAGTGTGGGAAACCTCAAGACATGAGCCAAACGCCTGACCTGGGATCATAATCTCTTTCATGGCTTCCACAACCTTTCTTTATCGAGAATGTCGACGCTATACAGGTGAGCAGGATCTAGAAAGGTATCTCAAAGAAATACAGACAATATGAGAGGAATGCGCGAATATGGACCCTGTGCAGATTGTCGAACATGGTGAGGATGCGGCAAATCTCTCTTAAAACCTTGCAGGACCAGCGTGTGTAACAACGTTCGGGAGTCAGACCGGGAAGACGGCAGAATCGAGGATAAAGGCGTGTTACACAGCTCCGGTCAAGCTAGTCAAATAGCTTGCGATGGAGCTGACAGATGTCCAACATGCTGTATAAGATCTGTATGTAGCCGCCTGTAACAGTAGGATCCGCTTCTAGTAATGCCGACTCGGCATGGATTGGCTTGCGGAGAAGTTCGGAGGACGCAAGTGAAGGAATGGAGAATGAAGTCAAGCTCCTTTGCACCGGTAGGGGGTCAGGTGCATATGGTTGTCCACGGCGAAGGGTAAAGTGGCTACCCCCAGGGGGAACAGTGCCCTTGAAAGACGT
The DNA here is from genome assembly GCA_002952155.1 of Alternaria solani. Taxonomy (NCBI): domain Eukaryota; kingdom Fungi; phylum Ascomycota; class Dothideomycetes; order Pleosporales; family Pleosporaceae; genus Alternaria; species Alternaria solani. The sequence goes on along the minus strand of CP022031.1, from coordinate 975,241 downwards.
TGCTGCGGAGTGCTGCTGTAAGTAACATTTCTTTTGTGAGATTGAAGGCGATAGCGCAAGGTGCAGCCGTGCGTGTCACAAAGGCTTATTCCAGGGCGACGGCTCGGTAATTGGTGGTTTCGCGCAGGCCACGCAGCTATACCATCATGTCGGGTCAGTGGTTGTGCCTTGAATCGGCAATCTTGTAATGCTACCGGTAGCGGTAAGGCGAGCGGACGCTACTGACTAAAGATGCTCCTCAAGAAGACCGGCTTTCGAGCTCCACGGGGGGCATGTTGATGGCGGCAGCGCTAGGCCGATGCGCAACAAGCACGGGCATGGCTGGGTTTACTATGCCAGAAGAGATGGAAGCAGGCGGACGCGCTTTGGAAAATGGGGAGGCTCAGCTCAGGCCAATAGCGGAGGGCGGCAAGCCATCAAATGCAGCCCACTGCAACAGGTAAGAGTCGTTTAGATGCTTGTAGCTTGATGGCTCTGTATAAGACGACGTACTCAGCGTCTCCGAGCTGGCCAGTTGATCAAAGGAAGCAGACTGCCGCTCGAAACCCAAAGGCATTGGCTCGGGACTCCTTCGTCAAGTGAAACGTTTTTCATCTCTCCCATCACCGACGATCCACAACGTCCCTGAACCGCATCTGGGCCGGCTTCCGTCCGTGTGCATTGTATACCCGTCGACGTCGGGTACGGTAGCCAAGAAGAGGTACGTCGGATAAGCTCGGTTCGTTGCAGAGGGTGTCATTGCTGGAAGATGACGCTCCGTTGGCGGTTCTGCCGTCAATGCGGGCAGAGATGGATGGTGGATGGGAAGAGGCACATCTGATGGTGTGGGCAAAGCATGGCTGATATACAACAGCAGCATAGAGCGTCACAGACCTCTGACAAAGCCGGCGCCTGCCAGAGGCCCCGAAGAAGCTCCTTGCCAGCCCATGGCAATATTGCGATAGGGCACATTCAGGCTTGGCATTGCCATTGTCAAATCGCATCAGATACCACAATCACGGCGAAAAGTCGCCGCGGATCGTACAACGCCAGAGGCAAAGGGCAGAACAGTATCCTGCACACGCTCGAGGAACAGGCGGGCAGGTGTGACAAGCCAGAAGGTGAGCAGTTCATCTCGCTTGGTTACGCCTTCATCCCGTCATTATTCAGTATCCCTGCCCCCACATGGCCTGCCGGGTTCCTGTGACGCATCACATTCGTCAATTTCCCTGCAACACCATGTGCTGCATCTCTACCACACACACTCCGCGCTGTCGTTTCTTTCTGTTGCCGCCTGCCATCTGTCTCTACACACCCCTTCTCATTTTCGATGCATGTACCATCGCTCGCTCTTTAGCCGAGGCGCTGCATGAACGGCGCCTATTGCAGGCGCAAAAGGCGGCCCTTCCACCGGGAATCCCGCCGACATGTGGGGTGGCACTGGGGGCCCAAGCGGACTGGTGAGGGACTTCCAAACCTCACCTCTGCCTATATCCTTCGAGATATTGCTCGCTGCTGCGCTCTCGTTCTTCACTAGACGGCTGTGAGATTAAAGGGTTCTAGTATTGGGTTCAACTGCACAGAATGAGCCTTCGTCGTCCTGATGGAGGGGCGGCCCCATGGGCACCAAGCGAGTTTAGATGACGAGTCTGACTCGTGGCTTGACTTCATTTCCTATATCTTCATTATCCAACATGGCACGATCCTGTTCCAAGGCTTCGGCTTACATCTGAGTCTCTTCCCAGTCTTTTTTTTTGTCTTCAGTTCATTCATACTTTGTTTGCCTCTCTTGCTTTGCCAGCTTCTCCTATCCCAACAGCCCGAGTGCACTCTCAAGGCCCTACCAGCCGGGTTGTTATTTGCCCGAGTCAAGTCACTCAATGAAAACATGCTAAGAGAACCAGGTTCAGCCATTATCAGATGCGAAGAGGCCCCCGACGTGGAAGAGGAAGAGATCAAAATCCCAACCGGGGCGCGTCTTCTAGGAGAGATACATCACCTCCACCATCAACCTCCCAAACTAGATCCCCTTCACGACACACCATCACACACAGGGGTCGCAGTCACACATTACTCAGACGCTCGGCTCGTATCGCACATTTACTCAACGGAGATACAGATCACCAGTCAGCCAACGCGACATCCTCAATGGCTGACGTCGCAAGGCCAAGGGCCCTAGGAAGCAGATCTGTCCGCTCAAGGCATCAATCTGGAAACTCTCGTACGTCAGGAAGATCAAGATCAGGTCAACATTCTCCATCACCAGAGGAAATTCGGTACGCTATGGATATCGTTGTGCAGCCGCCACGAACTGCTCGAGTTGGTCAGATAATGCCCGGATCGATCGTTGTGCGATTACGAACTACCAACGCAGATACTGATGATGCTGTTGCAGACTCGACAAACCTTGTCGCAGTCGCCGCTCTGGTCCCGGGTACAAACACTCCGGCGTCAGTGGATCCGAACGCTCTCAACGCAGCACTCACCGGGCGGGTCTTTGACTCCATTCACCCATTCAGCGACGACGAAGCGGATGGATCCATTGCCTCCATGGAGATGGCCGACCCCCATGGTGTAGGCTATATGCGCTTCCCTGAGCTCATCATTCGCCAGGCTGGTACCTATCGGATACGCATCACCCTCATCCGCATCCGCAACTCCGCTGCAGATCCGCCGGTGACATCTGCAGGCAATGGCCTGGCTGTGCATATCGTTGACAGTAATCCCATCATTGTCAATGGGGGTGGATCTTCGTCAAATATGGCTGCATACAATGGTAAGTATCTAGTGGCAACTTATTGATTTTCTTCAGTTTCCTGATCATTTCTTGTTGCCAACCACAGGGGACGGTGATATTGATGATGGTGGTTGGCTTGATGTTTTGCGATCTATCCAGGACCGACGCAGATCGCAGGGATAATTAGCATCTTGTACGATCAGCGCATACGATTTGGGCGAGTTCATCATCTCTGGTGAAACGAGCATTTTGGCTGTGAACGAGAAGTACACGCTATAGAACAAGCTGGACAAGGCTGTTGCGAGGTTTAGGCTTAATTGCACGTGGGCTACATGCCTTTGCGGGCCCGACATAAGGGATACATGGTTACGGGGTTTTCTTTTGATGCATGTCATGTTCACTTTTGTATTTCTAGTTTCATTGACCTTCTTATAGGCGACGTGATGAACAGCCTGCCTACTTTTCTCTCCGGAGTTTTGCGAAGCAGAGCTGCATTCGAGAAATCAATCACTAATGTTATCGAACGAATGTATGTGCAAAGGAACAGCTTTCAACATTCGTGACTGGACAGAAACAACGAGACTGACTATATACATGTTCAAACCAATCAATATGTTCACTCGACGGCCGTCTGAACTATTTACTGGCCAAAAGTGGTCTCCGAGCTCGGGTTGTTGATTCCAATAGTATCAGCACCACCAGAGCCCGACCCAGAGCCAGGCGTGCACTTCCTCCAAGCAACATGAAGCTGCTGCGTAAAAGCAACAGTAGCATCATCGTTGCTCATCTCGCCTGCCTGATCAGCCTTCTTGTTCGCAAGCGCAATTCTGTTGTTGATGTTGAGAATGCCGTTCTGGCCACAAGGCGACCAGATGGTTGCCGTCGTCTCCACACTGTCCTGCTTGGTGTAGACTTGGCCGTTGAGGAGCTCGCCACCACCGACGGCTGACATGCGCGTGGTTTGCGTTTTGCCGGCATCTTGCGAGAAGTAGTAGGTCGTGATGAAGGTTCCGGTCACGCCTTCGTCAAGACGTGCCCAGCCGTGGTAGGTGGCGTCTACAACGGCGTACTGGAAGCCTCCTGGATACTTCAGGTTGAGGTGAAGTTGGCAGTTCTTGCTGCGGTCTGTTGGAGAGCTGTTAGTATTACCTTTTCGCTCGGGACACGTGACTTTGAACTTGCCTGCTGGCGTGGTACCAGGACCGATGTATGTCTGGAATGCGTCGAATCCATAGGTCACGACCTGGTAAAGTCAGCTCACTCCCTTACCAAACAGATCGCCCATCATCGCGGAAGGCTTAGTGCAAGATATTGATGTATCTGGGATGATGTAGCGGGATTCCGTCGTCCCCGTAAGCCCACATAGGATGTATTGGGGTGGTACGTACAGTCTTGTCGGTCGAGGTGCTGGTGGACACGGAACCTTGAGGACAGCCGTTACCGGAGTACGTCGTGTCAACGATAGTGATCTGTTCTGGAGAAGGAGCATCACCGGCAGTAGGCTGAGGAACAGGGTTGGCTAAAGCGAGGACCGGAAGGAGAAGGGCGATTTTGGCGTGCATTTTTGCTATTGCTGGGACAAAGAGCGTTGAGAGTGATAAGGTGTTGAAGGGGATGTTGGTAGTGGAGGCCGCTGATGTATGATGGCACTGAGTAAGATGGGGAGAGGAGTGTTCTTATACTTCCTCGCCAACGATACATGCATGGAATCTCGCGGCTGTAGTCATCTACATCACCCAGAACCTCACCATGCCGCCTCGAATACATTGCATGATGATTGAAATGGTGATTTGGGGGTATAGCAGTCTTGATGCAGCTAGCTCAGCTTCCAAATTTAGTCCCAAAAAGACGTTTCTCGGTAATAAGACCACGGTATCTAAGCACTGGCCTAGAGTTCTCGGGATACTGATTAGATTGGTTCCGATCAAGAGATGACTTCGACAGTATGGCAAATATGAAACCACGACCAAGAGAGGCCGAAGATGTGGTAGCTGAGCACGTTACGCAGCTCAAGATCTGCATTGCAGTAGAAAGTCTCCAGTGGTACTGGCTTTGTGTTGGTAACGTATCGTAAGGATTCAAGACAACAGAAAAGCATTATAGTGAGTATACGAAAAGCTTGGATAGGATATAGATTAACGTGTTGTCTCTAAAGAGGCTCTGGACCTGCATAGCAAGGCTCCGGTGCCGTGTAACGCGCTTAAAATAGTCATCGAGATTGCCTTGCCGCGACCTGGGTGCAATTGAGAATCAGACGATGCATGACCGGCGACAATACCGACAGAATCGGATAGTATAACCATTCGCAGGTCCCGAGATTCTGGGGTATTGTGCTTACAGAACATGGTCTCGACTAGTATGCCGTAATTTAACCCGCAATATGTATATTCGGCAAACGGGGCGCGTAATTGGGTAATATACGATCTGGTAAATCCATGTTCGTCTTTTCCGATCAATCTGCAGGGTTTACCCGGGATCACCGGCCACAACGTGACCTGAGCTTGCGGTGTCGGAAGGGAGCATGTATGGAAGTAGAATAGAGGGACCACCACTTACTCCGGTTTTCTTCAATCTCCTCTCAAATGAATGTACATTAATCGATCCATCGTAGGTTCGCATCGCCTCATAGCTCGGCTTGTTGTCAAGACTTCGCCTCCGGTTAAATCGGTATACGAAGTTGCAACGCTTGTCAAATGGTTGCGTTGTAAAGCTGGTTAGGTATGGGCTCCAGTGCATACGTCTTTCCCCCTTCCAATTACGTAATTATATTTTTGAAGACATAGTAACAAGGTACTAAGAATCCAGACCATCGGCGGAGCTCAACGGTTCTCCCAGATTCTTCAAAAAAGATATGCGAAAGTGAACACCTGGGTAAGGCGTACCAGGACACAAGGCAGAGGATTCTGTATGGTGTCCAATCAGTAGATTGAATTAACAAACCTAAAATCTTCTACTCGATTTGCGTGTTGGACTTGACAATGCTCCCACTGCAAAGATGTGCACTCTTTTCTGCTTCATTGACCTAGAAATTGAGACGTAGGTACTTTGAAGATGAAAGAGTTACTGTGTTTCATGGGTTCGTATAGGCAGAACATGGCGAACATCCTTGAGGCATGTTCTCCCTGGATTCGCCGATGAGCGGTGGATGCTTGCTCACTTTGAACGAGTCTTTGGATCGATGCATCGACTGTCGCTAGTCACACTTCGGAGGAGACTCCTGACCGAGGTGGCTTGGAGTGGCTCAGGTGGCTTCTGCTCTCGGAGTTATGCGTGTTTCGTATTCACCATCTTAAGGGCGATTGGCTCGTTGTGGGACGGAGTCCGGCCTCAGACTCTCCAAACGCCTGGATTTTAAGCCACCAAGCGTATACAGACTCCGACACATGAGTCGCGGAAACTACACGAAAACGATAGCGAGCAAGTGTACGGTACCCTATGGTTTAGTCGATGGACTCAGTGGCACATCTGGAATTGTGACGAAGACGGAAGCCAAGATGTTTGGCAGGTGTACTGACGTCAGGGGGAGGGTGACGGTGAGGAGCGATGAAGGGGGTAAACATTGGCAATACATCTGTAACATGCGAGTGATCTTAGTCCGCAGTAGCGACAGAGGAAAGCCGTTGGTGACGCTCAGTAACAGTGGCAGCTGAGGGCAATGATGAAGGCTGAGCAATGCGGCTCAAACCTTGTGGCGCTAGCGAGATCGACCGAGCCGTTTGGTCTCCACTCCGCAGGTTCCGGAGCGTTTTCCGCACCAAAGTTTCTTCGCCTCCTGGATCTGACACTTCAGGATTAGCAACAGTTGTGCCTGACCACCGATAATTCTGCCAATGCGCGTCGACCCTCCATCTTTACGAGAGCTTATGGAAACTTTTGACTAGCGACCCTCGACCCTGCTGCGGTGTGGACCAGCGCCTTCCGTTGCTTTGGATAGGCTCCAGCGCGCCACAGTCCGCAAAGACAGATGAAGCACCGGGATGAGCAAGTTCGCCGTACATGGTCACCTATACACACTGGCCACGAAAACGGGATGTATCGCGCCTAGATCGGCCTGCATGCGAGTGCGCGAGATCTGCCGGGCACCAGTCAAGGAGATTCGGGCCCCTGATGGACCCATGGTACGCAATCTCTCCCTGCATCATCTCTGCGACGGCCATCGATAGCATCTTTACGCGAGCGCCCAAAATCGTCACAACTTCAGGCAACGCCACACGCTTGCCTGCCTATCTAGCCCCTGGCCGAAGAAACTCACTTTGCTGTCGCGTGGCCGCACGTGTTCGTCGCGTACCCACAGACACCGGGCGGTGTGGTAATCGAGACCACAAGACTCCACTTGAGGGGCCACCGAATGCTCGTGTCATTAGTCGCCATGTAGCATCCATGTGCAAATCAAGCATATGCGATGCAGGTACCAAAGCTTAGCTGAAGATGTGGGGGATACATCACTACGGTTCGGTTTACAGTACGGCGACCATTTTTGTCGCAGGCAACTCAGTTCGCGCGTCTTTCTCTGACCTCATTATGGAACGTTCCTTAACGGGCATTGACACAGCAATAAACAACCAATCGGACTAAGCAACACTGGAGCATCCACACTACTCAAACGTTCGCGCAAATAATGTACCCCTGATGGGCTGATCGGTCCCTCTGCGAGCGCAAACCGGCTTCTTTGAAGGTGACTATTGACATAGTAAACCGCGGACCCTAAACTAACAGGATAAGTGGGGCTTTAGAACATCTTCGATGGATCAAAAATGAACCTAAGCTTTCGGTTGCAGAACCGCCTTGACGATGCCGCAAAGCCTCGGATTGCCGATACTTGGAGCAGCGGCATTGGCCGATCTACAATGAAGTATCGTCATGGATTGTTTTTGCACCTGATCACGATTCGAGAGAACCCGCTAGTTGCGCCATCAATGTCCCTGCTTCGACAGAGGAAAAAGTTTCATGACTCGCAATTATCTTGTCTCGATTTGGACTGGAATCATGGTCAATGGCCTCTCATTGGTTGTAGTCCTGGTACCTGCATCTGCTCTGCACGTTCCCGACGTTGGCAGCCACGACATTTCATCCGGAGCTAGGCTAAAGTTTGGTGAGCTATTGTTTCCAGGTACAGCCGCCAACTCTTTCAGGAAGACAGGTCGAACTTACTGGCCATTTTTACGTCTGTTTTCGTCTCCACTCGTGACATAGATGTCAAATCAGTACTATCACCGACGCAAAGACCACATGAGTATGTGAGAATTGATATCTATAAGAGCCACCGGTACACTGATCAATCATCCATCATCAGCTCATCAGCATCGCTCTTTCACTACCACTACTCTCACTACTACACTACCTTCGCTACTTTACTCTTCAATCGTTCACTATGCGTTACTCTCTCTTCCTTGGGGCTGCTGCCCTCGTAGCCGCATCTCCTGCGCCTCAGGCTTTCGATGCCAACCAGTTCAATGCCTTGCCCAACACTGTTCCTCAGGGTCCCAAGGCGGGTGTCACTGCTGAGAGTGCCTACAACCAGGCCAAAGCTCAGAACACCGCCGCTGCTGCTGCCACTGGCGTTGCCACAGCCAAGCAAGCAAAGAGGAGCACTGGAGCCCAGCTTGAGGCTCGTGACCCTACCTTCTGGTGGAACTGGAACCAACCCCAGGTTCAGAACCAGCCCGCCCCTACTCCTGTTCCTATTACTCCTGCTACCACCGCTGCACCTGCCGCCAACCCTTCTTCTACCAACCTTGCACCATCTTCGTGCACCCCGGTTAACTGGGTCAACACCTACGCTTTCACGGCAGACCCTGCCTGCGCTACCCAGATCGAGGTCGGCACTTACTGCGGTTTCATCAACCCTGATGACCCATGTGCTGCCCAGCCCAACGCCTACGGCCCATTGACCACCCCCGACACTGCCGATGCTTTCAAGAACAACGCGGTCTACCACAAGCTGGCTACCTCCGCTATTACTCCTGCCGGTTACGCATCTTCTTTCGTAGACCTCAGCGCCTCCGTCGAGGGCAGCGGGTACCTCGGATACTATGAGCTTACCAGCTACGACACTGCTGCCTGCGCCGCCAAGTGTGATTCCACCTCCACCTGCACTGGTTTCGACCTTTACATCGAGCGTGACCCCAAGTGGAATCCGCGCCAGTGCTCTTGCACCAAGCCCAACTCCGTCACCCGCTTCAAGTGCACTCTCTGGGGACAGGACGTCAAGAAGGAGTCTGCCACCAACGTCGGTCAGGGCCAGGATGGATTCGAGGTTGTCATTGTCGGCTCCAACGGTTACAACAAGAAGACCTACACCCCTCCTACTCCTCCTTCTTGCAGCAAGCCCCAGTCTTGCGGCAAGAAGCTCCACAACCAGCAGCCATACTGCATGGGCCAGACTACTTTCCCCGGTCCTTTCGATCCTTCCCTCTGCGCCGCCTATGCCCAGAAGCAGAACGAACTCAACCGCAAGGCTGGCATCATTGGCATGTTCCTTTCCATGTTCGGCATGAACAAGGGTGGCTGCGTTCAGTTCCAGGCTGCTTACCTCGAGAAGGCTGGCAAGGGCTTCGGTACTCACTGCCGTCTCTTCACCAACAAGTTTACCCCTGCCCAGGCCACCCTCGACATCTCCGTCGGTGGCACTTCTCAGTGGGGTTGCCAGAAGTCTTTCACCTGGGACGTTGATGTCAACGCCAGCTTCAACTGGGGTGGCTGGTCTTACTTCAAGGCCAAGCGCGACGAGTAAACACTTGTTGCCCTTCCAACAACAAGCACAACGACTCATGTCTGCATCAAATGGGCGCATTAAAATTCGAGATGCTGACGACGCTGGTGGATTTCATGAGTAATACTCTTTTTCCCTTCTGTACATAACCGTTTCTCTTTGGCTTTACCTTGAGCGCAAGCTCGCCGCATAGTCACTCCTTAGTATGATATTAGCATCTTTATAGTTGTAATGTAACAATATGTGCTTTTTTGGACCTACCGCTTTTTCGCTTTCTGCGCAGAGTTCTCGTGATATCGACAATGATGGCAAAAACATGTTCGCACAGCATTTCTAAATATTCCATCGCTCGTATTGACAGCCGAGAATATCCTGGCAGGTCTCTAGTGTTCAAAAACAGTACAGAGTGTGTGCGTCACTTACTGCGGCGGAACGGCTACCCTTTGTTGTGACAAAGCCCAGCGCAAGGCGGTAGTGGACGGAAACTAGGATCCCCAGCGCGCCAAATTGGGAAATGAACCATACACTTGGAGCTGCCACACAGCGCGTGATCGCCTGCCACGAGCGGGGAGACACCCATCCTAGCTTCACATGCAGACACCCAGGTAGCCTCCAAAGCAACTTTGAGACGACATGAAACCTTGCAAGCGGAGTATATGACGATTATTGGATTGATCGTGGGATTTTTTGGCTTCTGTGCATCTCCGGAACAGGTGTCAGAGAAAGTGCATCGCGATGTGTCTCATAGACTTGGTACGTAAGCTTGGAAAATCCCAGGGTTCATGCATGAGGGTGGAGGAGTGCGGGGAAACTGCACCGGGAGGTGTCTAATTCGGCAGAACACAAGACGAGGTAAACGCGGCCTAAAGGTACCGCCCTTATTGTACCACCATGTCTCGCAAGCCCGTGGCCACTTGCGGTGCTCACTCACACTACATTCTGGCATTTGATTCCAGTTGCTGACCTTTATCTTCTTTCTGTAAGAAAGCTCAAGAATCGCTGGCAGATGCGGGCGCCCGACTCCCCCCTTTGCTTATTTTCATTCGACACGGCATGAACTGCATCGCTGGCTGTAGGGCGCTTGCCCTTCGCCCGCAGCGGGGAAGCTTACTTGCTGCCTTGAAGCCGTGTGCTTCTCTCTCCACGTTGAAATCAACACCAGTGCTGGGACGTGGAGATGGTTCTAAACATACTTTGACTACCACGAGCCTTCGGAACCTTACCCGCCCGCGCGCGCTGTCCCTGCAGCAGCATGTCTCGCAGGTTACGGCTGTTGTGCGGTATGCATCCGGGCAGGCATCGGAGCCGCACGACGAAGAGTTACCTAACACCCCGCCGTTCACCGCAGGCCCTTACTCCAACCTCACGATTGGAGTACCCAAGGAAAGCTATCCTGGCGAGAGGCGGGTAGCAATTACGCCACAGGTAACGTTTTCCTGTACCGACTAGACGTAAGACATGAGCTTACTTTGCATCTTCCCCCTTGTAGAATGTTAAGCTTCTACTCAAGAAAGGCTTCTCCCGCATTTTGATTGAGCGCGGTGCTGGCAGTGCTGGCACCTTTACTGATGAAGCCTATGAGCAAGCCGGGGCGCATACTGTGGATCGCAGGAGCGTCTTTTCTGAAAGCGACATCTTGCTCAAAGTCCGAGCCCTCAGTATCGACGGAAAGGATAGCGAAGTTGATGCTATTCGAGAGGGCGCCACGGTTATATCCATGCTCTACCCAATGCAGAACAAGCCAACCGTGGAACGAATCGCAAGCCGAAATGCCACTGCGTTTGCCATGGACATGATCCCACGCATCTCTCGAGCACAAGTCTTCGATGCACTGTCGTCCATGGCAAACATCGCCGGTTACAAGGCAGTCTTGGAGGCCTCCAACCATTTCGGACGTTTTCTAACTGGACAAGTAACGGCTGCTGGGAAAATACCTCCCTGTAAAGTTCTAGTCATCGGCGCAGGTGTTGCAGGTCTGAGTGCAATTGCAACGGCTCGACGTATGGGCGCCATTGTCCGTGGTTTCGACACTCGATCCGCGGCACGTGAACAAGTCCAGTCTCTGGGTGCGGAATTTATCGAAGTCGACATCGCAGAAGATGGTTCCGGAGCTGGCGGCTATGCCAAGGTCATGTCCAAGGAGTTCATTGAAGCAGAGATGAAACTCTTCTATGAGCAGTGCCGAGAGGTTGATATTGTCATCACCACAGCCTTGATTCCAGGCAAGCCCGCACCGAAGCTCATCACCAAGGCTATGCTCAGCGCGATGAAACCTGGTTCTGTTATTGTGGATCTAGCGGCCGAAGCTGGAGGTAACTGCGAAGCTACAGTACCTGGAAAGCTCGTGGATTACAAGGGGGTATCGGTCATTGGTTAGTCATTACGATGGTTGAGCGAGTCGGTACTAACGTCGAGCGCAGGTTATACTGACCTTCCTTCTCGCCTACCAACCCAGTCGTCAACTCTCTACTCAAACAACGTCACCAAGTTCCTGCTTTCGCTGACCCCAAAGGATAAAAAGGAAAAGTACTTCGATGTCGATCTTACCGACGAAGTCACTCGCGGTGCTATTGTCACGTACAACGGCAAGATCCTTCCTCCAGCCCCACGTCCAGCTCCCCCGCCAGTCCAAGCCAAGCCTGCACCGTCGCCTGCAGACCAGGTTGCCAATGCCGTTGCGCTAACACCATGGCAGACCCAGTCTCGGCAAGTAGCCGGCGTCACAGCTGGCATGACTGCTGCTCTGACTTTGGGTAAATTTACAGGCCCACTGTTCATGTCTAACGCTTTTACGTTCGCCCTAGCCAGTCTGATTGGATACCGAGTGGTCTGGGGTGTTGCGCCTGCTCTGCACTCTCCGCTTATGAGCGTCACAAATGCCATCTCCGGAATCATAGGTGTTGGTGGCTTGTATGCTATGGGCGGTGGCTACCTGCCTGAAACTATCCCACAGACGCTTGGAGCATTGTCGGTTCTGTTGGCCTTTGTCAACATATCGGGAGGGTTCGTGATCTCGAAGAGAATGCTAGATATGTTCAGACGCCCTACTGACCCCAAGGAGTATACTTGGCTTTACGCGGTCCCCGCAGCGGTCTTTGGCGGTGGCTTCATCGCAGCAGCCTCTACCGGTATGGCAGGTCTGGTCCAAGCAGGCTATCTTGTTAGCAGCGTACTCTGCATGACTTCGTTATCAGGACTGGCCAGTCAAGCTACAGCTCGACGCGGTAACATGTTAGGTATACTTGGTGTCTTTTCTGGATTCCTCGCGTCTTTGGCCGCTGTTGGCTTCACTTCCGATGTTCTCACTCAATTCGCTGGCCTTGCTACAGTAGGTACTGTCGCTGGGCTGATGATTGGTCGGAGGATTACGCCTACCTCGTTACCCCAAACAGTCGCCGCGCTCCATTCTGTTGTCGGTCTCGCCGCCGTTCTCACAAGCATCGGTAGCGTCTTGGGCCATTCTGGAGATATTTCAACCCTTCATATGGTTTCTGCCTACCTTGGTGTTCTCATCGGTGGCGTTACGTTCACTGGGTCCATTGTCGCTTTCCTCAAGCTAGCCGCAAAGATGAGCTCGAAACCTTTGGCGCTGCCCGGTCGGCATCTCATCAACGGGACGCTGCTTGGAGCGAATGTAGCAACAATGGGTGCTTTCCTGACCTACGCACCGGGGGCACCTCTGATTGGCGCTGCGTGTCTCCTCGGCAATGCAGCACTCTCCTTTGTCAAAGGCTATACAACCACTGCTGCCATCGGTGGAGCAGACATGCCAGTTGTCATCACCGTCCTGAACGCTTATTCGGGGTTCGCATTAGTGGCCGAAGGGTTCATGTTAGATAACCCCCTGCTCACAACAGTTGGTGCTCTGATTGGAGTATCAGGATCGATCCTCTCCTACATCATGTGTGTAGCCATGAACCGGTCCCTGACCAACGTACTCTTTGGTGGCATAGCTCCCACAGTGCAGTCCAGCTCCAAGATCGAGGGCGAGATAACAAAGACAACATCCGAAGAGACGGCCGAAACTCTTGTCAACGCAGAGAGCGTCATTATCGTAGTCGGCTACGGCATGGCTGTATCCAAAGCACAGTACGCGCTTGCGGACTTTGTCAAAATGTTACGTTCAAAAGGCATAAACGTACGCTTCGCCATCCATCCTGTCGCAGGTCGCATGCCCGGACAATGCAACGTCCTTCTCGCTGAAGCCTCGGTTCCATACGACATTGTCCTTGAGATGGACGAGATCAACGACGACTTCCCAGACACGGACGTAACCCTCGTTATCGGTGCGAACGACACGGTTAATCCTGCCGCCCTAGAGCCTGGAAGCGCAATCGCTGGTATGCCGGTACTGCACGCGTGGAAGAGCAAGCAGGTTGTCATTATGAAGAGAGGCATGGCGAGTGGATACGCCGATGTGCCGAACCCGATGTTCTTCATGGAGAACGCGAAGATGTTGTTCGGTGATGCCAATGAGAGCTGCAATGGTATGTCAACTCCAGGTTAAACTAAGACGTGAGAAAACTGCTAACGTGATGTCAGCTATCAAACGCGCGCTCGAAGAGAAGATCAAGGGGCTATAGACAGAGATTGCATGGAGGAACGAGGTTGCGATGGGTCGCTGTATGTAGATTGTTGGTTAGAGAGAGTACTTGCATAGTCCTAAACGATGAAGATGGTGCTTGGCGCATTCGCATCTTCTTGAATCGTGGCCGCACTGTGCTGTTCTGCAGGATCAGAATTCGCGTTGGATGCACGACCAGAAAGCCCGGTCGAGTCGAAAGCGGGGCAAGCAGAGACCCCTGTCAAGCCACGGCGCGCAACGCGTCCAACCGCTGATGTCGATGACGTACATTGTACCCCATGCAACACCCTCCAAGTTTGGGAAACTTGCAATCGCCCTCTCGACGTATAACGGCTGCTAAGCTCCCTAGCTGTTTTCTGACTATCAACGCACACACGCACTCATAGCATTCGCGACTAGCTACACACAAGCAGTAGGTTGGAATCTTCGCAGGCTATGAAGATGTTTTGCTAAGGAACACCAGGACCAAGTAACATCGATCGCAACCATGTCTCTCCCTCTCCTTTTCACGCTCCCGCCCTCCAACCGCCATGAGTTCCTTCTTCTCGATACTTCCTCCAAGATGACGTTGAAATCGCTCAACGCAAAGATTTCTTCTACACTCTCCTCGAGCCCCAACTGCGCCGAATGTACGTCAAACAACACATTTACACGTCAGACGGCTCGACGCACCAAACTAACAACAACCTGACAGTCATGGCGAAACACAAGGCTGCTGACGGCCCCAAAGAGACGATCCAGGAGTTCAAGATTCACTGGGATACCAAGACGAGAGACGGCAAGATATGGCCCGAATATACCGTACTGACGGATGACAACTTCCCGGCGATACTGGAACTGCTCAAGGCGAATCCAGTCATGGGTGTATTGGAGATCAAGCTGGGCAGTTCGGACTAGATTAGCGTAGGATGCGCAAACATGATGGTTCAATAGCAATGAAGAGGAAATAGTAGACAATGTGTTTGAGAATCTGAATTTTTCGTATCCATTACGATGCGACGACGGGAGCATTGCTCGAGCGTGGTCGTACTTCGTTACACTTGAAAGCCTACATTCAATACAAATGGAAACCTTCGACACTAAAGGTGTCAAAGTATGCGCCCGAGGGTAGCCCAGCGTCGAGTGAACCAAGTGGAGGGTATCCGTGCCAAAAGCAACCCATGAAAACGCCGATGTGAAAGCAATGCCGTCGATGCTATACCCATTGGGCTCCTGCAAGATATGCCGAGAGCGCCGTGTTTGTAGTTTGACCTCGAAGAAACGATCCAGCATAAGATAAATCAAACATGTACGCGCCGCAACCACGTCACTTGGGCGACTTGTCCGTCGGCTCGGTAATCATCTGCTGCCAATGAACAAGATCGCGACTCAAAAAGTCCATCATCTGAGTTGTGCTCAGATTCTTAAACTTGGCCAAGTCTGTATCCTCATCTTTCTGCTCCCCTTGAGCTGGCTCGCCGTTCGTTGTGGGTTGAACAGCCGGAGCCAGACTCCCATGCTTCTCTCCAGTGGCCATCTCAACCTGTCGCTGCGCTATGTAACTTTGCATAGCTCCAGCCGGTCGTCGTATGTCGTTCCAGGACAGCTTCTGCAGACGCCAGTTCTTCGTCTTGGTAGGTTTATGTCCAGTTGTCCCGTCACTGCTATCATGCCCATTGGTCGCTCCGTTTGCGACATTTGCTTGAGGGGATTGTGCAATGTCGTTCTTGGGCGAAGTGCCGTTGGTCGCGGGTATGGTATCGCGAGAGTATTGATTCCGCCCAAGACGACCGCGAGCCTTCTGTGGTGGACGTCCCCCTCTTCGTGGGGCGGGCGCAGGCTTGGGTTCGGCAATGGGAGTGTCGGTAACAGTCGCCTCGGTGGCTGACGGAGGCATGGCGGGCTCTTCTACGGCGGGTGCGGGACTGGGCTCGGGGTCCTCTATTTCTGAAATATCGTCAGCTAGAGCTTGATCCCCTCATCGGCGGCAACTTACCATCCCCCTTTCTTCGCTCTGCACGTCCTTTTCGTCGATTTGCAGCTTCGTTTCGACTATTCTCGCGTTCCTTTTCGCGTTGTTCCTTTTCGCGTTGACTTTTAGCTGCAGCCCCACGCGGCTTCTGTTTCGGAGCAGAGGCTTTTGTGCTATCGTCTTCGGATTCTATCACTGGCGAGTTACTGGGAGAGCGAGAACTAGTCCGCTGTCGTTTGATTTCTGGCTTTGTCCTGTTGCAAACTTGTCAGCTAAATGTCCTCAGCGGCACATGGAGCAGCAAGCAGGACTCACTCTTCGCTGTCGTCACGGCTACGCTTCTTTCGATTGCCGTTCTCTGACGCCGTACCGCCTTCCTGCTTGCTTTCTTCGAGCACCTTCCGTAGCACCTCGTCTTCATCGTAGGCAGCTCGGCTGTTCATCGTGGACCGACGCTTCCCAAACGAATCCACGCTTGCCCTGTTGTTGCGATCCTTGTCTTTGCCTGGAAGCCCATCTGATTCCTTGGAAACAGACGATTTGCGATTCTTGCCTTGCTGTTGATCGTAGACGGGGAGGTATCTGGAGTACTTTTGCCTATGGGAACGGTTCTGTTAGCATTGCGTAAACAGAGCGAGTGTGACGGAACAAGGATGCCCAGCGCATGAGATGGCGTGGCGCGATGTAGGAGAAACGGATGGTGGGGTATGAAGGAAGACGCAAAAATCGCGCGAACGATGGCAAGTACATACCCTTTGGGGCTGGTTGTGACCTTGTGGAGGTCCTTTCTGCACTCCTCGCAAAAGTATTCGTCTGGGCTGGCCGCTTCGTCCATGATGCCTACACAGCCTCCGTGTTGCCAGACCTTGCAGACATCGCACTGGATGAAGAGACCGCCCAGTTCATCGGCTTGGGCGTCGGGGTCCACGATAGCAGACACGGACTTGGAAGTGTCCGACGGCGGACCTGGGTATTCTTGGTAGCCACACACGCATCGGGTGACCTCGTCCTCTTCAGCTATCTCGTCGTCGAGCTCGTCGTCGAGTTTGGCCGATTCGTCCTCATCATTGTCGTGCTCGCGTGTTCGTCGGCGGGTCAGCGGCGGGTCAGGCTGCACGTCGTGGGGCGCTTCTTCGGGCTCTTCCGAGGAGAGCGAGTGTGGGGTTGATGACTTTGGCGGCGACGTCTGTTTTGCGTTGACTCTGGACGCACGGTCGGTACGCGCTGATGAGACGGAGGACGACGAGTTGCTGTGTGTTGCGACGCTGGGTGGGGGCTGGGTGGTACGAGCCCGCGATGAGCGTCGCGGCGACATTGTCCCTGCAGCTGTCGCGGTCTAGGAATGCAAGGGTTGAGCAGTGTGCGAGCGAGAGCTGGAGCTGGGGAGCTGGGCGATGTCGGATGCGCTTGGAAGGGCGCCCGGGCGGACTAGGTCAGAGGCGGGAGGAAGTGACTACAGCGAGGTGGCAGTCGACTGCGACGTGACGGGAGCAATACACGTCAATGGCAGGGCCGTCGCTATCGCGCAATGACCGTGGAGCCGACGGCGACACGGGTGTGTGTAGGAGCGCAACGGTGACGCTGCAGGTGCGGAGACAACGGGCCAAAAGGTCCACGAGCTCTAGAGGGCGACGACGGGATGGATTGACGACTGGAAAAGAATGCCGAGGTGCGACAGGAACATGATCTGGCTTCGAGTGGGCGTCTGGGGCGTTGGACCGGGACAATGCTGTGGGAGTGACCGAGCTGCCAGGACTCGATTTTACTCCTCACGCTCTAGCGGGCGGACGCGAAATGGGGTGTCATTGGAACCAGCCGTCACGTGACGTGTGTTCCTCCGGCCCTTGCAGCCCTGCCATGGCGGATCCGTGCGCGGACAGGCCGTCGACGGCTTTGGAAGCGTGCCAGAGAGAGCGCGCAGCCATGTGCGTCTGTAGTAAGGGTACGCTGAGCGTTCTGACGAGGAAATCGGTGAGGGGCATACCAAGGTGCTGGCAGGTTTCGATGGTGACAAGAAGCTGGCGATCCGCTGCCGATGAGGCAGTCGCGCTAGCTGAGAGGGGTCCCGCCGGCTGCATGCATCGTCACTCGCCTTTGATCCATCACCACGAGACATACACGATGCTCTTTGCGCCCTCCCCCGCGCAGGACACCATTCCAGGAAGCTCATTTAGCTGAACCCATCGTGGTGTGGAGTCGTTCACCTCCGTCGCGTCTGGAGCCAGCCAAAAGCAGAAAAGACTGCGAATAGGCGCGGCGCTG
This sequence comes from Alternaria solani, assembly GCA_002952155.1. NCBI lineage: Eukaryota > Fungi > Ascomycota > Dothideomycetes > Pleosporales > Pleosporaceae > Alternaria > Alternaria solani. The sequence continues at coordinate 957,015 of CP022031.1, read as the reverse complement.
CGCCACGACTCTCCTCGGACACAGACCAGCACGCTATACAAGGCAAGACTTGACCACCGTACCTAGGCAACCACATATTCATCTCACATCGTCATCAACATTCGATAGAACTGTGCATTAAACATTGTTCGCTAACTATACAGCAATTGTTTCATCTTCACACCATGCTCACTTCTGGCCTTCGATAATCTCCTTGTGCGTGCCAGCTTTGGCAGCGCCATTGGTCTTGTTCTTCTCGGCGTACTTTGCGCTGATGCCAGTCATGCCGTTCGCGACCTTGTTGTCCTTGGACTTTGCCATGCCATTGTGGGTCCCGTTGAATCGGAGCCCAGAGATGCCGGGGTAACCCTGAACACCAGTCGCCTTCTCCATGCGGGAAGCCATGTCTTCAGAAACCTCCCTGAAGATAGCAATCTGGCGCTTGATAATCTCCTTGTCCGTCACAGTCTCCATATGGCCAGAGATGTTCTTGATGAAGCGCTCCTTGGCACCATCATCGAAGACCTTCTCCCACAGCGCGCGCGGCGCGTTAAAGTCCTCTGGGCGGATCTCGGACAGGAACGTAATCGCCTCGCCTGCGAAGTTTCCGTGGAGCTTGTCAAGATCAACGGTCCTCTCCTTGAAGGAAACGGGCTGGATTGATGACAGGTAGTTGGGACGGGATCCCTGGTTGTAAAAAGCCATATTGCCATCGCGCTGGAAGTTGCCCATGCGGAAGGGAACGCGAGGCTGGTTCACAGGCAGCTGCTGATAGTTGGCGCCAATGCGGTGGCGGTGCGTATCAGGGTAAGAGAATAGGCGCGACTGCAAGAGGGGGTCTGCACTCGGTTCAATGCCTGGGACTAGATGCGCAGGGTTAAAAGCAACCTGCTCGACCTCTGCAAAGTAGTTCTGGGGATTCTCGTTGAGGAAGAACTCTCCAACTTTACGGAGAGGGAACTGGTCCTGGGGCCAGACGTGTGTCATGTCAAACACGTTGATCTTCTGCTTCTCCCAGACTTCCTCAGCCTGCTTGGCTGTCATGGTTTGGAACATGACATCCCAGCCGGGATACTCGCCCTTCTCGATGGCCTGGTAGAGGTCCTTCGTAGAGTAGTCAGGGCCATAGTTGAAAGAGTCCTCTTGCGTGATGAATCCAGTGCCTTGCTTGGATTTAAAGTGCAGTTGACAGTATACCCAGTCTGAGTGTACAAAGTCAGTGTATGTTTCACAGGTAGTTTGTACAGAAACACCTACCTCCGTTCTTGTTCTGAAGCTTGTGGGTGTGGCCGTGGTACCCATGCATCTTGCGGTAACCATCAGGAATACCCCGGTCACCAAAGAGAATCATGAACTGATGCGCCGACTCTGGGTTTTGCGAGGCAAAGTCCCAGAAGTTAGTCGCGTCGTCGGCATGGGTAAGATGGGTTGCTGGGTGTCGCTTCTGGGTGTGCTGGGTAAAAGTTAGCAACTGGCCGAGACGCGAAGAATAGTGTGCATGTGCTTACGATGAAGTGAGGGAACTTGGCAGGGTCCCTGATGAAGAAAACAGGAGTATTGTTCGCGACTACATCCCAGTTGCCCTCGTCGGTGCGGAACTTGACACTGAATCCTCTTGGGTCACGCGCGCAGTCATGCGAGCCAGACTCACCACCAACAGTCGAAAATCGAGCAGTGATGGAGCAAGATTTGCCTTGCTTGAAAATGTCTGCCATGCACAGATCCTCAAGCGAGTCTGTGGTTGTGTAGGTACCATGGGCGCCAGCGCCCTTGGCGTGAACGACTCGTTCTGGGATACGCTCACGGTCAAAGTGCGATAGGAGGTCGACAAGGTGGTGATCCTGGAGCAGTAGAGGGCCGTTCTCGCCTACTCTTTGGCTCTCGTACGGGTGAGGGTATGGCACACCGTTTGAGGTGCAGTAAACGACATCCTCAGATGAGGCGTTGCGGTCGTCGGCATAGTTGCGGAACTGGTCACCATTCTTTGAGCCTGTCGCAGCATGCTGAGCGTGGCCATTGGTGCCGTTCGTTCCATTTGTGTTTCCAGGCATGATGGCTACTAATATGTTTGGTTATCAAAAGATGAAGAGATTATTTCTGTAAATACACTCTTGGTGCAAGCGCCGAGGAATCTTCTTATATCTTTTCGATATCGCCGCCAGCCGCATTTCAGCAATTCCCATGTTGAAACGCATCATCAGCACACTAGCTGGGCGTAGTATGCTTTAATGACGCTGAGAGATCTGTCAATCTAGACCTACTTGCCGGCCCTGCACGAGTTGGGCTAGGTCTCCCGTTGCTTGATAGCAGATCGGAAAATTGGCGACGTCAAAGTCGGTGGCGACATTTGATGGTGGTGACAATGCCTCGAGGGTAATTGGTCAATCGCGCCGATACGATGGACTTTCTTCCACCTGTTCGCGATCTGCAGATACAGATGTAAGCGGCATCTAGATGCAAGCCATTACCGATGAGAGGATATCGGTATCAAAGCGCGCGAACCGTGACGCGTTGTGGAGTCGAGATGTCCGTAAAGCCAATGAGGTCTTCTGTTGCCAGTCGGCCCTTCTTGCTGCCCTAATGACATCACCGATGCCAATATCCGTGCACGTGGTCCGTTGCCATCACAATGCTGGGGAATATCGGCATTCAAAATATGGGGATGTAACGTGCATCTCGATATATTTGTGACGGAACGACACGATGTGTTCTAGCACATCACTACTGAAATGATTTGAGCCTCATCTGCAGATTGCATACAGATGGGGCGACCGGACTGATTCTTCCACGCCACGAGCCGCCCGCTGATCCGCAATTCACCAACGCCGGCACACGAATGTTCCCAGAGTGCAACGCAACCTCAACCGACAAGTGCAAGGTGATGTAAGTATCACTGCGGGTTTCAAGCCGGTAGTCAGTCATAAAATACACGCCACGTCGCAATGCATCGGTGAGCGGTTGAAGCGACTGACATCCCTGCCGGTTCTTGGACAATCTCGCATGAGAAGAGTTTGAGCGCACCTGTCTTTTTGGTCCTAGTGCCACGCGGCGTCAAAACGAATTGCCTTTTCAGCTACAGTCTGCTGACAGCTTTCAAGAATGCCATGCGGGAGCTACCCCACAGTCTTCTAGCGGAGCGCGCCCGGCTGTTCTTGTTCCACGAGTATGCATCTTCGGTATTAAAGCACTATCGATAAGCCTCACAACCCTGGCTCGCCAGGGCTGAGGTTAATATATGCATCTGCGACCATTGGCTCAGTTGACGAGTTTCATATCAGATCGCTCTTTCTTGCGCCCCTCCGTGCCGGAAGCTAGGCGGTTTTCTTCCTGTACTTTACCTTTTTGTCATGTGGCCACAAGCTGTCTACGTCTTGAACGCCCGAAGCGCGGAATCTTGAGTGTGTATATACAGCAGCAGTGCGACTAGAGATGTGATCTTCTGCCCTGTTTTGCTCTGTTGCAGTAGATGCGAAGTCCCAGTGTGCTTCGAAGATTACTATTCCACTGATCTTACCCACCATCCTTGCGTCTGTCAGTCTTTGCTAACATGTTCGCAACGCCAGTATTCGTCAATAGCAATGTGTGAGTGTTTCCACCGGGCTTGATACCGCATCTGCTTACAATTGTTAGGCTCGATCCTTCCATCTACGGCTCAAAGCGCGACAGCGTAGCCCGCACTGAGCTGTCGTCCAGACTCAGTACAACTTCTTCAGACGCGTCTTTCGGTTTCCTGCATCGGACTTCTTCCACTAGTTCCAATGTCTCGGTGTCTACAGCAGCCTCGTCCACGGCTTCAGTAAGCAACCAGACATGCCGTCCGAAACATCGCAAAACCTTCTCCAACAGCTCGATAGCGCGGCTGTTTTTGCAGAAAAGCAAGCCACAAGAAGTGCATTCGCCACACGTCGAAACACTTCCAACTTCGGCTCCCGCACTCATCATCGCACCTCCACCTGCGCCGGTTGTAAGCTCGTCTTCGCCTCCTGCTGCAGGAGGGCAATACTCCGATCTAATCGTACGATCCAAGAGGAATGTCTATCATGTTGATAGGGCGATTATGTGCTATCACTCACGGTGGTTTGCCAGAGTTTGCGCAGTTGTTATATCGCCGGTGCGTTTAGTCGCGCCTTTTGCCTCAACTACGCTGACATGAGCAGAAATCGTCAAAAAGCACCATTGACCTTAGTGCCGATGATCCAGTAGCCGTCGCCGCAATGATACAGTACTGTTACCAGCTCGACTACACCGATCAACCAGCAGACTCAGACCTTGAAGTATCCGAAGACGTTACTCTGCGCTCTCACGTGGACGTGTATATGCTTGCAGAGAGATATGGCGTTGCCGGTCTGAAGGCGCTTGCACTTCAAAAGTTCGAGCAATCTGCGGCTAAAGTGCTGGTTGTCGATGGCGAGGAAGAGCAGCTGTTACATGCGATTCGTTCCATGTACGCATCTGAGCGGAGAGCTAACGCGGATGACCTCAAAACGGTTGCGGTCAGGCTTTGCGCTGATCACGTGCAAGCTTTCATCCATGGTACAGGCAAGACCATGGCTCTTGTATACGAGTCGATGGATGAACTACCAGAGTTCAGAGCAGACCTCTTTGAAGAGATGGCAACCCGCTGGAGACAGGATATACTACCATGAGCAGATGTAGCGACGGCAGTGAGGCAAGTAGAGTGCACCTTCCACATTCGGCAACTGGCCAGTGCCGCTACAAAGCACCGCGTTGGGCTCGCAACCATCACTTCTCACTTCGAGTCTAGTGCCCTATCTCGACACGTTAATTTGACAAAAGGCGATATCGGGCTGGACAAACACCCACGTTCACCACCAGTCTGCCAAATTTGCTCCCAAAGTTTAGCTTATGACGTGGACAAGACGTTGCAGTCACCTTTGCTCTCCTTCACCTTGCTTTCCATGGGCATTCAAATATCGCAAATCCTTTGGGGCGGCTTCCCTCCTACTTCATCATCTACAAATTACAGTCGAATTCATTTGAGCACGACAAGTCTGGACACCACTACAACATGATGCAGCAAGACCGCAAGCGTGCCTTTGGCAAAGCCTTCCACGGAGCTCCCGATCTCTCCAGTCATCCATATCGCAAGGCGCTACGCAGCGTTGCAGCTTTGTCCGTTGCATCGACACCACAAATCTTCTACACGCCCGCGTTCTCGTACGGAGATGACAAGGAAAACGAAGATGTATTCTTTCCCGTTCCAGATGAGACCATCAAGCCCTCCGCCGATTCTGGAAATCATCTGTGGCTTCCTCCACGCACCTCGTCTCTTCAGGGGCAATCCGAGTTACAACTGGGTAGCAATGGGTTTGAACGAAGATGCACTATCCCTGGAGACAATGACTTAGGTTTTCATGATGAGCAGGTCTTGGGAGCGTGTCCGCGTGGGCCTGGTCCGGTCATCTTCGAAGATCTAGACACTGCTGCTATATCTAGTCCGATCAGCCAAACAGCTCCACTCACTCCGAGTGCGCTTCACTTCCAGACTCTGTCTCTACAGGATCCTCCTCGCAGGTATCGGCCAGACTTGACGTTTCAGTCGGCTATCGACATCAATGCGACCCGCACAAGCGTCTTTATGTTGCAGTCGGTCGACCTCCGCTAGTAAGAAAATACAATCTCTCGTTCGTAGCCAATGCTAATGATAACATAGCTGTTTCTCTCATATCCCCAAAGATGATGTGATGATTTTCTTCGACAAGGGCAAACAAGTCATGAAGATCGACAAGTACCTCCTGTGCACCGAATCTCGCTTCTTTGCTCCGATGCTGGACGGTCCATCTGTTGTAGGCAATTGATCCGCACTTGATAATATCTTGTCACTAACCATTCCAACAGGAAGGCCAGATACGCTGCATCCGCGTTCGCGATGATTTCCCTTATGCCATCGCAGCAATGATCCAGTACATGCAAGAAGGCAACTACACCTTCAACCCCAACATGCGACTCGAATATGCCAACATCACGCTTCTGGATCTCCACGTCCACGCTTACGTTGTCGGCAAAAAGTACGACGTGGCCAAGTTGTGCGATCATGCGATAACAGAGTATCTCAACATCGCCGGGATGGTTCTTAGCATGGGCATCAAGCCCGGTGAAGATCCTACTGACTTCTCAAACTATGCTGTCAACGGCAACCACCAGGGTCCAGATGCCAACCCTGCGACATCGGTTCTCAACTCGTTCTTGGACTCCTTAGTTCTCATCTGGCGCAACACCCTGAACGGAGATGATGCGTTGCGCCAAGGTGTTCTCGAGCTGCTGAAGCCTCACATCAATCAACTCATGCGGCTCAAGTTCTTCCAGACGTTGATGCTGGACATGGTAGACTTTGGCAGCGATCTTGTGCACAGCCTAGCTGAGGATGGATTTGACATCCAGGCTTTTCCTACCACGGGTGGGTTGCAGCAAAAGATGTGCGTCAAGTTCGGTAGTGTCTGGGAAATGGCGTGAGTATGCTGATGGACACCGGTGGACTAGTAAGTTGTTTACGGAGAGTCTTGTCAGACTGCTGTTAGGAACATTTCGATCGAGGAAGACATGTGGCGGTGTCTAATCGATACCAAGTCAGCACGACAGACAGTAGTCATGCAATGAGCCGATATAGTTTCTCCCTACAACGATTGAGATTACTGAGTTCATGTTGACCGCCTCCGTCTCCTTACGTTTGTTTGAAATCGTACAGACATATATCGATCCTAATGTAACACTTGCACGTCGGACCATATACAAACAAGGCCCCTCATCGCTTAATCAGCTACTCCACAGTCCTCCTCCGGTCCCCTGGCAAGCGCTTTGGGCTCCTGTTCGCCAATATCGTCTGCCACTCTGGACCGACTAGCATCTCCGGCTCCGTCCAAACCCCGACATGACGCCACCCAGACCTCCCCCCGAACGGCCTTGACGTCCCACTTGCATACCGCTGCTCATGCCTCCAGTCCTACGACTTGGCCGACCCATGCTAGTACCAGTATTCATGCCGCTGCTCATACCATGTCTGCCACCGCCCATACCACTGCTCATGCCATGTCTACCGCTAATGGCGCTGCCTCCCATGCCAGTGCTACTCATACCGCCGTGTCTTCTACCATGTCCTATTCCGGCAGTGCTGTGTAGGTTCTGGGGGTGGTCGATGTAGGACACTCGGTTGTTGTCGAAGCGGCGAGGTCGTGAGGGTCCGCAGCCCATGGTGTACGTGCTAGATGGTGTTGAGGCGACGACGAGATATTTTCGGATATGAAGTAATGGGTGTATCGACTTTGTCGACGAACAGACGAGACGTAGTGGCGGATGGATGCAGTGTTGTGGGTTGATGTGATGTGACTGCTTGAAAACGGGGTAAACTTTTGGACGTGATATCGTCTTTATCGTTGGTGAATATTAATGATGATTCTTGAATGTGAGTACATTACGAAGACCCCAACACCATCGGTCTCTTATAGCTCCCTACCTATGGTTCCCATGTTTCTTCGTGTCCTCGACGTCACAGTCAATACCCGTTTCCAGTATGACATACGCCAGGCACACAAGTCTAGAACACGTGATTCTTGGTTCTTCGGGCTCAAGCAATTCCAGCCTGTTTTGCTCGTGTTTATGGCATAATCTGTAGGTTTCCCAAGAGATCGAGGGGCTTGGCATGTAAAAGTGTGGCTCATGGGTGCCGTGATTACCGAGTGTGGCTGATGACGTGTGGCGCTAATAAACAACACATGTTCTGGGCTTGCGGTGTACGAGCAGTGGGCGAAACGATAGAAATGTCAAAAATAATCATAACATTGGTCATCTAAGAGATGTGTACGACCCTCTCACATGCTCATGCTGTCGTCGCTGTGACGCTGGGCACGAAATGGTAGCGAGAGGGTCGGTCAATCTTCGCGATCCGAGTGGAGTTCGATCGTCCATGGAGAGCTGGACGAGACCTCAAAGAAGATGGCGTTCTACAAACATGGGCTCATACCTTGACAAACTTTGTGTGAGAGCCGGTGGCGACAATGGGGCCCGGCTTGCCGTCGACGAGCTTCCATATCGTCGCCGTGGTAAAGGCGAGCGTTCCGCCCACCTTGCCAGCCCTGCCTTCAATCTCAATGGTGTCGCCGTCTTTTGCACCGCTCTGGTACGAGATGTGAATGTCGGTGGACACGCCCGTCTTGGTCCTGTTGTCCCAAGCAGCGATAGCCACGCCGCCCACCCAGTCAATCAGCGTCGCGGAGACGGAGCCATGGATGCTTCCGTGTGTGTTTACATGGTTCTTGGTGAGCGGCAGCTGCGCGCGCACGACGCCTTTGGAGGCATAGGTCAGCTTGATGTCGTCGAGCAGGAACTGGTAGATGGGACTGCTGGGCTTGCGGTCCTCCCAATACTTGTCGACGTGGGCGAGGATGTCGGGATCGTTGGGAGGATCGCTGGACATGGCTGCTACAGGCGAGGGGTGCGACAGGGGAGAGGCGTGACGCGTGTAGGTGAGAAGATCAGAGCGATGTTGAGATTGAAGAATTGATGATCAACGCCCGGGCGGGCTCGGCATTACTATTCAGCGCTCTACTACGACCAACAAGCGGCAGCTGTGAAACGGCCAGAACGCCCAGCGTCAGCCGTTGGAGACGCCACATAGTCCCCAGTCTGCTGCACTGGACCATGCTTCACGGCAGGCCACGACTCTCCCCAGCACCGCAAACCCCAATGTTGGCGCACATCCAACCACCATGAGCGACCCCGTTCAGCCACCCTCTGCGAGCCCGCCCACCTCCACACCCGACAACGGCCATGACTCGCTCGCCGACCGCACCGCCGTGACGCCGGAGACGGCAGCGGCAGCGACAGCGACAGCGTCGAGCGCGCCGCCGTGGGACGTCAAGGCCCTCACAGATGGCACCCTCCACTTCTTGGCGACGGCGAGCAACGAGACGCTCGGCGCCTGTCTGGCTGGCCTCGGCGCAGGCACGTATCTGATCCTCGGCCGCGTCGGGCTGGTCCTCATAGGCGTCGTGGGCGGCGTCGTCCTGCACGCGACGTGGGAGGGGCACCACCACCACGGCGACGGCAGGGAGACGGCGGGAAAGAGCGCCGACGCGAGGAAGCGGCAGCTGGCCGTCGACATCGCCCACCGCGTGCTCGACTGGCGCACCGGCACGACGCACGACGAGAGCCACGCCAGAGACGGCAGCTCCGACTTCAATGTGCAGCTGTACTCTGGCAAGACGCTCGACTACTCGGCCTTCCAGCCAGAGACTGCCGCTGCGCTGACGGAGTTGACGGATGCAGTCATTCGTGACTATGTCAAGTATGTCCTCCGCGCAGTGTCTAGATGCTGTTCTAATACAACGCAGGTGGTGGTACTCACCCCTACTGCCCACCGAAGACACATTCCCCAACTCGTGTCGCCAGACCTTGACCGCCTTCGTGCTCTCCATCTCTGCACACCTCTCCCGCAAGCGACCAGCCGACAACTTCCTTGACTTTGTGACGCGCTCATCCTCCTTCTTCATCATCTTGCTGCAGGAAATCGCCGCTGCCATCCAAGCCTCGCCCGGCGATGTGCCGACCGAAGCAGTCGACATCTATCTCAAAATGAAGCGCGACAGCACCCTGGCCAACATCCTGGACCCAGACTACCAGATGAAGCAGTTCAGTGTCGCAGCTGAAGACATCCTGCAGAACTACCTGGAGCCCAAGACGTGTGAGTTAATTCGGCATGCTGAACCCATGCGCCTACGCTGACTTGCTTTACCCATCTTAGACAACTGCATGCCCGCACGCATATTCCTACACCAGATACTAGCCAAGCTGGTCCTCGAGATGATTGTTGTGAGCTGTTCCAAGCCAGAGTGGATCAATGGGTGGATTGTCTATCTCCTCGAGGACGGCGAGCCGGAGCTTCTGAATGCCATTGATGCAGGCGTCGAGGGTTCTTCAGGACAACTCGAGAACGTAAAGAAGACTGTAGAAAAAGAATTCGACCATGCAGACCCAGCAACCACGGCTGAGAAGAGGGAGCACAAGCGCGTTATGAGCAAAGCCCAGGAAGCCATGGACGATGCTATGCGAGAGGCTCAGCTCCTGAGCCAGATGATTGCTGAAGAGGACGCAAAGCGGCTAAAGGAGCAGCAGCGGCAAAGTGCATCCACGTCAACCCTGAACGATGACCAGTCCGAGAGTACCACGCAAGGAATAGTCACCCCGTCGTCTTCAGAGAGCGACGCGCATGGCGACGCCGAGCATACCGACCTGGGCATCTCCGGGCTTTCCAGTCGGTCGTTGTCAGAAGCCACACCAGCATCTCCACCAAGGGGTTCCGAAGAACCGCCGACCCAAGAAGTGAAGAAAGCCTTTACGAGTTTCGACCAGCTTGTGCTGCCCCAACCGCCTACTGCACTAATGGACAATCCGCCTCCTGCGCCGCCATCACTCACACTGCACAACAGTACAATGTCAATCTTTGACGACAGCATGCCCGGAGAGAAGGGTACGATCAAGGCCAAACCGACGGCAGAGTATCTGATTCAAATCGAACCAAAGTCCAGTCATCACACTGGCTGGATGACGGCACGCAAGTACGCCGAGTTTGAAACATTGCATGAAGTCATACGCCGGATAGCAGCCATCACCGGGACTGCGGGCTTCAACGAAGCACACGCTACACTGCCGCCATGGAAAGGTCACACCAAGGCGTCGTTGCGTGGAGAGTTGGAGCGCTATCTCAACGATGCTGTCAAGTACCAACCACTTGCCGAAAGCGAAGGCATGAAGCGCTTCTTGGACAAAGAAGTGGGCTCTGGAAAGACGCCTGGTGGCGGTAGTGGCTTTCCAGGAATTGGTTGGGCGGGTCAGACCTTCGACACAGTTGGTAAGGGGATGATGGGTGTGCTTTCAAAGGCTCCCAAAGAAGTTGCTGGTGGTGGCAAGGCCCTTTTCGGTGGTGTTACTGGAGTGCTAGGTAGCGTAACGGCACCGCTTTCGGGAAAGAAGAACCGCGAGTCGGTCAACAGCACCGCCAATGCGAACGCTGTCGGAAGTCCTCTGAGCCGCACATCGTCCAACACGGCGCCAATCCAAACACGACAAAACAGAGCCGAGTCGACCGTTTCCGAACTTCCCACACATATCCGTTCAGAGAGCACCTTGTCACTGGTGACCAAACGCACATCCATAGATTCTGTACGCGATCCTCATTCACCCGTCATCGACCAACAACCAGGCCGTGAGGCGCCCATGGAACGCCGACCGTCTTATAACCCTGACGGCGACGGCAAACGTTCCGGGAGGTCCTCGCGGTATGGCTCCCGGAGCAACAGTCGCGCAGCAAGCATGCGCGAGAAGATAGAAGATCTCAGTCCCATGATGGGAGGCGATCAACTCATCAACTTACCGCCAATGCCCAGCGAAATCTCCGACGATTACAGCACGATGCGCAATCAACCAGAGCCAGCACACGCCCAGAAACCTTCGCAGTCTTCGAGGCCATCAACAGACTCTGCGCCCTCACTGCCTCGTCGGCCATCAGCTCCATCATTGACCTCTTCTCCCGCCAAGTCTCCATCAAAGTCACGCACAGCAACCACGCACACGCCATTGTCCGAGTCCGAAACCACAGTCCTCATCGAACTCTTCTTCGCAGTCATAAACGAACTCTACACTCTCTCCTCCGCCTGGACACTCCGCCGCACGCTACTCAACGCCGCAAAATCATTCCTCCTACGACCCGGAAACCCACAGCTCTCGTCCATCACGTCGCTCCTGCAGACCACCGTTCTCGACGGCAATGCTTCCGACGCCGGCCTAGCATACCATATCAGAAAGATCAGGGAGAACGGACTTCCAACAGAAGAGGAACTAAAAGCATGGCCCGAGGATATGAGTGAAGAAGACAAGGAGAAATTGAGGATCAAAGCTAGGAAGTTGCTAATGGAGAGGGGCATGCCTCAAGCGCTCACGAGTGTTATGGGACAGGCTGCTAGCGGAGAGGCGTTGGGTAAGGTGTTTGATTGTTTGCAGGAACCTAGGGTTACCAGGGGCGTCATGTTCGGTTTGGTATTACAGGGACTAAGGGCCGTGACGCAGTAGTAATGATTTGGAGGGTGTTCTGGGCGTTTGGTAGAAGCGGGTTTCGACATCGATGTTGTCTGTTAAGTGGCAGGCGTTTGGCCATTAAAATCTTATGAAGAAGCTTGTTTGTTATTGCTTTCGCCTACCTTTCGCCACAGAAACTGGTAAAGTGATGTCTTGAGCAGAACTGGCGTGGTGGGAACACAGGGGCAGGTGCGGCGGCTAAGGTATTCTTAGATGTAAGCATGGCCCCGCTACTTACTCACTGATCAGGCAACTGCATATGCAGCCTTCCTCGCCGTCTCCTCGAGATTACAGCAAGCCGTTGCGTGGGTCAAAGACTTAGTACTCGGATAAATTGTTGCTGGCATGGATGCGATCTAAGGGGAGCTCTGAGAAGGTGCCCCTGGAATTACGATTATCAATTGGATACGTGCGGCTGACAACAAGCAGGGCTCCAGCTTTTCCAAAAACATCACACGAAGACTCTAATTTTAACAACAAGTACTACACGCTGACTGCTGACTTCGCGTACACAAAGAAGGACCATCTCTCACTAAAGCCAAACGCTTCCCACGCTATTCCCCACCACTGTCACTACAATGCCGCCAACTCTCCACCTCTACCACACGCCAGGCTCCTGTTCCCTCGCCACCCACATCGCCCTCGCAGCCTCCGCTCTCCCCTTCAGGACAACAAACCTCAACGCTGCTCGTGGCTTCCCCGCCTCCCATCTCCATCTCAACCCCAAAGGCCGCGTCCCCATCCTCTCGGTAGATGGGGAGCTCATCACCGAGACACCAGCCATCCTCTCACTCATCGCTGCACTCGTGCCAGAGAAAGAGTTACTAGGAAAAGACTTGATTGCGCAGGCGCGAGCACAAGAGTGGCTAACATGGCTGTGCGGGACGTTGCATGGACAAGCGTTTGGATGCGTGTTCAGGCCAGCCCGGTTTGTAGGCGACGAGGCAATGTTTGATGCTGTACGGGCGAAAGGTCGTGAACATGTTCGAGCGTGTTTTGAATATATTGAGAAGAATTTAATAGGCAGGGCTTGGGCGGCGGTTGGTGATGGGTTTACGGTCGTGGACGCGTATTTACTTGTTTTCTACCGTTGGGGGAAATATGCTGAAAATTGGGTATGAGGGAGACGTATCCGAACTATGCGAGGGTGGTCGATGGCGTTGTTGCGCGAGATGATGTGAAACGGGTTATTGAGAGCGAGGCGATTAGTGTTCTGAATGAGTAGTGTTTGCAAACGGTCAGTCTCAGCACCATCGATGTTGTTAGCGTAAGTGTATGGAAGATACCCCCGTTTCTAAGCAACCCACGCGCTTCCATGATAGCTGTCTTTGACGTTTAATCTTCTGTATTAAGTACCATTATTCGTGCTGTAGTTTGCTTTAAGATTCACCTCCTCTTGACGCCAAATACACTAGCATCCCACGCTCCGTATTCCGTGATATAGCCAGGACCGATGACCTTTTAGTGATCCCAGTTTCCTGTGCCATCATCATCGGTCCGCTCATCCTCGTCCTCGTCATTATAACTTTCGTCATCGACGTCTCGCGCCTCGTTGTAGTCGGCGTACATGTTGTGTACGATATGGTTGAATGTGTCAGTGTTGCGTGGGCCGAGCCGAGGATCTACTTCGAAAGGTTCATGGTAATGATAGGGCCGTATGAAGTCGCGCGACTGCGCAAGAGTCAGCGATCCATAGTCCTAGTTACAGCGTATGCCCAGAGATTACAAACCGCACGGTAAGTCTTTCGCATATTGTACTCCCACAACTCCCGGGGCAAGTTAAAGAAGTCGGTCACGTCTCGATCCACCAGACTTTGGTGCGGAGGCAGGCCATTGTACATCCCCCAATGTCCCCGGTAGGTCCACGATACGGTGACGCAAGCACCGTGTTGTTGAAGTGGCTGCACGATACCAGCAAGAGCCTCAATGACTTCCGCTATTACTTCGATACGGATGTGTTGTTGGTGGAGAATGATGTGTAGCTTGAAATCCTGCTTCTTCTTAATATCGAGCAAGGCGCCAAAGTCCGCCTCGAGCGCGGCTTTGCGGACATGAACTATCTCGGAGACGGTATGCTGACAAGCGGAATTTTGCCCACAATGTGGCGATGGTGTACGATATCGATCCATTTGGCAGTGAACAGTCAATGTCCTAATCAAGTCGATGGTGGGCAGCGCAAGATCGAAGCAGTCTCTGTTCAAGACAGATCGAATGGACTCGGCTCCGCACTGCAGGAGACCAGCAAGGTTAAGAGCACAATAGAAGGACATACCAACCTCCTGTGCCGTCTCGAGACCAACGTAGGCTGGAGAAATGTAATGCGGAAGAGCGGAGTCGTCGCAGAGATCAGCGATATCATGGCTGCTGCTCCGGTGAAGATTTTGGGCCAGGTCCATCAATAGGCCGTGTGTTTGGATAGCATCGGTGGTGCCGGGAGAGCACGTGAAATCATGATGTGGTCGCAAGTGTTGGGTACCGACATTATGGTGTGGCATTCTCTTAGGGTCGAAGTACCACAAATAGCCGTAGACCATGTCGCGGATCTCACGCGGTAGTCGAGCATGCATTTTGGCCGCAAAAGCATTGTTCCACGCCCGACTGTACGGAATGACAGTATCGTGTAGTACCGAATCGTTCAACCAACCGTTGTACTGGCCATGGAGCATCAGGCGTTTTGTGACAAGGCATCGCTTCTTTTGCTCCAACTGCTTTGCTTCTTCCTCAATCTTCCTCGCGCTGTTGCCGGTTAGTCGAGACTGGATCGAGCGTGGTGCGCACGCTAGGGGTGAAGCTTACTCGCTCGTGAATTGAGCTCCTCTACGCTTGGCACTGTGAGATGTCAGTCGAAAGAGGTCCAGTGCGGCTTTGCACGACGGGGAGGAACACGTACTTTAGAAGTCTGTCTCGAGCCTGACGGAGCAGCTCCTCACCGGAGGTCACTGTTGATTGTAGCGCGTTTCGGGGGGTCATCTCGCACGATGGTTCAGTGCTTGCGGGCAAAGGAGGAAGTAAAATCATCCGTTGCGAAGGTTGTTGGCAGAGTGTACCGTGATTGCGATTCGATTGAATAGCCTCTGCTGCGTGCTCCCGTAATGCAAGATCGATGAACGCGCTTGCTGTCCCAAAGCGGACAAACCATATCCGAGCTGCAACTTTCACCAGTGACGCGTGGATGATGCACCCTCATGTCTGAATCGGCCTCTTCGCAGCCCTCACCATTTCTTGCGAAGGGACCGCGACCTGCCCAGGTGTGTTCCTACGCCAGAAGGCATGATGTGACGCATGTGGTTGATCTCGCCTGCCGCTGATTCTAGCTGACCATGGCACGACGTCTGCGTGGACACCACGGAAGGCATTCGGCAGCTGCAGGAATCGGAGTAATATAGAGCTTTCGAGTTTGTACCAATTAGAAGTATCACTTTAGCGCGTATGAAGGGAAAGGTGGAGGAGCCAGTCAAGCAGAGGGTTATTCTCGTGCGGCATCCTTAACGCCTAGTGTCGAGACGTGCAGTTTTTGCCATACCTAAGCTTGGACCCTTCTGATACCTACGTACCTAGGTATTAGCGGAACAGCAATGTACGCCTTGACTTCTTCGACGGGCCAGTCGTTACTTAGGTAGGGTTGCCCCAAGCGTCGCCATTCTGCAACACTGTTGTTAGGTTTGTATAGTAGGTGTAGAGGAGATAAGCCCGAACCCAAGAATGACTAGAGCATTTTTTGTTTTCTTGGGGTGTGCATTACGTGCATTGAGGGGGTGGGGCGGACCGTACCGTAAGAGGGGTGGGGGCGGCATCTGATTTGACCTCGGGCGTGTCCGGGCACATTCACCTCTTGACTACCTAGGTATGCGTTCGTGAGGTGGAAGCGTCCACGGGGACATCAATCGACGCAACAGCGTATTCTCTATGCGTCGTCTAGACGTAGTTGGAAAATGTCCCAACAGAATCCGGAGGCGTCATCGGTTGTCCTGGCTAGGTATTGACTGCTGCTCTAACACTAGCAACCTCCTCTCTCCTTCCCCTCTTCCCCCTCTAGATTTAGTGTCACTGCTATGCTACAGGTTTAGTCTGTACTACGTCTGCAAGCATAACAGCGGTGTGTCTCTAGTATCATCTAAACTTTGTCGCCATTGCGAGTGGGTGTCAACTGCACATGCAAAAGCAATTATGATGCACAGCTTACGCTACCTAGGTCTAGCTTCAGCTGATCGTGAGAGTACTTACCTATAAAAGGGGGGAGGAACGAGTAGCGAACTTGAGAAATCATCCCACTTGGAACCCCTTCTTCGTCTTTGCACTCCACTTGCTGCTTCCGTTGTCAACCCTTGTCTTTCCATCCTGTACAATGGACTCCCTTCCAGGCCCCTTCACCATCGAAATCAACGGCAAGCCGATCTCCAAGTTGAGCGGCCCGCTAGACGAATCAAGCGCCGGTCCATGCAAACATGCAGAGACTGGATCGGAACCAGCCGTTTTTGAACTAAGCGAGAACCGTCTCATGTCCAACGGGCATATGCTTACACGATATATGGTAGAGGATATGAGCCTCATGCCGAAGAGGGTATATTGGTTTCGGGCCGACGATCACGATACCAAATATCGCGTCGTTGCGAAAAAGAATGGCGATGGCTACTCGCTCACCATGTCTGGTATAATGCTCCGTAGCGCTTCACTATGCTCATTGCTAACCTTTGTAGATGCTACTCTTACGGTGAGAGACGGCGCCATCTATGCGGATCTCCTGCAACGTAAGCTCTTTCCCCTCTAATCTATAGACACAGACTGATTATCCACAGAGGACCCAGATAGAGTCTTGGTCAAGATGCTACCTAAGTAGCCCAACTGCAAAGAATGAGCCAAATGTCATCCTATGGCTGGTGATGGTATTGCAGCAGTAACAGGCTAGCTACCAATTCAAGTAGTGCAATTACCATCATTATACAAATCTCAGCTGTACGGTCCTATTGCAGCCAACCATGACATGCCGTGACTCGGGCGGTGCAGTGCGACGCAGTAGCCTCGATACACGGCCCCCGCACATTCACTGCAACCTTGTTGTTCGAGTAAGCAGCATCTGCGAATCGCCGCTGAGCTATCACCAAGGCACATCGGTCCGATCGAATCCAAGCTTGTCTTGTTCTAGAGCACAGTTCTTTGCTGTCACCAAAACATTAGTTGCTTGGCGAAAGTGGGTCGCGTCGCGTCGAGCCTGAAGCTTGCGCGCCCCATCTACCGCCTTGTCCGGCGCATCTCGCTACACTACTCAGCTGCCATCTACCCTCTCTCTATATGTCTCTCGCGCCCATGCATAGAATGCGATAGGCGGGTCGACCTCTTTGCGAGCCAGATACTTCCACCAATTCTCCCAGACATGCCGCCGTATGTACCCCACCCGATACGCGACATGCCGTCCGGTCGGTAAATCGAACGTATACTGTAGTTCCTCTAGCGTCCGCATTCTCGTCTCCGGAACGAATAAGTACACCAACACAAAGGCGACCAAGTTCAGGCCGGCAAAGATCGAGAATGCAGCCGTTGGCCGAATGCTATTCAACAGGAACGGGAAGAGCAGGACCATTACGCCGGCGCCAGAGAGGTTGATAGCGACCGAGATGGCCATACCAGCCTCTCTCGACACGAGCGGAAAGACCTCTGCGGCAATCGAGAACGGAGACGTGCCCGCCGTCGGAGCATAAAAGGCGACGAAAATGACAGCGAAGATGCTGATCATGGGCGTTCGGACGGACGCCTCCGACTCCGGGATCTTGAAGAGGAAGGCAAACACCAACATCGACCAGGCCATGTTTGGCAAGCCGAGCAAAAGCATGACGGACCGTCCTAGTCGGTCCGAGGACCAATATGCTGGGAGCCCAAACACATAGTTTGCTGCTCCAAAGGCCAGACCTATTATCGCGGCAGTTTGGTCGCTGTTGTCTGTAATGGCGTTCTTCCAAACAATGGTGCCGAGGAATGCTATTGTATTAACGCCAGTTAGTGTCTGAGTGATCATGGGGATTGAGGCGCTTAGCAACGCCCGTCGACACCGTTTGTTGGACCACAGCTCTCTCAAACGCTTGTAGTAGCCGTTGACACCAATGTTGTATGAGTAGGGGTTACTCTTCCTCTTCACTCGCTTGGTTTCAATATCGAGGTTCAGGCTTGTAACATCGCTCCACCTTCTACTCAGAGTCGCAAGCTCGATATTGGGATTTTCGTTCTGCCCAGTCTGCGATCTGTATTGATGGTGGATGTTTCCTGGCTCGGTTGTTGTTCCTCTATTCGTTGCTTCCATACCGGAGCCCTGGATAACTTGAGCTGGCGACATGGACGCCTGCGATACAATCGTCTCCAGCTGCACGCGATCTGGTGTCGTCAAGGATGGCTCGTCAGGGAAGCTTGACGTGCTGATATCTATGCGCTCGGCCAGGTTGCCAAGTTGGTTAACCTCTCCCTTCAACAGTCGGCTTTCGAAATCCAGTTGTGCATGCGCATACATGAAATCGCGACTTGCTAACAACTGCGTAGTTTGGACCTGCTCGAACGCTTCCAACGCTTTGCGGTATTTTCCATGCTTCATCAAGTACCGAGGCGACTCCGGCATCAAATAAATCATGACCAACAGCGGGATCGTGGGAATAAGCACCGTGTTCGTGAGGATGCGCCACGCGGATGCGGCGTTTTCCACGTATATCACGACCAACAAGTTCGCAAGAAATCCAAGAAAGATGCCTAACGAGTTTTAGTATCCTACGCCGCTTGAGTGGAAATGGACACATACCCGCTGCATCGGCCAGCTGCCAATTCGCTAGAACTGCGCCTCGAATATGCTCCGGTGATATTTCAGCCGCATATATAGGAACTACATGGCATCAGTATACTCGACGCAAACAATTTCGATGCTCATCTGGTACCTATCGATGCTTTTGCGCCCAAAGCTATCCCGTTGATGGCCCGACAGGCTGCGAGCTGGCCTACATTATGCGTAACCGACGCACCGATGGTTGAGGCTATCGTGATTGCACAGGAGAGCATCACACTACCCCGCCTCCCCAAGAAGTTCTCTTGCAGTGGGTCGGCCAGAAGTGTGCCAAAGAGGCCCGCGGAAAGCAAGGGTATGGCATTCAGCATCCCAAAAGTCCACAGGTCAGAAGAAGGGCATCCGTCGTCTTTGCGAATACATAGCTTGAACTCATCTGGCATGCCATAGGCAGTGCCATTGTTCGCGCTTTGGGTCCAACCCTGGATCATTCCTGCGAGGCTCGCCGTCATGATGGTCGCGCGCAAGAATTTGGACTGCTTCCAGAACCCTGTACTCTTGTCCTTTTCTTGCTCTAACAGCTTCTTCTCCGGTCCTGTAAGCTCATCTGCATATCTGCTGATAGTCTCGAACTTGTCTCGTGCGAGTCGTGCGCCGAACCGAAGCAACTCGTACCGATCTTTGAGTTCTGCTAATGCCGCAAATTGCCAAACGTATTCTTCGAGTTCGGTTCTCCCAGTATTGGGGTTGGCTTTTGTGTCATCAAATGTCAAGAACGGGTTATCTATGCTACGGAATGTCAGCCACACTCAAAATATACTGGTTCATGCACATACGTCTGTCTTGCGCCCGTTGAGCGCACTCGGTTTGTCGCCAGTCTTCGATTGCCGACTGTGTCTGCATGATCGACTGCTCTCATAGTGGGCAAAGACTCTTCACTGGATTATACTGCTCTTAGCCTGGCTTGTTGTACGACAACATGTCTGGATATAACGATATATGTCCTTTTTCCACAATAGGCTGACACCTACAAGGCTCACCGGTTTTCCAACTAAGGACCCCGATCATGCATACGGCGTGTGCTATTGAGGTCCTCCACCGTCATATTGCCTACATCCACCCTCCCAGGGGAGGCTGAGCAATAGATATGAGTTCTTGTGATCCCTTTGTTACCAACGGATTGGTTGCCTTGCATTTACGTTTGGTATGGACTGTTGCCACTTT
Organism: Alternaria solani; assembly: GCA_002952155.1. Lineage (NCBI taxonomy): Eukaryota > Fungi > Ascomycota > Dothideomycetes > Pleosporales > Pleosporaceae > Alternaria > Alternaria solani. The sequence goes on along the minus strand of CP022031.1, from coordinate 936,968 downwards.
TTAGGCTACGTAGGCCCAGAAGATGATGGCCAATCAAACAGACGCTACCAATCCGCATTTGGCACGAAGGTCAGCTATTGCATCACATTGTGGCTTTTGTTTTATTGGTGCCACCTTGTTCTTCCTTCAGCCTTCTTTCTCGCAGAATGCCTTGTGGTTTACCTAGCAGCCATGCGCAACCACAATGGCGTCTGTTATACTCATTGCGTCTCCAGCTTACTAGGTGAACGCAGGTTCGCACGAGTGCGGGATGAACCTGCAGATTGTGAGATCCGAGACATTGCGTATCCTCCCTGCGCCAGGCGATACCTGCCGTCGTAGGTAAGCTGGCGGATCTACACAGACGGCACCTGAGCGGCTGCCTGCTTAATCTGCAATAGTGCGTTGTCCAGCTTCCCCGCTTACCCCAGGCATGGCTGAGATTGCCCTCTGACCTTGGCGCATGGGGCTCATCCCCACCTTTACCCGGCATGGGCCCACTCGACCATCTAATACTTGACACTTACGTCAACCCAACTTACACGTGTGCTTCTCACACTACCCGTCCCTTCCATTTGTCGCTGGTCACGACCAGACTCCAGGCGTTCTGCTCAGCCCCTTCCTCTGTCCTTGAGACTCCTCACGATATGCATTCTCCAAGTAAAGTCGATACTAAATCCATAACGTTTGTTGCACTTTCGCGCATTTAGCAATATTCCTGTGACGCAACATAGCCCTGTTCTGAGCCTTTTTGACGATCCGCTAGAAAGCAGACCTCGATAACATTTACGAAGCTGAAGCGACGATGGCCGAGCCGGTCTCAAGCATAATTACAATCGCACTGCTCGGGGTTGCTGTCGTCAAAGGATGCAAGACTTACATTGACGCTGTGCGGGAGATAGACGAACTGGTCGACCGGCTTTCCCGGAAGGTAGCGGACTCGCATCGAATGGTCTGCTTTCTCAACTCAAAATACCAGGAAGCCGAGTATGATGGCGCTACTGAGCAGTCGCTTCTTGTCCGTGGAAGGATCACGCAATGTCGCAACAATTTTCGAGAGATCAGGCCTAAGATATTAGATTTGAAAGCTCGGAGTACGGAGACCTTTGTCGACAAAGTTCGCTTGGAACTAAAGATGAATGCGGTAGCCAAAGACATCGAGGTTGCTGTCGACGAGATACGGCAATGCCTGATGGATATCTTTCTAGTCACCGGAGTCTCTTCGCATCTGTTCGTACAAACCTACTTTTGGCTCTTGCATTTCTAATTTAGTATTTTAGTGAGTTCAACTCCTATATGCGCCGCACTTCGGAATCTATGGCAGTAGTAAGTTGAATGATAGTAGCTCGTATAGAAGCTCTCGCTGATAGCCGCAACCAGCCACCTATCCCGCAAGGCAGCAACGAGAGTCAAACCATTCCAGATAACCCCACCGCGCTCGGCAGATGGTTGTCGAACCCCGAAACTATCTTAGAGCCATTACAAATCCGTAGAGACTCGACCACGACCTCATCCTCGCGTCCCTCCGTCTCTTCGTTATTTTCGAACGCTCTTCTAACTCAATCCGACGCCGATGACGAAAGCATACTCTCCGACCAAACGCCGGTCACCTTGAACCCAAGCGAAGATTGGAGGGACTTTCACAAAACAGTACTGCAGTGCAAGGACGGTTCTGCTCTGATTGAAAAGGTCAATACAATGTTGGAGCAGCATCCAGAGCCAAGCGCACTCGTCAACATTCTGGGAGACCACCGACGCGCCCCTCTTCATCTCGCAGCCATGCGCGGCCATGTCGAGCTTGCCCGCATTCTACTCGCCTTTGGTGGTGATATCCACGCTAAAGATACCGAACCCGCCTCTGTACTCGATCACGCTCTGGCAAACAAACAAGTCGACTTCGCTATCCTTCTACTCAATATAGGAGCGGACGAGACGGCGATACTTGAAAAGAACATGAACCAGTTGAAGGAGATCAAAAGCATCATTGCTCTCAGGAAGATGCGGGAGCAAGATCCTCCACGAGAGAAGACTAGAAGATCCAGTTGGGGCTTTGGAAGAAGGCGCTCGAAGTGAGGTTTTCTTGCGCTCCAGAAATCAGGATCCGAAAGACGACCGTGTATCGAAGTCACGATTAGGTCACCTCTCTTTCCTCGGAATATTTCAGGCGCGCATCGAAGTTTGGGACTGAGGCTTCCGAAGGTGCGATGATACTTCATGAGGACGCTCCTGCAATGACCGATATCGTGTTTGAGTTCTTCCAAGATGCCGAGTACCATTCCACCTCCTGTAACCCTGACATGGACGCAGAGCCTTTGGTCTAGGTCAGAGCGCACAGTAGCAACCCACATACACGTAGCGAGAACATGGAATTACATGGCCCTCGCAGTGGTAGTGGCGTATCGATTGCTCTTTCCACGCAGTCATCGCAGAATTCTGGCTTTGCGTCTCCAACCAGCTCAAAAAAGCGAGTACCTTCAACTCTTGGCGACACTTGACCAAACCCTACGTCACAAAAAGAAGAGCGCGTCGCTCCAAGCATTCAAAGGGGCTCAGGCTTCGCGCTCTACCATACACCAACACCTCGTCACATGATGCTACTCCTCCAGCTCTGGGAGATGGAAGACAAGTATTTGGTGCCTGTTCTTCAAGCTCCTGCATACGCAAATTCGAGGCTGTCTAATATCAACATCGTGATCCAAAGACGATCGACGCAATCCTGTTTCCTGTTTGTCTATGAATATCTTTCCGAGAGTGCGAAGGATCCGCGAAAGGTCAGCGTGTCGATAGAGGACGACAATCTCATCTTGCTTGAAGATGTAGAGATGCAAGAATCCTTGTTCTATCGAGAGCTATGGGACGAAGTGGCTTCATTAGCCAAGGCCGGACGGATCGGCCAGGCCTTTTCAGAGAATAGTCACACTGGTTTCAAAGGTCGATTAGTTTCATATCTCTCAAGCTTTTGAAATCAGAACTGATGTGACACTCAAAATACTTAGGCTGTTGTAGGCTTTGACATGAAATTGAATATTAAAGTGTGTGCATTAACCATTAATGTTTACACTAATCATTACTCATTAAACATTGCGATTAGCGTAGTTGAAGCTACGCTCGTCATGCTCGTATCACAGTTCTACTCCTTCGCAGCCCAGTCTACAAGCGCATCTTGACCGAGTTTGTCTTTGATGATGCGCTCACTCAAATCCCACAGAGCGGCACCCAGGTTCTCATCGCTGGCTTGAGAGGTCTCTTTGCCTGGTTGGCCCTGCAATCATGTGTCAGTTGATATGTCCAATATAGAAAGCGCATGACTTACAGGGTCATTGAAATAGAACCCATTCATGTTCTTCTCCTCAATCTCATCTGCTGTGCATGCCCAGAGCGCACTGTACGAGCCCTGCTCAACGTCTCGACCAGCAAAAAGCATTGCATTTGCCAGTAGCTTGCCGGTAATGCCCGGATATGCGTCCTTCCACTGCTGCTGCATAGCTGTATTGACTGCGCCTGGATGTACGGCGAGAGCGTATATGTTATCGCCGTTGGGCTTTATAACGCGATCTCGTAGACCAAACTTCGCACACAAGATCATGGCTAGCTTAGTGCGTCCGTACAGTCGCGTCGGGTCCATGGAACTGTCGTTGATCTCGTCCATGCTTGCGAAATGCACATCTGGTGGCGCTGTACGGTGCATCTCACTTGACTCGAAGACAACTCGTGGTGCCGGCTTGGCCCCCATCTTTCCCGTCTTTCGAAGCACTGGCCATAGCTGGTTGCATACGTAAAAGTGGCCTAGGTAGTTCACGCCAAAGTGGCGATCGATACCATCAGCGTCTTCACCATATTGGTTCCTGAATTTTCGTGAACGAGGTCAGTTTGGGTCTTGCATGCTGTTCGTTATATGAATATTACTGACGTATTGATTCCGGCGGAGAGGACGAGGAAGTCGAGACGCTCAAGTGAATCGCGCAACCCAGAGAAGACTTCCTTGACTTCCTTGAGGCTGCCCATATCACAATGCTTCCATTCAACATCGGCATCTGCCTTTTCCTTTTTAATACTAGCAATGGCTTCGGAGCCTTGTTCTTCTTTGCGGTTCACCATGATCACTTTCACGCCAGCGAGAGCAAGCGCGCGACTAACTTCATAGCTTCAGGCATGTTAGCGGAAACCCAACAGTGGGTAAGACATAGCGGTACCCAATTCCGAGGGCGCCACCAGTAACTACTGCGACGCGCCCGTCGAGGTTTTCTGGGTGGACCTCTTTGGGTCCGACGACTTTGTGAAGAATTGACTGCATGTTGGGCTGTAAAATTGTAGGGACACGCTGATGTTGAAGTGAATTAGGTGGAGCGCAAAAGAGGGGAATCGAAAGTTCTTATTCCACCACTTTCCCCTACTGTAACACCTGTATGTTTGTAATTACCAGATGTGACGTTTCGGCTTATCCTCTGGTTGGTGTTCTCACATGTAAGGTCCAGTAAGGTCTAGTGAGGACGTGTCGTGATGTCATCGTTGCTTCCGACAATCTACGTTCTCAACAACATCAAAGAATATGGACAGTCATCTAACTGCATTCGCCTACAAAATTGATCTTGGTGGGCGAAGAAGTTGCTGAGCCTTGGTGGCATCGCACCAGTTATCTACACTATCTATGACGCATAAAGTGTCCTTCGATACAGCATCGTGCATGTTTTAGCTCGTAGCATGATGAGGATATAATACTGTTGGTATAGAGATACAACCAGGAGCTTATTGTCAAGAGTCTTTTAAAGGCCTTCGCTGCTGGCCGTATATTTGGTCGACATTACACGGAGTCGATAGAGCATTTGGGATCAATATACCTAGGTAATGATGCAAAGACTAAAGTTCTGAATGGCACCTGTAGTTTTTGCGTTCAAGTCTGACCATAGTGAAGAAGCTCATGTCAGTGTGGCTTTATTCATACGATAGGACGAGTGGACAAGCGCATGGCTTCCCGAGTCGATGTCAGATGTCAGCTACAAAGTTAGGATATCAAATGACCATATAAGTTGAAGTGAGAGGCAATGATTTGCTCTTATCTTAGCACATAGCGAACTTCCTGGCATCTGAGTCAGCGGTTTGTTCTCTGCTGTTGCAATCAAAGACATTGAGCAGTATATGTGCCTAGAAGTATACACTTGCACTTGGACAATACCTTTACTTTTGAGGCTCCCTGCTACATTGTTGTTTATGGTAGTCTTTTGTAATCGCTCCATCGGAGGCTAGATTGTCGATCGGTTTATTGGAAACTAAACATAGATTCGTGTCTTATCTTTGCGTTCTTAGACATCACGCCAAGAGCTGCACCAAATACTATGTGTATGCTTGGAGTTAGTAGGCGCGCTGAGCGCTATGTGTAAGATTAATGGAGCGACGGCATGATGGCTGTATCTGACGCGAGTGAAGATGGAAGCCGCGAGGTCGCAAGATAGATGCTTGTGACGTCACAATTACGACTGTCCATTGGCTGAGCCATTTCCGACACACAGCATCACCATGATATTCACAACTTGATCGGCCCGCTTGCACTGTTCCGCTTGAAGCAGTATTTATAACGATCTAGCTATTCCGGCCTAGTTTACGGAGCATGTCCAGATCTGCCGATGGTAGAATGGATTCCGGTTCACCCGGCACGCGGCTTCTCCAGGATGTCATCAACACATCTTTCACCCGCACACCTCTACCGTTGGATAGGAACAGCGGCACCGAGCTATACAGACAACATAGCCATAAGGTCGCACAACTACAGAATCCAAAGATGGAAAGAGTCACGTCAGGTCCCCAGACCTTCACCTCAAGGCGCTCCGCGAACGGATACATGCCGATTGAAGACTATGGGTTGATTGGAAACATGAGGACTTGTGCTATGGTTGCAACAGACGGTGGCATAGGTAAGTGACTTCCGTGTACCAGTGGTGTATCCTATACATACTGACGTCGTATGTCCAACTTCAGATTACATGTGCTGGCCTTACTTCGATTCGCCATCCGTTTTCTGCAGGATCCTGGACAAGGAGAAAGGCGGCCACTTTACTATAAGTCCGACCGGTGATCATTCCTGTACAACCAAGCAACAGTATCTGCCTGTAAGCAACGTCCTCCAAACACGCTACCTGAAGGAGGAGGGCGTCATGAACGTCGTCGACTTCTTCCCCAGACCAAATGACCGGAGTTGGGACGCCAAATACCATGAAAACGTTATCGCAAGCAACCATACAGGAAGCGTTCCCGAGCGCCCTGATCTGAAGAAGTGGCTCGTCAGGCGAGTAGAATGTATGCGGGGCAAAATTGACGTGTGCGTCGAGGTCTTCCCTGCTTTCAACTATGCACAGGACAAGCACACTACCGAGATCACTGACATGGGTAAGACTGCCCAGGGACGTGGTCTGCAACGAGTCACGTTCCGATCCAAAGATCTATCCCTGGAGCTCAATGCGACGATCGATTGTGGGGATGCACCCGACGGTGTATGCCCAAGGGTGGTCTTCGAAGAGTCACCAGAGCCGCAGGATTTGGGTGTTGGCGTCACGGCTAATTTTACCTTGGAAGAAGGGCAGGCCGTGTCCTTCATTCTGCGTGATGCAGAAGACCATAATCCAGACACGATCGAGACGGAACTAGTCCAAGAGCTGCAAACCAGTACCCAGAAGTACTGGGCTAGGTGGGTGGAGCAAAGCAAATATACAGGTCGTTGGGAAGAGGTGGTTACTAGGAGCCTGCTGATTCTCAAGATGCTCACCTTTGAGCCCAGTGGAGCAATTGTTGCTGCGCCGACGTTCTCTTTGCCCGAGGACTTTGGTGGATCGCGAAACTGGGATTATCGCTACTCTTGGGTGCGCGATGCGTCTTTCACTATCTACACTTTTCTCAGGATGGGATTCAAGAATGAGGCCGAAGCTTACATCAGCTACATCTTTCAGCGCGTTAAAGAAGCCAAAGCACGACAGGGGGCTTTGCCAATTATGATGACCATCTGGGGCGGCACAGACATACCGGAGCTCGAACTGCCTCACCTGGAAGGGTACAGGGCCAGCCGACCGGTACGGATCGGCAATGGCGCGGCTTTCCACGTACAGTTGGACATCTACGGCGAACTGATGGATGGAATCTATCTTGTGAACAGATTCGGGCGTCCAATCTCGTACGACCAATGGCTTCTCGTCCGAGAGATTGCGGACTACGTTTGTACCGTGTGGAAGGAGTCGGACATGTCGATCTGGGAAGTACGTGGTAAGAAGCAGAATTTTGTATACAGCAAGATAATGCTGTGGGTCGCGCTCGATCGAGCACTACGCCTGGCGGATAAAAGGAGTTTTCCGTGTCCGCATCGAGCCGAGTGGTACCGGATCCGCGACGAGATGTATGAAGAGGTCATGGAGAAGGGGTACAATTCGGAGCTGGAATGCTTCATACAGAGCTACGAGTCGAACGACATCCTGGATTCGGCTGTACTGATTGCGCCTCTGGTCTTCTTCATCTCCCCGACTGACCCTCGGTTCCTGAAGACTCTGGACCGTATACTCAAGGCTCCTGAGAAGGGCGGTCTGACGAGTACCGGTTTGGTGTACAGGTACAACCACGCCCTGAGCGACGATGGCGTAGGCGGGCAGGAGGGCGCTTTCAGCATGTGCACATTCTGGCTGGTCGAGGCCTTGACAAGAGTAAGCGCCATACGTCCCCCCATTTGGCTGTGTTTAATTACTGACGATGGCAGGCTGGAGCGTACGACGAGAAGTACCTGCTGCAGGCGGTTACTATTTTCGAAAACATGTTGAGTTTCGGAAACCATCTGCACATATTCTCAGAGGAGATTGCACGTTCGGGCGAGCAGCTGGGCAACACACCACAGGCGTTTAGCCATCTGGCGTTGATTTCAGCGGCATTCAACTTGGACAAGACACTGAGCGGGCGACGAAAGTAGGGTGGTGGATGAGCAATGTTCTCGCAGCGTTAGACGTAGCAATGCAAGTGGTGGGATGAAACGTGGGTGCATGCACGTTGTAGAAGGGGGCGCTAGTCGACAGGCACGGGGAGGATCGGCAGCTAGGACGTCATGGCTTGCAGCTGCAGTGTCCCATAGCCGGAATGAGGTCTAATGTCGCTAGTTTAAAGCTGCCGTGCGCCTGGGAGGAATGTGTGGCGCTGGCTACCAACCGCCCCTGACGCGCACTGACTGGCCTGGCCTGGCACTCAATCTCAAGCCGCGCAACTTTCAAGGCTTTCTTGTTGATCCTCCACCTCTTGACAGCGCTCCCCAACCCATCGCCAGCAGGCCATGACATAGCACCCCCATAATATCTTCTCCCGCTCACTTGCTCCCCCATTCTCCATCATTCCACTTTCGCTCTCTTCTCGGCCTCTTTTTCTGTATCACCCGCACATCACGCATCCGAGGCCGTCATCAACTCTTCACCTACGCGTCGCAATCCGCGCATCCCCGCTCACCATTCCTATCACCATGTCGCGATCCTACTCTTCTTCCTCATCCTCCTCGTCCTCATACAGCGTGTCGAACCTCTCCGTCATTGACGAAAAGACGGACATGTCCTCGCCGCCCACAGACCTTCTTGTCAGAGACTTCGGTTGGCCGTCAGTTTCTCCTCGCTACCACGGCGACCACACCCAGGAAAGCAACCCCGACTGGGACCACGACCCGCTCGAATGCGAAAAGGCAAAGGCCGAGGCCTTTGAGAAGATGGAGAGGAGCTACGCTCTGTACATGGCCAATCTTGGAAAACGGCCGCCTGTGCAGAAGAAGAAGGCTGTTTGGGCTCGATTCCTGCCTTGGGTGCGTTAAAGACTCACTTTACTCGACTATCCCATTGCCTGCGTGCAAACAACACCAATGCGAGGCTTTACAGAGACATGGGGTCGCTGCGACAAACTCCCCACAGCGCCTATTCGCAACATAGCTTCGACGACCTGGATACCCGTTTGACCTTTGAAAACAATTTTTCCCAAGATACCCATTGCTACGAAAAAGAAAGAAATAAAACGTCCGACTATTGGATCCAGGACAGAAAGGAAGCATTGCCGACGCACACCCTGGTCCCACGCATGGGCCAGAGGCTGCACGGAGTCTAGATCTGGCCTGCCGAGCCATGGCGACGAGGGACGGTGCGGGGCTCTCGAGGCCACCTTGCTCCGTATACTGCACGCAATCTTTGATACCCGTTTCATTGTTTCTTTTGTCACAAAAGCCCTGCGCTTTACATACTACACGATCTCGTCAGCATATACCCTCTGTATACCCAGTTTAGATTCTTCTGTTACGCTCGAGCGATATAATACTACTAATACATCGACCATCTTCATCCCGCCCCTTGGCTTCTCTGCCGTGCTCGGTTTCAGGGTCGTGATTGCGCGCCGCGGGGTTGTTTCTACTTGGTTATCGGGAATGGTCACCCTCACTCCACTGTCGTGCAGCGGTAGACAGTTCCCGACCGTTGCACGAGGCAGACATATCGATATGTCTCCACTGCACAACGTGTCGGAATTTTTTAACCTTGCCTTGTCTCTGTCGGTGCTGCCCACTGTCCCTTTGCTCTTTCCATTTCCCCTTCGCCAACAGCTGATTCCCACGCTCACGCTGCATACGTAACCCTATCTCAAGCATACCCATCTCCTTGTCCTTGAACTGCATTCACCATCATGGGCTCAATGCCAGAGAAAACCATGCGTGCGCAACAGTACGATGCGCGAGACAACAAACTTCACCTGAACGAGGTGCCCATCCCAACACCGCGCGAACACGAGGTCCTAGTCAAGATGGGCTGCGCATCGCTCTGCCACACCGATGTCATGCTCTTCGAGTCTAATGAGCAAGGCCTTATTCTCGGCAAGAACCCCGTCACCATTGGCCACGAGGGAACCGGCAGAGTAGTGTCGACCGGCTCGGGCGAGGTAGCTAGGCAGTTCAAGGAGGGCGATCCTGTAGGCTTCCTCTGCGCAGTCGACTGCTGCTTTGAATGCTACACGTGCAAGAATGTGCACAACGCGTGGTGCGCGACCGGGCAGACAAAGATACAAGGATTCAGCGCGGACGGATATTTCGCCGAGTACGCTGTCGTGGATGCCAGGGAGGTCATTATATTACCCGAGAACCGTCAGTAACACCGGATTCGAAGCGAGCATTCATGGTATGCTAATTATACTGTTCCAGTGGACCCCAAATTCTCTGCACCCCTCTTCTGCGCAGGTGTGACGGCCTATCATGGTATCGCAGACTGCCAGCTACCCGCCGGCTCCTGGCTCGCGGTCATCGGATGCGGTGGTCTCGGCCATATGGGTATTCAATATTCCAAAGCCATGGGCCACAAAGTCATCGCCATCGACATCACGGACGCCGCGATAGAGGAAGCCAAGTCCTGTGGCGCGGACTATACCTTCAACTCCTTGACCGACAAGGACTACAAGAAGAAGATTGTAGAGCTAACTGGGGGCGGCGTTCACGCAGCCGTCAATTTCACAGCGTCCAAGAAGTCTTATGACGATTGTCCGGCGATTGTCAAGCCTGGCCAGGGTTTGATTATGGTTGTGGGTATTCCGCAGCAGCCGCTTGAGTTTAATGGATTGGATATTGCTTTGGGCAGGTATCAAGTCAAGGGGGCGAGTAACGGGAGTAAGCAAGCACTCTATGCAGACAAGGCATTGAAACTGACCAGTTTTAGCATGCTACAATATGGGGGAGGCGATTGAGTTCTCGGCGAAACACAACATCAAGCCGCATATGACCGCCTTCAAGCTTGAGGAGGTGCCGAAGATGGTCGAGCTGATGAATACGCATAAAGCACAGGGACGGATGGGAGTGGTGTTTGATTGAGGAGGTGTCAACTGTACACATGGAATGCGGAATTCAAACTGGACTACAAAGACAATGTAAGGTTACTACAACTACAGTGAGTGTTCTGAGCAGTGTCTATTTGAATTTCCGCTTTCTGAATCCAAAGTCGAATTTCCCAAAATCATATTACATGATGATGATGTTCAAAGTCTTTTAAAAAGTCGACACGATCCATACACGACTGTTGTGCCAGATAGGGCACGAAACGAGATTTCTATACATTCTCCTACACGAGCACTCAAAAACATGCAATACTGCTGGATAAAAGAGAGAGTCGAGGGTCATGTCACTACGCAAACGCAATCTTAGCTCGAAACCGTGGTTCAAATCGGGAAGAAAGTACTTAAACACCCCTCTGCTCTATGTGTTCTTTATCTTCTCCCCTAACAGTCACTTGGACACTTTACCCAAAAGAAAACAAACAACGAAATACCAATGGGCAGACCTAAGACGAGGGAGATGACCTCAATGTCTTTGTTTCCAGCTTTTCCAAGGTTTACTTGAAACCTTCCACACGTCTGGCGCTTTTTCCAATTTGAACGAGAGAACAATAGGTTCATATTCAAGGACTGAAAGATTCAAATTCTACAGGATCGACTCGCATGTTTGCAGAAGGGAAGATCAAATCATCATATGAGATTGTTGATAGAAGCAATCGCCGTGGAGTAACTCTGACATTCCGTCACATTCTTCTAAAAATTAGTTGGTGGAAGCCAATGTTCTTTTTTAGGAAATGCGTACATTAACCGCGATCGACAAGTCTTTTGGACGGATATCCAAGCATAAGTCCGTCACTTTACCCTAGAAAAGCATCATCTATATAGTAAAACCTCTATCCTGCCTTGTTATCTTCTCTTCCTATCACCAACATTCAAAACGATATCCTCTAAAAAAAAAAACCTTCAAGCATATGGACTTTGTCTATTCTCTCAGCATAAATCTCGCAATAAAGGTCGCATGCGTTCAAGAACGCTCTCATCGACGGTGCTATACTTTATCAGTCTCAAAACGTTCTTGTGCTACTACATGCGTCATCGACTATACAAAACAAAAAGTCAATGCAAATGTGCTTCAACCACATGCCAAAAGTCTACATGCGACGCTCCAATACTTGGTATTGCATAAAATCAAAAAGAGCACCCAAAATTCTGTCCTCACTCCGTACGTGCATCGCGTCTGAATTATGTCTTAGGTAGCAGTCTGCCTACGGAACGGCCGATTGAGTGCAGTAGAGACGAATTCTTATCCAAAATTGTGGTGATGATGATCATTATCTATGGTCTGTCATTGATATTGCACCTCCTCGTGCTGCTGTCGCTCCACGTGTCTTGATGCCTGTATCGTACACGGCTCTACTCGTTTGCTCCCCCCAGCCTCCAGCCTCGCCGGTGCTATCCCCTCTATGCCACTCCCTTAGACAATAGTCTCAAGCTCCCTCGCGTATCCTAGAGTGTTCTCAATGACCTGATCGCTGGTAACCAAAATATCTCTGCTCATATGCTCGTCCTCCTGCTGGGGGAAGTATATCCGCCCGTCCTTGACAACCCAACCGCACTCGTTCGCAAAGTTGACAACGCTGCCTTCCGAGTCGAGGAAGAGGAGGGATTTGGCGTCGGAGATGGGAATGGAGGGGTATGCGCGCTCACTGCACGACGCGATTTCCTTGCGGATAGTGCCGATGAGAATCTGAAAGCGTGTTAGCAAAATGATCCAAGCCCCATGATAAACAGAGACGGCAGCGACGTACCTCTGTAAACAGAGCAAACTCCTCGCCAGGCACCCTCTCGCTCTTCGTCTCCACCCACACCTTGTCGTAGCTTCCCTCCATGAGCGCCTGCTCCAGTCTTATCGGATACTGAATAAACTGATCAGCCTCGAGCTTCGCGCCTGCCTGTGCAGCCGCCACCTCGAGCGTCTCGAGCAGCGTGTGGAAGCCCGCGTAGTCGCCCTCGCTCAGCAGCAGCAACAGGTAGAGACCCGTGACCTTGCTGGAATTGCTGCCATCCTTGGGTAGCGTGGAATCTGGCAGCGAGTAGAAGGGCTGCAGCTGCTGGAAGTAACGGGTAAAGGACTCGGTGTCTTTGAGGCGGATGGAGATGATGGCGCCCAGCTCGAGCGTCTCGCGTGCGAGCTGCAGATGTTTCCGTGGCGTCTTTTCTTGTGGGATGAGGGCGTTGAGGTTGAGGAGGGCTATCTTGGCCTTGCCTAGTAATGAGGTCGACTGCTGGTAGTTGTGCGACTTGAGCGTCTGGTGGAGCTGCTGGAGCACCGTGGAGAGTTCCCTTTCAGCCATGGCGTGCGGTGGTTCGGGCTGGGTAGTGCAGGTCGACGATATGGAGATTGGACGAGGGGGGTGAGCGGGCCGGATTCGTGATGTGGTTGCGGTGTTTGTTGCGGCGGGTGGAAGCTTCGGTGGTATACGGCGGGAGACTGTCGGCGTCGGAGGTGCTGGGCTTAGCGTGCTCCCCGACCGCCACGCCGCGTCATATCCGCCCTCAAACGTTCTATAGCGAATATATGCCATTGATTTCACTTCGTCCCAAACACACTGAAGGGACTCATGAGGGCAAATGCACTGTTGAAATTGTTTTACAGATATAATAAGCCTGACCATCTCACGCGGACCAGGCACCAATACCTGCAGATGACCTATGCGGTCACATTGTCTCAGCCGTGGGAATGTCCCTACTGGCAACTGGTTCGCTTTCGCATTGGTCTGCTCTTGTTTGCGATACTGCAGCTGACATCTCGTCTTGAACGCATATATAATCTGCCCTACATGACCGGTTGGGTAGTCAGCACGCCACGCCTTACCGCGTGTAACAGCAGAGATTACTTTTGTGGAAATCTTCTACCCTGAGTACGGTACCAGAGCAAATCAACGTGCCCATGCTTTGACCGGTCCATAGTTCCAACATATTACTGATGTCTAGGCATGAGTTCACTCGATCACGTCATCTCTCCTTATCTCCTCCGTCCAAACTTGCCCTTCGCACCAGTCCCTGCTTTGCCTTTGATGTTGAGTCTCCGGTAGTTTGCATTTGCCGTGGCTTTGATCTTGCGGGCCGCCGTCTTGAGGACACCCTCTTTGACAGGCTTCTCCTTTGCTTGCTCTGCCTTCTTTGCCGGCGCTTTTCGTCTCGGGGTATGTGAAGCGTCGCTCGCGTAGTCAGCGTCCCCGTCCAAGTCTGAGCCAAACTCATCTTCTAGAACCGCTGGCACTTGAGTTTCTGGCACCCCTGCTTGTTCTCCTTCTGGCTCGTCGTCTGTCTGTTGTGCTGGCGTTGGTTTGGGCTTTACTATGTTTGGGCGCACTGAAACTGTTAGTCATGTAGCCCGTTTGATGAATGCAGGATATCTTACTTGTGACACGCCGCGTCTGCCTCTTCAACCCCTTCTTTTTCCAGACCCTTCGTGGCTTGCCGTCAGGACCGAGTTCTGGTTCTTCCTCACTGTCTTCGTCAGACTCAAGACCCCGGTCTGGTCCCAGGGGCATAGCCGCTTGGCTATCTTGTATCAATATCTGTGGCGCTCTGGGTTTCCTTGGAACGGCGATGCCTTCTTCCTCCATTTCCAGTTCGCGCATAATGTCGGCCTCTTCATCAAGTTTGTCGTCCTCGTCTTTCCTCATTGCTTGTATCATCGAACTCAGGCTACGCCCAAGTCCGCGTCGCATCCAAGGTGCTGGTCGTGATATTGGCTCGTCCTCTTCATCAATAGCACTGAGTGCATTGTCTCTCCTCAGGAACGCAGGTGTAGCCAGGCCTCGAGTCGTAGATGACGGCGTGCCCTCCTCGTCTAACCTTCTCTTTTTCGGTGTTACGAATTGGTTCAGAAGAAATCGCTTCCCCGCTGACAGTGGTGTCCGCTCTCCCCTTGCTCTTGACTCTAGTGACGTCTCGCTTGCCGCATCTTGAAGTCGCCTACTCGGAGTTTGCGGCACGTTCAACCCTACGTCTCCTAACACAGTCCTCGGTTTGCTCGGGGTGCCAGACGGGAGCATGTCGAAGAGACCTAGAACTATTCCGTCGCGCTGAGGCGTAGGCCCTATGACGGTGGGCCCTTGTGGAGAGAGAAGCTCATCTGTTACATCTACGTTCTCTCCTGCATCGCCATCTTCTCGTTTTCTCTTCATCGGCGTAGACACGGTGGGCTTGGGTGCGGCTTTTGGTGTGCGTTCGACATCGAGGCTCGTCGTCCGGCTTGGGGCTCGCTTCGAGGGGGTCTGCGGCGCTGCCCTGCTTGACAATCGTACTCGTAGCTTGTTGTACTCTTTGTACATTTGTGCTGCATATGTTCAGCATGACTGTAGCGAGGCCGGAACTGTTCTGTACGTACAGATCGCCGCATTGGCCTTGATATCATCGCGTCCCGCCTTTCGGCCGTTGTTCTCTGCCGAGAACTTCTTTTCCCAGGCCTTCAATTCATGCCGTAGCTCCGTGCAGCGCTGTTCAATCTCGTCGTTACTCATGGCGTCTTGTGTGGAAGGGAGAGTCGTGTATGGGTGAAAACGGTCCGAAGCGGGTGGAATTGACATCAATATCCCAAATCGCGGTACGCGTTACGTGCACGCGACAAAACGCCACTAGCAGGGTACATCAGCCTTATCGGCTCCACATCACAAGCACATGATTCCCAAGCTTTTAATTGGCGAACATGACGCATCAGATATATTCTACAAAATACTATTCAAAACTCCCCGCTCGCGCGCTTGAGAGCTCGAACATCATGTCGCTGATGCACAAAGGAAAGCCGGACCAAAAACGTGGGGGAATCTAGTAGTGAACAGCCTTGTCGTAGGTGGCCATAGCAGCCTCCTTGAACGCCTCAGCAAGCGTAGGATGAGCGTGACATGTTCGGGCAACATCTGCAATGCCGTTAGTATCTTGTCACGAAACGAGGAATTGCATTTCGACTTACCCTCTGAGCTGGCACCGTATTCGAGAGCAAGGGTACCCTCAGCAATCATCTCGCCGGCGTTAGCTCCAATGATGTGGATACCCAATATCCGGTCGGTCTGAGCATCTGCGAGGAACTTGACAAAACCCTCCGTGTCGAGGTTGGTCTTGGCTCTTGAGTTGGCGGAGAAGGGGAAGTTTCCGGTCCTGTATTTGACACCAGCCTCCTTGAGTTCCTGTTCGCTTTGACCAACCCAGGCGACTTCAGGATGAGTGTACATGACGGAAGGAATGGCGCCGTAGTTGACGTGACCGTGACCCTTGTGGATGTATTCAATGGCAGCGACAGCCTCCTCCTCGGCCTTGTGGGCAAGCATAGGTCCGAACGTGCAGTCTCCGATAGCGCGGATGTGGGGAATCTTGGTGCGGTACTCCTGGTCGATGATCAAGCGGCCCCTGTCGTCGGTCTCAAGGTTGATGTTGTCCAGACCAAGACCAGATGTGTACGGGCGACGACCGATGGCGACGAGAACGACGTCAGCGTCGAGCTGTGACTGTTAGCGGTGCTTCTGGGTCGAGGTGTCTACGCTGAACTTACGCTCTCCTCCTTGCCACCCTTGGCGGCTTCAACGCTGACCTTGACGCCAGCATCGTGAACCTCACCTGCGGTAACCTTGGTGTTGAGCTTGAACTTCAGACCCTGCTTTTGGAGGATCTTCTGCGTCTGCTTGGCGATCTCATTGTCCATACCGGGGCCACCAATTTGACCCAAGAACTCGACAACAGTGACCTCGGAACCGAGACGCGACCATACGGAGGCCTGTAAATCGTTAGAAACGCCTTGCCAATTAAAAAAAATGTTCCTACCATCTCAAGTCCAATGATACCACCGCCAATGACGGTCATCTTCTTTGGCACTTCCTGGAGCGCAATAGCGCCAGTGCTTGTGATGACCTTCTGCTCGTCGATGGTCAAGCCGGGGAAGGGTGTGGCCTCAGAGCCGGTGGCAATGAGAATGTTCTTGCCGCGGACGGTGGTCTCGCCACCCTCGACCAGGTTGACAGCAATAGTGTGTTCGTCCTGGAACGCACCAGTTCCCTTGATGTACTCGACGTTGTTCTTCTTGAAAAGGAACTCGATTCCCTTGGTGAGGCCAGCCACGGAGGTGTCCTTTGCCTTCATCATGGCGGGAAGGTTGAGCTTGACATCGTTGACTTCGATACCGCGGCCTTTTGTGTCGTGGAGGATCTGGTGGTAAAGATGCGAGTTGTTGAGGAGCGATTTGGAGGGAATGCAGCCGACGTTCAGGCAAGTTCCACCGAGGGAGCCACGCTTCTCGATACAGGTGACCTGTCGCAGTGGGTTAGCTCTCTGAGGCTTGAATTCTCCACGTCCTTGTCCCGCTAACCTTCATGCCCGCCTGTCCCGCCTTGATGGCTGCGACGTAGCCTGCGACACCACCACCGATGATGACTAGGTCCTTCTCCTCTGTCCAGCAATCAGCAAACATGCCCATACAAGTCTTGACGGCAATGCGACTCACCAGCTTCCGACGCATAGCCTCGTCGTAACCGGGTCTGGAAGTAGATGTTGGAGGCGCAAAATGTCTTTTGGGAGACGGGCCGCGCCGCCCTCTGCATGGCGCGGGGAGCCAGTGAACGGAACATGGTGGAGACTGCCGAAGAATCGCTACCAAGAGAAGCCGTAAAGTGTACGGCGGGGATGACAGGCGTCAATGGATGGGGCGTAGAGTGGGAGATGTGGTTGAGCTTTTTGCGGAGCTTCGGCCGGGAAGGCCTATGCGGCTTCCGTAGGGTCAAGTGGCGCCAAGCTGACAAAGTGCCTCACATCGACTCCGTAACATCTTCGTCCAAGTGTCGCGGCAAACTGGGTTTCGCATTACTACACAAGGCAAACAGAGGGTATTCTGGCGATATCTGATGCTGGATAATCTATTCCTTTCCGTCCCTCAGTCTTCCTGCAGAGTCGTCGTGGCCAGCACTTTCGTCAACATGTCCATTATCGACTTGCAAGCCCACCGCACGCTTTCTTTTTCCGCCTGCTCGACAATCTCCGTCTTGCTAACAGCCTTTTTCAGGAAGAACTGCAGCCCAGCAATCATCTCAGGAGCCTGGTCTACCTCCACAAACACCTCGTGCACTGCCCGCTCATCTCGTTTGTCCTTTGATCTCGATGACTTTAGCGATTCCAGGATTGTAGTGACTAACAGAACCTCGACAAAAGTCCTGGTTTTGGGCTGCAGATACGGGAAGTTGAGATTCTTGAGTGCAGTGATGGGCAAAGCTTTTCGTCCAATTAGTGTGCCGTACAGTTTGGCTTGGTTGACCAGTTTTCGAAGAGATGTGTCGCCACCAGCCTCGTCGTCGTCGTCAGAGTCAGAGTCGTCTGCACCGTCTTGCTTTTCTCCCAGGCTCTTGAATATATCCCAGAGCGCAAATTGGAAACTCTTCCGTGTCTTGTGGTCTGAACAGATCTTGCGGGCAAGGACGGTGTAGTATGGGTTGTACGTCTTTTCAGCGCCTGCGCAGTGAACAATGACTCGTGGAATCTCTGCCTCTTGGGATCTTTTGAGGTTGAGCTTGTTCAATCGTATCTGTGCGTCTTTGAAGTCGCTCGCAGACATGATTGAGACGAAAATGGCGCGCCGAATGTCTGTGTTCATGCGATGTTCACGAGCAAGCTGCACGAGATCGACTTCGCTGTCTTCGTCCTCAATGTCGATTTTTGCTGTAGTCTTGCCAGCTTCTTTTGGCTTCTCGGGCTGTTCTTCATTGCCTGGCTCATTCCGCCAACTCGCTCCTACCAGCCACCATTTTCCTCTCTTCTCCGTGTCTTTGATATCCTTCAGGCCAACGCGTAGCGGCTCGGTTGCTTTGAGGTTCCTTGAGTTCAGGGTCCCCAACTGCTTCTTCATGCGGATCGTATGCTCTCGGGAAATTGCAGAGGAAGCTATGCCAGTCTTCATCTTGTTGTTTTTGAGATCGTTGATTGTCTCGATCATGAACTTTGTTCGAACGGGCAGGTTGCTCTGTCCAACTTTTGCCACAGACTTTTGCAGTAAAACAACAATATCTTTGAGCGAAGTTGGGTCATCCTGTCGTAGTTGTGGGCCAGCTGCTCTGACGATTCTCAACAAGAGTTCAGTGTTGATCTCCGTGAGCTCGTCAAGGAAAAACCGGATGTAGTCGAAAACGATGTTGCTGCCGATGACTTGAAAAGTGTACAACTCTGCTACCAAGGAGATCAAATTTGACGTCTGTTTTCCATTGCCGTCTTTGTTGGCCTGATAGTGCTGGTCAAATTCTGCAACGATGCGTTCCACTATTTGCGCACCAAAGTCAGGCCCAATAACCTTGTACACGGCAGCGATGAAACCAGCGTGCAAGTTCACAAAGGTATCCAGGAGGGCTGTTGGGTCCGACAACATGCTAGCCAGTAGGTCGACCAGTGTGTTGTTTACGTAGCCTCGAGGGTTGTTTTGATATATGTTCTCGATGTCGCGTAGGATTGACAATATGTTGGCTTCTGAGAGCCTGTTGAAGAGACCTTGGATTTGTCTCTTCAGACGCAGCAAAGCCTCTGTATCTGACGAGGGTGGTGCTCTCAGCGCAGGCGGTATGTATTTGGTTGGTTGAGCATTGGGCGCTGCAGGAGCGACGTATGGATTCTCTCGTACGCGCGGTCGTTCTGGCTCCGAGTCCTCCTCCACGTCGTCGTCCTCTTCAGAGCCAAAGCCGTCATCAGAGCCATCCTCTGTCTCGTCATCCTCATCGAAGCCCGCCTCTTCCATGTCTAGGTCCTCGTCGTCTGATCCAGAACCTTCTGACTCGCTGTCTTCTTCCGCGCTTGACTCCTGACCCAGAGCTTTCCGCCTCTTGCTTGCGAGCCAATCACTGTCCTCATCCCTCTTCCTCTTTGTAGGTTGTACACCTTCTTCGTCGCTAAAGTCTCCGAGGTCGCCAAATATGTCGTCCAGGCCATCGTCTGCCCCCTTGGATCTCTTCTTGCTCTTTACACCCAGCTTCTTCTCCAACTTGGCAATCTCGGCATCGTCTTGCGCCAATTTGTCCCGAGCAGCGCGCGATAATTTGGCAGGCGGTGGTGACGCTTCTTCGGACTGAGGCGGTTTCGCCTTGAGAATGCTTTCAAGCGGTTTCGTCGATTCCTTTGCAGCGACTGGGGGTGGTGTAGCGTCGGATTCGATATTGTCCCAATCTATTTCCTCTTCGTCGTCGTCATCGTCGTCGTCGGCTTCACGGCGTGGTCCGCGGCCATTGTGTGGATGCGATGGCGCTGGCCGTCTGACCTGCTTGTTCTGCCGTTTCTTCTCTACGCGATCAGCCTTGCGCCGGTCTTTGCGATTCGGCGGCCCATTGCGCGGGCCGTTTCGTCGCTTGGTGTTGGCTGGATCTGGTGGCGTTAGTAACAAAACATGGGCAGAGCATGTCGAACACACCTCCAAGCTGGTTTCGCAGCTCGACGGGCAGTTTGGGCCCTCCAAAGGTTGGGCGCATGTTGAGATGGTCGAGACGTTAGGGTCGCAAAAAAGTTGGACGAGTCGGAGTTTGGGTGAGAGATTTCCCCGCGTACTCCGCTCCACGCCACGGCCGCGGGCATCCCACCATGCAACCTACCACATGGCGCGCATAATATAGCACTCGACTTTCACAATGGGGCGCGACCACCTAACCAACGACGAGGTACGACATGTTATTCTGCCAAGTGCTCCCCAAACGCTGACCCGGCCAGTTCTTCACTCGGCTCGCCAATCTCTTCGAGTACACGCGCACCAAAGGCCACGGCAGCGTCTACCTAGTCCAGAAGCGCATGACTTTCGACACGTCTGCTGCACCGCCCCCAGCCAGCAAAGTCGCCGACGACCCGTTATGGGACACACATCCTGAGGAGCCATTGCCTGTCTTGATCCGCGCACACAACAACAAGAGCAGCAAGAAGGCGGGAACCGACCGAGAAGATATCCCTAAAATCGAGTTGAGCACCGTCGTCAAGCCAGATGACTTGGATGGCTTCTATGCGCGGTATGCTGAAGCTTGCAAGGCTGGCATGAGCGGACTGAAGAAGCGAGATAAGAAGAAGGCCAAGAAGACGAAGAAAAAGAAGAAGGGCGAGACCAAGGTGTGAGAGCAGTCAGGCACTACGATATATCAGACGCGCAATGAGCACCTCGGTGTTACAGAAGCATCGGTTGATTGATCTTGAGGGCTTGCGCGAACAGCACCACGAGCATGCCACTGGAAGAGGCTGCCGGGACAGGTCATGAGGATGGCTTAGCTGAAGAGATTCAGCAGAACGTGGCTTCCCAAGCGCCAGAGACCCTAATGGAGTAGAGCACACCAGAAGACGTCACTCAATAATACCTATGCTCTACTGTCTCCATGTCTGCCCTTATTGTTTCTCATCTTTTTCTCTGAATATCTTCGTGCTCAGAGGCAGTGGTTGTCCCATCCATATCGCTCTTTGGGTGTGGTCTCTCAACTCGTCACCAGTATTCGGATGGATCAAAACAGACAACGGCCCCCTGTTGATGAGAAGCCAGGGAATGAAAGCACCAAATTGTTCTGTTCCTTGCCAGTAAAGGTCTCAGCCCAGACAGTCGTCATACACACCAGGTGTGAATATGTTCACCTCAAACATGGCAATAGGATGAGGGCCAATAGGTCGATCCCATACTCGGTAGATGCGCAGCTCAGGGACTTGTGTTTGGTCAGCGTATAAGCAAGTTGAATGTCTGAATCCCGTGCTCACATTCTCGACGTACTCGCTCCCACAGCTCAGTGGCGAACTTGACCTCTTCTTTATCGGACTGCAGAAAGTAAATATGGGCGCTGGTCACTGTCAGATGTATCAGAAACCAACTGGCCTCGTTGACACTTACTCGAAGCCTCCACGAATGCCGTTGTCTATAGGAGCTACGAAAGATGTATACGCCTCGCTCTTGGTCTCGGCTGGTGGGTTCGGATATGACTTCCCGTCTGCAGCCTTTTCGCTGTAGATTGCAAGTCGTGGTCTCAACCACAAATGTCATTATGGTCGACATGTCGAGGGAAAGCATACTTTGGTAGTGGCTCGAGGCCTTCATAGCCCTTTAGAGGGGAATCATACTTGTAGAGATTTGGATCCGCCATTGTTTAGTCGAAAACTATGAAAGACAACACAAGCGATCTCGCCTGTGCACCAAGTAACCATCAGATATGACGTGATAAAGAACAGTATGCATTGGAGGTTAGTCTGTTTGTCAGCGCGGAATTAGAACAACCTCGGCTTGCAATACCCTAATGCAGTCGTTTCGTATCCGGACACATTTATTAAGTCTGAATTAGGTCACCAGATATAAGTTTCAAAAGTTAGGACGATGGCGTGAGATGAGCGAGCTGTCGGCTTGTGCCGAAGCGTCATGTCCTATCCAAGCAGCAAGTCGTCACGATTGGAGATTTATTCCCTAAGCCGAACAGATAGGCGAACTTTGTGTGTGAAATTTTACATACATGGCATTGATATGACACTTCACCGCCAGATAAGGAGGCGGAACTGGGAGTGTGAGTCTTATCGATACATTGGAGCGCTTCACATGGGCGC
This sequence comes from Alternaria solani, assembly GCA_002952155.1. Classification (NCBI taxonomy): domain Eukaryota; kingdom Fungi; phylum Ascomycota; class Dothideomycetes; order Pleosporales; family Pleosporaceae; genus Alternaria; species Alternaria solani. The sequence continues at coordinate 914,612 of CP022031.1, read as the reverse complement.
GCACGGAGCATTGTTGGAGGGGTTCTTGACTCACCCCGCGAACCACTCAAGATATTTCGGAGCGTGACAACGACGCATTGAACACGCCCCAAGTCTGCACATACCGCAATCATGGCCGATGCTACCTACTACATCGATGAAGATGTCGGTCACGATATCCCAGAACAAACCGGCGACGAGTCGCTTCCCTACAAGTCACTCGGATACGCTGTCCTCACCCGCGGCGAGACGGCAAAGTTCCTGACACGCAAGAGCGTCACCGGCGAGGTCGCAGAGGGCGCGGATGCGGCATCGAGGCTAGAGTGGAAGGAGGCAGCAAAGTCGGCCATGAAAAAGGCAGTCAACTACGCCAAAACACAGAAGAAGAAGCAGGAGAAGGACCAGCAACTACTTGCGCAGCGCATGAAGGAGGAGCACGATCGCAACAAGGTGCTGGACGAAGCAAAGAAGATTGTCTTGGAAGAGGACAAGAGCTTGCCAGCGCCCATCAGGATCAAGCTCGACGACACCGACGCGAACAAGATTACACTGGGAGATGGCAAGGACACCAAAGGCACACGCGTACGCGTCTTCGGCCGTGTCCATCGCGAACGGAGACAAAAGGATGTCATGTTCGTTACACTGAGAGACGGCTACGGCCAGATGCAGCTCATCTTCACCGGCAAACTGGCAAAGACATACGACGCCCTTACCTTGACCCGCGAGACCAGCATGGAGGTTTTCGGAGAGCTGCGGAAGATCCCCGAGGGCGCACACGCTCCCAACAACCGTGAACTGCACGTCGACTACTACAAGATCCACGACGGATGGAAGGCTGCTGGTGGCGACGATGCCATCACCAACAGGGTTTCAAAGGACACCGAGCACGCGACACTATTGGACCTGCGACATCTCACCATGCGCGGAGAGACTGCGTCCAAGGTCTTGATTGTCCGCGACGCTGTCGAGTTTGCATTCAACCAGGTCTACAAGGAACTCCGCCTCCGCAAGGTCAGCCCGCCAGCGCTCGTCCAAACCCAGGTCGAGGGTGGTTCTACGCTTTTCAAGTTTGGCTACTACAACGAGGAAGCCTACCTCACCCAGTCATCTCAGCTCTACCTCGAGACTTGTCTACCATCCATGGGCGACGTCTACTGTATCGAGAAGTCTTTCCGTGCAGAGAAGTCGCTGACACGTCGCCATCTAGCCGAGTACACGCACATCGAAGCGGAGCTCGACTACATCAACTTTGACGATCTACTGAATCATCTGGAGGAGGTCATGTGCCGTGTTCTTGAACTCACCATGGCCGATCCTGTCATCAAGCAGTACATCATGGACCTCAACCCCGAGTTCCAACTACCAGAGCGACCTTTCAAGCGCATGAAGTACCAAGACGCCATCGACTGGCTCGTCGAGCACAACATCCCCAACGAAGAGGGCGAGCCGCACAAGTTTGGTGACGATATCGCCGAGGCTGCTGAGCGTCGCATGACAGACATCATCAACAAGCCCATTTTCCTGACTCACTTCCCAGCTGAGATCAAGGCCTTCTACATGCTAAAGGACAAGGACGATGCCAGGGTTACCGAGAGTGTAGATTGCTTGATGCCCGGCGTCGGTGAAATCGTCGGTGGTAGCATGAGGATGGACAACTTTGACGAGCTCATGGCTGCATACGGAAGGGAAGGTATCGATCCTGCGGCGTACTACTGGTACACCGACCAGAGGAAGTAAGTCAACCACGATACTTGTTCCATCAGTCCATCATGCCTTACTAACACAACTCCAGGTACGGTTCTTCTCCCCACGGCGGTTACGGTCTTGGTCTCGAGCGCTTCCTTGCCTGGCTCTGCAAGCAGCACACCGTCCGCGACTGCTGCCTGTACCCCCGCTACTTTGGTCGCTGCAAGCCTTGAGCGCCAGCCCCACACCTTTTGTCTTTACGTGACGTTGTCCCCTAGCTCTTGCTACAATACGAGATAAAACACGACTTGATTCGCGTGACGCGATTTCAGAATAGTCAAGCTACCGATTTGCCAGTAGTACACATGATCTTGTTGCCGCACTAGGCTGAGATGGCCGGACGAATCGTAGAATAAATCATACCCAACCAACATGTTCAAATCCTCTTGCTCCTGTCTTCCGCTTCCGGTCAAGAACCGCATCGTCTTGTCAATGTGCGAAGAAATCTGTTATTTCTACAGTATACTTGGCAAGACGTGCCCTCAACGAAGCCGCTGTATCTCGTGGTCTTGCGTCTCTATACGATACAATATGGTGTACACATTTGTCAGCAGTATTCGTTACTCCTTAGCAAATCCGAGCTTCGCCGGGTTCATGAAGCGGGGTTGACATGGATTGATTACAACCGTCACAATGGTTTGCTTATCGTGAGATGTGCGCAACATGTCTGACATGGTGGGACCTTACGAATCTCAGCCAGCCAGAAACACAACACTTTTGATGATTGGGTTACGATTTTGCTTTTCACACAAGAGCCATTCGGGGAAACAAAGGGTCAGAGACACCGTAGACTTCTTGTTTGTCGCCTATGTAAAACTACATGTCTGCCTAATATATGCATCGTAAGATTCTCCAGGAGAGCAGCGAATCGATATGCAAGCCGCGTGAAACCTGCGTCCCAAACTAGGTGGGAAGTAAGTTTGCGCTTGTCCCTCACCCATAGAGCTCCATAGAGCTCTCCAGAAACGCCTTGGAAAAGAACAAGAGCTCATCACCAAGAGCTAGCAATGTACAAAAAGTACCCGATTCAAACTCCTCGCTATGCAGTTGTGGTACAGCGAAAGAAATGCCCTGTCAAAAGCGCAGGGAGTTTGCAAGATATAGCTGTTTGTACTGGAAAAACGTATGGGGCAAAACGGGCGTGCAATATACGCATCGTGTGCAAAAGGACCCACCAAAACAAGGATGCGGAGGGTGAGTGAGCTTTTTCAAAAGAGACAAAAATCGTTGACGTGTCGGGCAAAGGACCGTGCCGCGCGTCCGTGAGCGAACAAGTGTCATAATCGAGTATGGAGATTAGACATGCGGAACTGAGCATTCCAACGCCTCGCCATAGCCTGTCTTGAAACTATGCATTACCTTGACGAAGATAGCTTGGGACAATCTGACGTAAAAAGGTGACGTGGGGGCCCAGATGCGTCCATGTTGTGCGGTGGCGTCGCGGTGAAGAAGCTAAATGATTAGGTTCAGCTCCGGTGTACTCGAGGAGCATTCAAGCTCTCAGTCGACGCTGAATGAGCTTCTGCAGCATCTCCAATTGCTCGCGTTCGTCTACTGAGGGCGGCGGCGGATCTGCGTTAGACATGGCTGAGGAGACAGCCGGGGGAGCTTCGGACTGTTTCACATGGATTAGCGCCGATGATCAAAACAAGGCCGGTGGGCTACAGGCAGTCTTACAGTGAGACCGAGGATGAGCGCATGCACTTTGCCCTCACCCAGGTTTGTTTCTGGCGTTTTGTTTGCCAACTGTGCCAGAGCCAGGGCTGCTTGCTGCTGTGGGAACGGATGCGCGATGAAATTTTGCATCGACGCTCTGCGCCGTGATGCAGCGTCTGCAGCGTGTCGGGCTTCGGACCTCTTCCCTACACGGCCACTACGGAGCATTAGTGACGGGTGTTATGAGTTGCTGATGCGACTGTACATACCTCTTGACCTTGGTGACGAAGTCAAGGATGAGTCCCTTCTCCGGAACACGGAAGATCTTGGAGTTGACATCTTTGGGATCGTTATCGCCGAACACATAATTGCCTTCGCCATCAGTATCGTCGTCAGGATCGTTCGTGATATCAATCAAGCCGTTGTTGCGCATGCCACGCGAAAATGTTGGCTCAACGTATTCGGGTTGCTTGCGCACTCGGACTCTACGTGGCACCCGAGCTACCGGCGCGCCATCGGCCATCTCGGAATCCCCATCTTTGGAACTCAAATCATTCTGCAGCAGAAGACCGCTGCGAAGGTCATGCTCGATATGTCGAGGACATCTCCAAGCATCTCGCTGAGATGCCTCGAGGCTGATGTGTGGCGGGTTAGCGAGAGGTGGGTCGACGCAGTCCAAGTGCCAATACGCGTGGCAAAAGTCACACTTGAGCATTTGGCGCTTGTTACCACTCGACACTCCGCACTGTGTGCATAAGATGACTTTTTGATCAGCATCGATGAGCTTGGTGTACTCAGGTCTCTGGTAGCCATAGCCACTGTTCTTCGCCCTGTTGCGATGTTAGTGCCAAATCACGCGACGAAACGCGTCACACTCACAGTGGAAACTTCTTGACTTCCTCAGAGTACGAGCCATCAGGACGTGCCGAAACACCCTCAAAGTTATTTTGGATGTCCAAAGGCAGAGCAAACGCGCGAGGGTTGGTACGCTCGAGCTTTTTGAAGAGTGGCCCCAGGCTGGAATACGAGTCTGCGGAATCGTCGGGTGCGGCCGACTTTGTGTTGCACTCGTAGCAGAAGAACGCTCCATCTGGGACTTGAGTTCGCGGTGGATCGCAACAGAGAAGATGAAAAACGCGTGGGCAGTTTTCGCAGCATACAAACTCGCCTGCACCCCTACACGCAGAGCAAAAGTCGTCGCTCTCTGACTGTGGCGAGTTCTGACATTCTGTTAGAGGCGAAGAAAGGACAGAAAGTGGAGGAGAATATGGGAATTTGAGTGGCGTGACGTTTGTAGTGAGCAGCATTGGTGTTGGGGATGAAAAAGAGAAAATGTTGTTGATGGGTTGTGTGGTGAAAGAGGAATGGTGTGGTTGGATGCTCCGGGATTACAGTTGTACTTACCGGATCGTTGTCATCAGGCCCCAGCTGTCTCGAGCCGCCACCACCAGTGAAGGCTACACCAGCAATAGGTCCTGCATCTCGATTCTTGACCGGCCTGTACGTGTAACGTCAGCAATGTAATGATTTGATGGTGTGTACCGGAATGTACGATGCGAACACGTGCAAACACGTAGAGCTTGCTCAGTCGACGCTTGCAGCCCTGTGCCCGCTTTGGCACATGCATCGACCAATACTAGGAAATAATGAGGATGCTGGGAGAATGGGCTGAAGACACTTACGATCGTTTCGTCCTGGCGCCCTGCCCGTTAGTGAGCTTGACCCGCTTAGGCGCCGGTCCCATTGCAGGCGTTGAAGGGCGCGACGACCCAGCCGGTTCAAATTGCGGTGATGAAAACCGTGACAGGTCCTCTCGTAGACGCTTAGTACCATGATTTGGAACACGCCCAGCGCGTCGCGGTTGATCAGAATCAACAGGAGGCCCCACCGCAATTTGAGACTCGGTCAAAGACTCTGTCTCAAGAATCTCATCATCAAAGCGGACATCAGAGATGGGAGGAGGAAACCGCTCAAATTTCCGGATAGGCTGCTCATCCACCATAGCTTTTCGAATCTCATTGAGTCGCTCATCTTCGGCTTGCTGCTCCGCGGTCGGTGGCTGCAGCTTGTGGGCATGCTTGCCGAACAGCTTCCCAGCATTGCCCTTCATCTTTTTAGCTGCGCGTGCAGCCGCAGGATTCTTCCCCTTCTTTGGCGCTACAGCTGGCGCAGGTGCAGTAGGTTTTCCATTGACCTGCACAGGCTCCGGAGGGCCTTTCTGGACGATCTCTTCATTGACATCTGATAGCTCAGAGTCGCTCGCCCCAGTGTCTGGCGTCCTTGCTGCGGGAGTGGGTGCTGTAGTAGACAGTCCTCCATCCAGATCCATCGCAGAATCCGGCGCCAAACTTCCATTGGTAGCGGTTCGTTTTCGGGGCGACTTGGACTGCATCCTGGGTGTTGACTCAGCTGAGGTGTCTGCAGTCGCTGGAAGAGCGGGTGCGGTGCTAAACGGATGAGGTGGTGCTTGGCCTGAATTTTGATCAAGAGCCGACTGCAGTGCCTTGTGCGAAAAGTTTGTAGCCGAATTTGCAGACTTGATGAACTGTCTATCTTGGTAGTCGTTGACAGCTGAGACAGAGTCATCAGGGACGATCTCACTACTGGCCCTGGGGGATGGCTGCTGACTGAAGAACGAGGCACCGTGATTCACCGCGGCTTGTTGGTCATAGCGCCTGTCTTTGCTCAAGCCCAACCTCGTCTTTTCCTCCTGCTTGAACTGCTTGATGAATTTGCGAAATCGGTAGAGCTGTTCATTGGTGCTCTTTCCGTGAATCACTGATTCAATCGCGTCTGCCAAGGCAGAGTCTGTTTTGCTCTGCTCGTAGGCGCGCCGCAAGGCGATGCCCACGTAACGCTTGCCAGTGTTACTATTGGCTTTGGAAATAGCATCGTTGACAGCAATCTGAATACGCTGAGTCGCAGCTTCAACGGGCTCCGACATGGAGATGGTTTGTACTGCTGGACTAGCGGAAATGGAGCTGCTCTTGGTGTGGCCGTTCTTGACGGGTGTCTTGCCGTTGACAGGTGTCTTGCTCTGCACCGGGGGTTTGCCCCTGACGGGAGTTTTCGACACCTTCACCTTCTTCTTCGCCTTTGTCTTGGGCTCGTAGTCGTCGTCCTCGTCGTCTTCCAGAATGGGAAACCCAGCGGGCAGCTCGTCCTCCTCTTGCCGCTCCAAGTCGTCCGGATCGAGCTCAGGAGCTGGAGTAACCTCTGGCGTAGATGCAACCTCGTCACCACCAAAAATCGCGCTCTTCCCCAGCAGCGACTGGCGAGCAGTAGGCGGCCCGTCGAGGGCGCGTGCGCGCTGTTTGTCCTTTGCCTTTGGCGGCACACCGAGAGGAGCCATATTCTCCAAGACGCCGTGCCGCGCAAAACCGTGCTCTTCGAACGATGGGGCGAGAGTTTGCGGTTGGGGTTCAGTCCATTCGGTGATTGATCGTTGCTTCTTGTCGGTGTTGTGCTCGCTTGGAGTGCCGGTGGGTGAGGCGAAGGGCGTGGTGCTGGACCTCTGTTGCGATTTAAAGTCGCGCGACTCCCGGAGAGACTTGCGGAGGGCCGGCATGGCGAAACTACAGTTTGGTCAGCGCGCTGTAACAAATATGGACTGGACAAGAGCTACTTCACGTGTTGTCCGAGAATTCGAGACGCCGCAATGCCGTGCCCGTCGTCGTGGGTCGGTAGTGCGAGAATGAGAGTTGCTGAAGGTTGTTCGAGGGTGCCCTGGACGCTTGGACGGGCCTTCTTATTATGTCAGCCCCCTACGAAACCGCAAATATCGCAGTATCTCGTAGGAGTTTGAAGTTGTATTTGCAGAGAGACAGAGGATTCCTCGGCCGGTTTATCGATTTTCAGCCTTGAAAGAAGTGGTGTGTAGCAGTAGTGGTGGTGGTGGCAGTGATGCGACTATACAAAAGAGAATCACAATACCAAGTTCGCTTTTTCCCTGACGTACCCATTTCACCTTCACCAACCGTTGTCTGTAGGTATCGCCACGCGATTCCTGACTCTGTACCCAGATAGAGACGGTGCATGGCCATATTGTCTTGTGCTTCTACAAAAAACTCTCGACTGACAAGCAGCCCTCGCAACATCTACTCAGGGGTATTCCCTGCCTACCCATCTCGCCTTATTTCACGTTGTGCCTGACTATCTACATGCAAGACGTATAGCCCGCATGGTCTCAGGCCATCGAGAAGCTTCCTGAGACTCACCATGGTCGCTCTGTTCGGCGCATACAGAACAGCAGCGTGTGGGATAGACCGACCTGAACGAAGACATGAAAGAAGACCCAGACTACAACACGATGTAGACTACCACTTGCTCCATTTTCTAGGACTGAGAACGAAAGAGAAATTCATTTTGAAACAACGTCCATATCCCGTGTTTACAGTCGCCAATCATCAGGTATACTGAAGCCGTGTCTGGAGCCCAAAGACGCGTTGACATGCACGGTCTCATCTCGCAGATCACAGGGGCACACTTCGAGTGCAAAACTGTTATACCTCATGAGCTGAATCAGTTTCCAATAAACAAAAGCTATGATCGATGACGTCCGGAGAACTGATCCTTTTTTTTTTGTGAATTGCTATCGCTTCTACATAATCATGCGCATGACAGTGCCATAAGGTATCTCAGACCTAGGGCAGTTACCGATTTTGATTCTGGAGCTGCCGTTTTTGCAATCTTAAAACAGTCCGTGTCATCCAGGTTCAAAGTGGAGAGGCGAGCATGGCGTTACGGTTCCCTAGAACCTACATCTACTCCTCGTCATCATCCTCCTCCTCCTCCTCTTCGGCGGCGGCGGCACCACCCTCAACGGCCTTCTTAGCAGGCTTCTTCTTCTTCTTCTTGTTCTTCTTGGTCGAGGTCTTGCCAATAGGCTGTTCCAAAATCTTGAGAATCTCCTCGTCCTCGATTTTCTTCTCAGACTTGTACTTGGAAGTGTCAATGGGAGTAGGCTGAGCCAGGCGTTGCATGCCATTCTTGGTGATCGCTGTCAAAATGTTAGCTAACGAATCCGCCTATACGATCCTCTGCATCTAACAAAATGCTTCATGGCTGAAAGATCAACCCAACGGGCATATCGGCCAACATGAAATATATCCCGAACAGGGAGTGAGCAGGGGAAATCCTAGAACTTACCAACAGTCGTGAACAACCTAGCTACGGGCTGGTTGTCCTTGTCAACGACAACTTCGTACTGGCGAAGTACACCAGTGCGAACACACTCGACAACACCAACCTTGGCAGCCTTCTCGTCCTCAAGTTGTCGCAGACTGAATGGGAAGGTGCCGAACTTCTTGACGACTTCAGACAAAAGGCCTCGCGAGGTAGGACGCTTGAGCTGGTAGGTCGTAGCCGTACGTCGGTGCAGAGTAGTCCTGTTGCCATTGTTCTTGACCTTGCCGCTTCCAAGACTAACACCCGTCTCAACACCCCACACCTCGCCGACCTCAGGGAGACCGTCGCCCCTGACACCTTCGCCAGGCGCAAGAATAATCTTCTTCTTGGATTCTATCTCGTTGTGGTCGAATTGCCAGATGGTAGTGCTCTCGACGAGGTTGCAGCCGTACGCCTTGACAACCTTCTCAAGCATGTTGGTCATCTGACTCTGGGTGTAGGCCTTCTTTGATGCGGCCTTCTTTTGCTCCTCCTCGTCGCCGTGGGGGACCAAGCCTGGAGGCACCATCAACCTCAGCAGGAGCTCGTTGGCGTAGTGTGTAGCCAGAATGAGATCTGCCTCCCGTCCGGAAACCTCCTCAGAGGCGCCAACAATGACATTGTCGCAAACAATTGCGCAGAAGCCATCGATCTGGGCGCCCAACTGGATCTTGACAACCTCTCCCTCCTTCAGTGTCGTGGCGGCTTCCTCAACATCGGACTTGAGTGGTGTGTACGGGGTGATGTAGGCGCTCGGGGAGATGGTGGTGCAGTGTCCAATGCCCTTTACAACCTTCTTGCCCTTGTAGACCTTGGCAACCTCCTCGTCTAGGAGCTTGTCACCGCGCTCACAGAGCTCGACAATGCTGGCATCGGCGGCGATCCATCCTGAGTCGGTCAGTTCATGTCTTTGTTTACGCGCGTCAAGTAAGCGCGAGCTTGGAGTGCGTCGTACCGGAGACTTCCTTGAGGACTTTCTGGGAGATTTCGGCGGCGACCTTGTACTTGGTGATAGTATCTGGGTTCGCCAACGTGTAGTCTGCAACATGCGTTAGCTTTTGCGACTCATGGACTAGACAAAACTGTGCTTGAGCTCTAGTCTTGTCTAAAACAGCTTCTTATGTCGACGACATGCATGGGGGAGAAGGATTGAGCTTACCGACAGCTGCTGCTGCTTCGGCCATCTTGAGTATAGTTGAGTGTGGGAAGATGGTCTGGAGCTAGAATTGGAGTGGTGCGCGAGGTCGTTCCTGTGTTCACAGACCAGCCCCTCAGTGGGGTGGTTTCGAGCTTTCGCTTAGCCAGAGCCCAATGACGACGATCGCCTGACAACGTCACACTCGGCCTGCTTTGCTTCCCAAAGGGTCAATTAATCTGCTTGGATGTAGACATCGAGCTCGTGACCATCTGGGATACGGTGGATGACTTCCGTGTTTGCTATATAACCAGACACAGGTGAAGCGCAGAGCCATTGCACAGTTGTCAGGTAGCTGTCTTGTGTCCGCGTGCTTAACGACAGTCTTGATCCAGACAACCTTGGAACGAAGCAATCTCAAATCGCCAGCAATCCATCTACAACAACAGCCCGATGATCACTCTCATAAACCCCATCCTCAAACTTATTCGGCAATACACTATACCCCTCAACCACCCAATCACTCTTCCCCCTCGGTCCCACAAAAACAAAGTCAATCAGCGTCTTCGTCTCATCATCAAAATCCGTAAAAGTATTCGTGTCCCCGTACTGCCACTTGGACTGCTCCTTTGCATCTTGCATGATGGACGAACCGTCATTCAAAATCTTGTATGCTTCGCCAGAAGTCTCAGAGTTGAGGTCGCCAGCCAGGAAGAAAGGCAAGGCCGTGGACGAACTATCTGATGCGGGCGAAGTGACATTGGCAGCAACCTGTTCAATGATCTTCGCAGACTCGCGGCGCGAGATAGCACCTGCGTTGTCAAAGTGCGTCGACATCGCTACCATTGTCTTTTTACATTGGTTGTGCTTGAATGAACCAATCGTGACAATTCTAACCGATCCAGCATCCCAGCCTTTCTTCCCCACGGCTCCGTTCTCGTTCAGCCAGACAGTCTGCCATGTTACTAGTTCCCAGACGGCTTTCCGGTAGATGACGGGACTGTATTCGCCTTTGGTTTTGCCGTCGTCTCGGCCTACGCCAATGTAGGCCCATTCGTCGCCCAGACCGGCCATGATATCCACCAGCTGCTCATGGAGTACTTCTTGAAGGCATATGAATGACTCTGGGTTGTGTAGGGTGTTGAAGTGTAGCTCGTTCAGGATCAATTGCTTGCGTGTGGCCCAGGGCTTCTCGCCTGTGGCTGGCGGGTTGGCGGCATAGCGGATATTATGGGTAAGAATTCGTACTGGGAGAGTGGCAGCGTGAGCTGTCATGATGAACGTGAGCAGAGTGGTGACGAGAAGGGCTGCTTTGAGCATCATGACGACAGGCTAGGTATAACCGGAACCGAACACGTGACAGAGGGATGGCTCCAAGCAGAGACAACGCCCTTTACCCAAGCAATCGCGAAAGAGACTCGGGACTGCCGAACGGACAGAGGCCTTCACGGTGATGAAAAAAGCAGTTGCAAAGCCTTGAAGTTATGAACAACAGTAATTGACGCCTACTTACATCGCTGCGTCGAAGACTACCCATCCCTATTTATACCTTACAAACGACCACCAGCATTGAAACGAAGTAGGAAGCTGGTCAAAGTAGGCTCGGACAAAGACAAAAGTGTGCGATTGTGCCCACTCTTCCAAGTGGTAATCAAGACGGAGCTACTGATTTTCAAGTTGTAGCTGGCAAATGAGAACGCCGATGCACCAGCACGTTGTCTGTATGCCCAACTCCACATGCTCCCCAACTGATCCGCTGTTTTACACGGGGATTTATCCCCTAGAATGCGCGTGCATGTATCAAAAAGACCCCGCTATGCTTCTGAATATCATTTCCTGTTCGAGCTACCAGAAGGTCTGGATGCTAAGCCTACAAAGGCTGACCAGTCCGTTTGCGCACGTTCTCCATATGTACGCGGTTCTTGAGGTGTAGTTCAAAATTATTAACCGTTTGCTCCGGTCCAGCATTGTACAATTTTCCCGGGCAGTCTATGCATCGGATTCGCGGCAAGAAATATGCTTTGTGGTTCGCTGGCAAGGGGGCGCTTGGCTGTAGTGTATCAAGCTTGACTTGTCTGGACACGATATCGCCCGTCTTCGGGTCCTCGTAGCGCTCGTTCATGACAGCGTAGCGCATAGTTGATTCGAAGAGCTCGCCGGGATTTCGATCACGTAGGTCCTGGAGCGCTTGTTGCAGCCATGGAGGAGTGGGAGGCTAACGTGGGATTAGGCAGAGATTCACATACACACGGAGGAGGAACTTACATGTTGAGAAACGGCGGGCGCTGGCCAAGGTGCCTCGAGTGAGCCATCCGGCCTGTACTGCCACTGGTTGTTCTGGGTCGTTGGTGTAGGCGTAGGCGGGGGTTTCGGTGAAGCTTCAACAGAAGCTGGTGCGGTCGGAGTTGAACGAGAAGGTATGGCTGGTGATGGTGGAGGTGGCATTGAATTTGCGGTAGGCGTGCTTCGTGCTGGTGGTTGCGAGGGCGCGACCATGGGCGTCGAGGCAGGCTTTGCGAAAGCCCTTGGGTTCCTCTGCCATTCCCTGAGTTTTGCGGGTGATATGCGGAGTTTGACGATGAGTGATGTAGGCTCAGGTACGCTTTCTTCTCGCGCTTCATATCGTAGAGATCTGGACGCCCGTGGCTCGTGATGGGTTTGGATGTTGGACACTTCGGGGGTTGCTGATCTCCCGATAGCGGATCGCATAGCAGCTTGAGCAGCAGTGGCGGCTCCACGCATTCCCCGAGTCCGCGCAGTACCTCCAGTCAGCTGTGCAGGTGCTGGAGAGTCTACTACCGACTCGTCACTATCCGATTCGTCTGAACTGCCATCAGCACCACGACGGCGGCCCTCCCTGATCTTGCGCGTAGCCTTGAAGAGCTGACTATCCTCGATGGTTTCCGCCGCACCAGGCAGGACTGACGAAACGACCAAGGTGCGTACCGTCCGTTGGCGGTCTTTGAGGTCGGGCAGTGCAGGGCCACCACGTCTGTTGACAGAACGTTTCTGACGTCGCTGTTCGCGCATGATGGATAGTTCGGCTCGTTCCAGATCGGCGTTACTTAGTTCATATAGGTAAGGCTGGTAGTCCTTTGTAGACTGCATCGGGCGGAACACGGAGGGGAGTGGTGAGGCCAAGAAGTTGTCCTGGATATCGGTATCCTCAACTGGTCGTCCATCGAAGGGATGGCCGGTGATGTACAGACTCTTTGTGAACATCTGACACTGCTCTCTTATAGAGTGGGCAATGGCAGTAGTGAACTCTCCGGACAGAGATAAATCGGCAGCCATCTGTCTTGCAAACTCCTCGGGCGAGTTGAGGGGGTTGTTGATCTCCCACTCGAACTGGTCCACAAGAGTGTGTTGGCCAATGGTGATGTTCAGTTTGATCAATATCCGCATCTCGTCATTCTTGTATGCCGAGTATGGCTGATTGGGGTCTAGAGGCTCATCGTCGAAGAAAGCATGAGGGTAGTAGTCTTGAACCTGCTCGTGAATCTCGCGATCGATTTGTTGCATAACGTTCTGGCGCAGCTCGGGTGGTATTTGAAAGTCTTCGACGAGGGTCTGGGCGAAGAGGACGGGGTTGGTAACACGGTCATGGAGGTTCCAGGTAAAAGTGTCGCGTAGCTTTAGTCTGTCCAGTTCAATGTCCAGGCGCACAGGCACAAGCTCTTCGATCTGGTCTGCTTGCTGCAGGCCCTTCTCTTTCGGAACCTTGAGTTGCGGTGCGAGTCGACGGCCGGCGCGCTTTGCGTGTTCGGGATATAGGAGCTTCGTTTGCGGCAGGGCGCGCGGGTCTCTGGGATCGGGCGGTATGTCGGTCACGCCGTTGCCGTAGCCAGCGTAGCCATATCCAAAGATGGCGCCCGGGTTCTGTCGTCGGACTGGGTATACCTCGTCGCGGTAGAAATGGCGCAGATCGTTCAGTTCGCCATAGACCTTCTCGGAATGCTTGTTGCGCTCGTACTTGTTTACGCTGTCGAGGAGGTCGCGCGCAATGTGTCGGTTGAGAAGATGGGCCTGCGAGGCTGTGGGCTTGGCGCCATGGTCGTGGGAAGGCGTGCGTGAAGGCTTGCGGGTTCCCGAACGCGATCGCTTTCTGCTGGGCGACGCGCCGTTGATGGCTTCGGGCTGCGCTGGCGATGCTGTGTCGGCTTGCGCGCCGCTGAGGTTCAAGCCAGAAGCCGCCATGACGGCCTTGGCTTTCTGCTTTCCGTCTCGAATCGCGTTGTTGTCGGTGGACGCGCTGTTGGGTCCATCGATGCTGGTCGGGGCGTTTGCGGGCTGGACAGCACCTTCACTGCTGTTGCCGTTTGTGGACGCGCCGTGGGCGGGATCGAAGCCCTGCAAGTCGGCTAGCGGCGGAGAGGGCATGGCGTGGTGAATTGTAGTGCGCGCGGCAGGAGCGACCTGCGTGTTGCTGCCTTTGTTAGAGCCGAGGCATGGAGACTGGAAGGAGTGATGGAGGCTCGAGTGGGTCAATGGGCGTCCCATGCGGTCGCGCCTGCCAGAAGAAGGGGGCGGGTGCGCGATGCCATGGCGACAGCAACAACAGCGCCGCCATCGCCAGAAAGCGCATCCAGGGCGCCGCTAGTGACGACACGGTACGGCAGCAATACACACGCAGACACTGAGAAAAACACTTACCTTTGGGAACATGCAATTTGCGCGTCGTCACAGGTCACAGGGCTGGGCTGGGCCTCTGTTTGGCTGTCCAGGGAAACAAGTGCCGATCGGGTAGGCAAGCGCGCAGCAGCCCGTCTGTAAGCCTTTCACAGGCGAGAGTATTGGCAGGAACCTAAATCGGCGAAACACCTGCTGCGGTACCTTGGGCGGGGTCGCGGCCGTGGATAAGCTCGGAACTTGGAATGATGTGTTGTGTGTCAGGCAGAGGCACTGATGGATTTGCGCCAAAGCACCCAGTTCTGCCGCTTGCAAGCGCCGAGCCAGCCAAAGCCCATGTAGACCCAACACTGAAGCTGCCCCGGGCACGCTCCCACGCAGCCGCAGCCTCTGTTGGCCGTGGTTTCCTTGACCACTGCAGACGTCGTGATGCCTCCTCTTACCGACTGTTCCACATAACTGCACTCGCACTCCATCGTCTCCACGCACTCATCACGTGCAACGCCATGACGAATGCTAGCGCATGCCTAGTTGGGCAAGCTTCGAGCAAAAGCCACCGTGCCCTTCACCTGCTGTCGTTATCGAATAAAGGTTGTATTTTATGGAAAGAACCGCCTGGGAGAAAAGAACAAGACTGGTATACACCTCGTCATCGCTTTCCGACGCCATCGCATCCAGATCCGTCGTAGTTGCATCAAGGCTAGAAACTGACAGTACCCTACATGTTCCATACCCGATCCGCACATACCGCCGCTTACAAGGCGCCGGCTATATGCGCCTGATCCGCTGGCTGTAAATGCTCCAAATGTTCATGGTCGCCGTTGCCGGGGCGTGCGCCCCCTTCTGCAGCCCAATATATCTGTGCTGCTTGAATACGTCCTGCTCGCTCAAAGTAGTGAGTCGAGTCGAGTGAACACACTCAAGCACGCAGCAACAACCTGTCGTTCAACCATTAGCGCTCTGTCGACATGTCAGGAGCCAAAATGCAAATCGGCTTACCTCAAGCTGAAGCTCCTTATCCTTGGAACCATTAACTTCGTCAGTGATGAGCTGACCCAAGTTTGCACCGACACCCTGTGAGCCTCCCTGTCTCTTTGCAAAAGGCCACTGTGAGTACTCTGCCAGCAATTCGTCCACTTGGGCGAAAGCCCGTTCCCGCGCTTCGTGACCCAGCGTTGTCAAGGCGTTCTCCAGTACGTTGGCGGCATAGGCGGCGCAGACCATGGTGATTGTTCGAAGCACCCTGAACTCCAACTCTTCGGGGAGGAATTGGCTGCCAGGAAGGACCACGGTGCGGTTGGTGAGGACGTTCCGGACTCTACGTCGAATCTCCTCCTTTGCGCCGCCATCTGCGACGGGGTGTGTGGCCATGTCGAACAGGAGGAAGTTCTTCTTTTCGGTGCGCAGGATGCCCTTGTCGACGAGGCCTTTGCATAGTCGTTCGCGTACTTGTTTCAGTTGGTAGCCAATCTTCATCAGGTTCCATGTCTCTCCTGTCACTATAGTTAGCGTCGAGCGCCAGCCTCGGTATTGCATGCCGTAAACGTACCGCTCATAAGATCGATCCAAGAGTTGACGCTCATCTTCTCGCTCGACTTCATCATCTTCAGCGCTTCGTCCAGCAGGACCTCTCCGGTCAACGTGTCGTCAATAACTTCAATGACCCTGTCGGCGAGGGGGAAGCGGCGTCGATTCGAGTCCTTCTGCATGCTCACACGGCCTCTAAAGGCCAATTCTATGACGATGCATCCTCGTAGCGCATAGGAGATGTTGTCGTTCCAGAACGACAGGTATCCCTATTCTCACTCATCAGCCTGCTGCCCCTAGCCCGCCCGCGGCCTGCGGCGTACACACCTGTTTGTCTTTCAGCCCCATGAGGATAATCTCCTCCATGAGTGTCAGCTTGGGCTGTTTGCTCCGCTCTGCATTTTCGCTGATATCCCGGGGGTCGAATGCAATCTTGTGGCCGTTCTCGGAGCTTTCGTAGGACGTTTCGGGGGTGCGGTCGTCGTTGCGCTTGGGTGCTGGCGAGCTGACCCGGCTGCCCTCGTCCTCGCCGTTGCCAGCGCCGCCGCCGCCTCCTCTCCGGCGCGTCAGACCAGAGCTAGAAGCCATCGGGTGTGGTTGTGGAACGGGTGGGGAGTGTACGTTGAAATTATGGGTGGTGCTCCTCAACGGGCGCAGGGATGAGGGCGCTTGGGCTGCGCATACGCCGTGTCGGACTATGTGGGACTTTCGGTGAAGGCGATGTAGGCGGGCGTGGCAGATCACGGCAATGTAGCGACAAAGGGGGTATTGTAACGCGCGTGTGCAGGTTTTGAGTTGGGGGTTGATTCTCGTGCCACATCTATCAGCGGACAGGGCTCGGTCTCGGATGTGCCAAGATTAGTTACGCACGCCTCCGCGATCAGGTAAACAGGCGTCCAACAACACAATAGCCAGAGCAATGGGAGGTGGATAGCGTCAATTCTATCAGAAGTACACGGTGCCGACCCAGGCGACTGTTTTACAAGGAGGCATTTATATAGCCATGCCGGTAGGACCGACTACCAATTCCACATCCATCATCTCTCACGCAGCGCGGATCGCAATATGATTTAGTGAGCTGCAAATGAATTAGCTTGGAGTAACCCTGTGGTTTTTCAAAGTCGAAACTTACCATCAGGCTGAGCCATGATGTAATCCACTGCTTGCTTGACTGTGATATCATCAGTATGTACAAGTCCGACGCTGCGCTTCAAAACGTACCACTGTGGATAGCATCGGCCTCCTTGTCGGGGATCTCAATGCTGAATTCCTGCCAATTTGTCAGACATGCCCTGCGTGTATCGCGTGCGAACCGACTAACCTCCTCAATCGCCATGACTACTTCTACGGTATCCAGACTGTCGAGACCGAGGTCGTTGTGGAAGTGCGATTCGGCGTTCAACTGCAGATTGTGAGCATTTGTTTCCGGGCGCTCACACACGGATGGTGGCTACCTTGGAAGCGTCGGTGACCTGTTTCTGCGTTAGCCACTGCCTAAAAATCCAGTCGCATAGCCGTTACCTTGTCGAAGTTCTTCAGGAGGTCCATTATCCTGCCGGTGACCTCATCTTTTGACAGACCGGCGCTCGCGGCGTAGCATCGTACAGCTTGGAAGTATACGGAGGGGTTCATTTGCCTTGGCTGAGCGAAAGTGCTTCGCGCAACGGGGCGAGCCATTGCGGCCTGGCATCGTGGGGCAGCGCGGACGGCGGACCGGGCGGACCTGAGAAGGGCTGTTCGGAACATTGTGACGGGTTGCGAGGGTGGCGTGCGAGGTAGCAGGGTCGGTGGTGGTGGTGATGTTGATGCTCGACTAGAACTTCAGACTAAAGTTACATTACGTTAGTCAGCCATCGGGAAGCATTTCAGTACGCGTAAACAGACACACCTGGAACAATCACAACAACCCAAATAAAAGACCGATTAAGATTTGAAAACCCATTTCACAGACCTGTCAAAATCACTGCATACAAGTCTGTGCCCTCGGAGTTGCCTCCCACCGTTGTTGCCGTCATTGGACCTCCCGGCCAATCGCAGCTTCCGCGTTACAAGCGACAACCTCAAGTTTCGAGCTTGACGACAACCTCCATATCCGCCAGCAACCCGCCAACCCGCCAACCCGCCCGCGACCCCGCCACGCTCACAATGGCCAGCGCAAATCCATTGACAATGTTGTCGCGCAGCCGCCCAGCTGCCACGCTGCTCCGGTCACCACAGTTCGCGTCAGGACGCCTCCCCTCGCCCGCCACCGTCGCCTTCTTCTCTACCACCCTATCCCGAGCCGCCACTCCAGCAGGACCTCCGCCGCCGGGCTTCCGGTTACCAAAGCCGAAGCGATGGGATGAAGGAGAAGGTGCATTGGACCGCGCCGGCAAGTACTTCCTACTCATGGAGATGTTTCGTGGCATGTATGTGTCGCTAGAGCAGTTTTTCAGACCACCGTAAGTACCGCAATCCGCACGCTGCCAGCTTGCTCGGCATTCAGGAGACCCCCATCTGACGTTTCTGAAGATACACCATCTTCTACCCATTCGAAAAGGGCCCCATCTCACCCCGCTTCCGAGGCGAGCACGCTCTGCGACGGTACCCCACAGGCGAGGAGCGTTGCATTGCTTGCAAGCTGTGCGAAGCCATCTGCCCTGCGCAGGCCATCACAATCGAGGCTGAGGAGCGCATGGACGGTAGCAGGAGGACCACACGTTATGACATCGACATGACCAAGTGCATCTACTGCGGTCTCTGCCAGGAGAGCTGCCCAGTCGACGCCATTGTTGAGGGTACATCCACGTCATCCGAGAGCTCCAAACTACGTGCTAACATGACATAGGACCCAATGCTGAGTATGCGACCGAGACACGAGAGGAGCTGCTTTACAACAAGGAGAAGCTGCTAGCAAACGGAGACAAGTGGGAGCCTGAGATTGCCGCTGCTGCTCGCGCGGATGCGCCTTACAGATAATGTAGAGAAGCGGTGCGAGATTACTGTATATATAGGAGGAGCGGTTCCGCCTGACACAACCAGTCGGGTTTCATTTGTCAAATGCATTAGTACAAGAAGGGACCATCTCAGCAAGCGTGGCAATACTCAAAGCATAGAGAACATACATGTACACCTTAAGTGTATCGTGATCAAGGGCCCGACTGGATGCATTGCTATGAATTTGCGAGACAGCACTGACATTTGTACTAATACACACACACAATTGGGGGAAAAGCCATCGCAATATTCAAGACCCTGATACTCCTAACGCTCATACGATGCCTGCCATGATATGGTATCAAACGCCAAATGCCTCCCAATGGTGTGCATGCCACCTCCTTTTCCTTTTATATACCGTCGTTCCATCCAGCCTCATAATCATCTCGCCTTGAACGTACCCTCGAAGCCTGGTCGCTTCGTAACCTTCTTGCCAGGCTTCTTAACCTTCTTTTTGCCCTTTTGACCCTTCTCCTCCTTGCGCTTCTTCAAGTTCTCTTCACGCTTCTTTTGCCTCGCTGCCTTTCCTTGGTCGACGTTGGTCAACCTCTCCTTCCACTCTTGCTTGCTCTTGTCTTTCTGTTTTTGCTGACGCTTGAGACTCTTCTTCAGCAGATTGACGTCGTCAAACACTTTCTCGCCCTGTGCCCTCTTCTTGGCGGCGAGCCATAGGTCCTTCTCTTGAATGTCCTTGCGCTTGTCCTCATCCAAGGCGTTTAGACGAGCCTGCTTCTTCTGTGCAGCCTCTAATGCGGTCTTCGCGTCTGACTTGCCCTTCTTCTTTTTGGATTCAAGAAATCCGGAAAGGTTTCCTTCGAGCTGTGCACCGTCCCATGCAATCTTGCCAAAGTTGAAGTTGCGCTCGTGCTCCGGCGACCTCGCTGGGAATATGGAAGGCGAGCCCGAACCGCCTCTTATCCGTGCGAGCTGCTCCTCTGCTTGTTGACGAGCCTCGTCTTCCTTGGCATCCTGGCGAAGGGCCTTCTTCGCAGCCTTCTTCTCGGCCTCTTTCTTCCGTCGTGCCTCGATTAGCTCTGCTCGATTCCGTGCAGGACGTCCATCCGGACCGTCGGCCTTTCGCGCCGCACGCATGGCCTCTAGCTTTGCGTTTAATCGAGCTCGGAAATCCTCATGCTTTTGCGGGTCGATTGTGTACGGCTTCTTGACTTTCTTCTGTGGTGCTTCTTCGCCAGACTGGGGTAATGAAGAGTTGGATGAAGCGGCTGACGCTACCGAGGCTGTAGAGGAGTTGGAATTGGCAGTAGTGGAGGGAGCGGTAGACTGACCCTCTTCGACGAGACCGCTTACGTCCAAAGCCTCTATGCGTTCGTCTGGGTGTTCGTGTTCGTCTGCAGATTCGTCGTCGTCTTCGACTTCGTCCTCTTCAGGCTGCTTGGCGGCGGCGAGATCTTGGAACAATGTCTGCTGCGCTTTCTTCGCCTCGTCCTTTTTCTTGTTCTTCTCTTGCTTCTCTTTCCTCTTCTCTTTCCGTTTCTCTGCCTTCGCCACAGCCTTGGCTTCGGCTTTGGATAGAGGCCTTGTCTCAGCAGCTTCTTCGGTTTCGTCGACGACTGGTTCGACGGGCTGCGTCTTCTGCTTCTTTGCTTTGTTTTTGATTCCCTCAAGAGGCTTCTCCTTTGTGATGTCCATGTCGAGGTCCGACGACTCCGGCTCGGATATTTCCTCACCCTCCAATTCGCGCTTCCGTTTTAGCGCGTTCTCGTCCATGACGTCTTTGGCGCTTTTGTGTGAGGCAGGATCCAGCTTTGCTCGCTTGGCTGCTTGTCGTTCCTCGAGGGTCTGCTTCTTCCCTTTCTTTTGCCATTGCGTCTGCAGACATCATGTCAGCATAAAGCAGAGGCTTATAAGAGAAGAGATGCATACGCTGGTGATACTCTCGTCCTTTCCGTAGTAGTCTTTGGCGGGTATCAGAGACATGAGGCCTTCGAAGGCACGGGCATGGCTCTTCAGGCGCTCCTGCAGCTCTCAGTTAGCGGCGAGAACGCCCGGTAGCATTCGTTCCCAGGGCGTACCTCGAGATTGTCGCCCATTGCGTCTAAAACAGACACTGGGTACTTTTTGTAGTATGGTCTGTCCGTGTTCCGAAAGGTACAGGGCGCAGAGATGGCGGGGCGAGCGTGTCGTGTGCGGGTCGCGAAAATCGAGGTCGAAGCCAAGATTTCAAATGTTCGCAGACTTTCAGCGCTAGGACCCTTGGTTGCTGCACCAATCAGCTACCGCCACCCCAGCCACCGCCCGGTCGGGCTTAACTCGAGGCGGGCTCGCGTGCTCCAGGCTCCTTCACCAGCATCAGCCTCGTCTGCCCACAAAGCGCCGCGAGTCCATCGATGGTGCGCGCCTGTCAGATCCGCCTGTCTCTCGCGCTCGACGACGATAGGCCAAGACCCTCTGCTTGCTGCACATGAATAGTCGGTGGATACGCGTCTGCACAGCCACCCGAACAAGCACAACCTCGTCACTGCTTGCCTTTAATATATATCCCAGGCAACGCCCTGGAGACTACTGATCATCTCCTAATAAGCAGCCACTTCGGCGCTGTCTGGCTGGCAACACTGCCGTCGTCTGTCGCTCTCATGGCCACGCCGATCATTGAAGCCCGATCACTCTCGTCGCTTACCGCTCTTGCTTCCAACCCACCAGCTTATCCAAGGAATCCTACCCATCAGAGGCATGAGCCACTAGTCCTGTATATCGCCCGTGTTCCTGGCAGCAGAGGTACGGCTGTTAAGAGTCTCTTTCTGATGTAAGCCTAACGTGCTTCAGATGTCTTCTTATCTCCGATGAAGCCCCGGGAAAAGGTGGTAACCGCAGAAGACATACAGAGCTCACTCTATTTCGTCCACGTTGAGCAGCCAGAAGATGCCTATCTTGTCGAGCCCCCAGAATCTCAGAACCCAGAGTATATGCAGCAGGGTCAAAATTCTTCAAACTCTGTCGCGACACCTGTCGTCCCCAGGAAAGCGGTACCTGGCATGACTACAGCTCCTACCCGAAAACCTGTTCCTAACAATCTCGCGTCTATCAATAAGTATTCAGACACCCAAAACATCGATGCTGGAAATTATGCGCGGAGATCTGCAATGCTCGCTCCAGAGCTCAGCCATAGCCCGCGACGGTCATTCGATTCCAGTCAGTACAACCAGGAAAATCGAAGGCCGACAGCTTCGCCTCGCAGACGATCGGAGAACCAATCACGCGCCAGTGCGTCTCTCATACTAATTCGACGGGATCCCGCGTCTGGTGCACAATGGAATGTTGCTCGCATTGAAGATCCGCCTGTTCTAGATATTTCGTCTCCAACGGCGAATGATCCTAGCACCAAGAAAAAGACTGGGGCACCGATGTACATCGAAGTATACAATCCAGGCTACTCCAAGTTTCTTCATTCCGACGCAACTAGCAAGCCTCCCCTGATAAGTCGGGATAGTGGCACGTCTATCCAATCATTGCAGGCAGGGGGCCATCTGTCAGCGAACGAGAGCGTGTTCCGGCGACGAATCTGGATGGAAGGATCACAGCATACAGGCGGCTTTGGTCACCGAAAGATCAACTCCCGTGACTACAACACCGGGCGCCCCGACTCCAGAGGCAGCCAATATGCACAGACCAACTCTGCGTCGACAAATGTGCGGCCTGCTCCCACGCCTCCATTCGTGACACGTGAAGAACAGACGTACAGCAGCATTCAAGTCTCTGATAGACAAACGAGTTTCCGTGGTTACGTCTTTACAAGTCCGTGGAACGGCCGGTGCGAGTTCGTCACAGGAATAGGTGGAGGATCGTTAAAGGTGACCCCAGTGATACCAACACGCCGCGCCAAAGATGATGCTGACTGCTACAACAGTGTCGACATATTGTTCCTGGGCTTCAGGGAGCCCCGCCGACACCCACGACAGTCAGTGAAGTAAGATTCAACCTTCCAAGTACTTCGAAAGTTACTACGCCAAGAGGGGAAGAATCTTCAAAACGCTCGTCATTCTTTCGTCGGGGGCGACACAGTCGCACCAACTCGTCTCTGTCACTCAGCCGTGATGAAGAAACCGAAGAGGCTAGAAATTCGTTGGATCGTTTGGATCTTTCTCTAGGCCAGGAGTTCGCGGGCGGTGGTTTTGGTGGCAAGCAAGCGAAGCTGGGCAAGATTATTCTGGAAGACGAGGGCCTGAAGATGATGGACTTGTTAGTCGCAGCGAATATGGGATTATGGTGGAGGGCCTACGAGAAAGCAAGTGGCGGCTCCACGGGTGCACTATAACAAGCTGGTAACAGCCATAATTCGTGGAAGTGAGTGTCACGGCGTGCTATTACAGGAACAAGGATTTCTAAAAGTTATCAGACCACTTATCCTTTAAATCCCCAACCAAAGATTTTGGTTGCCCGCCCGACTATATGGCTGAAGACTGGCTCTTTCCCAGCAAGTCGTGCTCCGCCGTACTCCTATACCTGTCCCATTCGAGATCGAGCCACTCCTGCCGTCCTAGATTGTCAAACAAACTCATGACCTCATCGCTGGGTCTCCAGTCGCCAACCTGCCACTGCACCACTGGTGGTGTTGGTGCCGCCGCAACAGCAGTAGCAGCATCGCTATCATTTTCCTTCTTACTACTACGCCCAGCAATGAACTTGACACCCCATCTGTGGCCATTCTTCATCGGCAGACCATAATCCTGCGCTTCTCTGTCGTCTGAAGGGTGCCACCACAGGTGCGTGAAAATCTCGGCGTCCTCGAGGTTCGGCATATTGTCGCGAGTCAGAGACTTTGCAAACGCCGCAAGCAGGGGCTCGATCCGCTCCCTACAGGGTGCGGTGCGGAACATGTCTAGATGGTAATCATATTCGGACCCGCCGGTCGGGCTGTCGTAGTACTCGCCGTCGAGGTCCCTATCTTCGTCCGTATCGGTTTCACGGGGGTAGTGTTCGGTGTCTGAGATTTTGTAGCCTCCTTGTTCAGAATCGTGCGGATCCTCACCACCAGGACCGACAAAGTACCACCGACCGTCTGGACGGAGGGAATGGAATTCAAGTCGGAACCGCCGCATCTGTGACCACTGCTGGTCGGTTGACGCCTCGGGGAGGGGGAACAAGTCGGGAGTGACCATGGCACGTACGTCGAACAGGCTTAGCTGTGTACCGAGCTTGCACAGGCCGACAGATACCGGGTCTTTATTCGCGGGATAAATCAGATTCGGTCGGGCCACGGACTGGTCATGCCTGGGAAGTGAGAAGAAAGGCCAGAAGTGCAGTGAGGCCCTGGTGAGACTGGCGGGTATCCTCTTCCCGTAGAGGTACTTCTCTTGGTCCATGATAGCGGCGCCGAAGTCGTGACGGGCGTCTCGCAGGGGGCCTTCCCATGGCCAGCTCAAATGCTCGTTCATTACCCTACT
This sequence comes from Alternaria solani, assembly GCA_002952155.1. Classification (NCBI taxonomy): domain Eukaryota; kingdom Fungi; phylum Ascomycota; class Dothideomycetes; order Pleosporales; family Pleosporaceae; genus Alternaria; species Alternaria solani. Next base: position 890,396 of record CP022031.1, on the reverse strand, counting down.
CGTCGTGGAGGCGGGCATGGGCCGCTCCCATAACCAAGGAGCATTCCACTCTTGTACAGAAGGCAGGTGGACGAGGCACTGCAGCGGCACGAGGGTAGACAGAGGGCGTATATCTGTCGCGTGATCGGCGTCGGAGCCGGGCATTGACCTAATTCTCAGGCTGCTCACAAAGGGCAGATCTGGAAATGTCTCGGAGTCGTGCAGCTGCAGGCGGCGCGAGTGATATCTGCGATGGTAGCAATCTGGCCCCTCTGGGTCAACCTCCTGCGGCTGGATTTGAAATTCCATGGCGATACGGGCTGGCGGATCCACGACCTCGTTATAGGCGGCGGCCAACTGCTCATACAAGGCACGTATGCGCACCGAAAGGTGTGCGCTAACGGCGATAGTCTCCTCGGCAGGTTCATGGCATGGCAGTTGCTTCTCCGCATGTTCATCGACGAGGATGAGCGGCAGCGGGACGAAATATTGGAAGATCCCGAACTTTGCATTCAACGCTGCCTTGGCCTCTTCAAGGAGCTCACTCTCGAAATGTGGGTCAGTCTCACGAAGCGGCATGTTTACTGGTCAATGTGATCGATCAGTGTTGGAGTTGGTTCTTTGCGTGGCAAGGGTGGGGGGCCTGGATGGAATGTCACATGACTAGCCTTGGCAGGCTCTTGCCTATATATAAGGTGCACCGGTCCATGAGTGTGTATAGCCGCCTTGGAATTTCCTAGTGAAGGTGTTGTATGGCTGCAAATACTTGCCGACAGATGTACGTGGTCCTACCATAAGGTCTAGTTTGCGGGAGTGGGATAATGGCCAAAAAGAAAGAACAGAAGCAAGAGGGTGAGGACAAAGAAATTGATGAAAACGAAGAGCATGGGGATAGTGGTCTCGGGTCCAGGAGCATATTTGGAATTTACAACCAAGAGGCGCCTCCTAAGGACATCGGTCCCAAGACTCTCAACATTGATGTGACGCCAAGAGAGGATACTGTGCAGGTGTACTTGCGCTGTGAGGTATAAAGTTGTCTCGTTAGTCTTGGTTTAGTCACATTCAAAGATTTTTAGGACATAGGAGCCAGGTGTTAGTCATCCAATAGAGTGTTGAAGCAGTCATGTCAAGACAATTATGCAGTGTTCGGCGATGCTTGCAAGTCTGCCACAAGTGATTCATCGTACTTACCTTCCAAACCCGTACATCCACAGGAACGTGCCTCCCAAAACATCGCAGCTTCCTTTACTTCTAGCACAATGTGTATGCCATAAGAAGACAGCTATGCCTCATAGTCTTCGATCCTCATCCACCAGCAATTTACTCAAGACACTTCTAGCTCCCAGCAGCATACCTGATACTCCTCCGACACCTCTCACCTAAACGTCTAACAACCCGGAGTATTCTCTCGCCGTATTGCCAGCTGAGTATGTTTTCGGCTCACCACAAGGACTGTTTACTGCTCCGTACGATGCTCTTCACTGGTATCATCCTGATCCCCACCGCTGTCGCCACGCCCGCCACGCCCGCCGTACAAGACCTTGTCGATCTGAGGGGTGTCATCAATGCGGCAGCAAGTGCTATTGGGGATCCGAATAATCCCAACCGTGGCTTCGGCTTCAACCTCTTCGGTGGTAGCGGTCAATTGGGCACTGCAGACCTTGTCAACAACATCACCAATACGATACTGAGAGGAAAGTTCCAGCTGGACACGAACAAGGTACGTGTCTTACTGCGATCAAAAGTTGCGTCACGGTCATTGTTGACACATGAACACCACAGACATCATGGCTTTTACCAGAAAACCTCGCCAATACTCCCATCCCCATCAACGACACAAAATCCTTGCCTGCTATCCAATCCACACCCACACTACCCATCACCGCCAGTCTAGCCTTACCCAGCGTCCTACCCACCACGACGCCCACACCCAACAACAACAACCTGACCCTCGACCTCACAACCCCATACATAGACTACGTCCAAGCCATCCCGAACCTAAGCAGCAGCCTCACAACCCTAGGCCGCAGTTTCCACCGCGAAATGAACAGCCCCGTCACCGAAGCCATCACGGGCCTCGAACAAACTCTCACAACGTTCCAAACCACGATGCTCGAGAACAATCTCATCACCGCACAGGCTGTTATACGCACCATCCGAGCGAGCAGTAGTTTGGAGAGCGCGGCAACGGCTTGGAGTCGTTCGCTCAATTTGCCGGGTGGTGGCAGTGATGACGAGGACGCGGAGGCATCGGCTTCGGATAGGCCGGTGATTTTGGGTCGAGCGGAGTTTCGTAGGCCGCCGCCCAAGGATGGTAGGTTTTATACGCATCTGGAGTTGTGGAATCGGTCGGAACCGAGACACATGGCGTCGGCTGAGGAGAAGAATAGACCGCGTGGTGGTGTTGTGATACAGACAGAGGAGGAGCGTGCGAGTACTGCTGATGCTGCTGAGAAGGCCAAAGTGGGCCGGCCTTTTGTTGTGTGAGTGGTTTTTGCTTGTCTTTTCTATGCTGTTGTTCTCTTAGTCTTGGACAGACTTAGCCTACTGAATAGCTCTTCCCTCTTCCCTCAATTGAATCGCCAATTGCCTCAGATCATTTTGACTCTCTCTCCACTCCTGGGACTCATTCCAGACACATGATACACCACATGAGCAGATGCAAGCCTTCTGCATTCAGCGATGAAAAGATGCTTCGATAGTAATAACGACAAGCTAAGATGAGTCTGGGGGGTGGATATCTTCAAAGACAGTATGCAACGCAATAACGACCCCAAAAACCAACGACAGCATAGAAACAAAGCCAAGTTAGCGCCATCCAGCGCTTCAACAGGACGAAACGATCCATAACCTCATGACTCTGACTAGTGCAAAACCCAACACCAGTCCCTTCCATGCCATACCATCCTTCATTTCTTTCTTTCCAACCTCATATCCCTCTTTCTCCTCCTCTTGAATTCATAACAAGTCCTTTAGTCCATCAAAACAAAACAAAAAAGGAAGCATGGGTAATGGGTAATGGTTAATGGGGGGGGGGGGGAACGCTCGAAAAGAAGTCTTCATCTCATTACCAGACCATACATTAAAAAAAACACATCACATCAAAAGGCCTTGTTGGGGACCTAAACCAAAACCCATTCACTACCTCTCTTGATGAATTTATCCAGCATCAGGGTGACGTCGGTAAGGACAAAGCGACAGATGTAGAAGCCGAAGAACTCGGCGGCGTGGCGCGTAGATAGCTCGAGACCGACATGTGTCGGGGACGAATGCTGGAGACCTGGGTCTTCGACTTGGCGTGCGATTTGGTCTAGAGAGGGGTTTTTTGGTCAGTAAAATCGTACCTTGATTGAGAGAAGAAAAAAAAAACGTTAGAGACATACCTAGTATTTGGACCGCATCGAACAGCCGCGCCAAAGAACCCATGTAGCTTGCATTGGGACCCTCGAACACAACACCGGAAATGTCTCGCTTGGCAAAGCGAATGCTGGGCAGGCTTGTCATGGGGAGTGTCGACATGACTAGCGTGTCCTTGGGTACTTCCGCACTCTTAGCACCACCGGCCATGCCAACAAGATTAACGCCCGAGTTCTTTGATCGGAGTTTCCGCCAAGATGCAAGATACGACTTGCCCTGAGCAACAGCACCCTTGTGCGCGTGGTCCTGAGACCCGTGTTTGCCGAGACTATCAGCTGACGCTGCACCTTCGCCGACTGTGGTCGCATCTCTGAACAGTGCCGTTACGGACTGCACACCAACCTCGTTGCCTAGTTTCTTCGCTAGCTGGGTTTGCACCTGATCAAGCACCAACTCCAGAGACTGCATCTCTTCTAACACTGCGTCTGCGTCGTTCGTATCCACAGACGCTAGCTTCTGCAAGGCAGCCGTAAGCATGTCGCAGTTGGCAATCTTGTCCTCGACGTTCTTTAGCTTGACGCCTTTTACTCGCCAGACATCGCGAGGGATAAAGAGCTTGGTTGAGAGGTATCCACCGCGGGGATGTGCAATAGTCTGGTAGAAGCACCGCATTAACCAAAACGGTCTCAATAGATACGAATCTGGACATGGCTCCAGGGGTATCGGTGCGTTTGTGATAGCGGGGCTTGGCGAACCGGGCGAGAACGGTGAGTGAATATCGCTTTCAAACAAGTGCATCCCTCCGCTCGGTAGACCATCCACGTTGAATGTGGGGATGCTGGGCGTTGGCATCGCTAGCCCGGCATTACTGGGTTTCCGCCCAGTAATGGAGAAGGTGGTGCTCAGTGGCGTTCCGATGGACGCGTCTGAGCCATCTGGGCTGGATATTGACAGATTGCGCTGCTTCAGGCTAAGGGAGGACTTGTTCTTCCGGATCCCCATAGCTGAGGTCTTCCCAGTCTTTGGTGAACCTGGCACAAGACCAAGCTCGTTGGATACAGCATGGCCAAGGGCGGGCGTCGCTGGTGAAACAGTGGCAGCAGTTTCGGCGGGACTGTAGAGGGCAGGCTGAGGTGATGGAGCTCGGAGACCAGGTTGTTGGGACGCTTGCGGCAGCGCGGACAGTTTGAATGCGGGGTCCAATGCTGGTTTAGTAGTGCTGAATGTTGGCGCGGCAGACTTGGGCTGGACGGGGAGATCGGTAGGCGCATCCTTAGCTGGCACCGGAGGCTTCTCCGTGTGCGGCGCAGGCGGGACTAGTGGTACAGACGTCTCGATCTTTAGAGACTTTGCGTTTTGGCCTGATAGTCTCCGGCTTCGTACGGAGGCTGCGTCCTTGGCAGCGGTGGTTGGTCGTGGCGTAACCTCTGCTGTGTCGATTGTTTGCGATGCTTGCGACTCTAGAACGGGAGGCAATGCAGGCAGAGCAACAGATGGAGCGGGCACCAAGGGAGGGGCATGTCCGAATAGCTGTTTGGATGTCGGGTGTATCACCTCTGCAACCGTCGAGAGTGACGTACCACCCGTCGTCCTGTGCGAGGATACTGAACTGTTGTACGTGCTTCCAGAAAAGCCACTCGAGTCCGACTGCCGGGGTAACGACGACTTTGTCTGCAAATCGAAATCGAAGCCATCGAGCATGTACTCTCTCGTCATCTCGTCCAATAACCGCTCTTCCTCGTCCGCCTCGTCGTTGAATGTTATCTCAGCGCTTTCGCGCACGTGCGGAAGTCCCTCGTTCCGAAGCTGCGTCTCCTTGTAACGATACTTGGCTGCGGCAATGGCTTCCTCACGTTCGGCTTCGCGTACGCGCTCCTTGGCTAGTTCCACGTTCCGCAGCTTGGTCGCTATCAAATCACTGGGGGTAGACATGTCGTCATCATAAGGTTCGTAGCCGTCGTCATAAGCAGCTTCGACAGCTGCATCAAGTGCCGCGTCGAATTCCGCCTCGGTTCCTCCGCTTGCGTTTCGAAGATGCTTCCGGCGTACTCCCCCGGGGGACATGGAGTGTACAGAGGAAGAACACGACGATCCTCCAGACTCGTCTATAGTATCAAGCCATGATGTTGACTCGTTGCTGTGGACTCGCTGGTGGTTCGTCTTGACTGCCTGTTGCGGCTGCAGTAACCGGCCATATTCCCCAGGCTCAGGCTCAGTCTTTCCGCTAGGGAGGGGGGATTTGGAGCGCTTGGGAGACAGTGGTGGAGGCATATATACACGGTCCATCAATGACTCGGCCGTGGAAGATCGAACGGACGTGGTAGAAGGCGCAAGTCGCCCGGGTGGGGGCTGTAGGCTGAACTGTGGGTTCTGCATGCCTCTTTGCACATCGCGGATAGCTGTGGATATGACGGATTCACGAGGACCTTCGGAACCTGAGCGGAGGGGCAACTGCTGTGAGGGGGCCGGTGTTGGCTCGCCCATAGGAGGGGCGTCATATACGGAACGGTCGTTAACGATGCGGGATACTGTGGCAGTCTCGATTACTGGAGGCTGCTCGTCGTCGTCCAGAAGCAGCATTGAGCGGTGTTCGTCCAGCGATTCGCCACTCATAGGACGAGCCGGTAGCGATTTACCACTGTGGTTAGTGTAGCCGGGGTCTAATCGTCGCAGCTCTTCTATGCGGTTGGTGTACGTGACTCGCTACGTGGGTTAGTTGGCACCGGGTCTCTGGACACGGTCTGGGCGCAACTTACAATGGCATCCAGCTTCCGCCTGTCCTCCTCCTGCGAGCTGCGGATCATGACCTGCTGCAGGAGCTTGCAGGCATCCTCGTACGCCTCCATGGCGCCCTCGAAATTCTGTGCATTGTCGAGCAGGACGGCCGTGTTTGCCTTTTGCAGGGCGCGCGACAACATTGTCTTCTTGTCCTTCTCCCTCCGCTCGCGTGTGCGGGGAGGAGTGCCCTGGTGGCCGTCGTCTAGCCTAGCGCTGGCGTTGCTTTCGCTGCGAAGGTGATCCCTGCTGGGGCTCCGGGCATGGGCTCTGCTGACGGATCTAAACTGTTCTCTGCTCTGACTCCTCGAGTGGTCGCGTGAGGCGGCCTGCCTGTGGGCCGCGCTCGGCGGGGGCTTTTGGGCAATGTCCTTGGGTGCGGCCGCAATCGAGGGTCTTCGTCCTGTGGAGGGCCGACCTGGGCCCGAAGTGGAGTCGGTCTCGTGGAGGACAGCAGGCGATCCGAGGGGCGACTTGCCCAGCACGCGGTCGGCCTTTGTGGTGCGCGAGGGAGGCCGCTGGGCGGGCGGGGGCTGCGTGGGTTTCGAGTTGAAGTAGTCGCGCGGCTGGTTTCCGGAGAGCAGGCTCGGGGTAAAGAGGCTGGACGCAGAGGGCGAATTGTTGGTGGTCGAGGTGCTCGTGGGCGTGTTGGGGTCGTAGACGGTCGAGGGCAGGAGCACCGGGGGCAGCGAGGGGATCTGTGGGGGTGCCGTCACCGACGGTGGGGGGTCGTAGACGGGCGAGCGAGGGCGGTGTCGGTGGGGACTCGACGTGGGCGAGCGTGAGGGCGATTGCGGCGGGTGTGGTGGTGCAGCTGCATTGGCGGTCGTGGGCGTCGTGGCAGGCAGCGTCGTGGTGATGCTCAGCTTGCGCGAGAAACTGGGGTGGTGGTGGTGGTGGTGGTGGTGGTGGTTGGCGTGCTGTTGATCGCGCCGCTCCTGCGTGTCCCGGCTGGCGGTCGCGGTGCCCTGAGACCAGCGGTTCCCGCTCGCAGAGGCAGTTGAGCCGTCGCGCGAGGCGGCAATGCCATCTGCTGCGCCGTTGGCAGCGCTGGACCGGCGTCTGGACGAGGCCGGGGGCGGCGTGGCGCGCTTGTGGGGGGGTTTGGTCGACGTAGAGGGCGATTCGGCGCCGTGGTGGTGGTGGTGGATGTGCTGGCTGGTGGTGGTGCTGGCGTCCCTCAGCGAGACGGAGCCGGTGCGCGACGACTGGCGGCGGTGCGAGGGCGTGTCGGGCTGGGCGGTCGTGGTGTTCATGTTGGAGCCGTCGACTGCAGTCGAGGCAGGAAAGCGTGTCTCAGGCCAAACCAGCGGTTAATGCAATGCGCATGCAGGCATGGTTGTTGCCGCAAGCAGGAACGCGCTGTGGCAGGCGGCGACGATGATGCGGCGAGGCGTGGCGGGCGGGCAGGCGGGCTGCTGCTGCTGTGCAATGGTGTGGTGGTGGTGGTGCTGCTGTCTATCTCGAATATGTCGTACGTACGTACTCCGACAAGAGACGGCCCTGTGGAGCGACAGTGCCCGCCAAGGAGAAGGGGTCTTCCAAACACAGCTTAGACCGCCCTGCTGCACCCACCCCCTTGTCCGGCCGACCCGGCTACCTCTGCTGCCATGCTCCCGACGAACACACACACACACCCCCTCTATCCTGCACGCAATCCCTCTGCTTCACAGGGGCCCGTGGACAAATGCCTCGCCCACGTCGCCGTCGTCTTGCTGACTCCTGACTCGTGTGCCGTGCTGCCGTGCCTGCGTCTGCTGCCTGCCGCCCGCGACATTGCGTTTCAGACTCGTCTTCCCCAATTGCATCCCGCCCTCTGCTGCAGGAACTGACTAGCACCTGGCCCATATCCCACTAGCCGTGTGGCTGCGCTTGACCGACGCCCACTCGCTCTGCTGAATTACCACTCCGGGTTCCTGACTTACGCTTTCCCACTAGCCAACATGCCCTACTGCCCTCTCATCTCTCCGTAGCACATCCATCATTCCCAATCCATCCTCTAGTCTGCCCATGCTCTCATAGTACATCATGCTTCTTCCCTGTTCCCCGACACAAAAAGACAAATAAAAACAAAACATGCAACGCTCCCTCTCCCAAATGCGATAATGCCTTTGCCATGTTTCGCCATGGCATTGTTGCCCTGGCGAACACGTGAAAAAAAAAGGAAAAAAGATGAATACTCTAGTCCCAACATCCACCCAACCCAACCCGTTCGCCAATGTTGCGCTCATGGCAGCCCGACGCCCGAACATCGCAATAAGCCCTTGTCGGTCCGTTTGCCACGCGCGCCAAGTCGCATCGCTATCAAACACGCCCGTCCCAGCATCGCGGTCGTCTCGCGCACATGATAATGCTAATGACAATCGTCTGATACTGACACACGCGCCTACTCGTCTGACACGAAAAGCACCTGCAACAAGCAAAACTACATCACCCATCTTCTCACATGCACGACCAATGACACGGCTGCCTCTGGCTTTTCTTTTCGCGTCTCTCTCTGCACGACATTGATAATCGTCTTCGCCTCCCCGCACCCGCCTCCAGGCTACTTGCCAGTCGTCGTCGTCGTCGTCGTCTATGACCATGACCATGACCACGTCTGCCGTTTGGCTCCACCATGTCTCGTTTCATGCATTACCGTTATCGCGTCATGGACACTGCTCATGCCCAACCCTGCCAGACACCACCCGTCCATCTGCTAGTGACCTTGCAATCAATACACGTGTCATACGCCTACCACGTCGCTGTTCTCTCTTCAGTGCAGGTCAACCATCATGTCCTCCTCCACCTCGAGACTGTCGTCCCATGCTGTGTCCATGGCATCGCCGTTGTTGTTGCTCGGTCGCTTGTTCAGCCGTCTCTGGTTCTCGACGTACTCTTTGCTGAGCGTCAGTCGATAGTCGGCGTCCTTGACTTGCTCGGCGAGCATGTTGGTACGACGCGTCTGCTCAAACAGCGCCTGCTGTTGCTGCTTCTCGCTCTTGGCTAGAGGCCCCTGCGTTGGGTCCAAGAAGAAACGTAGTACCATCCCCGCGTTCGACTTGTCCGTCTCCTCCAGTCGTGCGTTCAGATGCCCGTCCTTGATCAGTGTGTCGATGTATCGGCCGATCTCATCCGCAGAAGCCCCCAAGTGGCTGGCAATGTTTGAGACTGGAATCGCCGAGTATGTCCGTGACAGCCGCGAAACGTAGGCCCGCGTCTGGCTGCTGATGAGCTCGTTGACGAGACCTGTGTTGCCGTCCTACATGTCTTGTCAGCACGCGTGCGACAAACCATGAATGTTTTGCACTGTCTCAGAACCATACCTCTGCCCAAATCTCAGATCCAGCTTGCACCTGAGCCTTCAGCTTCGACATGTTGTCCAGTTCCTCATATGCCTCTGCCAAGGCTTCGTATGCTTTCGAAGCAGCCTTGATGTTCTTGATCGCATTGCCGTTGGAAGTACGCGGGCAAGTCCCCATCTGCGCATGTCAGCTCGTTCCATTGCGGGCTGCTCAACTGTGACATACTCTTCCCTCGACGAGGCAGCTCACCAACACCCACTTCCTATACGCCTCCAGCATAAGACCGTTCGCCGTGTTGGCCGTAGGTATGACCAGCACGTGCTCGAGGAAACGTTGCGCCTTCCTAAACTGACGAATTCCTAGATATGCTTGGGCACCTAGAACATAGTATTCCTCTACGTCTGACACTGAAATCTTCTCTGAATGCCCAGAACTCTGATGTATGTACTCTCCGCTACTCGCGACATCAGCACATGGCACTGAGTACTCGAGGCCCTCACGGGCAAGGTGCGGCATCTTCAGAGGAATAGTGTGGATATAGTTGTCGAGGATGGGTTCGGCGGCCGCGTACGATCGTGTCTCGCAACATAGCTGTATGAAGAGGAGGTGGAGTGAGGTGAAGGTGCCTGTGGTAGGGTCGAGTCGGGTCATAGCTGACCGCATCGGCGCAATAGCGAGGCTCGGCTGTAGTCGTCAGTTTCTCCTCGCAGCAGAAAGCATCTCATTCCGCATACCGATCCGCATGTGCGCGCAATTTGCTCTACATATTCTACCAGCAGTCTCCACTCTTTTCCGACATATCGCAGCTGTATGGGGTCTGCAGTCTCGAGGAAGAGTACCAGCTGATTCCATAAAGAATTTCCGGGCTGCAGTGTGTCTGGTATGTTCTTCTTGTCGAGCGCGGTAGCGACTCGGTGGCGGAGGGCAAAGGCGTACGCTATTGAGTTGACGGCAGGGTTAAGTATCTGGTGAGTCAGTGGTTTCCATGTCCATACAACATGTCTGGCTTACCGAGAGAACATCTTGTTGTGCATCTGCGGCCTTGGACCAAGTCGTCCATGAGAGGTTGGATAATTGTGAGACAAACTGGCGGGCCTTGAGGTCGTAGTCGCGCCTCTTCGCGAGCTCCGGGCTGTCCGGTTGAAACGATAGCAATATGGTGGTGAGTTCGGCCGACATGGTCGCGGCAGTGTGGAGGGATGTCGTAGGTTGAGCACGTATACAAGGCGGCGGGCGGCGAGGTGGGGGTATCGTGTTACTATTGCCAGTGAATGCCTAGCGCAGTGTTTTTGTCCGACTTGCAGTAAACTTCTTGTAGCTGAAAGCAGGAGCCGGTTTAAGCAGTGAGGAGAGAGAAGCGTTGTTACTGCAAGACAACCTTGGAATTCAATTGTTTGGACAGCAGGCGGAGGTGTCAAGCTCCCCGCGAGCTCAAGGCATCTACGCACGGACAGCACCCCTCACCACCTCCACTGTGGCGGTGCAATTCAACACCGTCTCAAGGGGAAGCAAAGCGGGAAAGCACAAGTGAAAAAAAGTACATGTCCATTCGGCGCCATTCATCAGTGGTATCGTCCGTCTATCCAACAACGCCCAAAATCTAACGCAAACTCTGAACGTCATACAAACAAGCACAAGCACAAGCACAAGCACAACTTCATCTCTTCTTGACGGCTTCCTCCATACGCCTTATCAGGACCTTCAAGCCGACACCCTTCTCGCAATTGCTTTCGAGGAACGCCTCCATCTGCTCTCTGACCTCCTTCATGCCCTTCAGGACCGGCAATCTCCTCCCCTCTTCGCCATCAAGATGCATGAGCGGGTTCAGAAGCAGATCGAAACACTCGTGCCAAATCTCCGTCTGCCAGTACCGCTTCAAGCTCTCCTTGATCTTGTACGTTTTGGTCGCGCCAGCACCGAGAGTTGCGCCGCGCTCGGCTATTGTAGAGATGTACTTGCCGAACAACAGATTGTGGACTATGCCAGCGAGCCCATGGTAATCGATCTGGTAGGTCCAAGGACGCAGTTCGCGCATCTCTGCACAATCGGCTTCTGTGGTGGGCCAGTCTGCGATGAACTGCACATCTGGCTTGAAGGCCTTCATGTCGATGCCACGGCCGAAATCGATCAGCGATATACCCTTTGCAGACCAGCCGTCACGCCCATCGCGCTTGTACTCTGAGTCCCAATGCTCATCCTTTTGCAGGGCATCAAATCGAACGAGAATGTTGTCAGACTTGAGGTCACCGTGTATCACACCTTTGGAATGCAGGGCCTCCACCGTGCGAAACAACTCGATGGTGAAGAACATGGCAAGTTGCTCGTCCATGACACCATTTTCTCCACGTGAGAGGTTCACGAGATCCAAAAGAGTACCCTGGTCTCGAAACTCTTCCACGAGATAACACTCATCTTTGAAGACGTGCATCTCGTACGCGCAAACGATTGAATCTGCCGCCCGAGACACGCCCAGTCGTCGCTTGGCTTGTCGCATGATGTAGAATTCCCATGGCGTTGGTGGATCCTCCATCTTGATGGCTTCCAGATCCTTCCGCTTCAGGCCGAACTCGCCCTTGCCCATCTGCGAAGGTCTATTCTCATCATCCTCATCTTCGGGGTCTTTGCTCTCCACCAGATACACTGGCGCAAAAGCTCCTTTGCCAAGCTCACGTTTGACGGCATATGTCCGCCTTGATCCTGGGAATTGGAGAGTAGGACAGAGAGCAGGGTTCGTGGCAGCCTTCTCTCCCTTGCCCGTTTTGACGGATTTGGTGTATTTGCGTATGTCAGCCCCCTTTCCATAGCTCGCTTCAGTGTCCGCGTAGTATCCGTCGTAGCTGTCTAGTGGCGGTTGGATTTCTTGCAGAATGGTCTTGCGGACGTTCTCTTCTACCGGATTACACTGTGCGTCTTTGATGATTGGACCATTGGCCTTTGGTGCTTTAGATGCGACCCCCTTTGCAGCCAACGGTTTCCGTTGCGGTTCCGCAATGGGCTCTTTGGGTGCCGGCTTCGATTCGGTCAGGGCGAGTTTCGCGACTTTCCCTGAACCGTCAATAACTTGACTTAAAAGATCTGCAAAGGGGCTACTGCAAGTCTCATCCTCGTCGTCGTCTTCAAGAATGTCAGTTGTACCTTTTGATCTTGACGGCGTCTTGGTAGCAGCGCTAAAATAGTCCTTTTGTGCATAAGCAGTGGCGATGCCCAAGGACGACTCGGTCTTCTCAACAATAGGTGTCATGAATGGCAACCGATTGTTTGCAGCCTGTATCGGGTCTCGGTAGGGCTGCATTGCTGGGTTATAGTCCTCCGGTGGGACAGGGACAAAGCGAGTAGGTAAAGAGGCAGGTGCTGAAGGTGAGGTAGGCGTGACTACATCAGATTCGTGTTGCTGTTCGGAGTCGACATCTGCACGTGTTACATCATCAAACGAGTCGTCCTGAGAGTGCTCGGAATGTTCAGACTCATCATCTGATCCATCCTCCTGATGGTCTTTGGGCACGTGTTTGCTCTCAGTGAACTCTGACCATGCAGAGGCACTCTTGGTATCCGAATCGTTGACATCACTTTCTTCCTCTTCCTCTTCCTCTTCCTCTTCCTCTTCCTCTTCCTCTTCTTCTTCTTCCTCCGTGTTGAGAACTCTAGTGCCGAGTGTGAAATCTCCCGCTGTTGTCTCGTCTCCGAATTCGCTCGTAGCGCACGATATGCGACCAGTAGCAGTACTTTCGGCTCCACTCGTATAGTCATCCTCATCGTCCCCGCTGCTCTCTTCGCCACTCTGGACCTCGGAGACCTCCTCATCGGCGTTCTTTAGCGGTTCGTTGAATATGTCGTATATCTCGTCCATGGCCTCCTTGGTGTGGAGGGTCATTGTCGTTTCCGGACCAGTCTTCTTGCGCCGTATCTTTGGCTTGGCCGGAGAGTCCAAGTTGGCTTGGACTGTTCTTTGTTAGTATACAAGTGACAACCAGATGTCCAGTCGACCACTTACTTGTCTGAGTCTCTCCACGAACTTCTTTGACCTCCATAACCTTGATCTTCCTAGTCCTGTTGGCTCGCTCCTCCCGTCTGGCCTTCTTAGCTGCCCTTGCCTTGTCTACATCTGCCTGTGAAGGTGGCGCGTTTTCGTCGTTACCCATGTCGTCGTCAACACTACCTTTCAAGGGTACAGTCTTGGGCTTGAGGGGCTGTTCATGATCCTGTTTAGGCGCTAGAGGTGCGACCTTGGTCTTTGGCCGTTCAGCGACTCGTTTCTCTTCGGCTGCCTTCTGTGCCTGCTCCTGCTCTTGGCGGCGAATGGCATCCCAATCATAGTCTATCCATCCCCTGTATTTAGCTCGCAGTTCTTCAAATGAATATTCCTCCGACATGGGGTCTTCATGGTTAGGGTACACCTGCTCTAGGTCTACAAAGACTACTTCAAGTCTGCCCGTCCTTGGATTGACCGCTTGTTGGTATTCACGCAATGGGTGGGGGCTGACACTTTGGTCATTGAGATTTGATTTGGTCTGAATACATGTATGGCAAAGGCCCACCAATTAGTCCTGTGATCGTAAATATATGGAGGGGCTGATGCAGGCAGATCAACTCACCTCGTCCTTGAAAATCGACATTTTTGGAACGCCAGTGTTCTTCTTTCCGACCTTGAGAGTCTCGCCCGCCCAGGGACGTGCCTCGGTTGTGTTTTCCTTCTTGCGGTCTGCGAGCGATCCAATGCTGTCCCATCCTTCTGTGTTGCCTGTCGAGCCAGGTCTTGCGGCATCGTCACCGTCCGAGAAGATTGCAAGTTTAGGCTTTCCTGAGCGCGATGCGCCTCCAGCGGTCTTGGGCTGGCTCGGTGGTTGTGGGCTCGGTGCACTGGGTGACGCAAGCGCAAAAGGGTCCATCTTAGCGGCGAGGGCTGGACGAACGGCGGGGAGTGCGGGGCTTGACGGTTCGGGGGCCTCTTGAGGGCGGCTCTCGAGACGGTGCTGAAATTCTCCGTACTTGCGAATCAAACGCTCAACTGGGCGGGCCTCGCGGTCGATGCCCAGGTTGTAGATCTCCTCTGCCTGTGTGAAGCGGCCCGCGCCTTCCAACCAGGCCGCAAATTCTTCGTAGAAGAGCGCAAGGCTCTCGCCAATGCCGTGTCGCGCCAGATAGGCAAACGTCTCCCGCGGCGCGTCTGAGAAGAGATTAATGTAGTGCAGCCAGAGCTTGAGGTAGCGAGCGTCGTTCTTGTACTGCGGTGAGGATTGGAAGGCTTTGGTTGCGCGCTCGAGGAGCGGGCAGAGCTGCGATTGAGGTGTGTTTTGTGCGGATGGGTATGCTTCGAGCGTCCATTTCACATAGCGCGTGTAGATCTAAATGTGTGTGCACAGAGTCAGTGTATGTCTCACCACATGCAGTTCGTGTTCTGGTATTACTGACATCGAGCGGGTCGTCGGAGTCGTCAATCGCCATAAGCTCCTTCTCGAATCCAAGGCGAGTTGCGCTGTGTTCATCTTGCATCTGCGACGGGGACCGCGTTTGGCCAGCCGCCGAAGTCAGCGGCGGTGTGTAGAGCTGTGCGAGCGCTCTTGCGGAACGTCCGCTGGGCAGACTCTGGATGTTTTCCTTTTGATTCTCAATGACTTCGAAGTCGATAAGATCGTCAGAACCCATGGCGCCGGTAGGGGTATCACAAAGAAACAAGGAGAAGAAAGACGGCGATTGAAATCCAGGCACAGAACCAACAGTCTTGCCCGCGGTCGTTGTTGCTGGAATCGGATGTGTACACGCTAGGCGTAGGGTACGCGGGGCTTGCATCGGAAACAGACGCTTTGCCCAAAATGTTCCATGTTTCTACGGCAACCAGGCCGCCACTTCCAAAGCCACGCCAAGACACACAGGCAGTGTATGATGCGACACATGCTCACCACCACCCACATATCGACTGTCTCCGAGGCTCTTCTTTGGTGCAAGGAGATAGACGGACTTCATCTTCACTCGACTAAGAGTATGTACGTGGAAACCAAGCGGCATTGCTTATTCTGGGTTGGTTCTGCTCAGCATGCCCAGCCCTCCAACCTTGAAATCTTGTGAAAAACATGTGTCCTTTGTAGACGTGTATTGACACCATAGAAATGAAGCATTCTGGCAGGTATACTCAGCCCCTTGCAGTTCATCCCACATGACCTGCGCGCATACTGGCCTGCTCAGACATGAGCGGTGACCACCCAAACAAAAGCTAAGATCGCCATTGCACTGTTTTGCGCGTCGCATACAACATACAACAGGCTGTTCATCAAACGATTTCGTGTTCTGCATGGTTAAGGTTACGTAATCTGATACTGTAGAAAGAGAAGTTGATGGACACGAGAAAGGGGGAAAGCGCAGGCACTTGCGCGCGTATCCCATCTGATATCCAGAGCGACTCTCACTATCAGCAGAACGTTCACCAAAAACGTCACAACCCAAAAAACACACGTCAAAGTCAAGTGTTAAAAAGCATATACAAGCATGTTAAGAATGTCTCAAGACGGCTACCAACCTTCTACCAGAAGTTCCAGCCATTACCAATGTTCGTCGTCCGTGACTCTCTCCAGCAACAACAGCATGACAACATGACCAAAAGGAAAGACGTCAGGTCAAAATAGAAAGCACCAATACAACAACTCCAGACTCCCGCTATTGTACGATCGATTTGGTATATCCCTAAAACGACAGCAAAAAGCCAAATACACACGAAACAAAGAAAACAACTCAAAGGAAATCATATGCCGGATCGGGTATCCCAAGGAAGTTCGAGCAGAAGCTCCAATTGGTATCATATGGAAAGCGACAACAAGAGCCCTCCGCCTTTGGCAAATTTCGGGAGGAAAGGCTAGAGGGGAAAACGCAAGGAACGAGAGGTGTGATTCGTGTTCAGTCGTAGGAGATTCGTCATGTTCTTCCAAGTCGTGACATCGTCGGGCGTACTTGTGAGGTTTGAAGTAATGTGATGATAGGAATGTGCCGTATTGTGGATCACGTGTCGTGTAGATAAATTGGTAACGATCAGCTGACCTAAGACCGGTTCTCGACGGCTTGCTGCTCGCCAGTAGCCACTGCTACAAGCGCTTCTAAACGTCTCATGTCGTTGTTGGCTGTCTGCGGCAATGGCTGACCAAACGTTACGGGTCCCCGCTCGGGTTCGCGCTGCGGGCGATAGCTTGAGCTCGAGCTCGAAAGACTGTGGCTATGGTAATGTTGCGGGGGCTGTGAATGCAAAGGGTGGGGCCTCTCCATAATTGACGCTGGTGGCGCGGTTTTGTAATCTTCAACACCTGCTGGCGCTTCGACATACCCGTTGCTGTGGACAATAGCAGGGTGATAATCAATCATAGTGCCTGGCGTCGGCACACCCTCGCTGCTGCTCGAGTCCTCGGGGGACGTTCTCTGCATAGCTCTTTGTGGCTGACTGACAGGTCCATTGTACCAGGCTTGTCGCTTGTTCTTTCGAGGTGTTACTGGCTGTTCCTGCGAGGTTCTGGGCGAGGCGCTGATTGAAGGGATCTGAATGGGCTGAACATTAGAGGGCTGGCGACTGAAGTAGCCATGGGGAGCTGTCGTAGGCCGTGCAGCATTCGCTCGGCCTGCACTACCAGGATACTGCTGTGACCATTGATCCCTCTGAGAACTCGGACTAGCAATGTTCAGACGATCGATTTCCCACGAAATGCTCGTTCGTTTGTGATGGCCTCTACTAGACGTGTGCTCCGTCGGCGCGTGATAAGTAAGCGGACGTGCCGGAGAGTCAACTTGCATTGGGCTTGGCTGGCGTCGAGGTAGGGGAGGCGGAGGCGGAGCGTGATCGAAGCTCTCAATACCCGGGAGTCTGGTGGTTTGAGAAGCAGCAGGCTGCGAGGTGTACAGCGGGCGTGGAGCGTCCGGTGTCTGGTGGTATCCAAGTCCACTCGTCGCGGGTCGAGGACCAGTATACACTCCTGGATGCCAAGTTCGTCGCCTCCAATCCGCCTCCGCATTCGAGTCTCTCCTCGATTCTGGAAACTGGGATACTGTAGGGCTTGCATATGCGCTGCTTTGTGCCGAGTAGGCAGGGGCAGCAGTCGTTTGTAGAGGCGTGATGTAGGTAGGAGGACCCTGTCCTGGTGCACCAGAAAAAGGATTGCCACTGGAGGAGATAGATTGGCGACGTCCCGGAGGTGGTGGTCCAGCCCATGAGACTGGCCTTGATGAAGTCGATACAGGAGATTGCATAGCGGACCCAAAGCGGGCGGGGCTGCCAGTAACAGTCGAGAATGTCGCAGAAGTAGGCGTTGTAGGCGCGTTGGACTGTGTATCGTATTCCACGGGCCCAGGACTACCCATCATGGGTGGGTCATACGCATTCATAGTGTTGAGCGACAAGCGCGCTCTTGCACTGGCACCGCCATCGCTAGCCATAGCCAAAGGTGGGGGTCGTCGTCGGATGTCGGGAGATTGCGCCACACTCATTGTCGATATTGTAGAGGTGATACTGGAAGCAGAGAGGTTTCTGCTGTGGCCTCTGCTGTGGCCTCCGGTACTGCCTAATGTGTTTGCTCGAGAACGATTTCCAGGTGGTCTTACTCGGTCGGTCCGGATCTGCCGTTGGAATCTTGTGCCCGTTGCGGCTAACGACTCAGAGGGTATGTCTTCGTTGATATGAACTGTCTGAGCATGCTGGCGCAGGTTGTCGAGACGCGAAAATCGTCGGGAGCAGTGACACTGGAAAGGACGTTCACCCGTGTGTTTACTACAGCGTGTTAGCGAACGCGGGACAACACATAACGAAAGACGTACCGAATGTGTCGTGCCAGGTGCTCACTTCGTGTGAAGCTCAGGTTACAAGGTGGAAAGTCGGTGCAGAAGAAGCGCTGTCCCTTCTTCTTCTTGGACGGTCGGTTCGAATCACTAGTAACGCTGTCGTTGTCCGATCCATCTTTGTCGTCCTCATCACCGTCGCCCATGTGCACGTCTTGACCGGACGCTGTTGACCTGTGCGAATCCTCTCTACTCTGCTCGCTCTTGTTCGAAGCTGAAGGTGTCTCGCTCACCTCACGGGCGGGTGTGAAGGGCGATGAAGGCAGTGGTCGCTGACCGACGAGTCCCGCAAAGGTGTTACGTGTAGGCGTCTTAGCAGATGGGTCCTCAGCACGGATTTCCTCGGCCGCTTTCGATTCGGCAAAGAATCTGCTATTCGGTCGGGGAGTAGTGGGCGTCGTCTCGTCACCTGGGCGGCCCTGCGGCGGATCTGGAACCGACAATGTAGTGTTGACTGCTTGGAAGGAAGACATGTTGGAGGGGGCCGATGACCAGCAGTCTACAATATCCACCTCTTGTTCCGTATCGTGCTGAGCGTGCTGCGCAGGTCGGTCTACAGTGACAGGGCGCGTATAGCTTACGGCGTCCACGACAGGACACGCACGGTTCGGCGGTGCCAGTGATCTAAGAACGGGACGTTAATGCAAGCGCAGGTCCCAGGCAGGATGCCTCCAGCGGCGCAATCAGTGTGATACTGCGGGTGGTTCCTTGCTGGAGCGGGTGTGGGAAGGCTGAAACGATATGATGACGAATAGAGAGCGGCGTTGCAACAACATCCGGTCACAGCGCTCTGCGAGCAAAGTCAAAGGAAAAATCTACTAGGTCTGGTTAAATTTGATCGTTGCGTCGTAAAATCGTCAAGTTGGGGTCGTCCAAGGCCTGGCCAGTGGTGTGAGGGTTGAGCAACCACGGATACTCGGACTTTGGGCTGGGTATGATAAGGCGCAGGACGGAGTGCCTCAGGTGGCGGGGAGATTGGCCCCTCTTTGACGCAGACTCGATGCGCACAAGGGCTCGAGCAGAAGCGGCAGAATGCGGCTCTTGTGGCGATGCAGCTAGACGGTGCGAAATCCGGGTATGAAGGCAGAGGAACAGGTGTCGACGCAGGAGAACGGGATTAGAGACGAACTCACGATTGCGTCGCAACTGCATGCGAGGAGGGGTTGGTAAGGCACAGGACGGGATCTTAGCGGCTTTGTCGTGCGCCCTGGACGGACGGCCTGGCAGAAGGCTGGGGTTAGAGACCGATCCACCTTGCGACGAGGGCACATCTTGCCTGCAGATCCTTGGAATTAGCGATGCTTGGCCCGCCTACCCAGACATGATGAAGCGGTGCAGCTGAGCCCCAGAGCATGCTCGTCCGCCTGTCAGACCACAGCATCGTCTGCGAGCCCTGATGAGCAGCACTCGTCTGCAGTCAAGCCCATCGGCCATGGGTGCTGGACATGGTACCATGTCCTGCGGCGGGGCTGTCTGGACACCACTGTCTGCTTCCGGCTGCGAACAACGGCCATAGCACATGCTTGCAGCCATGGGTCGCCAGAACCTGACTACTTGGCCTAGGTCGTGCGTTGTGGCCGGGACCTGAGCATGCGCATGTTGATTATTGATGACGAAACACCTACCAACGCCCACTGCCGCGTTTCACGTGCCATCATCAGAGAGATCAAGGGTCGTGTTGGCTGACCATGGCATAGCAGCGCTGGTGCCGCTGCCCGGTCTTTACGGGCAAGTCGCGCGCCGGGCAAGATCATCCTAAGCAGGCCGGCATGGCGTCTGCCTCGAGACAAAGCTGACACTGCCATGCCGAAGCAATTGGTTGACGCGGATAGGCGCTGCAAGCTAGCAGCATGGGCGAGCGCCGATGCAAGGGGACTCGACCAGGTCCACAGAAAAGTGTTGTACCTTTGTACCTTGCCGAAGCGAAAGGCTAGCATCCGTGGTTCTGCCGGACTTCAGCGACTCAAATTTTGCGTCTTGCAGCGCAAACGGCGCCAGAGGCTATTGAACGAGGCGGTCAGCGACCATGATCTGTCCCAAGGCTTTGGGCTGTGGGCGGTGCGTGACAATTGTTTGCCATCACAGTCCATAGCTCGGAAACGCTGACAGAAAGGCGAGGGAGCCAGTGGCCCGACTAGTTCCTGGCAAGCAAAATATGATTCGGCGGAGCATGGGCGGACACACGCGGGATGATACCATGGATCGCGGATATCGTGGTCATCTGCGCTTCTTTGCGTGGTCTGTACCATACTTTGCTCGCCTTGTACGCTGGCCCTACCAGGATTACCCTTTTGGTGCCTAGATGAGATGCACCGTCGCTATTGACACGTTGCTTGGGTGTATATCCACACGAGGAGTGTGCGCTACCTCGAATGAAAAGACTGGTCTGTTGTGCTGCTGCAGCTGGTAGAATGGTGAAACTCACGGTGTATACGCGAGCCGCAGTCTCCAGAATAGTAGCTTTACCGAACTTTGCGGGCTTGTGTTAGCGGGCGGACCGGCTTTCTGGAAGCATGCGCCTCGCCAGCAGCGGTGGCAGTGGCGATGGCGGCATTGGTGTTGAGGGGTCATTGCTCGATTCAATCGCGAGGCTAAGAATGGGTACCTGCTCCTCTGCCACCAGGATGATGGACCGTGATAGCCCGTGCGCTAGTACCGAGGTACGTCCTATCGATTACGAATGGCAGCAGTCCTCTTCACTGTGTATACACCAAGATCGGGCCTTGAAATAGATATCCACTCTCAAGCTCAAGTTCACCCCTCACCCATACTCGCACGGCACGGCAGCCTGGCGCTACGTTTCGTCGCCATGCATTTCATGTCGTGTAGCAACGACGGGCAGCACACTCGCTTCACGGATCCTAGTACGAGCACACACAGCCGACGCGACCAAGAACGAAACGATGAAAGCTGGTATCATATTGCTCTGTTATATAAGTCATGGACTCGCTTGGTGCGACTCCTAGTCACGAACCTACCGCCCCAAGCAATGATGATTTCTTCTTCGTCTCTCACGCCAATGCTGCGGAATCAACTCGCTCAATCCACACCGCCTAAACAACACGTGCCCACATGCGTAGTCGATGCTTACTGCACAACCTAAGTCGGACGTCAGTCTTGTCTCCGATAACGCAGCTGACTCATTGGCATACCTTTTCCCGGAGTTTGCTGATCCACTGAACGATACTCTCTCCTTGGTCTGCCCGGTCTTCGACGAGTAGTGTTTGCGCCCATAGCTTGAGGCTTGGGTCGCCATCTTCCTTGATGATGTATAGCGTAGGCAGAGTGATGGAACCCACGCCCTTTGACTTGTGATCCCTCGACTTCTCCACAACTGTCTCATGTCAGCACTTTGAACGCTCTAAATCATGAGCAACAATGACTTACCGGCTCGGACTCGCTCCGAGTATTCGTTGTCAAGAAGAGGCAATGAAGCCTTGCCCTGCTTCAACTGTGTACGGTCCTCGACGCCAAACACGTCGTTTAGGAGTGCTGGAACAGCATCACGGCCAATCCATCTAGAAGCGTTAGTCCGCGTCAGCAGCAAATGCACACATGCACTTACAAGAACTGGTTGACGCCGTCGTCCAGAAGGTATAGGCCGTACGGGACGATAGCTGCACTAGAGAGGTTCAATGCAGGTGGCATCGTGATCTGACCAGTGGTGGGTTCCGGTACGCCAGCGTCATCAGGCATGTCGTGAAGAGAGTAGAATGATGGGTAGATGTACTGCGTAAGCAGTCGCAAGGGCAACGTAGAAAGAAGATCGAGAGCAGCTGATCGGAGATCGCTTGGAATCAGGCCGCTCTTGCGAAGACCAACATTCTTGATGAGACCAAGGAACAGTATGGGGAGAGCGCGCAAGTTTTGTGGCAGCTGCAGACCACCACCGCCCATACTACCACCCGCCAGCTCCTTCCTGTAAGTGGACAGAATCTCAATAATCTTGGCCTGCAATGCGTCCCGCGCCGCATCAAGGCCGCTCGATAATGCTCGCTCAACCGCCTTGTGACTGAAATAGGTGGTGATGGCTTGTGCGTCTGCTGAAGCGTAGACCGATGCTAGGCTCTCGGTTGTTGGCACGGCAAGAGTCAGGACTCTGATACGACGCTGTCCGCTTGAAGTAGTATGGAGCACGGCAGCCTGGAGACAGGCGAATGGCTTGGAAATTGTCTCATCGATAGCGACTTCGATTACAACTGCTTGATCTCTGGGGTACGCCGGGAAGGCACAGAGGTCAGACGAGCGGTTGAAGAAGTTTCCGTAGAATGCGGACATTCGCAACCCGGTGGTAGCACGCACACGGAGCACAGCCTCTAGACCAATCTCGGCAGACAGGTAGTCGGCCAACTCAGTTGCAATCTTGACAACATCCTCTTGTCTTGCAGCATTCCACCCTGGGTAAAAGTATGTCTGGCCGGCAGTGAATCGCGGAAGGTTGCTTAGCGTTGCGACATCCTGGTACTGTGAGGAGAATAGGAACATGTCCACTGAGACCTGATTCTTGGAACATTCTACAGCGAACGACTTGTACCAGTTGTTTGCAGGCTGCAACAAACTGCCTTCTTTTCCGGTTCCCAATAGAGTTTTGTCTTCTCGGACGTTTAGTGCCGCGTGGCCAACATTGGGCAGCGACGCAGCAATGACGGTCAACTTTCCACCAAGCGGGGAAATGAGCTTGTGTGCGGATCGGAGAGCTGAGCCTAGCGCAAATCCGGGCACGTGTGTGTTCTGGAACATGGCCGGAAGGCGGTCAAGGAAGGTCTCGATGTTGTTGCGGCACTGGCTGAGGCTGACCAGAAGATCCGAGGGCATGGGAAGGTAGGGCTCATCTAGATCGGAAACGACGAGCTGTTGTGGTTCGTTGGATTCGCTATTGTCCGGGGGAATACCAAAGAAATGTAGCCCATTGTCGACGGCCTGTTGCGAAGTCAGTATGCAGATGGCGTGTATTCTTTGCACCCAAAACTCACCATGAATCCGATGCGTGTCCGACCGTCTGCATTTGGTATCCGGCCGAGTGATTCCTTGATGACCCTGGAGACGACAGCGAGAAGTCCGCTGTTCACTGCTGCCTGGGTACAGTCCAAAAGGATGTAGTAGCACAGAGGCTGTGGAGGGCGGACCATGTATTCCTGGGGCGCAACGAACTCGGTCACTGCGTAGTTCAGCTCGGGTCTCTGCCAGCGGTCGACGCTCTTCTGCTGTGCTGCATCCCAATCAAATGCCTGAGGAACATCGTTGGTCAAGTTGCACATGTTGCACCTCCACCTGTGGCCATGGTCTAGGAACGAGACAAACGGATTGATGTAGGCGCGGCATCGTCGACAACGGCTAATGACCTGATCGTGCACTACTGGCACAGGGTCCTCTGAGTCGTGCAAGCTAGCATACGGGCTTATGACGAGCGCGAATGGAAGTTTGCTCTTCTTGAGCAGCGAGTGGTTGGTAGGGATGGTGTTGAGCGTACACCGCAGGTATTTACTCGACTCGTTCGCGAACTCGGAGGGGGTAGCCGCGGCATTGGATGGCAGGTTGATCGGAGGAGGAGGGTTGTAGAGTTCCGAGACGTGGAAGGGCTGTGCGATGAGGTCCGAGGGGAATAGTTGGTTCTGCTGCGTAGCCGCGGCGGGCTGCTGAACTTGAGGAGCTGCTTGTCCCTGGCCAATGTTCATCTGCCCAAACTGCTGGTTGAGGGCATTCGGATCTTGAGGCGCCGGCTGTCCATAGCCCTGGGCTGGCGCTCCGTAGCCGGGGGCGGGGGCGCCGAAGCCAGGAGAAGGAGCGCCATAGGCAGGTGAGGGTGCACCGTATGAAGGCGCTGGAGCTCCATAGCCAGGCACTACTGGTGGGGGGACGCCTCCTGCTTGGGCAGCCTCTTGTGTATTCGCGCCGAATTGGTATCCTGTTCCTGCTGCGTAGCGGTCTCTCTTCTTGCGGTCCGCCATGGCTACAGCAGCGGAGACGGTGGGTCGGAGAGGTTGGGAGTAGTGGTGGGGAAATTGGCGGTGTTGGCGGGCGTGCGCGTGAATTTAGAGATGAGGTAGAGCTCCATGTGTCTTCTTGGGGAACGGCACATTCCGCGCTAGGAGTCCCCGCCAAAACGTGTGCACGGACAACTCTAGGGTTGAGGTGGGACCTACATCGGCCGCCCTTGGGTTTCTACTACCATTCCATCTTCACTCCTAGGCACCTGTCTCAACCATATTCCTACTTCGTCATATGCGTGCTGAATATCCTTTAGGCAGCACTGAAAGGCCCTCGAGCACACGTATCGTTACGGAAACACGTCTTGCTACGGGAACGAATACATAATCAAGAGACGTATCAAAACATTAGTACACATGACGCAAGGAAAATTCCTAAAAAGATACCCAGGCATTACCGCATTCGATCTTCAAGCCACATTGGAAACCTCCTGTCTAGGGACTTCCTGCTGCTGCTGCTGCTGCTGCCTTTCCACCCTGTCCGCTTCTTCCAGGGGATAAGGAGCCGAGCCCGCCTTGTCATATTGCACGCCTACGGGACTCTCGCTTCGTACCGTACCCTCGTACGTAGTAGGCTCTGGAACGGACGCTTCAACTGCCCCTCCTGCTCCGACTCCTGGCACGTTGGCTCCCGGCATTGCACCCACTCCGAGGTTGCCTGCACTCGAATGGATCGGCTCGACATCCAACTGGTAATGGCGAAGATCATCTTCCGCGTCGGTGAGAACCTGGCGTGCTGCTTCTACCTCTGCAAATGGAGGGTGTACATCACCGGGAACAATGGGGGTGTCATCGACAAGGTTCAAGAGACGACGAGCGTGCTTGGCTAGGATGATCTGCTTCTCAGCACGTTCGATGGTGGCTGCGAAGTGGTGGTCGTACGCCTCCTTGAATTTCTGCCGAGTCTGGAACGGTCAGCGAGTGATGACAGTCTTTGCGGAGCTACTGTACAATATTGCTGAGTTGCGCTTCGGCAACCAGGCTCTGTGCCTCCGCGCGGACAAGCTCCTGTTCGAGCTGGACAATCTTAGTACTCTGAGGTTCTTTATACTTCAACTTGGCGATCTCATCCGACACCTGTTGTCTTGTTAGCATGAAGTTGCTGGCTACAGCGACAAGCTATACCTTGGTTTTGTGGTCCCGGCTCGGCTGCACCGAGCTTTCTGTGTTGCGAATCTGCTTCAAGACACCTCGATATTCCTCCAGGGCTTGCGCATAAACATCCTCTTGCTCGGCAATCTCTGCGAGCAGCACTCCGAGCTTATCTGAAATCTCCGAGATCGTCTCATCCTCTGTAGCCTCGCCCCATTCCGAGAGCTGCTGGGCAATGCCGACCCGCTCACGTGCCGCGGCCTCGTAGGCGGCAATCGCATGGTTCTCAGATTTGATGATCTTGAACAGCTTCTTCGAAAGCTCCGGCTGCTGCGTACCCCTGAGGGAAGCCATCGTGAAACGATGCTTGGGCGCGGACTTTTCTCCACTGCCGCTACCGCTGCCCTTCTTCGAGCGGACTGAGAGCGACCGGTTCCTGCGAATCGAGGAAATTATTAGCGAATATTTGGCGTCATGCGCGCAAATTCCTTGCATATCAACAAAATGTGCAAGACACTACTACATCGTCTTTCGACTGCCGAAGTGGAAGACAACAAGGGTGAGACAAGGGCGATGTGCATTGTGATACAGCATCTGAAATGACTCGAGAACTGGCTTACATGGTGAGAGTAATTGTCGCTTTGGTGTTTGTGTAGGTCTACACCCGTGAGTTGTTAGCACTGTTAGGTTATGCGCCGGAATAGCACGCGTATTGCGACGCGATTTGCGGGTATCGACATTGAGTCATATGGGAATATACCTTTTCGTGGGTACAGCGAAACTGACGGTAGGTTTCCAGGGTCGACGTATTGCGCGGTAAACAGCCGTTGCTTGAGTTTTGGGAAGCGGGGGTCCAGCCTGGTGAGGTTGTGCAGGGCCTGGTGATGTCATAGGCCTGGCCCGGAAGCTGCGCATCGCGAGCATTGTATCCCCAGCTAGTCACACATCCACTACTGCCGAGGCATCCGTCTTCCATCGTCCAACTATAACCACCAGTGTCAAAGCTACGTATGCCGAAGGCTTGAATCCTCATTTGCCTCTGTTTTCCTATGCGCCCTCCATCTCTATCTTACTCATTCGATCAGACGGCAAACCGGTAAACTAGTGCACGAGCCTAGGTAATGTAGCACCTTCACCTCCGCGACTGTCAAAGTTGATCTGACAAGAACAGGCTTTTTAGATGCTTTGGTATGTCGTACAGCTCTAACCTCGAGCATTACAGCCCCGATAAGATTATTACGACACAACCTAGTAGTTTCTCGGCCTCGTTAACAAGATCCAATGTGCTGCCAGACCTCGAAACCACACGAGTCTGTGTTTGGCGCGCGTTGCTGCACAAGGCCTATATATCTTGCGATACCATCAACGCTACTGGTCAGTGGTGCCAGAGAATGTATCGTTTCTAGGTAATCGCAGGAGGTATTCATTGGTAGGCCATCTTCTTGTGCAGTATACATGGACGCGTGAAGTGTGGCCGTCAATCGGGACTTTCCGTGGGCTACTCCTGGCTTCATGTTCGCACTCGTCATTACGAACGGAGTTCGCACTGAATACGTCCAGGCTCACCCATAAGCGCAGCTGTTGGGTTGCTGCAATGGTTTGTAAGTGTACGAATCGAAAGGGCGCATCAATCTGACACATCTCAGGTGGACATCTTATACTTGATGTCTCTATCTGCGATGCAAAAGGCTGCACGGACTCACAGTATTGTAACGCACGCTTGCACCACTCCGTGTCGGCCACATCCAACCAAGTAGTACACATGCGCGCTTGTATCCAAGGGGCAGGAAATTTGTCGTGGGAAACTCGCCTTAACACATGTGGAAGTATCAAGTGTGATATGTCTAAAGAAAGATACTTGGCTTTCCAAGGGCGCTTCGCATCTTATCTTGTTGGTACGACCTTCCTACTGCGTCGGGGTAATCCGCACGGAACGATCCAGACTGCGGCGTGGATGTCCGGTCTCACTAAGAATGACCGTTCTTTGATTCCTATATGCACTTATGAGTGCCCTTGTCAGCCTGCTCCGCGGACCAAGCCGCTCTACCTATAGCTACCATGTCACACCGTGTCAGCTGTATATGGGTACGATCAGCGTCTGTTGTGCCCTCACGCACTCTTGATCCGTCACAGCCTAGCAGCTGTCGTAGTTCTGTGGTTTCATGAATCGGAACAGCATGGTCCATATCACACTACCTTAGGACGTAGGTACTTAGGATCAGGCTGAACATTACAATATTCGGGTCCGATAAGCTCCTGTCGAGCTACCTAGGCACGTGCTGACTGGTATTACCGAGCTTCCAACTTAGCCACGGCAATGTGCAGCCAACGAACGCTTTGCATGTAGGTGGCTCCTATTCCTTGCGCCATTTAGGCTTACCTGGTAGCGTTGTTAACATTCAAAGACTTGGCGAAATGGCCCGTTTCGACTTACCAATCATGCCAATCCGGGGGCGGCTGGACTTTGAGCATGTCATAAGCACCGAGAAAGGATCAATTTCGGGAGCGGGACCCTGGAGAGGTGGACAGTGCCAAGACGGCCGCCGCGTCATTATCGGATGTTTCTATGTTCAACGGCGGGTTTTTGACCTATCTGTAGACGAGCGCGCAAAGGCCTCAACATAGCACAGCGCAGGAATGCATTCGGCAACAACCTACTGAAGATGGCGAGAAATCACTGCTCAACTCGACAATTCCACCCGAGCTCCAAGATCTGGCCCCGCTTTTTCTTCTTGGCTAGGTGGCACAGTGACCTGATGTGATTATCATCATTAACGGCGAGTTCGCAACTGCTATTCTGTTAACGGGCCCATCCAAGCTTAAAGGCTAGCGGATTAGCTTCGCGGCTCGACTTTTCGGTTGTTAGACCACCATGATCACAAAAGACGCCAATCTATCTGAGAACATCTCGGCGTGATACCGGCGTAACCATGTACGGCAGTCGACGAGATTGAAAAATCTCACCCATATTCATCACATCCATGCTGCGCACTGCAAAGCGGCGCTCTTCCCAGTTGTGGGATTACGCGTGCATCATGTACATGCAGGCCAACGTCCCAGCCTCTAAAACCTTGGCACCCATCCAAGTGCCTCGAATAGAATCGCCGTGAGTGGGTACCGTCAATCCGGGAATTTGCCAAACGTGAGATGATCATTTCCTCTGTCAAATACAAGTCCTGCTATTCGATAATTCAGGGACTGCGGGGGATGGTGTCTAAACTAGTATCCATGTCGGTATGTGGACACTACAAGGTCGTACCGGTCTGTAACAATTATTGTTGACGTAGTAAAGCAGTATAAATCCACAGCCACCTGCCCTCCTCTACCTATAGCTTAAGTCTTCTCGAATATTTCCCTACTTAAGATGGTACGAGTTCAGATTCTCACGGCAGTCACTGTCTTGGTGCGCGTTACTCAGGCAGGATGTCCTTACATGGATGGCGACGCTGTCGTTCGCCGAGACGAGAATTCTGCGTCAACTGACGAGTTCCTGGCCCGCTACGAGGTTGACTCCAGCGATGTTTACATGACGAACCCGGTTGGTGGTCCAATCGAAGATCAAGAAAGTCTCTCCGCTGGCGAGCGTGGTCCAACACTTTTGGAGGACCAAACTTTCAGAAGAAAGGTGAGTTCTATTTAGACAAAATAGTGAAGATTCGGACTAACTTCATATCTTTATAGATTATGCATTTCGACCATGAGCGCGTCCCGGAACGTGCCGTCCACGCAAGAGGAGCCGGAGCACACGGCACCTTTGTCTCTTACGGCGATTACTCCAACATCACTGGCGCATCTTTCTTGAGCGCGCCCGGAAAGGAGACACCAATCTTTATCCGATTCTCCACTGTTGCTGGATCAAGAGGTAGCGCCGACACAGTGCGAGATGTGCATGGATTCGCAGTTAGGTGGTACACTGATGAAGGAAACTTTGGTACGTTACAAGTTTTTATTGTACGAGTACCACTCGGCCATGTTCTCCTGCTAACCATCCCTGTTGATAGACATTGTTGGAAACAACATTCCAGTGTTCTTCATCCAAGATGCGATCAAATTCCCCGATCTCATCCATGCCGTCAAGCCAAAGCCGGATTCTGAGATCCCACAAGGTATGTTATGACTCTACAAAGTGCTTGTGAAACATGTACTAACGTGTCAATCCCTTCCCTGCAGCTGCTACTGCGCATGACTCCGCTTGGGATTTCTTTTCCCAACAGCCCAGTTCCATGCACACACTTCTGTGGGCAATGTCGGGACACGGTACGATCAGGTCTTACAGGCACACGGATGGATTTGGTGTTCATACCTTCCGTTTCGTGACCGACGAGGGCAAATCCAAGCTTGTCAAGTTCCGCTTCAGGTCGCTCCAAGGCAAAGCTTCCTTGTTGTGGGAAGAAGCTCAGTTGACTACGGGTATGAACGCCGATTTCCACCGCCAAGATTTGTTCGACAGCATCCAGCAAGGCCTCTTCCCGGAGTGGGTGTTTGAGGCTCAGATCATGGAGGAAGAGGATCAGCTACGATTTGGCTTCGACCTCCTCGATCCTACCAAGATTGTACCCGAGGACATCGTGCCCTTCACTCCGCTCGGAAAGTTGACCTTGAACCGGAATCCTCGCAACTACTTCTCTGAGACGGAACAGATCATGTTCCAGCCTGGACACTTAGGTATTTTGACTATACAACATGTAGATTGGGCATATACTGACTTTAGCAGTTCGCGGAATTGATCTAACGGAAGACCCTCTGCTTCAAGGAAGAATGTTCTCTTACCTTGATACACAGTTGAACCGCAACATGGGTGGCCCGAACTTCGAGGTAAGTACTGACTGTGCGGAACGGATGTGAAACAAAGGCTGACTTTGTCCTTAGCAAATTCCAATCAACCAGCCTCGCGTACCTGTGCACAACAACGAAAGGGATGGCGCTGGCCAGATGTTCATTCCTCTCAACACAGCACCCTACTCGCCAAACACATTGAACGAAGGATCTCCCCGCCAGGCAAACCAAACCAACGGTCGTGGCTTCATCACCGCCCCGAGCCGTTCCACAAGTGGAAGGATTGTCCGATCCGTGTCCAGCACATTCGCTGATGTCTGGAGCCAACCTCGCCTGTTCTTCAACTCGCTTCTGCCCGTCGAGCAACAATTCGTGATCAACGCTCTGCGATTCGAGACCTCGCAGCTGAGGAGCGACGTTGTCAAGAACAACGTGCTTATCCAGCTCAACCGCATTTCTCACGACATCGCCGTAAGAGTGGCCGACGCGTTGGGCATGACCGCACCGGAAGCAGACGACACTTACTACCACGACAACACGACTATCGGAGTTAGCGCTTCTGGTGAGCCACTGCTCAAGCTGGATGGCCTGAGGGTCGGCTACCTCACTGCTGCATCTGCCTCCAGCGAAAACGCACAGGCCTTGAAGGCAGCTCTCGCTGACCTCAATGTTGGAATGGCTGTTGTAGCTGAGCGTCTCAACAGCGACATCGACCAAACCTACTCGGCTACATCTGCAGTCCAGTTCGATGCCATTGTCGTCGATGGCAGCGCAGAAAGCCTCTTTGCACCCACTGCCAGCCTGGCCAACTCCAACTCCACTGTTCCTGCCCGCAACACGACCGGCAGCGCCTCTTCGACTCTCTACCCTGCCGGTCGCCCGCTCCAGATTCTTCAAGATGGATATCGCTTCGGTAAGCCCGTCGCTGTTCTCGGTTCCAGCAACAACGTTGCTTTTGGCGCGGCTGCTATCGAAGCTTCTACTCCCGGTGTCTACAGTTCAAGCGACGTATCTGCAATCGTGGAGCAGCTAACTGAGGGTCTTACCACCTTCAAGTTCTTGGACAGATACCCTCTGGATAACTAGGGGAAGTGTGTATTTTACTAAGGCGTGTTTTTGATGTAGCATTTCGATTCTTTCGTGTACAGGTTTACTCATAGGGCGCGCATTTTTTGTGCTTTTACTAGCAATTTATACAATGCCATGCCTTGAACACACTGCTTTTGAGAGTGAATGAATGTCGCTTGGTAGTAGAAAAAGTAAGATGGAGCCAAGAGTGTAGAGACATTGTTCTGTGCATTGCGTATATCTAGTAGAGTTTCAGATCCTCCTCACTCAGCACGCCATACAATTTCTCAATCTCCTGCCCGATGATATTGAGATCATGCGCAAGCTGCCCCGTTACCAACGCATACGCATACAGTAACTCGTAATCTTCATCGTTGGCAATGACCTTTCCGAGGCCGCTCTGCCGGAACTCAAAGACTTTTGCTAACAATCGATCGCGCGTGTGTTCGACATTGGGTAACACATCGTTGAGCGGGTAAGCTAACTTCATTGAAGAAGCCATCACTGTAGCTTGTTAGTAGGTGCGCTTCGTACAGCTTAGTGCATGTTGCTTACCCGAAAACAAATGACTGATACGCCAACTCAGTTCCGTCCATTCCTTTTTGGTGTACCTCAAAGCCTCTTTCTCGCCTTCAGATGCCTTCAAGTCCTTCAGAATCACGACGTTCATCGCATGGAAACTATCCAATATACGGCTAGTGGCGCCGAGAATTATCTTGAAGCTCTTGTCCGGGAAGGGACCTTTGAGCTCGAATTCTGCAGCAGCTGATGCACGCAGCGTGTCCAGATGAGATAGATATCGTCGGAGCTCGAGCTCTTCGCGTTCGGACATGTACGAGTATGTTCGGCGTGAGTTCTCGTTGGACTCAAGTAAGGTCTTCAGAGGACCACGCTTCCAAATCAACCCCATCTTGAGCCATAGCAGAGACGTGCCCTTCTTGACTTTACGACGCGCTGAGATGGGCCAGATGACTCTCGTCACCATGATGCCCCATAGACAACCAACCATCACAGCGACGACACGATGTAGCACAATCTCCCATATCTCAGGCGAGATACCGCCCTCATCGTCGTCATCGTCCTCGTCTTTGACAGACAGCGAGTATGCGTATAGTGCAGAAAGGTTGTAGGTCAACAGGATAAAGCGACCCATAGGCCCTTTGCCCTTGCCTACAATGATGTAAAAGCAGAACAGAGAGATGAGCCAACCGAAGAACCCCAATACGAAGGCATGGTCATCGGCTGCAATCCAAGCGGCGATGGCAAGAACAGCCCCAAGACATGTACCAGCAAAACGTTGGAAACCGGTGGTGTTGGAGGCGCCGATAGTCATCGAACAAACCAACATGTACGACAACAGTCCCCACTCTCCACGCCAGTGACTGTAAAACCCCCGAGTCGATTGGATAAAGGACCACATGGCGTAGAGGACCGCGCCAATACCAACCTTGACAGCGAATTTCAGGTCATCTCTCCTGAAAATGGCCAATGAAGTCCAAATGCGGTATGAAAGCGGCTGTTCATTTTCCGCCTTGTACGGATCGCCGCGTGTAGACCTCCGGTAGATGGGGTTATGGATTTCGCGTGAGCCTCCTGGCGTTTGGGCTTCGGTTTCGTCGATAAGACTAGACACCTCTGAGTCATCTCCCGATCTGGTCTTGTTGCGCCCGCGTTGCCAGAACTTCAGCCAATTGTAGGTTCTTTGTCGCGGGTAGCGATTGACGTCTGCTTTTAACTCTTCAAGGATGTCAAGAAACGAGACCATGTCTTCGGCGAAATCCAACAACGACGAACTGAAGTACCCACAACTTGCGGCAACCTCTTCAAAGTCGGCTGCGACCGCTGCGGAGCTGGCCCGGGTTGGTATTTTGTTCTTGTAGACAGCCGAAAGAGCTTCCCGTCGTGCGTTCGAAAACAGTGCTTTCGCGTCGACCAGACTGTGGCGAAAGTGCTCGTTGATAGCCATGTTGTACTCGGGTCCGGGTCCGAAAGGTAGTTCAGAGAGAACTTCGCGTAAGGTGTATGCCAAAGATTTCTAGCGGAGTTAGTACGGGCGGTAATTGAAATCTGCGAACATACCATTGGGGGTCCCAAGTGAGCAATAAACACAGAGAACATGTCAGCAGGCGTGAGGTTCGATTGCAAAAGGTTTGCGACTTGGTCAGACTTTTTCTTGGTCGGAGTAGACTCGTCGTCAGATGCGGCTGCTGAAGGGTATGCGGATGTTTCAGCAGAACTCTCGGGCAGCTCATCGATGGAGGCGAGAATGCTAGTGCGCCTCTCGGAATGACTGAGACTGGGAGACAGTTGCGGTGGGCTTAGTGACATGGCGTGCTCGGAAAATATTGATGAGGTGACGGTTCCGTTGGTCGGCATAGGCTGATGCGACGTCCCATTTGGTTCCGACTCTGACTGCGCCAACAACGTAAACTGAGTCTCAGCAGCACTTCGCAGTCCTCCACAGCTCTGCATTAGCTTCTCCAGACATTTGACCAGCTTGGCGTTGATCTTGTACTCTTCCTCAGTACCCAGAGCGTAGTGTTCAAACTTGGCTTCTCCCAAGTTCTTTACCAGAGTCTTGAATGTGGACTGACTCTTCTTGGAGGCTTCGACATAGGAATCGCTCTTGAGGTCTGATTCGGCACCGGAAAGGAAGCTGAGGGTAATGCCGTTGAGCATCTCGGCCATGGCATCGGTCGACTTGATGAAAGTGTCGCGGAATTCGGTGCGGGCCGACTTTGGCTGCACAAGAAGCGAGACCAGGGCTGAGGCGGAACAGCCCAGAAGTACCATTTTCAGGACTTGCCAGACCTTGACGTAAGAGAACTTGGCTGCCTGGACCGCGCCCTCCTTGGTCAGGATGGTGATGAGGGCGAGCGAAGTCAAGGAGCAAGCGACGTTGACGAGTGGATTGCCGAGCTTTTGTTTTGTCCACCCCACGAGTCCCAGGCCTCCTCCGCAGAAGACAACGAGCACTATGACATGGCCCAGGACCAACAGGTCATGGTTTCCAAAGTAGGCGGACACGGCCATGCTGGAGAAGGAGACGAAGGCGGCATACATGAAGGCGGCAAAGGCCAGGATGACAGCCTCGATCATGCTGCCGGCCGAGCGGGCTGGATGGAAGTAGACGGTAATGGTGGCGACTATGTGCTTTCCATCGTTCTTGCCCAGCAGGCCTGCAATGGCTGGCACAAACGTGGCCAGCGAGCCGAGAACATAGGCCAGCGAGCATTTCAGGATGCCGATTCCAGTGTCGCTCGTCGCATACGCGTAGCCCTGTCGACACTTGTTGCGGACGATGACTTTGGCCAGTTCGACTCTGCCCATGTCGCGGTGTCGCTCTTGGTCGTATTCGCCCGGCGCAAGCAGAAACTCGGACGATGCGGTTGATCGGTGTTGGGATCGCCGCAGAGTAAAGGCCTTCTTGACGCGCTCGCCTGTCTTGGGTTGGACCATGGTCGCGCTGCGTAGCTGTGTACCATTATCATCCGCTCATTGCCTACATTCCTAGCTAGAGACGCGACTTACACTGGGCCGCAAGAAGCGGCGCTCAGCCGGGGTTTGTGGCGGCGTGTCGTTGGCCATGGTGGACGTGGTCGGCCGTAGATTCTGATCAGGTCCCAAGAGAGATGGTCATGCAAGGCTCTGGCCGTTGCGCTGCGGAGGCGCGCCTTGGATCGTTGGACGTGACGGCGAACCCTGGAGATGCCCAGATGCAATGACGCTGGCGCTAACCGCCACAGCCACCCGCGTGCCACATGGATTCGGTGCTGCCATACTCTACTAGCCACGCGTCTCGAGCATGCAGACCACGGCGTAAGTACCTCGTCGTCAAACCTTGGAATGAAGAACAGACAAAGCTTATAATTTGCTAGAGTACTTGGAGGGGGGGGGGGGGGGGGGGGGGGGGGGGGGGGGGGGTTGCGCCCAGCTCTCTGCTAGTGCGGCCTCTCCTCGGCTAGTCTAGTTGCTTTGAGCACTTTGATAAGCGTTGTAGGAGACTGCTTCTTCCAACAGACATCAAATCAATACACTCCCGAGGTCCAGTCAACCTCGCAATCGAGTTCTTTTCCTTCTACAAGTACTTACTACCCCGCAGCCGTCGGATGCCGCGGGCGCCACAAAGTATGCGCTCCAATTCATACTTGGGGTCGTTGCGGGGACAGTTGATCAACATTACCTACCTGGGCACAGATTACTTATCCTGTGACGACAGGTTACATGCCCACCGAAAGCTCAACGCCAAAGCATATGAACAAAATTGTCCAACAACGAAACATTACAGAGCTCTATAGTAGGTAGGTGTCTAGAAAGAAGATTTGACGTTTAGCAAGCTCTTCCGTTTCCATCTACACTCGTGTACGTCAACTAACTATACACGTTCCGTTGTCTATTACACTTTCACTGCCGTACAACTGGATTACTCAAAGTACGATTCAATGCAAGAACCAATTAAGAGTCGGCCAATTAGCTTGCTTCATAACAATGCTTGCTGTCTGGGGAGCGAGGCAACCTTGCAAGACTGAACCTGCAACGCTACAGCGTGACGCATGCACTGGTCCACCCTCCGGAGTTGAATAGCCCGACCGACCTATATGAACTCTCTGGAGAGTCCTTTGTTGTAGAGAATCACTGCTATTATATCTTGAAATCACCATCTATCAATTTTCCAGCCCGAGTTTCCAAATGTCGTCGCAAGACTTGAACAAGTCATGGATGTCTTTGCTTTCCTCTTCGGAACGCGAAATACCGTTACCGTCGATCCTTTCTTCTCCAGTCTTCTTGAGAGTTCTTTTGATGTTCCTGCCGATCATCGCTGTAGGTGCTCTTTACGATGGCTGCCAAGTTGCATTCGCATAGACTAACAAAACCGCAGTGGTCCTTGTACAGTGGGTTGACCAATCCACTGAGAAAGTTGCCGGGTCCTTCAATCAGCCGGTGGACGAATCTAAAATTACAGTAAGTCCTCACGATTCAGACTCCAAACTCCCTTTCGTGGTCGATGAGCCCATATCTAATGATACAGGTATATCACGCTAGCGGGAACCAGGGGCTGGTATCTCCAAGCGCTTCATGACCGCTACGGTCAGTACCACCACGACTCGATTCCTCTCATCGTACTAAATTATGCGTGCCAGGCCCTGTTGTTCGCATTTCTCCTTATGAAGTCTCAGTTTCCGATGTAGCCGCTGTAAAATCCATTTACAGAGTTGGCAGCCCGTTTTTGAAATCTGTATGGTACAGTGACTTTACTGGAGAAACCAAGGATGTGAGCCTTCTCACCGTCACGGATCCACATGTCCACGCACACTGGCGCAAATTGGTGGCGCACAGCTTCTCCGAGAAATGGATTCAGAATCTGGAGCCCTACATCGCCAAGACCGTTAGACTAGCTATTGAGAAGATGGCCGGGGACATCAAAGAACATGGATACACTGATATATACAAGTGGTTCACTTTCATGGTACGCGTCCCCACTTGGATGCGGCTACCCGTACTCTGGCGCTAATCATACTTCAGGCAACTGATGTTATCGGAGAGTCATCTTTTGGCGAGTCTTTCCGAATGCTTGAGACTGGACAGGTCCGTTTGCGAACCTCTCGGCAGACTCGTACTAACGAGATATTATTAGAAAACCCAATACATCAAAGACATCGAAGATATCCCAGTGAAAGGTATGCTCAGGGCGGAGTTTCCCCTCATAACGAGAATACTGCATTCTCTTCCGTTCATCAATAGAGGGCTCGATCTCCAGCGGACACGAATGAAAAAGTATTCAAAAGAGTCCATCATGAGTAAGCTGAACACCCCAACCCCCCACCCTCATATAGTGATCAGAATACCTGCTAATCATAACTTCATAATAGGATATTGGAAGCTATTGAAAGCCGAAGGAGAGAATGTCAAGCCTACGCTCCTGACGAAAGCTTATGCCGCCGTCGAAGATGGAACCATGACTGCCGATCAGTTAGAACTTGATGCTGTAATATATATTATAGCAGGCACAGATACTACCGCACTTACGGTCACCAACGTTGTGTGGTATCTACTCTTGCATCCAGACATTCAAGCGGCTGTGATTCGAGAGGTCGCAGCGCTACCGGATGGTTTCACGGATGCGAACCTGCGGGAATGCAAGTTGCTCAACAACGTCATTACCGAAACTATCCGCATCAGGCCCACCGTCGGCCAAACCCTTCCTCGTGTCGTTCCTAAAGGAGGAGCCGAAATGTGCGGACATCGCATTCCACCAGGCACTACTATCGGAGCACAAACTTGGACCATGCACCACAACCCGGCAGTATTCAAGGACCCGGAAAAGTTCATACCAGAGAGATGGAACGACCCCTCAAAGGAAATGTTGCAGAGCTACTATCCGTTTGGTGGGGGTAGCCGAGGTAAGCTTTAGCCCGCCGTGTCTTTACTTGGAACGAGTGTGGCTGACATTGATTGTAGCCTGCATCGGCGCAAACTTCGCTCAGCTTGAGCTTCGTCATGCTCTTGCTAACTTCTATCGTACCTTCCCGAAGGGTGTTAGCATATCGAGTGCTGAATCATTCAGCAAGGCAGAAATGGATGTCGACACATACTTTGTGACTTTGCCAAAGGGCCACCGATGCGTCATCCAGGCAAACAAGTAGGATGCTTCATATTACTTTAGTGCGCTAAGACGGCTTTTCTTATCGTAGTTGTACGTCGGATGTTTGTAGGGAAGCAAGCTTTTTACACAAACGCAGCACCCTCAATGACTGTGGACGTGGTGGTATCAGAAATGTGAATGTATTGGATCCACTGAGGGAAGCGTCTCGGACATCGAACCGCTTACAGGCTACCTTCCTGCCTCTTCAACCGCTCAAACAACTGTACAAAAGTAGCCGGCTCTTGCGCTCCACCGATCTCGAACTTGTCGTTTATGGTAAAGTTGGGAACACCAGTGATCTGTTGACGAATCGCCTGCTGCACTTCCCTGTCGACCTCAGGGCCTCCCTTGCCCTCCTTCAACCAAGCTTTTATCTCTTTCTTATCCAGTCCAGCCTTGACACCTGCCTCGGTCAGGATCTCTTGGTTAGTGATGTCCTTCTCGTTTTCAAAGTATGCAGCGAAGAGCTCCTCAATCACCCGGGTCTGCATTTGCGGGCCCTTTGTTTTTCCAAGTTGCACAAGTCGGTGCGAGTCGCGCGTGTTTCCAGTCTTGCCGCCGTACTTGAAGTTGATTCCCTCGCTTTCACCAATCTGCGAGAGACGCTTTTGCATCATGGCTGTGCGCTCTTTGCCAAATTTGGACTCGTACAATTGTTGCTTGTCGGCGCTCTTTGGCGCATCGGGGTTTAGGTAGAAGGGGAACCAGTTGGTCTCGAAAGTGTCTGTCGAATCAGGGTGCGCTTCCTTGTAGGCTGCGATGCCCTTTTCCAAGCGCTTCTTGCCCACATAGCACCATGCTATGAGTTGGTTAGTGCCGAGCGCATATACATTGAATGCGTTGTTGTGGAGACTTACGGCACACTGTGTCGCTTACAATGTCGACCTTGAAGTTGGTCATCTTGCGTAGACTTGCTCTGAGAGCCACGGTGAAGGTGCGCGAAATCTTTTTTGCTGATGAAGTGATGCCATATTCGCCAGGTTACATGCTCTTTATGCCGAGACGGATGGCGAGTGCTGCTGACAAATTAGGCGGAGAAGTTGAAGTTGCGATGGCCGGCCGAACTCGCGCTTACAATAAGTTCCGCAATTGATTCCGAAAGCACCACTCTCTCCTCCACCCTACACCCACTCGATTACCAATTCGCCCTCGAAGCATATGCGACCCCAGCACGCGTATCCGCTACAAGGTGACAAGGTCGACGTTCGCGGGACGTAGGGTAAGTCAACTTTAGTTGACACGAAACAAGCTGTCTCGTGCTTACAGTCGCAGTACCGGTGCACACTATGCGTCTCGACGTTGCTTATAATTACGCGTTGTTCAATAAGTGTCATGCTAATATGGAAAGCCAAATGTCTACCAACGCCGCGCTATGCCAAAAGACAACTTGTCGCTCGTACCTGTCGGACACGCGCGAGGAGCTTAAACCGAACCGCAAGCAAATCGTCAGCCAGCTCCTTACTTATTGAGCTGCTGCTCTCGTTTCAACGCTTCCCGAAAGTTTGCGCCGCGGAACATGATCAGGATAATTCCTGGTATGCAGATGAGGTCCAGGATCCCCAAACCGGTGAACGCCCATCCCCAGCCCATTCCATCTAAGATGCTACCCATGATCGCTGCGCAGATCGCTGCAGCGACATTGCGAAGAAATCCTCCCAACGCTACTAGACTGGCAGTCTGAGCAGGATCACACTCCGTCTGGAACGAAGTACTAGTGACGAAGACGATGGAAACGCCAACTGCTGCGAGAGCCGCACTGAAGAGACCCGCGGCTGGGTGCACGCGATTGTGTGCGAACCAACCGAACATAACTTTTCCAGCTGCTGCAATGAGAAAGCCGGGTATCTGAATAGCGATTCTTCGCTCAGGTGCAACCTTGCCATCGGGGCTGTTGGCGATGGCCTTCTTGCGCATGTAGTCAGAAAGCCGACCCACAAGGATTGAAGCAATGAACATGGCGATACCAGGACAAAGGAAGCCGTACCCAACCTCGGCAGTTGTCCAATTGTACCCCTCCTGCCAGATGGTGGGGAAGGATATATACATGCCATATAGACCGGCAAATTGGAAGGCACCATTGAAAGAGACGATCAAGTGAGGGGGATACTTGAGAAGGTGCATAAACTTTCGAAACGACGGTCGAGGAACTTTCGGGACTGTCATGTCCGTACATGGCTTTGTCCGGAATTTTGGTATCGAAACCCAAGGCTGGTGCGCAAGAGCTGTGCCGTTACCCACCAGTGATCGTAAGGTTTCTGGCATGCAGAAAACGATGGCAAGGTATACCGGAAGACTGGCGAGCGAGAGGAAGCCAAAAACCCATCGCCATCTGGTCTCGGTTGCGAACTGACCGCCTATAAGTGGACCAAGGATGGGGCCAAGTTGAGGTCCCATGAGAAACCAGGCCAAGGCGGATGCGCGTCTGGCGGGCTCCGTGATATCGGCTACTGTACCGGCTCCAACTGAGAAGACGATACATGATCCGAACGCCTGGAAGATACGGAGAAAGTATAGGAGAGCGATGTGTGCTGGCAGCACAGCTAGTAATGTATTGGCGATGAGGAAACTGCCAAGTCCGACCATATACACTGTTTTCCTTCCACCAACATCAGAGGCTGCTGCACCGAAGAGAGGCTATGGCTTGTTAGTTTTGCGCTCTGGCGCATGGAACGGACTACTTGCAGCAATAGCGAACACCACCATGTACATTGAAACTGTGCCGTTGACTGCGGTTTCTGATGTTTCGAAGATCTTTTGAAACAGCTTCAGAGACGGCAGGTAGACCGCTCCGCACAACGGTCCAAAGAAACCTGCCGCTGTGACCACGCCCAGGATGAACCTTCTGCGATTAATCGAGAAGGCCGAATAGGGTGGAGGTGGAGGAGGAGCAGAATCATTCGTTAATGACTGCTCGGATTCATCGACGGCATGTGGTGAAGGGTAGTCATCGCTGTCGAAGCTTTCACGACACCGATTGTAATGATGAGCCTTCTCGAAGTCGATTGGAGAACGCATGGCAGAAGGCGGTATCGATATGATGCGACAGATGATACGCAATGAGCCTCCTTGTGATCAAAGGGCACGACAAGACTGATATGTATGAAAGACGCACTAACATCGCCCTTGCTCGGAGCGCCCTACGTGTCGGCTATGCGCTGCGCAAGACTGCACAACTCAAGACTTTGTTCTGGGCACGGTTGCGTTCTGCTTTACTGGCTGTAGCACAGCCCTGCCTCCTTCCCGTCCAATGGGAGAACATCCTGATACAAAGGCGTATTTTCGTCTCGGCTGCGGTCAGCTCCTACGAGAACAACGCTTAGCCGCATCCCACGCCACTTTGTGTATCGCCAAGCGACCCACTACTCTGGTCCCTAGGATTATCAGCCGCGGAAACTGCTGGGAACAGCATTGTTGGTGTTGGAATGTACTGGACGAGTGAACGACTTCGTTGACTAATTCCAGTCGAGGTACTGCAGCTTGCTTGAGATTCAACACTTCTCACTGCATTGCGTGGTTTGCACGAATGTGGCAGCCCGTCACAACTGGTTCCAAGGACAAACACCCAAAACCTAGAAGTGCCGCTGTCTGTGCATGGGAAAGCGAAACAGCATCCTAGCATCACCCATGGATTGTGCACTATCTGGATGTGGTGTTTGATACAGCAATATCAGCAAAACGGGTCTAATCCACTAGCGCCCTGGGGTAGGCGTGAGGCTGAATTGCTTAGCGCCAGACTAGGCTGGATAAGTTGGTCCGGAGTACTTCGCCTCGTCGACGATTCGTTGAGGTTTGACTACAATGTTCCCCGCATCATCGCGCCTTGGAGGTGTTTCAAGGCGTTGCTGAGATGGATGCAGCTACCAGGAAGGCTACCAATATTCAACTCAAGCCTGACTGAAAGTTCACACAATCAGGTCGCAGCAGAGGTCAATCTTGGTAGGCTTTGATTCTGTAGTAGACATGCAACCCCTCACCAACACCTAAGGGCCTTTTGCGGAGAGTGCGGCGCCTGGCCACTACCAAGTGCAATCGATTCAGCTCTGTCCTAGACACTCAACTACTGGGTTTTCTTCTGTTCGACGCCTGCTTTGTATTCTGTGGTTACACATCTGCAGCTAACGGCATTGCCGAAGCCTGCTTCACGATATGCACTTGGCAAACTCAAACTATCGACCGAACTTGAGTGCTGTAGTCGTTCGGCATTGCTGTGAGATGATCCATCGTGTTCTTTTGCATGTGTAGTTGCGAAGCGCAAACTCCGCTTAGTACGTAAGACTCCGATTGCCCATCCGTTTCGGCAAAAGTTATGACCTCTCTCAACATGACAGCGGAGGAATCCACCGTAAGCAAGTCCCGTTATCAGCGCGCCTGATTGCGGCACGGTGTTCCCAGTAAGACCATGTCTGGGGTATCGTTGCGCCGAGATTGCGTTTTCTTACCATCTGTCTCCACCTTTCCCGCTTGGGTCTACTATGTTTATTGCAAATCTCCACATCACAGTCAGCCCAATCCAAAAAATCTGTCGAAGGATTTGTGACACGTTAGATCTGATCCACTTAGTAGCTCGAGCTAAGCCTTATCTTTGGCGGTGTCTGCGATAGTCACGGGATTTGCGGGACGATTGTGCCATGAGCTGTCGCCAGGCGTCCCGTAGCCGCCTGGTGCATCCCCTGCCCTTTGCTACCCGCTACAGGGTTGCGATCTTTTGCGCAGTCATATTGTTTCGGAACTAACGTCAAACACGCTCGGCACATCCTGGTAAACGGTGATCTACAAAGAGCGTGGTCAATTCGATCGAGCTGACATGACGTGCACAGCTACTATGCAGTGCATGCGCTAGAAATCTCCAAATTTTGAGAACGAGACCCGGAGCTTGAGTACGCAACGCACATATCGATGAAAATGCGTGGCAACCATCCCAACCTTCATGCAAAAATTGCCCAACGTTATAATAGTCGGGCCAAAGAATGGAGACATCAAGATCCAGAATCAACATACATTTCATCTATCATATAACACATGCCTAGAAACTCCGATCGCTATGCACAAACATGCAGGTCCATTGTAATCAGCACTGGCATCTTGCCGCAGGAAGTCTACTGGCACTTCTCCGTCAGTGTCTCAAACTTCAACTTCAAGCCTCGAGGGTACAACGGTCCAGCAGGTGTCATCCTACCGTCCCAAGACTCATCCACCCTCCATTTACATCCCCTCACCAGTTCTGCCAAAGTAATTCTCAGCTGCTGCATCGCAAACTTCTGCCCTAAACAGGCCCTTCTTCCACCATGGAAGCTGATGAAAGAGCCTTTGGAGTTGGCACGACGATATAAGTGATTGATCTCCTCGTTCGTAGTACCCCAGCGCTGCGGCTTGAAGTCGTCGGCATCGTCGCCCCAGAACTCAATATCGCGATTTGTGGAATATGCGCTGTATCCCATGTAGACACCGGAGGGTACAGGGATCTTGTTACCGAGGACGACGGGTGTTGTCGTACGACGATTGATAAGCTGTGAGATTGGGGGAAACATGCGTAGAGATTCGTAGAGGACTGAGGTGAGGAGTGGCAGATCGTGGAGATCGGTGTAGGACGGCTCGTAGTCTGTGGGTGCATCGACAGGGAAGAGGGTTGAGATCTCTTTGCGAACCGCTTCCTGGACTGATGTATGCGTGCCGAGCAGGTACATAAGGGACATGAGGGCGAGCTGAGGGTTCTCATGGCCGGCTAAGAAGGTGCTGACGAGGTTGTCGTCGAGATCCTTGTCGCTGAGTATACCTTCGCGATACGAGCCAAGCAGTCTACAGGCAACATTTCTGTTGTCGTTCTCATTGCAGACGTGTTGGGCATGTCCTTTGGAGATGGCAGTACGGAGCGTGCCGCGGAACTGCTTGTTGAGCATGCGACCGAGCTTTCGGACTTTCAGTGGTAGATAGTCGAGGAAGGGAAAGTTCATGAAGATGGGCTTAAAGATGATCGGCTTGATCTTCATCTGGATCATATGCAGCGGTGCGTCCGGATGCTGCATCGTCTCAAAGCTTGAGCTATACAAGACTTCTGAGAGATTGGCGAGTGCATACCGGTGAAGAGGTGAGTATATTGGGATGTCATTGCCGCCAGCAGTCTTTGAGTCGCCCAGAAACATGTCTCTGAGCATCCTGGAGTTCTTCCAGATTTGCTCCGAATCCTGGTCAGCTTGTAGAGCGGGTTTGATAACGCGCTGGTAAAGCCTCCATTTCTCGCCATGGGCACTGATGATGTTCTCGCCGGTGTACTCGGCGAGCACACTGTGCGGAATCTTGACTTGATTTCCAGATTTGGCGTATGTGTCTTCGTGCTTGAACATCTCCGCGATGTACGCGGGCTTAGTTACTAGGATGTTCCTGTGATGACGAGATGCAAAGTCAGTGCGTGCATCATATGTGTTGGATACATTGGCGAACCCACCATTGGCCACCAAAGAATAACTTGACTGCGCCGTATTCGGCCAGAGGTTCCTTGAGATATTGTCGGTAAAGTTCAGCTTGGTCGA
Organism: Alternaria solani; assembly: GCA_002952155.1. Classification (NCBI taxonomy): domain Eukaryota; kingdom Fungi; phylum Ascomycota; class Dothideomycetes; order Pleosporales; family Pleosporaceae; genus Alternaria; species Alternaria solani. Next base: position 846,103 of record CP022031.1, on the reverse strand, counting down.
CATCCTTGAAGAGCGGAAGAAGACCATAATAGAATGGTATGGTTGGTATGTTCTTTGGAAAATCACGCGGTGGTGTGAAAAGGTAAACAAAGAACGAGAAGACACCGAAGACGACAGCGAAAGTGGCGATGAACACCAGCGAAAGAGACGAAACCATGATGCTGAATTGCTACCAGTTCGACAGTACTGACAACGACTGTTTAGCCAAAGCATATATGGAACTAGCCGCCAATGCAAGAAGGATCTCAGCCCCACCTGTGTAAGTTGGGGGCGGTGTTGTTAAGCGAAAGCTGAAGCGAGATAGGCTGGCGCGCGTACCCTGCACGCCGGCTCCATGCACCTACATTTAGAAAATAAGGAGTTTTGGGTGGTAACAATCGGGTTTCTTATGACTCCAGGGATGAAAATAACCGTTCGTTGGTGGGGGCTGACAGGGGCGGAGATCCTTCCACCCAGGTTATGCCGCCAAGCAGTGCATGCACCTGTCGTGGGGTCGTGATAGCTCTGCCACGACCAACTGTCTAGACCTGTTGTTGCATGATGGCTTGCTGAATCGTGCCGTACGATGGACGTCTCGCCGTCTACCTGCAGATTTGCTTCAGCTAGCCCCAGGCTGCTGCGGATGCCAAGTTGCCTAGGTATGCATCCCGGCTGGCAGCAGCATGCCATTTGTCCCACTGCAGCAGCAAAGCGTCGAGCGGATCCACACCGTCGCTGGACATGTTGAGTGCGACGGCCAGTTTACTGGGCTGACCCGATGTGTAGCGAGATTGAAAGATGCCGAAATTAGCGTACCAGTCGGTGTGCGGAGTGCACGAGTTGTGGCTTGTCGTCGATGCCATCCGCAGCTGGCTGGGGTGGGCGCGCTTTGACCGAGTGGAGCATTGCCTTTGTGATGTTTGAGATGTGCGTGTTGAGTCTCTTTCATATATTAGAAGGCGGCTTGTTGACGGTTCTGCAGGCCACTAAACAGCCCTTACAATTGCTCAACGCACGCCTCGCCGTTACATCCCCTTATTCAGACTTTCAGCATTTTACTTTAGCTGTATTTCGCCTGTCATCGTCAATCATTTACCATGGCACCACTAAATAAGTCCATTAATACCTACCATTGCATTCAGGGCCTGTACTGGAGGAATACCTCTGGTGAACTCCTGGCGGTCGAAGGGAGCAACTCCAAATCTTTGCCAGAAATCTGGACACAACTAAAGAGTATCGTTTGCTCTACAGAGAGCCAATGGGCACAGCTCCAGCTTCCCTCTGGCAAGTCGATCAAAACTCTCCAGATCACAGCCGATATCCCTACTCTTCTTGACATTCGTTCGAATTACCCTCCCTCATACCAGCAAGAAGAGCTCCACACCCAACTATCCGAGATCGAACACGAGAATGGCCTCTTCTTGGGTATACTGACGTCGAGACCGAAGTCTGTCAAAGCCGACGGCTTCGGGATATGGGCAGAGCGCTTCATTCTTCTAGAGACCGAGTTCCAGCCGTTTGCGCACATCTCAGCATCGACGACGCCATGGGCGGCAAAACACCGGGAAACATGTGCAACGATAGCCGACATCTTCGAACGCAGGCTCAAGAATGTGTCCAGGGACGACCAATGGCATGTTTGTGGGAAAGAAGCCTTCTTGAACCGCGTGTACGGCTACGTCGACAAGAACCTTCCCATCCAGCTTGCGTTACCTGCCTTCCCTTGCAAATCGCCCAACCCAAACAAGGTCGGTGGTATCATGCCAGATCTAGCTGAGCACATCGCCATGGACGTGCTACACGACTTCGTCAAAGAGGTCAATACCGTTTACGAGCCTGGTGCGACCATGTGGGTTATCAACGACGGCCACGTGTTCTCCGATTGCAGTGAGTCTTCTCCAAGCCCTCTCTTCTGGCACTTGTACTAAGCATACGACAGTCGGCGTGGATGATGAGATGATCGACACATACGATGCTTGTATGGCTGCGATATACAAGGAGCGCTATCCGGACAATGCCGGCCCTGTCCCAACCATCAAATTCAAGGGCCTGAAGAACATCTTCTCTGCCGACTCCGAGGGCTTCCAAGGTCTTCAAAAGCTGCTTCTGAATTCCCATCAGATGCCGCACCCTGTCAAGACCAAGCTCACCGGTGATGCCGAGCTGTGTCGCAAGCTAATGTTGGGCATTGGAGGGCCTGACCGTGCGTACATCCGTCAGTTGATCGAACAGCAGGAACCCGACGCCCTCGGTCTCTACCGTGGCCAAACTCGCTTTATGTTAGAAGACCTTGCAGACATCCCTCCAGTCAAGTCCCTGAGCGGCAAGCAAAAGAAGAAGACAGCCGCTCACGTCGCCGAAGAGATGATGTCTCGTAACCAAGCCTACTCAAACCTGACTGAGCTTCTACTTCCCAACTATGTTCGTCTGTCCATCCACGCACACAACAATGCAGGCCCCAAATTCGCTATCCGTCTCTTGCCAGCCAACATGGTTCGCGCGATCGACTCTCTCGAGACGCGTCTCGAACCAAATCCAGTCTACGAATACCAACTTCCAACACCCTGGCACAACTGCATGATCAAGGTGGAGGGCGACGAGTTCATGTATCTGGCCAAGGCTCAGGTGGCCAGAAAAGCACTGCAAAGTCCAGATTTCCATGGCTCTTGGGTTGACGGTCCAGATGGATCGTACTTCAGCTTGAAGCGCAAGTCCGCCGCAACGAAGGATACCGTTGCGCTGCCCGAGCTTATCATCCCGGAACCTACTCCGACAGAGAAGATCAGCGTCTTCAACCAAAACAAGAAGAGCACGATCGTGCTCGTCACGCCCATTACCGAGAAGAAGCGCCCCATCATCATCTGTTCGCCCGTCGTTGGCAAGAACAACCCAATTGTGGTCACGTCGCCTACTGCCGACGGACAGAGACCCATTGTCATCTGCTCGCCTGTTGGTCGCAAGCAAGCCATGTTCTCACCAATCGCTGACAAGATGCGCTCCCCTGTCGGCTCCCCTATTGTGCGGAGGAAGACGTCCGTCATCGCCTGTGATCCTTCCGCAGACAAGGGAGCCTCCGTCACCGTTTCACCCATTGGACCGAGTCCCCTTAGGCGCCAGGATACGCATTTTGTTCAATCAAAGGAGAAGAACAGGTTGCGCAAGCTCATCCCAGTCATCTCGATGCTTCGTTCGATCCGGTCGCAATCATAGGGCGCACATGGTGGTTTCGCTGCCGGGCTACACTTTCGCATTGTTCATTCCTGCGCTTTGATTAGCATATTGTAATTTATGAAGCTTGGTGAGATTGTCACCTGTATTGATAGTTGGAGTCGAGTGCAAAGGGTGTTTGGGCGCAGGGGCGCCTCTTAAGTCATCTATTCATGATATACCGAGTCAGGTTTGGCTCATGATAATTGTATACAACTTGTAGCTTGCAGTGTATTCGGTGCTGAGCGCGTGGTGATGACATGATTGCTGTGCATGGATGGATGAGCAGATGATGGCGACACGATCGCCTCCGTGGCTCGGCCATTTCCCCACACTCCACACGGACCATCTGCACTCATGTCTCCTATCGCCTATCTTCTACACCTGAAATCGCCCATGCAGGAACTTGCGCAGTCAAGCGCAGAGAACGCAAAAAAGATTGCGCGATTCATCGAGCATGTCGATACTACAAATCCAAGCATTGATGAATCACCGGGAACTATACTTTGGCTGATTAGGCCTATTAGTTGAGTGGTTCAACAAACCATGACGGGAAACAACACTGACAGATGCCGTTAGTCGTTCTTCTGTTGTACCAACACTGTCAAAGTAACTTATCCAGCCAATCTGCTCTGGCGTTATGTGATGTGATGTATGTGAGCCACGTTGGCTCACGCACGACAGCTATCCGAGGCGAACATCCCTTGGTGTTGAGAGCATCGAAGTATTAATATTACCATCAGTATACCGGAGCTTCGACCCTTGGCCGTGTTGTCGTTGCATCCCACACGCACAATCGCATGCTTATATAGCTCAAACCCTGCAACCGTTCGTCCTTCTCTTACCCCTGCTAGACTGGCAACCATAGTACCGGGACGCTGCCGCACGATGCTCTGCTGCACTTGCAATAACAATTCATCTATCGCACGTTGACTGGGAAGTATTCTGCCTGTAAGCTGCAGTCCCAACAGATGCAACACAAGCGGCCCGTTCCCCTCGCCTCGCCAACGAGCAACGACCACCTGCATATATCCAACATCTTGCTGAATTCCAAGGCCTGTCAGAGAGTATTGTCTGTTGTTTTCACGCAGGATTCGGAAGGCGTGAAATGTGCTCAGAAACCTTCTCATCCATTGAACCTCTAGACCTATTCCGGTATAGCTTTCTGCAGGCAGTCCCTGCTTATCGAGTCTCAACAACCATCACCACACAAACCAACAGGTTTATTGCTGCATCATCTTACCATATGGTAGGCTGAGGTGGTCGCGGGAGATGCTTGCGCAAGGCTGTATCTGGTGGACGGTCTGTTCGACCCCTGCGACTGCGTGAAGACAGCCGTTGAAGCTTTCTGGGCCTGTGAAGCGCGCGAAAGCTTGCATTATCCGAGAAATGGTATAACCGCCAGGGTTCCGCTGATATCTAATACCTTTCCGTCTTATCTACTTGCCCTTCTGCTCATAGTTTTCATCAAGTCCCCCAGTTCGTGGAGTGAATCGCGTTGTGGTGGTTACCGCTTCCTTTCAACATCTTCGTGCTTGGAAACTTGCTCATAACTTGCTCAACTTTACTTGAATCACGCCACTGAAGTATATTCATTCATTGCGCTGTTTCAAATTTTCGGTAGGTTCTCAGTTCTTTGCAATCGCCATAACATAACTTTGGATCTTTTTCTCACCACCTTCCATGCAGGTACAAGCAATCATGGCAATGGATATGGGTACGTCGATGGCTCCGACCAGCACAGGCATGGCTATGCCGAGTATGGCTATGACAGCGACTGTCAGTGATATGGCGCCTATGGCAACCTCCTCAGGCGGTATGGGCGGTATGGGCGGTATGGGCGGTATGGATGATGCCATGGACATGATGGGCGGATGCAAAATCAGCGTGAGTCCCGGTCTGAGTACTATCGCAACCGCGAGCTTCAGCTAACATACATATCTCACAGATGCTATGGAACTGGAACGTAATCGACACATGCTTCATTGCAAAGTCCTGGCACGTCCGCTCCAAAGCCATGTTTGCTGGTTCCTGTATCGGTGTCATCCTCCTTGTTATCCTTCTCGAGTTTCTGCGCCGCGCAGCGAAAGAGTACGACCGCTACATCGTCTCACAACACTCCAAGACACTCGCCTTCGCTTCTTCCGGTTCTTCCGGTTCTTCTTCATCGAGTAATGACGGCACGACTAAGAATACCGCCGCTACAACTACATCCGCTGCTCGAGCACCTCTACCTATTGCAACGAGCAAATTCCGACCGAGCATTATGCAGCAGGCGATTAGAGCGGCACTGCACATGTGTGCATTTGCCGTGGCCTACTTCGTTATGTTGTTGGCTATGTATTACAACGGATACTTCATCATCTGCATCTTCATTGGTGCATATCTGGGCTACTTCATCTTCGGTTGGGAAAGCTTCAACATCAACAACGGCGGCGACGATCGTATGCAGGAGAATGCTACGGTCTGTTGCGGATAAAAAGACAGGACGTGGTAAACCCAGGGTTATAATGTTGTCATACTACATGGATCGAAGACGTGTAAGGAAAGCAGGCTTCACAGGATGGGACAAACACTCGCTACGCGAACATTGTGTATGGATGATTGAATTTCTCACATGGTATCTCTCGAACTACCCAACTCCCCCGTTCCCCTATTCATCGCATATCTCCGACAATTTAGGAGACACGATTTATGTGAAAACCATCTGCACATTGTTAGACCTCTAGTGTGTGTATAATAGTGGCACGGCGTTACTCACTTTGTCGTACTCCTCGCACATGCTCAGTCGTAATGACTTGGCTTATTTGCCCTGTAGGTGGTCAGCATGATCCCATAATGGAGGAAGGGGACGACATACGGGGCAGCCATCGCAGGTGCAAGTAGAGCCGCAGTTGCAGCTACCGGAAGCACAGCCGCAGTTACCCTTCATGTTGATGGATGTTGGAAGGTGGTTGTTTGGTTGAAGATAGATTGTTGTATTGGAAATTGAATTGGTTCGAAATAAGGACTTGATCGTTGTGGTGTAGGAAACAATAACAGAGGGAAAGCAACGAAGTCTTATATGCCCAAAGCATGCGCGACTTGTGCGGCAGCAGGGCAGACGCAGGGTAATCTGAACCACATCTTCCCTGGGGCAACACCGTAAGTGGCGGCTCCCGTCCGTGGGCGGCCGACCTTTTGCCCCGCATCCCACCATGTTTGTAGTAAGATTGACTATAAGCTTTGGCCTCACTGGTGGACATCTCCGTTTGGCTCCATGCGCCTCTTGCCCACCATTGGCTCCCTCTCATCTGCGTGCATTGTGCGGTTGGTTGGGCGGAACATGAGACACTTGTGCGGTGATCTAGCCGGTCTTCTAGAAGGCGCCAGAGTTTGCCGCGGGTGAAAAGTGGAGTTGCGTAGTTTGTGCGAATGGATGCCAAGGGTTCCGGACCGTAACTCAAGCGGCATTCCGACGATGTGTCTTTTTCCTGCCGCGATAAGGGACATGAAAGTTTAATCACCCCACTCGTCTGACTCAGCATTTTCATGGCGCTCAAGTCGAGCCAGTGCAGTCATGTTGGTCTGTGACAATTGACCAAGTCATGTATACAGGATGTGTGGGAAATTCCAGCCAATACCTCGGCAAAGTCTACCATAAAGGGATGCGTAGGATGCTACGCTATAGTTCTCGACGAAAGACGACAGTCTTTACTATGATGGTAATTCTTAGAATGGATATAATCCACAGAAACACGCTCTTTTGTATGCCTCAAGCCGGATAAGTTCGGTCGAGACCCTTCAACCGACAAACTTGCCACCGCAGTAGACGCAAGCATCGCAGGCAAGGAATAGCACTCGGGCCAAAGTCACAGGAAGCTTCCTCCTTTCGTACAGTCCGTCTTCATCTTCTACGTCGTCGCTTGCTTGGTCCTCGTCCACGTCCTGTTCAGCTACACTTTCTCGCTCCGCTCCATCCAACGAACCACTGTCCTTGTCTTTTCTGCTTCCTCCCTCTGAGAGCTCGCTATCTCCTGTCACACCGGTCATGGTCGTATCATCTCCTATATCCAGGCTCTTCTTGTCGTCCACATATTCTTGGGCCATGACACACTCATCACTCAAGAACGGGGTGTTGCATATGCCACAATACTTTGTGATACCTGGTGCTTGAATGGCCAGAAAACTTAATCCGCATCTAGGGAACCGATGACCGTTGGTGCAAGCCGCTGAAGCAAGGTCTGTGAAGGGTATGGAAGCCGAGCAAAAGTCACACGTGTCTGCTGTTGAGGCTGCTGATATCTGAGCCGTCGAACAGTTGCTGTCCACCACACCGGTAGTGACTGGCGGGGCGTCGTTGTCTTCTGACGTATCGTTGTCGTTCATGGCCATGTTGACGAGAGTAATGAGTTGCTTGTGATGTGTGAGAACTTCTGCACTGAAGAGAGTGTGCGAGAGCGAAAGAGGAAGCTGTTGTAAAGCAAGCGCGAGACGATACGCAATAAGTGTCCTGAACAGGTCCTTTTGGATCTGAGTCTTGTATGCTTCAGATACGAGTATAGTGTAACGATCCTTTAGTGTGTGAGCATCGAGAAAGGCAGACAGCTTGAAATCCCTTATGAGCGAATCTAGGTCGTTGACATTGTAGTACATTCCAGATGCTTTTGCACTACTTTCGGGTGGGAGAGGAGCAGTATAAGTCTTGACGAGCTTCCCAATCATCTCTTCCGCGAATGCGGGCATATCATCGGGGTCCTCAACCGCCCCTTCTGCCAGTTTCTTGAGACTGTAGGTTATGCCCTCGGCGGTGACGTCCTCGTTTGGAAATATATCTCGCTGCTGACTCGCGCGTCGTAAGGAGCTGATTGCCACGGTGCCGCTTCGGTCAGCTGGAATACCGTACTCGATCATATCTGAAGGATGTACGCTGTTACATGCGGCGATAAAGTCGCCCAATGGTGACCTTGTTAGACCCCATACCTTCGCTTTACTATTTCCTTTGAGTCCGTTTTTCACACTGAAAAGCGCCAGGTTGTTCTCAATCTTCTCCCGCCAACTTGGAACGCCAAGACTCTCCAGGCCACCGTGTGTCTCCTCAAGAACAGCGGTTGGATTGTGGAGGGTCGATAGCAGTGAGCTTATGTGAAGACGAGGTGTCACTGTTTCGGTCGCGTCCCAGACTACACCAGAGATAGGATCCCACCGCCCATCCAGATCATGCGTGCTCTTTGCAATGATGGAAGCGTCAAGGGCGGATATCGTCAGATATACCAGCTCGGTGTTCGTAAAGAGGGCGAGCTTCAGTCTGTGCCCGCTTTCGGATTTGTGGAACCACTTCATTGGCCCATCATATCGGAGTACGTAGCCTGCGTATATGACTTCATTGTCCAAAGTCAAACGCCCACTCGTATACGTGATTGCCTGCGCCCGCACATCTTCATTCGTAGCGTACACGATCACGGAGTGGTGAGAGTCGTTACGAGTGGTCCAAGGACTCCATGCAACGTGCGAAATGTACCTTTGCTGTTTGACCAAGTCTTCGAAAACGTTGGGTCCTGGGAAGATGGTATCCGAGGGCGGTGCGAGAGACTCATGTATCAGAACATCTGCCTTCCAGTCTCGCTCAGCTCCCAGGGTGGATGTAGGTGACTCGACTTTCAAGAAGACGAGGTAGTTGTCATCGTTAGAGACAGCTAACATGTGCTGGCCATACAAAAGGTGAGTTCCAACGAGACCAGTTGGTTCCGGACCAGGTAGAGCGGGTGCCCAGGCGAACGCTCGAATGCGGCTTCTCAATCGTAGTCGTTCTTTGGCTGACACCGTCAAATGGCTGAGCTCGTCATCACAATCTTCGAAGTGATCAGCGAGCGCATCATTGATGATGAGTCGCCGGGCCCAGCTTCCTTCCTCTTGCAGCTTGCCCTCAGCTGACCAGATCGAGAGCGTTAGATTCGCAGTGAGAGCTGCAAGCGCACACTTTCGGTGTTTCGCAAGGCCAGGCGGCGACCATGCAATGTTTATGGGTGCACTGTTCGAGATTTCCTCTCCGATGGAATAGTTCGATATAGGAGCGGGCTCTTTGAGTGGTAGCTCGTCGGTGGAAAACAAAGGTACCTTGAGCGGTACGTGCTGCCACTGAGGAGCAACTTGATCTCGCTCAAAGTCAATGGTGTTTGGGAACTACCCAGCGATTAGTAAAAGATGCCTTGTGTGTGCACGCGAAAGGATGAAAACTCACGAGCAGCTCCACGCGCTCATCTGACGCTAACGCAATGATGCCATCGGGAGACCAATCGATCGCGTCGACGCAAGCTGGCCAACATCTCAGCACTGTCACGTCCGCCATGACTGCTCATCAAGTCTGGGAAGAAGCGGCCCCTGTTGTTCCGCGGATCTGGTCATGGCTCACAGTAGTGAGAGTGAGCGTGTAAAAGTTTTGACTAGCGCGAAATCGCGGAACTTGCTTGCATCAACAGTCCGGGAAGCGTGGAAACTACAGTCTGCTGTCTGCAGACACAGAGAACTCGCACGTGTCACACTCGGCGCATGCGCAGGGTGGTGAAAAGCACAGAGGACGCGAGACTTGCTGGTCGGTGATCGCGCTGGACGCTTTGGGACTAGCTTTGGCCTTATCGATAGTGTCAGGGTCCGTCCGACTGCCGACGAAAAAAAGTGATTTTTCCAGCATCCTTCACAGCTTTTCCCCAAGTGCCATTGCCCACCAACAAGATGGGGAAACGTCCGATCTCTGATGTCGTCGCCGAAGATGGCGCGACCACTGCGCCCGAGCTCTCGAGGAAGAAGAGCAAAAAAGACAAGAGCAAGAAGATCAGCAAGACGGCCGCAATCGACGCGACCGAGACCAACGGCAACGTCGAAGCTGTAGACAGCTCTGAAGACGAGGAGAAGCTTTCAAAGGCCGAGCGCAAGGCGGCAAAGAAAGCAAAGAAGGAGGCGAAAGAGGCGAAGAAGGCGCTGAAGGCTGCGGCGGAAGATGCGCCGGCTGGCCAGACTGCGGAAGAGAGCGAGGAAGCCATCAAGGCAGCAGAGAAGGCTGCGCGGAAGGCAGAGAAGAAGCGCCTGAAGGCATTGCCCAAGGGTGAAGCTACCGAGTCCGCGTCCTCGTCCAAGCCTACACCCGCCCAAGCCAGCACCGAGCCTACAACAACAAGCGCACCCGCCACCGAATCGGGCGAGTATGAGGAGAGCAAGGAGCTGACACAGCTTCCTCAGGCTGAAGTCGACGCTTTCCTTGCCAAAAACACCATGACCATCCAAGACCCCAAACCCGCCGCCCGCGCCCTGCGACCCATCCTCAGCTTCAAATATCTCCCAGTCGACGATGCGCAACGCGCCTTCTTTGCCAAGTTTAGCGCCCCTACGCCTATACAAGCAGCGACCTGGCCGTTTTTGCTGTCCGGACGAGATATGGTCGGTGTCGCTGAGACAGGTTCGGGCAAGACACTGGCTTTCGGTGTACCCTGTGTGCGTTCCATCGCAGCGCTACCCAAGGACAAGCGGAAGGGTATCAAGGCTGTCATTGTCTCGCCCACGCGTGAGTTGGCTGTTCAGATCTACGATCAATTGGTCGCATTGGCGACACCGGCTGGACTGTCCGTAGTCTGCGTATATGGTGGTGTGCCAAAAGATCCTCAAGTTGCTGCTTGCCGCAAGGCGCACATTGTAGTCGCTACACCGGGTCGTCTCAACGACTTGATTGGCGATGGCTCAGCGGACCTCAGCAAAGCTGAGTACGTAGTCCTTGACGAAGCTGACCGCATGCTTGACAAGGGATTCGAAGAAGCAATTCGGCAGATCATCTCGCAGACGCCCAAGAAGCGCCAGACCCTCATGTTTACCGCTACATGGCCGCCCTCGGTCCGCGATCTTGCATCCACCTTTATGAACTCGCCAGTCAGGATCACGATCGGTGACAATCAATCTGGCGAGCTCCGTGCCAACGTGCGCATCAAGCAGCTGGTGGAGGTAGTCGATCCCCATGCTAAAGAGCAGCGTTTGCTGCAACTGCTCAGGCAATATCAATCTGGCAAGAACAAGGACGATCGCATCCTTGTGTTCTGCTTGTACAAGAAGGAAGCAATGCGCATCGAAAACTTTATTCGCAGGCAGGGCTTCCGCGTGGGTGGCATCCACGGCGACCTGAGCCAAGAAAAGCGCAGCGCCTCACTGGCGGCGTTCAAGGAGGGCCACGTGCCGCTCCTCGTCGCTACAGATGTTGCTGCACGTGGTCTCGACATTCCCGCGGTGAAGCTCGTCATCAACGTCACGTTCCCATTGACAGCCGAGGACTACGTTCACAGAATCGGTAGGACGGGTCGTGCCGGAAAGGAGGGCTTGGCAATCACGCTTTTTACAGAACATGACAAAGCACTATCCGGATCGTGAGTGTTCCTTGCCTTTGCCTGCACTATTGCAGTATGCTGACTCCATCACTAGGTTGATCAACGTCCTCAAGGCGGCAAATCAGCCCGTGCCAGAAGAGTTGATGAAGTTTGGAACGACTGTCAAGAAGAAGGAACACGGTGCATACGGTGCTTTCTACAAAGACACTGCAGACGTCAAGGCCGCTACTAAGATTACTTTTGACTAAGTTATACGGGCACTGTACAGGCACGTGTTGTCAGAAGCGGACTCCGGCATCTCGTACTGAAGCTGGTCGGCGAAGTAGATGCCGCAGGTTGCAGCGATGATCGAATTTTAGACGCAGGAGCATTCCTCTAGCGGAGGCGCTTCGGATCAAAGCAAAGCAAAAGTTCCGGTAGTGCATTTTGTATGGATCGCAGTGCGTTTGCGCGAGCTCTAGTCTGGCTAGTTTGCAAGCTATGTTGTTGTTGTTGTTCGTAATTGATTATTTCATCTCGTCTCGGGCAAGAGAGATGCCCGACCCCATGGCTTCCGAAATGCTACTACCGTGCCGTCGAATGATCGTACGACGGCTATGACTGCGTGTCTCCAGGTCCACACAGGAAGGCTGAAGCCACCTCATCATATTGTACATATCTCTATCCAGCGAACATGGAGAATCTCAAATTAGCCTGCATCGACACATGCTAGCACCATCATGCAAACATACCTACTCGATGCACTATCTTACACCCGCCACTTATCAGACTAGGCCTCCACCTATCAGTCCACAAAGTACACAAGCCCGCACAATGACACCGAACCCTCGACAAGTCCTCACCTCTAGGGCTCGGCAAGGAACCCTGCCATAGGTTCTGTCAGACGCCCCTCCCGCAGGCTAAACCCGCATAGCGATAAAAAGCGTGAATTGGCACTTCGCCGAATGTGGTCGCCGACTATGGCTCGGGACAATGCTCGGGCAGCCAATCAGAGGGCGTAAGTGAGATGCAGAGGCCCAGTGTTTCGGAGCGGATTGGTCCCCTAGAGCCTGCAGGAATGTCCATGCCTCGCCGCGGCATTGCAAGACGCGTGGGTAGGGTGTGATATTTGGAAGGGTCTTCGGCGACATGTATGAGTAGGTAGAGAGGTGCGAGGTATATATAAAGGCCTGGGAGCTTGTCGATGGGACCTGATTCGAAATCTCTATCAACCAAAGATACGCATTCGAAACTACTGCAATTGTACATCCCACACTTTCGAGCTCTACTCAAAGATTTCGGCATACTTGGTTTGCGTTCGGCATACCATCATCGGCATCATCTCTTTACTCCGCGCTGCACCACTTAGTACTTGGATATCTACGGCCAAACATTCACCATGTGCAAGAAGGCTACCTGCGACTCCTGCAGTATGTCACCTCCCACACATATCTTGCCTGAACACTGCTAACGTCACTTAGACAAGGCCACATGGTGGGGCTGCGGTAAACACGTTGCCGGTGTCATGGAGAGCGTACCGAAGGAGCAATGGTGCACATGCGCACCTCAAGGACACCAATACCCACCGATGGGCACACTGGCGTCAGCGTGACTACCAGCTTGGTTGAGGGGTTCGAAAGCATAACATGGAGCGATACTGTATGGATGTTTGGGTTCTCGGAGTTTGGAAACACACGGAGTGCCGGTGTGACGGTTTTCGATAGCGGCGCATGGACATGGTTTCCAAGAGCATTAGCGACTTGCAATAAATACCCGATTCTTTTCTAGAAGCTGCTTTGTAGATGGTGTTGAGGCTGAGCTCGCAGTGCCTGGGTCCTCGGCGTGTTTTACAGGGCATTGCAGCTGCTTGAACCATGACCAGCATGATCTAATCTGTGCTCAACTACGCCCTGTAACGTGTCAAGGACATTGCGAGGTCGTCGGCGACGAACCATGTTGGCACATGTGGCAGGCGTTCCGTGTTGTTCAATAGTTTCTCGACCCGACAGGATATCACCAATTTCGACCAGGACATGGCGCAGTGATGATGCGCGCGACATGACATGATATGGGCACGAAGGCGACAGATTGCACCTTGTGCAACGAGGTCTTAGTTGCGGCCTGACGGGACCTTGCAGTCGTGTCCGTTGCTTGTTCCAGAGGCATGGAGCTGGAAGCTACAGCATGGCACAGGTGCAGCTGTGTAGCTGCGTAGCACGGAAACGAAACCCCGCGGTGGATAGACCTGGACTGTTGTGATGACAGATGCTATTAGAATCGGTACAGGAAGCGAGTGTCCTGAGGCCTCCTTGCGAGGCTTGGCAGTGATCTGACACAGCTTCTGGAAGTCTCAGATGCTTCGTCATCAAACAGCTATGATGTCGACGTGCCGGGCTATTTAGTACCTATGGATATCTCCGTCGCAGTCGGACCCCAGGAAAAGCCGGAGCCGATGGATTGCGCGTAAAGCGCCACGATAAGACAGTCAAGAGTCTTGGGCGCGGACGATGAAAAGTGTAAGAATAGGACGGGTTGGTGGTGGTCGAGTTGGGGAGAACGGTCGGGAACCAATAGGTTCAGAGGGGAGGGTGCCGCATGGTGAGGCTGGTCTCATAATGGGCCTGCTAAGTATAGCCGTTGCAGATGTGGAACTAGGTCCCTGCAACTAGCCAGTTTCAGCCATGGCCCTCCAGCATCCGAGCCTTGAGCTTCAATGATGAGGTGGATGACAGGCAGCCCCCCCTGCAGCAAGAGAGAGGGCGACTGCAGTGATGGCAGAGGTAGTGACGGCGGACTGGCATTGGATAGATGCAGGGCAGGCAGAGAGCAAATGTATGCAGAGGGCCGTCTTAGCACACTGCACGACGTGGTGCAAGAATGGTAGCTCCGACTGGCGAAACAGTTCTCGAATGTTTAAGCTGATTCTCGTGCATATAGCAGAAATCACAGGATGTGACTCGCGCAGCTCACACAATGGCTGGATCATGTCGGCGGTTAGCTCAAAGTATGGCGCGGACACCAAACGAAGGCTGCAACCTACCGGGAAGTATATTTGCACTCTATAGCCGGCGCATGCTGCTGCCACCTCAGAGTTTTGATTCCCATACGCTTTTCTCTTTGCCTGGTGTAGTGTTGCATAGATTGTACCTGAGCCCGTTTTTTTAATTGGCGTCGAGCTGGTTGACCCCGCCATCCATCCCACCTGGAAAACGCGACCGTCGCCCGCAGCAGCAGCAGCAGCAAACACGCCATTCGCACCATTCCAGTGTTTTACACAATCTGCTCTCCCGTGTGTGAAGACGCATCCTTCACGCACACGCCGTCAGGAAGGCACACGCTGAGATCGCATCGGGGACTGATTGACTTGGCACTACAACAGACCCTGCCCCCACCTTATCCGTCTCCTTTCTGTCACCGCCTCACTCCCTCTCCACCTTGCGCGGGCATCACCCCAGCATACTCGAGAAGCTCCGAAGCGCAGCCGCTGCAGCTCCCATCGGTTGGTTGACGACATCTCACGGTAGCCTGCGTCATTAAACGGCTAAAGACGAGCGACATCTCTCAGGCACCATCACACACACGCACGACCTGTCGACTCTGGCACTGGACGGGCCTCGATCCTCAAACGCCCCCAATCCCCTGGTATGTCAAATTTGATAGATGCATACACGGGCGGCGACGAATGCGTACAAGTCCTTCTTTGTGCTCTGTCGTGTTCGCTGCCGCCATCAACATCCTTCTGCCGCTCAAAGGCAAGCACGTGGGGCTGGCTCGGTGTCTGACACAGGGCCGTTTCACCAGCGCGCGCAAGACACGCTTGCTGTTCTGCGAACAATGCTTGCCATATAACCTTTTCCGAGCTCAAGCTGACAAGCACCCTCTTAGACTTCACCATCAACACCGCGCACACATCCTTATCCACCCTCCTCCTCAGCTCTTCAATTGCCCACCGTCGAGCAATCGCGACCCCGCAATCACTGAGCATCAGCTCAATCAACCCAGTCCGCCGCGCACCAGCGCATACCCACCACCACCACAACCGCCACCATGCCACCAGCGGGCAGCGGTAGCTCTAGAAAGATCTCTTTCAACGTCTCAGAGCAATATGACATTCAGGATGTCGTGGGAGAAGGCGCGTACGGTGTTGTCTGGTGGGTCCCGCTTCCCAGTGCCAGCCAGGCTGCTGCTAACCCTACACCAGCTCCGCGTTGCACAAGCCGTCCGGCCAGAAGGTCGCCATCAAGAAGATCACACCCTTTGACCACTCCATGTTCTGTCTGAGAACATTACGAGAGATGAAGCTACTCCGGTACTTCAACCACGAGAACATCATCTCCATTCTCGATATCCAGAAGCCTCGGAACTACGAGACCTTCACCGAAGTCTACCTAATCCAGGTGTGTAGCCCGCCAATCTCGCGCCATCGACCGTGGCTAACACAGTACGCAGGAACTCATGGAGACGGACATGCACCGCGTCATTCGCACACAAGAGCTTTCCGACGACCATTGCCAGTACTTCATCTACCAGACCCTGCGCGCGCTCAAGGCGATGCACTCAGCCAACGTTCTCCATCGCGATCTCAAGCCCTCCAATTTGCTCCTCAACGCCAACTGCGATCTGAAGGTCTGCGATTTCGGTCTAGCCCGATCCGCCGCCTCGACCGAGGACAACTCAGGTTTCATGACGGAATACGTTGCGACGCGTTGGTACCGTGCGCCCGAGATTATGCTTACGTTCAAGGAGTACACAAAGGCCATCGATGTATGGAGCGTAGGATGCATTCTGGCTGAGATGCTTAGCGGAAAGCCTTTGTTCCCAGGAAAGGACTGTAAGTATTGTGCACACACCATGAATGTGCTAGGAGCTCTTTGCTAACTGTCGTCAGACCACCACCAGCTCACGCTGATTCTCGATGTGCTCGGCACGCCCACCATGGAGGATTACTACGGCATCAAGTCCCGCCGAGCTCGCGAATACATTCGGTCGCTGCCGTTCAAGAAGAAGATTCCATGGAAGGCCATGTTCCCCAAGACCAACGATCTGGCGCTTGACTTGCTCGAGCGGTTACTCGCTTTCAACCCCGTCAAGCGAATCACAGTCGAGGAGGCGCTCAAGCACCCATACCTCGAGCCGTACCATGACCCAGATGACGAGCCAACGGCCGACCCAATTCCAGAGGAGTTTTTCGATTTCGACAAGAACAAGGACAACCTGACCAAGGAGCAGCTCAAGCGTACGTCATCGTCTTATACTTGACTCGAATCTCTGCTAACATTCAACAGTCCTCATCTACCAGGAGATTATGCGATAAACCTTCACGTTTTCCCCCAAGTGCGAGATATACACAAGATACCACCATCGAGTCGATTTCCGGAACTTGTCCACAGCTAGCTGGTCCGAGCTCACTACCATGTTCGAGGAGGGTCTACAATCATCCTGTAATTTGGATTCTCAGCAGAAGAAATAATGTTAGCAATAACAATATGGAGGATATGGGGAGATGCGCTGCAGATCGCGCTCCATACGGAAAGAAATCTCCTACACCCACAGTACTTATGATAGGAAAAGGCAGAAATGCATTGCTTCTTTGCAAATTTCACGTTGGCGCTGCAATTGCGACCAAGTCAAGGTTTCTCTACGGTGTATGCTACATCTTAAGTGCCCAATCCATGCTTTGAATGTTCTCTTTCTCTTTACTGCCCCTTGCACCATGAGGTCCGTCCCAAACCACACCTCCAAGATTCCTTGGGTGCAATTCAGCATCCGTCGGCCGTGTCCAATCACACATGGCCGACTCACTTCTACTTCCTCTCCAGGATGCATGCGCACTACCCGTACTACCTCTACGATGATCCCTGCTCACGGTACTGAATCCACCAGCAGCTCGGGAATCGTCTGCGGGACCCCGGACTTCGGGCTCTAGCACAGCGTCGAAAACGGATGATCGTCGTGTAGGATTTGTCGTAGATCCCCGTCGAGCGACCTCGTTCCACCACCGCTTATCGTAGGCATCTTGCGAGAGCGAGGAGCTGCGTCGTCGAGCTGATGTGAAATATAAAGGATTGTGGAGGGGGAGAGGATCGAGGAAGCCGCGTTGAGATTGCCGGCGAGAGTGCGTCGGAGAAGGTCTTTCCGTAGACGTCAGAGGAAGAGTGTTTTCATACAGAGCAAACGCGTTTGGTCCCAAGATTGGTGTCCTGGAATCTTGTACCCGCCATTGAGATAACCCGGGCCATTTCTTCTTATCTCCGTTTCCATGCATGTTCTCTGTCTCTGATCTACCTCCCGATGAGGATGTAGCAACATAATCTTTTCTGACTACGATCGGGTTTGACTTTAACAGGCTCCCTGTTCTGGTTCTCTCTGTTTCTTGACCACAGGAACTGCATCGTCTGTTCCATGTGACCCTCCCCATTGCTGAGTCGAAATGACCTTCTCGAGGTTGCGATTGCTGCTCCAGGTCTGCTTGTCGCTTGTGCGCAAAACGGAGGCGCAGATACCAAGCGATGGCTACTAGGATCAGGAGGAGGATGACTGACAATGCAATGGCAGAGTTGCGGTCGACGTCAGTACCCGCAGAAGACGAGGAGTCGGCTTGACGCTTGCTTACCATCAGCAAGACGGTGGTAGCAGCGGCCATGTTGATACTATTGTGATTGTGGTGTTTGGTATGCAGGACTCGAGTTGCGATGAAGATGCGCACGCGAGTATCCCAAACGATATTGGTAGATGCAAGGCTTCCAAGACACAAGACTCCGGGTGATCGCGTGCGCACCATTACACGTTGTGAGATCATAGTCTGTTGTGGTACCATACCGCATTGTGTTCGAGACTTTGCGAGGGTTTGGTACCGAACCAGTACAGGAGGTGAGGGGAAGCATGTGTCGCATGGGAAGCCACGAGGAAAGAGTCGAGCTAAGGGTTGAGGGTAGCTAATTGTGAGGCACATAGAGCTGGTTGAGCTGTTGTAACCTTGAAAACGCCGCCCAATGCCGGTATCTAGTCCGTATTCGTAAAGAGTGGTGTCTTCCACTATGCAATGACCCCACCCCCTCCCATGCTCTTCGTATACACATAATCGTACATCCACACGTGTCCTTGGGCCTTTGACGTCTAGAAATCACATCTTCCATCTTTCCATCCCGTTCTCCATCGCTCTTCCCACCTCTTGCAGTCAAACTGCTCCTTCCCCAGCTTCTCGTTTACAGCATTATGCGCCTCGCACATCCACTCTCCAAACTCGCTCCGGCTGCTCACTCTTGGTGTGTTCTTCTGCATCCACTTCTGGAAATCTTCTGCGCACACCCAGCACGGGTAGAGTTTGCCAAACGTGGTAAGGAAGGACTTGGTTTCGGACTGTAACTGTGGGGACGGGTTTGTTGGATAGGTGCCAGTTATGGAGTGTAATAGAGTCCAAGATGAGCGACCGAGAGCCTCAACGTCGGGTGGGCAGTCTGCGGGCAGGGAAGGTGCGGTTTCTGCGGTGGTCGGAGTCGCGGCAGCAGGTGTGCGTTTCGTGGGCAGTTTGCCTGCAAAGGCAAAGAGGGAGGTTACGTCGTTACAGGTTCGGCATCTATAGATTGGACACAGATGTTAGCGTACGTTTTCTCCACAATGCTGGCCGTTGTGCCGTGTGCATGTCTCCCGGCGCATTCCAGAGTCCACGATACTTACGGCTTGCCATCTGGGCCGAGTATTATGCCATTCGCCAGCTTCTTGTACCCAGGCTTCCCCGCTATGTCCTGCCCTTCGTCGGTCTGTGTCGAATCCTGCGCCATGTTCTGCTGCTTTGGGGACGTTATCGTGGTCGCGGAATGTTGCGTCGCTCAGGTGGTGATTTCTAAGCTGTTCGAGAATCGGACCTCGGAGGTATGCAGCTTTCCAGGGTCAACCATGTCATACAATAAGGCGCTTTCGCTATTCCGACGATACATTTGTGGGTAATTTGCCGTCATCGGATTGATGGATTTTGTGCGCCGTGATTTCGTAGCGCGTCTCGCGACATGTTGTTGCTCTCCAATTGCTCTTGGCGCGTTGTTAAGAAGGACGAGGCGGACGTGCAGTGGAGAGCGTTATTGAACGACAGCTCCTGAACACCACAAACGCATCCCTTCAACCTATCGATTATCGTCCATCGGTCATGGACGTCCCAGTAGCCGCGAATGTACTAGGTACGCTCGGTGCAGTATGTATATCCCCGACTCTTGAAGCAGTTATATTAACAAAAACAGGTGTGTTGGTCCATTCAGGTACACAAACGCTTTCAGCCACCATGGTCGAAGGAGCCCAACTAACAGCGTGACGCAGTTGATTCCCCAGATTGTTATCAACTATCGCAGACATAATGCTACTGGACTCCAGCCAACTATGATGATGCTTTGGGCATGGGCTGGAGTCCCACTTGGAGTCTACAACATTGCAGAGGATTACAACATTGCGCTACGGATTCAGCCTCAGATCCTTACCATCCTGAGTCTAATAACTTGGATCCAGTGCTACTACTACGAGAAGGTCAATATATTTTCTTCCCAGATTACCCTCGAGTATGGCGGCTAACGTGTAACAGAGTTGGTCAGTCGTCCGCTCCCTCGCCGTCGTCATCCCTGTGGCTTGTCTGATGGGGGGCATTCAAGCCGGCCTCATTTTCGCTATTGAACATGCAAAGGCAGAGGGTCTCCATTGGCCCGCTATTCTTATGGCAGTCACTTCAGCTACTCTACTTGCGGCTGGTGTCTTGAGACACTACTGGGACATCTACGTCCATCGTACTGTCAGAGGTATTTCCTTCATCTTTGTAGGCATCGATGCTCTGGGCGATCTCTTCTCCTTGGTGTCAGTCGTCTTTCAACCAAAGCTTGACATTCTGGGCTTAGTCATCTATGGCTCCGAACTGGTGCTTTGGATGGGCATCATCGTTTGCGGAGCTTACTACAATCTCCCGACTTGGTATGCTGCAAAGCAGGAAGAGAAGACAAGTAACCCGGATGTTGAAGAGTCTGGTGGAGCGGCGGCAGTCGCATCTGGCATCGCACTACACGATCTGCCATCCAGCACCTCTGTGTTCAGGACACCGTCGGGTGAAATCGAAGCTATTCGACAGCGCAGTGTGAGCTCGATGCGTAGCACCAACCTGGAGCACTTGCCGCGGAGAGTGTAAGTGACGTGCAGATTCAGTCATATTCCAATCGATGGTCCTCAATTACACTTTTCACTCCATCCACCGTTTGTACCCGGTAGATCTCGACTTCATGGTCAAGTCCGAATTGCACGGCTACATCCGCGATTGGGTTAGTTCACATGCGTTTGTTGCTTCCCGATTCTTCACCTTTGGGCAGGCGCACGCACCTTCTCCACAATCGCTACTCACGCTCCCCACACTCGAACCCACTACAACTCCCCGCAAATCTTCACAATCCAATTTCACCGCTACCCATTGCCGACCGCGCTAGCATCATAAACAGCGCCACTCGCTCGCACAAGTAAGCTAGCTTGTACCCCCATCATCAACGTCTTCTCACAACCAGAAGCCTGGATTACTTCTTCGACCTATCACAAGGCCCGCATATCGCTGTGAGGACTGATAAGCCCAAGCAGTCAAACCAACTTGTACTCCAACTCTGGCTCTTGACTCCAACTACAACATGACGTTCACCACAACCAAAACCACCTCCCTGGACTCGCAGTCCGAAGGCCCGTCAGTGCCAAACCCAACGCCAGCTACCGAGCCTGTCGGTAGTCCCTACGAGCCTATCGACCCTCCTCCGGAGATGGACTACACAGCTGTCGCCAAGATCCTCGCCCCCATCCAGGAATCACTCAACGAGGCCGCCATGGAGGCAGCTTTCCCATCCCCGCCCATCAACACACCTGTGTTCGGCTCTCCGGCTCCTTCCGTGGCGTACCGCTACCCAATGACCCGTGGTCGCGGCTTCAGTGTAATTGGCGATAGACTCGTGCAGCTGAAGCTCAACGACCGCAAGCTTCGTAGCCAAGAAGGAGACGTGGGCTCGAGCAACTACTCGCCCGATGTATCCGTCGCCGAAGACGAAGAGACCGATATCGCGAGTATCTCCGAGGTTCTCAGTGACAGCGGCAAGGACAAGCAAGGTTCCGGAAAAGCTCGTAAGACTCTTGATCCCATTGCTGTGAATGAGGGCTCAGTTCCTATTGCTTTAGGCTCCCCCGCCGTCAACCCGCGCATCGTGGAGTACCTGTCTTTCACCTCTGATGACCTGCCTACGAACTCGGTCGCCCCTTGCTTTCCCTCTACGCTCATGAAGACGAGCACCGGGTCGCTCAAGACTGTCATCGAAGGTAGCGACCAGGCTAGCGAAAAGAGCGAAGGCGTCACCGAAAAGAGCAACTGGGCTGAAGAGATCGAAGACGCTGTCGATCGCACTTGTCTTTGTCTTGAGCAGCTGGCTGACGACGAGTGGAAGAGGGACAACAGCAAGACTTTCGCCGAATATTATGTCGCTCGCCTCGAGCGTCTGCTCGGCAGCGAGAAGCGGGCCGTTCCTGTCACCATCCAAAAGAGCAAGGATGCAAACGAGTAGACCGTCAGAGAGTCTTGGCTGATAAGATGTTCATGGCTATGAAAATGGATCAAGGAAGGTGACGTCGTTCACGGCACGGGTAATGCTCTGCATTGCTTTCACGGTCTTAACGATTCCACACCTGAGCAAGGGCGACCATGGTTTTTTATACCCATGATTTCCTTCTTTAATCACATGCGAGTTCACGATGATGGTTTCTTCGATAGCTGGTTCGATAGTGAGCCTGCCATAGCAGTAATGATAATGTAATTTCCTTGGGATTCCTTGACCTTGCTGCATGCGCGCCATGAACTCTAGGCAAAGCGCGAATACGAGCCGTTCCTTACACCAAGCCCCTGCAAGATTGCAACAACAGCCAGTGTAATGGCTGTAGGTTTATCGTTGCTCTTCCAGTAAGCCGCACCGGCAGCAGCTAGCATACCCGTCAAGATGCCTGCGATGCTTTTGTCGTACACATCATAGATGCCAGTAACAGACCACTTGTAGTTGAGGATGCCTATAGAAACTTTGAGTAAGCCAAAAGACGTGTAACACATCGTCATGCAAGGACCTACTCATCATGAGGAAGAATCCACTACCTTCGTACCAACCAATCTTACTGGCACCACGGAGCATGACCGGGAGGGTGTTCATTGTCGGGTGTTTGAATTGGTCCAGACCTTTCATCTACAAGTCAACATTAGTATGCTATTTTTTCGCAGGGAGCTCTGCGCCTACTGTGTGGCCGATCGCTAAGATGGCGTAGGCAGCTGAAGAAGCCTGCAAGAGAGGATGTGATTGAGAGGTTGTCGACGCCATTGCGTTAATCGCTATGCTTCTTCCGCCAACTTGTATGAAGTTTTTGATAATGATGCTGGACAATAGAGAGGCACCGAGGGCAGGAGAGGAGGAATCTCTTGGTTGTTGTCATGCTCAAGCTTGGTTACCAGCCGAGGTTAGTATGAATTAGGATGGATTTCCCCACTTTTTGCGGGTCCGCCCCCAAGCTACTCTCATCTACTATACGCATGAACGTGCATGTCTGTTCTTGGGGAGGGATACTTGTCTCTTCACGTAGTGTCGTAGAACGTGGTACCTGAAAAACGTGAGAAAGGTCCATGGTGTAAAGCCAATAAGAATAGTCGACTACTAATAATCGACAACGAGGCTGATAACTCTGCACGCCTCTAATTCCCGAAAGTACCCCCCTTCATTCCAAACAATCATCGAAGCCATGATTCTTCAAGCACACTAACGCCAATTCATAAAAAAAACTCCGCTCATGATACCACACAAAGCGCACCCTTCCACTCACTCCCCCTATCCCCCTTCTGAACCACAACCTGCCTCTCCCTGCCCTGCAACCCCTTCTCCCTCATCATCTGCGCCCTCTTATCCGGTGCCGGCCCCCCATGTTCCATACACTTGTATTCAATCCATACGGCTCTGGTGGTTGTTACGGCACAGGCCTCGCCACTCTCTTCAGCCTTTTTGCATCGACGGAAGTTCACGGCGACGCAGGTGCCGTAGCCTTCGCGTTTACAGTGGAGGTAGCGGATCTCGTGGGTTGTGCACATTGTTTTGTTGTAGTTGGATCTCGTTCTGGGTAGAGATTTGGTGTAGATGGCGGGAAGAGTAGAGCTTGGATGTGGAAGGAAGGTACTGTAGGGTGGCCATATACATGTGATTCTTGTGAAGAGGAGGAGGGAGTTGGAGACGAGTGAGTACGTGTGCCTACGTGTACGATATATCGACGCACCATTTGAATGGAGGTCAAGAAGGACAAGTTGCCAAAAGTTCATATAAGATATTTATTCCCCAACTCAGCCACCATAAGGGAAGAGAGAAGATGGGTTGACACCACCGAACGCTGAAACCGTATAAACATACCCTGATGCCAATTTTAGTAGTATACAGAAACACCCTGCCAACTAGGTTCCGAAATGAAGACATCGCTTTAGATATAAAGGAAGCCGTATAGTACAGGAAACGTCTAAACCAGAACGCCCAAGGTAGTATGTGCGCCTCATCTCTCTTCATATGCTCTTGACTGGACGTGAATATCCAGAAATCCATGCTTTAGATGCGTGGCATTGCTCCCCACCCAAATAGCTCTCGTATTCCCTGGAAGAGTAACGCTCACAAGCGATCAATCCTCAATGATACTAAGCAAAGAGTCAAAAACGTCGTCTTCGTCGCTTTCTTCTGCCAGCTGGCGTTGCGCATACGCATGTGCTTCGGCATCGCTATCCTCCGCTAGCTCGCGTTGTGCAGAGGCACGTTGTTCCGCGTTACTATCCTCTCCGTCGTCGCTTGAGGAGCAGCTAATGCTTCCGTCTGCAGAACTTGCGCTCATTTCGAATTCGGGCGCAGAGGCGCAGTCATTATCGTCGTCAGTGACACCACGCCAGCTTTGCTCGCCGTCATCGTTATCGTACGCATCGTTGTCGTCATCGGGCTCGGTGTCGCCGCCATTGTTGTAAGCATTGAAGCCAGGGCCGCCCACAAAGGGTCCTGAGTGCGGCGTCGCATATGCAAAAGGTGTCGACTTTCCTGCAACGGTAGCAGAGCGCTGACTTGGTCTGCTCATGACATCCGAGTTCGATCGCGGCAGCGCAGGCTGCGATGAGTAGAATGGTGAGGGTGGTTCTCGCGAGTGACGAGGAGTCGTATTCCATATTGGAACCTGCGCAGTCTCAGGCCGTGGGGAGGAGGACCTCGCAACACGACGTCGCTTCAGTCTTGTCACCGACAGGCTAGGGGTATGTGAAATCGGCTGTGGGGCGGATGATTGTTCTGCAATAGAAGCGTTGAGGCGGCGCTTTGACAAGCGAGATGGGTAGGTGTCGATGACTGAAGCAGACACTGTACGATTGCGATAGTATTGTGGGCGTCGCGGGTGGTTTTCGCTCAATGGAGAGATGGGCTGCGGCTGCTTGTTCTTCAAGATCGAGTTGGGGGTGATTGATCTCCGCCAATTTCGCCCAGCAGGACGCATCGAGAGCTGAACTGACTGATTGCTTCCAAAAGAAGAATGTACACTGGCAGGCGGCGCATCATATGTCTCAACAAACTGCCAGCATGCTTCCTTTGCATCCGCCTCTGGAACTTGAGGCTGGCATTGTTTGTCGTTGTCTTCCATTTGTGAGTCTTTTTCGGGTTGATAGCGAGGTAATTGTCGCAGTTCAGGCCACGACTGTTCCATGACGACAAACTCGTTGCGGTCGACTTGTTGTGTATAAGCTTCGCGAACCGTCACATACAGCCTTTTCTTTCCGCCGGAGACTCTCATCATGACGCCTGCAGAAAGGAACTGGGCATTCCAGAGCGCGCTACTGGACATCTCAGCAGGCGTAAGGAATCGTAGCCGCGACTCTTTGAGTACTTTTCGTAACGGTATGTACGGCGCCCGAAGACCAGGGTACGCAGCAATCATAGGGTTTTCGTCGCTGTCATCGTACTGCAGGTAGTCGAACACGTCGGAAAAGGCATGTGACAAAGCCTCTTGGATATCTTTGGCATTGGAGCCTCTGAATGTGACATCTCGCACGAAACCTCTGCTTTGGAGTCGCTTGTAGACTAGATTGTTACTTCCACAAGCCTTTGGGAACAACCAGTCGTCCGTAGACCCTGAAGCCCAATTACTGATGTCTTGGCTACTCCATCCGTTTTCGGACTGACCAGGCACGGGGTCTTTATCTGAATTTCGAGTCACAGGATAGGGACTAGAATCTGTATCTCGTCCGAGAAATGGCAAGGTAGTAGTCTTGGACGTCCGGGCTTGAGTCCATTCTTCGGAATTCTGTGTCGTTTTGGTTACATCATGCATTGGTTCTTCAGGTGAGAACCAGATGCCTTTCAGGTCAGGACCCCACGGTAGCAGAACGACTTCCACTTCCCAAGGTTGCAGCGATGTGGGTGGCGCAGCGGCTTCCAGCACATCTAATCTTTCTTTGATGTTGTCAAGCTCCATCTCAGTATCCTTGCGATCCATGGCTGCGAGTATAAGGGCTGAAGAAGTGGTCGACTCTACGGAGCCGAACGAAGTCGTAGCGTTGTCTATGCGCCTTCTGCCAAAAGAGTTATTGCTGGACTGGTCGTCCATGGCCTGATGCATCCGTTCATGTTCGTCCAAACGATGCTCCACATCAATGAGCCTACCCTCATACATCTCCAAGGTCTGGTTCAGATCTTCGGGCTGCACATAATTGAAGGATCCGTTCTCCAGTAGATCTAGGCGGCTGCCAAGTTCCTGCATAGTGCTGGCTACGTTAGGTATGGAGTTTAACAGGTTGTGAAGAGGAGCAAGGTAGGAGACAAGCTTCTGGAGGCCTTGCGCAGGAGCCGATTGAAGGAGGCTTTGCAGCTGCTCCTGTGGGGCTGCAGGAGCGTTCTTTGGTAAGAGCTGGGTGGGAACTGTGGCATACGTCTGGCCTTCTGACGAACCAGCGGATTGCTGTTGAATTGCCGAAGTTATCCGCTTCATTGCTTCGATCATGTCTTTGCCATCCTGTACGGCCCGATCCGCAGTCGTCAGGTCTGGTGTATTTCCAACACTTGGAGTAGCCACCTCGGTAGCGCTCTGTATATAGTCATCAGGATTGTAGGTATTCGGTATGGTGTCGCCCGGCTCATCAGGCTGGAAGTTACGGTTGAACTCGAAGACTT
Organism: Alternaria solani; assembly: GCA_002952155.1. Lineage (NCBI taxonomy): Eukaryota > Fungi > Ascomycota > Dothideomycetes > Pleosporales > Pleosporaceae > Alternaria > Alternaria solani. Next base: position 819,387 of record CP022031.1, on the reverse strand, counting down.
GCTCAAGAATACCGCGCGATGGGCTGGTAACGTTTTCTTCGTTGTGGACCGTGTTCGCCCGGTCAGGGGAGTTACCCGGCTCGTTGTAGGGCTTCCCCGGGGTATGAACGATGTTGATGTCGTCGGGTATAGTCGGTGTAGGCGACTGCTGACGATTCATCCGCCCCATGCTCTCTAGGTTCATCATGGAAAGACCAAGACCCGCCACCATTTGGCGCGACTGATTTGCGCCATTCCTAGCTTCGTTGTTAGCCACTGGGCGCCGTTCATGAGATAGCAAGCAGACTGAAGGAATTCCAGGAAGACCGCTCGTGCTGGTTTGTGAGGGAGTGTCCTGACTTTGTATCAAGCGGCTGAACGAGTTGGTGTAAGTAGACTGCTGTAAGAGTCGCTGACTGGAACTAGACAGCTGATGCATGCGCTCATTGTATCTGGCTTGACCCACTTCGGACAGAGGGTTGTCTTCCAGCTGTCGCAGGCCAGCATTTGTGTCGCACGGCGCGTGCGGCAACGATTGGGCCTGCTCTCCACCTCCCGCATGAAGCGATGGAAGCGGCGCGTTCACTAAAGGCGCAGGCTTTTCTGGCGCACGCGATGCCCTCAGATGGAAGCAAGCATGGTGCCCACAAACACACCACGTTGAGCGCTCGCTGCTAGGCCGGTGCTCGGCGCTCTCATCGTGCAGCTCAGCACTAAGCTTGTCCCAGAATTGGTCACATCCACACTGTCCTACACTCGCATCGCGATAGTTGCACGGCCCGTCAGGAAGCGATCGTCTCGAGGGTGTTGGCTGTGTGAGCGCATGATTGTGTTGTCGCGTGACATTTGGATTTGGGTCCCCGAGGCCCGCCATTGGTGTTGATAGCTGAGCATCCCGCAGAGGACGCGAAAAGTCTACGAGTGAGACATGTCGCTGTTCCTGTCGCGGCTTTCGGCCGGTTAGCACGAGTCGAGGAAATGATGATGGTGGGGCCGAGCGCGTACCGAAGATTCTGCGAGCACTTTGCGCAAACCAGGTCGTGGCCGCGGGGGGGATGCAGAGGCTCTTTATATACACAGGGCAGGGCGGAGATTGAAGGACGCGACCGACGCGACAGAACTGGTGGGCACGCAGAGGGGAGAGAGGCCGTGGATACTTTTGGGCCGTGACTCTTTAGCACGCATGCATGCCGCCAGCAACGGCTTAGTGACGGGCACCTGTAACACTTCCCCGGAGTCTGGGTACGCACGGGATGGGCTATCGATGCAAAATCGGCGACATGATAGGCTGAGGCAGCACATTCCTCCGACTACCCTGTCTAGCTGGCGGCCGGCCGAACACCCTGGCCGTTGGCTACCCATCCATCGAATCCAGCGAGGCTATAAACGCCATGCGCGGCCTGCAAAGAGCAAAAAGTAAACCCTCCATAACAACCCTGATACATTTGCGAAAAAGCGATTTCCTCGCAACCTCGCCAGTCCTACGTGCTGGGAGCCCATTTGTCCAGGCAGCAACGGCCCTATACATGGCGTCTCTCTCATCCACATGGGGTGCTGCATCATTGGCCAATACTCGAGGGGGGAGGGGGAGGGGGGAGGGACCATCGCACATCTGCATTGCATCTGCACGTCCTACAGGCCCCGACCATGATAGATGCGCATGGCGACAAGTTTGGACCCAGACATCAGCCTCGGGGTCGACAAATCTGTCCAAGGCAGAAACTGTATGTGACTAGTTGTCGTCAGCGCTGCGTTTACCATGCATCTGACAGGGTCTCGAACGGGAAGCCGGGCGCTAGTCGACAAAATGATACATCACTTTGCGATGCAAGAATCCGCCGAGAGCTCGTCCTATCCTGTCATGGGCAGGGCGCATTTCGCGTCTTGCGACCCAGATCTTGCACATGTTGCGTATATGATGCGTGGTCATACACCGTTTCGTTGCAGCCGCGAAGCACTTACGTACCATGTCAAAGATCCTTATCGCGCGCATATCTTGGTATTGTTATGCATGTCGACACAGATGATCTGCAATCATGTACCACTCTGCACACAGGCGTTCGAAAGGTATAACATTCACGTTGGGATATTTTCAACTTGAGTAAGAACCAACCAACATCGTTTGTCGTTCAATCTTCCTCTCCAGACTCCAAACCAGGCCAGTCATCCCATCATCCCATCGTCAGCCTCAAGACTCCTCGGAACGATACCCCCCGTCGTGATCAACGAATCCTCCGCCACCAAGAAACAGTACACCGTATACGGCGGAATCACCATCAGAATCCCCTTCTTCATCTTCATCTCCGTAGGCTGAAAGTCTTTCATATCCATCGTTGCAGGCTCATGATGCAGCTGCCAGCGTTCCGTCTCAGTCAAGGGCCTTCCGTTTACCTGGACAGTTGGCTCGCCCTCCTCTGCGAGAAAGTAGCACTCGTTGGTGGTGAAGCGCGTGGCTGACACGAACTGGGCTTGGAACAGAATCCGGTGCGCAAACCAGAACGGGTCTTGGGCCATGTGGTAGCGAAGAGCGGGTGTGTTGTTACGTGAATCGTTGATCCTCAGGACAGCGGTTGGGATGATGGGGGCCGGGAGAAAAGGACAGCATATGAGGGGCTGACGATCGGACCGGAACTGGGCCTTGACTTGTCCTTTGGTCCATTGATACGTCTGCGGTGCGGCAGTCAGTTCGACGTCGACTGTCTCGCTGGGGTCGGTCCAGGAGGCCAGAAGGTTAGCGATGGGCGTAATGGCCATATCAGGCGTTAGGCGCGTTGAGAGTAGTCGGAGAAGAGCGATTAGGCAAGTAGAGGGTAGGATGGTGTATTGGAGATAGAAGCAGTTGTGGGGAAATTTTAAAGCCCACACACTCTAGTTGAAAGTGAAGGTGAAGGCGAAGGTAAGCGGTGCGCGAAAACAGCACCATATCCCGATCCGATCAAAGCATAGGTTAAAGATGCAGATGAACGATAACGATGACGGCTTTCTCAGTGATTTACGAGGTCTATTCTAATAACATGGGATGAACGCAGAGACAATCAGTAATGCACTGCACTCATAATGGCGCCCTCTTTCAATTCTGCAAATGAAAACACCTACAGTACCCTGAGCAGTATCGCAGCTAGCCAACCCACATAATTCTACTCTAAGCAAGCCTCAACCCATTTTGCTCAGGCTTGAACCATTCCCGCAGGAGATCGTCCAATATCTCGTTAGCACCCTTCTTCGCCTCTTGACTGCTCTTGCCCTGACACTCAATGTAAAGTTTAATCTTCGGCTCGGTTCCGCTTCCTCGGACTGTGAATACCGCTCCATCATCCAGCTCACATGTTATCATCTGGCTAGTGACATCTACCGGCAGATCGGGCTTGTGGTCCTTGCTTTTTGAGTCATAGCCTAGGGTCAGATCTCGCCAGCGCACGATCTTGCGGGACCCGATGGTAGTGGGGTGCGGGCTGCCCAATGCACGGATGGCTGTGAACACGGACGTTGTCACGGATGGCGATGGCGATACGAGATAGGTGTTTGCGTCTTCAAAGTAGCCAAGATACTCGTAGAGCTGCTGCAGCTTGGCGTATGGAGTGAGTCCTTGTGTAGCCCAATGCGATGCGGCAGTGAGGAAGACTGCAGCTGCGCTGATGGAGTCCTTGTCATGTACGGTTTGTGGAATCATGTATCCCAAGGCTTCTTCAAACGCGTAGACGACGTCATAGCCTTCGCTGTCGAGTTGTCGCGCTACGTTTCCAAGCCATTTGAATCCGGTTAGAGTCTCGGTAAATTTGAAGCCTTCCTTCTTCGCCAAAGCCGCGAGCATCCTGGAACTGACAGTGGAAGCCAGCATCGCGAGCTTCGCTCGTGGTTTCGTCTCCGGGTAGCGTTCGAAGAGATACGATCCGAGCAGCGCTCCAAGCTGGTTCCCGCTGAAGATGTGCCATCTGTCTCCTACCTTCTCTGCTGCCGCGAGTCGGTCTGCATCAGGATCGCTAGCGAGGATAAGGCGTACGGATGACTTGTAGGCCGTTTCGATTGCCAGGTCGAGCGCACCCTTTTCCTCAGGATTCGGAAACTTTACCGTGGGAAAGTCAGGGTCTGGCTGTGCTTGAGCTTCCACCACAGTCATTTGAGAGGCCACACCAAGTGTCTCTGCGCAACGTTGCATGGCAGTAAGTCCAACACCATGCATGGGCGTATACACGAATTTGAGCTCTGGGTCCATCTTGACATGGACGTGCTCGGGCTGCGCAGCGCAAAGGATGGCCCTGTGGTAGTTGTCTTGTACCAGTCCTAGACTTCCTTCGACTAGGAGCGAAGAATCTACCAGCCCCGTATCCCAAGTGACAGGCTTCAGGTTCTCCATGATACATTCAGCGATTCCGCTATCGTGGGGAGGAATAATCTGGCATCCATTCGACCAGTAGACCTTGTATCCGTTGTCCTTGGCCGGGTTGTGACTGGCTGTAATCATGATTCCAGCAGCGGCTTCGAGTTCGCGGACGCCAAAGGGAACCATGGGCGTATGGCTGGGTTCTTCATACCACCACACCTTGATGCCTTTTGCAACAAAAGCGGCCGCGGTGAGCTTGGCGAACTTTTCTGAATTGTGCCTCGCATCTCTGCCAATGACAACGCCCCGTCGTTTTACGTTTTCTTCGGTTTTGAGTAGGTAGGCCGCGAGCCCTTGGGAAGCTTGTATCACCGTCAGGGAGTTCATGCAAGCGAAACCGCCCTGCATGGGCCCTCTGAGTCCAGCTGTTCCAAAAGCGATGCGATGTCGAAGGCGCTTCTCGAGCTCGTCGGTATCCCCATCGACTAGCAGCCTGTAGATTTCATCTGTAGTTGTTTTGTCTTGGTCGAGCTCCAGCCACTGCCTCGCCAACTCCTTGATATCTTGAGTCATTGTGAAGCTTTTGATATCTGCGATGACGGTTGTGGAAAGGAAATATGGAACGGACAGGGAGGTTGGAAGTTAACGGACGTTAGTCAGCATGGAAAAGGTCATGTAGTGTCAGGCGCGGCAGGGTGAAGGAGTGTCGGAGTTTGCCGACAGGAAGCGGGCAACAGCAGACTCGAGTGGGCACCTGCCAGATTTATGCACTCCAAGACATTGAGATTTCTCTAGCCTCACGTGTGGGTTTTGCTGAGCTTCTGCTTAGGCATCCGGAGACTTCATGCCACGGGACGTTTTTAGAGGGGTATGTGACGCCGTTTCTGGGTGCGGCTCTAGGAGACGTGGTGAGGGCAACGTGGGGGCATTGGCGTTGCAGGGTCCAGGGCAGCTTCGGAAGTTTATCAGCTCATCCTCTCCTGTTCCACTGGCTAGCTCCGGCGCAACTCTCTGCGAAACTGGGTTGCTTCTGAGATACCGCAAAGTCATCGTCCGACGGCGTCTGCCCTGGAATTCGTTTGTCGCTTGAACCCGCAGCTGGACGCCCGTCTGTGTGCCCGTCGCGTACCACACCGCATCGCATCATGGCCGCCCGGACGGACCGAAAGTCCAAAGTCTTTAGTCGGCGCGAGATCGAAGCTCAGATTGCCAATGGCCGCTCAATTGTCATCGTCGACAACAAGGTCTTGAAGGTGGATGCATGGCTGCCCTACCACCCTGGCGGTGACAAAGCCATCCGGCACATGGTGGGACGAGATGCTACAGACGAGGTCACTCGGTAAGCCTGCTTTAATCCACCATGACAGCTATTTACTGACCCATAGCTAGCTTCCATTCTACGCAAACGCTCGAGCTCATGAACCGCTACCAAATCGGCCGCATCGAAGGACGATGGCTCAACTTCCTACCGCCGATACAAGGAGGAAAGTTCAGGACGCAGGAAGAGCTGGACAAGCTTTCCGAGGAGGAGTACATGGAGTCGTGTTCATCTTCAGAGCAGGGGACTGCGAGCTCGGCTTCTTCTGCCGGCAGTAGCCCTCTCTTCGAACCAGCGGACCGACCCTCTGCTTCCACTCGCAAGCGCAACGGCGCCGATGTTGGTAGAGCTTCCTCGAGCTCTAGTGTCTCATCGATTGAACTAGAAGACGCCGTCGCCCCGAGGATGTCAGTGCTTGATAGACGAACGCAGGAAGAGCTCGACTTCGACAAGGCCAAATACCCGTCTCTAGATCTAGCCACCCAAGATCGTATCACACAAAAGTACCGCGAGCTACAAGTGCGTATAAAACAGCAAGGGCTCTACGACTGCAACTATGCCGACTACGGTGTCGAATGCCTACGCTATGCGTCCTTCTTGGCCGGATTCCTCTTTTTGTTGTCATCTGGTTGGTATATCACCAGTGCCATCCCGCTTGCGTGCCTGTGGCACCAGCTCACATTTACGGTCCATGATGCCGGACACATGGGCATTACCCACGACTTCACGACCGATTCCATGATCGCAATGTTCATCGCCTCGTACGTGGGCGGGTTGAGCGCTTGCTGGTGGAAATACAACCATAACGTCCACCACCTCGTTACGAACCACCCCGAACACGACCCCGATATCCAGTATATTCCCTTCTTCTCCATCACGCATCGATTTCTAGAGAGTCTCACCACGACTTTCTATGAGTGGGTCATGGAATACGATGCCTTTGCAAAGTTCATGGTCCGGATACAACACTACACCTACTACCCGATCATGCTGTTCGCACGCTTCAACCTGTACAGATTGTCTTGGACCTATCTGCTCCTTGGAAAGGGACCCAGGAAAGGACCTGCATGGTGGCACCGCTACTTTGAACTTGTGGGCATGGTAGTCTTCATGACCTGGTTCGGCTACGGGGTGGTGTACAAGTCCATTCCTGACAACTGGAGTCGGTTCTGGTTTGTCCTTATTGCCCACGCGCTTACGTCTCCGCTTCATGTGCAAATCACGCTGTCCCATTTCGCTATGAGTACAGCGGATCTGGGTGTCCACGAGTCATTTGCTCAGAAGATGCTTCGCACAACGATGGATGTTGATTGCCCTCAGTGGCTGGACTTCTTCCATGGTGGCCTCCAGTTCCAGGCCATCCACCACCTGTATCCACGAATCCCCCGTCACAACCTTAGACAAACCCAGAAGTTGGTTCAGGAGTTCTGTAACGAAGTCGACATACCGTATGCGCTATACGGTTTCGTCGATGGCAACAAGCAGGTCATTGGGCGACTTGCTGATGTAGCGAGACAGGCTGCCATCCTTGCTGAATGCCAGAGGACGATTGCTGCGGAAGGAGACTATGGAATGCATTGAAGGATAAACTGTAGATACTTTAGAGCAACGAGATGCGTTCTTTGTCCACCTGATCTTGGATTCCATTGTAGCAATGACTGGGTTTCGAAGCATTAGCTCAGACCACGGGTCTGCCCAGGCTGTACAAAAGATGCTATGGTCGCAAACTTGCGACTGAAGCCTGCGCAGATCATTGTCTGCTCGGATGAAGTTCCGACACCAGAACCAGGGCTGGGTGGGAAGTGGAGGCTTGCTTGTCCGCCGCGTTCCGCTGCTGAGAACATGCTGAGTACACTCGCGACTGGCGCATCAACCCTGCCACACCAACTTGCATCCCGGTCCTATCCTACGATAGGAAAAATAGGTAGTTCGATATGCAGGTAATCTTCGGCGCCAGCTCAGTAAGCTCAGGTTTATGTCACGCCATGGATGGCAGATGGCGAGGATTGACAGGAACGCGTCGCCCACTAGCGTGACTGATGGTCGACCCCACCTCGGTCCATCAGGCCATGACGCAACCAACAAACAGCCACAAGAGGAATTTGTCGCTATGATGGTATCGCGCTGCAGTAGCATGATTTTGTACAGAGCACCAATGACAGAGCTCAATGCGTCAGGAGAGCGTCTCCGGCTCTGCCGCTGGCCAGCTTCCAAGCTTCAACCGCGAATACTGACGCGCGACTGCTTAAAGGCTTTGTACCTCTACGTTTTGGCATTCTCTGAAACCATTACTTCTCAATCCCTACATATTTTTCCTGCCTGCGTTTGCTCTTCAGAGCTTCTGTATCTCTGCGCAATTGAGCTACTTCTCTCAGGACCTAGCTTTACTCGAAACCTTACCTGAACGCAAGAAAGGTCGGACCTTTCAAACAACCTGCAATCATGGACGCCATGATCGCGAAGGCTCCCGCAGACCCAGAGACAGTGGTCGAGGATGTTGAGAATCTCAGCATCTCCCCATATGGACCCGCAAGGTCATCAGTCGTCGAACACCCCCTCAGCGAGGATGAGGTGCGAAAGATGACCGACTACTTCCACGCTTCTCTGTACATGTGCTTGGGCATGATATATCTTCGGAGGAACCCTCTTCTCCGCGACCCACTCACCCTGGACCATCTCAAGCGACGCCTTTTAGGGCATTGGGGATCGGATGCTGGACAGAGCTTCACATGGATTCACATGGTATGATTAATTGCGCGCCGCTCTGGAATTGCAACAAGCTAACATAGTAACTGTGTAGAACCGTCTCATCAAGAAGTACGATCTGGACGCCATCTTCATTTCTGGCCCTGGTCATGGCGCGCCCGCGGTTCTCTCAAACAGTTTCCTTGAGGGTGTCTACTCCGAGGTCTATCCCGACAAGAGCGAGGACGAGGAGGGCATGAGGCGCTTTTTCAAGTCTTTCTCTTTCCCCGGTGGAATCGGATCTCACGCCACACCCGAAACACCTGGTAGCTTGCACGAGGGTGGTGAGCTGGGTTACTCCATCTCTCACGCTTTCGGGACGGTCTTTGATCACCCAGATCTGATCGCTCTGACTATGGTTGGAGACGGTGAGTCTGAGACTGGCCCTCTTGCTACGAGCTGGCATTCAACCAAGTTTCTGAACCCGATCACGGATGGTGCGGTCTTGCCCGTATTGCATCTGAATGGCTACAAGGTATGGCGCTTAGCATCTTAGAAGGACTTGGCTAATACTCCACAGATCAACAACCCCACGGTTCTCGCTCGCGTAAGCCGCAAGGAGCTCGAAGCGCTCTTCATCGGTTACGGATGGACACCCTACTTCGTCGAGGGAAGCGATATCCCATCAATGCACCAAGCAATGGCCGCTACGATGGAACGATGCGTCACAAAGATTCGTGAATATCAGAAGGAGGCTAGAGACTCAGGCAAAGCTTTCAGGCCGCGCTGGCCCATGATTGTGCTCCGTACACCCAAGGGCTGGACAGCACCCAGGAAGCTCGATGGAGACCACTTCCTGGAGGGCTTCTGGCGTGCGCATCAAGTCCCCCTTACAAACGTTCTCAAGGATAAGTCTCAGCTCAAGATACTGGAAGAGTGGATGCGCTCGTACGAACCTGAGAAGCACTTCGACAAGAACGGCAAGCTTGTTCCTGAACTTAGAGAATTGGCTCCAACTGGCAACAGGAGGATGAGCGCTAACCCTGTCGCGAACGGTGGCCTTATCCGCCACAAGCTCCGTGTACCCGACTTCCGTGACTACTCTATCGATGTCACCAAAGGTGGTGTTGCCAAGGTCGGTAGTATGGCCAACTGCGCGGCCTTCTTGCGCGATATCATCAAAGAGAACCCGAAAGACTTCCGCCTGTTTGGCCCCGACGAGACTGAATCCAACAAGCTTGGCAAGGTTTACGAGGCAGGGAAGAAGGTCTGGATGGGCGAGTACTTTGAGGAAGACGAGGATGGTGGTAACCTAGCTTTCGATGGGCGCGTTATGGAAATGCTGTCTGAGCACACTGTAGAGGTAAGATACACGAACCCTCTTTGTTGTCACAATACTAACTTTGCTTAGGGCTGGTTGGAGGGTTACATCCTCTCCGGACGACACGGTCTGCTCAACAGCTACGAACCTTTCATTCACATCATTGACTCCATGGTCAACCAGCACTGTAAATGGATTGAGAAGTGCCTCGAAGTCGAGTGGAGACAGAAGATTGCTTCGCTCAACATTCTGCTGTAAGTGTCTCTGTACGGAATGCATGTGAGACTTGGACTGACTTCGTACACCCATATTCAGGACTGCGACTGTTTGGCGACAAGACCACAACGGATTCACACATCAAGATCCTGGATTCCTCGACGTCGTGGCCAATAAGAGTCCCGAAGTTGTCCGTATTTACCTACCGCCAGACGCCAACTGCCTGCTTTCGACGATGAACCACTGCCTCCGCAGCGAAAACTACGTCAACGTCATCGTTGCCGACAAGCAAGAGCATCTTCAATATCTCACCATGGAGCAAGCCATTGCCCATTGCACAAAGGGCGTTGGCATCTGGGAATGGGCGAGCAATGACAAGGACCAGGAGCCTGACATTGTCATGGCATCGTGTGGTGATGTTTCCACGCACGAAGCCCTCGCCGCGACAGCATTGCTGCGCACGCATCTCCCTGAGCTCAAGATCCGCTTCGTCAACGTTGTCGATCTCTTCAAGCTCATTGACGAGGACCAGCACCCTCACGGTCTCAAGGCACATGAGTACAAGGCCATCTTCACCGACAACGTACCGTGCATCTTCAACTTCCACTCCTACCCCTGGCTCATCCACCGCCTGACATATGGCCGCAAGGGCCAGCAGAACCTGCTCGTCCGTGGGTACAGGGAGAAGGGCAATATCGACACTCCTCTCGAGCTGGCTATCAGGAACGGTACTGATCGCTACAGTCTGGCGATTGACGCACTTGACCACATTCCCAGTCTGGGTAACAAGGGTGCGGCAACGAGGGAGAAGTTGCTGGATGAGCAGATCAAGGCCAAGAACTATGCGTACCACGAGGGCATGGATCCCAAGGAGACTGAGGACTGGGTTTGGCCGTTTTAGTTGCTTCCCTGGTTTGGGTGAACGAGTGCGATTACTTTCTTCTGGGTTGAGATTGCGATTAAGGCTACGATGCTGTATGATAATAATAGCATGAATGATTTGCTATAGGCTCCTCGCCTCTATGACAACCTGAGCGAATAATATATCATCGACGAAAAACACCGTTGACGAAGAGTCTGAGTTCCTAAGAACCAAACTATGCAAGACAGGCTCTGCTGCCGAACCCAAAAACGCCATTTCTATGCAATATAAACCTGCGCTCACGACAGGCGCGCTGCCAAAGAACGCCGTGAACACCATGCTTGGTAAAGAACGAAAGAGCAAAAAGCGAGCCTAGGCTCAGAAATCGTAACTAGTATTAAGGCTCAACCCCATTCTCATGTTATCCACCGTCTTGCCCCCGACACCTTTAAGCATAGCCAGCGATTCCAGATCCATGATTTCCGCATCGTCCATTTCGACCAGGCAGTTTACGATGTTGTCCGCTTTCTTTGCACCGACACCCTTTAGCGCTTTGATCTGGTTGACGTCTCGCGAATTGATAATCTTGAGGAGGTGCGAAGTACGAGGTGTTTGCTGAGCGGCGGAGTGGACAGGTAGATCGATGGTAGTGGTAGTAGCAGCGGCGTCGTCACGGAAGATGGGCAGTTTCTTGGTGGTCTTTCTTGGTTTGCGGGTGGCTTTGGGTTTGCTGGTGTACTGGAAGCTGGTGTCGGAGGCGTAGGATTCTTCGTGGTCAGAGGGTGGCGGGGGAGCAAATTCTTCGTCGTCTTCGGATTCATCTTTGTAGACTATCTTAGGCTTCGGGGTCTTCTTTTCAGCTTTGAGGGGGGCCATGAGAACGTTTGTAACGGGGGCTGCAGTATGCGACGGGAGTTGGACGGGAGCGGAAACGTGCTTGGTGCTTTCCTCCCTTTTGGCGCGTATCCGGTCTTCGAGTGTCTTCATCTTGGACTCTAGCTTTGCGTTGCCGGGAAAGAATGGCTGTGCCAGTTGGTACATTCTCAGTGCACTGGTATCTTCTCCACGCATGTGGTGTTGCTTCGCCATGAGCAGGAACTGCAAGCCTTGCGACTTTCCATCCTCTTCGTGTGCATCAATGCGGTGCTCGAGCTCGTCCAACCGCTTCTGCAGCTCTGCAGAAAGCGCTGGCGCAGCTGTCCCAGCATCTTGCAATGCTTTGGCTGCCAAAGCCTCGTCCACTTTCTGTGCGATGAGAGCTTCAATCGAAGCTTTGGTCAGGGCCGGCTCTTTACTTGGTATCCGCGAGGTGTTATCCCCAGTTCGGAATGCCTTTGTTGGCCGGGTCGCAAAAGTATTGCTAGGTTCAGCTGCGCGCTTGGAGCCCTCTGTTCTCCGTACTCCTTGGTTCTGTGCAAGGTTAGTCACACGAGGAGCAGCTTTGTGAGAATCAGAATATACAGAGAATGCCTTGATAGGCTTTTCCCCTTTCTTCTGCTTCTCCGCGTCTGGGATGTTCGCATTGGCCTTGGCCGCGAGCGATCTTAACGGTTGCCGTGCCATGGCAGCTCCACCAATGCTCGTGGTTGTCGCCAATGGCTTAACTACCGTCTTGTACATCGGATCGTTTTCCACCTCGGCGACCTCAATCTTCTTAGTCCGGCTAGCGAAGTTCAGGGAGCTGATCGTGTCGAGGTGGTACGCGCGGGTGGGAGCAAGGTTCAGAATCATGACAGTTAAGCCCTTGTTCTGACCGAGGGACAAGATTCTCGTCATCTTGGACTCGCGGTATGGAATGCGGCTGGCTTTCTTGTTCATGGCTTCGACGCATTGTGCAAGCACGAATAGCGACTTGTTGATGGCCGAACTCTCAACCAGGCGCTCCTTGTTGTTTTCGGTTCGTCTGTTGTCTTCGGATCCTGCAAGATCAATGCAAGATACTCGGCTGACGCGAACAGTTTCTTCAGTGGTCTGCGTGATCTTTACACAGAGGACGGCATGCGATCGGGAAGAGTGGGCGTTGAGCTGTGGTATTGTTAGGAGTGTGTGCGCGTGTATCTCAGACGCGTATGGATTCTGACCTTGGTAGCAGATGTCGACCTGTTCATGTTGGCCTGGTCGTAAAGCTGCTCAAACTCCTTGAGCGTTGTGCATGGCTTCTCGGTAAGACCAACGACGACCGTCTTGCCATGGTTGTCTCTGATGGGCAGACCCGACGGGGTGCGCTTCTCTGGGGGCTCGAACAGATCGTAGACGCGATCGCAGTAGATCTCAAAGTACTCGAGAGCAACCTCGACTTGCGTGGCACCGGCCGTGTCCTTCTCGATCTTCTTGCATCGACGGTAGATGGAGCTCAACAGTCTTGGGATGACACCACGGTCGGCCAGCGACTTGCCTCCTCGCATTGTATGCGTCTTGCCGGTGCCGGTGCAGCCATGGGCAAAGATGGATAAGTCAAAGCCATTGAAGAGATGCTTCACCGTCGGCGCGACTAGCCTCGAGTCAGCTCCAGTCCCGAAACGCGTCCCATGGCGAACTCACTCTCGGCGTCAAAAAGCTGCTGCTGTGTCGCGTCCTGCTCGTACACGGAGCTGAATTGGAAGCTGAAGGACTCGGCCTCGTTCTTGGGACTCGGTATGCGCACAACGGCCGGGACGGTGTCGCCGTCCAATGTCTCGGCGGTGACAATGGTGTCTTTGTCGAGCTCCTGTTTCAGAAGAGGACGTATCCTCGCGACGACGCGTACGCTCATGGTAGAGACCGAAGATGCAAGGCGGCACGATAAAAAGAGAAGCAAAAAGTCTACGCCTACAGAGAAGAAAATGCGCGACCTACCGTACGTGACGTCGAAGCTCTGGCGATATTCTGCCGGTGCAAAGGGCCTGGTCCAGGCGGAATGGCGGTCTGTGTTGTTCTTCCTTGTCGAAACTCGCGTGTTGCCTGAGTAACCACCGTGCACTCACCGCCCAGACGAATCAACATCCGGCACGTGCAAACCCGCCAACACATCTCGATCCACTATCAAAATCGTCGATAGCTACGGCAGCCAGGCATCTAGCTGGCACTGCGTCCTGAGTGTTGAGACGCCGTCTTGTGGAGAAGTCGTGCGGGGTCCACGTCTCCAACGCATCGCAAAGCCGAGCGCCGGCAGTGTGTTGCATGAATAAGCGGAAGGCGGCAGCACTCAGCGGCTTCTGGTTCCGCAATCGAGGCGCATCTCGAAAAGCTATTTCCGGTATATGGAGACTTGGAGGCTCTGCGCGGGAGGCAGAGTCGCCCGGCCAGGCGCTTGAAGGTCGTGGCTCCATCATGCCATGTCGCCGTCTCATTGGTCCACGGATGAAACACCAAGTCACGACTTCAGAGCACCACAGCCACTCCTCCGCTCACCAGCGCTACTTTCCTCTAATGCCCCAGTGACATGTCCAAATCACAGGCCGCTGCGACAATGCCGGGCCAGTACTACTCTTTGTTTCATTGTATACTCAAACCGTGCTCATAGCGGCTAATGTAGCTTCAAAACCCGCTGCCAGCCTGCTCAGCACTGAGGCCCTCGCAGTAGCCATCTGAACGTCTAGACTTTGGTTTGCTTGAGACGAACGATCATCCTTCTTTTCCTTGCTCTCTTTCCTTGCCGTCTGTTTCTCCTTGTCGATCGTTTCTCTTAATCGTTCTCTATCTCAGTCTTGCCCTTCAGTCCGTCGTTCTCCATCTTGCCTGCAAGCGCCGTCTTTCCTTCGTTCATCCGCTTATAATAAAAGTCGTCTTGACGATGGCTATTTTGTCCTCTATCCTGCTGCTGGCAGCTTGTTCCACGTCAATAATCGCTGGGCCGGTCCCCAAGCAGCAACGAAGGCAACTGTATGAAGTTCACTCAAACATTACGACCATAGTCACTGACTGCATATAGCTTTACGAGTTACGCTAACACTACCTCCACCTCATTTTCAGTGTCAGCACAAAATATTGCGGAACCAACACCTGGTATAGTGGTGACACCAATGCTACAAACCATCTTGACTTCGATAACACCGCCTATCACGTTCGTCGACCCCGACGGAAACCCAGCCGCAACACAAGATGCGCAGACGGTTTCATTCACTTCGTTTATCACGGAATCACCTTTGTCGACTCCGGAGAGCTCAAGCGCAGTAGCCACTACGTTGGTGACACCAAGTCCGGAACCTACGCCAAAAGAAAGTGTCAGTGTGCCAACCTCGTCCGCCATCGAAACTGAAATCGTGTCGAGTTCAGTAGGGGTGGTCGAAAACAAGACAGCCAGCGAGACAAGTCAACAGTTTCCATTGTTCACCTACTCGCCCATAGAGGAAGAGACGTCTACTTCGCTTGCTACTTCTACTGCATCGGCCACAAGCGCGGTCCCAGCTTCCACCACTGGAGGTTTACCTGGGTTCACCCATCCCGGTGCAGTACCTTCAAGTTTATCGGTTGGCAATTCTACTGCTAGTTCAGCGATTACAAGTGCTCCTTCCGTAATCGAGTCGGTTATAGACGCGCCATCTTCCACACTTCTGACCAACTCAACTTCTCTGGCACTTCCACCTCCCATGTCGTCCGGCTCCTCAGCAGCGGTTCTGCCTTCAGAGACTGCTTCAGATGCTGTAGATGTAACATCACGCATCGTTGTCACACAATACACCACCATTTATGCGACATCTCAGCCATCTCAAACACCTGCACAAGAGTCAGCTGTACCATCTGAGGCGCAAGAGTCCGCTTCTTTGGCGTTTTCTTCGTCATCTTCAGAGGCGGCTGGTGCACCCATACCGTCTCCATCGGCGTCTCTCCAAGTGCCGCCTGTAGTGATTGTCACATCATATACCACGGTTATGCCAACACCGCAACCTAGTCAGGCACCTGAGACTTCTGTCTCTTCCGCATTGCCAGAACCCGTTGTTTCCAGTTCTTTGGCCCCATTATCTTCAATCGTTGGTTCCTCTTCTGAGGTAGCAGAGCCGACGCCCACAGCGTCCGAGCTGTCGTCTTCGATGTCCGGAATTCCTGCGCCTACACCTACACCACCCGCGTTGTCATCCTCCAGCATACCGACCACTTCGAGTGCTCCCGAAAGTTCAGTTCAATCAACCCTGTCTTCTTCATCCGTGGTGTTACCTCCAGAGGCTTCTTCGCAGCCCTCCCCCTCCTCCTCTATTGCGCCACCCCCAGAGGTGACTGCATCGACATCCGACGCCGTGCCAACAGCACCAGCACCAACGAATGTGCCATCTTCCACATCACCAGAACCAGAACCAATACCCTCGTCGACAACATCGGAAGGCGCATTGATCATCACACCGATCCCAGAAAGTCAAATATTCACATTGACTGTCACCGCAACGGTGACCGAAAAAGAGATGACGACTGTAACCGAAAAAGAAACGACTACAGTAACCGTAACGGCTTGAGCGGTCAGCCAAAGAAATGGTGCTTGGGTTGTTTATGTATTTTGTTAAAATGTTAATTGCGCTGTTTTGCAAGGGAAAGAATGTAACTTTAGTTTGATACCCAAGGTTCGAGAATATTATATGCTTTGTAAAGCGAACTATTCACATACTGACAAGGCTATGCTCGTGACTTTGACGTTGACTTTTGAATCTAACAGAGGTTGACTTCTACACGTGCTACCAGTCATTATTCAAATTCGTGCGCCTGGGACGTAACACGATCTCCTAGTAAGATGTCTGTTCCCACGAACCTGAAAACCAATTTCTGTATCTGTTCAAAGAAACGGATGCATACTCAATACCCGCTCTGCTCCTTCCTCCCACCGCCTCCAGCCCCACCGTCATCTCCATCATCCCTGCTTGCTTTCGCATCACCAGCAGCCTCCTGAATACCTTGCGCGTCACCTCTCAGCTTCTCAAAATACGCTTTGACATCCTCTGCGCCAACAGCTTGACCCGACTCAGCAAAAGGTTTCAAGAACGCCGAGACCTTGTCTTTGAGGTGCGCGTAGGCCATTGCACCCTGGATAGCACGTACACGGTCCATGTTGTTGAAAGCTGCTTCGCCACGATCGAGAATACTGCCTGTGCCAACTGATTGTCCGCCTTCCTCGCCCACTTCGGATACGGGAGGCTCGTAGGTATCTTCCTCTTCCAGGAGCTGGGGATGAGCTTTGAGTTGGGGATAGCAGGCGTCGCAGTGGCAAAGATGGTCGCGGAAGTCGGGCTTAAGGAAGAGAGAAAAGGGTGTTGTAAGAGCGGCCTCGGGCAAAGGGGGAAGGGAAGCGTGCTTTGGCGCTTCTGGCTTTTTTGGTGTTATGGCAAGTGTCTTTGTATCCTCGGAGATGCTGGAAAGTGTGCCGGTTGGGTCTTCAGACTTTTGGCGCTTAACCGGAGCGGGTGCTGTTAGATGCGTTGCTGTTTGTTCATGTTCATCTTCGTCGGAAGCTTTGCGCTTTTTGGAGTCGCCGTTAATATTCTCTGAGGTTGGAAGGGTGGACTTCTGGGCGTGAGAAAGTGCGATAGTCTTGTCGTGATAGACTGGTGGTAAGAATCCAGTTGAACCAGCGTACTGTTTGATCCACGGGTGTGCCGCGACACACTTGTAGCAGATGAAATGATCGAAGTCCTCCTCCTCAGGAAAACCTGGAGGTAGTGGCGGGTCATCGTCCTCTTGAGCACCAGCATCCCCTGTAGTGTCGTTTCCATCGATTCCATCACCACTTGCCACTGCAGTCGCAATATCCGCTGATGTTGGAGGCGCTGTCCCATCTGCATGTTCGTCGTTCTTCTTCCCATCTGTCTCAGGTTTTTCGCTCTCTGTTGCGTCTCTCGCACCGCTGGTCTCGTCGTTGTTCGGTTTCTCTATCATCTTGCTGTATTCCGCCCGAGTGAAGCCTACGAGGCACTCAGGGTGCCACCAGTCCTCGCCACAGCCACCCTCTTCGCAAGATCCGAGCCCAAGGCACTGAAACATTGTACCCTTCTCTTGATTAGGGTCATAGTCCTCGCCGCAGCCACAGAACTTATTCCTGAAGTTCTGGTTGTACTTGTTCGCCTTTGCTGGCTCTTCACCCGTCACATCGCCTTTCCGTCCAGTCTCCGCGTTGAGGCGGAGCGTGCAAGGTGTCATATCTGGTATCCTAGTGGTCCCGCAGTCGCATATGAAGTCCCGCTTGCTGAATAGCTCAACAAGAGTATGTTCGCCATGACACGAGATCGAACACGAGTAGCAGACGCCTGCTGGAGTGTACTGCTGAGCGGACGATGCTGGCACCGGATTACAGGTAAGGCATGCGTAGAGGCTCTGGCGGAGAGGATCGAGATCGCGCGTGCAGGTATCGAATTGCTACGTGTTGTGAGTTGGTGCGCAATTGAGGCGACATATATACTGACGTATGGAAGAGCCTCGCGTGCTTCTGCTTCGAGGCTGAGTTGCTCTTTGATAAAGCTGGTAGCATACTGTTAGTTGATACATACTCAGCAAAGCTATAGGAAATGCGTACTCGGCTGCTGTTTGCGAGCTCTCTGAGGCTTGCGATATGCTGCTGGTGCGCGGCTTCGAGGACATGGCTGTGGACTGCGACTCGGCCATGATTGCGATGCAACGTGTGGCAACTCTATCTGAAAGTAAGAGGTATCTGGAGGTGAGGGAAACCAACGAATTGCTAGAATACGGGATTCTGCACCAAGTCAATTCGGCTGAAGTGGTTGCAGGTCGCAGACGCTGGTGAGCAGTGATGACAGCGCTGGATGCGCGTGGTCGCTGATTGGCCACTGCGAAACCACTTTACGCGTGGAAAAGGAAAGCGCGACGCGGACGTGTTGCTGGCCCTTTCAACCCTTCTCTCCCACCCCTCGACCCCGCTCTGCAGCTCCGTATCACCTTGGTCTTTGGTGGTATACAAAAAGAACTGTGCTTTGAGTAACTATGAGGTATGTGTCTCAGATTTCGACGATACTCGTGGACCGAGCAACGACCCGAGCCCCTCTTTACCACCAACAACAAGACACTAACAAACACCAGTTCACCACCACTTCGCTCCAACATGTCGTCCGGAAACCGTGGCGTAGGCCCCAGCAGCAGGAACAATAAACGCGCCAGAGATGATGAAGATCTGCCTTCTTCAGCGGCGCATCCGCCATCCAGCCGTGAGTGCGACGAAACATGCGACACAACAATAGCTAAACAAGCACAGCAATGGCCTCGTCTCCTCCCATGCTCCCCCAAGATGACGATGCAGACATGCTCGACGATGACGACATCATCCGCGACGTAGACGATCTCGACGAAGACGCAGAGGAGGCTGAAGGAATCGATCTGTTCGCTGACGATTTCGAAAACGATTACGCAGCCCGCGAAAATGATGCCTATGAAGGCCAGGATATCGACGATGAAGGCGATTACGAAGAGCTCAGTCTTGCGCAAAGACGGGAGCTTGACGCGCGACTCAATGCTCGTGACAGAGAGGCAAGACGCCGTATGCCCGCTGCTTTCCTGCCAGACGAAGACGAGCAGGATGGCCTGGCAGGTCTGATGGGAACGGGGCGCCGCCGCGTTCGGAGAAATCGCTACGACGAAGAAGACGATATGGACATGACCGACGATATCATGAACGAGGAGTTGACGCTTGAGGCGCTTACCGATGTAAAGGCCAACACATTGACGGATTGGGTGGCCCAACCTCAAGTCGCCAGGACCATTGCGCGCGAGTTCAAGTCTTTCCTCACAGAATACACCGACGAGCACGGCCATTCCGTATACGGAGCCCGCATTCGGACCCTGGGTGAGGTCAACGCAGAGTCTCTGGAGGTGTCATTTGACCACCTTGCCGAACAGAAGGCGACACTAGCATATTGGCTAGCCAACACCCCAACTGAGATGTTGAAGATCTTCGACCAGGTGGCTATGGAAGTTGCTCTCCTCCACTACCCGGATTACGAGCGCATCCACTCCGAGATTCACGTTCGCATCACGGACGTGCCTGTTCAGTATACTCTGCGCCAGCTCCGCCAGTCGCATCTTAACAGTCTGGTCCGTGTTAGTGGAGTGGTCACTCGCCGAAGCGGAGTCTTCCCTCAACTGAAATACGTCAAGTTTGACTGCACCAAATGTGGCGTTACACTCGGTCCCTTCCACCAGGATTCCAACGTTGAGGTGAAAATCTCCTTCTGCCAGAACTGCCAGTCGCGGGGTCCATTCACGGTCAACTCTGAGCGTACGGTTTACCGAAACTACCAGAAACTCACCCTGCAAGAGTCTCCTGGTACTGTGCCAGCCGGACGTTTGCCTCGTCACCGCGAAGTCATCCTTCTCTGGGATCTGATAGACTCTGCAAAGCCTGGGGAGGAAATCGAAGTCACTGGTATTTACTGTAACAACTACGATGCAGCCCTGAATAACAAGAATGGATTCCCTGTCTTTGCGACCATTCTCGAGGCAAACTACGTGGTCAAATCGCATGACCAACTGGCTGGCTTCCGGTTGACTGAAGACGATGAAAAGGAGATTCGGCGATTGTCCAAGGATCCTCGCATCGTAGACAAGGTCATCAACTCAATCGCCCCCAGTATTTACGGACATACTGACATCAAGACCGCCGTGGCACTCTCCCTCTTCGGGGGTGTCAGCAAAGAAGCTCCTGGTCGTCACTCCATCCGTGGCGACATCAATGTTCTACTGCTTGGAGATCCTGGTACTGCAAAGTCCCAGATTCTGAAATACGTCGAGAAGACCGCCCATCGTGCTGTCTTTGCAACTGGTCAGGGTGCTTCCGCTGTTGGTCTCACCGCTTCCGTCCGTCGTGATCCCATGACGAGCGAGTGGACCCTCGAGGGTGGTGCGCTTGTACTTGCCGATAAAGGTACTTGTCTCATCGACGAGTTTGACAAGATGAACGATCAGGACCGAACATCCATCCACGAGGCCATGGAGCAACAGACCATCTCCATCTCAAAAGCTGGTATTGTCACAACGCTCCAAGCTCGCTGTTCGATCGTAGCAGCTGCCAACCCAATCGGTGGTCGATACAACTCTACGATTCCTTTCTCGCAGAATGTCGAGCTTACCGAACCAATTCTGTCTCGATTCGACATTCTGTGTGTTGTACGCGATACTGTGGACCCAGTGGAGGATGAACGCCTAGCCAAGTTCGTTGTGAACTCCCACGGCCGTGCTCATCCTCTTGTCAACTCAGCATACGGGTACTCTGACAAGTCGAAAGCGACGCAGAATGGCGACGAACAAATGGAAGTCGATGGGGACGCTCCGATCAAAGAGGGTGAAATCCCTCAAGACCTATTGAGGAAGTATATTCTCTACGCAAGGGAGAAGTGCAGGCCCAAGCTATACCAGATTGAGCAGGATAAAATTGCGCGTCTCTTCGCAGACATGCGCCGAGAGTCCATGGCAACCGGAGCCTACCCTATCACCGTAAGTACACAACCCTCGTTTCGACAAGCACCTATTCACAACTACAGGTTCGTCATCTTGAAGCCATCCTACGTATCGCAGAGTCCTTCTGCAAGATGCGTCTCTCCGACTACGTTGCATCGGTGGATATTGACCGCGCCATTGCTGTTGCTGTTGACTCTTTCGTTGGGTCGCAAAAGGTCAGCGCAAAGAAGGCATTGGCAAGGGCTTTCGCAAAGTACACCCTCAACAGGCCTGGCGCTGTTGCAGCTCCGGCCCGAGGAGGAAGACAGGCGCAAAGAGCAGCGGCATGAACGGAGCTCCTGGTTGTCAAAGTTTCGTTCTGATGTGGCCTGGTAGATGTGTTACAAGAGGGAGTTTGGTGGATGCGTCTTGATTAATGGCGCGTCAAGGTGCAATGATACCATGTTGGAAAGCGCTCTCTATGCTCATGTGTTTCTACATAGGACTGTGTGCTCGACGCTTGTGATGGTTATTCTCAGCTATAGAACATTTGATCCGAACGTACGACTGTCCTGCTTCACTGTGTACAAGATGCTCATACACATCGATGCGGAGTCCTGAGGCGAACTTATTATATCCACTGATTTCAATCCACCAGATAAATTCTTTGCTAGTCAGTACATCAACAGTCCAAAGTCAGCCCGTAACATCAAGAGTCGTGAAGGTGCTGTGTCTGCCGTTCATACACTGGAGCAGCGCTAATCGCTAGCGCGCCAAGATTCTCCCACACAATTTTTGCGCGACTGCTACAATTCCTACGATCAACCAACAACGACCGGAGCTCAACAACCCCTTAGGAACACCACATTCGACTTCCTACGAGCAACGATGGCCCCCAAGAAGAACAAGAGAACCGCCGACTCCATCAACTCGCGCCTTGCGCTTGTGATGAAGTCCGGCAAGGTCACCCTCGGCTACAAGTCCACCCTCAAGAGCCTGCGAACTGGCAAGGCCAAGCTCGTCATCATCGCCGGAAACACCCCTCCCCTGAGGAAGTCTGAGCTCGAGTGTATGTGACACTATTGTCTCTGTACGAGCAATCGCTAATTGCAGACAGACTACGCCATGTTGTCCAAGACCTCTGTCCACCACTTCTCCGGTAACAACGTACGTACGCTCCCGTCCACTCTCATTGCCTAACGACAAGTTGCTTTGCGCTACGGAGCTCGTTATCCTGCGGTTCCGAGATGTATCAGAATGTACACAGAACGCGACGACGACGAGTTCTTTGGTGTTGGGTATACTTCGAGGGCTGGCTCTGAGAAGAGGTCTGAACATGGCTTCGGAGAGCTATCAGCTAATACCAGTTAGATTGAGTTGGGCACCGCTTGCGGTAAGCTCTTCCGCTGCTCCGTCATGTCCATCCTCGATGCCGGTATGTATCTCTTCTAGTCACATCAGACACGGCCCACTGACAAACCAACAGGTGACTCCGACATCTTGAGCCAGAACACTGAGAACTAGAGTGCCATGGCATGGGAAGGAAGCAGTGAGACATGATACCTAGGGCGTAGCGCAAGCTAGAGCCATGATGATATCCAATGAACGCTACAAGATTCATGAGCCATAATGACTGTCCACATGTGCACTTTGTGACGTGACTCTTTCCAATCCAGGTTTGCGCTTTGCCATGCTAGTGCTTACGGATCAAGCTTTGGATACCCGTATGCATCGATTCGACTAGGAAGAAGCTGAGATGCAGAGCGAATCCGGCGCATGGCCTGTAGCAGGTCTCCAGGACAATGCGTGCAATTTGCGCCCTTGACAGTACACAACATGTTTGGCCTTGGTCGCATTCATCCGCGGATTGCGGATACGAACATCGTACTTTGTATCGGCTATCAGGGATCGCTGCGCGCCTCCCCAGAGTTGCACATTCGCCTTTCGGGAAGTGGCGTTGCGGTGCTTTGAAATCCGGCTGGGGGTGCTTTGCCCACACAGGGTCCGTGCGTGCATCAATATTCCGCTTAGCAATCCATCGACGACTTCCCTTTCGCCTTCGCCTCAGACACCTCCCACTAACACCAAGGTCATATATAGGGTAAGGTACGTACGGCTGTCGCATCGCCCACCGCCGGTAGACGTGTCACTGACAGCTGCACCAGTTTGCGCTCGCCCTCTCTCCCGACAACTCCGGACGCCCGCTCATTGATACACAGCAGCAACAACCGTCACAATGGCCCGCCGTCCCGCCCGTTGCTACCGCTACTGCAAGAACAAGCCCGTACGTCCGCATCAGAAGGGAGAAACCGCGAGAGGAGGACGATAGACTGACTGGGCCACAGTACCCCAAGAGCAGGTTCAACCGTGGTGTCCCCGATGCCAAGATCCGCATCTTCGACCTTGGTCGCAAGAAGGCCAACGTAGACGACTTCCCGCTCTGCATCCACTTGGTCTCCAACGAGTACGAGCAGCTGTCCTCCGAGGCGCTCGAGGCCGCCCGTATTTGCGCCAACAAGTACTTCGTCAAGAACGGTGGAAAGGAATCCTTCCATCTCCGTGTGCGCGTCCACCCCTACCACGTCGTCCGCATCAACAAGATGTTGTCTTGCGCTGGTGCCGATAGATTGCAGACGGGTATGCGTGGTGCTTTCGGCAAGCCCAACGGTCTTGTCGCTCGTGTCAACATTGGCCAGATTCTCATGTCCGTCCGGACTAGGGACTCTAACCGCGCCGTCGCTCTCGAGGCTCTCAGGCGTTGCCAGTACAAGGTGCGTTTCACACGTAATAGCAAAAATGGCACAAGGCTAACAGCTCGCAGTTCCCCGGTCGCCAAAAGATCATCGTCTCCAAGAACTGGGGTTTCACTCCTCTCAAGCGCCAGGAGTACATTGACCTCCGCCAGGAGGGCAAGGTCAAGATTGACGGTGCCTACGTCCAGTTCCTCCGCAACAAGGGTAACCTTGCCAACAACATCCGTCGCTTCCCTGAAGCTTTCGAGTCCTCTGCTTAGATTCAGGACTGAGGGATGAGTTGTGTGCATGATGATCATGGGTCCAATGGGAATTCGGTTACGGCGTGATTTGCTTTCTTCATCAGTTAAGGATGAAGGCTGGAGGGTGAATATCTGCGGCGTGTAACTGTAGAGAACAGCCAGACACAGCCGGACAATGACAAATGATACAACAACCTCTGCGTTCAACTTGCTCGTGTTTATGAATCTTTGATGAACGAATTCATACCAAGAATCCTTGCCTTTGGTGCTTTATACCCCCGGATATGAAAAGAACATACGCCAAAGCTGAATTGATGAGTTACGTCCAGGCCTCGCGCCTTCACAGAACAATAACGATAATGGACATGTACGTCACCTGCACGTCGAGGCTCGTCTTACCAACGATCTGCAGATACCATCCATATTTGATAGTGACGTCACTTTTGTTACAGACTGTAGTCGATTTCTACTTGTAATGTACGTATAATTTGTGGTATAAGCTCCCAGCCGAACAACGCCCGTTGCCAAACGCCATGCTACCTCCAATATGAAGAGAGGCATATGCAATACCAATGTAAAATCTACACACCAACACCAGCACCACGTCCTTCAGCTTGTGCACGGGAAAACTGCTGCAGGAGCTGTAGTACACCTCCGCGATTGTTGCCCGGTGCTTCCTCCTCCTCTTCTTCCTCATCACCCTGTGCAAGGCGACTAGTTCGCCAGGAGTCACCGAGAGTACTCTCCT
Organism: Alternaria solani; assembly: GCA_002952155.1. Classification (NCBI taxonomy): domain Eukaryota; kingdom Fungi; phylum Ascomycota; class Dothideomycetes; order Pleosporales; family Pleosporaceae; genus Alternaria; species Alternaria solani. Next base: position 794,601 of record CP022031.1, on the reverse strand, counting down.
CTTCAATGCGTGTATTCGACGGTCCCGGCGCGTCCGGAACTGCTTGCAAAGGCGTCCGGTACCTGCCATGTGGCGCTTGACGTGGTGAGCTACGTAGTATTGACGCAGAAGAGGGTTGGTGGTGCGGATCAAGGAGAACAGAGTTGATGGGCTCGTCCCTGGTACCCGGTCTGTGTCTTGGTGTCCTTTGTTGGGGATTCTGGCGTCCAGTCGGACCTCTACTTGTTCCTCTTGCGCCCATGTCTACTGGCTGAGCAGTCTGCGACATGGAGCCAAAGGTGTTTGGGAACTGTGGTGGGGGGTTGAATTGGCCTCGTCCTTGAAGACGACCATTGTAGCCGCGCCCAGGGTTCTGGTACGTGTCCAAGAAGCCATAGTACGAAGCCATCATCTTGTTGTCTTTGGCCATGAAATAGTCTTCTCGAAGATCAGGATCTTCCCTTGGGGCTGCAGTTCCGTTCGCGGGAATGTTGTTCGCGTTGCGTGTGGTCTTTGTAGACGGGAACATGGAGTACGAACATGTTACGCCTAGGCCGTCGACTACAATGGAGAATTCACGGAAGAAGTCAACAATGCGGTCGCTGCATTTAGGTAGCCGGAAGATGAGCAGGAAAGGCGTGATGACCATGCTGAGTATCTCTTCGGCAAAGATGAGAATCTTGGGCTGGTACAGTTGAGCGAATTCGGCGCGAACCTCGTCCGTGTGTAGCCTATCACGCCACGACTCTGGCTCGTAGCGCGTGTGGTAGATGACATGGTTGAGGTAGTAGGATGGATCTGTGACCTGATCATCCTGAGGGCTGCTCCCACGTGCGACACGGTAAATCGTACTAAGAATACCGATCCAGAAGATAGCAGTCTTTCCAGGTGTAATCTCAAAGTTGAGAAATAACTCCGAGTCGAGTAGTGTAAACACCACAAGGACAAACGCAAAGGCTCCCGCGATGAAAGCTACAAACGAGGAGACCTGTTCGGTCTTATCTTTGGGGAACTGGGCAAGGTATAGATTTGCGTACGGATAGGCCATATTACGGCGGCGGGCGAAATAATGAGGAAGCTCGTTGAATTCGCGGAACTTCCACTGCGCAAAGGTGGTGAAATCGCGGTTACTGAGTTGGCCAGGGTCCTTGTGGTACTCGGTGAAGTATTTGAACATGTATGATGCAAGCACGAATACTACAGCGGCAGGTGCGCATAGGATGCTGATGATACCGGTCCAGAAGAAGCGAGTTTTCAACCTCTTAACCAGCTCTCGGCGGTTGCGCTCCTTCAGGAAGTCGGGGTTGAACTGGCCATTCGGTCCACTAAAGACAAAGTCCATGATGGCGAGATTGACGTGCCACCTAGTTGTTTCCGAGAAGATGTACCGGTTACCGAGAAAGGGAAGAGGAACAGTGACGTCCAATATCTCTTTGTTGAACAGAGCGATCAGGTAGTTGTCACGACGCATCAGACGACCTGCGATGTCAATAGCATCGAGTCGCTGCCTGCTTTTTGAATCAAGCAACTTGCGCGTCTGTGGGGACAGGTTCGATGCAGTCGCCAAGTTCAGGTCCCGTAATGCCATGATGCGCGTCACCACCTGCTGCCACTGTATGGTTTGTATGTCGCGGTCGGGAATATCGAGAAGATAATGGTAAAAGTCGTGCATGGCTCGAAGCCGGGGTACGTCAGTGACCAGGGTGTAGAATGAGTAGAGCCAGTAGATGAGGAAGAGCCAAAGCGCGAATATCCAAAACCCATGGATTCTGCATCATGTCAGTGTGGAACAGTATTCACGACGTTGGACAACCGACCTCGAAGCACACTTGGGCACCAAAACCTGGCTCATCTTGTTGCTCTCTGGCAACTTGGCGTAGTCGATACACCAGCCAAGGAAGGTCATGAATCCAACTACAAAGGCAGTTTGCGCGAGCGTTAGAGCGCGTCTCAGAAGGATCGAGTATATTCCGCAGCCGACATAGTATTCGTAGACCTCGGTCATGTAATTGTCCAGATCCGTCTGATTCACCCACAACCACATGGCCTTCTCCTTCCGGTCGGCTACAAAGTGTCCCGGCCTACTGGTATGCCCCCACGGCCGCGAAGATGCGCCGCTCCTGTCCTCGTCGTGCAGCCGCTGCTGCGTTCGGGTGGCATCCCACTGTGCCCGTGTCTGCCGCGTGGCTGGGCCAGGCACTGGCATGGGGAGGCCCTGATTGCGCTGGGTCGAGCTTGGCCCAGGCTCGTGTCCGCCTTCGAGAAGCAAAGACTGCGGTACGTCGTCATCGTCGTCTAGAGGTACGGTGCGAGCTGGAGCTGGCTGTCTCCAAGCGGGCATGCGACTTGCGGTATTAATGCCGGGCGGAGCGTTGCGTTTGGCCTCGGGAGAGACGGCGCGACTCTCAGCCGTCATCTGGCTCGAAGACGCCTCCTCGAGCAGGTGTGCCAGGTCTTGCTCCTCGAAGCGAGCCTCGAAGTTTTCCTCGTCAATGTCCATTTCGTGGCGCTCCTCGGTCGAGGCAGAGTCGCGGCGGGCGTGGGCGGTGAGGGGTTCGCGTTCGTATGTTTCGTCTGAAGCAGAAGGAAGGAGCCGAGACAGCAGGTTGGAGGCCATCATGGCTGGTGTGCAGTGATGCGCTCAGGCAGCGGCGGGGCGCGTGGCCGTGCTGTGCTGTGCTGGGTCAAGGGTGTGTGGAGGACGGTAGAGTGGTCAGAGGACCGAAGACGTGATGCCCAAAAGTCAAGACGAGCCTCCATGAGCACTGACGTAAGCCTAGTCAGTGGGCATTTCAGCGTGATGGAGATTAGCAGGAGAGTCGAGAGGTGGTTGCGGCTATCCGTGATGCAGGCACATGGCAATCACGCAGGTGACGCGACCGATATCGATAAGGCTCGGCTGCACTTGCCCCTTGTCCGCCCGATATGCCACCTTTCTGGGCCCAGAGGCACAACACCCACCCAGTCATGTCCGTGAGCTATTTCCAGGACCGAGCACCTCCCGCTTCTCAGAATGGCACCTCGCCGTCCTCGCCGTCGGCAGCCCCCGCGTCGCGAGGGACAAATGCCCTCTCGAGCAGGATCACCAATGTGCTCTCTGCGTCGTACGCAGATCTAGAGATTCGCGATGCCCTGGAAACTCTGGATGCACGTCGGGTGCAGAACACGGCCGAAACACGACGTCAGCTGCGTCTAGATGTGCAGAAGGACGTCATTGAGTGCAACGGCGAGATCATCAAGGACTTTGGTCAGGTTGCCCAAGTATGTTGGAACACGGACTCTTGAAAACTTCAGACTAAGCTCGACTAGCAACTCAAACGTATCCGAAGTGCCATCAGTAACTTGAACACCTACTGCGCGGATATGCGCGGTCATATTGAGGCTGCCAACAGAGAGACTGGGCCTGTCTTGGAAGAAGCTACAAGCCTCATCACTCAGAGGAAGCAGGTCGAATCCAAGCAGCAGATCTTAAACGCCTTTAGTACCCACTTCCTGATATCTGAAGAAGACGCCACTACTCTGACATCCACTGCTGAGCCTGTCAACGAAGACTTCTTCCAAGTCTTGACCCGCGTAAAGAAGATACATCATGATTGCCAGGTGCTGCTGGGAACCGAAGACCAACGATTGGGTTTGGAGGTGCTAGAACAGAGCTCCAAGCAGCTCAACTCAGCCTTCCAGAAGCTGTATCGATGGATTCAACGCGAGTTCAAGACACTGGATCTAGAGAATCCGCAGATCAGTGCTTCTGTGCGCCGGTCTTTACGCGTGTTAGCCGAACGTCCTACCCTATTCCAAAGTTGTCTTGACTCGTTCGCCGAGGCACGAGAAGCCATTCTATCCGACTCGTTCCATGCTGCGTTGACCGGATCGACATCGGAAGAGCACATAGCCACTAAACCGATCGAATTCCATGCTCACGACCCACTCCGCTACGTTGGAGACATGCTTGCATGGGCTCACTCAACGACCGTGTCGGAAAGGGAGGCACTTGAGAACCTCTTCATCTCAGATGGTGATGAAATCAAACGTTCCATTCAAGCAGGCCTAGAAAGCGAACCGTGGCTGAAAGGCGAAGCAGACGCAGAATTCTTCGACGGACGGAAAGCCTTGAACCAGCTTGTCAGCCGTGATCTAACAGGCGTGGCTCGTCTTTTGAGGCAGCGGACTGAGCAGGTCGTTCAAAGCCACGACGATGCCACCCTTGCTTATAAAATCGCGAACTTGATCGGCTTTTACAAAGGAACCTTTGCCAAGCTACTTGGGGCAGATTCTGAAGTCTTGGACGTATTTGACGCACTGGAAGCTTCTGCGATGCGGCAATTCCGTGCCAATATGAGGGACTACGTTGCCAATGTCCAAAGCGACCTTGCTGTAGCACCAGCCGACTTGTCCGCTCCCGAGTTTCTCGAAGATGCACTTCAGATGCTTCGTGTCCTTGCGAAGAGCTACGATACATCAGTTGCCGCAACAGAGGATAATGGCCAAGGATTTCAGACTGTACTTGCGGAATCGCTAGACCCTTTCCTAAATGGCTGCGAAAATTTGCAGAAAGGAATGAAAGAGCCAGACAGCGCCATCTTCGCCATTAACTGTCTCTATGCAGCAAAAGAGGTGCTCTCTGCGTATGCCTTCGCTAGCGAGCGAGTCAACGAAATCGATGATACGATTGACGAGAACGTTGCCAAGTTGACAGACTACCAACATCAATACCTGATTCATGAGTCTGGTCTTTCCACCCTTCTCAGTGCTCTTGAGGAGATTGATGATTCGCCAGAAAGCCTCAAGACAATCCCTGACTTGGAAGCTTTCAAGCCAGATGCACTCGTCGCAGCCAGTCAGCAGCTGGATGAGTTTTTGCCGTCAGCTATTATTGACGCATCAGAAAACATCAAGCGGCTGCGTAACAGGAACATGATACAGACAATCACAGAAGAAGCGGCTAGCAAATTCTGCGAAGACTTTGAAGTTGTAGAGGGCAAGATAATAGCAGCTGATGATCTGACATACGATGAAGACAAGGAAGACGAGGAGCAAGAGCCCGGGTTGAGAGATTTGTTCCCTCGTACCAGTGGTGAGATACGGGTGCTACTCAGCTAGAGGTCTGCAGTGGCAAGTATGTACAAGCTAGTAGACGATGATCATGGTATCCCGCCTCCCTCATGCATGCATCGTGTTCGTCGTTTCCATGCTTCGTGACGCGCAAGGCCGTACTCGTGCTCTCTCAAATGCCCAGTTCGATGTGGCCGCTCTTCACTGAGGTTTCTTCTTCTCCCACTCCTCTGGCGTATGGCATTTCGGCGTCCATGCATGTATCGCCGCAATCTCCTCCTTCAACGTCGAGTTGACCAGCCGATGCCGTGCTAGAGTAGTCTTCTTGGCAAACTGGGGAGACACGATGATGGCCTCGTACATTTGCCCGCATCCACCTATTCTTGTTCATTAGTATGTGCTCAGCAGATTACGCCGGTTGCCAATTCGTACTTGTCTAATTCAAACCTATGCTCACAACGCAATCCTCCTGGCTTGTTTTCAGCCCTGAGAACCAAAGACTAGTACGTACCACTCAAATCTTCAATCTCAACATAGGTTGCGCCCAATCCCTCCTTCAATTTCCTTTCCAGTCCCTCCATGGTCACGCCAGAAGTTGCCTGCACGTTGGCCGCTTCCTCGTCCGTCCTTGCACTCATGTTGTTCGTAGCGTCTGGTTCGATGGCAAGATTATCAAGAGTTTTGTAAAGTTTGTGTCGCGGATCCATAAGGCGATGATGTGATATTGACTTGGTGTTCCTATCTTCGGATCTGATTAGATGCGGCTTCCAAACGGGGAAAGACCGGGATTTGAAGAGGGGAGGGGCTATGACGCATAGCTGCAGGGGTCACAGGCGCGTTGAGTCGGGATTGCTGCACGCGTAGTCTTGCTTTGCAATTGTTCATCTGCGAGCTGTATGTTTGCATCTACCGCACGACGAGTCGCTATGAGTGCGACCACTACTTCAGCGCCCTTCTCCAAGGCGGTGGTGCGGGCTATGCAGAAGCTGTAAGTAGGACTAGAAAGCGTCACCCCTTCTTCGATGCATAGCGATTGACCAGGACCTCTACGCGGTTCAAGTAACATCATATACTGACTCGTGCGAAGGTACCCGCGGGAGCTTGCAGACAACTCCTGGGACAATACCGGGCTGCTGCTCGAGGCACCATTCGATCCGTCGCGTCGCCAGTCGAACACCGTCCTCCTTACCATCGACCTTACGAAAGCTGTCGCCGACGAGGCAATCGCCCTGAAATCCTCCATCGTCATCGCATACCATCCTATCATATTCCGGGGCCTGAAGTCATTGACTCTTGCGGATACCCAACAGCAATCGCTGCTACGCCTGGCTAGCCATGGTATCAGTGTATACAGCCCGCATACTGCGCTTGACTCAGCCCCAGGAGGCCTCGGGGATTGGCTAGCGGATATCGTAACAGGCACGAAGACGATTCATGATGGTTCAGAGGCAGATGCTCGATCGGAAGCTACAAGCAACACAAACGCAGATGACGACGACCCCTTCATTGAGAAGAAGAGGCGCCCTACATTCACACTGCAACATCACCCCAGTCAGCCAATGCTCAGCTTTGGCAAGCTGACCGTCCCCACTGTGATCCCCCTCACAGCTCCTCACAAGCGCGAAGCCATCAAACCCCAATCGCCAGAACTAGCGTCACACCCTGGAGCAGGCATGGGTCGCATTGTGAGGTTCGACCACGCACAACCGCTTCCTACGCTCCTCGATCGCATAGGCAAGGGACTCAACAACCCCAAGGGCTTCCCAATCGCGATACCACAGAACAAGACGATAGCTGATATCGAGATACGTAGTGTAGGCATATGCGCTGGCTCTGGCTCAGGCCTACTCAACGGTCTCGATGTGGACCTGCTGTTCACAGGCGAGATGGATCATCACTCGGCGCTTGCGGCGATCGAGAAGGGAAGAGTTGTCATCAGCTTGTTTCACAGCAATTCTGAGCGTGGCTTCCTGGCAGAGGTGTTGATGGAGCAATTGGAGGAGGCGGTGCAAGAAGAATGGACAAAGGTCAGAGAAGAGGAGAAGGACAATGAGAATTTACAAGAGGCATTGGCGGACGATGACTTTGAAATTGGCGTCAGCGAAGTTGACCGAGATCCTTATGGCATCGTAGTACTGAAGAGCGAAGTAGAGCAGTCATAGCGACAGCACGTAGGATGTAATGTATGAATGACCACGATGTCATGGATGTAGACTTTGAGGTGGTAGGGTTCAGGACTTGGTTGCCCCACTTTATTGCGCACACCTCGACAAGCTATAGATTTGGATCGCCAAACTACAGCATACTCATGTGTTACAAAACTTCACAATAATAAAAGCATAATTTGACAAATTTGCAACAAATCCTCTGTGGCGCAATTGGCTAGCGCGTCTGACTGTTACACCAGTGGCTATCAGGAGGTTGGAAGTTCGAGCCTTCCCGGAGGAGGATTGTTTTTTTGTGCCGTCGTTGAACTATCAGCACGCAAACTCATGGTTTGTGCACAGCGCCACTCTCTTTTTTTCTTTGCAAAGGTGCTGAACGCATCTGTCACATGCTGACCTAGAAGTGTAATCTGATTGACACCTGTGTTTGTACTGCACAAGGGAAAAAGTGAAGACTACTGCTTCCGTATGTCTCATCAAAATCTGTACTCGCTTGGTATGTATTCTATCTGTAGCTAGGAAGCAGCAAAATCATTGAACATTCTCCCTTCCCGTGCAGTCGATGTCTCATCTACGGGCTCTAGAAATTAATCAACACCGCGCATCTACCCGAATGATAACGCACTGCTTCGACATCGTATCGTATAAGCCAAACTCGGTGACAGTCCTCAGGCAAATCTCCTCCAATCGAGCCTTTACCACCACCATCCCTGCTTGATCCAACTGCCTCACGCCAACCTCGGGATTGCCGCTCGGCGAGCGCAACTCTGGCCCTAAAGATGGAATGACCCTACTGAGAAATCCTCTCATTGTATGCGTTTGTGCACTATCCGCTTGACCTCTTCCATGCCCTCTGGGACTCCTTAGAACCGGGCTCGCATTCAGATTTTCGCTGAGCATACGCTCCAACTCTACGATCACAACTTGCGGTCTCCAAAACTCTGTCCGGTTCATTTGGCCTTCTAGACGCACGACTTTCGGCTCGTCTTCTGACGAGAAGCCAACTACTTCTACCGGTTTGGGGTCGGAAGTGTCGAAGCTGTATTCGGATTTCTCTTCCACTACGGGCAAGGGTATGTCGGAGGGGAGCATGGCGATGGTCGTTTGTGCGATGCCGAATGTAGCGCGCTCTTCAATCAGAGGTATGACGTGCCTTTCGATTACGGATTGAATGTGGTATGTGCGGGTTGTGCTTAGTTGATCGAGGATGGTTTGGCCCCGTGAGGACGCCGGTGAGCTGTACTCTGCGTACGGCGGAGGAGAGGCTTGTTTTTCGTTTCGAGACATTGTCGAGAAATGGGTTTGAGGGATGGAGGCTATTCAGGTATCGCAGTGTGTAGAGATGCGGAAGTGTAGGTGCTTCGACATCAGGATTGCTGCGGCGATTCGTGTTCCTTGGTCGGTTACTTGCTCTCGTTACCAAATTACTGTTTTCCACTTCAGTGGCGATGATCAGAAGAGTCACTCATTGATATCGACGGATCTCGGCAACCCATACTCTGGTTACCAGAGTTTCTAGAAGTCTGCCCTGCCTCAACCCCGTATACTGATGCCTTAACTAGACCTAAAAGGTACCCGTATGGTCTCGTGACACTGTAAGCCATGGAAATGAGGGCGCATTGTTATGCTGCGCTGTCTCCAGTAAGCGAATCACAAACATGCGTCTGCGCAGTCGCGAGGCGTTCGGGCCGGGAAGCTTGGCGCAGTGAAAGCAATGTCTTGGAGGCGATAAGCCAGAGGACAGTGACTTTGAACAGCAAGTTCGGGACGGAGGCTTAGGAACGCCCAATTTGCACAGCGCGTTCCTGAATTTTGGCCTGGAGATCGCCTTGCCGGCCCTTCTCTTTGAGCGATTAATTGCGCAGCAAAAGGCTGACCTATTCCGCTCACCGCGCTGGAGTGATGCCTCCAGAAGACAGATCCTCGGTTCAGGCTCAAGGCTGAGATGATCACACGCAGACAGTTCTGTGGCGCAAGGCAGAAAGCACTAACTCGTTTCTGCGTTAGCCGAATGGTCTGTGCACACATTTCCACCAACACCAGACGAGAACGGTCACCGAAAACGCCTTTGCATGCCGGTTGCACGGATAAGCCAGCATGGGCATATATGACCTCAAACAATTCGAGATGTATAAAATAGTCAGCATGGACCCTGTTTTGCCTAATACGCCTCAGTGCACCTGTTCATCATCATCGCAAGCCTCAGTTCTGGTACGGTACGACCTCGAGTCCTTTGTGAGCACATTAGGTACCGTGGTTCTATCAGCACTGCGAAACTCACACAAAGCCCCAAATCTGTTACTGGGTAGCATTTACATCTTATATAAGTGCTGCATCATTCCTCTTTACTACACCACCCATTCCAATCTCCATTGACTGTCCTCCGATATTCGACACCAACTCGATCGAAATTACCATCAACACCACCTAGGTTTTTCAAACACCAGCCGTCACCATGTGGTACCATGTCGCCGAGCCGAATTCCTACCTCGTCATTACGGGTGTAGGAATCGAGAAAGTCCTGATCAAGAAGAAGGCTTTCGTATATCCCCTACAAAAAGTTTCGAAAATCTCAATTACACCTTTTGACTTTTCCATGGCCCTCCAGGCTATGACTATCGAGAAACTTAAATTCGCTCTACCAGCAGTCTTCACAATCGGTCCTGCAGATAGCCCTGAAGCTCTCGAGAAATACGCCGTATTGCTCACTGGAGAAAGCGACGGCAGTCCTACTCAAACAGCAGCTAAGGGTGTCGTCTCGGTCGCTGAGGGTCGCAACCATGTTCAAGAAATTGTCAAGGGCATCATCGAGGGTGAGACCCGAAGCATCGTCTCTACCATGACTATGGAAGAGCTGTTCCGCGAGCGTAAGATCTTCAAGGATAAAGGTAAGCTCGACTATCACAAACTGTATGTACAATGGGCACTAACTTCGAACAGTAATTCAGCAAGTGCAATCTGAGTTGGACCAGTTTGGTCTTTGCATTTACAACGCCAACGTCAAGGAACTACAAGACACACCAGGTTCAGAGTACTTTGCCTTCCTTTCCCGCAAGGCGCATGAGGGAGCTCTCAACCAGGCCAAGGTTGATGTCGCCCATGCTCGTATGCAGGGTGAGGTCGGAGAAGCAGAGAAGCAAGGAAAGACCAAACAAGAAGTCGCCAAGATCCACGCCCAGACTGCTGTCCTCGAAACCGAACGTAAAGCCGAGAAGGCCACAGCAGATGCCAAATTCACCGACAAGGAGATTGAAATTGGCCGCGACCTCAATGTGGCTCGCATCAACGCCAAACGTGAAGCTGAACGCCGCGATGCAGAACTGCAGATGGAAGTCGAGAAGAAGAGGGCGCTCATGGAACTTGAACGTCTCCGAGCAACCAAAGTCGTGCAGGCCAAGATCGAGAAGGAGAGTGCGCAGCAGCAGGCTGACGCAGAGCTATACACCCAAGAGAAGGCAGCAGATGGAAGCAAGTACGGCCAGCAAGCCGAAGCCGAAGCGGCTGCTTTCCGTCGTCTCCGTGAGGCTGAGGCCAACTTCCAGGCTAAGGAGCGCGAGGCCGAGGCCAACTTCATCGTCTCTAAGCGTCGAGCTGAAGCCGAATACTTCGCCCAGGAGCGTGCGGCTCAAGCCCATCTCATCACCCAACAACGCGAAGCTGAAGGTCTTTCTGCAATGGCCAAGGCCTACGGCGACATGGCGAATGTCCTCGGTGGTCCTCAAGGTCTCATGCAATACCTCATGATCACCAACGGCACGTACGAGAAGCTTGCGCATGCAAACGGCAACGCTATCAAGGGGCTGCAACCAAAGATCAACGTCTGGAACACTGGAAGCCAGGGTAGTGAGGGCATGGCGGATCCTTCAGCACCTATTCGCAACCTCTTCCAGAGCCTGCCACCTCTTCTCAGTACTATTCATGACCAGACTGGCATGGCGCCACCTACCTGGTTGGCGCAAATGCCTCACCAGAATGGAGATTTGAGCAAGATGCAATTGAGGAATGGCAGTGATGTGTCTTCGTAGAGAAGTGCTATGACCGACGTTGTTGAAGGACGGAGACAAATTGTACGAAGTAGCGGCGGGTTGTGGATGTGAGTATGTCTTTTTTTGCGTTAGTGGTTGTTATACCCCGGCTTGCTACGACTAGGAGTTTGGGATGCGTTGTTGTACTACTTGTATTTTTTAAGACCTAGACCTTTTGCTTTTCGCACTCATAGACTTGTCATAATGTACAATACAACAAAAACATACCACAAACTTCTAGATACGACCCCGGGCAATGATTCATAAAATGGGGGCGGAGAACACACATCCCCTGAGAGAACAAAATCAAGATGCTAGAGCCCGTCCTCGTACTTTGCAACAAACGCAGCGAACTTTACCTTGCAACCGCACAGGTGACGACAAGTACCAGACTGGCAATCCAAGCAACCGAGGTACCCATACTCCGTCCGCCGGGAACAAAACTGACAGAAAAGACCATTCGGGCTGCCTGGAAAGCCGTCTTCTCTCCACTCTATCATGATGCGTAGGTTCGGGGGCAATATCCCAAGCCAGACTGGAGCTCCTTCGAAATCCTCGAGGCTACAACACTCCAGAGCAGAACATATATCGACTACCCGGTACAGCTTGCCGCGCAAAATCCTGAACCACAGGTCTAAACCGGAGGAAATGCTGTGCATCTTTCCAAAGGATCGGAGCTTGCTTTGGAAGTGTAATCGAACGGTGGTCATGGGACGATGACGGCAAAAGTGTGATAGATGTTTGAACAATGGGGCACTGAAAAACCGGGATATCGCTCTTGGTAGGCTAATTGCTTCAGGACATTGGTAGATATTGATGAGTCGGAGTTCGCTCCGCATGGCCCGGAAGACTGGTGCGAACCTGAGGAAGCGGTCGAAGCCGGGGTCGTATTGGCTGGTCTATTTGAACGTGAAGATGTTGTTGACTTGCATGGTAAGAGTTCTGGTTTCGTTGTATATCTGACGGCAAGTGTACTTGAGCGTGTTGGCTTCGAAAATTGCGACTTGGCTGTTACCCTCTGCGACTGTGTTCGGAGCGACCAGATGAAGCTTCATGCCCCTCGCGACGCTGAGACCTTCTTCAAAAGCGAGGGCGAACTTGTAGATCTCATCGCGAAGCTCGCGCGGAAGCTCGAGTAGATTGCAACGCAATGGGGTGAGCGGGGGAGAGGGACAGGCTTTGTTGGAAACCATCTTTGTGCGGCGTGGTACTGCAACATGGACGACGGAGTCTGCAGCTTGGAGGATGTTAGTGAGTTTGCTGTAGTAGATACGAACAAGCTGGTCGGTAGATAATTTCAGATAGTTTCGAAGTCTTGTACGGTACTGCACATGATACGTGGTGGTCGCTTAAGAAGACGAACCACTAGCATCTACCACAACTTACATGAGACCAGATCTTCCAAATGAGGGAAAGAATCGGGATTTCACGGAAAGAGTGTCCTCGCTACCAAAAAGCTAGGGTGCTCCAATACACACATATATGGAACATTCTCTGTCTTGTGTAGCCAGTTCTTCGTAGTCAGCACATTGGGGGCATCGAATACTATTCCGAGGAACCGATATCGCCGGCAATATATGATAGCCTCCCAAACTTGGGCAGACTCGAGTGCTTATCAATAGTCGCTTTCTTTCGCGCATCGGGTGAGTACACGTGTACGTATCCGGCTTCTGGGGTGTACTTGAAGGCACTGCATGATACTTGAACGTGGGATGTAGGTGCAGTACATTTGGTCGTCCGACGTGAAAACCTTGAACGGATTTATGTATGCGTCAAGAGATGACAGCCAGGCCAAGATGTTTCCGAGATACGACATCCCAAGCAATAGATAATTAGTCCACCAGTCGACATGCTTGCACAATGGAAGTTGCCATATCAATAGATGATGCCCTAGGTTCGAGATAGCAGGATCCGAAGGCGCGCCGAATGGCCGCGGATAATCGCGAACGCGTGGACCGACGGAGAAGAAGTGCTGGCCAAGGATAGGTAGATAACCACCCGGGAAGAAGATCGTAAGGTCTAGCTCAGGCTCCAATATTGCAAAGACGATCCGTCGCCTTAGGCTTGCCTCAGTTGCCGTGGTAATACTGAAGATGACGACAGACTCAGCCCAATATCATCAGCCGTCGAACCTTCCGCATGCAGCGTCTCCACACACACTCACACACAAACCCCGCCCCCTCAACGTGAAACCGGCCACGGCTGAACAAGTTCAACGCGTGTGTCGTCAGCATCGTGTGATGGTGTCGTGAGGAAACCACAGCAACAAAGGGCTTGGAACGGAGATGATCACGGTTGGGCTGGATGGTGAGGGGAATAAGCATTGGCAAGCGATGATCTCGAGCTCACTCAGCAAACGCGTCCGCTGCTCCACATACGCGTTCAGCAAAACCTGCATCTACTATACATGCTCACCGGGCAACGCCCAAGCATCCGCACCCAATACCATTGCCAAAGGGCGTATGCCTAGGTGCCAGAAGCAACTCAGCCGCTGCACTAGATATATTACCCAACGCACGCGATGATCCTTCTCAGGGTGTCCCTCTGTATGCCAAACCGCGACTTTACCGCATCCGGCCCAACTATTACGCCGTCAACACGTCCCTTTGACACGTCTCACGCGTTCGCGGTAGCACATGATTTCCTTCCACACGCGTCGCACCAAAAGCACACAAGGGCACACGGGCTGAAAGAAACCTTGGCACGCGACGTGCGACACAATTCCATCACAAACAACTCCACACAATAAACCCAAGTGGGTACTACGGCTTACGCTCCCACCCTGTGACTGGCCGGACACCCACGGCAGCAAAGGAAAACGTTAGGCCTCGGCGTAATGCCTAGGCCTAACTGTGCATGCGGCCGCGAAACTTCCACCTTCGGGGTTGGTGTTGTGGGCTGGTCTGGTGCCACCATCCACTTGCTTGCTGCAAGTTTTATTTTTTTTTCCTGCCGGAAGATCGATAGATGGTGGTCTCCTGCCTGCCGGTCAGGTCAGATTCATCTGCACTCAGATATTAAACAAGTTATTGGTTTCCTCTTGTTCCCGGATCGCGTGTTGAAACAGCCGTTGCTTTTCATCAAAGGGAATGCGGTACAGCAGGGGGATCCATCGTGTCATGGCTTAGGGCTAACTGCCTACCATGGATCTTGGGCAAAAAGGCACAGACCAGACATGATGACGCCTGTGCTCACGTTACGGAACTACTTTGCGGCAGGGCGGTGCGGAGATCAGTGCACTGGGAGGGGTTTAGGTGGAACGCACAGTCTCTTCTTCACACTCTTTTCATTTGATTTCATCCATTTCATTCATTACTAGGTCATCTGCTCGAAGCCTCTGTATTCCTTCGCAAAGGACCAGCTGATCTACCAACGTGTTTCTAGGCTCTTCTCTGAACCGTCAACCCCGCCATATCACCTATCCAGCCGATCCAATCCGTCGGACCACATCCACATCGAAGCAGATGCCACTGAAAGACATGAGACTGGGTATTGGTCGTTCACGCTTCGAGACAGTCGTTGAGATTCGTGAAGACTCCATACCCGATTAGCGCCGATATCCCACACACGCTTCGTAACGTTCATCATGTCCGTCGTGATAGAAGAGAAAGACATGAACACTAGGAAATAAAGAGCCGATCTACACGGCCGGTTGGTAAGGAGAGGAAGCTATAGCCAAGCAAGAATGCTTGAATACGCGAAAGAGATGGGAAAACCGAAGCCATAGGCTTTGTCGGGCGTGGTCTGTTCGTAGGAACTTCCAGACCGAACCCAACGCCGTCCCCGGCCTCCCACACCCAAATTATTGAAGTTCATCGAAGACACATGTAGCCACATGACCATGTCCAAGAAGTAAAAGTCGAGAACATGAAGCAAGAAGCAGCCCAACGTGCCGAGGTCCGCCGGCAACATCGGATGTATCACCACACAAGGGACACGCTCGATGGCGAAAGGCTGGCGCTGAAGAAGGTCGAAGTCGGTATAGACAAAACAAAGGAAATGCTTTTAACAGGAAGCAGGTATAGGCTGTGGGCCCAATGGCAAGTATGTGCAATGACAGCGCTTGAGGCTGTCGAACGTAACGCCGACAATGCAACCATGCTTAGTTGCACAGGTTAAGCAGAAGAGAAGGCGATCGAGCTCTACGATCGATATAGGTGTGCCGAGTCGCCAGGCATGCCCGCGAAACGCTGCTCGAATGAAGCTGGCGGCTCGAAGCTATGCGAGACTGCCGCTCGAGGGAAGGTATTGCTTGACCGCCCAACAAATGGTGAGCCGAGTCGAACAGTACCTTTGCTTTGGATATCTGCTGGCATGGCAGGTGAGGTCTGAGCTGGGCTAGGCATAGCAGAGCCAGCGTGCGCGAACGGGTTGAATCCTGACGGGTCGTTGACTAGAGGCAGTCGCCGAGCGCCTTCCATCATGTCGCCCAAGCTGAAGCCACGGCTCCGCACACGACGATGACTTGACTCGGCTGGCGCCCCGAAGATCTCGTTGACGAAGCTCTCTCCGCGGTTTCGCGCCCGATCTTCGAAGCTGTTGTGAAGCGCGCGTCGCTTGAACACTCTTGACTTGGGTCGAGGCGCGTGCAGTTGAAAAGGTGAGCCGAGACGTGGTGTTTGGGTAGAGGATGAAGGTGCGTGCCACGTTCGCGCGTTGCTCTGGTTCATCTTACTGTTGGTAGACTCAGACCTCGCATGGAAAGGTGAGCCCAGTACGTTGCCCAACCCCAGACCAATGTGGAGCGACTGCGACTTCTGGTGAGCAGAAGAACGCGCACTTGACCATGTTCGCGGTGACGGTCTTGGTGTTATATCCTTGGCAAGTTGCGACAACGGGTTGCCCAACTGCATCGATGCTGCGGTGCTTGTAGCCAGCGACAGATTCATGTCCCTTGTGGAAAAGCTAGTAGAGCCCTGTAAGAACGGCGACGACAACGGCTGTTGTTCTTGTTGCTGCGGCTGTGTCGGTTGTGGCTCTGGCTCGGGTGGAGGAGAGGATTGTAGCGGCGAGGGCGATCGACGAAGCATACGCTGATAGTGTGCAGACAGAGTCGGCTTCTGCTTGGCCAAGTCTCGTAGTCGCTTTCGACACTGCTTCTCGCTCGGGAATCGTGTTGACGACTTGGTTGGGCGAGCGAAAGGTGTGTTGTTGCCACCCCTAATCGACCTCAGGGCACTTGGTGTACCAGTCAGGGGGTTGTATTGTGGGGTCGCGTTCGGACCAGCGCGAGTGTGCTTTGGGCCCTTCCAGGTCTTGCGGGCCATCCTCGCCACGCGATGGCATACTCCATTCGGGGGAGTGGTGCTCGGAAGGGCTTTGAACGGCGTCACTGTAGGATCTTGAAGGTACTTCATGTAAGTCATCCACAAGTGGTGGTCCATTTCTTGGTTGAAAGATGCTCTCAGTTTTAGCTTCTTAGCAAGGCGAGGTTGTGGAGTAGCCATCGAAGGCGAGACCGGACGTTGAGACTTGTGCGTAGGTGGGCAGAACGCGAAGGGGTCTGACGATTCGTCTTCCAGACTGGTGCAGCTGCCGCTTCTCGACATGAAGGATCCGATGCTATCGCAGGACGAGACAGACGAGTCTGAGAAGCCTGACGACGAAGTGGGTCTGCTTGATGATTCACTCTGACTGACGTGTGGGATGTCAGACCAGTCCTGAGGTCCTTCGTAGTGGCTGATGGTTCTCATCTGCGCAACAGGAGTCTTGGGTGGAGAAAGCATGCGATTGAAGCCGAAGCCTGGAGACAGGAACGCGTCGTTTTGGGGCACTGAGTACGGTGCCAGATGGCTTGAAGTTTCGGACATGATCTCGGGGGCCTCAATGGTTGGAATGGGTTGCTGGTCCATGACTGCGTCCATACTGTTGTAGTTCCTGGCCGAGGTGGCACGGCGACGACGGACCTTGAGCACTTGTCGAGGCGGCGGCGGCGGTTGCAGCTGCTCGGGTTGCGGCTCTGGCTCGGGCGTCTGTGGAGCCGGGCCGTCACGGTAATGGAACATGAAGTTCCTTGGTAAGGTAGTAGATAGGTTGGGTCGTTCGGCGTCCATATTGCTAACGGATTGAGATGGCCGGGGTGTCGGGTGTTTCAGGATACGGTCGTCTTTGACCACACCAAGAGGCCACTCTCAAAGGAACAGCAAGGAGGTACGGCAATTCAGGCACGACAAACGATCAATGCATCCAGTTCGAGCGTGGTCCGATTGGTGTCGGTGTGATTGGATTATGCAGGGCGGGAGGTTCGATGTGGTGCGGGTCCCAGCAGCTGTTTGGTACTCTGCGAACGCGACAGTGCGGCTGCAGGGTGGTTACACGTGCAATTAGGATGGAGCGCGGTTTGCTGAAGCGAGCGGACTGTTGCAAGGCGTGGCGCACTCGAAGATGCACTGGCGACGGGCGTTTTCAATGTTGCAGAAGCTCTACAAGCACGGATAATGCACGCGAGCTCTTTTTGGCGACGATGGCGCGTAGCTCCAAGTCGCGACAACAGCTTGCAACGGGCGAAAACGCGATTAGCAAAAGTCGAGAACAGGGCGCAAAGGTGAGGAGACGGGTCCGAAAACGCGTGGATTATCGTGAAAGGCGGATGATGGCGGGTTTTGGCAGAATATGGGAGTCGTGGGTCGCGGTGAAGGGCCCGGGTGCGTGGGCGGAAGGGAAGTGGGCGCCTTATTCCGCGTCCATGGAATGCGCAAGCGAAAGTGAAGATTCGTGAAAGACGGAAAGGAAACGGTCGTCAGGAGGTCGCGTGGCGCGCACGGGAGTGCGACGGGCGAGGTCGGCTCGGGATGGTCGTGAAAGTCGTGATGGTGAAGGTGATGTGCGGTGAGGTTCGCAAAAGTCGGCTGACGGTTGCTGGCCGGCTAGTGCGAGACAGCGGACGGGCTTAGGCCAAGATCGTCGATAGAACCTCTGCAGAACCCACCGAGTGCCCCGAGCCCCGTACAAAATCAAACACTTGTCGTCCAACACTTTTTTTCCCAAGTCGCCCACGCGGGGCGACATGCGCTTCGCTACGTTGGTTCGCGCCGGTACTCTGCCTGCTGCCCTCTGTGCTTCCACAACACCACGTGAGGCCGTTGCCGCAGACACTCGATAACGAAACTGACGCGTTTCGACGCGCTCCTCCTCCCGGCCTAACCGCATCGGGCTGATGTGGTCCGTGCAGGCATGCCTGGATCGTGGCGCTCTTTTCGACGGCCCCTGCATAGAGGCCTGGTTTTTCTGCAGCACGAACACATATCACGACTTTTCCGTCCACTCTCCCGCTGCCAACGTGCTGCAAGCTCGCGGACGGCCTCGCAGCGTGCATAACGGCCACTCCGCGTTGTCTTTTGCTTTTCCTCCCCACTCTGCCACAAAGACTCCCTCTGCACCTTGGTGAAGATGAATGAGCGACAGCCAGCAGAAACCTGCCACATATGCGCTACGCGACACTACGCACGGCCAATGCCACACTGGAGAACCCCAATTCGCTACCGCTCTAACCCTCTTCTCCACAGTGGAGCGTGGGCCATCGCTTTACAACACAACAAGTGCTCGAGTCATTACTACATGGCTGTTCCATAGCCAATACCTCGAGCGCTCTCCTGCGTCCCTCTGCACGGCAGCCTCCAATCAGAACCCATTCCCCTTTACCATCGTGTATTCCTTGTTGTCTGCATTGATATCCCATCGGTGCTGGCAAGTTCAACCCCGTTTTACGCCCGCCTGGAGTTGGTGTGCCGCAACGTTGTGTGCATGCCGCGCTTGGCTGCGAAAACGGTCTGGATCGGCTGCAGCTCATCACACACCAATATCTAGCTATCCCGAAATGCACGTGGTTCGCCCGATCCGGAAATACTGTCGACCAGCAGTCCTGGATCTTGGGATTTCATTGGCCGAATTTTGCTTTCTTGACGACTGCCGAGCGCCTTGAGGGTCTCAGGGTGGGCTCCAGCCGCTCAACATAGCACGAGGCCCAAGACGCAGCCTGTTCTAGAAAGACCATGGGCCTTGTTTTGTGCCTCCAGCATCTTCAATAGTCGAGAATGCGGGGGCGTCATGCGCTCGCGAACATTATCGCAGCCCTGATGCGATCGTTGAGCACAATCAGTGATTCTGGTGACGATGATACGCTCTGCGACACCTCCACCGCGCTTTAAATAGCAAGTATGCCAGATTGCACCAATTCTCTGATGCGCGTGCGGCACGTCTCTTGGGAGAGCTAGATTGCACCAACTTGTGAACAGAACATGCACGCAAACGGTCAAGTTCCATAAATTGGATAATTCTTGAATTCTTGAGATTCAAGAATAGCATAACATTGGATTCATACATGTCTCTATCATTGTGCGAGCCATGTCATCGTTGGTTCTATCTTACTGTTTACGTCCCATATCAAGCCCCTATCTACAGACCAAGAGCCGAATTAAAGGCATCTGCAGCCGCCTGACCCGTCAGTCCTGAAGCGGCAGACGCAGCAGCATCGCAGGTGCTGATAGCTGCGGCGTCTACGTCGCACTTGTTGGACATTTGTGAGCAGATGAATTGTGATATAATGTCAATCTTCTGAGCAGACCCGTGGTTGAAGGTGCTCAGATCGGTAGGCTCGAAAGCTTCCTCTTGACGGCCGTCAGAAGGGATACCAAAGGTGATGGTAGGGTCGCAGCTGCCAAAGGCGGCGACACCATTGTCAGAGGCAGCAGTGTTGTCAGAGGCAGCAGTGTTGTCGTTGTTTTCATCATCGACATTGCTGTTGTTACAAGCAACAGCATTATCAGTAGCGTCACCAGCTGCGGCCGTGCCGTTGCTAGCAGATTCGCCGACACCAGCGACGGCAGCAGCAATCTCGTCCTCGGTGAGGTCGTCGACACGAAGGTTCTGAGTGTTGATGCATCCTGCATCATCAGTCGCGTCGTCGCAGGTATTGCCGGCACCGGTTGGGTCGCCGATCTCGCCAGGCGCGAAAGTCGAAGCTTCGTTAGCCATCAATGGGTCGCCACCAATTGAGGCGATCTGACGAGCGAGCTCTTCGGCAATCTGCTTGTTGAGTGCCTGAGCTCCATCACTGGCAGGGTCTTGGTGCTGCTGGAGCGCAGCAATCTCGGGGTTGACGGCCTGGATGGATTCGCAAGGAACAGAAGCCAGACCAACAGAGCCAGTGTTTCGTTCCAGGGTACGATAGATGAGAGCCATAGTCATGCCTTCGACGTCACCAGCCTCCTTGGCATTGGTGAAGGCCTGGTCAGCTACGGCTTGCTGAAGGCAGTCTATAGGTAGTTAGTTTGATGAAGCTTGTATCCTGTATTCCAAATAACCCACCTGCATCAGCAATGTCTCCGGCACCCTCTGCAGCAGCTGCCGCTCCAAGAAGTGCAAATACACTGTCCTGGATGTTATCCGGATTGTTCAGGTTCAGCAGGTCGTTCACAGCAAGGTTGACGTTGCGGTGAGCGTGTTCCTGAGGAACCTCACGCTTGGTCATGAGGGCAGTCGGGCGGGCAGCCGCGACACCAATGAAGGTAAGGGCGATGACAGAGTTCTTCATAATGAATTCGTGTATCGTTTTTTTCCGGTCGTGATCGTGGATGATGAACAAGAATAGGATTTTAGTAGGATATATAACGAAAGTGGGCCGGCCTATCGATTCTCCAGGAACGATGAAAAGAAGGATAACGAAGTGAACGACTTGAAAGACGATGAATGAAAGACTTGTGCAGACAGATGGTGATGATACTCCTCTATGCACCGCAAGGCATTCTGCCTTATATACAGCCTGAGTCCTGCCAGTCATGCTACCTAGGTATGCAATCCTGCGCTTCAAGTGTTGCCTGACACCTGTCAAGCACGCTGTCGTAGCGGGAGTCGCCAGGCCTGTCCGTGCATGCAAGTAGAACTGCATGAAGGCTGCCCCTGGATGGAAGGTGAAGTCCCTTCGAAGTTGCTGCTGTGCAGCCTCGCGATGGTGGCGATGGCTCGCTAACCTCGTGTGGCGCTGAGAGCCGTTGTGAGTGGATCCGCGCTAAGACTTTCGGGATGCCTTGCGTGCCTGGGTGAGACGTTGGCGAATCTTCGGAACGCATTCTGCTTCATCCACCCCACCAACAACACCGCTGCCTGGAGATCACGGTACATTTATGTGAGGACGTCGCGCTCAAGTCGAAAATGTACTCTGCATGTCGCAAACATGCTTCATCTTGGCGGCGCGCCCTCGCTTGCCTCCACGACGCGCGCAGCAATCCTCCGAGCGCGACGGTATTGGAATGATCACAGAATAAGCTGAATCGCTTTCCCACTGGAGCGCCCACCCGTGACCGTTGCGATAGAAGAGCCTCCTCGTACATGGCGTTGTGCCCCCTACATCGCCTCTTGACGGCCTCCCAACCGGCTCATCGCATTCGAAGCACGATTAGACACCTTCAGACGAACGATGGCAAACGGTTCATTGTGACGCAGACCAAGCATACGCTGCATGTATCAGAGCCACGGTCTACCATGAAAGCGAGCCTTCATAGCCCAAGTCGTCCATTTGCAGCCGGCAGTTTATCACGAATGCTATGCATTTGGTGTCCGGAATGCTGTGTTTCCGACAAGCGGCCGGCAGCCTATGGGTATGGAACAACGCAACACATATATGCCTTGGGTGTCAGGGTAGCCTTGTTGTGTTATATTGCGTCATGGGCAATCCCCCGTGTGTTTTGGTGCTGAGACGAGTACAATAGCATCTGGTAGTATTACGCGCTCGCAACGTTGCACGTCTCAGATAACTCAGCGCAACCAATATGATCTACTTCAAGGATTCAGCCACAGCCTGGGTCTCAAAACACATCCGAAGCACTTTAGCCACATTGTTGAGACTGGACACTCGTAGGAACCAGACCAAGTTCTGGAGACATTCCTGCCAGACGTACTGGATTACGTCCCATCGTTGCCAAAGCTATCACGCATCCTAGCGAGAACCTCGTTCCTTCTACGCTATAGACCATTTGTTGATAAGACAACAGAAATCGCTGACCTGTATGGTTCCTGTCATTGCCGTTGCCTCTCGCTAGTGTCGCATCCTCCGCTCCATCGCGAACCTCCTCGAAAAGACCCACACTCGAGACGATCCGTATTCAGCCGGTCAATACACGGCCATCATACACTCTGTGGCTCACCCACTTCGCCGCTACCTCGCTGGGGCCGCATCGAAGCTATGGCCAAGACAAGGACTCTTATCATCTCAAGTCCGATGGATGCTAAACACGTCGGTGGCGTCAACGTACTGGGCAATAGCGGCTCGAGCCTCGATCACTACTTTCCTAGCACTACGATAGTGCCGGACGAGCGACCCTCGCATACTTTTGTTGCTACTGGGAAGACTGAAGTACCGAGGCGGTCAGATACCGTCGCCGGCACGCTACGACGACCAAGTGTATCCTTGACTAGAAGCCTTTCTAAATTGAGGCGCAGCCCGTCCTCGCCTCGTACTGAAGTGGTGCGTGGAGCTAGCGGAGAACAACATGTGCATCGTCAGGTGGACAGTTCCAACAATGCAGGCAGGCCCTTAAAGGTGCAGTCGAGTATGTCGAGACTACGGCAGAGGGTTGGTCTAGATCGCGAACTATATGATACAACGTCAATACCAAATACGCCCACCCCTGAACCAGGATCTATACCAGAACCGATACGAAAAGACGACTGGCCACTGCAAGACACAAGGGCACTGGTGCGTCTCACCACGACTTCTTCCATCTACCCGATCACAGATCCCGATTCTCCCAAAACGGAGACTCCGCACCAACAACCGCCTCTCGTTATTCAGCGGAGACCTTCGCCCTTCGAACATCAGCTCCCATCCGCGAACACGCAACGACCCGCGAAATCGAAGCGCGCAGATTCGGGTACTGCGATAGACTTCAAAGATGTGCCTGTGCAGGAGCGGCCGATCCTTTTCAAGGAGATAATGGCGACTCCGACTCTTGCTGAGCGCATGGCCATGTACAAGAAGACGCGCGAATACTGGGCGCATGCAGAACATGGGTTGATAGCATGGACAGAACGTGCCGCAGGACCGAAGACAACCACTCTCGGAATCTGAATAGGGTATCTTTCTACTTCCATGTCCCGATATCCCTATATCCTAGCCTGTGTTTTCATGAAGGATACGTTAGTAACGTTTGGTGTGTATATCCATTCATCATTCGCAATCGGCGCTGGACGCTTTGATTCAACTGTCGTACTCCATTTCCAAATATCACGTTAAATTCGGCGCTATCGCCTATTTAAGTCCTATACATCACGATGCGTTCCTTCGTAATTGTGACATCTGCGATAGAAGCGGTTAGGTCCTGGACCGTGCGTGGACTGCATTTGTCGGACTCCGTAGGTGGCCTTTCACATCTTCCGAGCCCGCAACATCTTACCAGAGGCACCAAATCCATCACGACACACCATATACCTAGAACACTTTATCGTGAGAAGGTCCAATCCACCCAATCTGAAATGCTCCAAGTATTGAGTGGCATTTTGCTCTATGCGGTCAACATGTCTGCGATTGAGATGTTTCCATTGGATCGATGGGGGTTTTATCTCGGAACGATCCACTGCATCCATAGGTACGCAGAGACACTTTGTGCATTCTGGCAATATGCGAACCAAGGGACTTGGGATACTCGCTTCGCACGAACACCCCATTTGTTCAAACATTTCTCGTGTTCAAATTATCTGCTGTTGTTCTTGTGTGATCTTCGTCTAACCTTTTCGCATCACCCGATTGAACTGTAGACAGAAAGGTAGGAGATACTAAGCGGCTCCTTCGCTACCCAAGCTTACATGATCAGCATCCCGCGCGGATTTAGACTCCATTCTTCACGAATTTCCTTCCGTCTCAGAGATCAAACAGGGTGAAGAGAAAGCCAACCCGAGAAAACGATGCGAATCTTGGACAGACTCAGACCAAAACGGAAACGCGTGCACCGGCTTGCAAATCTCAGCCCTGAGATTCTGCACCTCATAATCGAATGCCTATCTAGGGAAGGCTTAGAAGACATCCTCAACGTATGTCTAGTCTCCCGCAGATTTTACCTATTTGCTGTGTTCTATCTATACCGCTACATCACGTTCGACCTCTCGAGGGCATCTCATCTTCGCCTACTGCAGCGATTATCGGCGCCCGAATGTCGACTTGCAGAGAGAATCAGGGCTATCACCATCATTAACACCGCGACACAAGATATACAAGAATGGGACAAGCTCTACGTCATGTTCAAAAGGATCACATGTCTATGGTTATTTACGTGGATCGGCCCTCTACGATTGCCGTACTTTCTCCTTGATCAACTGGCTTCTCGACACCCGAAAGCACGTCTGCACGTTAGCACCTGGAAACCCATGACTCTGTTTAGGTCGGAATTCGCCCATATAACTCGCTACGTCATGTCCCATTCAGCGGGTCTTCAACTGAACAAGCTCGTGTACCGCTACGATGGTGCACAAAGACTTGACCCTGATTTCAAGAAGAATCTTCTTATGGCTTTGAGAGACAAGGTCACGCTATCGATTTTGACTATTGCCAACTGCAATTCATATGAAGTCAATACATTTCCAGAAATGCTGGATTACTTCCGAAACAGCAGCTTCCGTCGTATTGAAAAGCTGATTCTACATACGACAATGTTCACCTGCCGCGAGTTATTGATATGGGCTTCGAGAGGAGATTGGCGCCGACTTACTCTTTTACATCTACAACACGCCTCTAAAATTCGTACGTGGTTTCGTATTTTATGAACAAATTTTCCGTGGCCATATGCTAACTCGGATGTCAGGCTATTTCATCGACAGAACTCCTTGTCTGGAACATCTCAGCTTTCATTTCGATCATCGAATCGACACCGACAATACTGAAACTGAGCTAGTCACAACCTTAACGAGCAACCCTCTGCCTGAGTTACGTTGTATGAGCTATAGCATTTATGGTCAGCATCTGGTGCCTCCTCCGCCCATCCGTTGCGCTCCTTGGGACATATTGCCGATATATCCTGGAATCACAGAGTTGTACTTGACTCGAGAATGGGATTGCCAGCGCGGGGTTACATCGCTGTTTGCGCCAGACGCGAGCGATATACATAGGATTCGGACACTTTGCCCCAATCTGATCAGACTCAGCATCAATATCGACATACCAAGGGCACGTTCACGGTTCAGGCTCATTATCGAAGAGCTCTCCCTGTTCAAGGAACCGATCGACCTGGTACTGCACTTGCGACTTCCGCTCAAACATTCGAAAAGCTATAGAAATTTCTGTCTGACGTGCAAGAGACTTTTTCTAATTGTAGTATTGCGTCGCAAACTCCTGAAACTTCCTTGCGAACGGCCTTTCCAAATCTGCTTCCAAGCCATGCGGATGGATAAAGAGTCGCCTGGAATATGGGTCAGGTCAGAGTGTACCGTCTGGCTCAACAGTTCTGGGTGGTTAGCTTCGAGTGGATACAATATTGACAAAAGAGAGAATCTAGACAGGATGTCGGTCATCGATCTCGAAGAATTGAGCGAGGAGCAATCACGGTTAGAACGATACCGGGATAGCAAAGGATACAGGCAAGAGTTGAGAAGGCGGGAGCGAAGTCTTGATACAACGTTTGGCTTTTCTGAAGATTTCACTTTGCACAATATTTGGGCAGGGGACGGAGAGTTGGAAACGAACAGTGGGTGAAGAAGCTCAAGGTATGGGACGTACTGACTAGTGCTTATTGGGATTTCTATAGCAGTGACCCTCGCTCACCTGACAAACGGCCGAGTTGAGCTTCAACGTTGGTGAATCTGTTACAGTGCCAAAGCGTTTGCATGCGCTTTCACCTAGGTAAAAAGCTTTGACGTATTCGAGACAGTTCTAGATCGCCTTCGCCTTGGTTAATAACAACTAAAAATTCAATTATATCACCTTCTCTGGTCAAGTCCAACCTCAGAGATAGTCAACCATGAAGCTCAAACGTTCGAAGAAGTCACCGCAGTCGACGCAGGCGCATTATCTGGAGCAACAAATCAATGAGATTCTCAGTCTAATAATATCTAAAGTACGTTGCCAGAGCCGTCGGGACGTCACCAATCTCTGCTTGGTTTCGCGCCAATTCTACATCCTCGCCGTTCCCCACCTCTACCGAAAGATCACCCTAGACTTGGATCGAGCCTCACACCTCCGCTTGCTCCAACGGCTCGAACGACCGGCATCTCACGTACCACGCATGATCCGACGTCTTCGTGTGTGCCTACAAGGAAAGCATGCTGAGCATATACCCAGGATCGAGAAGGTGTTTGCGGGATTGGTCAACCTGGAAGAGTTCGAATGGGAAGGGCCACTTAATATGCCATTCCAGTTACTCGAAGCGCTTTACACGCACTTCCGAAGAGCTCGAATGTCCATCAAATGGAAGGGAGCAGCGTACAAGGGTAGCGGAACTGACACTTCGCCGCTCTTGGGTATGGATCTCTGGATAAGGCACCCGGCGGCTTCCATGATCACTCACCTGTGCCTCAGGATGGACGAGGATTCGCACATCTGGCCCGGCTTCAAGAGGGAGCTGGTCTGTATGATTCTGAGAACCCCTGTTCTTGAATCCCTACAGATTGTCGCGAGCGAATTGTTCGACAACCACTGCGAATCGATGGTGGAGCATATGGAAGGGCATGTTCTGCCCAAATTAAAAGATTTACGCTTGTTCGTAGGGAACTCGACCCTCTTCACACAAGACGAGCTACTACTCTGGGGTCACCAATCAGGCTGGGAGGATCTCAAATTTCTCGGATTGTTTCATACTAAGTCCCTCATTCCTCTCGTAGGACGAACACCGAAGCTAGAGGAGTTGTGGCTTCTTCCTATAGACGGCGCGGACACTACAGATCTGGAATCGTGTCTAGCTAAGTGCAAAGACCCCTGCCCATTCCCAGCACTTCGCCGTCTCAGGGCTCGATCGCCTTGGAGGGACATCGCTCCGGCAACACAGAATGACCGTGTCATTCCTTGGTACCTGATCAACCGACTACCACTGGAGCAGCTTACGTGCCTCGACATTTCTCGTTCTACTCAACGCGATCAAGACGTTACGGATGTACCTCAGGCCGAAGACATCGCGAGCATTCTAAGCAGGTGCCCTAATCTGGGAGACCTGCGCTTCGACATGATCATACCATGGGGTGACGACCCATTTCCACTCGATATCATAAGGGAACTAACCGCATTCCCCAAACCTATCAACTTGACAGTCAGCCTACACGTTGGTCCCCATCCCCATCTTGGGTCGGAATCTCTGTCCCTTTATGTCGCGCGGGGCGTGCGATGGTGTTGCAGGTCTTCGTTCAAGATAGCGCGGTGCTTTCGCAAGGAGCGCGAACGCCAAAGGATTCCTGGTAACCCTAATTTCTCGGTCAACATCGTGTGGTCCAGTGATGTGCTTGCGGAGAACCATGAAGCCAGGCAGGTACAATATCTCATATGCACTGTTGAGGTGAACCAGAAGGTTTCGCGCACCTGTAACACTGTGTTGTTCAGACAGGTTTCAGACGAAGACGTTGAGAGGATGAGCATGGAAAAGCTAAAGGAGAAGACGAAGCCACGACTCGGGAATATTCTTGCTGGTCGGTCACGTTATTTTCGCGAAATCGAACGTCGGAATGATTTTGATAATATCGAAGCAGAGGGGTACGGGAAGGATGTTACTCTTTACGACGTTCTGACTGCGTCGGATTCAGAGTAAGTGAAACCTGACGGGGAACCCGATGGATGTCATGTTTATAGTGGTTGTAATATACTGGGACAGTCTCCAATCTTTTCTTCTACGTGTGTACCGAACACTTGAGTTTCCTGGGTTGCACAGTAAGACATACAAGTAAAACATGAAGAACAACAGAATCGAATGATACCAGAGTCAACACAAAGACACTATAATGTTTGGGTGCCCTGATCACATGAATGAATTGTTAGTAGAAAATGTCTCACGCACTTGTACAATCTTGACCGCAAACTGATTCGCGTCAAGCAGCACCAAATATGTATAATATGTCTACCAGAACGGTCACCCTCATCGCAACAGTTACCATCCGCCCCATACACACTTTGCTAGCCTCGCTATCCTAGATAGCAGCATACCTACGCATCAACCCGACTATCAACACTGCCTAGCGCATCATCGACCAGCACTGAAGATGTGCTACATCCTCCTTTCGACTTGTTCCGCTCACTCATGCTACCCACCACACAGATGCACAAATATCCTGCGTATGCGGTACACACAATGCAGTCATGCAGCCGTACATAGTCTAGACCCAGCGAGATGTCCAAATCGGATGAAAAGACGCCGAGTTAGCGACGAGGGAGTGTGTAGGATGTGCGAGGAAAGGCGAGGTAGCTTGAGTGTACTACCAGGAAAGAGCTTGGTAGATACCTTCGCGGGGTTGGAGAGCTTGAAGCGGAGGTCGAGCAGTGTAGTGGAGGATTGGGACGGAGATGAAGGCGGAGGGTCCGAGGGGAGTGCTGATGGGATAATGACATCTGTGACCCCCAAACCCGAGCCGAGGAGGAACTCAACGCTGCCGGTCCACGTCGAGAGAGAGAGGATACTGGGTTCTAGGGTTCTGGAGCAGCAGTCGAGGAAAAGAAAATCGAAGAGGCGCGCAATCACGAAGCCGCGGTAAAGGACTCATCAAAGCACAGAAGACTTCAAGAATGAAAGAAAAAGAATACCATTACACCGACTACCAACCCAAAAACCCGAATGCAAGTACAGAAGATCCAAAAGCAGGGAAGAAGAGGGGGTATACTAGAATCGTGCGAGCAAGGAGCTAGACAAAACGCCCATGACTAACGTTCCTCACCCACAATATGTGTATATGTGCGTGCTCATTCCCTGTCTTGTCTCATGTCCATTCCTCGTTCCTTCATTTGCTTTCCATTAAGTCGTACATCCGTCTATCGTCGTATCCAAAGGCCACCCATCGGAGAAGTAACTTACATGAATCGTCTGTTTAACAAGGAGGACGGTGCCCGTTCTACTGCGTGTTTTCCTGGTTCTGTGGTGGATTCTGGCCGAATAGACCACCGAACCAACTCGCGCGGTTGGCTGCCTTGCGCGCCTTGCTGGCCTCCTCTTCGTTCTGGACCAAGCGTAGTGGCCTCATACCTTTACCAGTCATGACACCAGTGCCAGTGTCGCTGCGTGTCAACTGGCGAGGTGGGCTGGGTGTGTCGACGTGACTCGCGGAAGATGACTCTGTCCTAGCGTCGACTTCCTTGTCTTCAGGTATGGTGGGACCTTGGCCCGAAGGTACCCTTGAAACTGGGTTGCTGGATCCAGGGCCTGTGCTGACAGGAAGACCGAAGAAACTGTTGCGAGGCGACACCAATCCGGGCGATGCGGGTGAAGGGCGGTACATGTTGTTGACCACGCCTGCGGCTCCCGGTACGTCGGAAGTGGAACGACGGTGGTGGTGAGAACCGCTGGGGTGACGACCAGATGTAGAGCGGGTGAGGGGGATACGTGGAGCGGTATTGGGGTCCTCATGCGCGCTCTGCTGGTTGGTGACAGGAGGGGGACCCATGACACTCAGAGGTCTGGGCTTTTTGTTTCCGCCCATGGCGACGGACTTGGCGCGCTGGAGAAATCCTTGTGGCTGGTCGCTATCCTGGGGAGGAGGCGGCGGCAGTTCCTTGTTCTTGTCGGGGCCGCCAGAGCCGTGATCATTCTCAACGTCGTTGCCTAGGACGGACTCGAAGCCCTGATGTGTGAGCAAGCGGCCGATGATCTTGTTGATGTAGAGGGTAAGGGCTTGGTTCTGCGCCTTCATGCTGTTGACTTCAGCCTCGAGCTTGCGAACGACTTCAGCATCGCCTTCCTCGGCCGACTGGAGCTCGTCAGCTAAGCTGGTTGAGGGACCGCTCCTGCTCGGCGCGCGGTCGTCGGCGTTGGACGTCTCGCGGAGGAATTCGCCGCGGCTCAAGTCGCCATTGAGCGTCTTCTCGCCTAGCAGAAGCTGGAAGCTCTCGTTGTCTTCCATGAGCCTGGCGTTGGTCATGCGTGTCTCGAGCAATTGCTTCTCGAGTTCGCGCATGCGTCCGCCGCCAGCGTTCTCAACTTCCAGCACCTTGACCTGATATTCGGCGAGCTCGAGACGCAGGTCCTCGATGATCTTGTCCTTCTGGTGGATGAGCTTCGAGTTGTTTCGCGAGTTGCTGCGCTGGACTGAGTTGGGCGGTGCAAACGAGGCGACGTTGTCGAGGTTCTGCGAGGAGTTGGTGCGGGATGGGTTGTTGCGGAAGCTTGCTGCGAAACGTGTTAGTATCTGCATGGCTGCCATGTTGGTTTGGCGCGAGGTGTGACTTACAGGCCCGTGACAAGTGCTGCTCCTCTTCAAATTCTCCCGTGGGCATGTTCTTTGTGGCCATGGTCTCCTTGAGGCGCTGGATGGTGGTCTGCATTTCTTCCTCCCTCGACTGCGTCTCCTCCTTCTCCTTCATCACCTGTGCCCGCTCGGCCTCGTAGATGCCTTCGAGCTCGCGGTGTTGGCGCGTCAGCTCCCGCTTCACATTCTCGAGCGATTCGACCTTTTCTTCTTCTTCGTGCGCCCGTTCTTCGAGCTTGGCCTGCTCGGCAAGGGCATCGTCGAGGCGAGCATTGAGGATCTCGATCTGCTTCTGTCGCTCTGCCGCCTCGCTCTCGGCCTTCTGTAGCCGTTCCTTGAGCTCCTGCAGCAGCGCGGCTTGCTCCTCCCGGGCGTCGTCGTCGGCAGCGTCGGGCTGCGACGCGTTGCTCAGATTCGAAGAGGCGGCGGGCTTCTTGACGGCCGCGCGCGCTGAAACGGGCGTGCCATTGGCGCCGCCACGGACAGATCGTGTTCTTGCAACCCCGCTCGCGCCATTCGCAGTCGGCGTCGAGGAGCGGGCGGGCGTGCGGCTGGCAGCTGCAGGCGAAGACGAGGTGGTCCTGGTGTTGGCCTCGCGACGGGGCGTGCCTGGCGGCTTGGTTGCTGCTGCGGCCGACATGCTGTTTGTCTTTTCTTTGTCTGTCTAATGTAAAGCGAGGCCCAGAGACTCGGAGTTGGCAACGTCGCTCAAACACGGGCGGGTTGCACAAGGAGGCCCAATTATAGCGCGATCAACGACCGGTATGCGCCCTTACGTGTGCTGATCAATGGGGCTGTGTGGCGCTGATTGACGTGTGGAGCGGAAACGTTGAGCTGTGACTGTGACGCTTGTTCTGCAACTCACAACGTCTACGGGTGTAAAGCGTAAAGTAAGGAGTCGAGCAGCGTTGTATCGATCCAGTTGGGGTCTCGCCGTTAAACTTGGCCCATAATCTCCGCTCCCTTGTCCTTCCCTGCATTAGTGCCAAGTCCACCCGCCATCACACGACTTGCCGTAGGCCGGGAAACCCTTCCCCCTTGGATTCACCACACGCCCAGTCAGTTGTTTGCCGTGGCCATTGAGCTCTTTCACCAGCCTCTGCCCCGGTGTCACTGCCTTGATGTCCAACGCCTGGTGTTTTCGTGGTACGTTATAGCGCGTGCCAAGTGTGACGGCCACAGGGTTTACCGTCTCCCACGTTGTGTCCCACACGCACATGCATTCACCAAGCACGTGAATATCTGGACGATGCTACTAGCAGCAATTATCGGTAGCGAGGACGACGAGATGATTTGCGTGGAATATGCGAACGATGCAGTAAAGCTTCAAGCAGAAGATGGTGGACGAGATTGAGAAGCTGCTCAAGGGATAGAAAATAGCATTCAAAAAGAGAGGGCTCGTCTCTTGATTCCGTCGTCCGACAAGCAGCTCTCAATACATGCGCCGTCCGAACATACTCCACAGGCACGACTCATGTACGGTCTTCCTTTGTATATCGCTCGAAGAGGGAAGAGGGAAGTAGAGATGCAAACATTTAGATACTCACATCTCAGCGTCTCTTCCACCGCCAATACTGATAACCACGTTTCGTTTGTATCACGGCAAAAGTGTATTTCCCGAACATCTTACTTTACTCTATGCAGCTGTATACACATAACAATTTATCGGTCTACCACACTGAACTTAACCTTGAACGACCCCGTATGCGCAGCTGGTTCTTGCATACACAAGTTACCTGCTGTTGTGAATGACATGCCGTGAGGGCGAAGCGGTTCTCATGTAGTCTCCGTGGCACTGCTGCAAGTACAGAACTTAGCTGGGAGGATCGCAAATGAGTCATAATAAGACACCCGACGCTTCTTGCGGCGCATCGACCTAGGCGTAGGCATCGACTGTTCGTTGCGTCATTCATCGTCGATGCCGGGAATTACCTAGATACGACGACCGTGTTGTCGCATGATGAACCTACAAACCCATTGAAATCTGTCTGGCAACGAGCGGCTACACTTTGAGATATCTGCTCGCGACGGAGACAGAGGATGACGAAGTGCAAACCTTGGAAGGCTTCAGCTGTAGAGTCATTGGGCCAGACGTGCTCAACACCTCTAGCAGCAACAGCAGCACAACAAGGTTGCCACGGAAATAACCTACCTAGTTTCTGTAAGCCTTGGCGATGAATGCTCGCAGATGCGAGAGCCACAGCGCTGTTGGAGCAATGGGAAAAACTCCGTCGCTGTATGTAAAACCGTCCTCTCCCATCGGCTGCGAAGCTTGTTTTGGATGCTGCATTGAAGCTGCTTGTGTTTCGGTCGGCATCGCAAAACGACTAGTGAGCGGCACGTGACCGTCTTGGCGCTCTAAGCGATCACACGCGCCAGCGAATATTCTCAACCCCATCCATCGTCAAAGGGTGCCGCGACTCTCGATACTAACCACCAGGACAACCAACCCGCCAAAATGTAAGGAATTCCGATTGCATACCCTCCAGCATGGCTTCGATGAGCTCTCCCGCACCCGCAGCAGCCTTGCCGACTCGCCGCTGTGCTCAATAGGCGCTCGAGACGTGGCGAACCCCTCTGCCCACGATAGCACCTTCCATCGCCCGTTACCGTACAAATGATCAAAATACTGACGCAGCGTGCTTCACAGGGTCAACCTCCGCACTCAGAAGCGCCTCGCGGCCTCCGTGGTCGGTTGCGGAAAGCGCAAGATCTGGCTCGACCCCAACGAGACCAGCGAAATCGCCAACGCCAACTCCCGCCAGACCGTCCGCAAGCTCGTCCAGGATGGTCTCATCATCCGCAAGCCCGTCACCATGCACTCGCGTGCCCGCGCCCGGGAGCTGACCGCCGCTCGACGAATTGGCCGCCACCGTGGTTTCGGTAAGAGGAAGGGTACCAAGGACGCTCGTATGCCAAGGTACGCAATCACGAAACCACAACCACAGTGGACTCGCGAGAGTCTGCTTGTGGGAGATCAAGGATGATGATGGAGACTGTTTGCTGACGCGGATGTCCATAGCCAAATCGTCTGGATGCGCCGTCTCCGTGTCCTCCGCCGTCTCCTCGTCAAGTACCGTGCCGCCGGAAAGATCGACAAGCACCTTTACCACGAGCTCTACCTCCTGTCCAAGGGTAACACCTTCAAGCACAAGCGTGCTCTCGTTGAACACGTACGTTGACCATGACATCATGACTATGTCAACCCCGCTCATGGTTCGGCAACTAACATGCACTGTAGATCCACAAGGCCAAGGCTGAGAAGGCCCGCGAGAGGGCTATCCAGGAAGAGATGGACGCCAAGCGTGCGAAGACCAAGGCGGCGAGGGAGAGGAGGCAGGAGCGTGTCCAGCAGAAGCGTCAGGCTCAGCTGGGCGACGAGGAGTAAGCACGGGATATCATGATGAACACCTGGCGTGGGTCTTTTCAAGGTTAAAGGAGGGCGTCAATCTCCTTTTTATCTGGGCATATGCGGTCATGTTTCATGTTACGTCTGTGAAGGACTCTTCTCTCCATGCATACTCGACCGACAAGGCTGCCCCGCTCTGATCACCGATGCTATGAGTGTACCAAAAAAAGGGAAATGAGCATCGGAATTAGAAACCAGTAGTCAAACTTGGAGTTGGTCTGCTTTCATGCATTGTTTACGTCTACGACAATAGTGATGATGTCTGCTCCAACGATTCTCGTCTGCTGGACAAACTACCGCACGTATCCTAAAAGCTCGCGAATTTCCAAATTCCCTTGACATGGACGCCATACACCTTTTTACCTGCTCAGGGTATCAAATAACCAGAAGCGCCTGATCCAAACACCGTGTGCAAATTCAACCTAGGCCGGGTCGCTTCGTCACTAGATCTAGATTGTGTTAGCACACTTCCTCGCCCGCTGCACTGCATTACTCACTAGCTTAAGGGCTGCCCTATGCACATTCCTTGTGAAGTTGAGCATAGCCTTGGCCTTGTTGTTACCCCTCTGCAACCTTCTATAACCCTCTTGCACATGACTTGGCTGCACCGGCTCCCTGGCCTCCTCGGGCGGATCAAACAGACCCCTCTCCCTCTTTCTCTTGAGCCGGTTCTGCTCGCCGCCATGGTTTTTCTTGTACAGGTCCTCTGCATCCTTGACTTTGAGCGCTTCCTCCGTAAGCGTTTGCACAATCTCAAATGTCAAGAAACCCAGGATGTCGATGATGTCGTCGGAAGGTTTGGAATCGGTAATTAGGCCGAAGCCTGCCCACTCCTTGAAACGCTTGCCTTTGCGGTAGGTGAAGGATGCTTGACGGCAGTCGGACCAATGGACATACTCTTCACGCGTCATGTTCTTGGTACGCTCGTCTGCATTCTTCAGGCGTTGTAGCGTGGCATAGTTCATCTCCTCCTCTTCCTCATCTTCGACATCGTCCTTTTGGGGAGGGAACTCGGTGAAGAAGGACTGGACGTCCCAGACCAAGTCGACCTTGGCGCGCTTGGCTTTCTTCGACGCATCGACGGGGGCGGCGCCGGGACCACCTGCGCCTACTACGCCGGCGGCTATGTCTGCGTCTCCGGCTCCTACGTCGGCACCGGCATCGCCTCCTTTGTCGTCGGAGTCCTTGACGGAACGACGGACGTCTTTCCACTGGAGGAAATGGCGCAATCGGGAAATCTTTGCACGGTCGTGACGGATGAGCATGAACAGGTCGTCTGTGGAGATGGATTTGCTGCCGCGGCGTGTGGCTAGAGCTGTGCACTCTCGCAGCATATGCTGCACTTGGTCCTGCACGATGGATTCAATCAAGGTAGTTGTTTCGGGAGATGGTTCGCCAGTTTCGCCGGAGACGAACATCATCTGTGGGATCGTTAGATTCAGGCTGAATTTGAATGAAAGTTGTCCTTTTGGCGATTGGGGCCGAGACATAAAAGGTGAAGATGTGAACGAGAGCGTGATGATGTGCTTTCGCAGTATTGGTGGGGGCAGGGGTTTGCGTCAGGGAAATGTGTGGGTGGCACAAAAGCCATGGGCATGTTGCGGAGGAGATTCTTGAGAAGCTCGGTTGCAGCTCTACTGTTTGGGATAGTAGATGAGATGATTGTGGGTGAAGTAGAGTACGGGCCATGTTGGTGTCTTTCGAAGATGGATCATAGATAAGAACAATGAGCCTTGCACTCCACATTCTGGAGCGTAGAGATCTTGAAAGAGTACAGGAACATGAACGACACGAAAGGATTGGCGGCATGAATGTTGGACTTGAGCGCGTGAAAATGGTTGTCGGAACAAGAAAAGGGATGTATGGGCGGGCTATAGAAGAGGGCAGCATAGTCCAATTTGGACCCTCGAAACTTGATTTCTTTCTCGACTGAAGCACCAAAACAACAATACGAAGAGAGTTTAGGAAGGCACTGAGAAGGAAAGGCGGGTGACTAACCTGTTGGATCTCCGTCCGATATTTGGCCATCTTGTCCTTGTCCGACATGGCGCCTTACTCGGTACTCTTACAACTTCTATAATCATACAAAGCGCGTCGCTGGACTTTTGCAACTACAAAATACAGCGATTCGAACACAAGAGGTGTGAGAGGGTGCGACGGATGTGAATGGAGTCGGATGCTGGAACGCGGTCTGCGGTCTACTAGCGCGATTTCACACGACGCCTGATGCGACAGTTCGTTTCCGATGGCCCGCGCACGCTCGGCCCTACCACATGCACATCAGCCCCGCCCAACTTTTTGTGAATTTGGTGTCAACCCCCACCACCAGACATTCACCGCACGCGTCACTTTGGCCCATCATGCTCTATCTCGTGGGGCTCGGCTTGGCGGATGAGAAGGACATTACGGTCAAGGGCTTGGAGATTGTGAAGAAGGCAGAGCGCGTCTACCTCGAGGCGTACACGGCGGTTCTGCTGGTGGAGAAGGATGTGCTTGTGAGTTGAAGATGGGGACCATGGATGAGACATGAGGGGGGCTAATTACCACGGCAGTAGGAAGCCTTCTATGGCCGGGAAGTCATCATAGCCGACCGTGAAATGGTCGAGTCGTCCAGCGACGACATCCTCAAAGATGCCGACAAAGTCGATGTCGCGTTCCTTGTAGTGGGAGATCCATTCGGGTATGCCTCCTCGTCACTACATCCCACGCCTAGCTAATTGATCTTCTTCTAGAGCGACCACCCACACCGACCTCGTGCTCCGCGCCCGCGAACTCTCCATCCCCACCCGCTCCATTCCCAACGCCAGCATCCTGACGTCCATTGGCACAACGGGTCTGCAACTCTACAACTTTGGACAAACAGTCTCCATGGTCTTCTTCCTCGACAACTGGAAGCCTGCCTCCTTCTACGATCGCATCAAGGAGAATGTCTCCATCGGCCTGCACACGCTCGTCCTCCTCGACATCAAGGTCAAGGAACAGAGTATAGAGAACATGGCGCGCGGACGCCTCATCTACGAGCCGCCGCGGTACATGACAGTCGCCCAGTGTGCACAGCAGATGCTGGAGATTGAAGAGGATGTCAAGCAGGAGGGTGCTTACACAGAGGACAGCCTGGCTGTGGGTGTCGCCCGCGTGGGCGCCGAGGACCAGCAGATTGTTGCAGGCACTTTGGCACAGCTATGTGAGGCAGATCTCGGGAAGCCACTGCACAGCCTGGTACTGTTGGGTCGGCGGACACACGACCTTGAGAGAGACTTCCTCGAGGAGTTCGCCGTGGATAAGGAGAGCTTCAGGGAGGTGTGGAAGAGGGACTATGAGGGCAAGCAATGAGCGTGTCAACATCTGTCAATGCGCTTGCACTATATGGGGGTGTGTGAAGTCAGTACACGTCTCACATGCACTTCGTACAGAGACACGTACGCATAACCACCTGAAAACAAACATTGTGGCATGCACCAATGTTCTTATCCACCATCATGAATATCCTGAACCGTCCCTAATTCATCAAAGTCATACTCGGGTATCGCATCCCAACCCATAACGTAAAGCTCGTTTCCTTCCGTCTTTCCCACTCCTCGCAGAAGCCTACGACTTGGGCTCTGTTCCGTCATCCTGCTCCTCCCTATTCTTCTCGCTCTCTACATCTCTAGTCGTGGTACTCTTCTCAGTACCCTTCACTTCCTTCTTCTCATCAACATCAACACCTCCATCGTATTGCCTCGTAGTCGGCAAAGCAGGCAGAATCCCGCTGGCAATGACATCAAGATCCGAGGGCATGCAAGTCGCTGGTGAGGTGTAGGGACCTGTGGTGTCCTCCTCTGCGCTTAGGCTCTCAGCTTTGGTTTCGGCCCATGCGATGACGGTGTGGACTGCTGATTTGACGGTCTGGGCGACCTCTGAGACGATGGTAGTGGTGGGCAGGATGGTCGGGGTGCCTTCGGTAGTGCCGTCTGTGGTTGCTACGCGGCCATCTGATGCTGGTGCGGAAGAGTTGGAGGTCATACTTGTAGCGTCTGGCTCTTCAGTGACCCGGGTCTAAAGTCGGTTAGTTTGGAGTCCGAGAAGCAATAACCGGAGAGTATACCTGCTGCCGAGCTGGTGATTTCGTATCTGATGACTTGTCCCCTTCCTGTTGAGCTGCAACAGCGTCTAGTGCTTTGGGTCTCATTGTTTGTGTGGTGAGTGCGTCAAGTGCCTCGGGTTTCATCTTCGCCGTCGACTAGCAATGTCGATCTTTCAGAGGTTTGGATTGTTTGTGTGATTGGGTGAATGAGCAGGCAGCCAAAACAGCCCATTGTTTGTTTGTTTGTTTGTCTGTCTGCAAGACTGGGGCTGCACCGCACTTCCTTGTCTTGTAAATCTACCTAGGAAGGCCTTTGAATCAATGTTACTAGAAGCGACGTCATGGCGAAGGCAACTCGAGAGAGCGCGTTATCAATTCCGAAGTACGGTGCGACCTAATCTCTTCAATCAGTACCTGTAACGTAGGTAACTACCGCTGACCTGTCACGGCGTCATTACTATGGAGCCGAAAATAACTAGACGGTGGCTCAGTTCCGCAGTGTCGAAGTTCCCCCGGAACTCGCCCTATATGGCACGTATGTCAGTACCTACCCAGATAGGTATTTGACCCTGGGCTATAGTCGTTACAACAAGTGTTTGCATCTCTTGGATGCATCGCTCGATGCGTCAACGGACTTGCAACAAGAGGCTCTAATATTATTTCCAGAGCATACAAAATCCCTTTCCTTGGGTCGTTTGACATCTGCCGCTGCATGACGCAGCTGATAAACCTTACCCGGACTGTTGGCAACAACCCTCCTGCGTCATGCATCGCGCAGCTTTCACCTCGATAGAGGCAACGAAGATGATTTCCTGTCGGCCGGTCCACTAATGGCTGTCTGAACCCGGCGGCACAGCATCGAACGGTAGTCAGATCCAGGAACCCACCGGCTATTCATTTTGCGTACAGAAGGCAGACACAGACAGCCTGAGACAAATCATTAGCAGAGAGCATCCTGGTCGTGTTGACCTGCCGAGCGTCTGCCCTATCATGTAGCACATGACTGGGGTGCAACCGCTTGAAGCGCAGATCAATAATATGTTTCTAGTACGCGTCGCCTTCCTCATCTTCTAGAAGCCTTTTCTTACTGGTCGCGTGTTCGCAGGTCATCCATACCGCAGGACCAGCTACACGATATTAGACAACTCCGTGTCTTGGATCGGCACCATGACAATCACTGCGCCCCCTCAACTCAGTGTTGAGTTAGTCGACAAGCGCGCTTCTATACACGGTGTTGAATCGCCGACACTACGCATAGTCAAAGGCAGTCAATTCAAGGGAGCAGTGCCGGAGACAGCAACAAACGTCACTGGCTGGGATCCCAACCGCTGTATGCGAGTATCCACTTGTTCCACGGCTCCTACAGGTACCATGGTCGAAACCAGGGCATGTCCAGGCACCCTGTGATTGCATTCGAGCAGCAAATTAATATGGAATACTGCATGGAAGCTTCTTCCCGCCTATGGGAAGGCTTGTGAGTCTTCGAGTGGAGTTGGTGTGGCTTGGTAGCAATATGAGATGGTGCGAAAGCTGTGATGGCGTAGCGGGACTGATCAGGAGACGCTGCTGATGCAGGTCCACTGCCGCCGTTCGCTGATCACAGTCCTGCTGGACCCTTTATGCCAAGGGAACAGTGTGCGCAGTACGACCTTAGTCGGCCGTTTTCCTCATGTCTTAGCTTATTGTACGCGGTTAGCACGTTGGAGGGTTGGAGGATAGGCCGCTCGCGTTCGCAGCCCTCTCCAGACACACCGCACGGCTTTCCCATGCTCCGTGCTTCCTGCAGGCCCTTCTGTAAGCAGGCTTCCACCACTCAATCATGGCTGCCACCACCACCATCACGCCGTTGGTGTGTCTGCCCAAGCGTACGGCAAGTTGCAGGCAATGCATCGCCAATCGGGCGAAACTGCAGCCTCGTTGGTGGGTGAAAAGGCCATGGTGCAGGCCACGGCTTGCGACTCGGGACCCTTGAAGGATCATTTTTGGCGCCATTTTCTGATTGCCTGAGCGTAATGTGGAGTGCTTGATGCCATACCCTGCCCCGGTCGTCCCCGCATTCGCGTCGCTCATCTCGCGCAGGCGGTTTTGTGACATGCGTAGGTGTAGGAGCTAAGGAGAGGCGAGATTTGGTGTGGTTATAATCGTCGCTGGTCCTGCCGTCTCATGCTCACAACGGATTGTTGTGTCTTGCTTCCATCGGCTACGCCTGGCTTACCCCCCCTTGCTGCCTCCGAATCCAGGACTTTGTCTCGATATCGTGGCTGCACGCCGCAGAAGCTGTGCAGCGTGCCCCAGCCGCTGTCTAAACGTCCACCAATCATGGCGGGAATAACTCCTTCTCCAGATGTTAGTCCCGTGTCAGCAGCGACCACTAATGGAGGCTTCCCTCGGGACGCCTTCTGCCTCAACCTCTCTACTCTGCCCGACGCAAACAGCTTTATCCTCAAGTCTGCCCTGACGTCTCCTCATCTGCTCGATTCCCCGAATGGGCTGTTCCCAGGAAGCGGTGGTCTGAGTAATCCCTTCAAGAAGCGGCCCCGCAACATGTCTCAATCATCAGGTACAGACAGGGAAATGTCAAATGACAATACCCCACCCGCCCAAACAAATGGAATCGCGCCTACCAGCAATGGCGCCAACGGCACGAGCACCGAGTCACGAGCAAGTACCAAAAAGCGTCCGAGTACCGACACGATTGACTACCCGAGGCGACGTGCAACCATTGCGGTACAGCAGCCTCACGTCGATTTCGCATCTCCATAAAACTAACAAGCAAATAGTGTGAGATATGCCGTTCGCGGAAGAGTCGATGCGATGGGACGAGGCCAAAGTGCAGACTTTGTACAGAGCTGAATGCAGAGTGCATATATCGGGAGCCAGGCATCAAGCTAGACGCAGGCGACAAGCTGATTTTGGAACACCTCAGTCGCATTGAAGGCCTTCTTCAATCTGGACTTACCAGTAATTTCTCACTATCGTCACATTCGCCAGCTGCGAGCAATTCTACCAGCGAAGACTTCCTCGCCCGTAGCACCGGCCATATGCCCCATCTCGGCATGGTCCAGCCGATCAACGGCATAGGAACATGGGCCAACCATCCCTCAAACATCTCCACTATGCCGAAAACTCACAACACAGCAGCGCTGAATCTGTTGTCATCTCCAATGATCAGAGAGCTCGTGTCTCGCCAGTACGACGCCAAACTCCTGCTCCAGTTGGAGATGACCCGGGAGTCTGTAAGCCTAGGAACGAGCCGCGGGCTGGACCTTTCAAACACTGGCGCCTATGTGCAGGCGTACTTTGAGAGAGTAAATGTCTTCTACGCGGTCGTCAATCCTTACACATGGAGTAGCCACTACCAAATTGCTCTAAGCCATGGTTTTCGGGACGGTCCTGAAAGCTGCATAGTTCTTCTAGTTCTTGCTCTGGGCCATGCTGCAAGCACCGGCAGTATTACGCAACAAAATCCAGAAAAGGATCCCCCAGGCTTGGCCTACTTTACTGCAGCCTGGAGTCTACTGCCGACGGTCATGACCAGGAACAACATGGTAGCCGCGCAATGTCAAATCCTCGCTGCAGCGTATTTGGTATATCTTGTACGCCCAGTCGAAGCTTGGAATGTACTATCGGGTGCCAGCATGAAGCTGCAACTTCTTTTGAGTGCGCCTGGTCGAGTTTCTCCGGCGGAAGAGGAGCTAGGCAGAAGAGTTTACTGGAACGCTGTAATGATTGAGAGCGATCTGCTAGCAGAACTTGATCTTCCCCATTCTGGCATCGCACAATTCGAAGAGGGCTTTTCATTACCAACCGGCTTCGAAGATCTGGGGACAGAGGCAGTCGGTCGGGACGAACTGTGGTACTTTCTTGCAGAAATCGCCCTCCGGAGACTTCTCAACCGCGTGAGCTCCATGCTATACATAAGGACAACGCCATATTCTAAAGGTCCAGCTGCGACGTCCATCGCCCAACTGGATCCACTAGTTGTGGAACTGGATTACCAGTTGAATCAGTGGTATGCTGGGCTACCGCCAGCTATGCAATTCCCGCTCGACAGAGTTCCTTTGCAGAACCCAGTTCAGACCGTTCTGAGACTGCGTTATTTCGCATGCCGTACCATTATCTTTCGACCTTATGTGCTGTTGGTTTTGCAGGACGAAACTTTGGCGATGGACTCCAGCGTGCAGGACAATTGTCACAAATGTTTGGAGGCATGCGTCCGCCAACTGGAATACATTACCGCGCACCACGCTGGACATCTACCCTATTTGTTCCAGGGTGCTCTCTCGTAAGTTTGACCGTCTGTCAGCATAACGCAAACTGACACTCTCTAGAATCATCTCCCAGACACTACTCATCATGGGCGCAACCATGACCCCTTCGCTATCTCAGCTACTGCCTCCGCCAGCGACCATGGACGATATCATAAATAACGTAGTTCTGGAGATGGAGCGATATGCCCATCTCGCACCCAGCCTCCAACTCTCCGCTGAGATTATTCGCGAAGCAGAAGGAAAGCGGCAGGTGTGGCTACGGACAGCAGGACTCAAGTTCGATGTGTGAGAAACCCAGAATGCGGTATCAGAATGCGATGCACAACGAAACCAGGGCTGTGGTTATTCCCGAACGGAAAGCATATAGTGCTGATGGAGGTGCTTGCTCCACATTGCGTGGCAAGACCTACCTTCCATTTCCGGAGGTCTCCGTTACATGTGGGCCGACAGGACAAGGGAAGATCACACGCGACAGCGGCTATCATCTACACGACACAGAAGGCCTACCTCGACCAACACACCTTTGGGTTCAAGCACAGACCGTCATCTCCATACCTCGGATCGGACGTTGAACAAACAAATACCAGATCTCTATCAAACAGGTCCTTGTATCTGCCGTACCCTGAGAGTATCTGCCGAAGGAATTTGGCGAGTCATTACCCAATATACGTCGTCTCGACATGCAATAGTGTCGATGAAGGCATTCGAGAATAGGCAGCTCTCTCAAAGATTCAACTTATCGCCACCTTAGGCGATCTTTCACGACTTGGGCTGCAGAAGAAATACTGCATCTACATCACCAGACGATGCGAGATTGAATGAGTGGTGGCAAGGCACGGCTTGGAAGACGATGTGTGGGTCGAAGTAATGAGTCTGAGGGATGATCTGTGGGTACGACGATGTACCCCAAATGAGTTCGGGCTCGGTACGGCGCGGTGGCTTCCAACGCCACGTTGGATGATGACCGTGACATGGTGCATAGTCAGCGTGAGGCATCATGCATGAGGCTACGACATCGGATAGCACTTATGCAGCTCAGACATCTCAAGAGACTCCACACCATATCCAGTCTTAGTGCATTTGCTCGCGTGAGGTGCATCATCACAACGGTATACATAACGCGCGCCGCGCGCTTCCTCATGTTGACTAACGCACACCTTCCGGAGAAACGCAATATAGACCCTGCAACAGCGACCAGGGTGAGGGTGGCCTTGTTACCCCACATGTTTGGGTTCGTGACTTTATCCGTACACCCATCTTTCGGGCCTTCTGGAAAAGCAGTGGAATGTTTGAACGCCCTCGGAAAGCCGAGGTGCGGAGGTGTGTGTGAGATGAACAAGGGGTAGATGAGAAGAAGATGGCGGACGGTGTCAGGGACGGCATCGTATTGGTGGTTGACGATGCTAACGGTCATCTGAGTCGAACCACTTCTGTTCTGTCATCCTGGATGCGGCGTGCATGGCTCTTCTGTAGTAGCTTAGTAGCAAGCCATGTCTCATGGCCACGTTAACTACGCCTCGGCTTCACCGATGTTTGGGCGTGCTACACGTACATGTTTTCTAGAAGCTCATATCCAACTCTACGCCATCGAAACCACATACTGCAGCCACGATTTCGAGCCGCCGAATATCTAATACGGTGTGTTGACCAGTCAGCAAGCACCATGGCTGCGATTATCTAATGATGAGAGGTGAAATGTACGCGGCATCGTTGTAGAAATCACCAGACTAACGCTCAACTTTATGCATGACTCTGATCGCTGGTTGGACCGCATGCGCCAGAGCGTTCGATAGTGCCTGGCGTCCTGAGCTGCGATTG
This sequence comes from Alternaria solani, assembly GCA_002952155.1. Taxonomy (NCBI): domain Eukaryota; kingdom Fungi; phylum Ascomycota; class Dothideomycetes; order Pleosporales; family Pleosporaceae; genus Alternaria; species Alternaria solani. Next base: position 750,460 of record CP022031.1, on the reverse strand, counting down.
GTACGTTGTTCCTCACAAGACGCCACAGACGGAAAGACGGGAGTGCGCTCCGGTAACATTATTGGACAGTTGTGCTGCTTGGAGACAGTATAACGCGAACGCGGAGCACAAACTACATGATAATGACGCCTGATTCTTTTCACATTAGCCCAGCTTGTATGCTGGAACAAGGGCATGCGATTGTTGCTGAAGCCTGAGCGGGGCGCATGAACCCAGACATGGACATGTCCTCGGATCCGGTGATGATCTATGGTGAACGTGTCTTATACTAACACGAGTTCATCGGCCTCATCCTCTTCCCAGTCAACTAACTCGCCATGCATCCAGTTTTCGTAGGAACACTGTCCCACTACTGTGTACTCCTTTCCATTTTCACATCGTCTTAAGATCAAAGGAACCGTAGATCCGTGTACGATGCATATGCAATCGCCTGGCAAGACAGCGTTTGGCCCAATACCAAATAACTGCTTGTGGCCGAGGAATAGTCGCTTGTGCATAAGTCTCAGGTCCGTATGACTGAATCGCCGTTGGTAGAGCTCTTCGCGGACGTCCTCGATCGACTTTGTCTCAATGAAGTGTTCGTACATTGAGATCAACTCTTCCGTAGAATATTGTAATGGCTCTTCAGGAGGCTGCTCGCGCCGGTCAAGGCCCAAAAGTAAAACGAAGATGCGTGTTTTAGCAAATTGCGCCTTGGCGGGGGTACCGATATTGACAGTAGGCATGGATGTTCTAAGATTGGACATCTCTTCGGCCAACTTTATATTTTCTAGCCCGCTGGTTGCAATCTCCTTGCGCGTAACACATGACACAAATTGTAATGTGTCAATAATACGCCCTCGAACGACTAAGCGCATATCATCTTCTTGTATACTTCTAGCCGCTTGGTAAGATCGTCCTTTAGCAGCGGCATACGGGTATTTTTGAGGGTCGCCAATCCTGTAACCTTGCCATTTGTTTTCCGCAGAAGCGCGTCCTATCCGCCAGTCTATCGCCCAGGAAGGTATCTCGGCGTCCGCACTGCCACGAACAAGCCCTAGAAATGGGAGCGAGCCGGTTTTCCTTGCTATGTCTAGGCAAAACTTCCGATATGCTTGTGCTGTAGACAGGTTGTAGTTTGCCACAGCACGTGAGCCAAAATCGTCCTTTTGTAAAGCCAAGAATGCATAGATGGAGTCTCTTGGATCGCTTGCCTCACGTGAAGACGAGAGCCAGAATAGTACATCCAAAAAATCACCGTACAAAGCATTCTGCTTAGGATCGCCTCGCAGCCACCTACGTGCTGTATCAATGCTTAAAAAGCGATCGACCCCCATCTTGTTCTTCAACCCTGAATAAACGCCTTTAATGTACGGATCTGCGGAGAACCTGATGATGAAGATTGTGTGATGGAGCATGTATAGATGAGATGGTGTCGATCCAAGAACCAGCGTAGGCTGAGTCGACAAAAGGATCTCTTGGACGATCCAAGCTCGCTTGAAGTACGTGAGACCGAGCACCCAATCAAGAGCACTGATGTATTGGGCTTCTGTGTAGGAGTATCGTAGCTTACTCTCTTGACCCAGGATATCAAGTAGTCTCTTCTCCACTCTCTTAACCATAGGGCGATCCCAATCAACACCAAGCGACAAATCGCGTAGATTATGTATCAAGTCGAGTAGCACCGGCGTATGTTCAGCAGACGTTCCAATCCACATCAGTGTACGCTCCGCCTGACCGTAAATTTCTTGCATAAGGGAAACCTGATGACTCCGCTCATCCAAATCCCACTGGTTCACAGCGATCTGATCGATCCATATTCTTCCGCTCGATCTGGGTTGTACCAAAAATCCATGAATTTGATCCAGGATGTGCACAAGGTGTGGCGTTATCTTGAGAGAACCGGCACCAGCTACAGGAATGGACGCATACGAGTTAGTATTCCCTCCAGTGGATTTGGGCTCCTCGCTGTCGTAATTGCTCCATGTGTATGATAATGCTTCGAATCGAGGTTGTTCCGTGAGATTTAATTCCTCAATCTCATATGACGGTGCGTCCTGGGTGCCTGAGACGGCCAGCACTCTAATGGAGCTAGGAGTAGAAAGAGCAGGATATTGGTATGACGTCATATTGCAAGTAACATGGTTGATTTTCGTTTCGAAAGGGAGCTGTGCAGCGCAAAAGGATGCTCGGAAAGACTCTGAGTGTGCTCAAGAAATGTGTTGACGACGAGTATGGAGACGACATCAGGGAGGGATTTGGAGAGCATGTGCCCAGGTGGAGGCCACAGACCGGGCCGTGTGTTAGCGCGTTTGAGCCCCACTAAAATTTCTTTGCAACTTCAACATCTTCAGCGCGCGGCAACCACAACCACGTCTCCATCTCGAACATCATGGCCGTCGACAACTCGCTGGAATCGCTCCTCGCGACTCTGACTACATCCATTCAATCTGCCACGGAGGCACTTCCAAATGATGACATCTTGCCACCGAAAGAGGGCATTTCACTACTGGACGTGAAGAATGAGCTGCTTCTGTCCTATCTACAAAACCTTGTTTTTCTCATCCTGCTGAAGCTACGGTCGCGCAAGGGCAACCAGAAAGAGACGGATCTTCATCCTCAAGACGAGGTCGTTCAAAAGCTTGTGGAGTTGAGGGTCTACCTCGAGAAGGGTGTGCGACCGCTCGAAAGCCGCCTGAAATACCAAATCGACAAGATTTTGCGAACGGCAGACGATGCCACACGACGCAACACGCAAGCCACAGCAAAGCCTGCACCAAAGCCAAGAAAGAACAAGACAGATACTGGATCCGATTCAGACGTGAGCGACGCCGAATCCAACGGCTCCGCACAGACCGAAGAGGACGAAGACGAGATGGCATACGGTCCCCGCCGTGCTCTCGTGACCCGGCAGAAGACTGAAGCGGCGCAAGAGCGCGCACGCGAATCAGCAAAGGACGGCATTTACCGCCCACCCAAGATCACCCCAATGGCCATGCCAACACCCGAAGGTCGCGAAGCGCGCAGAGAGCGCCGTCCAGGAAAATCGGCTACCCTGGATGAGTTCATCGCCACTGAGCTCTCTGGCGCGCCAATCGCCGAGCCTAGTATCGGAAGCACCATCACGAACGGAGGCCGACACACCAAGTCTGAGCGTGAGCGCCGTGAAGAGAATGAGAGGCGCGAGTACGAAGAAGCCAATTTCACGCGCCTGGCTCCGGATAGTAAGAAGGAGGCTGCGAAGAAGAAGGCCAGACAGCAGCGTGATGGTGGATTTGGTGGTGAGGAATGGAGAACTTTGGGCGCTGGTATTGATCGCATTGAGCGATTGACTCAGAAGAAGGGTGGTAATCTGGGGAGTTTGGAGAAGAGCAGAAAGAGGCCCGTTGGAGACGGTCCGAGGGGTTCTGGATCAGCTGCCGGAGATGCGTTTGAGAAGAGGAGGAAGGTCGTTGGAAGGTACAAGTGAGGAATTCAATTACTTTGACCCTGTGACAAGATCTAGGAGAGACAACCCACGCAATCTTCATTTGCCATGTATACATTGCGGCGAAGGTTTTTGTTCATGTGTCATCATATTCAAGAACCACCAAAGCGCCCATTTTGATTATAAATGGCATCTAGATGTGACGCCTGTACGACGCCCATAACCTTATTCCGTCGACGCCAATGCTATGCATTTCATTGTGGTACTCCACGCCAAGTCCCGCGACCAATCCCGAAACGCCTGCAGATACATGCTGAAAAGCTCTTCAAATGGCCCTCTCTCTTCTAGGCCAGATACCTATACGAATCGATCTGTGCTCCATCTATGCGTTCAAGGTATTCGCGCTCAATGAGCGATTCGATGCGCTTCTTTACCATGTTGACTTCAGGTTTAAATTGACCAACGAGCTGGCTGAGTGTTTCTGACATGAGCTGTTGATGCGAGAGCTCCTTACGTTGCCTATTTCGTTGTTAGTTTGATCTCCCTTTGGGCTTTCGAAAAACACTTACTTCATGATTCGGACAACTGCAGCCTCAATACAGAAGCCCCGCGACTTGTCATTCTTCTCCTCGGTCTCGCGTCGCTCACGGTCACTTTCGACCTTGTTTCCGCCGCTAACAACACCAACCTTGATCTTGACGAACTTGCCCTGGAACCCTTCGTTGAAAGAGAATCGGTCGGTAGGCTTGACGTCCTTGGACATGGGCTCCTTGATCAAGATTCGCGTTTTGGGCGCCACTGCAAGCGACTGCAAGTTCCGAATCAAATCACTGGCAGGAATGTTGGTCTGAGCTTGGATCTCTTCAAAAGTGAGACGCTGGCCTGCACCAAGGTCATTGAACAAGAGTAGGATGATCATGCCGTATGTCGACACGTTGAGGTCGTGGCGACGCTCCTTTACAGACCCGTCCTTCTGGGCAACTTTGGGAAAGACAGCCTTGATATCCGCCGATCCCATATTGGGTAGCCAGGTAAGTTGTCGTCCAGAGTGCTTTTGGTTGTAGAACTTTTCGAAACCGCGCTTGAGTTTGTCTACGACAACGGGGTAGTTGCATCGCGGTCGCTTGTCCTCTTCGTCGGCAGCTGCACCACCCATGGTCTCGAGAGGCCATGTCATGCTGGTCAACACGTTGATGGACAGCTCGATGCGCTTAGGGTCCTTCTCGCCAAGCCCTTCTACGTATCTCTTGAAGCCAGTAGTAAGTTCCTCGGAAATGGTCATGTCCTTGAACATGGCTTCCAGCTTCAGGGTGAAGTTGTTGCCGAGCTCGATCTTCATCTTGGAAATCATCTGCTTTTCGACTTCGTTGCTGATGGACTTGTTCATCAACAGACGTCGACACAAATGCTTCTTGTAATAACGCTCGAAAAGATCCTTGTCCTGTACGTATCGTAATAGGATGATGGCCTTCTCTAGGACAGCGTCAATCTCAGCCTCAGTTTTGCCCTTGATACCCTTTTTCATGTTCTCGTCAATGAAGAGAGAGATGTATTCCGATGATCGCGGGAATGTGACCGAGTTGATGAATTCAGAAAAGCTCGCCGTCTGCGCTTGTTGCAGCAACGGATCGCACTCGAACGACTCGCGCCAGATCTTGTCGAAACGGTCTTTGAGGGCAAGAACATCCTCGACCCATTTGATCGCAGCTACGGTCTGCTGGTTCAGACTCTTCTCTTGCACTGGGCCCTTGCCCTTGTCGGCGGAATCGGCGACAGGTGCAGTGGCAGGCGCTTGGGATGCCGCAATTGCGTCCTTGTTAATGTCTGAGCCCATTTGGACAATGCGCAGTTGAATGGCTCGAGTGGTCTCTAGCTTCTTAGGGTCTACTCGCTTGTTCAGATCGTAGATGAGGTTCAGTTCTTCTAGCCTGTGGTTGTCAATCATGAAGCGTACGCCACTCTCCATCTCCACAAGCTCATGTATCCGGTTCTTGATCAGCTCGTCTTCTACGACCTTTTGAATCTTGGGCCCAGTGCTCTCCAGAAGGGTCTGTTTGCAGCGCTCGTCCTCCTCGTAGATCCTGCGTCGGGCGTGTTTGCAGTATGCGCCAGCGTGTGAATCGCGGAGCAGGAGCTCTGATTCTCCATGGTAAAAGACCCTGCTGGTCTCCAAGTACTCTTTCTCAAAGGACGTGTTGTATAGTCGCTGCTCTTCTGCCTCGACCTCGCCCTCATGTAGGCCCTCCAACATCCACACACAAGACTTGATAAGCTGCTTGTCTATGACGTCGCCATCGCGTTCCATCTGTATCTGGTCGAGGATGGTGTGGTTCAGCAGGCTGAGTATGGCTCGAGCGTCGGTCGGGGAGATTCTCGAGTTGAGGATTTCGTCACGAAATAGGACCATGGCAGCGTTGTAGATGGATGGCCGCCGATGGTCTGCACAGTAGACACGATCCTTGAACGAGTCCACGTTAGCCGTTGTCCTCTGCGTCGATGCTTGGAGGAGTGTCATCATACCATGTACATGAGCACATCTGCCAGCATGCTCGTGCAGATCTGGTGGTCGCTCCATGCCCCTTTCAATCCTTTCAAGAACTTCTCGCCAGCCACACGTCGCTCATTCGGTGTCGTCCCCCCAACACTCTGCGCGTCTACAAGCAGATTCGGCGAGAGCAGGTGCGAGATTTGGGCCCGGACCTCGGTGCTCAGCCAGTTTCGCTCGAATTCGTGGACCTTGTCGTAGAGGGCCTCGCCCTTCTTCTTCAAGACGATGCGGTAGGCGTGGCGGTAGAGTTCCTCGTACGATAGCTTCGACGCATTCTTTGTGTGTATTTCTCGGAAGGCGGCCTCGATAGTAGCCCACGTGTTGTCGAAATCGATCTCGTCGCCGTGTAGGCCCTGCAGGCGTGTCATTGTTAGTTGTGTGTGTATAGAGTGGAGGGGTATTTGGGACAATGAGGGCGAGCGGCCAAGACGAGGGCGCGATGAAAGTGAAGGTGAAGGGGCAATACCTACCCTCCTTGGCGGCCGTATCCGCTGCCTGCCTCGTCCTGCGATCATGACTGCTCCTGTCTCGTCCTGTTGATGTGAATCAGAGCTTCAGGGCTCGGTGTGGTTGAAGTGGAGGGAGGCTGACGGTGCGAGGCGAGGCGTGGCGTGGTATAGAGGCGAACAGAACAAGAGTATTTCAAGGCGACATCCGAGCGCTAAGACACAGCACAGCGAGAGTGACGATGAAGGAATGGCACGTGTGGAGGCCCAGGTGAGTGAAGGAAGGCTAGGTTCAGCTGCTGGGCTTGTTGCGGGCGGCTGGTCCCCGCGGAACGGAAGTACGCCGTCGTCATGGCTTGGCACTCGGTCAATTATTCTTTGCCCGTCGTTACACAGCACTGCTGTTCGTCATACCTCACACCTCGTTTCAGAGCCGCCAGCTTTGTACATCGCTGTCTTTGACTCATTCATCTCTTCGATGTCCGTCATGCGCTCCTCTTCCTCTTTGTTGCGCGGAATTGCCCGAAGCGCTGCGCCTTCTCCTGCCCGACTCTCACACACCGAGCGCATTTCAGCGCCTGCAAAGCGCCTCTTGCACACACGGCAAACATCAGCTGCCATACGCCCTTCGCCCATACTATCACGAGCGCGCGTACCCTCCACGGTCCGCTATGAGTCGAACACACCATCTCCCACGTCGACGAATGCGCCAGACTCACGACTAGAACGCGACCAAGTCCCGTCATACGAACTCACCTTCACATGCAACGTCTGCAAGACACGCTCGTCGCATCGCTTGTCCAAGCAAGGATACCATCATGGAACTGTCTTGATCCAATGTCCAGGCTGCAAGAACAGACATCTGATTGCCGACCACCTAAAAGCATGTTTAAACAACACACAAACTGCTGACGCCGTCTAACATTGACCAGGTATTCTCAGACAGATCCGTCACAATCGAAGACCTCATGCGGGAGAAAGGCAGCCTAGTCAAGAGGGGCTCTCTGAGTGCAGAGGGCGACGTCGAATTCTGGGACGATGGAAGCACCACGCCCCGATCCGCACAATTCCATGCCGAATCCAAACCCAAAGGTGACAACCGCCTCGCTGAGCAGCCTGACCCATCGAAACCCTCACAAGACTAAACATTATGAACTCGAGGTCAACACATCGACCAGTCGGCACGACCGATTCTCTGTATAACAGCCGACAACCTGTATAACATCGTTTGAATACCATTTAGGAGTTTCGATACGGTTAAAGACATCCAAGGTGACTGACCATAGTGCTATCAGCCATAGCCCTGCAAATCTTGTCTCTCTACTCACATATGCATACAGGTGCTTACAGTGGTGCTACAGTTGCTTCCGCTCGGCATCTCAGCGAAAAATTGCCAGTAGTCGCATTCTCAATGACTAGCCCACCCATACACTGCTTGGATATGGCAGCCTTGATTATAACGTATCCAGTAGGCATGGTCTGGGAATCAGGCAACGAGGCTGCAAACAATCCGTTACTAGCTACAGGACGCTGAATTTACATAATTGTGGGGGCGGGATTGTCTTGGCATAACCATTTACTGCTCGTCTGGCTGATCACGGAGGTTCTTCCATAACCTATGCGGGCTGGGTGGCTGTGTTTTCAGGCAAAGGTTGCCCAACTTTAACATGCAGCCTGAAACCTCCATCTTCTCTTAGTCTCCAAAAAACAATATATCACGAGGGCGCAGCCCATCTACTGGTTGGACGACGTAGATATCCGGTGAGAAAGCCGTTGATGGAGGACCTCTGCCAAGGCCGCGAATACCTGTTTCTCACATGCGCCTCCAGGCTGGACCCGTTACAGTTCATAGTCCAGAAGCATGGGGTAGATGGACGTCTCATCCCCAGCTGCGGCTGGCTGTGGCTGGCTGCGGGTATGAGTTGTCAAGGCGGTGATAACGAATGCTGACGCGGTCTCGATATACTTGAGTGCGTCATAGGAGATGCGATTGAGGAAACCGTAAAGAGGGTATGCAGGTACAACTGAAGCCGGTTTGCAAAGGATTCGAAACTCTAAGCGAACGCCTTCGGTACGGCCCATGTCAGCCGCGTAAGTGTCAGCCGCATGAGGTACGGGCTCTCCTTTCTTCAAGCATACATAGCAGGATCCAATTTCCTACATCTTTTACCGGCTGCTCCTGGTAGTGACCACTTTACAAAGTTCATCTTGTTTCATGAAATATGCCTAGCACAAGGGTGTTAGTAGATACGCAGGCAAATTGGGCAGAAGTTCGTGATAACGAAAGGTAATAACAAAAAAGCGCCAGCGCTATCACATAGTTCATAGGCTGACAGCAACAGTCCTGGTCATGTCTCCAAGCATCCCTTGAATCGAGCTACAAAGCGGCACGCTGTCAACTTCTATCAGCGCCATCACCTCCCAATCGAAGAAGATGTTTTCATACGTGGCGTGCTTGCACTTCGATCTCAAGATGACATCGAAAGCAAGTTCCGTAAGTTGCGTGATAATAGTCAATGGAGGGAGGATACGAGACTCAAACTTGGGCAATACGAGTACTCTCGAATCGAGACCGAGGTTCTATACAATGCTTGGATGAGGGGCAAGAGAGAGACTTTGAAGAATCTGTCAAGATTGCATCGACTTTTGATTGTCGCTTGCATATACGCTGCGATGACACAGTGGGTGCATGCGTTTTCCTTGCTATGGAAGAATGCTAACATCATAGTAGGGGTTGGGATCAAGCAGCTATGGCCGGTAGCGTTGCAACTTTGCGCACTGAAATTCGTGGCTGACTTCGTTTTAGGTGCTGCAATTGAGGTTATGAACAACCTAGGCAAACCCACCCACGCAAATATGCAACTCGACAAAAATACATGGTTTCTCGGACTCACAGTGGGTGTGCCATTCTTCGCTGGTGCCGTTTTGGGCTTGATAATTACCGACCCCATCACCAGGTTCTTGGGGTTTGGCCGACGAGGTGCAATCTGCGTTGCAGGTATCTTCAGTCTCATCTCCGTAGTTGGTTCCGCGGCTGTGCACAAATGGGAACATCTCCTCGGATTCAGAATACTGCTCGGTGCAGGCATGGCGGGCAAGGCCTCGATTGTTCCTATACTACTGTCGGAGACGTCTCCTAAGAATGTGCGCGGCATTCTCCTTGTCTTCTGGCAGTTGTTTGTGGCTTTTGGATTGGCTGCTGGATCCGTTGCCAACCTGAGTGTGTATCGTCTCAATGTCGACTCGAGTTGGCGGTATATGTTCATTGCAGCATTCCTACCGGCACTTCTTCTACTCTCGTTGATTCTCTTCTCGCCCGGTAAGTTCGAAACCGAGAATGCATCTTGGCATACCTGAGAGTGACGGGTATAGAATCACCACGTTGGCTTCTCAAAGAGAGTGGTGCATTCAAAGGGCAACATGGAGCCGTGACGCAGAGCCAAAAGCTTGTCCGAAACGCTTACCTATCATTGGTAGATCTGCGCGGCGAACCCAGCCCAATACTAGCTGCCGGCGAGCTGTACTTGATGCACACGCGTCTCATTGACGAGCAACATCGACTCAAGGACGAGCTGGCGCGGAGTCCAACAGCACTTCCAGACGAAGGACCCAGGTCTGAGAGCAGACTTGTAGGCGAGATAGAACACATTGGATGGTGGCCAAGAGTCAAACTAATGTTTGTCTACCCTGGTTTTACAAGAAGAGCCCATCTAGCTGCAGCTGCCGTCATGATATCGCAACAGCTGTGCGGTATCAACCTGCTGGCCCTCCTAGCTGACAGGTTCTTCCGAGACTCTATTATTCATGACACGGAAAAGCCTACGCCGAACCAGAACATGCAACTGCTAGGAATCTCTTCCGCATTCATGTTTCTCAACTTCTTAGCCACCATAATTGCACTATTCCAGATCGATAAACCCAACGGAAGGCGCATGCTTCTGAACTGGTCTTTCCCTGGTATGGCAGTGTCTCTTTTAGGAGCTGCCTTGTTCCTCAAGAAGCCGGGAGAGAGCACTAAAGCCTTTAGTGCGATCCACTTCATCTTCCTTGCTTTCTTCATGATTGCATACTCTGCCGGGGAAGGCCCCGCAGCTTTCGTCATATCAGCAGAAGTTTTTCCGCTTGTGAATAGAGAGCTTGGAATGAGCCTTGCCGTGTTTTGGAACTTTATGGGTGCGGGTGTTCTGGCTGTGATTGGTCCGTGGCTCTTGGAAAAACTTGGCCAGAAGGGTGTGCTCTTTATTCTCTCTGGGACAAACCTGCTGGCATGGTTCCTCTGCTCCTGGCTCATTCCGGATACCGGTATCGAGGCTCTGGAAGACGTTTTCGACCGACTTGACATTACGACGTGGTTTATGTTCAGGTATACAGTGTGGAAGATTCTGCGGAGAGTTACCAAGCCTTTACATTGGTGCTTCAACTTCAGAACCACATCATGGTACGACGCTGGCTTTGGAAGGAAGCCTGGATCACCCAGAGATGAGTTTGACGAGTCAAGGTCGGGCGCTCAGCATCCCGATGGGGAAACTATGCCACAACCCGGGCGACCAGAGATGCATGGGCAGCCGCAGGGAATTTTTCCTCGGGTCACTGATGGGTCTCCGGTCTGAAGTATCTCTATACCATCTCCATTCCCGAAGTGTCTTCCGTCGACTTATCGTACTCCAGTGAGCTATTTTCTTGTTCTAGGTAGCCCCTCCGGTACGTCTGCATTCTCCATCTCCAGCAAGCCAAGGTCAAGACGGTGAGAGGGATCGAGATGACAAAGTAAAGCCACAGCTGTTTCGACGCTAAGAGGTTATGTGACTCAGAGTCAAAGTCGACAAGGTTCATTCCGAACATTGTCTGTCAGTAGTTTAGTCTTCATCCCAAATTCTATCATGATGAACTTACCGCAACGAATGAGAACGGCAGATAGAACGAAGTCACAAGTGTAATAGCTCTGATCGCAACAGAATCCTCACGAGCTGATCTGGCCATCTGGAACGTGTTCTGGCTCTGTCCCTTGGCAAGCTGCTGAAAGCCTAAATTCAGCGAGTCCAGCACTGATTGCGCAGTGAGTTGAACTCGTTTCTGGAGATACGCCCCCCGGTTCCGATATGAAAGCGCCTCCTTTCGAAGCACCTCCAAGCTCTGGTGTATTGCTGCGCGTGCATCTTTGTTCCTATCGTTGGCTACCAGCAGCTGGTCACCAGCTTGTTGAAGGTCGCGGATCAGTTCGTCAAGCGATGTCAGCAGAGGCTCTGCCGGTAATATTCGTTTTTCGATTGCACGGACTTCTTTGAGTGTATCAAAAGTCACCAAGGGCTCTTCTAGGGCTGTGCAGGCAGGCTTCAAATCCTGTCCGTTTGTTAGTACAGTTTTTGGTACCTTCGGAGCGACTTTACCAGCTTCAAGAGCAACGTTTCATGGTCTTCCAGGCAATCTCGCCAGGATCCAAGGTGAGTTGATATCAACATCGTGTGAATGATCGTCGGAGTCGACGTTATTGCGGATCTGAACGATGCCTGCTGCAATTTTTGGCGCAAGTAGTCATTAAAGTTTGCGACTGGACTTGGATTCAATATCAACAAGGCAGACCTGGACTCGTTTTTGTTGTGGATATGGTAGATACCAGTATGTCGAATAACCCATGGATTCCCAGACTTGACGTCTTTCCTCTCGGGATATTTGTAGACCCAACCGAACTCTGTTGCTTTGTGTCAGCCCAGACGGGAAGCACCTGGAAGATGCACTAACCGGATCGATCGGTGGTGAAAATCGCATGAGAGGGGCCGGTATATGCTTCCTCAGTGGGTAAATGACGTGCATGGAAGCACCTGAGGATCTGCGTGAAGCCGTAGCTAAGCTTGCAATGGTCTATCAGGGTAGCAATCATGTCTTGGCTGGCATTGAGAGACGCCCATGTATGCTGCTGATGGAGAAAACTGAATCTCAATTTTTAGTCGCGACAGATGCTGGCTTGGAAGACACCTACTAGATGTCTAGCCCGCTACCGAGATTTTCTCGTCTGGTGCTACGAAGATGGCTCGACAACTGTGCCTCGTCTGTGAAGGTAAAAGCATCCGGATCGCGTGAGGAATCGACACCCAGTTCTATTAGCTCAATCAAGTGCTTCTCTTTACGTTTGGAAAACAGTCGGACATTCTCCAGGATATTTGATTGTATTTGCATTGTCGACAGAGCAAGTGAGCGCACATCGCTTTGATCGTGACCGTGGAGACCATTGGCAAACATTGTGAGGGAGACAGACTGGTGATGTAAGTTGTGGGCAGGGTATGAATTTGAGAAGAACTTCCACTAGATTCTCGAAATCCAAATGTATTCCAAAGTGACTGTCGCTCAGCTACTTGCTTATGTAGTTCCGTGTGCACAGCCGAAACATTGTCAGGCTATAAAACTGAGTCGCCGATCTGCCTCATCAGGCTGACAAGATGCCTCAGTCTTGCGCTTCGCTGCAAATCCATACCGTTAGCGCAAATCAACCGCGATGTCATTAGTTTTGTCTGCTCACATCCACTCGTCCTGGGGGGCGTTAGTGAGACCTTCGAGCCCGATGCATAGGTAAGCCACTTACGTCAGTAAGTTCTCTAGGAGCTTCGAAGGTGAAGAACCCGTCTTTGACCTCATTGATCCTAAAGTTCTTGCACTCGGGGAACGTCTTCTGGAGGAAACTCAGCAAGCCTGCTCGACTGTAGTAGCGATCATTTGCCTGTAGCCGAACCATGGTGGGAGTATGCTGGAGACGGCCGGTATGTAATATTCTCGGTTCTATGAACCTCGCACGGCATAATGTACCACTATAAACACGCTGTATGAGTATTTGATGCACATGACAGAGACCCCGGCGGCTAGGGTATGTGCTGGCAGAACTGCTCGAGAGCAAAACGCCACAGGATTGCCACCTAGCAAGAGCTGACGCATTCACATGATCCGCGGCGCGCTGCCGCAACTGGAAGAACGGGCACACAGCCATGCAGCTAGGCCGTGGAGTTGCAGGTGGCAGTGGTAGCATGTCGTAGCGGATGTGCACAGCCCAGCTCTGCAGAGGGCGTGGTTGCCTTGTGGGACCATCCCGTCCCCGCGTCCCCCCACCGCCATTGACATCACCCGAATGACAATAAAGGGCCACGTTCCTCCACGCATTGGAAATGCACCTTCGCGTGCTGCAAGATCGACCGGACACATGCCGAAGCCCGACACTCGAGCGCATGCCATCGTGTATCACGGCTGCATGATCAGGCCGCCGATTTGGCTGGACATCACATAGTTCCACTTCCAATGAACACCCAGCGAAGGGCTTCTTCACCGCGCTCAAGCACATCGTCCCGGCAACCTCGTGACACTACCCAACAGCAGGAGCTTACGAGAAAAATTAGCGCAAGCATCGAATCCACTATAGTAGGAGTGCCAGAGAAGGAAATCCAGGCATGGCGATTTCTACCGAATGGTGATCTAACAACAATATTGAGCGAACAAGCACTCAAGACGTTCCTGAAGGAGTTACTCAGCGAAAGCGCCGACGAAATTGTCGAAAACGCACTCAAAAAAATAACTGGTGATCCAGAACGCAATGAACCCCCAAGAAGAGCCCTGCTTGCACTCTTTCTTTATAGCGAGCGCTTCGGGTTGCTCGATCATTTCAGGGACTGGCTACTATCACGTCAGAATGATTTCCCCTCGGACAGATGGCTGCCCTTCGACCAGGACAGCTTAAAGGAGGTGATCCCAACGCGATATCATCAGTACATCAAGGACTACCAATACATCTTTATTCCATGCACGATCAAAGAGGACATGCACCAAACATTCCAATCTAAAGAACGACTGCCATACATTGGCACACACCTGGCTGTTACAGAAGGATCTTCGGGAACCGTCTTCACAAGAAAAGTTGCGCCAGGTCACTGGGTGGAAAAGCTCAAAAACGGTCGTTATGTAACGGCGGAGACGAAAACGCCAACAGTTTTAGCTTTCAAGGTCTTCAGTGGCGGGCATACTGGGCAAGAGGCCGAGACAAATTTTGAAATTGAGCGTCGCATGCTCGAGGATCTCCGCAACAGGAATTACGAACACAAAATGATCTTGCTGCATTCAGGGAGCTTCGTCGTCCGAGAAGAAGCTCGTATTATACAGCATTGTTTGATATTCGAGTGTGCGAGTTACACGCTCGAAGACTTTCTCACTGGCAAAAAGCAGGCGCAGGCACCCTGGACCGGCAGTCTATTACTCACAAATCTGGTTGACATTGTGGAGGCACTAGCATGTTTACACGACAATTTTGACACTCTCCATCTCGATATAAAACCCGACAACATACTCGTCTTCGATAGGCCTCGTAGTCAATTCGAAGATGGAAGCTCAGAAGAGGCTAAGTTCGAATGGAAGATCAGTGACTTCGGCCTAGCTCGCAGACGCCTCGAAAAGGAGAGGACTGGGCCCCTGTACGACAGAAATCGTTCAACGTCCCAATCTGCCTCGCTTTTTGCCACCAGGCCTGCAGGAAGATTTCAGGCTCCGGAGGTCCAACGACGGGGATCCAGCAAAGCAAGTCGAGGCAGCGACGTTTGGTCGATGGGCTGTGTCATTCTCATGGTTTTGGGTTTCCTGGTGGAAAGCCCAGAAGGAGTGTCGAGATTGCTATATAACTTACGTCTAGAGATTGTGGAGGGAGGGGTTATCGACAACCTGTTTTACGTCACAAGTGACACGACTGAGTGGGACACTGTATTGGTACCGAAGCTCTACCGCTTCGATTATCTAGACGAACACGACCCAGTCATTGGAACCATACCGGAAGCACGACAGCTGGAAGCCGCGGTGCATCCTAATGTTGTGAAATGGTCCAACCAGTTATTTCGCTGGTGTAACGATAAGCCAGAACAGCCGGTGTTGAAAGATGCACTCGGCATTGTGTTTCTGCGCGTTCTCTTGATTGACAAAAGCCGTAGGATTGACGCATCTCTCCTGAGCAAGCGTCTCGCCATTGTGAGAGATCGTTGGAAAAAGATAGAAGAACCTTCCAGTGAACCCGAACAAGATCGCATAGGGCCCAAGAGCCGCTTGCATACCCCGGACCTCAATCACGATGGTCAAGTCACTCCGCCTTCGAATACTTTGGGTGGTGAGGTTAGAAGCTCTAGTGTTTCTCCCGACAATCCAGAATCGCCGCCAGTTGCTTCAGACCATTCACAGCTATGTTCGGCGATCAGGCAGATAGACTCTGGTAGCTCGAGAGAAAAGGCTAGGCTTCTGCAAGTCATAAAAGAAGAGCTCAGGAGAGATAGTAGCCAAGTAAGAGAGCCTTGTCCCCTGTCTAGCTGCCAGAGCCATCCTATCAATGTGGCTATACGGCACAAGTCGTACGACGCTCTGAAGGAGCTGCTCATCAACGCTAATTCCGGTGACTTGAGCATTCCTTGCTCTGGTTGTGGGGATCGTACTGCATTGGAGGAGGCATGTAAAAGCCCTGAGGATCGCACAGCCCTGAAGCATTTCCAGAGTTACAGGGACGACTTCCGAATCACGAGAAAGTTCTACGATGATCACAAACGCAACATGACAAAACCCGCAAAGGAAGCTCTCGAGAAGCTACTTGAGGACCCAGGGCAGCAAGCAAATGGAAGTCTGATGACGAGAATACGGACTGGTAGATCCAACGGCAGTTAAATAGAACGAGTTCGCGCAACATTGTTGTCTAGCACGTTAGACCTGTATTTAGTTGTAAGATAGTCACATAACTCAAGCATTATATTGTATTATGCTATTATTTCTGCACGATCGGCCTTGGTCTCGCGGTCGTTGGAGAGACACATGAAGGCAGATATATGCCGGCTTATCGAATTCGGGGTATCGAAGGCCAACCTTGGGCAGCATGATTTTCAATGACGACCTGAAAAGTGTCACGAGAACAATCAAACTAAGATTGACATACATGGAAACACGATCCAAGCCCTCTAAGCTTGCGCGTTCAACCGCGCTGTGTCAGTGACGCTGACACCCAAGCCATGTGCTTGCTGTTTTGACGTGTCGTGAACGAATATTCCTTGTGCTACTTCTGGACTGTTCTGTGGTGACTCAAGCTCTCGTGCCTCTGAATCTCCATGGAGTTCGGCGGGCCCGCTGGCAGATGGCGAGCAAAGCTCGGCTCTTGTCGTATCTCCTACCAATTCCTGGCGGCCCATCTGGTAATGTGCCCATACCGGTTGTGAGTTTGGACCGGCATGGTCCCAAGAGTATGTCGGGGGTGCTGCATATAGTCAGTAACGAGACAATCAAAGTTTGTTATACGCAGACGCACGTGAGAATCCTGAAGGCGAAGTAGGCGATGCCAGTTCTGCCTTTGGTATCACCGAGGTGTTCGCCGCCTCTGTCTCGGTAGTCTTTTGCTTTTGGTTGCGCCGCCGACGCCACAAAAAGAATACGATCGCTGCGATGATGACGAGGAAACCAACTGAGCCTCCTACGGCACCTCCGATGACCGCACTGGAGACTTTACTCGGACTGGCGGCAGCTGCGGTGCTAGACGTCTCACTGGGCGGCGTTGTAGATGTACCGGGCGGCGTTGTAAGTGTACTGCTGGCGGTTGAAAATGCCGTAGCTGCAGGGACAGTTGACGAGAGTGCAACGTTAAGATCATGAAAGTAGTAATACTGGTCAGGTCGGTCCCAAAACGCCGGTTCTAGTTCTCCTTCTGGGCATGTCGAATTGTTCATGCACGGATCCTCATTGCAGCATCCCCAAAAGGTTGGCGCCATGTTACAAGTCCACATGGGTGTATTACCACCACACGATCCGCCGGGTGACAGATTATACAGTGATGAAGAGCGACCCGCCGGTCGTAGCATGTCACCGAAGCAGCCATGCACGCACGGATCCGACATACAGCACCCGAGAAACTTTGTTCCTGTCTCGCACGCATACCTGATGATGGTCAGAATTGCACTGAGTAGCACTGTCGAGATTCGCCATGTGCATCAAGACCATTCCGTCCTGGTGGATCCTTTGACGTACCAAGTACCTCCGCTGGGACAAAAGAAGTCCCCTGGCTTAGCTGCAGTGTAACTGGGATCCGCCATGATGCAGGTTACTTTCTGGAAAATGAAAAAAAACGGACAAACTCGAAGGAAGTCAAGGTCGCAGAGAACAATGAAACATAGAATCAGGCTGTGGGATTTAAGAGGGCGAAATGGATCTCAGACACCAAGCATACTTAACAGCTCACTACTGCACCTCCAAGAAAGCCAAGTGCTTGCGGGCCAGGACAAGATAATTCCGCCGCAGTTGTAAGGGATCCCGCCATGGTTGTGGCGAAAAGTGCCTTTATCGAATCCAGTAAAGGGCCCCCAAATGGCCGGCGCTGCGACCCGGATTGGCGTGGCGGGCGCCATGGCTGCGAGGGTGGAGGTTGGGTGAGAAACTTGGGGAAATTAGTACGCCTTGCGTGGTTCAAGAGGGAACAGCGCGCAAATCGAGCCAATCAAAAATTACGCGTTTGGAGCAAGATTAGAGAGCTGAGGCCCATTACCGACAGGCTAGATTTTGGTGAATGTCAAATCTCGAGATGGATTGTGCAACGAATCGTCCACAGCGCGCGTGGTGGTGGTCTAAGCTGCTCGGTAGAGTCATGGGTTGTATGTGTGGGAGCCGAAAGCAGCAACGATGACTTGTTCACACTAGCTGCGAGCAAAAGTCTCAAGGCTCGATGGTGTGAGTGCACCAGCTTACTTCGCCAAGACCATATCCTCCCTAAGGGATGCAAGCCATGTAAGGCATGCGTATCCAACGTCCAAGTTTGATTCGTTCCATCTTGTCAATTTGGTACAGTATCGGCGGCAGTATCAAGAAACGCGTAGCTATGCAAGGGCTCCCTTCAACGGCAGTCTGTTTGCGTCTATCCTAGAGCGTGGGGGTTTGTGTAGGACAGAGACCGACAATTTGAGGCAGCGAGCGACAGAACATAGGATGCGAAAGAGGCTAGGTTGGCCAGCATGCCCAGCCTTACATGCTGCATGCAACTAATGGGGCGAGCGGGGCGGTCCTACCGATCGATGGAACTGTTGTCAGGAAGATGATGTCGCTACTTTGTGGTCATGACGCAGTAAGAGCCGTCGCCCGACAAGACGCATGCTCGTTACGGAGGTCCAAAGCTCAAAACCAATGATTATCGCGACACAGTAGGCCTCCCAGGAGCCCGAAAAAGCGACTTTACACTCTCGTTACGGAGGTTTCTTTGTCTGTTTGTTTGATTCGCGCTTAAATTCAGCCGCACGCCGCGTTCTGCGCTTCTCAAGATTGGCAGTGCACTCCATTCGCCCTGCGAAGAGTGGCCCTGCTAGCGCCCGTCCGGCACAATTACTGCGTCATGGTAGCGCGCTGCGTTTGCTCCGCCGACCAGACCATACCTAGGCATCATCGTTGTCGTTGACTCTGAGGACAAGAAATAAGAGTGCGAATACATACAGCGGTCGGGTTTTCTGACTGACTCCGATGATGGCTATCGGCCTTCAAGCAGGCACATACGAAACTCTGAATCTATGGCCAGCTAGCACTGGTCTGAACCATGGGGGAGTCTACCGAAATATTGCGTTTGCCTGAGTAAAGATGCGCATTGAGGCGATAGACCGTGACTGCCCCAATCAGGTAATTCCCAAAAGCGAAGATGGTCGCAAGGCCACTGACGACAGCAATCTGAACCCGAATCAGCAAACCGAACAAGACGACGTCTCCTCGCACATAGCTCTGCGTTACCTTCACATCGGGGCCCCATGCAGATGACGCGGTGGCACGGGCGTATATCAAGATCAAGAGAGCGATCAGTAGGTACCATACGCTGAACGAGAGCAGCATAATTGGCATCTGCCAAACATAGAGATGATGGCTTTGGATAGCCTTGTCTCCCCTAAGCAAGGCTTGGAAGACTCGCAGACGCTCTCCGCGAATACGAGACAAAGTCACGTATTGCTGCGTTCCACTGCTGACAGCGATCATGGCTGTGATCAGAGATGCGTATAATGCAGCGTGAGTGGTCCACGGGGCTGCGTCAATCGTCGGCCATGAGAAAGCAGTGCTTCCAACGCCAGCAAGCAAAACGCCCTGCGCGATCATGTCAATCCCAAGACTGATGTCGACTCGATGCATCTTACAGTGAGATTTACTGAGATCAATTCGGCCTTTTTCTCTTCTATCCACTCAGCACCCGTCGTTTCTTGCAGTGACGCCACATTCGCGTGCCATGGTAGGAAACGTTGGCAGTGGCTGATCACATCTGTGAACGACATCATTGGCTTGGACATGCTGATCCAGGATGCTTTGAAGTGACTGGCAGAATAGTTCGGCTAGGACCCGGCTGTGTTGAGTACCAGGTAAGGTAAAAAGACACCTCAGCGACAACATACCTTCGTCGCCGAGCTGTTCAGGCAAGCAAGCGACGCATATGCTTAGTCTCATCTACGCCTTGCAGATTGGCTTCCTCATGACGTGCTCTGCTATTCGCTGCCTGCTACGTATTTGCTGCAACCACCATCAGACAAGACGCGATGCAGTGCTCATCGCCCTAACAGTCGACGTTAATTGGCCAAATGGGATGCAAGAGAGCACATGTTAGGCTGCACAACCAAAAATAACCGGCATCGTGCCGCCTCGATTGGTGGACTTGAGAAGGCGTTGCCTGCGACAGCAGCGATAAGCGCACTCTGGTAGCGGAACGAAAAGGTACAGGGCACAGACGATTTCGATCGCACTAGCCAACAACGATGCAGACGAGATGGTCGACGGCGAGCAAAAAACAGCAAAAAGAATAATGTCAGCGGTGGGACTCGAACCCACGCAGGTTGCCCTATGAGAAACCTCTTGAGAATGCGTCTTCCGGAGAAGACAAGCTTTCGCTTGAGTCACACGCCATAACCACTGTTGTATGTTAGATGGGAAGATATCAGGAATTGGAGAAGTGCTTACCTCGGCCACGCTGACTGATTTGATGAGAAATTTGGAGGAGCAACTAAATATGTACTGCGTCGTTTGTGTCTCGATGCCAGCAGCGAAGTGAGTGCCTGCAAAATGTTTATGGAGTAAACATTACCTGGGTATCCACTTGGGCAATGTCCAACTTTTGACTCGACTAGTTCTGTCGTCATCCCCGGAGTATGGTTTCGTGGTAAGCTACGCAGCAGAGCACTCCACATGCGATAACGGGGTGTATGGTGATGTTCGGCAGCTGGGCAATCTTGATGTTTCCCTTCCTAGGTGTTGCGTGCCGCGATACGAACCTCGGGACCGGACTCCCATCATCAACACACCCGCATCCCCCATACTCGACCGATATCTGATTCGACGGCCCCACAGCAGGTGGAGATGGGTTACCAAGTAACCTGACAATAGACCAGGCTTCAATCCAGTGCTATCGCAGCTGTGTTACACAGGCTGAGAATGAAGATATGAATCCAAGAGCGGTCGGACGGGCTTTCGCCGGAGCTTCTCAAGATTAGCATTGCGAACATCGGTGGTTAGTGCAATTGGGAGAGAGCTGTCTGAGTTTCAAACGTCGTCCCCTACAAGACTGGTATCAGCAACCGAAACCATATATCGTCATGGTGAATCTTACCTCGGTGGTCTTTGCAGGTTGCTTGCTCGCCAGTCCTCTTGTCGCCGCCTCAGGAGGGCAGAATGAGCACGAGACAGAGTACTCTTCTGCGTAATGCTTTATCCAATCTACCTGCAGAGGCTGTAACTGATCTGTTGCAGCTATCCGCAGCCTGCCTCGCACAGCAACATTACCTCTGTTCTCGACCAGATCCAGGCGCGTGGCTACCTAAAAGTCGGCACAACTGGTGACTACAAGCCATTCTCGTACAAAGTGACGAACCGAACAGCTCTACCTGCTACACCAGCTATCAACATCAGCTACATCGGCGCGGATATCGATGTAGCCCAGTCGCTTTCAAACTCTCTCGGCCTCTCACGTCCCGTTGAGTTTGTTCCTACCATCTGGGCGAACCTCACGACGGACCTCGCAGCACAAAAGTTTGACGTGGCTATGAGTGGCGTCAGCATCACCCTAGCCCGTGCGCAAAAGGCCTTCTTTTCCACTGCGATTCAGCAAGTTGGCAAGGCCGCTTGTGTACGATGTGCGGACCTTGACAAGTTCTCATCCCTGGCAGCTATTGATAGCGCGGGTGTCAAAGTCGCGGTCAACCCGGGAGGTACAAACGAGGCGTTTGACCGGGCTAACCTCAAGGCGGCTACTATCGTGCTGGTGCAAGACAACAACGCCGTCTACAAAGCTGTCATGGATGGCGACGCAGATGCTATGATCAGTGATGTCATCGAGGTGGAATTGCAGGTGCGGTTGCATCCGGAGGTGCTTTGCATTGTTAACCCGAATGCGACTTTTACGTTTGAGGAACTGGGCTATATGGTCGCACGGGATGTTGTGTGGAAGCAATACATGGATTTGTTTGTGCACATTCAGCTTGGGAGCGGTGGCTGGAACCGCACTCTGGAGACATGGATGTCATATAAGTGGCCCTCTGTATAGCACCCGCTGGAGAAATGGATGGACTGATCTTTGTCGTTGTTGTTTTGTGGATAGATCGAGTGTCATTGCTGTGAATACAAGGTTATGGTGCCATGCTCTCGGCTTGGGTTTCCTGCTCATAGACATTGTGCTGCGCGCAGAACACTCGCAGTATGGAGATTGCTACAACCGCCGAAACAGGAATGAGCGATACTGCCGGCAGCGTTTTATTGAAGGAGCGATAGCGGCGGGCATGTGAAATTAGACGTGAGATTACACCAGCACATGTGCCGATTGCGAGGACGACCCCGAGTGTGCGAGGCTGGAGATGGCTGTGCAGTGAGGCAACATCAGAGGCATTGAGAGTTTGTTACTGAGGTCTGACTTGGCTGTCGGGTGGCGATGCGCGCCTGTGGTGGCTGGTGTGCAGGTCTCTCCTGTTCAAGCGGCGATGGCGCGTGGCCGCGGCTGATGCGATGGCTGTCGGGTGCTGGGGCTAGTGATCTGCTCGCAAGCTTAATCACGCCAGCAGAGTGTCTAGACCGCGCAACAACCAGCTGCCTGCCGATCGCAGCACAACTTGAATACAAGCACAGGAGTTGGCGTTCTTGAGTCTTGACAGACTGTGGCAGATGTCTGACCCGGCAAGGAGTGATTTCATAATCACAACAGAAGCATGGCCGGATTGTTGAGCAGCGACAAATGTATTTCGGGCCTTGGGTATACGAAGGGACGTCATCCGCCCATGCAGAACTTGTTCTCTTTGGGCAGCTGCAGTTGTCAAATTCTCGTCTAGTGGCCGAGCATCTATTTTTACGACCATGGGGGGATGCACAGCCACGCAGGTACAGGTACCGTCGGAGCAGGCTACCAAAGTCGCGTGGTGATGGGCAAGTCGTGCAATTCTCTGTGCACAAGAGCGGGCAGCCATGGCGAAGAAAAAGTCTTGTGCATGCGACGACGCCTTGCGCAGTTGTCCAACCCTCGCACGATGACACGATGGTTGACTTGGCGACGGTCTCGGGCGGAACCAGGGTAGTTTGATAGGCGCGCCCTGCGCAGTAGCATTCTTCAGCTGCCATGAATACGACAGTAGTGTGGTGTGTTAGCATCTCGAGGGCAGCATGTCTCGTAGGCAAGCAGTGCAGTGCAACAAGACAGCCAAGCGATAAGAAGCAACGCGGTCCCCAGCTCGCGCAAAAGCCCTGACAAAGTTCCCAACGTCGTCGACCCCCTTCCCCCCTCCATCCCGTCGCGTTCTCGAACACGGCCCAACAGACTGAGCCATATCGCGCGACTAATCGAGGCTAGCGCCGCGCGTCCCTTCCTGATTGGAGTGAGCCCCCTTGGCTGTCGCCGCACGGTTTCAGAGCAGAGGCAGAATACCGGGTGCAGCGCCGTGTGCTCATTTCAACAACCATCGCTCGCTCGTTCGTCAGTCGTTTCACCATTGCGTCCCTCGTCACTGCCGCCCCGACTCGACTCCCACTCTCCTCTGCCCGCCTTTTTGTTTACCGTCTTCGCCAGGCACGACAAAGGTTGACCCTGCGGCCGCCTCCCGTTTAATCTGCTGCTTGCTTGCTTCTTCGTCGGCGGCACTATTCTTCTGCCAGCAACCGCCTACGCATACGAACCTCCCCCAACACATCGCTACTGCCGCAACCGTCGCTCGCTATCGAAAGTCGCCCCCCTCCCCAGGAACGCCCGCGGGCGCAAACATCCACCATGCGACCTCACGCGACTTACTCGGCAATGCTCGCACCCTTCATATTACTGGCATCGGCGCCACTGGGCGTGCTGGCCGCCGACGTGCTCAAGACCAACGGCTTCAGCTCGTGTCTGGACGGGCAGGGAGACATCAAGGTCAACAAGCTCAACATCGAATTCGACCGCTCCACCAAAAAGGTCAAGTTTGACGTATCCGGCACCAACGAGGTCGAGCAAAAGGTCATGGCCACACTCACCGTAAACGCATACGGTCGCGAGCTGTACAACAAAGAGTTCGATCCTTGCGACGGCGAGTACAAGGTCGACCAGCTATGTCCAGGTATGTACATGTCTGCCTTGCGCCTGCTTCTTGTGCATGCTAACATGCCGCAGTTCCCCAAGGCACCTTTGGTGCACAGGGTGAGCAGAGCATTCCCGACAGCATCATGTCGCAAATCCCCAGCATCGCCTTCAACATACCCGACATCGACAGCCAAGCCAGGTTGCGACTCAAAGCCATAGACGGAGGCAGGGATCTAGCCTGCATCACCTCACAAGTCAGCAACGGACAGTCGCTGTCAACCGTCGGAGTGCAATACATTGCCGCCGGAATTGCTGGTGCAGCCTTGGCGGTTACTGGACTGGCTTCGCTCGCTAGTGCTGGACACGCTGGTGGAGCACAGTCCAGTCCTACCTTTGGCGACGTTATCGGATGGTTCCAGGCCATGGCTCTGAACGGCATGATGAGCGCCGACGTTCCCGGAGTGTACCGCAGCTGGTCCCAGAACTTTGCCTTTAGTACCGGTCTCGTCTACTGGGAAGGCATGCAACACTCCATCGACAACTTCCGTGCGAGCACGGGCGGCAATCTTACCCAGAACAGTGTCGACTTTCTCAAGAACGCGACCCTTGTACACGTGGACCAGAACATGACCTTGACCAAGCGCAGCTTCGACCTTTTGTTTGCTCGCGACGAACTAAACACTGACATCAACGGCACCGCCGAGGAGGATGGCGACAACAAGGTCATCGTCTATGCAAAGAACATGCAGGGCTTCATCCAGGAGTACACAATTCCCGACCGTAACGCCTTCATGACGGTTTTGCTCATCTTCGCCATCATCATCGCCGCCATCACCGTTGGCATTCTTCTCTTCAAGGTCATCCTGGAAACCTGGGCCCTGTTCGGCAGCTTCCCGAAGCGCTTGACGAGCTTCCGTAAGCGGTACTGGTGGACTCTGGCCAAGACCATCACCAACTTGATCCTTCTACTATACGGCATCTGGGTCCTCTACTGTGTCTACCAGTTCAAAAACGGAGACTCCTGGGCTGTCAAGACACTTGCTGGTGTGACCCTCGCGGCATTCACTGGAGTCTTGGCTTACTTCACCTGGAAGATCTGGAGCACCGCTGACAAGTTCAAGAAGATGGAGGGCAAGCCCGATGCTCTTTACGAGGACAAGGAGATCTGGCGCAAGTACAGCATTTTCTACGAAAACTACAAGAAGAGCTACTGGTGGATCTTCGTGCCCGCCATCGTCTTCACGTTTGCTCGTGGTTGCGTCATTGCCGGAGCAGACGGCCACGGTCTCGCACAGGCTGCCGGTCAACTCATCGTCGAATCACTTCTCCTTATCATGCTTCTCTGGGCCCGGCCATACACGCTCAAGTCTAGCACCTGGATCAACATTACCATCTCCATCGTCCGTGTCTTGTCTGTCGTCTGCATTTTGGTCTTTGTCGAAGAGCTGGGTATGAGCCAGACAACCAAGACTGTCACCGGCCTCGTGCTTGTTGTTGTGCAGGCTTCGCTCACCGGTGTCCTTGCTATTCTCATCGCCGTCAACGCCATCATTATCTGCTGCAAGGAGAACCCCCACCGCAAGAAGAGAAAGGAAGCTGGTAAGTCTAATCCTCTACTCAGACCCCAACATCGTCTAACAACCCTTGTAGAGAAAGCTCGCGACCTCGACAACCTCACCCCTCTCGACGCACGCAACTCGCTGCTCATGGACCCTCAAGAGTACAAGCGCACCTCGCTTCCTTCACCATTTGGTCCCCGCACTGCCGGCTACGACCGCGTTCCTCTCGCCGACCAAAATACTGCTTACAACGGTCCTGGCGGTCGCTCTTTCGGAGATGATCAAGGACACCTCCTTGCCGATGCATCTACTTTCGGCCGCACAGCAACGCACGAGCGAAACCTAAGCCGCGACAGCAGTCCAGGGCCCGACCCTGAAGTTGGCTACCACCAACCGCCCGGCTACGTCTCCAACGCCCCATGGCAACCTCAACAACCACGAGGCAACACTGGCGGCCATGCATATTAAAGCCAATAGACTCCCAACGTTTTTCGATAGTGAAGACTTGGAGTGGTGAAATATCCCACCATCTAGGCATCATCTCCTTTTGTTTTATTTTCCTATCAGTATCGCGGTGGTCGTATTTGACAATTCATATAGCGGTCAAGCCACATCTATAGTCGTCTCTCTTGCATACGGGCTGGGCCATATCTGCTCACAACGCCCGTGATTTTTACGAATCTTTCTTTGTGTTTATCTTTAGTATTTGGTGTATAGAAAGATCTGATACAAGCTCTTGTAATCTCATGCAAGCGGTAAGCCTGGGGCTCGCAAACACATACACAACTATCTTTTCTGCTATCGTCAAATGGGGTGAAGGAGAAGGGTGGAAAGGAACTGCCAGGAATGGAGTGTGGAGTTGGAAATGGAATGTGAAATAAGATGTAGAGAAGAAGTGAATACCAAAAAACCAACTTTTACATGTGCGGCTCCACCTACCTGTTTGTGACAGCTGCCCAGAGAATGCCATGTCTTGAGTCGAGGTAGCGCTGGGCTCGGCAATGGTGATGCCATTGCCCAGAAGCAGGGAGCTCGGTATGTGCGGTTTTAGCCTTGGCCGATAAGCTCCTTGCCGCAGAAAGCTGCAAGTTGAACAAGTTCTGCCCCCAAAATGTTGGGACGACTGCGCATATGTCACCCCTGAACCAATATACTCTAGCAACATGTTGCATGAACAGTAACCTTTTGACCAAAGACGGACGTTTCCCGCAACGAACCCCATCAACGGACCTAAGACAGTCGTGTACCTACACATCGCCCCGATGCTGTTCCATTTCCAACAGCCATGTCCCACAACAAGAGACGCGCTTTTTTTTCTTCCGCCGAACGCCTCCGGTTAAGTCGATCTCCCGAGGCCTTTTGCTTTGGGGGGTGGGTTGTGCCCTTTTGTGGCGCGCGCCCGCCAGGGCTTGGGCTTGGGGGGGGGCCGCTTGTACCTGCGTCACGACTGCAGACTACACTATTCTGGGCGCCACGGTAGTAGCAATCTAGCCGGCTGGCTACCAAGAGGCCGGTTTATCTCTAGGACTGACTCTTTTCGATAATGCTAACGTTGCATGGTGCAGGTGTAGCGTGGGATGATGTGGACTATATAGATTATTTATCGTTATCTCGGTAAACTGCGGGTTTTGCTCTATATACCTAGAGAGCGCTTGTGGTTTTGACGTTTGACGGCGTTGGAAGCTAGGCTTGCGAAAGTACTATTTGGGGACAAGGGAGACGCCTCTTGGGTATCTAGGTATTTGCTTTCTTCTTCTTCTTCTTCTTCTTCTTCTTCATCTTCATCATCTTTCTATTCCGAGTCCTTGGGTCGGGTGTGCGATAGACCGTTTGTTGGTTCCCGTATTCGTCCTTGAGTCGCAAGGCGTTTTGTGGCTTGCGTTGCGAGTCGCTTTCGTTTCTCTCCTAGTAGCTTTGGGATTTTTTTTCTTGGTGGCCGAGCTATCTGGAAGAGAAGGAGGTCTTGTGCAAGGTACCACTGTTGTGTTGTCTTCCCGATCACGTCCTGCCCTCTACGTCGCCCGCGCGCATTTAGAACGAGAGAAGAGCGACCCTGAGTGGCGACGGCCAATCGTCTTACGACAGGATATTCGACCTCAACATTGTTCGCGACCCGTTATAATATCGTTGGTAGCGAGTGCCCTGATACACACATCCAAAGAACAATCGAATTTCGATATCGTTACGCTCCAAAACACTTCAACCCACCGACCTCACCGCAACCATGCGACGCACCACACTCTTTTCCGCTACAACGGCACTTCTCACTAGTATCACAAGCGCTCAAGTCACAGCATCTACATCGTCAAAACGCGGCCTCTGCTACGTACCCTCTGCAGACCATCCCGACGATGACAGGATATGGACCACCGGCCCATCACCACCAACATGGTACTACAACTACCAAAAGGAGCCCTCAGCAGCTTACGCCAACAACCCAGACATGCAATTCGTCCCCATGCTCTGGGGCGCCAGTGACAGCGACACCGGAACCCCCTTCCTCGACTCCGTCAAGCAGCAAATCGCCGACGGAGCAAACATAACCTACGTCCTCGGCTTCAACGAGCCCGACGGCGGCCACAGCACCGGTGGTTCCAACCTCGCCGTCACGACCGCAGCCGCCCGCTGGAAAGCCGAAATCGAGCCGCTAAAGGAACTCGGCGTCAAGCTAGGCGCGCCTGCGGTTACCGGCGCAGAGTCTGGCTGGCAGTGGTTGGAAAACTTCTTCAACGAGTGCGATGGCGGTTGTAATCCTGATTTCATACCTGTACACTGGTACGGAAACTTTGAGGGCATGATGAGCCATGTGGGACAGGTTACGACGAAATGGCCGAATCTGACGGTTTGGGTTACCGAGTATGGATACCCGAATCAGCCGCTCGAGACGACGCAGACGTTCTACAATCAGAGTGCTCAGAGCTTTGATAGCTGGCCGTGAGTACTGCCTCTAGTTGACTTCTTACGAGAAGAGGATACGGGCTAACAGTATAATCAGCAACATTACACATTACTCCTACTTTGGTGCCTTCCGCTCCGATGTCAGCAACGTGGGCAGCAACTCTGCTATGCTCACCCAGGACGGCGAATTGACCGATATTGGATCTTGGTACATGGGTGGTGCGGCTACGAATAACGTTCCTGAGGCTTCCGGTGCTTCCATGACGGGATATGCACCGGACGCTGTTGTGCTAAGCTTGATGGCCGCCATATGGGTTTCCTTGGTTTAGTGCTGAGAGGGTGTGTGGGCAACTGCACTTACGAGGACATGTTCCTGCCTTTGGTCAAAGTGCAGTAAGAGTGTAGCTACTTCGCCAGGAATATCTGACAAACCGCTATGGTACAGTTGATTGGAGAAAGCTATTCTTAGGCTATGTGGTTACCGAGGTGTTTAGGTGTTGTTATCGTTTAGACGTTGGGAATAGACTAGGTCTGTCCTGGTTATATGCTATAAAGTCATGCAAGTATGACTCTTGTTTCCCAATTCGTTCACGTCGAGTACAGACAGGGAGCAGTATGCTGTGGGGCCTATATACTGCAGAGACCACTTGTGATGACCAGGTAATGCACGCGGTGAAGTCCAGTACCCATGCGTCCGATATGAGCAGTCAAGCATTATGCAGCTGGTATGAGGACTGTCGCGTATGTTAGTGCTCGATTGTGTTTGTCAGTGATCCTGCAGAACAGCTCACGCTTTCCCGTCGTACAGTGTCATATGTAAGATCAAGTGAAGTGTTCATGGGACGTGTGGGGTATAGCAAAGAACAACGAAGGGGCCGGGACAAGGGCACTAGGCATCGGCCCGGTCTCTCACGTCATCACCAGGCATTACGAAACACTGTCCAATCGTTCCAGGAAACACTCAGTCTTGCTTTTGTGTGCTGTTGCTATTCTAGCTTTCTACAACACGCTTGCATCCAGTTCCCTTTCTTGCGTCCTCTATGCTTCCAAGATGTTCAGGCGACACGCGCAGTGACAGGGATGACGACGTGGCCATCAGCGGGAACATTGCCCTGTCCGTACACGACCTGCTTGGTGGGCTTCTCGATGGTTTGTTGGATCTTCAGGGCTAAGGGGGAATGTTAGCCTTGTTTCTTGTGTGCATGCACGCGGTAGTTTGAAGAATACTTACTGCCATCTGATTGGGGCTCAACCGAGAAGGTGTCTGGGTCGCACGTGACGCTGAAGAGCATACCCTTCTGCGACCAGCTGCACTTGGACTCGAGACCCATGGGGTATTCCTCGGAAACGAAGACGGCGGTAAGCTTGTAGCTTACGACCTGCTGGCTGACATCTGTGTAGGAGCGGGTGACGTTCCAAGCGGCCTGGATGGGGTTGCTGGCGCTGACGGAAGCAGCAAGGGCGAGAAGAGGAAGTGTGAAGTGCATGGCGGCGATTGTAGTAGGTTGGTTGTGTGGTTATTGTTGGTTTGTTGTTGAGCTTGGTGGGATGAGAAGCTGGGTAGGGAACAAGGCGGAGTAATTGTATATTTCAACGTCTCGTATTCAGACGTCAGAAGTATCCACGTTACGTCGTAACCGCAACATCAAGCTCGGTGGTTAGTGTGTTGCATTGACCAACGCACAGTTGATACGAAGGAGTCGTGAGGCACTTGCATGGATACCATAGTCAAGAGACGGTGAGGGTTCGTGTTCTTGCCTGCCATTGAGGGATCATCCGGTTGATCCAACTGCACGGACATTGTACTGAACGTCTCTGAAGTTGTCGCACAACTTTCGGAGTAGATGCGTGGCATATACGTCCGGCTACTCACCAACATGCTTTCTGATAAACTATGTCATGGGAGACATAAAAACAACAGGCGTGTTACGTTATTGTTAGTTCATTGGTGCTAACCATTGAGAGAAAAAAGGGGCCCACAAGGATGTGCAGGGAGCTCCGCTTTCCTCGTGTACCCGCGGGGAAGTCGGAAAGGTACTCCCGTAGTTACGGCGGTAAAAGCTTGTGCGATGGAAGGCGAGAAACGGTGGAAGCTTCTCTTTGCGAACGAGCTGGCCCACAGCTAGACATGTGTCTCGTGTATAGCGAACGCGATTTTGCGCCCAAAGATGGGACGTAGGCGATTCTGACCTAAGCCGAAGTAGAGGCGGAAACAAATAGTCTGCTTTTCCCTGGCCTGTTGGAACTGCCGAAATCCAGCCCGCGACGACATGCTACCCTCCACACGCCATAGGGCAATGGCATGAACAGCTCCGCTGTAGCGGACTGCTCGTGTGATAGAGGACCGAAGACGTTGTTCTACTCTGCCCGTTTCTCGCCAATTTTTTTTTGATTACTATTCGAGGGGCGGTGAGGTGCAGCGGTGAAAGCATTCTCTGCTCTTCGCACCCGAGCCCTGACAAGGTTCATTGCTGGAATATGGATAAGGTGGGTGTTCCGGAAATTTGGGAGTGCAGTGAGAACATGGGTTTATGAATAAGAAGACAGGCGGCATAACCTCGGCCTGCATTCTGCGGTATCTCATTGGCTGCCAGATTCGTACGAAGAATACTCCCCTAGCATACCAGTGCAGGGCAATCACGCAGGATGTGGTGGATCAGGTAAGAATAGAAACAAGAGCTAGGGATGATGGATGAGGCACATGTACTGAGGCACCAAAGTGAACCCATTACTCTTCCCTAACCATCCACACCTTACTGACCTTATACTACAGCGAAAGAAGCTGCTGGTATAAAACTCAGCAGAGTTTAAGAGATATTAGTTATTTGGATTTATAGGTGTAGCGTCTGTAAGAGTAGGTATGTACAAATTTCAAAGACAAGATCAAACTTCCAGGTCCAACTCCCAGGTCCAAGCTGGAACCACCGCATACTCAACATCATCCATCTAGAGAGTCAATTCCCACAGGCTTTTCCCACCCGCTCTTCTGTCTATTGCGTCAGTATCAGCCACTATGGTAACCATAGCAGGTTCTGTAGGCGTCGAAGTAGCCGTTGGTTCAACACCAGATCGTGTAGGCCAGTTGAATCCCGAAGACCAAGCCGGTCTGGTACTAGACTGAGTAGGCCAATTGAGCCCAGAAGACCAAGTACTATATTCAGCAACAGCTTGCGACCCACGTGCCTCAATCTTCTGTGCAGAGCCCAACGGCAACTCTGGACCAGCATAATCCATCTGCAGATCCCGTTGTGTGCCAACTTCATTCGCAGCCAACAGGGCCGCCGAGTAAGCCAGATACCATGTGCGACTTGCGCCTCCATCGAGTTGTTCGTTAAAGTTTTGGTTGGCGAAGAAATCATACGAGGCTTGTGGGTCGAATAATGCTTGGCTGGCTTTCAGGATGCTTTTCCAGCCGCCTTGGACTTGTTCAGCGCGTCCGTTGTCAAAATATGTGTCCCACTCTTCTTGGGCGAATTGCCGGCGACGAGTATAGGCGGACGAGGGATTTAGAGGAATCATGTGTATGCCCTCGATGTATTCAATGTTTCCTCCAAAGTACGTGGTATGGTCGATTTTGTTCTCAAAGAGGATGCCTGTAGCTTTATTCTTGACGAAGCCTGGAGGCTGGTTCGCGTTGTCGGCCTCCATAAGGAAGTAGTTCTTGATACTACGCGCTTGCACGGCGAGTTGCAAGTTTCCGCGAGCCTCCATGTTTGGATCCTGGATGACCCTGCCCCACATCTTGACCGCGTAAGACGCGAAGGTATCCTCGGATGTTGACTCCTGGTCCTTTCCGTCACCGGACTCGAAAAGACCCTTTGCCCATGAGTGGCCGTGAAACCAATCGAATGAGCGCTGGAACGGGAAATGCTCGTCGGCCACTGGGTTAGCAAAATCGCGTACAAGGGAGTTGACCCAAGCTTTGTTGCTACCTTGACCCAGCCATGTAGAGTCAAGATGTCCGATGACGGCGGCAGTATACACAAAGTACCCGTAATGGAAGTGGTGATCATTGTATAGCGTGTTTCCGAAGTCGAGCCCGAGGTCTCCTGAGTAGCTGGCGCCCGACACGACGCCCTTCCAGACCTGATCGTAGACGAGCGGCTCAGGCTGAGTGTTGTTGACAAAGACGTTGAAGGCGTCCTTGAGGCGATCCAAACCAGCCGCAGCATATTGGCTGTTGCCTGTCATGCTGTTCATCGTGTAGATGATGGTAGCAAACTTGGCCAGGGCTTTACCGGAGTAGTACATGCTATTTAGCGATGTCTGGGATATCATGTTCTGGCTGAGCTCAGCTATTCCAGCTTGATTAATGAGCGCAAGGGCCTGTGAGTTCACATTTATATTCTCCGACCCCCCTGCTGCGGTAGGATTCTTAGCCCATGGAGCGAAGCCAATATTGTTAGGAAGGTCGTTCTCCATCATGGTCATCCGATCGGCGACGATGACTCGTGCAAAGCCTTTAGTGGTCGTAACAAGTGTGATATCCTTTAAACTGGCAGCTGTCTGTTGGTCGAAAGACTCGACGTGGTGAGGTAGCGCATACATAAGCAGCGGTCGGTCCACTAGGCCACCTTTAGTCCAACCTATCGTGTAACTTCCAACAGCCCCATTGACTGTTGCAGAGATAGTCGCATTGATAGCGTAAACACCAGCACTATTATCAAATGTCCTCTCCATTGCCTCGCCAGATGGGTTCTTGGTGACTTGGATTTTGCCCACGAAGTTGTCGGGACCAGTAATTGTAAGGCCGTCATTCAATACGAAGGGGGGCGTACCTACGGATCCGTCCGAAGTAACGTACAAGAGCCAGTGTGAGCCATCGTTGAGTACAATTCGGTACTTGTCAGTGTCTCCGTTGATCAACTCGACCCAGTCCAGAGAGAGGAAGAAGACGGTAGTTTTGATCACCGGCTTCGCCCTATCGTAAAGAGCGGTTACCATACCCATACCCTGAACAACGGGAAGAGACATCAAGATGCGAGTACCTTGGAGGTTGTTTGGTCGCAAGTTCACCCATGTCGAGAACATCCCTAAGCGCTCAAGCGAAAGGGAGGTATCGGATGTCAATTCCGCGGCGGTCAGTATGATATGATGAATACCGATTGGCGAGATGAAGAACTGCGTGTTGTTCGCATCAGGGACGAAAGCAAACTTGTCTCGTGTTGTGTGACTAATGGCAACACCTGCAACAGCAAGGGGTCCACATCAGCATAAGCTCATCCTCAGTGCGTGAAGTACGTACCATAAGAACCACCATCGCGGCGATTGTCCCATGACAAAGAGTAAGGGTGTGTCCAGGTCGAGAACGACTGGCTACCTAGGAAGAAGTTTGCGTAAAATTTATTCGTCTGAATTGGTACGTCCTTGTCGTCAATGTGTTGCTTCTGGACGGGATGGTTTGATCTCGAAGGTATGGCTGGCGGAGGCGCCCCGGTCGCGATGGGTTGGAAGATGTTGGACGAAGCTGGGTTGAATGGTGCTGTGGGGCCGGGGCTCAGAGGCGTTGGGTTAGGGCACAGGGGCTTGGTGGCAGTTGTAGTGCCCGGACCGTCGGCTGGATCTTGTGTGAAACCACCCGAGGGAAGGCCTGTCAGAAAGCTCTGTTGGCAGTTAGTTTCTGCACCTTCAGGAAGGTCTTGCAAGGATCTATGCAGATTGTCACGTACCCCGGAATTTAATGATTCGCCAGTGGGAGAGGCCGACTGCAACGATGTAATCGCCGTGCTATAGCTTGTAGTGATTGAGACATCCGTCAGGGTTATTTCACGGGCTATGACTCCATTTGCGTCTCTTTTCGCTCCTCCATGTGCAGGCAGACTGCGAACGGAGGAGAGATGGGCTAGCACCAGCAGCAAGGATGCCAGGTGCATCATGCTGGCAGCCGGATGTGTTCAAACGAACGACAGATGAAGAAAGGGGTACTGTCCTGAAACTCAAGTACGGTATGCGTATACGTTTTGAATAGGAGTTTGATCAAGGAGTATGTTGAGCGATGGATGGTGACTCGGTGAAGAATGCCCGGCTGCAGGGGAGACGAAATATATAATCTGGGAAGGTAAGCCATAAGACCCTTAGTCCATGGGACGTTTTACAGAGTTGTCATCGTTCGTGGTCGCTATAGGAAGGTCGGTATGTAAACTAAGACATCAAGCTCAGGTGTGAACAGTGGACAGTCTAAGCGTGGCTAGATTACTGGAGTAAGTTCCCCACAAGAGACATACCTCGCCCCGCATTACACAAGACTCTCGGGTACCTGAAGCCTCATCATACGCAGTCTTCCAGAGCCAACCTCTCGGATGCTTTAGCTAACAAAATTACCATGGCGTCTGGTCGTCCCATAAATTCTTCACCAGTAACGATTAGCACTCGTTGACACAAGTCCTTTGACCCAGACAATGGCGTGATAAAATTCTGGGTACGGATTAGATGTTCATACAGCAAGGTATGTGGCGCAAAAATAGTGGCCGTAGGCACATACAGAACTTACGCATTGGTCAGTAGATACACGGAGTATGGTCTCCATGTATGTGGGATCATGGCTGGCTCGCATGATCGAAAAACTGGTTCCAGTCCTCAAAGGCTTACCCAAGGGAATATTGGAGGCGGTGAAGGTTCGCGCAGTGCTCACAAAGCGTTCACAAGTAGTTGCCAATGATTTCGATCGTGCTCAAGGCGCATCGGTTCGCAAGGAGACGTGAGACCAAATGTTTCCGATATAGAGGAGGATGATGGAAAGTCGACAGGTGACCAACACTTTTGATGCAGTCCTAAACCAGGTTGGTTTTCTCGGCGTTTTCGTGGTCCTCGAGGAGCATGGAAAGTCCAAGTTGAAATTTGCGAACCCCAGCCCGTGGTTCGAAATTCACGCTGCACAAATGATGCAACAATGCTGCTGTTGTCTTTTCGGTATGTTAATACAAAGATACTCACGTATGATTATTGTGGTTCAAAACCTAGAAATAATGTTCAGTAACCCTACAAGGACCCCGTGATGCTACCCCCTGTCGGGCTTGACGAATCCAAGAAGTAATGATGCCGGAAATGCAACCAGCAAACACCCAAGCGCAAGAAGCGTTGGACACAAGATCTCAGACTACCGAAGCCAAGGCCGGGGTCTCGGATGTCGGTCTCGAGACTGCGGTGAGACACGCGCCTTCTGTCCCTGTGGAGATATCTGCAGTGTGACAAGCGCACATGGTGGAGAGACCGGGCTGGTGTGCATCCCAAACGGTCCCAGATGGCTCTCGTAGCTGCACACTGTTTCTTGGCTTTTGACGTGATTTATGTTAGAGCCATGATAGTTGGCGGTGTGGAAGATGGTAGCAAAGGAGTGTGGCGAGCATCACATGCATGAATTACATCGGAGATGCTTCGCTCATAGCTCCGTCAAGGCGCACAGCCACAGATCCCTTGACGTCATCATGAATCGACGCCACTGTCTTTACCAAACAATGCTACCGCATTCACATATAACACAATAACCTACAATCTGTCCTCCGACAATAATCCCTTTTTCCCATTGGAACCTACCGTCTCAGGTGTACTACCAGAACGTCTTCCAACACACGTCACCACTTTCTACTACCTACCAATTCCACAATGGCAACATCACATCCACCCAACGAGCCGCCGCCTAGCTACGAAGCTGCCATTTTCGACGCCGACCCTTCATCTGGCTTACATCGTGTTTCCACCGATGGTCCTGCAGCACGTACCGAGCGTAATGGCATTCCACCCGACCGACGGCGCTCTATGGAGGACGAGATGCGCGAGCTACCTCCTGGCTGGGTACGCAGCTTTGACCCGGAGACTTCGCACCAGTTCTTCGTCGACACCAAGGCAAATCCTCCCCGTAGCATCTGGACACATCCCTACGACGACGAAGAGTTCCTCAACACGCTGAGCCCCGAAGAGCGTAAGAAGCACACTCGCCTGCACAGGACCATGACACTGGAGGACCTTACAGCTGAGGATTCCGACGCCGAAGACCAACTCCCTCCGCGACCTACTTCCAAGGGCAAGGACGCTGCAGCTCCTGGTGAACTTACAGGCATACACAAGTTCTCCCGCAAGCTCAAGGACAAAATCACTGGTCAAACCCACCAAGAACGCGAACAAGCTCGGACCCGCCGCGCAGAGCAGGAACGTCAAGCCTACCTCCAGCATCTCCGCACACGGCAAGCAATTATACGCGCCATGGAGACAGGCCAGCCGCAGTTACTAGGCAAGGACCGTCAGGGCAGGGACGTGTACATCGAGCCACCTCATGGTCCTTTTGCTCCGAGGGGAGCTTACGGATACAACCCATACGGCGGTCGGCAGTTTGGGAATCCAGGCGTACGGTATATGCGTCCAGCTGGACCGTACGGTAGGCCATACGGATACGGATATGGAGGTGGAGCTGGACTGCCCATCGCAGCTGGTTTCCTTGGTGGTGCCATGCTTGGTGGTGCACTATTTTAAGAGACTGGTAGCTACAATACCTCATGCCAGATGTCATTGGCTGAGCATGTGGCCATCGATATGACGGCGAGCTTAGGGCATAGATGCGAAGACCTCTTCTAATGTCCTTGTCAGTGCCTGAGATATCCTTAGTAATGACTTAGGAATTAAACATGATTACACCATGAACTCTGCCTTTACGTGCCTGCTGCTATGTGAACCTACACCATGACTTCCTCTCAACACTACACATCTTAGAAAGGGCCATGGTCAGAAATGTGTGTCGATATTCCAATGCAAGCATCCTCCTCACGATATAGCTCCAAAGCCATGCAGCGAACAGTATCAATCTTTGAGGCAAAAACATGGGGTATCTTATTGTAACTCCTAGCCCAAGTGCAAACCACAGTCACAACCCTTCTGGGCCATCATCGCAGACCAGATATGTCCCTCGACATGGAGGTAACACGGTCTTCAAGTTCCTTCTTCTTCTTCTCAAGTTGTCGCGTCTCCTCTTCCTCCCGTCTTAGGTCTTCTTCCGTCAATGGCGGCGCAACAGGCCCCAGCTCCTCTTCAACCTCGTCGACATCCTCGTCCATGTAGTCTCCTCGTGACCGGCTCAGCTTGCCAAGCTGAGCTTGTTGTTCGGCGAGACGTGCTTCGTAGTATTCTACCGAGGCTGCGAGTTGTGCGTGTCGTTGGCGCATGGCTGCGATTCTGTCGTGGATTCCTGGTATGGGGCTGTGCTTGGTTAGCTACGAGTAATGTCTTGTGGTAGTCCGAGACGCACTAGACTCGGAGCAACTTCTCGGCGCCTTCCAGTAGAGACTCAACGTCGACTTCGTTCTTGTTGCTGCCATTGTACATTCTGTAGCCTAGGCCAGAGCCCGCTCCTCCGCCGCCGCCTCGTCGTATCCTCTCTACCAGCTCATTGCCGAGGACCGCAGCCACAGCCGTGTTCCGCCTAGGTGCTCTTACAGCATTTGCGCCGCCTCCAGATGTGCTAGTGCCGCCGCCTCCATTAGGATTGAAGATGGTGTTGCGCCTGTTGGTAGACGGAGCTGGTTCGGCATGCTTAGGTGCTGCGGGTGGTGGGGGGACGGAGAACAGAGCGCGTTCGTGGACCTCGGTGTCTCGGATCAAGCTCGTGATATCGTGGTTTTGGAGCAAGGCGTTGGTGAAGATCTTGGGCGGGGCGAACCTGGGGGTGTGTTCAGTCGAGTGCTACAGCGGGTGAATGGACGGTGGACCAACGGTAACTCTGCGATTGACGCAGCGCAAAGCGAAATCTGCTCTAGATGCGCATCTAACAGCGTCATGATAGGCGTAAGCTGTATACAAAAAGGGCACGTCAGGCGGGAGCGTGGGGTGTAAACAATGGCCGGTCGGTGCTCGACAACTATTCCCCGATGTTCCGCCGCGCTGGCGTCAGTGAAGCTGGGAGCTCAACATCACCAAAACATCAACACCAACCCACACCCACCGCCACCACTCCCTCCACATCGCCCGCACCTTCCGTCTCCTCCGCATACACACCTCAAGAGCGACCATCATGGCGGACAGCATGGAAGGCGTCGTCGTCGAGGGCGAGCAGCCCAAAACCGAGAACGTGGAGCAAAAGGCCATTGCTGGTAAGTAGACGCCTCGCGCCGCGCAGCATGCCTTTTACCTCAAAGTGCCCCTGTACCAACTGCACCACGTCGTGGCCGGTCCGCAAGATGTGTCCGAACCACATCATCGCCACCGAGATCGCGGCCTGCAAGTATCTCTACCACCGTGCTGACCCGACGACGACAGACATCCGGGCCAACTTTGTCCTCCTCGAGCGAGCCGTCGCCCAGTTTGACACCCGCTTCACCCTGCGCGCCCTCCGCTCCATATCCTCGCTCCGCAAGAGGCTCACCGACCGCGTGCTATGCTCTGTCATCATCCTGACATACTCGCCCAACAATGTCACGGCGCGCAACTTCATCGAATACATTGGCATGGATGGCGAGGCGATACAGAGCGTTGTGTCCCAGTACAAGGAGGAGGTTCAACTTAACAAGAACAACACCAAGGAGCCCCTGCCCGAGGTGGATATCTACATAGCCATCCTGATACAGGTATGTTTGCAGACAGCATGACTGGTGGATTCGCTAACACCTGCAGGTTTATCTCTACGACCAGAAGGAGTTTGAAGAGGGGGCCGAGTTCGCCGAGACGCTGGTAGACAAGATCCGGGAGCTGAACAGGCGGACATTGGACTCGCTAGCCGCCAAGGCCTACTTCTACTTCTCCCTGTTCCACGAAGAGATGGATCCCAAGCCCCCGTCGAAGCAGTCGCCCGTCATCCAGATCCGCGGAAAGCTCCTCGCTGCGCTGCGAAGCGCAGTGCTCAGGAAAGATCCCGACACGCAAGCAGCTGTCACCACACTGCTGCTCCGAAACTACCTCTCGACCGCCGACATCACACAAGCCGATCTCCTTGTTGCGCAGACGCAATTCCCACCACAAGCCCCGAACAACCAGGTTGCGAGATACCTGTACTACCTTGGCCGCATACGGGCTATTCAGCTGTCCTACACCGAGGCACACGAGCACCTGGTCAGCGCCACGCGCAAGTCGCCCTCGGCCCACTGCGCAACGGGCTTCTACCAGGCTTCGATGAAGCTCCTGGTAGTCGTTGAGCTGCTGATGGGTGACATTCCCGAGCGCGAGGTCTTCAGCCAGCCCCGTCTGGAGCGTGCCATGGAGCCCTACTTCCGCCTGGTCCAGGCAGTCCGCGTTGGCGATCTACAGGGTTTCCTCAAGGTGGTGCAGACATCGTCGTCCGTCTTCCAGCGCGATGGCACCTACACGCTCATCCTCCGTCTGCGACAAAACGTCATCAAGACTGGCATCCGCATGCTATCGCTTTCGTACTCGCGCATCTCGCTCCGCGACATTTGCATTCGTCTTGGTCTTGAGAGCGAGGAGTCGGCCGAGTACATTGTTGCCAAGGCTATCCGCGATGGTGTCATAGAGGCGTCGATTGATCACGAGAAGGGCTTCATGCAGACTAAGGTTGCTGGCGACATCTACGCCACCCGTGAGCCTGGCGAGGCGTTCCACGAGCGTATCCGGGCGTGCTTGACCCTGCACGACGAGTGTGTCAAGGCAATGCGATACCCCATGAACCAACATCGTCTGGAGCTCAAGAACGCCCAAGAGGCGCGGGAGCGGGAGCGCGAACTGGCCAAGGAGATTCAAGATGGTGATATCGACGAGGACGACGCTGGTGGAGACTTTGAGGGCTTGTAGAGACGTCGTACAGCTTGGACGATTCATTCCGTGAGCGTGTAATATAGCCGCAAAAGGGCTGGCATTGATAGAGGTTCCAGACAGCGTGGGACAGTCATGTTAATGATGCATGAATAGAAGACATCCGAGACGTCAGCACACATGTTCGAGCACACCCGTGACATGTGATAGACGGCATACTGTAAGAGTCGCTAATCTGACGGATGCATCCATGCAGCGCATCGGCGCGAGAACTAGCCAGTTGCAGCAAGATTCCGTAAAGGGTCCCCGCAGCTTGTCCCAGGCCCGACGCTCCTGCCCCACACCAGCTCTCTCTCTCCCCCGAACGTCACTTTGCGATTGCCATCATCTCCGTGCCGTTTGACCATTCAATCATGATTCACTGCCGCAGCCATGTAAGTCGTATCCCACAGAGTAACTCGGCCCGCCGCACACTGCCCGTCTGAATCCATTTCCTAATGTCCATCAACAGGATTGACGTACCCCGGCGACTGCGGCGCGCCATCCTCCTCAACGACCTCACCCTCGTCCAACGCATCATCCGCAACAACCACACATACCTGCGCAACCCCGACTTTGGCGACCGCTCCAACACGTCGCTGCACCTCGCCGCGAAACATGGCTTCACCACCATTGCCGAGTACCTCGTCGACGCGGGCCACGAAGACGGAATGATCAGCCGCAACAACGACTGGGAAACGCCTCTGATGCTGGCCGCGAGCGCCGGAAAAGAAGAGTGCGGCGTCTACCTCGCCAAGCGCTTCCCCGAATCCATCGACTGGAAGAACAAAGCCGGTCTCGACGCGTTGATGCTGGCGTGTAAATCTGGTTCGGGGACGCTGCACCTCATCCCCACGTTGATTCTCCACGGACCCAGCATACTTTCTGCGAGCGACGCGCAGGGCAACACGGCGCTGCATCATGCTTCTGCGGCGGGAGAGCTGAAGGCGCTGAGGATGTTGTTGCAGTATGGTGCGAATCCGCTGGCGAGTAATAGCTACAGCTGGACGCCTGTCCACTACTCGGCCACGACTGCGGCAGAGGCGTATTTCAAGACGCTCATCATCGAGTTTGAGAAGAAGAAGGCCGAGGGCAAACGCGCGGTCAAGGAGAGGGAACGGCAGCGTACTGCGGGTGTCAGGCTGGTTACTGATGCCGAGGGTTTGGGCGGCGCGAATGCAGGCGTGCCAGAGGGGAGGGCGTCTGTTGAAAGTAATAGACAGAGGGCGAGGGATGATGCGGCTATTGCCGGACTGCCGGCGCCCGGTATGATGGAGTGGAGTCCTATAGAGAGGAGGAGGGCTATGACGCCTACTGAAGGGAGGGGCTGGACGTTTACGCCTGATGGAATG
Organism: Alternaria solani; assembly: GCA_002952155.1. Lineage (NCBI taxonomy): Eukaryota > Fungi > Ascomycota > Dothideomycetes > Pleosporales > Pleosporaceae > Alternaria > Alternaria solani. The sequence continues at coordinate 709,000 of CP022031.1, read as the reverse complement.
AGGCCGAGGGCTGAGACGGGCGAGTCTATATGAGCGTACATTGGGTCTTACAAGGTGTTGGCATCAAACAAGGAGCACTGAGGAGCGGAGCTTTGGTGTTGTGGGGTTACGGTTTGTGTTCTGGTACGTTTGGCACCACCCACTCATACTCTCTCATGCTCTTTCCATTTTGAAACAAATGTTTCTTAAGTTGATTTTTACTATCTCATATACCACAAATACACTTCTTCCGCCATACAATACAGTACAACTCAACAACGCTGTGCCTGCGTCTTGTCACCAGCACGTCCATCAAATCAAGCTCATACACCACGCCATTAGACATCTCAACCCAATTCGCAAACTACACTTTTCGCCAAACTCTACACTGAACCAAGAAAAAAACCCCTCCTACCCTAAAAACTATACATCTATCACCCCACAACACCCTCGCAAACAGACCTCCTTACATTTTTTTTTCTTTCTTTCCCGCCACCGCCTCACATCCACACAGCCATCTCCCTCGTTGCAGACACAGGACACGCCGGCCAATGGTATCTACTGAGATCCCGAGGCCACAGTATCTCATGCACACACCCAGGACACCCGTGCTGGCTATCGCGGTAGTACCAGGCTTCGTGGACTCGTACTGGATATTGACCTCGTTGAGTGTTGATGCCCGGAGGCGGGTATCGACCTCGTGCAGAGTAGATGATTTGAGGTGAGGCGTGGCATGGATGGGCGGAAGGAGTCGGTGACGGGTTCTGGGCGCGTGGGATGGAGAGACCTGGGGGTAGGGGGATAGCTCGTTGTGTGTAGAGAGTTTGGGGTGGTGTGTGGTAAGGGGTTGGGATGAGTTGGGTGGGATGGGTTGGGTTGGGGTGGCTTGGGTGGAAGGGACTTTGGTTGCTGGGGCTTTGGTCGTCGTAGCGTGGTATGATGGTGTTCTTGGAGACGCTCGTGGAAGCGCTGTTGTCCAGGCCGTATCTGTGATGGGTAGGGGATGGCCGGCTTGCGGTAATAGGAAAGGGGGCGTTGAGTGCATTGTCGGGTACGTTGCTAGAAGTGCGCTCATAAGGATCTTGTATATATGAGGACTGGTTCGCGGTTGTGTTGGCTATCATAGTAGCCATGTCGTTTTCGGAAGCGGAAGCGGAAGATAAGTCGTTATAGATCCAGTTAGAAATAATTTGCGTATTAGGTAGATGCCCATTCTCAAGCAGGCTGTAGAGGCGTCCAAAGCTGTAAGAAGACATTTTCTATTATCTAGTGTGTGTTGTACAATGTCGGTACTGAACGTGTTGGAGAAGAGCGTGTTCGATGAGCCTCGAAGGAAGAATTCTGATTCTCAGCTAAACTGAGCACGAAATATGTTCAAGGCGATGATGTGATGGTTGACTGACGAATGGTCATGATATGGTTTTTATACGAATTTTATTTAGAGGTACGAATGCTAGTGATGAAGCCTCCTTCTGCGAACATGGCTCAAGTCGCCGGTTCCATGGTAAAAAAAAAGTCGAACAAGTGGATTGAAAGACTTGTTACTGCGGAACGCCTGCATCATGGTGCGCTACTGGAAATGTGCTGATTAGCGAAGGAGCTCTTTCTTGATGAATCGCGTGGACAGAGTATGAGAAGAAAGAGCGATAGGTGGAGTGGTATGAACCTAAACAGCACGCAAAGGCACATACCAGGTACGGTGTTAAATTCACGCATTCGCTACCACGGCCCATTCGTTACGCGTTCCACATCTCTAAACCAAAATCTTTTATGAGCATATCACAATACCAATGTTCGTGTCCCAGAGCAGTAAAGCTAGGTCGATCAACTCCATTCACACTGAGAACACCCGTGTCTTCGCATTCAGCCAGCAAAAGCTTGACCGTGTTCCAGGTGTTCGTAGAAAGCACAGAAGATTATTTTGCAGCTGCACTGGTTCCAAAAAATTAACATAATAATACGTTCACGTGGCCAGAGAATTTGGATATTCTGCCAACTTACGAGACTAAGGAAGTTATGAGTCTTTGATCTGCATGACGAGGTTTCCTCCTCCATTAGAATGGACAAGGTAGTCTCGTGTTTCAGTCAACAAGATCAAGTCAAGACACCATGGCGGATAATGCCATGATTCCCGTGACCACCTACACAGATATAACGCAGTTCAGACAAACACTCACGTTAGATGATCACAAAGCCCAAGTAAAGCCAAGCAAAATGATTTGATATTTGATTTTCATCTCATGTTAAACATAAACTCATCTGGAGTCTGCGAAACGAGCAAGTTAAAATTCGAGATCGTGCCAAAACGCCCCCCAAAAAGTAAAAAAAAATGGCCAATTGCTGCCTCACTGTTCCCCCACTGCCAACATGGGCTGGTGATTTCCGGACCGCCCTTGATGTATACCCCAAGATCCCACATGATTATTGTGTAAAGAAACGCCGCGTGATCACGCACCCAGTTCCAATGCTCATTGTAGAAGGCTGATGAAGTCGTGATTGCGATACGTGGTGTGGTTTTAGATGTGGTGACATGGAAATGTGATGAGAGAATCGTGTAAATGTCTTCATGTTCAAAGGTAGCGGAAGTCTGGTGCGCGAGATCTGCGGTTGCGACCTCGAGGGTTGACTGGCTGCCTGTCGTACGCATCGTTAGGGTCCTGCTGTCCTTGTGCCTGCCCCTGCCCGTTGCCCCATTGTCCTTGTGCCTGTCCACCCCATCCGTATTGTTGCTGATTGTACTGCTGACCGAACTGTTGTTGTTGTTGTTGCCCGTAGCCAAAGTTTTGCTGAGGAAACCACTGTTGTTGTGGCATCTGTGGCTGTTGCTGTGGCTGGAAGTTCATCTGGAAGCCGTTCTGGAAACCCATTTGCTGAGGCATCTGTATTGGCATAGGCATACCCATCGGCATTCCCATAGGCCCCATCGGTGTGTTCTTGAGCATCTCCATCTGTTGTATAAAGTCCTGCTCCATCTTTGAGGCGGGATCCGCCGCTTGACGCATCGCTTTCGGTGCGGTGGGAGGTTTGATGTCTGTAGGAGGCTGCTTCCGCTTCTTTGAAGAGGTTGAGTCAGTATCGGAGACTTCATCAGCCGCAGCAGTCGCCGCCGCCGCCGGAGTAGCAGTAGTTGTGGCATTTGTATCGTCATTTGCGACAGAAGAAGATGCGTTGTCAGTAGCAAGTGATTGATTAACAGATTCATTTGTTGAAGCAACTGCTGCCTTTGCTGCCTTTTCCCTCTCTGCTGCCTTCTCTGCGTCGTATGCCTTGAGTGACTTGACCATATCGTCATCAGTAACGAGATCATCCATTAGAACATCCTCCTTTGCGCAGTTTGGACAAATCAGATCACCGTCTGCCAGCGCATTGTCGATGCACTCGCGGCAGTATGTCTTACCACAACAGGGTGTCTTGACTGGGTCGACAAATCTTTGATTGTCGATGGGGCATTCGAATCCGCGCTCGCGGAGTTCTTTGCTTGCTGCGTCGGCGCTTGCTGCGCGCGCTCGTGATGCATTCGTCTTCTCTTGAAACTTGTCCCATGTCTTCTGATCCGTCATGACTTGCACGTATTCGCCGTCGGCGTTGAGCATGACGCCCTTTGCAGCCTCTTCGTCGACAGGCTTCTCGACCTTCTTGAGGAAGGACTGCGGTATGCCGGTCGTGCGCTTCGCTTGGAAAACGGGTTTGAAGTCGGGATCGTCGTTCGTAGGGCAGGCTTGGATCCAGTGGCCTTTGATGTTGCAGCGGCGGCATACGTAGCCTGGCGGGGGAGGATGTGACGGGACGACGACGTTCTTGGTGTTGTTCTTGCGATAGACGGGCTTTGCATGTGAAAGTGCCTCCTTCTGCGCATCCCAGGCCATTGCTGACTCGGCCAAAAACGCGGCTTCAGCATCTTCTGGTGTCGCATTGCTTGTGGGAGGTGCAGGCGCGACAGGCTTGCTTTGTGTTGTAAAGGCACGAACAGGGGGCTTGCCGGTGACATATCTGGCCGCCCGGCCTTGCCCGCGAGGCGCTGGACGGCGAATCGCTATGACAGTGGAGGATCGCGGTATTAACGTGGTGTCATCTTTGTATTCGGATGCGGGGTCATCTTGGGGGTATATATGTAGGTTGAAATCGGTTCCGTCACCGAGGCCGCTTGCGCTGATTATCTCCTTCTTGAGCTCGAAAACACTCAAATCGGTGCCGTTGAATACTATACGCTCGCTGTCTTTCGAGTTCTTGAATTTGTAGAAGATTGACGAAGTCATGGCTGCGGTTTGTGGCGTGGCTCCAAATGTGGTGGTGTGGTGAGAGAGTGTAGAGCTGACGGAGGAGGAAGGGCGTTGGCCGATGAGTTATGGCCCGTGTGCACGGGCCCCATCAAGTCGGAACCTGCGAGCCACCGATCCATTGAATTCTACCGGACCATCTAGGTAGATTCACCTCTGCACACCGGAGGCTAAAGGGTTTCACACAATGCCACAAACGTGTCTCTGCCTAAAAAAAAAACTCAAGTACATCCATGTATTGTGTTCAAAATATCTCATCAGCGTGTTTGTTCCACTGTATTTGTCATGCGACGAGCAGTTTCCGAGGTATTCTGGTACCTGCTATTTCCATGAGTACCTCCAGGTATATTTGCAAGAAAATAGACTGTTTTTGCATGTTTGCTCCCCAAGGTTGGCTATGTATTGTGTAATGTATGCACTATCTGAACTCTACTCATCCGCACCATCCGCCTCCAGCTCATCCGGCCCCATCTCTTCTCTCGCACCACCAGCATCACACTCATGTATGATTTTCTTCCAGCCCAGTGGCACAGAGGCGTCCTTGACGTGCTCAATGGTCGGAAAGTAGTGTTCGTTCTTCTTCATAGTCGCCACCCATGGCACGTTGTCGAAGGTCATGACCTTCATACGGAAATATTCATTGTCCTTGATCTTCTTAATCTCGGTAAGGAAGGCCGATAAGTCGGGGGTAGGGACGTTGTTCACGTGCGTGACGAAGTTGGTGGGCGCGAGCTGTTGAAATGGTCAGTAAAACATTCTTAATATCACCGATGGGTAGCGGGTTGCCAAAAGCAAGGCCTGGAGACATCCACTGGTTGAAATTTCACGGTCCCGTCATAGAAGGAAAAGAGGGACAAAAGATTTGGCACTTACCCCGTACATGTATGCCGGTGAACCACGGGCCCGCGACGAGATGTAAACATCCGAGTGGATTTTGCTGATCTGCTGGCGTACAGCCTGGTGAGGGCGATGGAAAGTGGCGCCACAGAAGCTGACTAGGCGGTCGGTCTCAAGATCCTCTGTTGCGACAGTCGATACCTTGATAGTCTTCTCCTCGCGCTTGCGCACAACAACAGCGTCCAGGAACTCGTTGTTATACATGACGTCAAGGTCAGGTGAACGTGTGACCAGCTTGCCGTTGAGCGTGAGGAGGATATCGCCTTCGTTGAGACCATCGCCGTGACCTGAATCGACCTTGCGGACCATGAAGAGCTGGTGGCGCTCTGGATCAGCCGTCTCAGTCTTCTCGATCCATTCTTCTGAGACACCCATGACGCGGGCTTGGCTCATCTGGACGGTCTGGAACTCGACGTTCAGGATACGTAGCTTGGGTGTCTTTCCGCCTCGGATCTCGTTGAGCACTGGCAGAAGATTGGGTGTTGCAAGACCAAGATGGTATTCAACGTCCTTTCCACTGTGTGATGTCCGCTCGCCCAGGTACGAGAGCCAGAGAGCCTGAACGGTGCCATCCTCAGCGATCAGCACGCCGGAACCACTGTGCGAGGCTTGGTTTGTGTCTACGGTGATGGCGTCGAAGTTGGTCGCGCGGTATCTAGGTGTGATTGCGCTAGCTGGAATCGCGACTGTGGTGATATCAGTGACGACAGTCTTTGCTACGACAGGTCGGAAGTTTTGGTTGATGCCGAAGAAGATGGTCTCTGCTCCCTTCTCGATGAAGTCGGTGGCGAACTTGGGCGTCTTTACAGGCGCGTTGACGAGAGAGGCATCGTACTTGACGATGGCGTAGTTCTGCAATGGGTGCATGAAAACAACCCTGGCATCGACAAAGATGCTATCAGCGATGATCAACGAGATGTCGCAAAGGTCATATGGCAGAATCGCTCTCGAGACGAGGACAAGACCCTGTTCGGCATCGACGACGAGTCCATAACCCTGTTTGTTCATCTTGGGGAAGCCATCTAGCTTGATGGGCATAGAGACATGCACTCGCACGAAGCTACGAACAATGTCTACAGCCTCGGGATAGCTTGAGCTCATCTTGACAAAGTTCGCACGGCGAGGAACAGGAGGCACAGATGGAATGGCATCGGCGAGTGGTTTGAAGTCCCACAAGCCTGTCGTGTCATTGCGTGTTGCTATCCGAATCTTTGCATGCCAATGTCTGTCCACGGCAGTGATACTAGTATTCGTACTGTGCAAATCACGCAGATGCTTGTACGATATAACCACTCGCTTACGATCCGGGATCTTCTTCATGACTTCGATAAAGGTGTCAAGGTCAGGTGTCGGTTGGTTGTCAACTTCTTGAACCAACCACCCTGATGTGTAGCCGTCGGCGAACCTGAAAGAACCAGCTGCCTCGCAAACGTACACGCCTGCGCCTTTCAGCGAGATGGCATAGAGGCGAGCTTGTTGGTACGAGAGGTCGTGGAAAGATGCGCCTGCGACAGAAACAAACTTGTCAGGGGTGATGGCATGGAGATCGCCAACGTCTAGCTCAAAATCCATGTTCTCCCCAGCACGCTGTATGGTCATAGAGATGGTCTTGCCAACGTTTTCGTCAAGGATGGCGTCAAGTCGGACGAACTGTGTAAGCAACTCTCCGTTGACGCGCAAAAGAAGATCACCTTCTTCGACCTTGGCAGACGCGGGCCCTTGGGGTAAAACCACCTCGGCAACCAGCATGCCTGTCTCCTTGGGGAATTGCGTGCGGATCTCCTTCTCCAAGGCGGGAGAGAGACCCAATCTGCGGCACTCGTCGAAGGGCTTCAGTATCCACTGGGTCTGGATGGTGCCTCTGGAGACATGCTGGCCTTGGCGGACAAGCTCTAGAGCACGTAGCGGTCGGTCCAGAGGTAGGAAGTAGTCGGTCGCGGCACCATCAGCACGTCCACCGGCCTGCAATGCAACAGCATAGCCGTCACGGTCTACTACGGGACTGCCCGAGGATCCTCCACTCGCTGCAGCTGCGGCCTGAATGTAGTTGGTATTGAAGTCGGAGTAGCCCTCGCCGTATTCAGGCGCATTGCGATCCAATCGGCTGATGACACCCGACAAGATACTGAGCTTCTCTCCAGCATCGTTGCCCACGACGCGAATCTCGACGCCGACTTTGGCGTTGTCCGGGCGGAGCTTGAGGGCGGTGACGGGCATGTACTTGATCTTGCTGGGGTCGAAGCGAAGGATACCGAAGTCGTGGACGGGGTCGCGGTAGACGGGGTGGACGTCGCATTCCTCGTGGTTGTCGAAGATGCAGTAGCCGATGAAAGGACCCGCGCCGACCACATGCCTGTTGGTGAGGATGTAGCCCTTCTCCGCATCCACGACAAAGCCAGTCGCCTCGGAGCTAACGGCCGCATCAGTGTCAAACGAACACGTCTGGCAGAAGTGTATCGACACGACGCTCTTGACCACGTTCTCGATGGTCCGCTGCCACTCTGCCGTGTCCTGTCCCGTGACGGCGGTGATGTGGGCCGACGACGGGACGTCTTCGTGGGCGCTGTAATCGCTGCGCGCATCGTCCATGGCGTCTTCGTGGTCGGGCAGGTGCGACATGACTCCGTTGGAGCTGCGTGCGTCTGTTTCGGGCTTGATCTGCTTCACCGGACGGTCTGTGGCTGGTGAAGTGGGTGGTTGCTTGCGCTTCGTTGTGCCATTTTGTTCCATTGGCGGCGGATTATTTATAGATGGGGACGTGTGTAGGGAGCGCTTGCCGAGGGCAAGTGCGCTAGGACTACTGTGAAGTCTTGTAGGATATCGCGTGCGAATGTGGGAGAGCGGTCGTGAGACGGTCAACGACAGGGAGCGTGAAGGCGTTGCAAGGAAACTTCGTTTGCAGGCGGCGGCGAGCGACACTCGGCCAAGCAGCATGCCAACCCTGGGTGGTGGTGTGGAAAGGAAGGAAGCAGCGCCAATGCAGCTGCCGTGGATTAAAAGTAGTAGGCACAAAGAAGAAAGACCAAGACGCCCGTCGATGAGTACGCGATGGCGATGGCTTCGCGGCCAAGGAGGAAAGTGCCTGAAGAGCCCTGCAGCCGCATGCGCTACCGTCCCCCGGTCAAGCTTCGCCGCATCTCGCGAACCATCGTCATTCGTCTCCACTCGCATCCACTCCATGGCAGCAGTGAATGCATGCTTCGGTTGGACCTCGAGCATGCCACACTGCGCCCGCTTTCTCAAACCTCACAGGATCAACTTTCAGGTCGCGTCAAATACGGGAAGCGGAGCAAGAGGACATGGAGTCATTTCCATGTCTGTGTACATGTGGTTCTCAGGCCGCTGCTCAACGGCAGTATCCATGCCCAACCACACAAACAAAGCAAAGAAACCTCGGGAGAGACGGAGTTGAGCAGCCGATGGCTACGTTGGAGTCCCGAGCCGTTTCAGTATCCGCCAGATGTACCACGACGCGACAGCACAAGCAGCCAATGTAGGGCAAAGAGACTGAGCCTTAAACCATCTCTTCATCCTCAACCCACTCGTTCTTGACCTCGACAGCCTCGTTCTTCTTTTTGCGTGAACGCGGCGTGGCTTTCTTCTTCGGCGAACCCTCCGCAGCATCAGCCTCGCCGTCAGCATCCGCACCCTCGACCATCTTGCTCTTGCGCTTGTTGGGTGTCGTCTTGGGTTTCTCCCGAGTGGCGCCAACTCCCTCGCCAGCAGCAGGGCCTAGAGGTACACCGTTCTTGATCTTTTCCATATCTTCTTTGTGCTTCTCCTTCATACGAAGTATGAATTTGCGGCAAGAGAGCGGGGTGCGGCCAGCGGGAACAGGACAGGTCTGACAATATATGTAAGCGTGGTGAACCATTGCCGGGTAGAAAGCACTTGCATTGGTCTTGGCTTCAAACTTGTCCGTGCCAGCTGCATGCTCGCAAAGAACCATGAGGTACGCGATCTGTACTACAGTCAGTGGCGGGAAGTGAGCCCACTTTCATACACCTCACCTTTTCTTGTTCAGACCAGGCGCCGCCGCTTGATGCTGCCTTGCTAGGAGTGTTCTGTTCCTCGTCTGGCATTTTGACTGAGTATGCTGATGATGGTGGCGACGATGCTGATCTCAGGAGTACGGTACTGAGATTGTGTAGCGACAGAGATGGTCGAGCGAAGTAGGGAAGGCAGAGCTGTTGATCAGGCTGGTTAGTTTGAACTCACCTTCACGTCGGGTTGCCGCGTGTGAGCTGGCCCTGTTTGATCAGGAAGGTGAGTGGTGAAGCGACGGCATTTTCTTGCATTATACTCACCATAATGAACCTCACCTTACACGCACTACCTGAAAGACAGCGGTGAGAAACATGGTGTGTTCCATGGCGAGATCTCGTTGCATCACCACCTTGAAGGGTGTGCATCACACAGTAAGAAATATGGAAGCATCGATTGTCATTTCCTAGAGGCCTACACCCCTGTCAGTCTTGATTGGGTTCATCAGGAGAATAGCAGCCGGCAGTTTCACTATCATCTTTCCTGATACAAGCGGACCGCCTCAACAGTCACTCAATCTTGCAATATCTGATATTCACACCGGGTTTCCGGCTCCAGGGACATGGGAAGACAGTGTCCGACGTGAAGCGTAGTCATGTCGTCAGCCAATCCACTTTGAGCACTAGCCCGCCTCAAGCTTAGTCCCGCAGTCCACCTACTGCTCTTCTCTCAAGCTTCCGAGTCATTTCAGCTTCCACCTCACACAGGTAACAAAAACCACTATGCTCGAGATAGCCTGTTTCAACGCTCCTTCCGCTGCCGCCGCCGCTCAAGCAGGCGCTGATCGAATCGAACTATGTGCCGACTACTCCGCTGGCGGGGTCACACCTTCCCTCTCTACACTACAGCACGTACACAAAGAAACCACGATCCCGATTAATGTTATGATAAGGCCACGGCCTGGCAATTTCGACTATTCAGACGAAGAGTTTGCTCTCATGAAAAAAGACATTGCGATACTCAAGCCTCTAGCTAGCGGATTCGTCTTTGGCATTCTAGACGGCAGTCGTCGTGTAGACGGCGCTCGCAATCGCGAATTAGTTGAGGTCGCAGCCCCACTTCCATGTACATTCCATCGTGCAATCGACGAAGCAGAAGAGTTGGAAGAAGCCGTTGAAACAGTGGTACTCTGCGGATTCAAGAGCATGTTAACTAGTGGTGGCGCAACGAGCGCCCTCCAAGGTGCTGATAAGCTCTGTCAGTTACAGTCGAGGTTTGGAGCAGACTTGTCGCTTATCGCCGGCGGTGGGGTCAGAAGCACAAACATCGAGGAGCTCGAAAGGAGGATCCGTATAACATGGCTCCACTCAGCAGCCATCACAGCACTTGGAGAAGATGTGGACGGCCAGGAAGTAAGCAAGATGCAGAAAGCGTTATCGAAAGTGGCACAAGACAGAGCAAGGAGTCGAACATGAAGGGTAGGATATTATTCATTAATCGTGGCACTGCAGTATCGGACTGCCACAGTACGTGTAAACATGCACATGCTAAGCTCCAGCGGGTATCATCCATTCAAGAATGCCTCGGGGATAATTCCCAAGACCAATCCATCCACCTAGTACACTGCGCCGAGCATAGCTTCCGAGAAACCAGCTGCTTACAAAAGCGCATATAGCAAGACACCGACAACCGACATCCCGAAGGACCTTGTTGTATCAACAGACATCTGTCCAGCCGCTCCGGTGCTTTGAGGTGCGCCCGCAGCCGAGGCAGTGTTTGTTTGAGTGACAACATTGGTCTCTGCGGCGATCGTTGTGGCTTGGGTGATGGTGGTAGCGGGAACGGTGGTAGAAATCCTTATTCCGCTCACAGTGGCTACCTCGACAGTCTCCGCGACGGTGGTGGGTGCAGAATACGTTACGGCTGGGATGGTGGTGGTAAAGACGATTATGGATCCGAGTTCTGTGACTGGGACCGCTCCTCCAACACCGGTACCGGTGAATACGGGGGGTATTGAAAGGGTCGACGTATTTGGCCTCTCGGCCTCGTTGTTGGCGTAAATGTTGGCACTCTGGCCATCTCTGGTGTAGTCTCCACTGACAAGGTTGACTTCAGTACCTCCGGAGTTGTATGTTCCAGCGGCAACGTTTCCATAAGAGCCGTCTGGGAACTGAAAGTTTGTCGTGAACTTGTCGTAACACATGGGGATGTTGATGTTCTGAACATTGACACAGTCCAAGCTTTGGCGGCAACCGAAACCGTCCGCACGGCCATGAACAGATCGCTTGTCGAAAGTGATACCCTGGATAGAAGAGAGGATATCGGTGTAGAGCGAACTGAGCTCTGTGCCGACTGCTGGTGGGGATGCGCCGGTCGCTCCTTGTGGTTGGCATGCCTCGTAAGGGTCGTCGTTCGTGGCCTGTGCCATGGACTCAAAAGGCGACGCAGTTGCGACAGCCGCAAGAGCGAGGGACAAGAACTTCAAAGACATTTCGAAGTAGAGTATTGTGTGGTTTAGTGTGGGTGTCGATGGCGGTAGTAGATTACGGATACCGAACGGTGATTAGAGGTATTACACGGTGTAGTACTGAACGACCGACGATTATCAAGACTGGTAACGAACGGCAAACGCAAGCTAGCGAATGTAAAAGTGAGTGACGGGCGGATACGACGGACTACTTGCCGAGGGGCAGAGGAGTAGCCCCGAGTCTATATACTGACTGTACAGATAGCCCATATCGCTGGTGCTGACAGGGTTTAATCAGGCTCGTTCTTACCATGCCGAACTAGTCAACCGGTACCATGCGCTTTACTGACGGCGCGCCACGATACGATAGGGCCTTTACCAACTGACTGGGATCCGTTATCCGTTGGGCGATCATGTGTTCACCCCCAACATCTTGCCAGGGACGGCCCTCGTATGGAAACTCGCAAAGGATTGGCTATTGGCTGTCAGGCACACGCAACTCAAACATTTGGCCTCCGCCAACAACCACACCACTGCGTTTAGCAGTTCTGGGCAGGTCCGACGCGATGCCGGAATCTCTGCTCATGCGACCAGCCAAATTCCTTGGACCTATATTCACCGCTAGCCAGTAAACGAGGTCAAAGTCGCGTGATTCGTAGGGGGACGATTCGGCAGACTCCAACCGAAGCGCTGTGAACGGACGCCTTTTCAACCTTCAGGCAAGACACGAAACGGCCTTTGATTCGAGCATCACGGGAATTTTTCATCGCCGACACCTTTCCGTTTCTCCAAGTTTGGCCAAGTCTACCACGCCTACTCATCAACAAATAAAAGAATGTAGGCCCAACGTCATACCGGCCGCCCCGAGTCCACCTCGACAAACACTAGCAGAAAGGCCCTGGTTGGTCCCTGACAGGCACACCCACAGAACTGGCGGCCACGCGCACGCTGCCGTCCCAAATTTCCCTGCAGCGCTAACACGCAACTGGTGTTGTGCTACGATGATCATTCCTGTGAGTAGCGATAGCCCGGACGACAAGACTTCGCGGACAGCTGGGCATTCGCTCGAGCCTTACCTTATTTCATCTCGCCCAGGTAAACCACCAAGCCTCTATATCGTCATCCCAAGACAACTGTCCGGCTAACGAGGAACAGGATAATAATAGCCGTTTTTCTTTACCATCAAGGTCGTGCATTATTGCTGACACCCAAGTCAATGAAGCCCAATGCACAAACATTGTCAGTCAACAATTCGCGCAATAGCAGTGCAATAGTTCGCGGTTATTCGGCACTGGATCGGGTTTCTGACCGAGCCTTGTGAGCCGCCAGTCGCCAGTCACACCAACCGCGATGGCTATCATGAGCGCAGCGTGATACTATCCCAGACTAAGCAAAAAAGAATACCTTTATCATCGATTCATTCCCGGGCCGCTTCTAACTAGACAAAATCTCGCGTGCGTTGTTCCTTCCAACAGCTTTACCCCACCACCCTGCCAAGTTGTGAGCAAGGCTAGCTAATAATAGAGTTTTCCAATGATCGACGCAGGAACAAGGCCTGCATCTGCACGCAAGACACAACGTTGTGGTTGCATAAAACGTGCCGCCACAATCATGTTTTTTTTTCTCACTTTTGTGTCTGGGGTCCGCAGTGCAACCAACTCGTCAGATTCTGGGCATCGGGAGTTCTGCTGTGGATGCTGCGGATAGGCGCGCGCCGACATAACCCCAGAGGAATTTTCTAAATGAAATTCGATACGAGGTAGGACCGATAGCGTGGGATCCGCTCTTGTGCGGCGCGACCGGAGGCGCAACCTGCATGCGGTGCGGTGCGGTGTACGTGCAGTAGCCGAACCACATCTTGAATGACATGTAGAGCTTCGAGGTCATTTTGTGTATCACTGGGTCGACGACTTCCTTTCCATCGTGTGCTCAAACTTAAATTTCTTCTTTTTCTTCGCGTACATCGAGGCGATGATGTGATGCTTGCGAGATTGCGTCAGAAATATCTGGCGCATGCGAGGATCACGGCAAGATCGAAGCTAACGTCGTTACTGCAAGAGACCAATCGGACTTACTCTTCTTTTTTCTTTCTTTGAAATGCCCAAGAACCCGCCCAGATGACAGGCCTTTTTAGGCCAAATTATCCTTTACTATGTTCTTAACTAGTCAAAGGCGATGGGTTAGGTAAGCTGACTACCAAGAATTGCCCTGAAAGTGTATATAAGATTCAACATTTATGAGACGCTCCGAATAGGAGGACGCTTGCGGGACATCTAAGAGAACCAAGGACAAAATAGGGGTTGGAACCAGTGGACGGGGCACGGAGAATGAAGCGCAACGAAGAATCTTTCTCGAAAGTCTAAAAACGATATACTAATATCAAATTTCCAAGTCTGCTATGCCCCTTCTTGTCTGCTTCTCACTCGTTGATGTGCATACTTAGAAGTCATTCCTCGCAGGTATAGGTGAATTAGTACGTGCTACGAAAGGTCAGTGTAGTTGCTGAGAGGCATTGAGTCAGTGTACTTCGAGTTCGAAAGCAGATGCTTCTCCCTTTGAGGTTCAGTAATCTACCACCAGCGGGACACATCCGCACCGATGCGCCGGAAATCCTTTGATTACTACGACCAACAGACGACTCTGTCAAACGAAAGCGTCCAGTGTGTCGATACGCTGTTCCGCTTTCGAAGTTCATCAACACTGTGGGCACATTTTCACACCTTCAAAAGGTATAAGACTGTTATGGTTGCTTTTATCGTGCCAGAACTTATGTATAACGTATTGGATCAATACTCCAGCACATCAGAAAAAACTTCAAGTACTGGCTCGCTCGGCCTATTTTCGTAAGCTTACATCCCCAACCTGTCTTGAACTTGCCTATGCCCATCCTACATCGTCTGGCGAGCATGACAGGCAAAGACGCGGAAGTGTTTTGTCCCAGAAATGCGCATTAGTATACACACCACTACCGAGTGTCGAACCCCACGTACCAGCCAGAAGCTCTCGGAGCTATCCCTTTGGGGAGGTGAGATGGCGTGCACGTTGTTTACAGATAGGCTTCTTTGTAAAGAGCCATACTAAGAATGGGCTCTCGACCGTCTCCACCCGTTCCAGACTGTGTGAATCAAGGGGTTTGATCTTGAAGACTTTCTTCCATACCTTCTTGGAGTTTGAGCTACGCGCCAAAGGTATGTTCCTTCACGACTACAGCACCTCGTCGCTCGCACGAAGTCATACAGCCTCCAGTGCAACTCCAGTGTCGGTTCCTCTGCATATGCTCCAGCATTTTGCTGTGATCTTCCTTGGTAGTCGCATTTGTCGCAGCTCCTATGTGTTCTGCTTGGGTAAGCAACGGGCTTCAGCTTCGGTGAGCCTATTTGTCAGTCCGAATGCAATACAGTCTGATGGAAAACAGACAAGATATTACATTTTCGGTGAAAGGGGGTTGCCGATTCTGTCAGGTAGCTCAGCGGCTATGCGAAGCTTGGCGTGTTTCGTAGGGATCATCAGGTGCTTCTGCGTTCCAGTTAGAGGCTCTTCCTACATCTCGAGGTAGATCGGCTCGGAGGTTTGTAGGTTCAGTTGACTTGACTGCCGAGACGAATTTCTCTTGTCGTAAACTGGCCTAAGCGTAGCGAAATGATTAAGCCCTTGTTAGAGATGAAGGGAAACTTAGTATGACCTGCAACGTGGATGTACGTTCTTCTGGGTCTCGACTGACATTTGCCAAAGGCAGGCGTGTTTCGAGTACATATCCAACTGCTGAAGAATGCATCCTCGATCTTCTGACGTTGACTCTCCGATCCGGCGGGCCATGTAGGATACAGGCTGCATATTATGCTTGATGTGTTCATTCGGGGGTAGATCCAGAGAACAATAAGGATGAGAAAAGCAATAGCAGCGGCAATATGTATCTGTCCATTGAGGAGATAAGACACTGTCAGCGGAAACGCCGAGTGGATCGTGCTTGTCTTGTAAGTAAATGATCGCAAGCCTGCCACGGCAGATGGCGCAGAAGTCAAGTCGAAGTACATTCTGGAACATGTACATTCTCGCGTTGGTACCAATCGAAGCCGTGTAAACAGATTCGCCGTATAGCTGCATTGACTTCCGTGCTGATCATAGAGGTATCCCTCGATATACCTTCACTCTGGGCTATTGTTCGGTGCCAGGAAAGCGCCTACCGGCAATTTTGAGCCAGTATAATGAGCTTGTCTCTCCGAAGAAGAAGCATAGATCCAACGCGATTCCGTCCAAGGTCTCATCTCAAATCTCTTCCGACATTCTTGACTCCGGTTAACGGTTCTGTGATGGAGATCGATGGGTTCGCAATGCGAGTCTTGCTCAGCGGTCATCGGACTGCGTTACGGGTACTATGAAGATTCGAGGACCTGAATCTTTCGCGCCGCATAAGGAGCTGATGCACCAACTTGGACCCTGGCAGGTATACCTATGCGACAATGGTACCCGATCGAGAAGTCAATGTGCTGCTCGGTCGGCTAAAAAGGGATGGCGCTTCATGAATCTTTCTCTGGAAATGGCGGACCCTCGCTGCGCCGCATGTATATCCCTCGATGGCTTTGGAAATAAATCTTGCATGAATATGATGGTTAGAGTATGATTTGAGTGACTGGGCGACAGCGGCCGGTGTTGCGTCTCGATATTCCAGTGGTCGACCTATTTCAATGCGCGCGTCTCCGTCTGAGGCTTCCAAGGTTATTTTACGCTCTCGATTCTCGTCTTTGTCAGATGGCGTAGATCCCCAGTGTTCATTTTCCGATAGCCACCTGTAATGGCGGATCCTGCTCTTCTCAGGGTGCATGCCCAAGCGCACTGCGCCATCCACACCCTCCATCCCTCACCGGTATCGTTACATCATCGCATCATTGAATTACATCACCCGCCGTGATTTAGAGAAGAAGACACGTTGTGGAGAGGGCGCAATCACTGGCGTGCCGCTGATACCGCAAGCCCGGAGAATTCGGGGATTCCCATCAACCTTGTTGCACAATCCCGAAAGAGATCGAAATGCGACATGCGTAAGCAGTTGCGTCAGTGCCTGAGGTACCTGCATAGAAGACGCCAGGCAGCAGCGTTTGAAAACGCCGCAGAACGTGTTTGTCGTGTTTCGTCGCTTAGCTGGTAATGTCAGAAACGGTCGAAACGTTGCTGCGCCACTTCTGTGGGCGCAGCCCTAAACCCAACATGGTGTTGCTTGCGAGAAAAGTCAGCCACTACGGTGACCCTTTTCTGCGATGCGCACTTCGGTGAGCTAGGACAACCGACTCGGACTGCCATGCCATCCCTCGTCCGGTTTCAGAATGCAGTTCACAACCCCGTCATTCTCTTCCTGCTCTTCCTATAGGTCAACTCCTATACGCTACGTATACGCTGGGTGGTCCGATCGCGAATTCCTTCCTTAGCGAGTGTTGTTTGCACTATCGGCCGCACGCATTGTCCGCCCTACGTCAACGTCAATTTTCTTGTGCTTGCCATCGCGTACCTCGGTTTGCGGCAGCTCACGTTCCCGTCGATATACAGGGCTTGTCAGACATTGGCGAGCTGAAGCTTGTTGCTGGAATTAAGCGGTAACGTAGGCTTGATGGTAGTCGTAGGCTTCCGAGGCGGAGTTGCCTGAGATCCGATTAGGAATATCGTTGTTGACTGGCAGGATTTTATCATTATAAGCTAAAGGGCTGGAGTTTGAAGATAGGTGTTGTCTTTGGAGTTGGAGCTTCAAAACATCACCTCATTGTCTTTCTTCGTTCCTTGCATTGCATTTATATCACAATGGTTTATACCGGAAAGCCGAGCAGGGGATGCGGCATGTGTAAAAGCCGCAGAATCAAGGTATGTATTCGGATCTCGCGACAATTACCCTTTTCTCTTGACTGGCGATGTCGCCTCCATGCATATACGGATACGCTTACTGACCATGTATAGTGCGACGAGAAGCGACCAACATGTGGCAATTGCAAGAAGTCGGCTCGAGTATGTCCCGGTTATCCCGACGACTTCGATTTGGTCTTTCGAGATGAAAACAAAGCTATGGCCAAGAAGGCACGGAAATCTTCTGGAACGACGGCATCAAGTAACAGTAACGGGGCGTCAAGCTCGAACCCTTCTCCGCATCTGTATGTACTACGCTATTTTACTTGTCTTGCCACGCTGCACACCTTCCATGTATACCAACAAGCTTTGCCGAGCTGTTGGGTACACTAGTCCTCGCGGTATATGGTCTGTGGGTATTTGCATGTGATAGACCCACGCCGCAGATCCACTTTGCCTTGTAACCCTCTACTAACGTTCTAGGTCACCTTCCTCGACGTTTGATGTATCACCGGGAGAAGATGCAGTACCAGGAGAGAAGGCCTTTCAGATAGTAACCTCACGATCACATTCACCGTCAGACTTGAGCCAGTCACAACAAATACTGGCCTTGCCCAACTACACAACACCACCATTGCCTCTCAATCAGTCGTTTGACTTTGAAGCTTTCGTGTGGAACCTCGAAAATGCAGTACCTCCAACCATCTCACTTGCGCCAGAAGCCGAAGCTGTACCCTTTTTCTTCAAAAACTTCATCACCCTACCACAACAAGCCGAAAGCACTAGAGGCTACCTAGAGTATCTAGTACCTCTCTACAACCGCGCTCGCCCATCTTCGGTTCTTCATCTAGCCACTACCGCTGTTGCAATGGCAACATGCGGCCAATATCCTGGCCGGCAGGAACTTCTTCGCAAAGCAGTATCTACCTACGGCAAAGCGATCAAGAAACTGAACGACGATCTGAAAGATCCTGTGATGGCGAAGAGCGACGAGACCGTGCTTGCAATTCTCATGTTCTCATTGTACGAGGTAAGTGGAGTAGTCACCTCTCGCAGGTGTTCGACTAGTTGTGCGAGATATTTTTTGAAGCTAACAAACACCAGACAATAATGAGTACAGACGATACTATTACAGCATGGGGAAACCACGTTGACGGTGCTGTCGCGTTGACGAAGCTAAGAGGCGTGGATCAGTTCAAGGACCCCATCTCTCATGCCATATTCCGCGCTGTACGGACGATGATGGTAACGATGACTATGCCACCTACTGCACCTCAAACGCTAACAAAGAGCAGATCACAAGCTGCGTTCAACGCTCTAAGCCCATCGACTCGTTCCCTGGCACAGGAGGCTGGGTTGGTAATGGTGATATATCCGAGGAAAATGCTGCCAACCGCCTAACGCTCATCTGTATCGACCTTCCAAACCTCCGTGCCCGCGCAAACACTCTCACCACGACACCATACGATCCCGCCTACGAATCAGAAGCGAAGCAAATTCTCGAATTTGCGCAATTGGTCGACGGCAACCTCGAAGAGTGGTACCGTGCACTACCTCCCGAATGGAAACATCGCATCATTGGTGTATTTAGCGAAAGACTTGCACCCGAGGATATCGCGCTGGCGGAAAGATGGCCAGGAGAACAGCATGTATATCATGACGTGCCACTGGCAAGTATAATGAACGACTACCGTGTATGCCGGATATTCTGTCGGAGAGTAATCATGGCATGTGTGACGTGGCTGAGTTTCAGTGGCAATTTTGCAGATGGTGACGAGACATGGAAGAAGAGTGTGTTTGTCATCCAGTTGATGGTGGATGAGATTAGTGCATGTGTGCCGTTTCACATGAGCTACGAACTACAACCGGTGGCCAAGGAGATGGGCCAAGAGCAGAACGGTGAGCCATATTTACCTCAACAGAAGACTGGGATGTGTGCTAACTGTTGTATAGCTGCGGAGGCTTTTGGTGGGTACTCATTAGTGTGGCCGCTGTATGTTGCAGCAAACGCCGAGACGGTACCGCAACAACAGCGTGACTGGCTGTTAGGTCGACTGTCAGTCATTGGTACCAAGTTTGGGCTCAGTAGTGCTCAGGTGCTGGTATTAGCACGGAGACACGTTCTGACATGTGGGCCCATGTTTCCTTGACGCGTACCGAGCCGCTGGACTTGATGTATAAGAACACTTCATGGAGGAAGAATTTGTCCCGAGTTCGCGGTAGGAAAAACCGCACGTGTATTATATAAATGTAGTTTTGGTGGTAGCAGGAAGTGCGATGTCAATGAGAATCCAGTACGAAGCATATGTGGCGTTCAGGGGGGATCATGCATATGCAGTGGGTGCTCTTGCGACCCACCGGTTCGAAGCGGATGATCAATGCGGAGAACCCCGTCTTGTCACGCGTCAGGTATCCCAAGCAGGATCCTCGTGGTAACAACTTGCTAACAAGGCATCATCAGCACCTTCCACATGGCGATATCCAGCATCGTTTCTCACGTGTCGCGATCATGGATCGAGAAATCGCCCGCGACGATCAGCTGCGGCCCGTTTCCGTGCCAAGGCTGATCCTTCAATTCGTGTTCGGGGTTTCAGCTGTCCAGCCACGGCATCTCGAACGACAGCCAACTGTGGGCCCTCAGCCCTTCAACAATTTGCGACGCTTGTAAAAGATTTCTTTTTCTACGTCTACTTGTATCGCGCCATCCTCTGCCTCACTCACAGATACACTCAGCCTCCGCAAGGTTTACCCCGCCACTACGAACGTCAGCAGCCATGGGCGCATTGAACCTCATTCCGCTTGTGATCCTCTTTGCAGTCGTCGGAGGCTTGGGATGGATCGGCTACCAGGTAACCCATCTCCTCCACAATTTGCGCATTGTGTCGCCGACTGATGTGTCTCCTAGATCTTCCTGTACTCCAACGAGCTCGCCGAACGCGGCGTCAAGAAGATGGAAAAGAAGAACATCGTCTTCACTAAAGACGGCGCAAAGGTCGGAGTCAAGGAAGTCAGCAACGAGACGTATGCAGACAAGACACAACGAGCTTTTGTCAAGACGTGGAACGCCGCGCACGACGGGTGGGGTGTCCTTGATGGAATAAAATGCGCAAAGTGCACCGCTGACTATTTCAAAGGGGATCCCCGGTTACACGCAAATCTACGAAATAGTCACAACTCTATGTTTGACTCGAGTTTAATCCGACATTTCTTTTCGACGATACCTTTTTCCTTTGAGCATGCGCCGGCCCGAATTACAGCTTGTTTCGCATCAAGTGTCGGTAGGCGTGAGGGTGATTGGCAGGTCATTTTGGCAGGCGTTGGGACGGTTTATATCACAACTTGATGCACGAGAGTTGACGCTCGTGGCAACGCTTAGTGCACTCACTTCTCATCTACCGTCTATCTAGGCAAGAGAATGAAGAGACGATTCTTGATTGGATTCTATCATTGGTATGCATGTGTTGTATTGCTAATTGATCGCATGACAGCCTTTGCTATGGCTAGACGCCAATGCACCTCTTACTCCACTTCTGCACGAGATGTCACACACAATCAAAAGCAACAAGGTTTAAACCTTGCGGGCGAACAGAATGATATAACTTCGCAGGGCGGTAGTGTATCACGACGTGTCCGTTGAACCCCACTTACGTACTCCGTGGGTGTTACCATCCGTGTTGTGAAAAGGACACTCACTCAATACCCGTGCTCGAGTTGAACCTGTGAGCGAAGTTTGAAAGCAATAGAAGGAATGGAGCAGAGACATGCGATTGATACAGGGACGAGCTTTGGAGGCGATCGAGAGAACAAAGCGACAGAGCGAAGAGATGGGACTACGTGGAGAGTCGACTCCTCCTCGGCCAATGCTTGCGCAACATATGAGGGGCCGATGGAGTCTAAAGTTGCTGATCCAACATCGATTCGTGCTAGCCTGTCCCTGGACAAGGAACGTATGGAGATCATTAGCGCGCACCATCCGATGCTCCGTCATGCCGCGTACTGATTCAACGTCTGCGTTACATCGACCATAACCATATTCAACGGATGCGGTGATGTTTTGGCGATCTCCAGTTTGGCGGGTCCAGTGATTCTGTTGTTATATTAGGCCTTCATGTCACCCCTACTTACGATGAATACACCAGTTTGACACAATTCATCGCAAGTTGTGGTCGTTCTTCTATCTAGCCATGACGTTCTTGACGATTATATCTCCCACAGACTCGGAGATTTTCAGTTTCAAAGGCACTGTCTTTTGCTTTGCAGTGTTTTCGGCATTGGTAAGTACATGCTCCACGTTTCTTATGCTGCTGTCACTTCCAGTCGGTCCTTTGCAGTCTCCCCGATGCTTCAACGTTGACGGATCAACCTGTGCTCAAAGCAGAACATTATTTGTGCGAGATGATGAGCATCAACTGACATGAACTAGGCCGCCATCTGTGCTGTGTGTTCAGTCATATACAATGTCTTCTTCCACCCTCTCAAGCATATCCCCGGACCCTTCTTCGCACGCGCTTGTGGCATCCCTTATGCCCTGCATATGTATGATGGCAGTATGGCCAGATGGGTCAAAGAGTCCCACGATAAATTCGGCGATGCAGTTCGTCTGACGCCAAACGAAGTCAGTTTCATCTCAGGAGAAACTGCTTGGCAAGGCATCTACGGCTTCCGTATAGGCAAGAACAAGAGCGCTGAACATTACGCCAAGGACAGAACTTGGTAGTGAGTCAAGTCTCCTTGAAGACGCAAGTAAAACATGCTGATCAGAGAACAGCTTACAACCTGCCAACCGCGCTGCCTCGATCATCTTAGCAGATGAAGCGGGACATTCGCGAATGCGACGTAACCTCTCACATGCCTTTAGCGAAAAAGCCCTGCGAGAACAGGAAAGCCTGATTCAGTATTACGTCGATCTTCTCGTCCAGCGTATGAGTGAACACGCAGCTGGAGGCAAAGACATGGATATCATGTCGTGGTACAGTCAGTAGTCTATATACCATCATGCACTTTACACTTGGGCTGATCATTTTGTGTGATAGACTTTGCAACCTTCGATATCATATCGGATCTCACCTTTGGCGAACCGCTCTACTGCCTGCGCGACTCCATCAAACACAGCTGGGTCTCCATCACCTTCAAAGCCATAACGGCCACCGGGTTTCATGCTGCTCGAAACAAACATTTCATCTTCAGATACGCCAACACCCTGCGCGGACTTTTTCAAGACAACTCAAACGCTATGCGTGCACGACTCGAGTTCACCCAGCGCGCCCACGACCAGGTCAGCAAGCGACTCGCGAAGATCGATAGCGAGAAAGAAGGGGAAAGAGCGGACTTCTTCACCCACATTGTGCACAACCAAGAGAAAGAGGCAGCAAGACTAACCAGAGATGAAATGAACAGCAATGCAGTCTCCTTCCTCTTTGCAGGCAGTGAAACTACTGCTACAACATTATCAGGCGCTACCCATTTACTCCTCCGCAACCCGTCTGTTTATTCGAAACTCGCTGCCGAGATCCGCTCTCGTTTCTCTTCCGCTGATCAGATTACCATGGCCGAAGTCAACAAACTCGAATACCTCATCGCCGTATTCCAAGAGACTCTACGATACTACCCACCCGTTCCCACAGGCTTTCCTCGCGTTGTACCAACGGGTGGCGACATTATCTCAGGTCACTTTATTCCTGGCGGCACTTCGGTATACTGTTCCCAACACGCAATGTACCATTCTGAGCGCAATTACAAGGATCCAGAGCTCTTTGTTCCGGAACGATGGATGGGCGACGAACGGTACAAGGATGATAATAGGGCGACGTGGAATCCGTTCAGCTTTGGACCAAGGAACTGTTTGGGCAAGAAGTACGTATGCTCTCTCTTTTTGTTCTTTCCTGTCCTCCTTCCTGTCTAGTAACAATTCTTTCTCCGTTTGCTCGCTCCATGAACGAAGCCCAAAAGAATCAGGACTAACATTATGGTTCTAACAGTCTGGCATACGCGGAAATGCGCCTCATCCTCGCTAAAGTGATCTTCGCCTTCGACCTCGAGCTCGTAGAGAAAGAGAGAGATTGGATGGGTGAGCAGAAGGTTTTCACGCTCTGGGATAAGGGCGCGTTGATGGTCAAAGTGAAGCCCGTACAGCGACCGTGAAGTGTGGGGTTGTAGTGCCACCGACTAGCTTGTACAGACAGCAGAAATCATGGATTATAGAATGGCGTGAGAATAGAATAGAATACAACGAATATTACCTTTTCATCCATGTTGAAATAACATCAGAGACTACATTCTACTACATAGCACGGTGTCGAATCTGCGACCACAAGAGCAGTAATGAAGGGTATCACATATCGTTCGCAATCTAACATCCTCACTAACTATGCTCCTATCCCTCACTCGAATGCTAAACTTTTGCTCATCTCTGTTCCAAACGCCATGAAAATGCATACACAACACCCACTATAACCCGTCATCTCCAGACAATTAGAACCAGCCTACCAACCCCTACGCTTTGCCCTCTCCCCAGCACTCCTCTCCTTCCGATTCACTCTCTTAACATCATGTCTCCGCCTCTTCTCCTTGCCAACCTTCTCTGGATCCAGCACAGCGTCGACCTTCCTCTTTCTCCTCCTCTCTTCGCGTCTCTCGCGAATGCCTCTTTGCACTTCAGCCATGACATCCAGATATTCTTGCGTACCAAGGCGTTTCTGCAGTGAGTTCATGACCTCGTTTGCTTTGTCGGCGAGAGATTTGTACGGGTCGTTGGGCGCGTTGTTGGAGACGAGGGCAGCGGAGGACTTGGGGAAAGTTGCAGTGGCGGCGGTGAGCGTGGACAGAGTAGTAAGGAGGTGTGGGAGAGATGTGGATAGAGACTCGAGCGGGAATTTGGCAGCTATAGTGTCGAAGAGGCTCATAATAGCCGTCTTCGCCTTCATGGTGCTCTTGTCTTTGCGGACGATACCCGAAAGTCGGATCATCAGGCGGTGGATGGCTGCTGGTGGGGCGTCTTCCGTCTTCTTCAGTTTTGCGGTCTCGGGTGGAGGTGAGAAGCCACCAAAATCTTCCTCATCGTCTGTGTCTGCTGTATGACCGTTCGTTGGAGCCACAATTTGTCCTCCTTCTTCGTCGTCATCTGACCTCTGCCAATGCCACTTGGCGCCGTTGACAGCGAGGCATCGAGCTAGGAAAGCAATGTTTTTCACGCTCTGCATACAGAGCTGTTCCGAGACTTCCGGGTTGAGCAGATTTCTTAGGAAGGCATTGCAGAGCTGCGTCATGCTCTGTTCTGCGAGCTGCAAACCGCCTGATCCTTCAAGGGGCAGGGCTTTGAGACCAACATCCTTGTTCGACACTCCCAGATGCGCGAAGTATGTACCCAAGAGCTCTCCAGCCTTTAGCTTAACCCACATATGCGGATAAGTTGCGCTGGCCTGTACCGCCGTCCAGAGGCTGTCTTTGTTCGATGCAAACATGGTGTCTGGGTACTTCTTGCAAATTTTGGAAAGCAGAGTGAGAGAGTAGTATAGCAACTCCCAGTCGTCTTCCTCGCGTCGTGTCAAACATTCGTCGATTATTGAGTCGAGGCGGTCAAGAACGTATGTGAGTTCTTTCGGCTCTTGATCCTCCTCCATCGCCTCGAAGTAGAACCCGAAACATTGTATACCAAGACGTTTCAGGCCAACGTTGTCATCCTGTTCCAACCAGCTCTTGAGGTCAGTCGTAAAACTTTGTAGTCGCTTGTCGCTGGCGTGCTGGAATAGTCTCTTGATGAGCAAGCTGGCCATTTCACGGCATTTGCTGGAGTCATCGTTGGCCACAGTGTTGATCAGCGGCAGGAACATGATACCATGATACTCGTCCTGTGCCTTCTCCGGGAAGCGAGGCAGTGCCTTCCCAATTATAAGGTCGAGTGCCTCCATGACCGACTGCCTGCCTTCTACATGCTCGTACCGGAGATTCTTGAGGAGGAACTCGATCTGCTTCTTGAAGCGCTTCTCACTCTGCGTGTATGATGTGAGGAATTGGAAGAAGTGTGAACGGGCAACGTCGCGTGCGGATTTCGTCTGGTTGGTAACCATCATCTCAGCCACCTTGTCCATGGCCTCATACATCTCAGGAACATCGATGTGCCGATTCATGACAGCCTTGAGGAAACCAAAGCTGACACCCGAGCGATCTGGCTCATCCAGATCGGGAATCATCCGCTTGAGTAGGTGTCCGATATCTCGTTCCTTGATTTGCACATTTGGTCGCTCACGTAGGACAGCTGAGACTAGCTTGATGGAAGCCTGCGCAAGTTCCGTGTTGGACGACAGTGCGCCCTTAATGGCGCGCATCGCTTCGTCAATGTACACGGGGCAATTCGTATCCAGCTCTGTCATGGGTACCTTGATTATGGTCGTGAGAAGACGAACAGCCGAAACTTGCACTTCTTCTTGTCCTTGTACCATGGCGTCGCCGATGATCGGAAGAAAGCCAGCCAAATTCTGGGGTGTTTGAAGGTCTTCGTGCTTGCGGAGGACAGTTCGGAGAATATCCATACCGAAGCGTATCATTTTGTACAGGTACGAGGATGTGCTGAGTCTCGCGCCGGACTTGGCTGCTCCACGGTTGTTGACTAGATACCGCTTGTTCTTGGGATCGATCTTAGCCTTCTTCTCGGTGGACGTGTTCGCAGCGTAAACCTCCTGGATGAGCTCATAGCAAAACACCAGTATGTCCCTGTTGTTGACGGTTGGGTTCTGTAGAACACCGAGTCCGATGCGTCGCAGAAGCTCATCAATCTTTTGTACCATTCTGGCGTTGAGCTTCTCGATCAGTAGCGATCTGATTGGGAGTACAAGCTTGATGATGTGCGCGGGTGTAGCCGATCGTGCTATGATGTCCATGGAATCGAAAGATTTGCTGCTCTTGACCTCCTTCATCTTGGAGATGTACTCTTCCGCATCTTTCTCTTGACCTGCAGCACCAAACGTGTCGTCCATAACCTAGAATCGGTGTCAGTTTATTTCCTGAGGTGCGACTTGATCCATCGAGGTACTTACCACGTCAACCAGCTCCGCTAAACAGTAATCGAGATCACCTGGCTTCGTCTGATCGGCAAGCTTGACCAGAATAGAGTGCAAAGTGAATGAGAGAACATGGAGCTGGTATCCTCGCTGGAGCGCAGTTCGCAAAGCTTTCAAGATGAACCCTAGGTAGCTCGGACCCATTAGCGTAGCGATGTCGCTTAGTGTACTTCGCGACATATCACGAGCTTCTTGCGCCCGGCTCTTGAGAATATAGCAGATGTCCAAAAGAACTCCCGGTAAGCGTGTCTCGATTTCATATGGCGGGAGTACCAAAAGAACCTTCGCAATTGCGACTGCAATCGGCACTCGTAGACTGACAGTGGCTTCGTCCTTCTTATGCAGGAAGTTGGTGAGATCAGGCAAGAAGTTATTGATGAGATCGATGCTCAGCTTGTCCTGCTGTGAGAGAGTCTTGGCTAAGGTCGATAGAGGCTTGTCGACATCCATCATGTCCGGAGCCTGCTCGTGCTCGGAAGCAACCTGGTCATCTCGCCCGGAGGAGGCCTTCGCAATGTATCCCTTGGCGCGTGCTGCGTGATTCAATCCATCCATCAAACCAGCGATTAGTCGGATGATAGACTTTTGCAGGTCTTCCTTGCTCGTCAGGTAGCCGATATAACGCTTGAGCAAAGAGCGGAATTGCGGCCACTCTAGACCTTCGGTCAACGCCGTGAGTGTTTTGATTGTCTCTCCTAGAAGACCATCCGCAGCCTCATCATCTCCTTTATTGAAGACGAAATGCTCGAGAAGTGGGATGAGGACGTGGTAGATGTTCGTACCGCGCAAGTGAGACGCACTTGTGGCTAAGAGGCGCAAGGCTCTCAGTCGTCGATGGCCCTGGATGTGAAGAATGTTGCTGAAGAACGATGCTTCATCATCCTTCGAAAGGAGCACATGCAGATCCGCTACAGGAGCCCAGTCAGGATGTGACTTGACCAGATGCTCAAGGACAGCAAGAAATTCAACCCGCACGAGCTCCGAGGTTTCCCGCATACCAGCATGGATGCCAGGTAGGACGGCTGCCGACACGAAAGCTCTGAACGGTTCGCTTGACGATACCTCGCTGAAGCGACGCAGAGACAAAGACGCGTTCACCCGAATACTGAGCTCGTCGTTGTCCTTGATCAGGTACAGCATGTTGTAGACCAGAGGCTTCCACTGTTCGAGCGTGTAAGACCGATAGCTTTGTTCGTTGATGGCACTAAAAGCTTGGGAACGGCGTTCGAAATCCGGCTCGTCGAGGCGTCCAGCGGCAAAAGAATTGAGATCATGGCACAATTTTGCAATTACCACGAGATCGCTGTTGGTGTCTGAAAGGTCTTGGAGGACATCGCAAAGCAAGGTTCGTGCTGTGCGATCCTGAACGAAACTGAACATAGGACAGACTGCATCGTAGATCGTGTCGAAGAGCTCAGCCAGACTCTGACTGTCACAACGCTGGATGAATTCATGAAGAATCTTGAGTAATCCTAGCTTGGTTCGCGGGTTGACGCGCTTTGAAGGCTGGCGAAGCAGGAAAGTTGCGATCTCGATCATGCTACGCGACTCCGTGGCACCGACCACATGAGGGGCTATGTCTGCAACTGTTTGTACGCCCGCTTCGAGCAGTTCTTTGCTAGGACTTTGGCGAAGTAGTTGACCAACTCGGGAAAGTATCGGAGTTGAGTAGGGCTGAATGATGTCCGTGTGGATACGGTTCCGTAGGAGCTTTGAGTCTGTCGTCGGCACTTCGTCCTCAACAGCGACAAGGGAAACGATGTTTCGGATGATGTCGTTCAGAACAAAGCACTTGACATCATCCTTGGCTGAGGGTACCTCGAGGCAGTCGATAACCTTGTGCAAGATGGCAGGATTGAACTCTACTAGGAATGGAGCCGTAGCGCTCGATTTTGACCATGCTGCAAACAACCGCAGAAGTCCAGAGACTGATTGAGCCGTTTCAATCGGCAAATGTTCGAGCCTGGGTTCGACCATCTCTTTGACGAGAGCACCGGTGTACGGCTTCCATTCAAAGTCTGGGCAATTCTCGAACAGCCTCCCCAGAATCTGCAACGCGCGCTGTCTTATAGTCTTCAGCAAGGACGTCTTCGTTGCACGACCTTCATCGTCTTCACTATCGTTCGGTTTCGATAGCTCTCGTGATGCCTTGATGGCGGAGTATAGAATGGGATCAACAACGGTTCCAGCGAATGGCGCGAATGTGGTTGCAAAAGTACTCAGCAAATCATCCAGTAGGTTCAGCATACCGACCTGCTTTCGTGCATCGACTAGATCTTTTTGCAGCAGCTCTTCGTCAACCGCGGAGTCTTTCAAGATCGATATATGGCCAAGAGGCCCGAAAGCGATCTGTAAGAACTGATGTATGGCGTCATCTCCGAATCTACTCTTGAGACCGACAAAAACTGCTTTCCTTTTCGACTCAAGTCCTCGTTTTCCAGCTATGACCTTGCCATACAATAGTCGTAACACGATTGGAAGCACTTGACTCACGTCGCTATCCTGAAGCTTTCCTTCGCTGAGGAATATTGGCAGCTCGTCACGAAAACGCTCATCGTCGAGTAAGTTGAGCAGCTGTTCTTTGTATGCCACGATAGCAGGGTCCTTCCAGGTGAGAAGCGCCTTCAGTGCAGCTTTTTGGATCTCAATGTCTCCGTTACCTAGCAAAGTAAGCAGGGCTTCACGGACTTCATCAGTCCGGTACAGAACCCTGGGATTGTTGAACTTTGCAAAGATTGAGAGCATTGCCTTTTGGTCTTTTCTTGCCCAGCGATGTTGAGCGGCAGCACCAACGTCTTCTTCCGTAGCGGGGACATCATCGAGTTCCGGCGTGGCTTGGTTCAGCGCCCAGTTCAAGAGTACAGGTACGAGAAGGCGCGACCGCTTCTCCGCAATGTGTGGCAAAGAGGTCAAGACTCTAAGGGCCTGTGTCCTACTGAATGGGTTGTGGAAAGGCACTTCGACATGGTTATTCTTGAATAGAATCTCCAGCTGCTCTTCGGTGCTGTCGGCCTGAGCCTGTATGTTGGAGACATGGTCCTGTAGTTGGATGAGGTTGGTACACTCGAAGTCGGTGGCATAGGGTCGTTGTGAAGAGGCCGTTTGGGGTTCTTGAGTAGCACTGTCGCTGGCATCGGCAGCAGTCAACCAGTCGAAGACCATTTGAGTGACGAAGCCCTCTCCCTCTTTTGTCTCGCACATTGCCTTTAGAGCCGTGCAACTGTCGTCCCAGACCGAAGCTAATCGAACATGTAGCAGTCCTAGACAGAACGCGGGTATCGCCTCCCCTACCCAATGGTCGGAGCATACACTCGGGTACAACTTTGCGATTTGCCCTATCCGCATCGAAATGGACCTCTGAGTCTCAAGATTCAGTGGTGTCTGCTCGACTAGCATTGCGATGTGCAGGATGTTCTGGTGCTCCTCGCTCTGTCCTGCGATAATCTGCAGAACGTACATGGCCGTGAGTCTCAGATCATGTGATGGAGAACCCAAGCAACGCATGAGCGTTTGCTTGAGAGGCTCCATATGGGATCCGGTAATGTCAAGTGTGGTCTTCTCTCGCTGTAACAAGCCTAGGAGCGCACGCCAAAAGGCTACAGAATGACCATATACAGTGGATGCCTGGCACAACGCGGGCCACAAACTTGCTGTCAGGCCGCCACTGTCGCCTTTTCCGATAAGAAACTGGAAACCATTCCCAGTAGCAAAGATGTTCGTAGTTCGTCGGGGTGATGCACTGTCGATGTTTATGGCGTTCTTGAGCAGTTCTGCGAGATCGGTCCATATTCCACGCGTCTTGTCGTCGCCTATGCGCAGTGTTTCTATGGCGCCCAACAAAGCATTACAGTAGTAAGTCTCGTAGTCTGAGTCCGAACCACCGCGTGCAGACCCCACGAGCTTGTCGAATGGCTCATGTAAGCTCGTTTGCCAGCGCTCAGACGGCTGTAGACTGCCATTTGCAAGCGCACCATTGTCATAGAGTCGAGGAAGGATAGTGCAAAATTGTGACCCATGCTCATGTGCCTTTTGCGCAACGAATCTCTTGAAGTATGGAAGTAACAACGTCCGAAATCTCTCCACTCCTAGGTCCGCAAATAGGTTGCAGAAAGGTAAGAAGTAGGGCTCCCACGGGCCACGACTGAGCTCTTCGAGTAGTTTTTCATGGGGTATCGCTGCATCCAAAGCACAGTATTGAAACACGACGGAGACAACAGGCAAAAGCTCCCATGCATCAACAGGATCCAGAGCCATGGATGGCTTTGTTGAGTCGAGCAAATGACTGACTAGGACCAAGACAGGCTGCCAGTTGTCAATGCGGTCGCCTTGTCGTACACCACAGGCGACAAGTAGCAGACGAGACGAAAGACCCAGAAATCGTGTATCGGAAGATTTCTTATCGATTTGGGCGAGAATCACCTCAAGCAGAGGCCCGAAGTTTTCAGCATCCGTGTGGTGGATCGCGGCGGTAACGACGCCGACTAGCACAGGCTCGAGAGGCGGTATTCGGAGATGGGCGTGCTCTTCGTTGTATGTCTCTGCCAGGAGTTCCTGCAGTATTGCCGTGGCGCTCGAGTGGAATCCTCGCTGTACGCCTTTTAGCGAATCGGTCAAGAGGTACATGAGACCCTGTTGAAAAGCGTAGTCCTTGCCCGATTCCTGCTGATCCTTGAGCTGGTCTGATATGTGCTTTATGATGGTTCTGAGCGGCATCTTGTCTCTGTGGTAGCCAGCACCGGCTTTACGGACAAGGAAGCTGAGCGACTCGGCGGCGAAACGAGACACGAAAGCCTTCTGGCGCTCCTTGCCTAGCAGAGGCGACATGAGGTCGAACACGGGGCGTAGGTTGGGCACCAAGAGTCGCGAGAGGTATTTGAACAGCCATGCGAGACAGCCAAAAGCCCACTCTATGACCTCAACGTCGGCGTGTGTAGCTGCCAGATGCGACACCGTCTTGACTGCCTTTTCAAAGTGCTTCTCAAATCTTTCGCCCAGATCGTGTGCCAGATGCGCCGTGAGACTGAGCAGCGGTTCCTGGCTGAATTTCTCGCCCTTCTCAATGTATTCTACGAGGAGCTCGAAGATGCGGTCGCTGTGGTGGAGGACCTGCGGAAGACTGTCACATAGTGGCGCGACTTTGCGGGCGAAGGCTGTGAAGCCCTCGGACATGTTGAGCTCTCTCCACTCCATGAAAGAGTCGCGGAAGTAGGAGAAGGTGGATTCGAGTTCGGCATCGTCGAGAATGGTGCTGCGACCGCGGCGAATGGGTTCGATCTTGAGCTGGGCAATGCGCTGGCTGAAGCCCTTGAAGACATGGTTGCGCGTCGATTCGGTGCCGCCCTTGACTCGTTTCTGCGGGCGCGTCGGCTTTGTTATCTTGGATTTGGGCTTTGCAGCCGGCTTGGTGGTAGTAGCGCCCCGTGACATGGCGGCCATAGTGTGGTGGTGTGGTGTTGCAGGCCCGCAGCCATGGCTGTATCTTCGCTCGATGATGCTCCACTAGAATTTCCTCGCGCTAACAAAAAAGCTGGACCCTGGCACTACCGACGCCTCCGACGCGCCAATCACCCATTCTCAACACCACGCGTCTGCAGTCCGGCCTCCGCCACACTGTTCATTGGAACAATACCAGCAGATTGCAGGAGCACTCCAAGACAATACGTTCCTAGCAGGCTTCAAGAGTCGCGACACGACCCCTCTGATCGCGTGGGCCACCACACCAAACGTCAGCTGATTCACCGGCTACGTCATTCGAGATGGCCTCCAAAATGTAAGTGCAAAACACTGTCACCACGCTGTATCCTTCTGACGTGTGCAGTGTCGTCGTTGGCGGCGTCAACGGCCAGTTCAAGACCGTCTTCCAGAAGCTGGGCGCGTTGCACGCCAAGAACAACTTCGCTTTCGCTATTGTCGCAGGTGATCTGTTTGCAGGCTCACTCGAGGCTGAAGGCGCAGATGCAACCGATGTGCAGGCGCTCGTCGATGGTAACATCGACATACCACTACCCACATATTTCGCTCTTGGCAGCCATCCGCTCCCGCCAACTGTAGTCCAAAAACTAGAATCATCAAGCGACGAACTATGCCACAATCTCTTCTTCCTGGGCAAGCGGACGACTATGAAGACGTCTGAAGGAATTCGCATCGTCGCCCTGGGCGGGCAACTTGATGAGAACATCATTGCTGGTCAATCCAAAGACAAGTACCCGCCATTCTACAGTGAGACGGATGCGAAGATCTTACGAGGAGCAACCACAGCGGACATTCTCATCACCAACGAGTGGCCGGAGGGCATCCGAAAGCGCTCCAAGGTCGACTTCAACCCCGAGGTACAGCCATCCATGCGACAGTGCATCGCCGACCTGGACGTGGTACTGAAGCCCAGATATCACTTCTCAACGTCAGGAAACACGTTTTACGAACGGGAGCCATTCTTCCATCAACCCAGTGACGAAACCGATAACCTCTACCCAGTCACCCGTTTCATTAGTCTCGCTTCCTTTGGCAATCCCAACAAGCAGAAATGGATATATGCCTTTTCTCTTGAGCCTTCAGCAAGCCATCCTGTCTCACCACCAGCTGGCTCGACTGCTTGCCCTGTGACCCTCTCGGAGAAGAAGCGAGGAGCAACGGAGCACCGTGAACAGCATCTTGTCTACGACGACGGGAACCGCGGCCGGAGAGGCAACAAAAGACGCAAGGGCGAGTCTCGCGGACCGATTACAGCATCAGAGTGTTTCTTCTGTCTAGCAAACGAAAACATTGCGACACATCTGGTGGCTTCGATTGGCGAAAACTCCTACCTGACCACGGCAAAAGGTCCCTTGCCGACATCACAGACATATCCCAAACTTGGCTTCCCAAGCCACATGCTCATCATCCCCTTCTCACACCAATCAACGCTCGGGTCCATGGAAGAGGAGGAACGTCACGCGACCTACGCAGAGATGCAGCGGTATAGACGCGCGATGAACAGCATGCTCAAATCCGTTGCCGACACCGAATATGGCTCCGTCACTTGGGAAGCCAGCAAGTCCAGCTTGCCGCACACGCATTGGCAGTATCTCCCAGTAAGTGCGGACCTTATCAACAAGGGACTCGTCGAAGCCGCTTTCAAGGCGTTGGCTGAAAATCTGCACTGGCCGAAGTTTGAAAAAGAAGACGTTGGAGATGGATTCGAGGAAACGAGCGACTTCTTCCGGGTCTTGGTGTGGAACCCGAAAGACGACCCTGAGAAGCAGACGAGCTACGTTATGCGTTTTGACGAGAAGATTCGTTTTCACAACCAATTCGGACGTGAAGTATTGGCAAAGCTCTTGAGGCTCGACAACCGCGTCGACTGGAAGAATTGCGGACAAACCCAGGCCCAGGAAGAGCAAGATGTCGCAAAGTTCAAAGAAGCGTTCAAGGACTTCGACTTTGCTGCATGATAGCC
Source organism: Alternaria solani (assembly GCA_002952155.1). Lineage (NCBI taxonomy): Eukaryota > Fungi > Ascomycota > Dothideomycetes > Pleosporales > Pleosporaceae > Alternaria > Alternaria solani. The sequence goes on along the minus strand of CP022031.1, from coordinate 675,076 downwards.
ATCATCGCCAATATGCACCCACAAGCCTACGCCACACAATGATGGTCGACATAGACACAGGGGTATTCTACATTGTGCGTCTCACGAGCGTTCGTGTGGCAGCAGTATGGCCCCAATCCTGCCTCCAACTCGAGATCGACTCATCAGCCAAGTCTTCAAGCTCCGAGGTCGCTGCCAACATACTGAAAACGGCAGTTCTCGTAAGAAAGTGTGCGACACAGCACTAAAGGGTTGGCATACCAAGCCCCGGTCTCGCCCGGCTTGTTTCCGAGCTGCCGAGATATCTCACCTCCATCGACGCTTGTCGCGCAGTCTTCAAAGCAATAAAAGTCTTTACGTTACAGCATCAGCTCAAGACTCAAAACTTGTGTATATTAGGGCGCTGCGCCATCCGGACAACGCTTCACCAATTGTGGCTTGGCACTTCCTGTTGGGGCTAACAGCTTTCTTCTTCCAGCCAAGACCGACGCTTGGTCTCACGTGTAGCATGAAGCGGGGGCAACCACCAATCAATCCATCCCAACTACCTGCTTACCTCCTAGATCGTTTTAAGTACTTCTGTCCCTCTTTCTCACGTTCAGTATTCCTTATCTTTCATTCGCTCTACTTGATATCGCAAATGGATAACGTCCCGAACCGCAGGAGGCGCCGGCACGGTCTCGGAGTTTTCATTTAGAGCGCCAATCAAGATGACGATCTACACACAAGCTCATGCACCCCGCGCCCTATCACACGTCGCGATAAGAGCACCTGCGATCATCCGTAACTTTGTTTGTTACAATAGCAATCTTCCTCCTGCCACTCATGTCTGCGCTACTATGTAAGCATGCAAGTAGGTCGGCTCCGGGCCCCGCGAAAGGAAGGCAAACCACTCGTGGTGTGTAGCGGACATGTAAACACGGCCGATCAGGTACACATCCCCAATGGGTAGATGATAGACATAGTGCCGGTGACTTGGCTCTCAACTTCACCTGCCTCTTCCGGGTCGCGAGAGTGGTAGCGCATGTGTCCAGTAGGCTTAGTGGTGCGAAGACCGGATTTGCGGTACAGAAGCAAGGGCAAAGGGGTATACGAAGCGCGTGGTGCTTATCATTGGATTTGACGATGTAGTGGAAACCGCCGAACACGGCTTTGAAGAGAGTGAGTATATAAGCGCCTACCAAGTCGTGTTGTAACAGGAAGACAAGTCACAGACAACACAAAGCCTTTCTACTTCATAACGCAGCCTCCTCCCTCTTACGACCTCAGTCGCTTCTCTTCCAACAATTCACTATGAAGGCTTCCATCTTCGTCGCTGTGGCTTCAGCCGCTCTCGTATCAGCAGCCCCAGCACCAGCTGTCCTTGAAGCTCGTGCTCCTCCCAACATTCCCAGCAAAGCGGCCGCAACTACACAACTCGCTGGTCTTACTGTAGCCGCTCAAGGTCCTCAGACTGGTTACTCTCGTGATCTGTTCCCTCACTGGATCACCCAGACCGGAGCCTGCAACACACGCGAGCAAGTCCTCAAGCGCGACGGCACCAACGTCGTTACCAACTCTGCTTGCGCAGCAACCTCTGGATCCTGGTTCAGCCCTTACGATGGCGCCACCTGGACATTAGCCAGTGATGTCGACATCGACCACATGGTGCCCTTGAGCAACGCTTGGAAGGTCCGTTTTCCCCTACTCTTACTTTCCGAGGTCTCTATACTAATCATTCTACAGTCTGGCGCTGCTTCTTGGACCACTGCCCAACGTCAGGCCTTTGCCAATGACCTTACCAACCCCCAGCTTATCGCAGTGACTGACAACGTCAATCAAGCAAAGAGTGACCAGGGACCTGAGGCATGGAAACCATCGGTCACCAGCTACCACTGCACTTACAGCAAGATGTGGATCAAGGTCAAGAGCGTATATAGGCTTACTATTACAAGTGCTGAGAAGAGTGCTCTGACCAGCATGTTGGCTACCTGCTCATCATGAAGATGAGGAGCTTTGAATGACTTACTCATATTCAATATATATATTCGCGTCTTTATCACATTTTGCAACATGCTTTCCCGTGATCTGTTGTCTGAAGTCAGAATAACTTGGTTTGCATTGAATTACAGATGACTAAATCAGCCTGCGTTGCTCTTGTTCTACACACTATCGAGTTGCTGCTTACACAATGGCTACAAACCTTGAAAGTCTTATGGTTGACGATAACTATATTCTCAAGCATCCATTCCAATACGAGATTCTGAGACCAATATATGGCAAATACTAAAGCCTCGGGTTACGTACTACATGGTACCGATCCCAGGAGCAAAGGTTATGATGTAATGATGTTGCAGGACCTCGGGAGTGTCGCATTTGTTCGTTCGTTTTTGTGTTTGAAACCGAACTAAAAGGCCCAGGTAAGGCAGGGACCTATTCATCTTGGCCTGCAACCGACAGTTTATCATGACTGCTGGCCTCTTGGAGCTGTTATGTCCAACACGTAGCTTGAATAGTCTGGAGAAAAAGCACACATGTACTGAAGCCAATGAATTCATTGCCTCTCAAACGTGGTTGCCATGATCAAGCCTGATCTCTCTTGGTACTTTGGCCCTCCTCCATCCACAGGCACCAATTCCCCGTCTCCGTTTGCCACGAGCGCCTCAGCCAATGTACATTTCCCAGCATGCTTGAATCCCAATCCCTCATAAAGCTTGACCGTTACAGTGTTCTCAGGCTTAACCATGATCTGCACTCGTACTTGCTTCGGCCTCGGCTTACCATCAGCCCCTTTGTTCTCCCTCAACCATCGAAAGACCTCAGAACAGAGCGATTTCGCAATGCCCTTGCCCCGATGCGATGGTAGCGTAAACAAACTTAGCATTTGCCACTTTTCTTCCTCGTCGTCTGGAAGCACGGGAGGCTGTTGTGCGTCTTCGGGAAGCAGGTATGCTTGCGCAGCCACAGGGCCGAGCAGAGTAACTTGTCCAACCCACTCGCCTACCTCGTCGCCTGTCGGGCTGGAAGGCGCCTTGGCAGCGCAGATGAATGTCTCGCGGCCAGGCAGCTGCAGACGAGACTGCCACCATTCATCTGTAAAACGAGATTCGATCTCGTGGGTTGAAGAAAATGAGCTGGGCGATTGGACTAGGGCTGAGAGACGAAGGGCCTTGTATTTTTCGGCTAGAGCTGCGACAGACTCGGGCTGGGGATCGACGCGAAAGCATGAGTACTCCATGATGAGAGGTAGTTGAGAATTCGAAGTAAGTTGATGAGAAGGGGTCTGTAGAGACCTGACAGAGGGTTTGATATATATCTAGTGCTAGGTAGGTCCGATTTTCGGGCAGTTTCTGCACAAAGACGCAATACGAGCCAGCTGAACATTCTAAACCGTCCTAACTTGAACTCGTTACGACTACGCTACCAGAAGTCTAATTTAAGAAGCAATTGATTTCATCGTGTTGCCTAAAGATAGCACGTGTTTGTCCTACTGCAAAGTTAGAAAAATATTTAACCACCGGATGAATTAGTCAAACATATAGGTCACCGAATAGATAAGTCTACTAGAGAAGATTGATCATCCGAAGCATGATAACCTACACGATAGATATACATACAACATCGAGTATCCGTTCACATTCCAACACCAATGTCGTGTTTGATGTTATGTGTGCCGAGCTTTCTTGTCTTACACAGAGCGCTCACATGTATTTTTTGCGAATCACTCACTGAAGTCTGACCAATCGTGTTGAGATGATTTATTCGTCTTCTCATCTTGTTACCAATAGGTATACAAGTCATGTATTACTCGACCGACTACATCAATCCCGAACAATAAACATAGAGCGCTTACTAATGCGTTGCTCTCGCATGTGTTCCAATCTCGCCATGATAGGCGCACCTCCATCTACGAGTCGTCCTCGATGTCAATGACAGTCTTTGTCCATTTGCGGGCCGGGACCTTGCGCTTGAACAGAATGTCAATCTCACGGTAGGATCGGCCCTTCATCTCAGGAAGGTAGAAGAATGCAACGACGAAGCAGAAGAAACCAGTTCCAGCCCAGACGTAGCCGCACTTGCCACCAAGGTTTGCCTCCTATATGTTGTTAGTAAAAAGTTTATCGTGATATTTGGAGTGGGGTGATTTCTTACATCTGGGTTGAGCATGTAACTGGAGAGGAAAATGCAAGGAATGTTGATCACGTAGTAGGCACCACGTCCAATACCGGTGGTCAGAGGCCTGAGACGAATCGAAGATGTCTCTCCAATGATGACCCAGGAAGCGGGCGCCGGTCCCAAGGTGAACAGAACAGACACAATCAGACCCAGAGAAGCCTGAGCTAGTGACGCCGCTGTAGAAACACCTACGGACGCTGCAATACCGAGAGCGACAAGGAATCCGACGTTGATGAGCGATCCCCAAACATAAATGGTTCGTCGGCCGAGGTACGTGGTCAGAATCCAGGACAGCATGACGAAGATCATCTGAAGAGCGGATGTGATGAGACCCAGGGCGAAGGCGGTGTTTACAGAAATACCGGCCTGACGGAAGAAGTAGACGGCTTGGTTGGCAATGAGGTTACCAGTCAAGTTCTGGGCCGCGTAGACACCGCACACAATCAAAGTTCGGTATCGGTCGGTGCCCTTCCAGAGTTCCAAAAGGTTGGGCTCCTTGATAGACTTCTCGAGATCGATGGTACGGCGCATCATAGCAACAGCCTCGCTAAGGTTCAACTGGCCCTTGCGTCCAAGACGTCCGACAGCCTTTTCAGCCTCTGCAAGACGTCCCTTTCGTACTAGCCACCAGGGAGACTCTGGAGCCAAAAATATGAGGATCGCGAGAGGGGTTGGGAACATCCACTGGAGCGCAATAGGAACCCTGGTTTTTCGTTAGCAAGTTTTTGATCAACGCAAGAAGAGATTACGTACCTGTACGCAGTCGAGTCCATCTTGGGGTTGTAGTAGTAAGCAACACCGTTGACGATGATAGCACCAATGGCCCAGAACATTTGCAACATCTGGGTAGCAGGGGCTCGCAGCTGGATTGGCGTAATCTCACTGCAGTACGCGGGTGCGTTGGCAATGAAGATACCCCATGGAATTCCCTCGAGCAATTGGGAGACGAACATGATGGGGAGCGAGTTGGCGAAGTAGAAGACGAAGATGAAAGCGTTCAGGAGCATGAGACCGCTGATGGTCGCCCAACGGTATCCGATGCGGCTGGTAAGGGGGCCAGCCAGGCAAACACCGATGATGGCACCAACAGGACCTCCCATCTGAAGCGCTGACTGCCAGCTAGCTGCGATGACTTTGCCCCATGGACGAGCCGGGTCCTCGTGAGTGAGTGGGACACCGTACTCCATTTCGAAGGCGGGAAGGGCGATGAAGTTACCCATCAGGAACACACAGTAGGCCTCCATGATCTATAGATGTTGTTAGCAAAAATTCTGTGGTTGCGAGCTTTCAAAGCGCGGAGACTTACGATAGTGCAAGACATGATGAATGCCCAGAGAGCAGCCATGGGGTACGCCTTGACAGCTTGCAGCACACCCATATCGTGCTCTGCAGTCTCTGCATCCATAGCCTGTGTCTTGTAGAGAGCGGCCTGCGCCTTCTCGTCGAGGGCAGCCGAGTCATCGACGTGCGAGATGGCCTTCTCGACGTGGACGTCGCCGCCATAGTCCTTGTTGGGGCCGACAGCGTCACCCATATTTGCAGATGTGGACCGGGGTAGCAAAAGTGTGGGGTATGGGGAGAGAGAACGATGGCAGGGCAAAGAAAAGAAGAGCAAGAGTTATAGCTCGAGGAAAGGTCCCCACCTTATAAACAGCGGAGTGGAATAGACGCGGGGCTCGAATGTGACCAGGTAGAACGGCATTTAGGCAGGTTGGGATCTGTGTAGTCGCGCTTGAAGCACTCCATCCGCCATCTGTTTTCCCCAAGATACAACGAGCACGCACCCAGACAGTGGGCCCTTGTCAGCGCTATGTGCACATGGAACGAAGTCGTGACGCAAATTCCATCAATCACAGCAACTAGCTATCAAGAAGTTCCTTGCGCGGCCTTGCAAGGGCCCAAGCCGTGCGATTCGGTTGTCACGTCCTCGTCTTCGGAGCGCTGCTACACGGCGAGGGCTCGTCCTAGCAGCGGACCGCTCACCAGAAGTGACTGTAGCGCGAAGGGGCGTTTTGGGCCGGCTTGTAGGTGGCTGTTTCTTGTTCGCTCTAGACTTCGTATTGCAGAGGCTGTGGCCTATCAGGCTGCGGTGTGCAAAGCTTTGTTCCGGTGCTAAAATACGCGCGCTATATCCCCGCACCGCTTCAGGCATGTTAACTGGAGAAGACCCGTAATTTATCCGAGTCATCACTTGACTAACGCGCCCCAGAGTGCCCTACTCCGGATTTCTCACTCCACCCGACTTCTCCACGCTGGAGGCGGGTCTGATAACACGGCTCTTCTCCACGTTCCGTCGTCGTGAATTGGCGGCCGTCTTACCACCGGCTACGCGGAAGGAAGGAAGTATTGGGATAGCAACGTCGGGATGCAAGCAGGAGCTGACGGCATAGATATGTTTATATTGAGTTTCTTGGTAGATGTGCCCCATGGGGGGCTACCTAGGTATGGTCCCCGGTATTGAAACATTCGCGGTAGTGATACCCCGAGCAGCACGCCTCCATTTTGCCTCGAAAACGGAAATGTACCGGTGCAGGCGGGCGGAATGCAAAGTTGAGCTTGGTTTCTTCCTTTACGAGCTAGCCGTGGCTTGTCACTATAAGTCTTGGAAACGTCCGCCGACGCGGAGCCGCCGCCGCCTCGCACCACACTGCGAGATGCCGTCCATGTTTGACACGTGCGATCTAGTCAAACTGCAGTAACATACCATGGTTTATCAGATGACTGATCCTGGGGGAGCCTTGTACGTTCCAAATGCACCACCAGCAATGTGCGGAGGGGGTTCGCAAATGCGGGGACCATGTTCGGGGCTGCCGTTTGATTTGTGATGGTATGGTACAAGACCTGCAGCCAGGAATTTGGGATTTGGCAGGCGCGGTAGATGGCTCCGAAGCAGCGGTATCGTTCTTTGGGTATTCTGCGTTGTCCCCACATTGCGATGCGGTAACCGAGATTGTTTTCGCATTGGGAGCCTGGAAGGAGTACGTTCTACGACAGGTTTCTCATCTTCACCTCGGTATCGCGTACTGCTTGCCAGCGGTACATCATATTCGCCATGTGATCGATTATATGTGCCGCTCGCTATAGGCGCGTCGCCTGGTACCGCTGAGCACGAGAACACGCAGAGCGCACGAAGAAGAGCCTTGGAGGACACCAGAAAGGTACATGAGTGAGTTTGTGGGCGTCATCCAGGATTCTGGGTCGTACTTGCCTAGATAGAGTCGAGTGTACTTGGTGACGGCATTCCCAAGCGACTTCTAACGCGTGACCTAATTCTGACTGATTCAGCCCCATTGTCACAAGCGTAAACCATGAATCGATTGTGTTTCGAAAAACAAAATCACACTTAACGCCACTTGCAAAACCCACCACACTTGGTAACACGAAAAAGCAATTTCACTTTTGTTTCTCTGCTGGCGTCTTGGAGATTCACTAGCTAGCTGTAAAATCTCGTCATGTACAGCACATCACCATGTCAGCTGACCGTTATAGTTTCAACACATCGTGCAGACGCTGAAACCAACCAGAGTTTGCGCTCGTACCTCGAACTGCTCCAGGCGCCCTGCATGATGTCGGACGGGAGAGCGCGACGGGTTGTTGGTGGCGTCTAATATCCGACGTGAAAGATTCGACGACCCCGTGTGCAATCAGATTTCGATTACCTCATAGCGACTCCTCGCAGCACGACAAAAGCCAGGCCGAAGTCAATTGTGCGCGAAATATACCACAGGCAGCATCGTGTTACTACCATGATGACGAAGTAAGCTTTCGCACATGCGGATGCGGCGCATACAAGATGGACCTGAGTACTCGTCTCACACACCTCAGCATCTGGGCAGCTAGCCAAATTTGGAAGCTTGGAAAGCTGATACTAGACATTTAACGTTCAACACTTCACTCTTCTCGATTACTTATTCCAGAGGAATTTGAGATTGTTCATGCGGTTGTCTTGGTAAGGTTGCAATTAACACAACCAATGACGCTCAGATCAATCACATGTAGCCAGACATTCAAAGTACTTGCGCCCGCCATCGCCTAGGTACCTGTGGGCGAGACTGTACCTTGAGCAGGAAAGCACATCTTTGCCACTGCGGAAACCGTACCAAATACGTCTATTTTAAGGTTCCAATCGCTAGGACGAGACTCACGATTCAAAGGTTCAACTATGCTGCACTTCATCGGCCTCGTGGCCAGCCAAGCAGCTTCTTTCAGTGTCACAGTTATCGCTGCCGCTATTGAAGCTGCTTGTCTTGAATGCCAGTAGCTATCGCACTGCACTACCAGTCTTTTGTTGTAGCGCCGTGGGCTCTAGTCTCCGAGAGGGAATATTGAAGATGCTTTCTCGAGCCGTACAGCCTAACACTACAACAAGGACTATCGATGATACTGCAGTAGTACAGTAATCTGGGTTTCATCTGGTCGACCATTGAACGGTCCTTCATCACCCCCGAATACTTCAAAGTCATCCATGTCTATCCCTCATCAACTCCCCAGGATACTCATTCACGATATTGTTGTGCATGGTGAGTGTCTTGTGCAAAAGCGAAGACTTCCAGTCACTCATGCTCTTTCTCTTTGACATACGATGCCGTACTATAGTTGCTATCTGATTTATGTAATTTATATCATAGCACTACGATAACGCATATTAGCCTAAGCTAATCACAACTTCCTTACTTCTCAACAATCTGAAGGAGCAGGTTCTTCCGATAAGAGAATCCGCAAGTATAAAATGATAACTGTTCACAGTGGCCGACCTCACCGACACGTCCAGACCGAATTCAGGTCTTCTAGTCTAGTTGAACGATGCCTGGATTTAGGGGATAGAGAGAGTATATTAGTTCCTGAAGGAGCAGAAGAAGTCGCTGCACATAGTCACATTATGACATCTACAGACCAAGAAAGGACGCCCGTTGCTCAATTTTCAACGAAAATAGAATAATGCACCTAAGCATAGTTTGCTACATGTTGGGCCGTGTCTTTGGGAAACTTAGAGAGATACAAGGATATTTGGGGGCACATATGTGAGACGAAAGAAGTAGAGGGGGTAGTGGTGGGTTCGTGACATAATGTCTGTAGAGGAGCTGTCTTCCGTAGTGAATATTTTTTGTTGATATAGGTACATATGCATGTACACGAGACATGACTACGTGTACGATATGCTGTCATCTCCTTACACTACCTCTTCTCGGAAGCTGAGAACAGCAAGGTGAAACCTTTTTAGAGGACCCAAACCTTGTTCAGCGCACCCTAAAAGGATTTCATAGAAGTCATAAACCACCTAGCGCCCTCCAAGATATACACCAGCTAAAACATCAGATGTAAGCAAACCTATGTCTACGAAACTGCTTGACTAGGTGATAACATATAGAGGTACTGATTAATCAGGATATTTATGCAATCTAGGACCCTTTCGTCTTTTCCCATTTTTTCAGAGAGTGCTAAGTAGCGTTTTAGGTGCCTTAAAAGAGTTTCGCTAGCTATAATGTATTATGCTCCTATACAGCTGTATACAGTAAAACTAGGTGTTTAGGAAACACACCTTTACCGCGATTTATCCTAGTGGCTTTTAATAGTGTTGTGCTTGCGTCTTTTACCAGCACGTTTATTATTTGAATAGAATACATCACGCTCTATGGCCAAAAATATCACTTTAAGATCGGGGTACATTCTAGATAAGGACTGAGGTTCACTAATGTTAAACAAACACTTAGCGTATTGCATCAACGTAATCAAGAGAAAGGGAAGTTCATTTGAAGTAGCATCACGCACCCGCATCATTCTGGCAGCTGAACAGAAATTATACGAGGTAAGATTTCCTGCCACGGACTGTGCTACGACAAGACCTAAGAGATGCCGGATCACTATCGATTATTAGGACGTATCGAGATCATGGTTTTGGGATGTTAACACCAGCATACTCGAATATACATATACCGCGGTTGTTACTCCACCGTGTCAACTGGATCGATATGCATATTTTCTTCTTCTGGCTCAATAACATATCGGATACACCAGTGGTCAGTGCATGTGCGGTGATCCATTCACAATTCCCAAGGGCTTTACACGACATCGAAAAGCGAATGACGCCTTAGTACCGTAGTGATAAGGGATTTGCAATGGATAGAATGCTCTCCTCGTGCTCGCAGTGTCGGAAGGGTGAACGCGAAACCCTCTTCACCTCCAACCATTGGCATGTGTGCAAGAGTGTGAAAAAGGACACAATACCGCGTGTCCAGCCTACATTTCCACCATGGTTACGTTCCTAACACTCCCTCCGACGTTGAAGATTTTTGTTTCGCTACAAGTACGGCGTTCGCGGTCTGGCCGCTACTTTTGAAACCAACTGCGCTTTTGATACCAAAATGTACTACTTTTTATGAAGTGGCGTTTCAACCACCACGGTTCTAGATATAAGAAAGCTGAGTGTTAAATTCGCGTATGTTCTCGAGTGCGCTCCGCAGAAATTGGGATCTGCAGCATCCGGCTTTGTTCCGGTTCGATTTGCGTGAGCAGTTTTGCGGCTATTGGAAGTCTGACTAAGATTATATGTGACATGAGAATCGTTATCTCTTGACAATGAACCCCTGGTTCTAGACTCCTCGTAATCCTCCGTAGAATAGGGATTTGTTTGAGCTGTTCGGGATCATCGACATGAAAGCACAGCTGTTTTGCTATATCCGAAAACAGCTTTCTTCGCTCGCACATCAATAGACATGTAAGTCCGCGCCGGCGAAAATTTCGATCGGTACTTCCTAGGACCTCGGCTACCAGGAATCGAGAAGCATCGATATCTGACGAAAATGATGAATAGGAGATGACAGTCAATATGGGAGGTCGACGAAGATGCGCAAGCTTCATCTAATAACTCGACAGTGGATGCCGGCGCATCAAGGAAGGCAAAAATCAAACGATTCCTCCCTTGGCTGGCTGCATAGATTATTCGACTCTTGCTTTCTCCGACGCGCCGGCGTGTACTCGTATGTTGATCAGCATCCGGATCTCACTCCACGCCACCAAGCCCCTGGCCAAGCCCGCAGGGTGCAACGCCACGAATCCTTAGGCTGCGATCCTTCATGCCACTGCAGAAAATTCGGGACTATCAGACGTGGTTCGTGGATGATCTCTTTCAATACGCTGCATCCAGTCAAACACGTTTGGTTTCAGGGTGTTTGTTGGAGCGGGGATTTAATGGTGGAGAGCCATTATCCGGGACATGTTTACACCGAAGACCTCCGAATTGCGCGTAAGGATAATTATACCTAGGCACCCAAGACAGCTGCCTGTGTCGATACTGCACGTAAGGTCCAAGGAAAGATGGCTTGGTACTGCGATGACCGGCGTTGTATAATATGACTTTTCAAAGTAGCGGCTTATGGTAGGCAGGGTTGTTGTTGATGGAACCACAAACCTTATGTGCGTGAGATGAGGTATGCAGGATGTCATAGTGCAAAAATGTACCGTGTAGAAGCGACGCTATTGCTTACAACCTTTGCACGACGATCAACAAGGCTGGAGTGATGCGCAAAGCGCTCGTGCGTCCCTCGGATGCGGAAATAGCCAGAGATTGCTTCTAGAAAAACAGTACCACCAGCCTGCGCCGCGGGCGAATATCGATACACTCTATACACCTTGGCGCGTTGGAAGCTTGGTATGGCACAGTGATACAGAAGCAGCGAATCAACAGCCAACAATAGATTGAGTGATTCTCGTATTGACCGCAAAACCAGGTTGCCGGTCGCGCACCGATTCCCATCCATCAAGGGGAAGTGGACGCGGGCTGATGAAGCGCTCAGAGGCTTGCCGGCCCTAGACGGATGAATTCGAGCCGTCAGAGCGCCGGTCGTCGAGGAAAGGTTTGGGAACTTTGGGGAAAGATCGGGCGCTATCGGACGCTTGGCCTACCTTAATTTTCGACCGGTTCCGGACGACCCCTCAGATCGCGTGCTAGGCAGCTGCCAGTTTGTGGTACGACGCTCCGATGGCGCAGTTCTGGACTTGCGGCTCAGAGCACGTGGGCCTGCTATCGCTTCATCGCTTCGCATTCGGCAGGTGGCGGGCTGAAAGCGACCAGATGGTTGCAGCAAAGGGCAAAGATTGCGAGTGGACACGTTGCGCATGTGAAGCTGATCTGAGCGGATTCATAATATGAGCAAATCATCGCTGACGGGGCAGTGCGACTCATGTTTGGGAGGGGGTGTGCTTTTGGCGAGGGCCGAACCCCAGGGACAGTAGCGGAAAGGAAATTATGCTTAAGTCTGCGCCAACCTTATCTGCAACCTTGCAGATGTAAGCGAAACATGCGATTACTGAGCGCGCAGATGACCGTTTATTCACGCACATGGCAATTTGGAGCAGGAAAGCTTGCTCGCGAGGAAACAGACGGGTTTTTTTCTCACTTGCGTTTGGCTTGAAGAAAAGGATGGATGAGCGACTCCAACCCCAAGATGACTTCATCCGGCATGTGGAGAAGCCAACGCTGGGCGGGCTTGACAAGTCGGATGACGCGGCTTTTGGATGAGCGTGCTGATAAGACAAGCAGCGGGCGTTGTCGTGAGCGTGGAGAAGGGCGGCCTTGGCCACTCATAGAAACAACAATCCTGTCCACTACTTGGCAGGCTTGAGCGTGACTGCGCCAATGGATCGGATTCGGGCCTTTGGCTTTCTCAGGCAGCTGAGACGCTAGGTTCCATGGCGTCTCACACGAGTACTCGGTTCACACTCTATCGTCTTGGGCAAGTCTTGACGATGAGGAGAAGGTCCGCTGCCAACGCGGTAGACCATGTTGCGGAGTCTCGCGGCAAGTCAGATATCGTCATTGACAAAGCACTGCCACACAGTGATTGCACCCAAGTGACGAATCTCGACAGCTTGGTTATACAAGTATTCCTTGTGGATACGTATATACGATGGGCCGGTGATTCCGCCAGCGTGGGTAAGTCGGATGCTCATGGGACGGCAGTAAGCTCAAACCGCAGGCACCAAGCTTAATCAAAGTGGTGGCCGAGCACTTAAGCGAATGAGCTGAGAAGCAGCAAGCGCTGGATTACGTTACGGTGGATCGGAGCGGATGTTTGGTCCAAGAGCGGAGTGAAGCCTGCGAAGCTGAGGCCTGGTTGGCGGGTACAGTCTCCACGCCACGCAGCAAGTTTTTGCGGCCGCCGGTTGTTTGCTTGCATGTGCCAAAGACAAAGACAGTGCACCTTGGAGGGCAGGCGGCAGAAGATGGCTATACGTTAGCCGGGCCGTGGACGTGATCCTTTGCTACACCAAGGAAGCTCCTTTCTCCTGGGGGCCCAGAAGTGTGTCCGCTTCCAAGGGCGCCGCCGAGCGCACGACAGGTGGAGATTTCTTCGAGGGCCGAAGCCAAGCATGCCATGGCCTGCCACAATCTGAAGCCGACGCAAAAGTGAGTTGGTTTTGGGACGACACGGACGTTTGGGACGCCTTGGCTGTGCTTGGTGTATTGCAGCTAGCGGGGCCAAGGACGACAAGTCGGATTGACGGACTGATGGGCCACACCGCGAAGTCTTGGGAGGTGTCAGCACTGGGGTGGTTGTGGATCCGCCAAGGGATCGAAGGCTTGTCGAAAATAAAGATTCGTTTAGAGTTATCCAGGTGCCAAAGCTTGGCTGATCGAGGCCAACGCCGCCAGGCGCTGGGTCCGACTGGGCGCGCCGTGGCTTGGGCATGTGCAAGCCGCTAGCATGGCCGCGCGCAGCAGACGCCGGTGCAGTGTCTGTGGACGGAGACGGACATGTTTGGTGGCACAGGGCGGCATGGTCGATATTGGGGGGCTGTGTGCGCGGGTGGGCTCTTCTCTTGGGTCGACGCTCCTGGGCTGGCTCCGCTGCTGGAACGGAGGGCCAGTGAGCAGCTAGCGAGGGTCCAAATAAAGCTTGTCGCGCGCCTTATTTCGCTATCAGACGCCACTCCACGTCTCGGCGGGCGATCAGGAAGACGACCCCAGCGCCCAGAAAGGGCCAGAGACGCCAAAGGAGCATTGCTGGGTCCCAAGGCCGCGCTGCTGCTGCGAGTACATGAAGGCGCATGACTGCTGCTGCCTTTCCAAAAGTTTCGCCCTCCGACCCATCTTCCCCAGCTTCCGTCACCCACCGCCGCGTCCCCTACCAAGTGGACCACTGCCGCGCAACACCTGTCCATACGCTGACTCTGTTTCATTGCCGGCCCGTTTCACGTCACTGGGCCTCGACACGCTTCATCTCATCCCACTGCCCCATATAGACGTTGCTTGCCGCGGCTTTGTAGACACTGCTCGTCACAGTCACACACGCCCTACTGTAAGTCTCTATTTATGTCTCTCTCGTATCCGCCTGCGGGCCTCTGTCTGCGCCCGTCTTTGCTTCGCTGTTCCTTGGTTTGCTACTTTCCGACTTTGCCGGACACCCTGCACTACGAGGCCACTAAAGCCGTCACATTGCCTTGAATTCAAGCAACTTACTGCGCAATCTCGACTAACGCAAGTCGATTAGCATCCATGAGGTCTTGACGCCTCGACACCATCACCATCACATTCCCTCTACAAACATATCGCAATGGAGACCTACCACGGACATGTGCGCACGCCAAACGATGCCATCATCTTGTTTGAGGCCTGCCGCATCGGCATACTACCGCGAGTGCAGCGCCGCCTATCCGAGAAGGAACGCCAGCAGATCAAGTCTGGCTCAGTATTTGTATGGGACGAGCGCGAGGCTGGCATGAGGCGGTGGACCGATGGCAAGTCATGGAGTGCGAGCCGCGTGTCTGGCAGCTTCCTGACGTACCGCGAGATGGAGGGCAAGCGGGGAGGCAGCGCAGTGCCCACAGCCCCCGTGGCTAAGAGAGCAAGTGGAAAGTCGCCAGACGGTTCCGGCTCCGGCGACTCAGAGGGCGAGGGACCCGACGGCTACCGGTACAAGCCCGATGGCCTTATGAAGCAGTCCTTCAGCATAACCACCCAGAGCGGACAGCACCTCCACCTCATCAGCTACTACTCGCGATCAAACTCAAACAACCTCCCACAGCCCACCAACGACGCGCAACTGCGACACATCCGGCCCCCAAAGAACATGTACCCGGAATCGGCCGTGAACGAAACCCAGACTGTGCCTGCTGTCACTCGCGGCCCCATGCCTGGCTCGCCATACAGCGCACCTGGGCACAGCATGGCACCTTCATCGCCGTACACTCGCGGCGGTCCTGTCGCACCCATGTACGCAGTCCCGGTCTATCCTCCCACGCCGCCAAATGGCACGCCTCCGCTGTACTACTCCCAGCATCCTTACTTTTACCCCGGTGTTATCTATGCGCAGCCCCAATACCATCCGCAACACGTCTTCGATCGTCCACCCCCGCCAATGGCACACCCTCACGCTCCTCAAGGCCACCATCCTATGCTCATGCAGCACCCCGCCTACGCCGCGCATGCCGCTCATGCTGCTCAGCAATACATGGCGACACCACCGATTCGCCATCCCTCCACATCTGAGCAGGCTCAACACCCACACCTCCAACGCTCCAGTGCACCCGCGCCTCCTCCAGCGCCCGCACCAGTGATTCCCGAGCAAGGTCCCCAGCTTCCTGCCATCAACGGTGCTGCTGCCGCTGCCGCCGCCGCAAATGCGAACAAGCCACCAACTCCAGAGCCTTCGGACAAGTCAGAATCACGAGCACCCGAGTCAACTAGCGCAGCCCCAGCAGCATCCAGACCACTTCCTACTCTGGGGTCGCTCCTCAACGGCGAGAACCAGGACAAGGACAACCAAAACAACAGCCGTTCAGGCAGTCGCAGCCCTAACACCGCAACGAGGTTTCCCCGAGACTTGGCGCCAGAAAGACTTGCCAAGAACAGCACTGCCGCAGATAGCAGCGCGCTGAACAAACTCAACAGCGTGTTCGTGCGATCATAGCAACGTGTCGCGGTCTATGTCTTATTCTTCATCTCCTGCTGCAAAGTGGCATTCACTTCTTCTTCTTCTTCTTTCTGACACTTCTTTCCTGTGCTCTTTATTCTTTCCGAGTATGGGAGGTTGTCCAAAGCATTTACGAGTTGCATATGGGCGGCGTTCGGGCATCACGGCTACATGCACAATCATGATAAGCCTGGGGCTGGGGGCAAAATGGGATGCGCGATATTTAGTACCGGCCGATATTCGGACCTGGAGTTACATGGTGTTCTGTATTGCTGTCACAACTTTGTTTGTCACGAAGTTCATGGTTTAACGGTAGCCACAAGGTGCTTGCTCTGCAAATTCAAACTTCAAGTTTCAAGCAACCATGATATGTTCTTTGCAAATCAGTGCTTCCCTCGTGCTCAGACGTCTGCTTTGGGAGTTCAACGTTGCTTTATGCTTGACATGTCTAATCGCGGCTAGCGATAAGCTTTCAGCACTGACACCACCACCATTACTCGCCCGCCCCTTCACACGACCGGCACGCAGCCAAGCTCACTATCATACCAAGCCCAACTCTTGCAATACCTTGTCTTGCGCCTCCACTGAGCTTCATCGCGCCAATTACCCAATATCTCCGATCTTTCGGAGTAGCCTCCCGACGCAGCTTCCTGTTGTGGAAGGTCACTTGTCTATCATGTAGGCGCTTTCGCTGATGGCTGGCCTATCTTGAATAGCCCGCGGATCAACGCTCATGATACCCCGCAGTAGTACGGCCATAGCATATACAGATGCGAGCGTATCGCGTTTGGGCAGGGGTAGCTTATCAACAAGGATGGACGTCAACGGCGCATTGAGCCATCAGTTATCGTTCTGTCGGCCTGCTTGCCACAGTTGACATCTTTTATGCGACGGTCGGTATATGAGCTTTTGAAAGAAGACGCTTCCCCAGTGTAACTTCGCGCCTCTGTTCTCTTGATTAGACGACTTCCAGCTTATTTTGCTATTTGAACGACGCGGATACAATACGCCATGGCGTCTGCCACAGATCACCCACCCTCACACGCAATGTCGCCACCGCATCCCGCGCCGACAGATGTTGAGAAAGAAGCAATCGTCGAAAACAAAAGCACAGGCATCAAACAGGTTCTCGACGAGAAACTGTTGAAACATTCGCACGATGCAGACGCGGCGATGAAGGCGTACGAGGGAATGGAGGGCCAGGTTGTGGAGCTGACAGAGGAGAAGAGCAAGGCGCTATTAAGGAAGATTGATATGCACATGATGCCTGTGAGTTTTCTGTTCTTCTATGGTATCTTTGTAAATCATCAACGCTGACTGACGAACTCTGTAGATTATGTGTATTGTATATGGCTTGAACTACCTTGACAAGACGACATTAAGTTATGCGAGTATCATGGGCATGAAGCTCCCACCTTCGGACAACAAGCTAGCTTCTGGTATCGGTCTAGTTGGGGACCAGTACTCGTGGCTAGGTAGCATGTTCTACTTTGGATATATCGCTTGGGAATATCCTACTACACGTTTACTCCAAGTTCTGCCGCTAGGAAAATACTGTATGTCACTTTCATCTCTCTTGCCTTGGAATCCAAGAGGTCAAAAGTCGGACTTGACTAACATGGTATCAAAGCTGCCTTCAACATCATCATGTGGGGCCTTGTACTAGCTTGCTTCGCCGCCGTCGAAAACTACACCGGCGCGATCGCCATTAGGTTTTTCCTCGGCGTCTTCGAATCAGCAGTAACGCCTGGTTTCGCCCTCTTCACGTCGCAATGGTACACCAAGAAGGAACAGGGTTCACGCACGGGTATCTGGTTCAGTTTCAATGGCTTTGCGCAGATATTCGGCGGGTGTCTTGCGTACGGCATTGCTGTCGGCTGTCGCAAGTCGGGTACTACTTTGGAGCCGTGGAAGATTGTCTTCCTAGTCACCGGACTACTCACAATGTGTCTGGGCATCGCGTTCCTGTGGATTGTACCCGATAACCAGCTGAATTGTAGGTGGTTGAGCAAGGAAGATCGAATTTTGGCGATTGAGCGGATTAGGATTAATGCGCAAGGTGTGGGTAACAAACACTTCAAGTGGTACCAGTTGAAAGAGGCGCTGCTTGACCCGCTGAGCTGGGCATTCTTCTTCTATGCTTTGATTGCTGATATACCCAACGGTAAGACACTGTGCTCATGTCCTTGCGAGCATCAACGCTAATAGATGTTCAAGGTGGGTTATCAAACTTCTTCTCCCAGCTTATCGTCGGCTTCGGATACACGGCCGAGGAGTCTCTTCTCTACGGAACACCGGGTGGGGCAGTCGAAGTCGTCTTTCTTATCGCCTGCGGCTGGGCCGGCGATAAGTACGGCTACCGTATCCTCATATCCATGATCGGTCTGTGTACCGCTATGCTTGGCATGATCCTCATCGTTGCACTTCCGCTGTCCAACAACTCTGGTCGTCTCGCTGGCTACTACTTGACGCAAGCTAGCCCTACCGCTTTTGTTGCTTTGCTCAGTCTCATCTCGAGTAACGTAGCAGGATACACAAAGAAGACGACTGTGGCGGCTATGTATCTGATTGGTTACTGCGTTGGAAATATCATTGGTGTGTGCCACAAACATACTTTCCTGAGACCGAGGGAGCGCAGACTAATATGATCATCGTGTATAGGTCCACAGACATTCCGTCCCCAGGACGCGCCTCGTTTCGTCTCCGCCGAGATCACCATCATCGTCTGCTGGGGTGTTTGTCTGGGCATCTTAACTTTCATTCACTTCTACTGCGTGTGGCAGAATAAGAAAAAGGCACAGATCCGCGCGGCACCTGAATACGTGAAGCTAGACAACCAAGAGTAAGTCCAAACGTGGGATGTTGTGGATCGGATCAGTAAAGCTAATAATGCATATAGGTGGCTTGATCTTACGGATCGGGAGAATCCAGAATTCATTTACACATTGTAGCAACATACTCAATAGGAAACGAAACTGGTCGAGATGAAGAATTGACCAAAGTCATACACTTGGTATACACTGGTAGTCTTGATGTAAGCAAGGATGACTGCTACATACTACACCAGACTTGGGAACCGATAGAGTCAGCCCATGAATAAATGGAAGTCTGTCTCATCGATCGCCATCTCCACTCACCTTATTTGTAGTCTTTATGCCACCGTCAATATCCTCCCCCTCGAGTCCAACGCCCAATTGACCTCCAAGCCAGACTCGTCAATGCTCCGCGTCTTCGTTTGTGTCCACATTCCCTCTTTCACCTCAATCCCCCCCTCTCTCCCTCTACCCAACTCTTCCAACAACTTACCAAGCTTGCTATCAACCATTCCCAACCAAATTCTCACAGCCTCGCCTTCCACCCTTGCCCGCCTAGTCATCCACCAAAGCGTGCCATCCTGAGACATTTGATACCACCAGCCCAACAAGAACACTGCCTTTGGCTCCTTCTGCTCCAGCAACTCCAAAAACTCCGGCGTGCTAAACGCCGTGAAATACAAAAAGTCCAACACATTACCATGCGTCAGCCGTAAATGCCGGATCCGCGAGAGAATCAGAACAGGAAGGTGATATACATTACACGCCCTGTTAGACACCAATGTAATCCCGAAAACGAACCTCACCCTCTCCGGAACAAGACTGACATCGTTGCTCTGCATCCAGTCCGGCGGCATAGGACACGGTCCCTGTTTCCGTACCAGAACGCGTCTGAATACACTATCGTCCCTCGTTGGATCAGCGATCCGCCAGAGATGTCGCTTCCCTTCTCCAATCTTCATCCAAGAAAGATCGCCAGGCTCGGACGGCTTCAGAGGCCAGACGGCGTGAGGGTCGTCGGACTCGAGGTACCAGAAGGATGCGGCGCCGAGGTGCACGCCAGTGGCCCAGATGGCGTCGCGGTGGGAAGGCGGGATGGGGCCGGTTAGTATGCGGTGGTAGAGGGTGGTTGCTTGGTCCCAGTGGTAGAGAGATGTGTGTTGGAGCGTTGCGGCTTGGGAAGGGGAGTAAGGGAGAGAAAGCAAGGAGTCGTGCATTAATGTTAAGCCAAGGATCATGTGCATTAGGAAAGGGTGCTGGAGATGGTTAGAAGTGCTTGGTGGATATGGCGAAGGAGGCGGGAGGTACTTTGAATGCGAGTTGGCATACTATGTCCCTGTATGCTGGAGCCATTCTCTCATCTGGGTAGGGTTAGTCAGCCGAAGAGTACTTGGTACCAGACTATGATTCGTACCTCCAACAGTCAGAGACGTCCTGCTTTGAAACCTTGAAAGGATCTCAAGATGAGTCTCTGAGAACTTCCGAGACGAACTCGCAGTCCGTAGGGTAGCACTAGGACCCGGACACACATCTGAATCCGAATACCCGGATAGTAGGGAGTTCTCAATCATAGAAGCCAAGGTATGGTTGATCGATACAGAACACCATGGCGTGCCGAGATTGCTGCTCGTCCGGGCATATGACAGCGCATTTGACGGCATGTTGTTGATCGCCCTTGGCTCCACAACCACCTCTTCAAAATCAACCTTTCCTACTCCCACCATGCGTACATCCAAACTGCCCTTTTCGCCACCAAAGTCACAAACTACACCGTAACTCTTGCATTTTGCGCACCGTGGTCTCGTTTCATCGCACTATTCCCATGACACATTTCATCAGCCCAGTCTGACCCAGTCCAGGCAACCGCGAAAGAATCATCATCGCTCAGAACTAACCTTGACTCGTCTCAACTTGCAATTCTCACACCCTTTCCTCGACTTTACATGAGTCCGTCTCTTCCGTTCTACTAGGGTCCCACGTCTGGATACGATGGCTGGCATAGTCAACGGCTGGGAATGGACTGGCAACACTTGCAGGACAGGGGCAAGGTGAACGAATCTAACCCGCGTTCGTGTTTCGCAGAGGCAACACCATGGCGCCCGTGTCGCTTCGCGTGTTATATACAACGGGCCTCGGAGTTTAGCTTTCTTCATCACCGGTGGCAGCAGGGTGTAAGCGATGAGGGCGTGGCGCGTATAGCGACCTTGGGAGGGCCCACAAGATTCCGCGCTAAGAATTTGGTCTAACCTGCGTTCGTATGACAGTAGTCCTCGTCGTTCTGATTGGCTGTACAGGGAGTCAGAACGACGATGATATACCTGGGTATGCATTCCCATGTTGCATGGTAAACTCCATATCCGGCATTAAAGCCTCTGAAGTACCTGCGATTTGTAAACTCCGAGAGAAGTTGGCGTGCCATTCTGCAGGAAAGAGATTGGTAGGCTGGAACGGGACGGGCTGGATGGCCATGGTAGAATGACTACGAGTAGTGACGAAGGAGTATAAGTATAGTTGTTGCGCGCGACCAGAAAGAATGAAGGAACTGCAGAAAAGAATCTCACACTCAAACCACTTTCTCCAAAGCTCTTAAATTATCAGAAGCTTCATTATTACCCATATCCCAGCATGTCTTCCACTCCCATTCCCCCAACCATGAAGGCCCTCCTTCAAGAGACAAAGAACGGCCCCCTAGTCCTCAAAGAGGTCCCAACCCCTCGCCCCGAACCCGGATCCGTCATCGTCAAGATCCTCGCCAACCTCCTCCAACACCAGACTCCAGGTATCCTAGCTGGACAAGCCGGCTTCACCTACCCCGTGCCCATGACTCCCGGTGGCCGAGCCGTGGGCCGAGTCGTCGCCACAGGCCCAGACACAACATGGCTCCCCACCGGTCAACTCGTCTTGCTCGAGCCATTCATCCGCGCCCGCGACGATCCAGATACATGGATCTTCTGGGGCGCAATGGACGGCACAAGCGAGGGGTCAAAGAAGCTGTTTGCTGACAACTGGCGCTATGCCACGTTTTCAGAGTATGCAAAAGCGCCGTCGGAAGTTACTTGGGCGCTGAATGAGAATCGGCTCTGCAAAGAGTTGGGGTATACGGTTCCTGAGTTGGTGCAGTTGTGCGTGGATGTTGTTGCGTACAGTGGACTCAAGGGGATTGGGCTGAGGGCTGGGGAGAGGATCGTGGTCACGCCTGCTACGGGTATCTTCTCGGGTGCGGCTGTGGGAGTGGCAGTTGCAATGGGCGCTACTGTTTTGGCGACAGGACGGAACGAGCGTGCGCTTGAACGCTTGGTGTCTGCGCATCCTCAGTTCGTCTCGAGGATTCCACGGACGAATGACGTCGATGCTGATATCAAGAATCTGCAGCAGTATGGCCCTGTGGATGCTTTCCTCGAGATGACGCCCATGGGAGCCGAGGGAAGCACGCATGTTCGTGCAGCTTTCGGTGCACTCAAGCAGTATGGACGAGCATGCATCATGGGCTTTGGGAGCGGCGCCACGACGCATGTTGAGATTCCGATGATGGAACTGACGTTCAAGAGTATTACAGTCCATGGCCATGTCATGTACTGGGGACAGGATGTGAAGGAAATTATCAAGATGGCTGAAGCAGGAGTACTGAAGCTTGGAAAACACAGAGGTCATGACGCCGTGACTGAGTTCGAATTTGAAGATTTCGAAAAGGGATTCTACTGGGTTGGCGCAAACCATGAGCTCGGCCAGATGGCGGTATTAGTTCCGTAGCAGTGGCTGTGTAAATGCCAGCCAAAAGCGGAAGGTGCGACGAACTTCAGTGTCACCTTCACATATTCAACATGTTAGCGGAATCACCGTATCTAATGCATGTGCTGGAACAAGAATTCCTTGATTCCCAGTCGGACTCGTACCGACTATCCGGTGTAGAAGGAGCCGGGCCTGTTGCAGTCTGATATAGCCCTATGCTTTACCGGCTATCCTAAGTAAAGACCCCACTCCAAGAAAATGCAGCAATCCGTCATGGTTCGTGAACTTGTCATGACCTCTTAACGCCGTGTGCCGACTTGAATAAACCCTTCAGCGATTGCTTGACAGTACGCCAGTCGCAGCTGCGACATGAGGTAGGTGCAGTCGTCGGGGAAGGAGCGCCGGTCTTTTCCGCTAAAATCGAATTGGTCGTCGAGGTGCGCGTATCGCCGCCGCGGCTCGAAGAGCGTCGAGAGATTACGCTATCGGTCTTGAGGCCCACAGGAGTCTTGTCTTTACTTCGCTCGCGCGATGTCACCTGTTCCTGAGGCCTCTCGCACCCCTAATCAATACCATGTTGTTTTTTGAGCTTTTCTAGGTTCTCTTGGCGCTCGGCGAGATCATTCGCGGCCTTGAGCATTTTATCTGGCTGGTGATATAATACTGCGCCTGTCAGTGACTGCTGTCTCAAGGACGCGCATGCTGCTGCTGCTTACCGACGAGGTATCTGTTCTGGAAGTTGAAGCCATTCAGCTTGTCGCAAGCCGACTTTGCATCCATTACGTCTTCATAGACGACAAAGGCTGTGCCCTTGGTGTTGTTGGCGATACCCTGGCGGATCTGGCTGTGCTGGAGTTAGTGACCTGGGGCGACTGTAGGGGCCAAGATGCGCCAGCGCACAGGGAAGACGACGTACCGTACAGGGCCGAACTTGCCAAAGAGGTCGAAGAGTTCCTCTGGGGTGACGTTGAAGCTGCAGGGGGGTCAGCGCATGGCAGAAGCAGTAGCTCCGGCTCCGACTAACCTCAGGTTCTTTACGAAGAGAGCTCTGTAGGAATGACATGTTAGCGCGAATGTCGTGTGAGTTGGTCGCACCAGGCTTGCGATTGGCACGCGATGCGGAGAAGGCGGACATACCGGTTGACTTCCGGTGCCAATTTTCCTCCTCGACTCATACTTTGGCGACTGAGATGGACGGTAAAGGACGGGCTGCTGGGTGGGTAGTCGAGGGCGGGTGGTGGGGAGGTTGCAGTGGGAAGTTGAGTTGGGTGAACATGCGGGATTGATCATGGATGGCGTGCACGTCCGAGCGTTGGCAAGGCCGCATCACGTGGCAAACGCATATGATCGGGAAGAAGGAGCGACCCATGCAACGCCGAGATGGTGCTGAGTATGCAGAGCAGGGGACACGCCGTCTGCTACACATGAAAGGGCCGTATGGGGGTAGAGGGAGGACATGCCGCAGATGCACAGCTGTCTTGAAGCAACGCAGCTGCGCATCCGTGGCAGCTGGTACCAAATTATTGAGCGCTCGAATCGGAGACGCGGACTTGCAGCGAATGAGTGAAGCGGCCTGTCGACCTCGTCGAGCTCCCCCCCAGCCATCCAACCATTCGCATGCTACAGACACATGCGCTTGGAGCTGCGTGTCGAGCCGCTGCATCTTGCTCTAGATATTGTACCCCGAGAGTGTTGTGGGCGCGGGCGTGGCCGAGTCTGGCTCAGCGATTGTCTGGGTGTCCGGTCGCAACATTCCCAATACAATCCCCGCCGACTTCTCCACCACCATCGTTCTACTGCCAAACCACACCCTCCCCCCCCCGACACTCGCTCACCCTCGATCGCGCCCACTGTCGCCTCTCAGCAGGACATGCCCATGCCCATGCCCGACTGCTCCTGCGCCCGTCTCCCAGCTTCTAGTGGCGCTGCTCCATAGCCGCGCATCGGTCTGAGACGCCAAAGCGACGAGTACCTCGCACCCCCGAGGCCCCAGCCCACCCACCTCCGCACACACACAACCACCATGAGGCGAATCTCATCCTTCAAGGAGCAGTACAGGCGAGCTTCGGCGCGTGCCCCTACTCCTCCGCCGCCCGTCTACGAGCCGCTGTCGCCCGTCCTGCCGCCCATCGAGCCCTCGACAGCGCACCCCGCCGGCAATGCGAACAAGCCATCCGCGTCGCTATCAGGCACAAGGCACATCGATGACGCTCTGAAAAATGCACCTGTCCTCGGGGAAGGCGCGCGCGCGTCTGGGGTGCAGTCGTCGCCGGCGGTGACGTGTGGGCACTCGGCGCGCTCCGCACCTCCTCCGCCGCAGTATTCTCTGGCGCAGGCATCGCCCATTGAGGCCCTCGCCGACGTCGCTGTGACACGCCAGCATGCCCACCCGCAGTACCTTGGCTATTCGCGCCATGCCTCCTACTCGGCGGCGTCGCCCACGGCCCTCCCTTACCCGACCGGCGAACGCGCCCCAGCACACGCTCTGCCCCGAGACGCTTCATATCCCTTTGACGAGCGGCCTGCGAAGAGAGCGCGCTCCGAGGTCTACGGGTCTCCGCAGTATGGCCAGTCTCAGTCGAGACCCGCTACCAGTCACAACCCAGGCTGGTCCTACAACGTCGAGCAGATGGCACACGGCGGCAGTCGCATGCACCAAAACAGTAGCGTACCAGACGACCGCCTTGTTGAAGCTCAGCTGCTGCTGGATTTCTTCAAAGTCTCCACACAAACCGCGCATTCCCCGCCCTCGACAGCAAAGCGGTTGGCCGTTTCACAATCAGCGCCGGCGGAGCAACCTCCACACCAAATAAAACACAAATCAGAGCCTACAAATCCTTACGTAGTGCCACTGCCGCCTCCGTCCGACCACTACAGCCAGCCTGCGCAGGCACCCGTTGACATGAAACACCCTTTAGACGCACCCTCCGATGTGGCTCAGACCACCTCGGCTGCGCAAACACACACACCGCCTGAGGACGCTCCCATCGTGGTTACACAGCCTGATATTGAAATGCAAGATGCCGTGCCTGCAGAAGAGCCAAAGGCAAAAAAGGGCCAGGGCTTGCCAAAAGGGAAAGGGCGCGCGTCTCGTAGCACACCCTCAGCGAGTAGCAAACGGAAGAAGTCGACACCCAAGCCCAAGAACCCGACGTCTACAAGTACTTCTGGAGCCCCAGACCAACTCCAGTCACCACTGAGTCTGCCTGCCAATCAGTCTGCTACTGTCGCAGCCGACGGCTCTGCTCCTACCGCATCGCAGGCTGAGCCAGCACAAACCTCGCCCTCACAAACCTCGCCTTCACAAGCCCGTCGCCATTCCTTCTCGACGTCGGCGCCACCGCTACCAGACGGCCAGCCTCTATCCAACTACTCGCGAGCGCAATCGCTACCTCTCGGTATCCAGACAGCCGCCCCTACTCCTGTCGGTGCAGTCGCTCAGCCCGCACCCGCGCCGGTCGAACCAGAACTCATCTGCGCCCACTGCAAATCGTCCGAATCACACATCAAAATCGGCGACGGCGAGCAATGGATCGGCTGCGATGGCTGCAAAGAGTGGTATCACTACCCTTGCGCTGGTTTCAACAGCGAGCGGGAGGTACGGGAGGTAAACAAATTCTACTGCGAACCGTGTAGACCCAAGTTTGGTGAAACAACGAGTAGGTCTACCGACGCACATTGGGCTTATAGTTCTAACATGGTCCAGAGGTTCGTAAATCCGTCAGAGCCCACACAACTGTTGACTACGCCGGTCTAAACGAGGGTGTTCTCAAAACATCAGACGACAATCCCGAACATCACTACATCGCAGCTTTCAAGAATGGCGACATTGAGTTCACCCCGGAGATGTTTGCGCGCATGCCGGCGCAGCTCATCACTGGCGACTTTCTCGAGAAGATGAATGGATTCAAGGAGCCCATTGTCATCCCTGGCGACATGAACACTCCGGCAGCGACAACAGAGGAGGACGTTGCCATGGAAGACGTAGATGGGCAGGCAGATGGGCCACAACTGCAATTCGAATACGAGACAGTCGCCGACGACGGCCAGGACGGTCTGGACATGGTCATACCCAAGGGTCTGACGGTTCGCCGTGTAGCAGAACTGTACGGTCCAAACGAACCTGTCCCTGTGATCGACGTCAAAGCACAAGAAGGCGAAGGCAAGAAGTGGACCATGGGAAAGTGGGCAGACTACTATGAGCAGCAAGGTGAAAAGCCTGTGCGAAACGTCATCAGCCTGGAGGTATCTCGAAGTAAGCTCGGAAAGCTGATCAGACGACCCAAAGCTGTTCGAGATATGGATCTGCAGGATGCTGTATGGCGAGAGGACGACAAGTTTACGCCGCCACCAGTGCAGTTCTACTGTCTGATGTCTGTCGCAGACTGCTTTACCGATTTCCACATCGACTTTGGTGGCTCATCTGTGTACTACCACATCGTCAAGGGCAAGAAGGTCTTCTTCTTCATTCCACCCACAAAGCAAAACCTCAAAAAGTACGAAGAATGGTGTCTCTCGCCAAACCAAGGGCACGACTGGCTTGGCAAACAAGTCAAGGAATGTTACCGAGTGGACCTTTATCCTGGGGATACCATGTTGATTCCTTCCGGTTGGATCCACGCCGTCTGGACTCCTGAGGACAGCCTCGTCATTGGAGGAAACTTCCTCACCCGTATACACTACGGTATGCAGATCAAGATTTTGGAAATCGAGAAGAACACCAAGGTGGCTACTCAGTTCCGGTATCCCTTTTTCCAGAAGATCATGTGGTTGACCGCCATAAAGTATCTGGAAGAGGATCCTGTTCCTGGTCCAGTTCAAGAGCTCCTGCAGAGCGGCGAGCAATTCAAA
Organism: Alternaria solani; assembly: GCA_002952155.1. Taxonomy (NCBI): domain Eukaryota; kingdom Fungi; phylum Ascomycota; class Dothideomycetes; order Pleosporales; family Pleosporaceae; genus Alternaria; species Alternaria solani. Next base: position 647,637 of record CP022031.1, on the reverse strand, counting down.
CGGTCGACGCCAATCTACTGCGAGCCGGACAGGTTCAGTCACAACTCACACCTCGGCGCACAGAACTACAACAAACGATACTACTCCAAGCACGAACTGGAAGGGCTGACTGATCTGCTGAACTACATTTGGAGAACAGTCCTCATCACCGAAGGAAAGATTGATGTTCCCCAAAAGACCCGAAGTGCTGTCAACAAGTCGATCCCGAAGGGCCATGGCGAACCACTCGTGTTAGCGCGACGCCTTGCAATGTGGATTGCATGGAAGCGTGGGAACGAGACTATACCGTCTTGGGCTTTCTCAGATGCTGTTCTGCCCGAAGTAATGGAGACTACTGAAAAGAAGCTGAGTGCTGCTCAGGTGAAGAGGATGGAGCGCGAGTCGCTTCATGAAGCCTTACGGGCAACAGCAGAGAGGTCTTCGGCCCGTATAAAAGCCTCTGACGTCATCCCCGAGCCTTCACCTCCAGTAGAGATGGACAATTACAACCACTTCGATATGATGTCTGTCACCTCCGGTCCACTGACTGGTTTTCTGCGACCGTCGGCAAGTAACCCGCACATCACGACACCGAAAACATCGCAACTAGGTCCGAAACGAGTTGCTTGCGATGCATGCAGAAAACGCCGAATCCGATGCAAACACAAGGACGAGCTGATCGACACATCGAAGCCAGGCATGCACACCATTGACCTGTCTGGTTCGTATGGCATATCTGTCAAACGTCGGCTTAGCGATCACTCTGTGGCGGATAGTCTGTCGAATGTCGCCAATGGGCCAGTCAACGGCGGTCCAATCATGGCTGACGTGAATGGCGACCCTTATGCCCTCAAATCTGGCAGAGTCAAAGCGTGTGCCGATTGTAGGAAGAGCAAGCGTCGCTGCATACACGATGAATATGGCAACGTTGATCCAGTCAAGGCCAACGAGATTCCCATCCCACGTGGCTCTGCGTCAAAGAAACGAAGGGTCAGCGACGAAGACACGGAATCGAGAACGAAGCGGATGAGACACGAGTCCTCGTACGATGACGAATATCTGCATGGAGACATCCACTCGCGACATTCACTGCCAAATCAGTTCAGCAGTGGTTCGTCCTTTCTTCAGGAGATGGCCTACTCCGCCCAGCAAGCCCTGGACCAAAGCCCCGAAAATGATGATCTTGCGCCTGTCGACCCTGCCCTCCAAGCGTATACCAACGGCGACTACAATCACGTGGACATGACGAACTCTTATCACACGAACGGCGATACCGTCATGTCATCAGTCGAGTATCAACCGATCGACCCAATGCTTATGGACGGAATGGAGCTCACGGGACAAAATGGAGAAGTACACGGTCCCAGCGTAGAGCCGCTCACACCGGGTCCGCCGCCCCACAATGATACTTCCTCGCAGGCGCATACAAACGGCTTCGCCCCGAAGACCGGACCAGAACATCACGCCGTCCGCCACCCATCATCACCCGTCTCACCCAGACACGTCTCTGCAGCATCTCCTCCAATGAATGCCAACAACAGCAACCACCACCAGGCCTACAGCCCCTACATTACCTCTCCCGCTACAAACAACTACAACAACTTTACCACAAACTCTGATTTCCCTCCCCCACCCATCACACCCACGCTCAACGGCTCGTACAAAGGTCGTACACAACACCCGTCAAGTCGCAAACCTAGCCACACGCCGTCGCGCGCTGGCCGCAACAGCAAGACGCCAAAATCAACGCCTAGCAAGCGACGAGACAATGGCACGGGCGGCATCAAGCTCGAACATGGTATAAGCATGGGGACAGGCATGGGCATCGGTGTGGGCATGAATGGAGGCATGGACATGGGCAACATGCTCAACATGATTGACCCGAATCTTGATCAAGCGAGCTTCGATCTCATCAAGCAACTGCAACAAGAGGATCTGGGGCTGAGAAGACGGAGTCGTTGATGCTCCTTTTATTCTCTTTGTCCTGCATGCTCCTATCACTGAAGATATTTCTCTCTCTTTTTGTCTTGTTTTCACTTGCCGTTCTTTGAATTTCTCACAATGTCAACCTTTTCCTTGTTTCTGGCATTGGGTTCGGAGCACACCGGCGTTTTACAACATATCTCTGCAAACGGGATGGGTGGGTGGACTTGCGCGGCGTCTTTGCTTATACCCAAACTACTTGACACTGGGGATAGTGTATATTGCAATCTTTTCCATTTCTTTTCTTTTTTTCTTGGTCCAGTCACAGGGAGGGAGGGAGGGGGGAAGGAGGCGTTTTGTCAGCCAGCATGGACTGAGCTCTTTCATTGTTAGCGGTAGGCGGGATTGCATGTATGTATGGTATCATAGATGATTGGAACTAATCGACCTATCATGGAAATGGAAACATGTCTGAACGAAACATGACTCGAAGAAGTTGAGTATTGGTGAGCTGTACAACCGTGTGTCAAAATTTACCCTGGAGATGATGCGTGAATCTGCGCTGCCATTCTACTAGAAAAGTCACAGTGCACACGTTTCGGGTATATTCTCCTTGTGTTCCGTCGTTTCATTGGACATGTCTAGTCGTGATGTTATTTCAATGCTACACTGCAGCAGTCATAAGCTGCCATCTGCCTTGATCCGCCCAGCGCTACTACTGGGTAACTCTCGGGCCCTCCAGTGGCTTTGGAACCGCCTACTCCAACGCACTGGTAACGTTTGAAAACTCGCCCTTCTTGAGCTTCGTCTCCCAGAAGATGGGATTCGTGTCGTTGAAGCCATGCTTGACCCAGCCATCCTCCTTGACGTGGTACAAGTTGATGAATCCACCAGAGTACGCATCCCTGTGGGTAGCAGCGAGAATACTCCTTCGGCCCAGTTCGAGCGCCTCGTCGTCCTCGAGGTCGTACTTGTACTGTGCGTCAAGTACACCGTATGCGAATGTCTGACCGGAGCCGACACAGAAGAGGTTGCCGGCTAGACGGGTGCCGTCGCTGTCAATGTAGTAGAGGGCGGGGCCTTCTTGTGGGGTTACGCCGGCGCACATGGTTCCCTGGACGCCGAGTGTTAGGCTAGTCAAGTAGATGAGCTGACAAGAAACGGGGGGAACGTACCATACTTAGACCCATGCCCTTGTATGAGTAGACAAGATTGGCGAGGATCTTGGAGGCCGCAGCGACGGAGATACGGCGCTTGTGTCGGAGTTCGTGAAGGCGACATTGCATGCCGAGGTATGCGAGCCAGTATTGGCAGTCCTACCGTGCATCAGTATTCAGGCTTCCTTCCGGCTCCTTGTTCGTGGTGGTGATTGCACGTACAGCAGCGCCACCAGCCATGGTTCCCAGCAAGCAGTTGTTGATCTCAATGACCTTCTTGACCGTCTGACTGGCTATCCAGTTTCCAGCCGTTGCACGCGAGTCGGTGGCGACGATGATGCCGCCCTTGAAGCGGAAGGCGAGGGTTGTGGTACCGTGGGCAATCTTGATGGGGCAGTTGGGGTTGGAGTAGTCGTCCGTCATTGCGCGGAGCCATGATGCTGACTGTCTTGTTTTTAGCATGTCGCGCTCTCTATTGTACGGACACGGTAGAGCGCACCTGAGCGACTGGTGGTAGGGCAAACTTGAGGGACAGCTCTGGGGTGCCGCTGTAGAGCTGCAGCTGCTCTTCCTCGGACGGGCCTTCCTCTGTATACGCCGGTCGGCTATACTGCGACACTAATGAATCCATGGTTGCGGCGATGTGTGATGGCGGAAGTCAGAGGGTATCGGAGACGTGATCGAGTGGTTGCAGTGGGGCGGTTTGATTGTTTGGCGTGGTGATGTGAGCTCGAAGCTCCGGCGTTGTCGGTAATGCCAAGACGTAGCCGCGTCCTAGCTGTTGCCTTCACCACCTAGGCGGTCGCATCCCGAGCACTGTCAACCACACCACATTGCTGCTTTTCATCCACATTTGTGCATAGGCCTCAGCAGAGCCAAACAGCCCTATGAGGTGCTCTGGCCTCTATCACGCCCATATTTCCTTGCTATTGACTTTGCAGACACCGCCACTCACACAGGAGCAGCCGTGATGAGCACTACGCCTTTGGCGCGCAACGTCGTCATCTATCGCGATAGCACTGACTTTCTTCAACATGAAGAGAAGGGAGACGCAGTAGGAAGGACTTGCGCGCGATCATGCCGCACTCTTACATACGTCATTTAGTGGTGCAAGTCCTCTCGTCAACCAGGGCACGAACGGGCGTTGGGGCTCAAGCGTCACATGCTGCCCGTTGAGACTCGAGGTCAGGCACGACATGGCGCCGACCCACGCGCCCATCTCGCACCCTCATCAGCTTCCGTCACTCGCCCAGCGGACTTGAACACATGTTTGCATTGCCTATATGCAGGCACCGTCAACAATCATGCAGGCACCATTCTTACCCACTCTGTCTCATTTGTCCCCTTCACCACCTGCAGATGTGCGGCCCGCGTGCAAGTCCGGCGCTGCGTGCCTGATGGTAGCGAATGATCTTTGAGGGCAGTGTTATATACATACAAGGACGCCTCATGAGAAAAAGTAAGAAAGCATTTGATCATATGTCTATTGTGTGTCAGTCGTAGGTTAAAGTACCGCCTGTTTCCATTGTCTTGCCTTCTTTCAAGTCTTCTGAATGCCCCGTTACAACACAACACCTTATTCGTACTATCAACCCTCGAGACCACCTTCAAGCTACATACCAGCTTTCTCTTATACTGGTTATCATCGTCTTGCTCCGCCAACAGGACTTCATCCCCTGCCCACGCGCATCGATTCTGGTGTCGAGCTATCCTCGGCACGCAGCAAACATGTGCTGGTTCACCCTAACACCAGCCAAAGAGGGAAAGCAACATCGCCCTTCTACAGATTCTTCATGTGTGGAGGAAGTCGTTCGCGTCCATCGTAGTCCGGCATCGCCGCGTTTCAGCGACGTTCGCGTCAGAGTGCCAAGTGTAACCCTTGAGGTGGAAGAGAATGGCGGACACCATCACGCGCACTTTGATGCGCATCTGAATCACCACCACAGACATCCGCATCTGCACCCACTGCATATGCATCCGATTCACGGCCATCATCACCACCACGATCTCAGTGTGTCCGATATCACAGAAGTTCGCCTTCGGGGCCCAGGCAGAAAACGTACCATCTCAGCCCCTTGCCCTCCGCCACCAACCCGCGAGCCATCTCGCTGCCCGCCAGCTTCCCGCCCTCGCCCTCGTCAACCCACCTATCACACCCAAATCGTTGAGCCGACGAGAAGTACAACAACAGTCCGAGAAAGCACGCGCGCTGCCCTCCGCAGTGTCCAACAAGAGCGAACGCAAGGTGCTTTACGCAGAGTGGCTGGTTACGAAGTCTTGGGCAAACAAACTCCGTGGGACTGGGATTGCATAAGTAGTACCGTGGGCAGTAGTGCAAGTGGCGGTGGGAGGTGGATGAGGAGGAGAAGACCGAGTGGATTGAAGTATCCGCCGTTTGGGACTATGGATCGCTGGATGTAGGGTGTAGCTTTCTTCTTTGAGGGCGACTTGGAGTCCATCTGCTAGGTTTGAGGGTTCGGAGTTTGGCTTTTGTTTTCTATGTAGCCCCATCATGAACACTAATGAACATCTTCACACATCCCTACCCCTACCGTCAACTCCTCTTCTCAACGTACACTGGCCATGAATGCGGAAGAACCGTAAAGTAAGCTTTCCACTGCCAGTCTTGCTTCGAGTCCACCTGTTTGATGTTGTAATCCCTGACCAACGTCGCCGCAATCTTGGCCAGTTCAATTTTGGCAATGTTTTGTCCGGGACAACCACCGTACCCTGCTCCAAACTGCGCAAACCAGTCAGCATATATGCATGCATAGTCTGATACGCGAGATCAACAAGCAACAAGCGGCTACTCACAGGTATCCAGAACTTTTCTCTTATAGCGTTTTCTTCTTCCAACCATCGCTCTGGTCTGAAGACATGTGCATCGGCACCCCATATCTCAGTCGAATAATGCATAACCCATGCTGCGGTTTAGTATACAAGATTAGCTCAAATATCAGATGGAATCCTCGAGAAATCTTAACTCACGGTTGACTGAAACAATGGTCCCCTCGGGTATCGTACGATCGCCAATTGTCAGACCTCCCTTGGGCGCTATACGTGGAAGACCCATGGGTACAGGGCCAAAGATGCGAAGAGCCTCTTTCACACAGGCCTGCACAAAACTAGTTCTTGTCAGTCTGAAACAGCTTCATGTGCAGGGTTTGAGGATTGTCTTCTTACCTGAGTTGCTGTGCGTCAGCATAAGACACCACTCGATCCCTACATAATCCCTTCTGAACCGCTTCAACAACCTCATCATGAGCGCGCTCCCACGCCCCAGCACGGCGAATCATGTGATAGATGAATGACTGTATTCCCGAAGCCACGGTGTCAGATCCTGCTCCCACGGCAGCAAGCGCCTGCGTATTAATCTCCCGGACAGTAAACTTATCCGGATGTCGTTCGTGTTGCTTGAACCAGTATTGAACAGCATCATAACGGACGTTGTCATTCTTTTCCCGATCTGCCAAGACGCTCTTCACGGTGTCGAATAGATGGCCCATTGGTAGTATGGCGAGCCAGGTCATGATTGGGTTGGCTAGCAGCGCAATGTTGATCCAGCGGAAGTAGCCTGCTACTGCAATGTATGCGTTTAGAGCAAGCGAGTTCTCGATTGAGTTGCCAATGTCTATGCCTTGGTCAAGGAAGCCGAGAGGCTTTGAGAAGACGACTTCACCGATGACGTCGAAGGTTGCGTAGGAGATGAAGGTGTTGAGATTCATGGGTTCCTTGTCTTTTGCGTATTTGTTCATCCATTCGAGGAACGATTCAAAGGTGCGGTCGATGTGCTCTTCCGAGCGGAGAACGTTGGACACAGTATATGCCGCGGCGATATGTTTTGACTTTTCAATCTTCTTCTTGGGGTCTGTGGTACTCATGGGCGATTGAAAACGGTAGTCGGGCAGAGCATGAATCTTGTACCAGTTTGCCTTGTGGTCATTGTCAAATACTCATTCGATCAGAAATCTTCTCGGCATAGTACCTTGTGAAGGGGGGCCAGTAAGATTTTTGCTATAGCATCTGGGTGACTAACGCTGACTTCGTCGTATGATATGCGAACAAAGTGACCTCAGGGTCTGTGAGCAAAGATCCAGCGATAGACAGCCTCATGCATTGTGTAAGCTTACCATGTCGTTGGTGTAGTCGTATCAGCTCGAGGTTCTGGTCGCCCTTGAGGATGCGGTGCATGTGCCAAAGGCGAGTAAACGAAGCAGCAAATGGCCCAGGTATATCGCTGATTGCTGAGAAGTAACGACGCCATATGAGTAGAGTCAAAAGGCCGACGCTTGCAAGAGAAGTGATCAATAACCAGTCCATCTTACTGCAGTAAGAATGGCCGGAAGCCACTCTGAGTTGTATAAATCCTTTCGCTGTTGATTTTACGCAAGCTGGAAGACGTGCTGCGGCACATTGAAGTGGGATGGGAGTCTTCGGCTCGGAAGTTGAATCAATCCGGAATAGTGGGATGCAGTTCTAACCCAATCAATGCTTTAGCGACATGTGACTGCCAGTGGTACAGATAACGCCCCGGTTAGCGCGGATTGGAACGGGATGCTACAAGCTTTCCCAAGGAGCCATGACCACAACACTGGGTTAGCAGCAATGACTACGATTTCAAGGTTGAAGTAATATAGTAATTCCACGGCATTTTCAGTCAAAACCCCAGTCTACCGTAAATCTTTGGGGCGACTTGTTTGCTGCAATGGCATCTTAGGTGAACGTTGTACATCCACGTCAGTCGTGACGACGATCGCCTGCTGTTGTAGGCTTTCTGGATTGGTAGAATGCAACTCCTGAACGTCGACTGTTGTTGACCCTTGTTGTTTGACTCTCCCATCAACGAGCTCTTCTTGCGACTCGGTAGTGGTAAGACCATTCTCCAGCCTCGTTATGGACCCCATAGAAGAGTGCTTGTTTCGGTCGCTCCGCTTGTATCTGCGTAGAAACGAAAGTGGATATTGTATTTCCAGGGATGGCTCCTCACTGCCAGCTGAGCTGTATTTGCCTCTGACCTTGTTCCAAAGTGCTTTCATCGCGGGTAGATTCGACGCGACAATCGCAAATTGTACCTCGAATGATGCAACGATTATCATCTTCCCTACATCTATCGAGACATCCGTCTTCATCGAGGATACTGAGATCAGGACTGGTAGGCGGATGATTGCGACCGTGACTGAGATTATACCAAAGGCGAGAACGGAGATGACAGTGACTTTGCGACGCAGATTCATCTGGAGCGACAGAACGAAGGGTATCGGGAGGATGATGATGTAGAAGTCCATAAATATGTTCTGAAGAAGTATGCGTCAGTATGTATGTAGAAAGTAAGGATAACCAATTGTGGTGCTACTGTATAGAGAGGTAGTACGTACAAGGATAGGCGGGGTGAGCATGATGACATGCATGTCGATGCAAGTAACCTCGGGATGTAACATGGGATTGAGGATTTTCTCAAAAGGCACGCATTGCAAGACCGTCATAAGCCTAGATACTATTAGTCTGCGACGCTGTGAACGGTGGGATAATGTGACTTACTGGCTAGCTAGAAAGACGGAGAATGTGAGCGCAAACCCAAGATAAACTAGGCGCCGAAACACCACATCGACAGAAAGGCGTAGGTAGAATAAAAGGAAGGTAGTCTTTATGACGGAATGCGCGCCATAGATTACAACCTCTTCCATGAACACTATCTGTGCTGAATCAGTTCTGGCACCGCTTAGGTGACGCAAGATTGAGAACTTACCCGAAGAAGATCGAGGGACTGGAAGCCGCAGTTGGGATTGTCTGGCCTGTTGCAGTCGAACAGTCAGTCTTTGCCATGCCTTAAAATTACATACTCCAACTTACTTGCCACATCCTAGGTTTAGGAATAGTTGCAATACAACCTGATGAACAATACTGACAATCTGGTACAATGAGCAATGGCAGATACTTTGTAGGTCGGTCATAGTGTACCAGCACAGCACACGAAGCTGTATCATCCCAACCCCATGATTTTAGGATCAGCCCACGCGAGTAGAAACGCGCAAAAGATGACAGCAAGCCGATAGAGAACGTAGTGTAGGCAACAGCATACGCCCATCCCGAAATATCTGTCACCATGCTGTGACAACAGACTCAGGAATCAGCGCTGAAGGAGTCGAGTAAACGATTGACCCGCAAAGGCAGAGGCAGAGGGACTCATTTCAGGTACAACCGGTACGAGCACCAAGCCTTCCCCCTCATACGACGCCCAAGAAGGCGTTCATGCAGAGAAAAAAAAACAATGAAACGTTATCACTCCCCGTCCGAACGCGCTGATTTGTTTGGCGCAACGGGGATACGCGGCACGGCACGGCGCACCGCTTGGTCCAACGTGGACCTTGTAAAGCGACATATCTTGGTATTTCGCCGTCTCTGGAAACTCGGATGACAATCTTGAGTCATAAAGGCCCGACGGCCCAGGCAGGACGCGTTCTTGGGGACGCGAACAGGCGCCGAAGAGGGCGGGAGTGGGCGGAGTGAAGCGTAGTGGGCAGCTTTGACCGGGACGTGACAGGCGGGTAGCGAAGGGCGCTTCCGCCTTGGCAATGTTGATGCGCACAGGCGATACCGCTTTCGTTGAATGGCGCATGAAGGACAAGCCAATTGGGGTCGAAAGGAGCTATGAGAGATTGAACGAGCATGGGGCAGAGCGTAAAGGGATTCAGCTATGATTCAGCTGTTGGCCCAATGATCGCTGCCATACAAGACCTCCAGGAGATCCAAAGGCAGCTCTACACACTTGTAATTCAGCTGCTGTCGCGTGGTCTAGCGAAGCGCGGTTAGTCTGAAGAAGATCGGATGATTATTAGGAAGGAAGGCACACCATCGTTTCACACCGGTACCTGCAATCGCGAAGATAACAACCAAAATCTCAAGATATGGTAAGATCAGCATCTATCATATGGATGTGTACTGTATGCAAACGCACCGATATGCAACGAAATCTTTTGGCCCCATTATCGCCAGGTCACGCATATCCGAATCAGACATCCTTGACGAAACCAACCTCAATAACCTTGTCCATTGGAACACTTAAACTCGCAATCTTCGCCCTCGAGTTCTCCCGAATGAACAGAAAAGCCTTCAGGAAGAACCGTCTGATGATGTTTGTGCCGACCTTGACCTTCATTGCTTCTTTGCCGATAATGTACAATACCTCGTGGTTGTATGCGCGTTCGAGGGCTTCCAAGCGCGCAGAAGTCGTCGAGTTGCGTGTTGGAGTAGACATGCCACTTCCAGCGACAGTCTCAACAGTACCGTTCTTTTCCGTCTGCACGCCTGTGGCTTTGGTAGGCAGCTCACCCTCGCGTTCCAGAGCCCGTGCGACGATATGGTTGCGAACTTTCTCGTAGATGAGAGAGGCCAGATCTGGTGTAATGACTTCATCCATGTACCCATGGCGTACTACGAGGCGGTAGCAGTTGGGAATAGCTAGTCGTGAAACGCTATACCGATTATCCGGGGTGACGAACGGTACCTCTAGGGGCCGAAGGTGAAAGAAGACGATAACTTCAGGGATCGTCACCAGCTTTCGAATGAACTGACTAAAGACAATAGGGGTTGTCTCGCCAGCTTTGTCGAAGAAGATTCCGAAACCCTCCATAGTGCCGACTGATTTGCCGCCAAACATCTCGGTCAATTCAAGGCGGCCGTCTAGTGATGTCTTGACAAAGTGTGTCGTTGGGAAGCGATCGCTAGCTTCCGCACCCCATTGTTGCTCTTTGCCGAAGCGCCACAGAATGAATATGGACCCGAGGAGGCAGGCCAGGAGAATAGTGAACCAGGCTCCATCTGGTACTTTGATGAGTGCTGAGGATAGGTACGCGCCGTCCAGACAGGTGATGGCGAGCCACGGAAGAAGCACAAAGTATGGCTTGATGCGCCACACTAAGATTGCAACAAGTGTAACCATGCACGTGTCGAAGAATGTGACGAACATGACGCATACACCGTAGGCATTACCCAAGGACGTTGTGTTGTTGTAGATGGCAGCAACGAGGACAGTTCCAATCATGAGGAGCCAGTTGATGCTTGGAATGTACAGTTGTCCATGGTACGTTGTCGAAGTATGGACGACCTTGATCTGGGGAAAGTACGAGAGCTTCATGATCTGGGTAAGAAGCTGGAACGTCGCAGTGATCATAGCTTGTGATGCGACAATGGCAGCCGCGATAGCTACGATGAGCGAGAAGATGAGCCATCCCGGCGGAGCACAGTTGTAGAAAGGATTGGAGTAGGCTTCTGGGTGTACACTGATGTACGCAGCTTGACCACTATAGGCGAGGAGAAGACAAGGGTAGGCGTATCCAAGCCAACTGATCTGAACCGCACGGCGACTGAAAGCTCCAATATCGGCGAACAGAGCTTCAACACCTGTAAAGGCGAGGAGTATACCTCCAAGGCTCCTCCATCCCTCATACTTGTTCCTTATCAGGTAGTCAAATGCATAGAAAGGGTTGAAAGCCTTCAAGATCGCATAGTCGTACCTGGAACTATTAGTCAGGGGTGGCTACGATACGAAGAGGATACTTACTTGGCCAAGTTGTATATACCAAATCCAGCGTTCAAGGCCAGCCAAATAATGACGATGGGTGAGAAGATGAAAGTAAGCTTTGTGATACCAAGTGGTTGTACGACGAACAAAAGAACAAGAATAGCGCATGTAACACCGATGATGGTAGACTTCTCGATGTCGGGCTTCACAACGTTGAGACCTTGTACGGCACCCAAGACGGATTGAGCGGGAGTTAGCACGCCATCAGCCATGACCATGGATACGGCAAGCACGCCGATAACCTGTAACAAGCCGCGAAAGAACATGGACTTTTCGATCGTTGAGCGAATGTTCCTTGTAGATCGGCCCAGATCGTTCGTGTTGTGTCTCTGCATGCCTGCCGAAAAAGTCAGTGTATGCAAGGAACTAGTGCAGGGAGCACACCCACGTATCAGGGTAGCTTCACGAGGATCTCTGTTGGCAATGTTCGCCTGCATGCATTAGTGATTAGAGATGATGCGCGATTTCGACCAGCATACATATTTGGAAAGGAGAGAGTATGTGCTGAATGTACCACCCTCTCCATCATTGTCGGCGCGCAGGATAATCAAGACATACTTGACCGTGACCATCAAGGTGACAGACCATAGTATGAGTGACAAAGCACCAAGTAGGTTGATTCGAGTGGGAGCCTCTGTGAAGGTCGAGGAGTAAACGTAGAGGGGAGATGTTCCAATGTCGCCATAGATGACACCGGTAGACTGGTACGCGAGGACGAGGATCTGTGTGAGACTGAAGACCTGCGTGCTGTCAGTAGACTGGCTTCGCACCAGCCGTGTCCCCCCTCACCTGGCTGCGTTTAAAATCGCGCTCATCGCGCAGACCAGCATCCTCGTCTTCCGCGTCTTCCAGTTCGCTGATCTTTGCATCTACCGAAGTCCTATTCACATGCGACTTTGTGCGTGAGCGCATAGGGTACACTCCGCCCACAGACTGCGCTCGGACTGGATGCACCTCTGCATCTGCAAAATGTATCGAAGTCTCCATATTCGGCCGGGGGAGTTGTATGCGAAGACAGTAAAGCACTCCCACAAGACTTATACCATGCCGTTATCTTGCTACGGCTGTGGCCGTCTGCCAATCTCATCTGGTAACAAGCTCCTACTGCTGGCACAAAGCTTTGGTTGGCTCTTGGCCTTGTGCTTATCGTGAGGGCAAACAGCCCACGTGCAGTTAGCTGGGTCATGTTTAGGCAGGAAGGCGCAGCACTGCGGCATTTTTCTTTGACCGTCGGCGCGCGGGGCATGTAACTTGTAGGGCTTGCTTTTCTGCGCCGTAAAGCCCTTGGGAAAATGTCGCAGTTACTTAAATCCCGCACCCTATAGGTTTCCGCCAGAGGCCGTGGCTAAAAGCAGGCTTTAGTCCTCGGGTCCTTGAGGACATCATACTCAGGTACCTAGAGAGAATACGATCGTGCCATAACAGTGGCGAGCGACCATCAACTGGCATCGTCAGGCATCGAGTCTGCATCACGTCGGCTCCTATGCGGGACGGCTAGCTGAGGTTTGGCGCCAGTGTGGGATGTTTGTGTAACGGGACGCTGCATGCTGAGAGGGGCATTGCAGCTAAGATCTTCGTTGAGCCAATCACCGAACGCGCGACGAGTAGAAGCGGATCACCCCGAATGCTTGGTCTAACCTTGAGCCCTTCGCTAATACTTCCAAAAATACCACTTGGAGTCTGATTCATAACTAGAATGCTTAGGTGCGTCATAGGTGAGCTTCGAAGATTAACGCAATTGTCAATTTATGTGTTCTGCTTTCCGTTGGCGCGATAGCTACTTCGTTAGCTCCAGGCACAAGATTGTACCAACTTACAACTTTCTCGGGGTTGGAAAGCTTTCGACGTTTCCCAAGTCATCACCAGCTCAACGCATCGACATGCATGTATACATATGTATTGCTCTAATATATCAGAACACGGTCTATATGCCAAATCGATACCACAAGCGACTCCCCAACTCCGCGTCATCACCGGGTATACCACACTGAATTCATACAAGCACGGAACATATCGCTCATCTCAGCATCCGCCTCCATGTGTCTCTTACGCGCTGCGAGTAAGCTGAAGGCATCCACTTCTAGAGTATGTCCTATAACTCGTCGTGCGCATCTGGTTCAGGCATCTTGATAGGTTCCTGTGGCCTGTTCAACTCGGCATCGATGCTAACGCCCTTTTTCGCACGATACTTCTCCCAAACACTCCAGAATTCCTTCTCCATACTCTTCTCCATTTGATCCGGTAGCACGACGACGTATTCAACGTGCAAATCACCAAACTGCAGGCCTTCGTTGTTTTCGAGCTGTTGGTGCCAGATGGGCATACCTTCTTCCTTGACAATCTCAACGAGATTGGGTTGGACCACCTCGCCACGTTTGCGCGAAAGCTGGACAATGTGGCCGTCCAGATGGGTAATGTTACGTGTCCAGCCACCCATCCATGCCTCGCGGAGAGAAAGAACTTCGCGCCAGAAGAGGTCTTTACCTCGTCTCCTGAAGAAGGTTCCGTCTGTGCGCTCGTGCTCCTGTTCTCCCATCGCAGGCTCCGCCTCAGTGAGATGTACGATGAGATCGCCGGCAACGTAATCGGGACTTTCGTCCGCTTCGTTCTCGTAGGTGATTCGTACACCCTTGGGCATACCCTTCTCGATTTCGAGAATGTGAGATTCGGCTTCACGGATAACTCTACTACCGCTGCAGACAGGGCATGGATGCTTGATCGTCTTTCCTTTGCCGTGGCATTGGTCGCAGTGCATCTGTACTTGCTGGAACAGGCCGGGTGCGAGTTGCTGTCGTTGTATCCTGACACCACGTCCACCGCATGTGCTACATGTCTCTACGTGTCCGTCTTCCGAGCCTGAGCCCTCGCAGGCCGAGCATATCGCTTGCTTCTCGATTGTGAACTCTGTCTTTCGGCCGTTGTAAAAGTCGCGGAGTGGCAATGCTACACGCACTTCCATGTTCGGCCCCCGGCGCTCTCCGCCCTGGTGTCCAAAGTGCCCTGAGCCGCCGAAGAAGCGCGAGAAGAGGTCGAAGGGATCGTGTTGACGTGGACCGCCACCTTGCTTGTGCTGTTGAATGCCATCGTGGCCGTATTGGTCGTAGATCTTCCGTGTCTCCTTCTCGCTAAGGACTTCGTAGGCTTCAGCGACCTCGACGAACTTCTTGCCCGCCTCGTCGTCACCACTGTGGAAGGTTAGAAATCTGGGCAGGAGTCTAGCAGGTGTGGCCGTACGGATTCTTGTCTGGGTGGTATTTCTTGCTCAATGTTCGATAGGCCTTCTTGATCTCGCGATCTGAGGCATCTTTCTTGAGGCCCAGTAGCTACACCACCCATGTTAGCCAATACACTTCAACTTGAAAGTGAGGTGAAGACCAAGGCTATTACAAAAGTGCCCTCTGCATACCTTGTAGTAATCTTCTGCGCCAACAACAATCAGTGCTAAACAGGCGACCATAAAGAACAGCGCTATCCGTAAGAGCATCTTGTACTATGAATCGCGCCAGCGGCGATGTCGAGGTTGCGATAGTGAGTGGACGGAATATGAGTATCCGATGTAATTGCAAGAGCAAATGTCTACATGAGTTCGCAGATACGAGGCGAGAGCAAGCGACGCCG
Source organism: Alternaria solani (assembly GCA_002952155.1). NCBI lineage: Eukaryota > Fungi > Ascomycota > Dothideomycetes > Pleosporales > Pleosporaceae > Alternaria > Alternaria solani. The sequence continues at coordinate 632,379 of CP022031.1, read as the reverse complement.
AAAAGAAGGAAACGGACGGTTGTGAAGGGAAAGTGACTTGAAATGGGCGAGTTGCGAATGGGACACGATAGCAGTAACGTTGATTATGCGACCAATCGGAGTTAAGCCTTGGCATTACCGACTTCACTTTTCATGCATAGCAATTCCAGCCCGACAACCAGTCAATTGAGGCTGCACCCCCGCTCACGCCTCTGACCCGCCGTAAGAGATCATACGAGGACGCATTGAGTTGCCGTCTTGCTACACGTCCCTCGAAATAAACTTTTGCGTGCGCATCCCGCGCTGGGAAACCTCCGCAGGACCTCCGCAATCACCACACCACCCCGACCCAACTACATATCCACCCACCCACCCACCATGGCGTCGATAGCGACCAAAGCGGTAGCCGGCAAACCCATCGTCACACAATGCTTCACGAGCCAAAAAGTCGGCGTCGTAGTCTCGGCGGGCAAAATGGCCAAGGCAGTACGAGTGCGCGTCGCAGAACAAGAATGGAATAAGAAGTTCAGAAAGGTGCGTTGGCTCGGCCATCGATCGCACACAAGAACTCATGCCAGTTGCTGACGACAAAAACAGCACTTTCCAGCCCCCAAAACATACATAGCCCGCGACCCTAACAACTCGGTCGTTGAAGGAGACGTTGTGCGCATAACATCTGGACACCGCACCTCCAAGGTCATCCACCACGTCGTAACATCCATCGTCGCGCCCTTTGGCGAACCCGTAGAGAACCGACCACCAGTCCTCAACCAAGCACAATTAGAAGAACAACGCATCAAAGAACGATTACTCAAGGACGTAAGGGCAGCGGAGCGGGGAAGACAGGCGAGCATCCAGAGATTGGCGCAGGCACGGAAGCAGGGCCTAAGGATACCAACTCTTGAGGAGGCCATGGAGGGTATGAGGAGACACACTGAGGCAGAAAAGGCACAGGCTGAGGCGCATGGCGGGCAGGCTGGTCAGCAAAAGACGGCAAAGACGAGAAGAGTGGAGCAAGGCAAGAAGACAAAGGCAGAAGTTGATGCGGAGAGCAAAGTTAAAGATGCAAGGAAGCAGACCGCATGACGTTCATATTGACGTGGACTTTGTAGAACATATTGTGTACACATCAGACATGGCCAAAACTGCCTACACAGTGAGTAATGGCAGCGCATCATTTACCCTCTTCGTTCTCGTTTTCCGTGCTGTGTGTGCAGGCTTCATGGCTTGAACAATATCCTTCGCTTGTGCTAGAGAAACGGAGACACCCTGTCATGTGTCCTATACATCAACAAACTCCATGCAGTCCTGAACGCCAATGCTGATCCACCCCGATCCAACCGAACCCAGGGTATCATCGTGTTCATACAGTCGTAACGAATCCAACATGAAACATGAAGACACCGCTTAAGCGTTTGCTTGTACCACTTTGAAACCTTCCGAAACCATCTTCTGTATCTCTTCGTCCTTGTGCTGAAGTTGACCCAATGCGTACGCGATGTCGTTCCACTGTCTCTCGTTTTCCGCTCTTGGTAGCCTGGACGCGAGTTTCGCGGATAGTTGCTTAGCGTGCTTATCCTGGTTGAAGTTAGTAAGCGGGTAATAAGCACGACGTTGGATTGCGAGTATACCTTCTCAATAAACCCAGCCAAGAATTTGATGATCCTCTTCAGAGCATCCTCACTCAGCGCTGAGTCCGCACTGAGTACACTGAACATGTCGATGAACTGATTGTATACAGCGTTATCCTTGGTTGATAACTCAGTGAAGAACATGCGTGCCATGTCCGCAATCTTCTTGTCACTGTCTTCAAGACACTTGGCCATCTCGCCTAGCTGACCCTTGACCTTGACCTGTCCAGCTAAGATCAAGAAGGTGAGAGTCATCAGACATGTTCGCTTGACACTGGGGTCACCGTCGTTCAGACGGCGATACAGGAAGTCGGTGTTTTCATCGATGAGATGGTTGAAGCAAACGGCCATGTCACCGAGTGCCACAACCAAGTTACTACGCACAACTGCGTCTTGGCTTCGCTCGAGGATGGTGAGCAGCAAACCAAGGTGCGTCTCACAATACTCCGAGCTTACACACATGAGCTTGGCTAAGCACAGTGCAGCCTGGGCTTGCAGCGTCGGGTGGTTGTAAGATGTGTTGTTGATGCAGATGTCTGCCACAAGCGGACCAAAATTCGCAAGAAGAGAGTGTGGGCCATATAGAAGTTCGCGTTCACGCACGAGTGCAATGGTCTCTGTGAAGTCATCTTCGGTCGTTCCCGCCATGAGGTCCAGCTCATCTGCTTCTTCAGGTGCCGGTGTCGGCTCTCTCGTTGATCCCCTCTTCCGACCCTTCTTCAGCGGCGTAGGTTGGGCCGAAGCCATGGATTTCCGAGGTGTGGGTGCTGTCTTCTTGTCCTTCTCAGCCTTGCGACGCTTGAACTCAAGCTCACAAAGCTCCAGGTGAACGATTTGTTTGATAGCGATGTGCCCGACGACAAAAAGCAGCTGCGATAATGCGAGTGCAGAGTTCTGTTTCTTTGGCTGTGGTTCGTCGACAGCAGGCGCGTCGGGCATCTCCTCATCGATGTCCATTGGTTCAGCAGCACTGGAACTCGACGTGGGTCGCGACTGAGATTTGACCTGCCCAGCGAACACTCGCTTTGTGACCTTGCGGATGATCTCGGAGCACAAAACGTCCGGGTGTTTGGAGAGAACGTAGATGGCACTGATGGCTTGTTCCGCTACGCCATACCATTCCTTACTGTCCGATGCCATCTCAGTTATAGCGGCTAATTTGACAAGAACTGCGTGGTCGTTTGGAAGCTTAACAGTCTGTGTCGGTGCGTCGTTCGCGGCCTGCTTTCCAGGCGGAGGACTCATGCGACGCAACGCTATACAGGTGTACCGTGCCAGCCCCAAGTCTCGTCGACCTAGCTCCCCAAGACCGATCCGCAGGCATGTTTCCATTTCTTGTTGGATGATATCTGGAGATGAGAGTGCCAACATACCAAGAACAATGATCGCTCCACGACGCGAGTTCCTGGAGGTTTCCCTCTTTTGGTACCCATATATCTGCCAAAGCTTCTGGATAACCAATTCATTCACTAGTCCCTGCTTCTTCATGGTACTGAGAAGCTGCTCGAGGGAAGTGAGCTCGGCGGGAGTTGTGCCGAATGTGAGACTGATCATGTTTTTCGAGATGTAGTTGGCGACTGCATTGTCGTCGAGCCCAGGTGGGGCATCGAAGAAAAGACCCTTGTAGCATTCCAGTAAGTGTGTTTGAACACCCTTTCCTTCGTCACTGTTGCCCTTTGTCCAGATCAAGCGTAGCATTCTCCGTATACCAAGCTTCGCATTCGCAACTTTGTATGCGTCGATGGTCACAAAGAAATCCATGGCTTCAATGACTTCGCTCTTGTTCTTGGAGGATAACAGTTGAGTAACCACCTCAGCGGCATCATCAATGACCTCGATGAACTTGAGCGCTTCCACTAGGTACTTGCGGACTGTCTGGAACTTCTCAAGCTCCTGGGCAGTTGCAGCGTCCTTTTGAGCTTTTTCGATCGCAGCGGCTCTCTCTTCTTCGGACATCTCGGAAGGATGCTTCGGTCCTTCAACATCTCCGTTGTCAGCCTGTGTTGCATCTTGTAGTAGAGTCTCGTCTACGGTCTGGTCGCCAGGCGCACGCTCCCGAAGCTCTTCTGGGGGTTGTAGGGCGTTGATCTGAGCGTCGACATCGTCCAGCTTCCGTCTCCACTCTTTGCTCGATAGTAATCCACCGTCAAAGGTCGTGAACGGGTGAGTTGATATAAGTTTTGCGAGCAGCTTCACTGCGTTCCGACGTACGTTGCTGCTCTTGTCTTCCAGACTGCGTGCGGCAAGTTCGGCGACCTTCTGTCTACGCTTGGTATACTTCTGGTCTAGATCGCAAAGCCTAATATAGACCTGCATAACTCGAGCCCGGCAGTAGGGGTTAATGTCGAGGAATCGATCCTCAAGTACGTCAAAGAAAATGCGGATCTGTGCTTTATGGTTTTCACTGCGGTCGTCCTGGCTCATCTTGCTAAGCATGATGATCAAATTTCCACAGACTTCGATGAGGGCACAGCGAAGGGTGTACGACTCGCTGTTGAGCAGGTTCGCGAGCAGCGTCATTTGGCGAATAACGAGATGGGGGGTAAGCTCAGAGATCTTGGTAAGAAAGGTCGAGATGGATTTCGGTCCCTTCAGATCGGTAGAGCTGAACTCTTTGCTGCTGATATCCTTCAAGACATCCTCGGTGAGTTGTGGGTAGTCGAAAGCATCGGCAAGCGTGAAAAGAAACTCAGCCATGGGCTCCGACAGGTGCTCGAAGTATGTCAAGCTCTGGTTGATGGATGTCTGGGCGGTGTAAGCATGTCCGTGATGCTTGACAGCAAAGCACAGGACCCTGAAGCAGTGGTTTCGTATCGCATTGTTCTTGACTCTTGCCTCATTTTCGAGGATGTGGTACACTGGCTTGGTAAAGAGGCCAATGAAGGTGTCCCGCTCTGATGTGGTGACAAATATGCGGCCCAGCTTGAGTCGTAGTACTTTGCTCATGCGGTCGAGAGCCGTCTCAAGCTGTGCTGAGGCGTCCCAAACGACGTCCTTGCCGCCACCAGATTTCGGCTTTGCGGTCTTACCCCGCCCCCTCGCTGCTGGTGCAGACGCAGATTTCTCGAGCGCCCTCGTCTCGACAGCGGAGATGGTCCATCTGAGAAGGAAGCCGTACATTTCGAGTAGGTTCTTGTGGTGTGGTATCGCATCTTGGTCTTCAGACTCGAGGTCTGCGTGGATGAGGTCGGCTTGCGTGGACAGGGCCGAGGATATGAGGTCGAGGATCTTGCTCAGGATGGCTGGTGGTATTTGCGACGAGTGCCTAGATAGTCGGAACAGGTTACTACGGGGCTCCTTCTCATATGCTTTTGCATCTTTTGGATACGCGGGGACGCACTTCAAGAGGAACTGCAGCGTATCGAATACAGAGCTGCGAGTGATCGCATCTGGACTCTCCGCCACAGCATCGACCACAGGGTTCAGTTCACTGTTGATCAATCCGGGCGACGACAGCGTTTCTGGGTCATCTTCGCAGTCTTGCAGCGCTTGCGGGGCGTCGGGGGTGGGAATCGCTGATGGGTCGCTGTCGAACAGCTTGACCGCCTCATTGATGTCAAAATCCACCACGTCGTCCATGATGTCCAGAGTCGCTTGGGGGAATCAGGAATCAGAAACAAGAAGCGACGAAAGAGCGCCGGGGTGGGGTGGGGTCGTTTGCGCGGTGAAAGCGAAGATGCGGCCGCAACCGTCGCACCTGCCGCGAAAGCGCGTGGGTGTTTATCGGCCCGTGCGTTCTGTCATCAGTATGCCCCTTTCGGCTTAGCAAGACAGGGTCCAACGCGTCTGCCGTCCTCACCGCGAAGAAGATTCGCGCACCGTCCGACACAACATCACAGGCCACCTTCACAATGGCAAAGGCACGCACATCACTGCGTCATGCAGAGACCATCGACGTCCACGAGGACGACATGAGGGAGGATGAGGCCGAAGTGACGCAGGACGAAAGCATGAACCCGCTCGAAGAGAGCGGGCGCACCACTGACAGCAGCGACGAGGAAGTCGAGGATTCCGTCCAGGAAGACATGGCGCGCTTCGAGGAATCATTCGCTGGTATCAACAAGCGGTTCCGACTGATTAACCGCATCGGAGAGGGTATGTCTGATATCATTGGCTTGTGGCATGCAGGGTAGCGGGCTGAACTCACACTTTCTCACAGGAACGTTCTCAACCGTGTACAAGGCCGAGGACCTGGAGTATACAAAGTACAACAACAACTGGGACATTGATGAGCGGGAGAGGACCAAATCCATGTCCCTGGCACACAAGAGGCAATCCGCCCGAAAGCCCCACTACGTCGCCATCAAGAAGATCTACGTCACGAGTAGCCCAATACGAATCTTCAACGAACTCGAACTGCTGTACGATCTGAGGGACTCAGACTCAGTATGCCCGCTCATTACCGCCTTCCGCCACCAGGACCAGGTCGTGGCTGTGTTGCCCTACTTTCAGCACCGCGACTTCCGCGATTATTACCGCGACATGGACATCTCTCATATGCGCTGCTACTTCAAGAGTCTGTTCACAGCACTAGCGGCGGTACACCAAAAGGGCATCATTCACCGCGACGTCAAACCCACCAACTTCCTCTACAACACGTCTCAGTCCCGTGGAGTTCTTGTCGATTTTGGTCTCGCTGAGCGCGAAGGTACGGACTGGCACCACTGCCCCTGCCATTTGACCGAGGAAGAGCGCCGGCATAAGATCACGCACAGTGTGTATGCGCAGACCCAGTCGGCAGGCCACACCACTTCTGCCTACCCGAAGAACGACACGCGGAACAGTCGTCGTGCTAATCGCGCAGGCACCCGAGGCTTCCGTGCGCCTGAAGTGCTGCTCAAGTGTACCCAGCAGACTGTCTCCATCGACGTTTGGAGTGTCGGTGTCATCCTGTTGACCATGCTGTCGAAGCGTTTCCCGTTCTTCCACAGTGCCGACGACATCGATGCGCTACTGGAGATCACGACCATTTTCGGACGGAAAAAGATGCGGGAGACAGCCCTTCTGCACGGGCAGGTATTCGAGACGAACGTACCCAGCTACAGCGAGGGTGGACACAGTTTGGAGAAGATCATTTTATGGTGTACAGGCCGCACTGGTGACAAGACACAGCCGAAGAAGGAGCTGGACGAAGATGAGAAGGAGGCTGTTCAGTTCCTATACCAATTGCTGGAATGCAATCCCGTAAAGCGTATAACAGCAGCTGAAGCGCTCAAGCATCCCTTCATTACGAAAGCTTACGAAAGCGAAGTGGACGAGGACACGAAAGAAGACTTTGCAGAGGATTGAGGTCACCAATCACGACCATACGATGACGATGTACGAGTAATAGCATGGGAGGCGTACGACGGTATGGGCATACTACAGGAGTTCTTGGCCATTTATGGAGCGGCGGCTCAATGAGTTATTGCGATACCCTTCCACACTGTCAATGGCATCGGAAAAATATACTTATGTTCGCGAAAAGTTTGTCACTGGCTGTCAAGCGGGACTGGGCGTTTGGTGATGCGCGTTACTGTTTCATTCTTGTGTCTCATATCAAATGTCTTTAGTGGTATCCATCTGCAGAATATACCGTACCCATAAGACAGGCTGTGTTGATCACATTCGTGATTCAGCCTCTTCCTCGTCATTTATCCATCCTGAGCACAACTCTGTGTCATTTTGCGAATCTTCTCGCCGAAGAGGTAGACAAAGATACCCAGAATCATCAATGCTGCAATGATGCCTGCACAAATGTTGAAAGCACCGGCGTACCCAGCCTTCTCCACAAAAGCAATCGACCCGAACGAAATCCCGAAGCCAATAAAACCTCTTAGCGAGCAGATGAGAACAAGAGCTGCATCGATGCGCTGGGGATACGCGTCCATGCAGTAGACGAAGCTTGAAACTACAATACCGACGAAGCCAAAGTATTCGACATTGAGTGTGACAGCGATACCAGCCCAGCTCCACTCTTCAGGGTTTTGGGCAGTCATGCCGTAGACAATTGTCGAGATCAAGATTGAGACCAGCGGGATGATGAGAGCGAGGAGCCGGTACTCAGGTTGACTAACGCCATTGTTCCTCTTACTCATCGTCTTGACAACCAAGTCGCTCAGGTAGCCGCAGAAGAAGGGTACCGCAACGGCGGTGGCGACCTGTCCCGCGAAAACGTATCCAAGCATGTCATAATTCCAGAGGTAAGGCGGTTGGACTAGAACGCCGGCGAACAATGCTGACATGAGCACGTAGATGCCCAAGGCGGCAGAGTTGATCTGGATCAGCCAGACAATGTTGGGAAACCAGATGATCTGGAACATCTGCTTCCAACAGTCGATCGCCTCGGACCAGTGCGCATGACCTTTCCAGGGGAGCATGTCTTTGACAAAGCTACGGGGTGCGTAGTTGACGTTGTCGAGTGGGCGCTTAGTGTTGGTGGTGATTGGGATCAATGTGCCATTTTCGTCGATACCTTGTCCATTGAGGGCCTCCAGAGTGCGCTCATACTTGGTCTCCGCGACAAAAATGATGCTGAGCACGGCTATGGCTCCGCTCAGACATCCGAAGACGCCGTACCACCACCTCCAGCCTAGATCATTGGCAAGGTAAGTACTTGATACAATCAGCGCCGCGGTACCAAGTGTCTGTAGCGCGCAGAACCAAGCAATGACATGTCCTCTTTCGTGAAGGTAGAAGATTTCCTGTACGATGATCGGGCACAATGCCTCAGCCTGTCCGGCAGCAATTGACATGACATCTCTGCCCGCAATGTGCGACTCTAAGCTTCCACTGTAGGCGCACCAGAGGCATCCAAATGACAGTACGATGGTTGACATTAGATAAACAGGTCGACGCCCAATGGCATGAGCTACAGGGATTGCAAGAAGGTTGCCGACGCCCATGTAGAATGCTGGCCAGGTTGCGAGGTCGCTGGTTCTTGGGTCTCCACCGTACGAGGCCTGTACGATAGGAAGAATGGCAGTGATACCACTAGCCATCAGGTTTCCGGTCGCCGCGTAGAGGCCGACAATGATCAGAATGATGTACTTTTGCCATTTCGGGAGGTTCAGAGGATCTTCACTAATTAGCTAGGTTGATTCTGCCGACTCTGTAACATACCATTGGGATCCCTGCTTGGAGTCGGAATCAGCACAATGCCATCTTCATCGTACAGTCTGATGGTGCCAACCACTGGCTTCGCAGCTTTTTTGTGTGCGCCAACTATCTCGATGTGAGCACTCGCTTCTTTCTTGGTGTCGTAGGGCGCCATGGTGTGCAGCTGTCCATGCAAAAAAGGGAGACATCTCGAACAATTTGTAGTATCTGAAGGTCCGAAGCGGGCGCAGCTGAATGGACCATGGCATGCCCTTCGCGACTTGGGTCGCGACACAAACCCACTGCTCCCCCGGACCTCGCCCGCACTGGGCCGTCCAGTCCAATATGAATGCGAACGGATTGTGGAGGACGCGGGCTAAGCCGAAGACGGGTGTGGGGGAAGATATGCGGGGTACGTACTTACAGTGCCGAGGATTTTGAGCCTCATGCTCCGGGGCGATTCAACAACACCACGTACGTCACATACCATGAGCGAGCCGGGCATCAAGACGTCGCAGCGCGTGTCGCGCTCGTGTGTCGAGTGTAGTCGTCGGAAAATTCGTTGCGACAAGAAGAGCCCCTGCAACCCCTGCATGCGCCGCAACGCCGGAAATTCCTGCCGTCGGCCGATCGTGCGCGTCAGGGGCCAGCTTACCGTCTACGCCGATTCGGATACGGGAAGCGCAGAAGACGTCCAACTCGAGGACTTGCTGCGCGAACGAGGCGCTTTACGGGCACAAATTGCTGAGCTTGAGACGGCGCTTGCATTGTCCAAGCCGTGTGCCCACAGCCGTACCAGCGAATCTACCGATTATTCGGCACCGTCGGCAGCACTCAAAGACTTGGTCCCGGCTTTTGAGCAGTTCGACATCGGCATCACGACCAGTGCCTCGCGAGAAGGTGGAGAGAAAGATCTCGTGGACAGCCTATACGAGCCTGCTGCAGATCCGATCTACCTGTTGCTTCCTAGTAAAGACGCTAGCGTACAACTTGTCACCCTCTCTCTACACAGACTTGGCTGGCTGCACTGCGCTATTGACGCAGATGTGTTCTTCGGGGAGCATGAAGAGTTTTGGCAGAGTACGCAACAGGGGACTGGCATCGAACGCGAAAGAAGACCATGGCTGATCGTCTATCTTGCCATCCTGGCTGTGGGTATACTCTATTCCGACCCCGAGGAAATCCCCGATTTCACCCAGCTTCCCCAGCTTGGCATGCCCTTGGCCGATCCCGTCTCTATCGCAGTTCACACATCACGCCTCTGGTATGAGGCTGCGCTAAAGGAGCTGGAGAGATACGGATTTGCAGGCTCTCCGTCGCTTCCCGTGGTTCAAGCTCTTTCAGTACTGACCTTGTGTCATTCTAATTTCGGAGAACATCAGCGAGAGTGGCTCATTACTGGGTTTGCGACCAACATGGCACGATGTCTTGACATGCACAAGCTTGGCAACGAAACAAACATCTCCAAAGATCTCTGCCGAAGACCGGAGTGGTCGACCCCTTCTCAAAGAGAGCTAGGGCGTCGGCTATGGTGGGCATGTGTCATCCGGGACTGGTATGTACCTGCCTTGCAGCTCGCATACGTCTCCGTATAACTCGTGTAACTGAAATCCCATAGGCTTGCAAGTTGGTCACGACCCCCGTCAATCTCACCCGCCAGCTTTTGCTGTCATGTCTCGACTATCAGCAGACAAGATGACTACATATTGCCCAGGAGCCCCATAACCGATAACGTCACCTCCTACAAATCAAATTCCCTGGGTCCCCCTTCTCCGGCCCATTATCACTCGATTATGTGCCGTATTTCCTACATTGTTTATCTGTACATCAAGGCGAATACGCATCAAACAACCCTGAAATTTATAAAAGCCATAGAAGAAGTTCAAGCTCTCCGGCGAGATCTGCCTCTGCACTTGTCGTCAAGCTTCCCGGCCAACGAAGATGACAGAATATGGGAATCGCAGCACCACTGGATACCTTTTCAGCGCTATCTGATCCATTACGTTCTTGATTTTACGCTGCTAACGATAGCGCGCGTATTAATTCCGAAAGATACAGAGGACGACCCAACAAACTCCAGGCACCTTGCTCTCCAGTCGGCCAACCAAATCCTGAACTACTACGCAGCGCCTGTACCGAGAGTGTACAGATTAGTATGGGTTGTGTCTGCCTCAACGGTCGCGTCTGCTATCTATGTCTCGTTAGACATGCTTGCCAATCCTCATGATTACCGAGGCGATGCTAAGCTTCGAATCATCAACCTTCTAAGAACGGCATTTCTGGAGCTGAGGAAGCACTCAGCAGTTGCCATTCATGCTGCCAAAGGCTCGGCTGTACTTGAAGGCCTTCTGCCTGTCCTGGAGCGGCATGACACTGAGCTTCCTGGAGTGCCATCCACCATCCATGAATTACTTCAGCAACTATCCACGGCCGACCATAGTAACAGCAATGACTTGTCAAACTCAGCTCCTGCGATGGACGGGTTTGCTCACCACGGAAACTATGAGAACATCGATATGTTCGACGGACTTGGCAATACGCTTCAGGAAACATACTCGTTCGACGATTGGGACGAAGTGTTCGCACAGCTGTGAAGAGCCTGCTGTACGAGGCTGTTTAATTCAGTCTCTATCAATGAGAATCGCATACTACAATACCCCAGTCTCAATATGGCTTCACGCCCGCCAACTTGAGCAGCTTTTCGGTCAATTCTGGCTTCTCCAATGGCTCCGTCCGCTCCCACGGGTCGAGCTTCCCATTCACCTTGGCTTTCCCTTGCGAGTGGATGTTGATGTGTGGCCAATGTGTCGTCGCCTCCCACTTCTCGAAGATTTCCTTCTTCTTCTTCAGATCTTCCTCGGATGCCATAGCCGCTGGGGTGTAGCAGGCATATATGATTGTGCGGATGTTGTCGGTCTCTGGATATACGGCGTAGTGCATCTGGCGCGAGTCCCACAAGATGAGATCGCCAGGCTCGGCGCATACTTTGACTGTTCTGCAGCCTTGATCCTCGTACCACTTGACATCCGCATCTTGGAACGGGTAGAAGTCGTAGTGGAGAGCAGCCAAGGGCCCCTTGGTTCGGTCGGGTGGGTGCTCCCTGAAGAACTTGTCGAAGAGCTTGGCGCTGCCCTCCATTACAACAAGCCCGCCGTCTTTGGGTCCGGCTTCAGAGACTGATGTTCAGATTAGCAGTTTGAATGATGCATATTTAAGAGAAGAACTTCGACATACGGTTTATAATGCCCTGTACGCAAGACAGACCTTGTCGTTCGGGTGCCTGATCCACGTGCGGCCATGGCTTGGAACCAGCCATTTTCGATGCATTCGGCAATGTCAGATTAATAGTGTCGTATGACACAATGAGCTCGTTGGTACTCCAGATTTTCTCAAAGGCTTCCAGAACACCAGGTTCCCTTTCCGCAAAAGTGTAAGCTATCATCTTTGACGTGTCTTTGGTGATCGAGAGTACTCACTGTCTAGCCTCCCAGACATACTTCTCATGTGCAGCACAGTAGTTCAGGTACATTCCGTTCTTGAAGCTTTGGGGAAGATTATCCTTGGTCCATGTTTCTGGGTTCTTGATGTCGAAGTCGTTGGGAAAGGAACCGAGCCAGTCCATCATCTTATTGCGGTACTTTAGAGCTCGCTCCTTGGGGATTACGCCCTTAAGGACTACATAGCCCCTCTCGTAGAACTCATCTCGCCAATCGCCGTACTTTTGCTGAGTGTTCATACCCTCGTTCTCGTCAAGATAAGGTGCCATGGTTGAAATGCAATGTGATAGTGTGTTTGTAGTGGATTTGTGAACATGAACTTGGTGATCATTATCAGTCATTTATTAACATACTTCGCATCAATATACACCTTGCCGGAGGTATTATCCCGGCTCGCCCGTCCACGGCCGCTCGCTATGGAGGGAGACAAGCTTTGGTGTGGGGCGGACCCTGCGGCTCCATACATCACGGTCGAGAACGGGCGAGATTTAGCGCGCATCTGCATCTCGAAACCCCCCCACATGCCGACCACGAACCCTCGGGACTGTTGCGAGAAAGGCAATAGCGGTATATCGGCAAGAGATGTCGCGGCCGAGAACGGTCGGGCGTTACTCACGCGGTGACAACTGGATCCCAGACCAAAGTCATGCTCTTTCAAAACCAAGATGAATCCTCTTTATGATATTGCCGCACATCGCCCGCAACAACCTACTCACTTACCTTCAACATTCTTCAATCATGCCTCTCGCATTTCAAGTTGCCAATCTCGCGGTAAAACCACCCAAGGTGGGTGAGAATGGATACCAAGGATTCAACCCGCGCAAGGAGATACTTCCAAAAGGACACCAAAGTCGTGATGGGGCACGTGCGCTCTCCGAAGATATGATTGCCGAACACGACGTGGCTGTCAAAGTCAGAGATGGCTGTACTCTATACTGCGACATATATCGACCAGTCAGTAGTGACAAGAGTGGCGCTAAGGTGCCTGCGATCGTGGCCTGGAGCCCATTCGGCAAGAAACACACTGGAATCGATATGATGTCAAAGGTTTGTGCTTCACATGGGAAGTGGTCTTGAAAAAGAGTCCAAGCTAACGCCACCCAGGTGAAATGGGGTTGCGGTGTGCCAAAGGGCTGTCTCAGTGGTCTTGAGCGATTCGAAGGACCAGATCCAGCGGAATACTGCCCTCGTGGTTATGCGGTCGTTAATGTAGACGCGAGAGGTGCAGGTGACTCAGACGGAGACATCGTTATCATGGGCAAGCAAGAAGGCGAGGACGGGCACGATGTGATTGAAGAGCTGGCCAAGATGGACTGGTGAGTATCGGATGAGTCTCCAAGACGACACAAAGCTAACAATGGGCAGGTGTAACGGCTCGATCGGACTTGCTGGCAACTCACATCTCGGCATCGTACAATGGTTCATTGCGGCGACCCAACCTCCATCACTCAAAGCCATCGCGCCTTGGGAAGCTTGTGGTGATCTCTACCGAGAACAGTTCGTCCGTGGGGGAGCTTGGGATAACGGACTGTTCGACTTCATCACAGACCACGTTATTCGCGGGAAAAACGGTCTTGAAGATTTCAAGGAGATGTACCGGCGGTCATCAACCATGAACCCGTACTGGGCAGACAAGAGGGCAGACATTGCAAGCATCAAGATCCCCACATACATCGTCGCGTCGTACTCAAGTTTTGTCCACACAATGGGCTCGATACGTGGCTGGATGCAAGTAGACACCAAGGACAAGTGGCTACGCTGGGACCCTTACCAAGAATGGTATGACCTCTGGGCAGTCCAGGAATCCATCGACGAGCTCGCTTCCTTCTTCGACCGCTATCTGAAAGGCGAGAAGAACGATTGGGAGAACACACCACGCGTACGCATGGCATCGCTCAACCACGGTGACAAAGAAGCCGTCTACCCCATTGTCGAAGAAGACTTCCCCATTCCACGGACAGAATACCGTACCTTCTACCTCGACGATACAAACACCCTTCAAGACAGCGCGCCAGAGAACCCCAGTACGCTCTCCTATAACTCGGAAAGCAACACCTCACCCGTCTCCCACGCAGCATTCACCCTGAAGTTCGATAAGCCAACGCGCCTGATGGGCCTCCCCAAAGCCGTCCTATACATGTCGTGTCCAGACTTCAACGACATGGTTGTCTACGTCTTGATCCGCAAACTAGACAAGCAAGGCAAGTCCATGATCGCCATCAATATCCCTTGGTCCGCTGCTCCTTACAGCCGCGCCGCCGACATCCCAGAGTCAGACTACAGCAACCTAATGATCTATTACGGACCCACAGGGGTCCTCCGTGCCTCCCACCGCAAGACTGATCCTTCGAGATGTATTCACCCGCAGTATCCTTTCCACACTCACGATCAAGTGCAAAAGATTGCTCCGGGAGAGGTGGTGAAGCTGGAGATTGGGCTGTGGGCCATGGGTGTAGATTTCGAGGCTGGAGAGGGTATCAGTGTGCAGATTAGTGGCGAGTATCCGCTTGTACAAGAGTTTGGGCCGAGGAAGAAGGTGGAGTTGGAGGAGAGGAATAAAGGGGTGCATTTTGTGCATGTTGGTGGGGAGCAGGCAAGTCATGTCGTGCTGCCTTTCGTTGGGAAGGAAATATGAATGTGAGAAAACTACTCAGTTTACCGCATACGAAGTTCTTTGAAGTTACTGCCTGCTGCCTGCATAGTTGCTGCAACGCTTTAAAAATGATGGCGCAAATGGCATCTGCAAGAGACGCCAGGGGACTCTAAGACCTTGGGGCTCATCATATACCCCCAGGCCAAGGAGTGTCTTTAAAATAAGTGTTAGTCTATGGTATCATTCCAAACTCAATCAATCCCGCCACCATCCCACAAGTGTCGCAACCACACTAATCATCTTGTTCATCACCACCATGATTCCACATACCACGCGTAATAACCATATACAACCCCATGATCTCAAGCACATCGACTACTCCATAGTCTCATGATTCCTCTTCATATATCTTGACCTTTTCAGCATACTCCCTAATGTTGGAATGGATAGTCTCGTTGATCAACTCGCCTCTACCACCAGCAACCTGCAGAATCAAATCGTTCAACGACATCCTCCCCAGAATGTCGACATGATCCGCTAATTTCACATGTCTCGTCAGCAAAAGAATCCACAACCAAAAAAAAAACATGAGAGAGGAGACAACATACCAGTATTCGGACCGCCCCTAGGACTAAACCGATCAGGTTCATGTTTCATTTCAAACGTTGTAACCTTGACGCCAGCTGGGTTATATCTCTTAATCTTCCATCCTTTCGTGCACATGTAACCCGAACTAAGCAGGTTGACCGTTCCATCTCCCTCACCCATGACGACGCCGTGATCGACGTTACCCTGTGTATACATAGTATCGAGCGTAACATTCAACCCAGACAACGGATCATCATCACTGCGGTAATAGTACGCACGCTCCGTGTCCTTGCCAATACCATAGAAGCAATAGATTTTAAGGTTAGGAGCGAGCGGCAACCGCGTCTCAAGAGGATTTACCCATTTCGCAGGCAGGAACTGGTTGTCCTCGACCTGCTTCGTGGTGTGCGCTACGCCATGGGAGTAAGACGTCTGAATCATCTTCTTGAACCAGGGTTCTGTGTTGCGAAAGAGAAAGGGCAGGCTGTCGTCGACGGTAATGTTCTTCTGCGTGAGTGTAGAATTGGCGTTGCGGAAACGAATAAAGGGGCCAAAAGTGACGTTCTGGCCGGGTGCGTCGTCGGGCGCACCGGTTTCGTCGCCCCAGACGGCGTTTCCACCGAGGGGCAGCATGGAAGATAAGCCGGGCATTGCGCGGAAGATTTCGGCGCGCTCGTAGCGGGAGAGGAAGCGTTCGAGGCCGTAGACTGCAAAGGCGTTTAGTTGGGCAGTGTCTTTCATTTCGCCCGAGAGGACGGCGGGCATGTCTTTCAATGCGCCGAGCATACATCCGCTGATGTTGATCCAGCTATCGATGTATTCGTCCACCCAACCTGATCCACCATTTCCGTATCCTTTTGCTTCCACCCAGTGCAGGAAGTAGTATAGGACTTGAGAGCCCATGGAGTGCGAGAGGAGGACGACCTTTTGGTCGGATACGCGCACTGCAACTTCGATGTGGGACTTTAGACGGGTAAAGTATTGATCACGGATCTCGTAGTTCATGTACGACATGCGCCAATCGTAAGCTGCCGTGAAGGCGTTGCCGGGATCATAGCCGATTGTAGCGAGGTTCTCAAGAATCTTGTTCCATATCCAATACCCCGTTATGAAGAAGTCAGCTGCGTCGAAGCCCTGGGCTGCTCGTAGCTTCACGCCCGGCGGATCGAGGCCCGTGTCTTTGTCGAGCATAATATGCCGTTTCCACTGGGCCTTGTCCATGACGAGCGCGCGCATCATTGTCCATGAACCCCACAGCCTCTTGCGAAAGTATTGTCTTGAGGTTTCTTCCGTACCCCAAGACTCGAGACCTGTCGAGATGACGCCAGGAATCATTATGACGGGATGTTTCGCTTTGATGCCTTGTTTCTGTGCGTGCAGACCGACGGCGAAGGAATCGTAGTTTACGGCGTCTCGTTCTGTTTTCTACTGGGTTGGGGCAGTCAGCGTCGATTCCCAACAACTCGGGATGGCTGTAGTGCAGTCAAGTATCGCGTACCTGCAACTGCTGCGCACTCTTCACAAAGTTGTCCGGTAGCGCTTCCATGAGGCTCTCGAGGTTGACACCCTCGAGACCACTTAGATCAATCATGTCATTGCTGCTGGCAAAGAAGCCGGCCAGCAGCAGGCCAAATAGGCCTCCAAGCCCAAACACCCATATATTTCTTCTCTTCTTATGTTGGCCCCGCTTCTTCAGCGTCTGGAGCTGCTCGGCAGTGATGAGGCGTAGATTCGCGGGTCGTTTACCGTTGGGTCCCGGGGAGGGCTCGCGGGACAGGTCGGGTGTCGAGAGCTCACTATCGTCGCCGCCGCCGCCGCCGCCGAAGCGGCGTCTAAGGAAAGACATGTACGCAGAGTTGTAATGTCTACGCGGGAGTTTTACGAGGGAGTGTGGGCGCCTGCCACGAGGGAATTTGTCTATCTTTCCCAGAAGACCGAGACGACCGAGACCTCCGGCATGTGACGGAATGATCGGCACCAGGATGCAGGCGCAGCACGTTCCTGATGGCCGCCAAGCCGGAGAGACGCCCGCTATTGAAGCCCCTCCACTTGCCGCGCATCGCTCTCATTTCCCACGCGCCATGGCCGACAATGAAGATGGCGACGTCAAAAGCGATGCGCCGGCACACGACACCGCCACCAGAGAGCTGAGCGACTCCGACCTCCAATACGTCCAATACGAGCCCTCGAAAGAAGAGCAATACCTCCCCGCTATCCGCCAACTAATCTCAAAAGACTTGTCCGAACCTTATAGCATCTATGTATACCGATACTTCCTGTACCAATGGGGCGACCTGTGCTACATGGTACCACTCACTCCCCCTGTCTTCACTTCACCCCCTTCAACTTGTTCAAACTACACACACACACAAACTGACTCCTCTCCCAACCTCGCAGGCCCTCTCCCCCACTAACACGCTAATCGGCGTAATCACATGCAAACTCGAACCGCACCGCAGCGGCACCTACCGCGGCTACATCGCCATGCTCGCAACCCAAGAAGAATACCGCGGCCGGGGCATAGCCACGCAGCTCGTCCGCCTAGCCATTGATGCCATGACTGTGCGCGACGCCGACGAGATCGTGCTCGAGACCGAGGTGTCGAATACGGCGAGCTTGAAATTATACGAGAGACTAGGGTTTATACGGAGCAAACGGTTGCACAGGTATTATCTGAATGGCAATGCGGCGTTCCGGTTGATACTGTACTTGAAGGAGGGCACTGCGCTCAAGAGACCCGAACATGCTGGACATGGCGAGATGGGTGGCATGTCAGATATGAAGAGGGTGGACGAGGCAGAGCTTTACTCTTGAAACAAGAGACAAAAACATGTATAACAAAAGCCCCTAGCAGTATTCTTGTGGCCCACAAGTCGCTACTTTTGGGACCAACAAACCAAGATTTTTGAAGGGTATGCTTCAATTCATACTACAGTCTATGCTGATTCGTTCGTTCGTGCGCCAGACACCCATTAATGCTGCTAACCCGACTTTTGGACATGTGCCACAAACCAGAATACGCCATGAAAATGCGCAAATACGTTTCCATCATCTTCATTTACACTTCTCAATCACTCCACCCCTTTACGGCCCGACGTTGAACTTCAGCCTGACACCCATACTAGCCAACTCAATATCCAGGAACTTGAGCACACCAGGGACTGCGACCACGGCAACGTCTTCGCCACCAGAGTATCGTATACCTTGTGCGTCCATCCACAGATCGGCTTTGCTGCTGGTGCTGTCGGCCAGCACAGCGCACCTTCTGCAACGGATTGTAATATCCTTGCCACTTCTATCCTTCTTGCGCCCGTACTCGCTGACGGTTGGTGTTGTGCTGAGGAAGGAGCCGCAGGTACGGCAGATGGCTGCTTTGGTGTAATCGGAGCAGTTCATCAAACGGTCCTGGAGAAGGAAGGCTGTGCCGTGCGCGAGTAGAGAATCACGTTCCATTTCTCCCACACGGATACCACCTCCCTTGCTTCTTCCCTTGATGGGCTGCCCTGTCGTGGACACTACGGGACCAGTAGTTCTGGCTTGGAACTTATCATTGACCACTGCGGAATTGTAAGTAGAGGTCTAGATTGTTATTAGAGGAATGACTTACTGTGTCGTAGACGCTGGTAGTAGACGACGCCAATGTAGATATCTGCATGCAATTCTTGTCCAGTGATACCCGAGTACATGGGCTCGTTGCCGTAGTAATTGTAACCCGCCTTAGCTAGCTGGTGACCGAAATAGTCAACAGCAGTATTTTGCTCGTCAAAGCGGAAGGGCGTCGAGTCCTGGGCCATGCCGTGGAGTGCTCCAGACTTTCCAGCTAGCGACTCGACGAACATACCGATTGTCATTCGCGAGGGGAAAGCGTGAGGGTTGATGATAACGTCAGGCTGCATACCGCTCTCGGAGAATGGCATGTCTGGAGTAGGGAACTTCTGACTGACGACACCCTTCTGTCCGTGTCTGGAAGAGAACTTGTCACCAACGACTGGAGAACGAGGAATACGGAGCTTGATGCTGAGCTTCTGGCATGGCTGCGTTCCATCTTCGGCGCCGATAATACGGACTTCTTCGACAAAAGCAAGTTCATCGTCCTTGTATTTGAAAAACTGTGTCTGGCCGTCGCGGTTGATGTAATCACCGGTGGCTGGATCGTACGAGACGGTGTGCCATGCAGCAATGACGTCGCCAGATCGCAGCATGGTTCCAATGCGAGGAAGACCGTCGTCATCCAGAGTCTCCTTGGCCGCGGCTTTCACTAAGCTTTCAGGAGCAAAGCCAAACAGCTTAGTAACGGTCCTGCCTGATCGATTCCTTCGGCTGCCTTCTTCGAGGTCGCAAATCTTCGTCTTGTAGACAGTGCCGTGGCCGAAACCGCGCTCGTGTGATGACTTGTTCAAGATCATAGCGTCGTCCATGTCGTATCCGGTATACGAGATGACAGCAACAACAGCATTCATGCCGTTCGGGAAGTTGTCCATTCCATACTCGTTGTGTAATGGAGGACGAGCGATTGGGGTTTGACCAGTCTGTAAGCGGTACGTCTTGTTGTCGGTTCGGTAGGCCATAGCGGTTCCTGGTGTACCCATTGATTGTTTACCCATCTGACACTGAAAAGAGGAGGTGAGAAGTCAGTATGTCTCTCACATGCATTTCGAACAACCACAACTTACCTGGTACATGTTACGTGGCGACTGGTTGAAATCTGAAAAGGGCGTTTGGTTGGCGATGATGCTGAAGATGTTTGTAGGCTCGATTTCCACATGTGTTGAATCACCAGAGACAATCTCGGCGTCCGTGCATGCAATCGACATGTATGGCTGCTCAAATGGTCCTACGTAGTCGGTCTTGCCGAGAGGCAAGTACTTGACAGGTCGGTACATCCGCGAGCTTTGCGAAAACATGTAAACACCCGGATACTGGCCACCGTTGGATCCAGGAATGTAGCCGATTTCCATCTCCAGGGGTACGTTGTGTGAGCCTTCGACCTTCCAGTAACGAAGTGTGTCCGCGATGACCTTGGCTTGCTTTGGCGAGCAGAAACCCAGGACACGACCGTCCAATTGAACGACCACACTCGCTTCCAGCGAGGCAGATGACTTGCTGGATACACCCAGTTGCGCAACGAGATTGGGAATGGCTGAGACATCGAGGTTGGAAGTTGCAATCTTGCACTTGTGTGCAAAGTGGTTGAGAAGTCCACAAGGACTACCGTCAGGGGTATGGACAGGACACATGAAGCCCCATGACTCTGGTAGCAATTTACGAACCGTGGTCGTCTTGAGCTGAGCGAAGAAGGCACCTCGATGCACCATTCGGAAATGGGAGATGAAACGCGGAAAGTTCAGTTTCTCAGCAACCACAACATATCCGGATGTTTGCTGCAAGTCGAGACCCGTCGGACTGATCAAGTTGCCTGTACTGAGGAAGTACTCCATGGCTTGACCAAGGTTCGACTGTGTCCTTCTGAGAATCTTCGAGTTCCAGTCCTTGGTGAATTCTTGGGACGTAAAGGGCTTGTACTCGGTCTTCCTCCCCCACTCTCTTAGGACCAGCTGGAAGCTGTTGAGCCACTCCTCCAACTTCTCCTTCAGAATCATGCCGTAGAGTTGGCCGCCGAGTAGAATCTCCTGGTTCTGGACGGCATCCGGATTGTCGACAGCGCAATCGCCTTCGACCAAAGCGTAGAGCTTCCTGGCCATGAACAGTAGCATTCTGAACTTGTCCGCGTCCTGGCTCGGTGTGACGTTTACGCAGCCCAGATGAGGGAGAACAATCTTGCGGAGGAACTCGGTACCGGCCTCCTCGTCGGTGACATCGGCTGGCAGACCAAGCACGACCTTGAACTTTCCACCAAGATACGCGCGGGTCTTCGCCTTTGTGTGCAGCCCGTAGACCTTGTATGTTCGGAGCAGCAGTTCTACGCGATCGGTAACGAATTGCTTCTCTTCCAGACCCTCTGAGCCGGCGGCACCAACCAGACCCTCAAAAATCTCGCGGTCGTTGGTTTCGACCAAAGCCTTCATCACCATGACAATGGGGACCAGGTATTCGGCCTTGCGCCATGAAAAACGGAAGTTGACATTGCCGTCGCTGAGGTAGTGCAGGGCGTTGGTCTGCGAGGTCTGGTCGGGTCGCATCGATCTGAGCTGGATACCGAACTGGGTGTAGCCGGGACCACGGTTGGTAAAGGCGCCACGCTTGATGGCCATGGGGTAGTTGCGGCGGTTGACCTGGAGGAGACGGATAATCTTCTCGATGCCGTTGACGATGAAGTACCCGCCGAGCTCGTCAGACTCTTCTTTCGCCTTGACTAGTGCCGCTGGCGACATGCCCTCAAGCTGGCAGCGGTTGGACCTCAGCATGACGGGCACGCCGCCGAGCTCCACGACATCCTCCTGCCAGTCTCCGTTGTTGACCCGCCACTCGAGGCGCGCGCGCATCTTGCCGCGGTATGAAGCATGCCGTTCTCTGGCCTCGGCGGGATAGATGTTTCGGTTCTTGAGCGCGACCTTGTTGGTCGGCGGCAGGACTGGCTTGTCGAGGAAGACATCTGAGATGCGCAGCGAGAGGCGG
Organism: Alternaria solani; assembly: GCA_002952155.1. NCBI lineage: Eukaryota > Fungi > Ascomycota > Dothideomycetes > Pleosporales > Pleosporaceae > Alternaria > Alternaria solani. The sequence goes on along the minus strand of CP022031.1, from coordinate 610,438 downwards.
TTTCTCTGGCCGACGTCTTCGGGGGCGGCGTATGGGTCGCCGTCGAGGAAGATCTTGGTGCCAATGTCGCGTATGCCCTGGGCTAGCTGGCCGCCGGGCGTGAAGATGGTGTTGAACGAGTTGATGTGGGGGTCTACGGCGGCGGCGAGCGTGGGGTATGCCGTCTTGTCTTTCGGGGGGTTGCGAAACAGGTCGTGCCGCCTGAGCGTGTCAAACTGCATTACCTATTAGAAGTCGTGGTCCAAGGTGGGAGAAGAAAGTAGTCGCTTGCCTTGGTCGACCATTCCTGCGGGCTGTCGGCCCTTGCGGCAGGCGCCATGATTGTTTGTGCACGTGGCCTTTTGAATTCACTGGATACTGGGAATAACAGAGCGCAACTCGCAGCAGCACGCGCAGTATTGTCCCAGAGCAGTTGGAGCTGTCGCGGTCTGGCAGAGCTGCGGCGCGATGGAGAAGTTGCGACGCCAATCTCGAACTTTTTTGCTAGACTAGTCCGATAGGCCACCCCCTGCTTAGCGCGCTGGCCAAAGTCACACGCCGCGGCGGCTCCATCACTGTGCTGCAGCGTGAACCACTCCGGGCTTTCGTTAGGGCGGCACAGCTCTGCTTCTCTACTTCCTCACAGCATTGCCTGCCCTCTTCGCACCCGCTATTGACGCTGGAAACTCTATTCATCAGCCCGTCGCTGCTGCTAAGACTACGGCGATCACGCCTATTACATGCCCCGCAGCAAGGATCAAGGTTCCCAGACTTCCCTCCATCGCCCGTACATCACCACTCCTTCCGACCAGATCACGACAGCACCGAGTCAGAACAACCCGCCCTGACAACGGCCATGGCGAATCTCTTCCGCCGCATCTACGACTGGCTGCTCCGCCTGTTCTGGTATGCCTACCTGTCCTTTTATGCCATGTCAAATGCCATCGCTCTGATGCCTGATGCGCTATTTGATACTCTGCCAACTACTCAGCTTGCGCCCGTGGAAAAGCAATATCGCCGGCAACGACAACATGAGCTGCCTGATGACCGCTGACACCGTGCAGGGCGACTGAGATGGACATCACCATGATCGGGTTGCAAAACGCTGGCAAGACCTCGCTGTTGAGGGTTCTGGCGGTGAGTCTCTTCCTGATGCGGAAACACCCTCCTGTATCGACATCATCAGTTTCGATGAGTGCAAGCTGACCCATCCGTGTATAGGGAGGAGAGTTTACCGTCGAGTAGGTCTACATCCGTCCCGGGTTGCGCGAGCCGGCGGCGACGTTGTTTCATCCGTCTCCCGAACCTACTGCTTTGCGCAACCATGACCGCCATCGTGGCTGGGCCAAGCGCTGACTGGTCCTAGCTCCATCCCGACTGTTGGCTTCAATATGAAGCGCGTCCAGAAAGGTCATGTAACCTTGAAGTGGTGAGTGCTTCCCATCCTCTCCTTGGTCACGCATGTCCGGCTCTTGCAGCGCCAAGCCCAGCCTTGCGGGGTGCAGAACAATCTACTAGTCCGGAGGCGCATCTGCTGACCAGCGGCAACAGTTGGGATCTCGGAGGCCAGCCTAGGTTCCGTTCCATGTGGGAGCGGTACTGCCGCGGTGTGAATGCCATTGTGTAAGTCGCTTGTGCATGTGATGGCCTTCTGTCGCTCATTGCAGTAGGTTCATTGTCGACTCTGCTGATAAGGAGGCTCTGCCGGTTGCTGGCGAAGAGCTGAAACTCCTGTTGGAGAAGCCAGCCCTCGAAGGCATTCCTCTTCTGGTCTTGGGCAACAAGTCCGACTTGCCCAACAAGCTCTCGGTGGATGAGCTAATCGAAGCGCTCGACCTCAAGTCAGTGTCGCACCGAGAGGTGAGCTGCTACGGCATCAGCGCAAAGGAGGAGACCAACCTCGATGCCGTTCTCCAGTGGTTGATTGCCCGAGCTAGCAAGTGAGGTATTTGTGTTGTTCGTATTCGATCGGGGTAACGTGACCGCGTCGGTCAGGTGCCGTTCACGACGCATTCGATTGGGTTTGGTGTTTTCGCAACTTCACGATGGTGACGTGCCTACGTTCTCACGAATTACGGTCGTCAGCTTTACATGACATCTTTAATGATTCTTACGACTTGATGGAAGAAAAGACGGGCAGATCGCTCTGCAGGCTAGCGATGGCCATTCCAGTTCCCCAGCTCGGTACATTTACTTCTTTTCATATCATTATGACGGCGACTGCTCCTTGCTCATCATGTATCATCCTCTTTGTTCCATACTCCAGCAAACTTGTAGCGGCTAAGAAAAGACGGGAAGAGTCTGGTCCATGTATGAATGACATGTACGGCTGGGCATGCTTCGTCTCTTTTTCGGCTCCATGGGGAGCGGCCTGAGTTTGCAGCGATATGAATGGAATCCTCGTCTCTGTTGTGTGTCGACCATGTGCTAGTCGTGTCCTGACCCTCGTGACATTGGTATGCCTTGCGTGCAGATGCGCGACAGTCGGCCTCGTAACGACAAGCTGTCCGGATGGGTGTTCGTCGAGGAACACGGTGCAATTGCGCGCGCAGGCGCTCGTCGCGGCTCCTTTCTCAAGCAGGCCTCCTCACGTTCTGCGGTTCAAATTCCCTTGCTGGACGTGGCTCAATACCCTCCGGTACTTTGTAGCGGCGCGGAAGCAGCAACCGGCGCCAAACATTGCAACAAAAAAACGAACAACTCCACCAGGCCGGAGGGGGGAAAGAGAGGAGAGGATTAATGCATAAAGAGGAAAGCAAACAACTATTATTTCGCACAACTCACCCGCTGGCAGAAAATCGGGGTGGGACCAGGCAGAATCCATGCCATGAACAATTGAACAACTCATCCTGCATTAGCGCCTCCCAGGGAATCTTGAGCAGAGGGCTTGTGATTGGTTCGAGGGTGTTTGAGTAATGCGAACCCCTGTATCCCCCTTGGGAGGAATGGCATGCTTGGATGGACAGCCGATGAGCTGGAGGGGTGGACGGGGAAGTGGGCAGCGACTTGCGATGGGAATGGGGACAGACGGGTAGAGGGTTTGTGGCGTAGGCTCGAGTGGTTGTGGCGCTGTGAAGGTGTGGGGTAGGGTTGCTGTGGGCGGGTTCATCTGTACGTGTACATGGAGCAGTAATGAGACTCTGTCGTTCGAGTAGTGCATTACGAAAAATTACAAGCTGAAGCACCTCGGGAGATATTTGGGGTCATTGGTGTTCCGTTGCATCATCTCAAGGACTCGCACGACGGCTACATCCCCACTGGCCTTGTGACTTGCGACCTTTCCAACCAGCCAGCTTTGGTCTTACGAGGAACACCGTCGAGAGCATTCCGAGAAAGTATCATGCACCATGTGTTGTGCGACCACCTCACGACATCATCAGCTAGGTGAACACGCAACACGGAACCTCATGCGCATTGCTGACATGATCGGCCACGCATGTCTCGCGATTAGAAGGCGGAGGTACGTACTCTTGGCCCTGCCTGGACTCGATACCACATTACGAAAGCAACAGGCGCAGCAACCCGAGAACCACCGAGCAAATTCCCTCTCGTCATGCTCATCACGGCTGTCCAAGCAGCACACCACCCCTTGCCGCATAGTCACCCCTTTCCAGTCTTCGAGAACAGGCTAGAAACTGCGCCGACCTACTCAGGTCTCCCTCCATCGTAACTGCGCCTCCGCAACAACAATCACCAGTTCAAAAAGCTCTTTCCATCATCCAATCATGTCGTAGTAAGCAAAGTAATCGTCACCAAACTCTGCTTCACCCGTTTGGAGTGGGCGTGCCGGCGCGCGGATTACCGACGGTCTAGGGCCCTCTTGGCTGTGGCTGAGCCCTGGTCCGCATCCATTCCCCTCTCGAGCCTATATCGTCATAAGAGCAGTCCCGGGAACCTTGCTCTTCGTTTACTCTCTTCTCAGCTCTGCATCGTCACCTTTTAATTCCATTTCTCACTTTCCTCTCTCTGATTCGCAACAAACGTCATATATCCCTCCACGTGATAGAACGAGAGCTGCAATCATGCATCTACAAAGAAGACAATTCTTCGATGACGACGACGACGAGTAAGTGTTGCGCGATTCATCCATCATCTTTCATCCTTCCTGTCCTCGTTTATTGTTAGTGGCGGTGCCGACAGCGTAGTTGGCGTGTCATGCGCGGCGCAGTAGCACTATTATGTTGGGGAAAGCAAGCTTGGTGGATCAAAGGATCGGCCTGGGTCCTGGGTCCTGGCTGGTGTGTTTGCGACAGACGACGTCACAATGTCACTGCGCCCAGCCTGTCGCCGCATATCACGGCATCTTTCTACACGCAGGGCCCATACAACAATACGTCTTCTACTTCTTTCCCCCGCCGTGTTTTCACTTCCAACAGCTTCAACGTTATATCTTGCGCTTCATCCCTGCGCATCATAGTCATTCGATACTTGCGACACGAAAACACGAACATTTGAATTCTAACACGCAATGGCTAGGACATGCTATCGTCAAGGCTATGGCTACTACCGCTGCGGGAACTCAGCATGGAATAACTGGGTACGCTGGGTTGTCCTCGTAGTCGTCGTCGTGGGCTTCTTACTTCTCTTCGTACTATGCTCGTAAGTCCTTCCCTCTCCACGCATCCACACACACACACTACCCGCTTCATTCCAACATGGCCTAACACACTCCTAGTTGCATAACAGCCCGTCGCCGCCGCAAAGCTGGTCGCCAACCCTTCTACGGTACAGGCTGGGCCGCGCGCCCAACCGCCTACAACAACAACAACCAGCAAACCGCCGCACCGTACTACAGCAACCAACACCAACCTGCACCGCCGTACTCTGCAGCCCCGGGCGATAACAACGGGTACTACGGTGGCGGAGGCGCGAACAACGCCTATTACGGCCAGCAAAGCGGTGTTGAGCTTCAGAGTCCCCAGCCTACATATGGCGGAGGGTACGCGCCGCCGCCTGGTCCGCCACCGCACAAAGCTTGACGGGATCGTACGGGAGGCGTCAAGGCATGGTAGAACATGGACGATGATAATGCGATGACATCCTGTGATGACGTCAAATGAGGTGGCTCGGTGGGCGTTTGGAATTTGGAATTCGGTCGGTTATACGGAATTGCACACGCTCGATACCTCTTATGTTTTAATGCTTTTCTCTTACATACCTTGGTCAAAGGATAATGTAAAAATACAACATCATGTCAGAACTTCCAGAACACGAACGCTTTTTATCACACCTTCTGGTTGGGAACGTGTCCTGCTCAAGGCATATCTTGCACCAAGCAGAGGATGGAACTGTGCGTTACACTTCGTCATGCCATTTTAACCTCTCTGTCCTCAAACTCTAAAGCTGCATGTATTCGATTGATTCACGTAACCGGCCACGTCCCATTTTCAGTAGTCCGTTCAACTGGCAACACCAGATGTCGTAAAAGAGCATAACACGCTAAGCATACACCTTCAAACAATCCTGCAATGCTGCCCTCGGGCACTCAAACGTCTCTTCCTCCAAGCTCTAACCTACCAACCTCAGTCCACTAGCCGGTGCACCAATCTGGGTGATGCCGTCGATCCTGCACACGGTACCCTTGTACCTTGCGTGGTACTTGGCGCCACTGTATGGGCTGGTAACTGACGGCATGCCGCTGTAGATGGGTGTGAAGCTGGCGGCGCAAATGTCAAAGTCGGCGAATTGGTCAAAGTCAATCTCGATGACGTCGCTGGGATTCCTCTCGGCAATCGTCTTGACACGCTTAGCCGCCTCCTTCATTTTTGCGTTTCCGGTGCGGTCAAGCAGCGCGTTGGCGAAGTTCAGTGCTGTGTTCAGCTGCTTGTTCTTGTGGGCGAAGTTCATGGCTGCAGAAAGTGGGATTGACTTGTGAGGACCCTCAAGCTCAGGGATGGTGAAGTAAGCAGACAATTCAAGAGCGCGTTTCTTGTCAGCGTCAGATAGGGCGGAGACATCGGTAGCGCCGTTGAGGAGCTTGCGCCGCTCCAGCTCGATAGACATGGCAAGTATATATTGCGTGGCCGTGTTAATTGCCTTCTTAGCCTAGATAGTGTCAGTATGCATCGACTAAATGCATAATGGCAGAACTTACGTCAGATAACTCCGCCTGCGATGAGACGACGTTGACCATGATCAGCTGTAGCAGCTTCCTGAAAGCGGCAACGCCAGCCTCCAATTTGTTCTCTTTCAGAGCCTGCTTGCCAGCGGTGAGGTCGGTTGACAGTATTGACTCCAGGTCGCGTGGAATAATGGGCAAGATCTTGCGCGAGTCTGTCTCGTCTACTGTTCTCCGTACGTAGTTGACCAGCGAGGGCATGTTTGGCGTGGCTGGCAGGTATGTTCGTGTCGCTTGGTAGATCTCCTGGAAGCGCTCCTGGAGAGGCTCGAAGTTGACAGCACCGACTTGTCGGTTCAGCAACTGCATAGCAGTATCGAACGAACCTGCAGCAATGTGATCCGCCGCCAATGGTGAGTTGCGTGCCCAGAAGTCTGCTTCACTACTTCCGGCGCCGGCTTCAGCACCCTCAACTTCAACGAAATCGTCCTCTGCCTCGACGTCCCCGTCGTCGCCCATGTCCCACCCACCAACGTCGTCATCTTCATCACCTGCAAGGTCAGCCGCAGCACCGGTGGGCTCAGCATCGCCCAGAAGATCTTCGTCACCGAAGCCGTTCGCCGTTGGCTCGTCGGATCCAATGCCCTCAACCTCGCCTTGAAGAGCCTTCTCGAACACAGTTGAAGACGCGGCGCGCGTCGGCCAGTTTGTCTTGTGCGTGGGTACAATAGGCTTGGGAGGCGCAAGAGGTGCACCTATTGAAGGAAGGTTGATCTGCTCTTCTGAAACTCCGGCAGCTTCCAGTATCGACTGTGCTTGCTCGTCAAGACCTTGTGCCTTGGCGGTGGCGTACGCAAGGGGGTACAGGTCAAGCTCCTGGAACATTTCTATCCGATTCTGAACGTCTCCGAGGTAGAGAGCATTCTGGAATCGTGCCGTCATGTCACCACGGTGCTCTGCAATTTTAGCCATACGCTTCAACTTGTCCTGGTCTCCAGTGGTAAGGTACAGGAAGGATAGCTTGTCAAAGTTGCGCAGTTTTTGATAAGTCATCTCCACGGTTTGGTGATTACCATGCGCGAGAGCTTCGGTACTCAATCGTTGCCAGAGCTTTGGTCGGTCAAGCTGCTTTGCCATCTCAACTGCCACCTCCAGATTGCCGCATTCGATAGCGAGCTCGAATCGCGTCTGGGGATCTTGCACAAACTGAAGTGCGATCTCGGGATAGCCCTTCTTCTGGAGATAAGAGATGATGCTTTGTCCAACCAAACTGGAGGTCTTGATGATGTTGAGCATCTCATCATAGTTGCGCTTGACCAGGGCAAGCTTAAACCGATACTCGGTTGGGTCGATTTGGAGGATCTTCGGCTTCGCAGCACGGTCGAGACAGTACACGTTGCGGCCCTTAACCCTCACCAGATACACTGTTTGCTCAAGCGTGCGTACGATTCCATTGTCGCCGTTCATTAGACTGTACTTGATGTGATTCAGCGTAGAGTAGAGAAGGACACCGGTGTCGTCAAAAATTGCGCTCTTGATCCGGATTGTCTCGTGGAGGGTGCTGACTTGCTCCAGGTTCTTTGTCGCAATGGTAACGTTGTGTTTGCTCAACAATGCGACGTGCAGTCCGTCTGACGACCACACGACGTACTTGACGCCGTTGACAGAGAGCTCAGCAAGGTTCTTCTTGGCCTGGATGTCGTAGAGAACAACCGAAGTAGGGGTGATCAAAAGCAGATTGCCAGTGCCGCCGAAGTAGATATCGGTGGTTCCGTGCGGCGGCTTGATGGTCTTGGTGGTTGAGTTACTAAGATCCTTGATGTCGATCTGTTGGTTCGACTGGTTGAAGACGGCAAATCGGTTCCTAGCCACAAAGACAGCGGAGTTACCGGAGCCCCGCTTGGTGTCTGTCGGTTCTACTGCTCCCGATGCGTCGCGCGGAAGGCTGATCAGCTCGTAGGTTCCGCTATCGGCTGGAGAAGTGACCAAGATCGAGCGTTCAGCCGGGTTGTAGGACAGCGTTCGCGGAGGCACCCAAGCGCTCCCAAGCTTCTTGAGAGACAGCATCGATGGAGACTCGATGTTCTTCTGGAAGTCATAAGACCGGACATGCTTCTCCTTGGTGATGTAGAAAAGGTTGTTCTGGTAGACGGCAGATGCGGGTCGTTCCCGTTCCAGCTTGAAAACCATTACACCATTGTCGTGACCGGCAGCGAAGAGGTTGATTTCGGGATGCGCCGCAATGACCCAGAAACGGTCGTTTTCCCGCTTGAAAGACTGGACCGAAGTTCGTCGATTGAGATCCCATACACGGATCGTCTTGTCCTCTCCGACAGACAAGATGAGATCTTGATGGGGGTGGAACAGACACGCAGACGCGTTCTGGAAGTGCCCTCGGCAGGTATCAACTTCCCATGCTTTTGTCTCTGACATTCTCCACAGCTTCACGAGGCGATCGTCACCCGCGGAAACGATCAGTGGTAATGTAGGGTGGAATGCGACCCAGTTCACACCTCGGTCGTGGCCTTCAAGAACAAACTTGACAACCGCGTCTGTGTTTCCAAACATATCCGCCTGGTTCTGATTCGCGCGTGCCATTTGATCCTCAAAGGACATGGCCTGTGGTGCAGAGTGCTTCTTCCGGAGCCCAGAGATATCCCAGACACGAACCGACTGATCGAGCGAGGCGGAAACGATGAGGTCTTCCTTTGGGTGGAATTGCGCGCACATGGTGTAGTGGTTGTGACCAGTCATGGTACATACTTCGGAGGGTTAGGTGTGTTTCTGCGAGGTTTTGCGATGTGACTTACTCAGTGAGCCTGTCATTGTTAGCTTTGTTCGAAGCAGCTAGCCGGGGGTAGTACTTACGGTTCTGCCAATTCCATATACGAATGGTCTCTGTTTTTCGTCAGCCATTGTCCTGCTGGCCCACTGCATGCGCTTACGGTCGTCGGAGCTGCTCACTATCCACGGGAGCTCGTGGTGGAAGAAGACGGTCCGGACATAGTCCAAGTGGCCGTTCAATGTGAAGAGACACCGCCGAGTCTGGTACGACCAGACCTTGATCTTGTAGTCGTCACCGCCAGACACGAATCTGCGCCAGTCTTAGTATATTGCTGGTCCTCCTCATTTGCCCGAGGAATGCTCACAATGGCTGTGTCTTGTGGAAGTCAACGCCGCGGACCGGCCCATCGTGTTCTTCGAAGCGGTCTATGAGCGTGCCCATGCGGTAGTCCCATAGCTGGATGGTCGACGAGTGTAGCGACACGAGGATCCATGGCCTGGAAGCAGTCGTCAGCGGGGAAGGGAGCAACGTGAAGCAGGTGAAGGTACCTCTTGGGATGGAAGGCAATGCCCTTGGCACGCGAGGACTTTGACTCAAACTGCGCTCAATTAGCCAGGTATACGGTCGCATGGGTCGGGAGCTGCGTGCCTTGGTCAACATCGAGGGAGAGGAAGACATGGCGGAATTGGAGACGAAGCCGCAGCTTCACTGTCGTCTGTGGCGACCTCAATGCAAGAGACAGCAAGCACGGGGGGATACGGGTATACGGCAAGGAGAAAGAAACACGGTGTTGACTATTATGTTCGGTACGGCTGTCTCCTTGAGCTGCTGTTGCTAATGTTCGATATGACACGCAACATTCCGATCAACAGTCTAGCTGTCTTTGTCGCTAGCGCGCTTTCCCCACCACAGTCACGTGAGATCTGCCAGACATCGCTCCAACTCCGTCTGAGGGCGTCGGGTCCATGTTTCAATTGCAAGCGAACCTCGAGTTTCCACACTAGCTGCCGCAAGCAGAGCCTCACTCTCTCACGTTGCTTCATCCTAATTTCGCCTCTGCTGCGTGGCTCGGCTCCCCTGGTCTGGCGTCCTGCAACGATGCCCCGCAGAACTCACCAATGCGACTCCGTGTGCCAGCTGGCATCGTAGTGCCAACACTACCTACCCGCCCTGTGCAGGACAATTTTGCTCGCTGACCTCATTGGGCATCCATCCAGCCTGATGCAAGGTAGATTGCCCGAGTCTTTGTTGCGACTAATCGTTCGCGACCACGAGCATCGGAGGCATGGATGGAAAGCGATGCTGCGCATGGAAAGGGCAGCAATGCTGCAGACCCGCTCCGTGGCCGGCCAGCTCATTGCTGAAACGCAGGTGATAATTGGCGACAGCCCGCACACATTTCTCACTCTGCAGGGAATTCATACCTCCGCCAGTACCCTTCTTCTTGCTTTGTGCTCCCATTCCATTTCCACTGACGCGTCGCACTCCAACTGACCTGCACTCTGTGGCTTTGACCGATCTGCGAGCTACATTTCCTGCATTGCGGCCTATAGTACTCCAATTCCACCTGCACGATAAGCCAAGGCGTTGCAGGGTTCGCCTTCTCAAAACTCTCCACCTCTCCGCTCGAGCTCGCCGCTCAGATATCCCAGTAAAACACTCCCGGACCACCTCCAGAATGAGACAGTCGACGCAACTCCTCTTCCGCATTTCAAAGATTAGACACGTCTGTCGGACTTTGATTCCTTAAAGAAATCAGCATAAATCACCTAGACGAGATCATCGATACGTACGCGATCGCAATTGGCTGCAAGCAAGCCTGACGCAACATTTGCCGTCAAACCACCACGACGCCCTCCTGACAATGGCAATGCCTCACGAACTACCAGCCGCCGCGCTCAACGGCCATCTACAATCACCGCCCATGACGCCCACTCCTGATACACATGGTCGCTTCCCACCCCCAACATACAAAACCTCCCCAGCCCACAGGCGCACCAGCAACTTCGTGCAGACGCCTCCGTTGGAGTACATCGAACCGACCGGACACGACTATCACTTCAGCTTCACCCGGCCACAGTCGTGCGAGCCATCTTCCCGTCTAGAGTCCGAGTCCGACCGTGCTTACCCGGCGACGACTCTGGAAGGATCCGACACTGATAGCGAATTTGACGAGGAGAACGAGGCGGATGAGGAATGTGAACAAGAAGATGAAAGGCCGATGCGCCGGACAGAGAGTGCACAGTTCGTACTCGAAGAACTGGACGACGATCCAGGCTACGACTGTGACGTAGAGGTTGTGCGACCAGACCATTGCGAAGACGCAAAGAGCGATCGGAGCGGCACAAAAGCAGAAATATTTGCCAGAATGAACGAGTTGCAACTCGAAGAAGACACGTCAGAAGACGAAGAAAGGGAGCGCATATACCTCAAAAAGAAGAAACGATGGAGTGCAGGCATCTTCAAGCGCAGCCACAGCCAGAGCGTCGAAGGAGATAGCAGCTACTCCGACAACGACCCCCTCGACGACTTGGACCAGAATGCTCGCCGCCTGCGACGCCGTGTTCGTGGGCCTAGAAGGGGCTCACTCATCTTCGAGGACAAGGGCGTTTCAAATACCAATAATATCGCGGAAGTTGAAGAACCCGACGAGGGAATAACGGTGCCGCACTGGAGGGGACCGCCGTCCATCCCCAGTGATGACGCCTTTACGCTTGATGAGCTCCCATTCTGGAAGGAGCAGAACATGATTGATGTCGAGTTTGAATCTGAGTAGGTGTTAGCATCACGATCTACGAAACTAGAACCCGTTCTGATGACCTTGCGTTGTTTGTTTCCTTGGTTGAGGGCGTTTGTGAGCGACAAGCTCGGTGTCAACTGTTGGATTTAGCGTAGCGTTTGGTTTCTCGAATGTATCTGTTTTTACTCGAACATTGCTCAGCATCCAACATAACTTATGACAAATCCACATGCATTGCGAAATTTGATGGCTCTTTTTGCTAGCGTTTATTCTCGTTTGTTTGTTCTTGGAGGCGGTTTGGCACTGCGAGTCAGTCCGGGGCTAATTTTAGACAGCCTCAAGTAAACTGAAGGCCCACCAGGCGTCCAGCGGAAGCTGACGACCACTCGCACGCGACCAACTTTACGCACCGCCTACCGCCAGGCAACGCGCCCCTTCAGAAGACGCGGATGCTCAAACTCCCGTCTCTTACGCTCAGGAGTGCACTTTTTCAGTGGTAGAGTGTCGCTCATACTGCGCAAGGCCATCCGCCTCATTAATTTGGGATTAACGCGTAGATTCAACAAGCATCATCACTGCTTTGCACGCTCAGCCTCACCTCCAAACGTTTCAGTTCCATCAGCGTATGCAAGAACTGAGAAGTAATTTCCCCGTCTTGAACTATCTTTTCGCACGCCCAAGACTCCGAATACACCGCCTCCAGAAGGCCTACGCCCCGTCAGCGCTCCCGCTGTCAGGCTGACAGGCCAGAAAACGTAGTAGGATTAGTTTTGGATCTCAGCCAATGGATATTCTTGACCCCGCAATATCTAAGCATACCAGCTCTATCTCCCGATTAAGCACACTGTTAGTCGGCAAGCAACACCACCGTGCTGTACAGCCATCCCGCTGTCGACGGATCTGAGGCTTCCGTTGAGGAGAGCTGATTCTGTCAGTGAGACAGACGATAATCATGTAGGTATAAGTAAGGCATCGTAGACCACCAGTGAAAGAATCATCTCCTTACTCACAACCAAGAAACCATACTACCGTCTCATCTTTTCCTCTTTTTTTCCATTATCTCCTTGTTTCTTTACTGTCCACTCAAGCCTTCGCTTCTTAATCAGTAATCATGTTCGCCATCACCAAACTTTTCGTCGCTTCGCTCGCCCTCGGTGCCGTCCAGGCTCTCCCTCAGCGTCTTGGAGCAAGGCAGGATGTGGTCGCACGTGCCAGCTCTGCTGCTCCGGCACCGCCTGCTTCAACTCCTGACATCTTCGACGACCTTCTGACAGCTCCTACGGCTATCAAGCGCTTCCAGAGGCTTCTAACTACCGGACCATCGAACGATGCAGATCTTCTCACTGGAGATGCTCTCCGCAAGGCAACCGTCTTTCCCTTTGTCAAGCCTGCCAACAGCAGCACCCCGGGTGGCACGGCGATTGCAGCTGTGAGTCTACTCGCTCACACAAGTGATATGAACTTTATTGACTCTTCTTCCAGAACATCGGTACCTTTCCCATCCTTACTGGCCTTGGTATCAGCACCACTGTAGCCTTCCTCGAGCCCTGCGGCATCAACTCTCCTCACGTGCACCCGCGAGCCACCGAGTTCCTCACCCTGGTCGAAGGCGAGAACCTCGAGTTTGGCTACGTTCTAGAGAACCAGGTCGTTGGGCCCATGAAGAACCCTGAAATCGCCGGGTACCTCAACAAGTTCGAAGGCACTGTCTTCCCCCAGGGCTCCATCCACTACCAGTTCAACAACAACTGCAAAGACGCAACTTTCGTCGCAACTCTCAACTCAGAGGACCCTGGTACCAGCCAAGTTGCGCAGAACTTCTTTGCTCTTAACCCCCAGGTGCTTGATGCTACTTTGAACGTCACAGTAAGCTCTATACATCCGACAGGTTTCAGCTAAAGCTAACACACGCCACAGCAAATCAACGGCAAGGACGTCGAGAAGTTCGCCAAGAACCTTCCCGCAAACCTCGTCCAGGACGTCAAGGTCTGCTTGGCCAAGTGCGGCTACTAGACTGGCCAGGGAATACACAACACAGTGGAGCGAAACTAGGGAGACAATAATATGAGCACACGGCATCATTAATTCGGCATACATAGCGACGGCGCGATTTAGATTGTTTGAGCGATCGGTGGCATTGGTTATTGGTTTTACTTCTTTGTGGATTTACCTTAGATTTGTCTGCTTCTTGTCTATACACTCCTTTATACATGCGAATAGAAAACATTTGTTTACTGAGAATAATACCTCTGGCTGCGCCCAAGCGTTTCTAATTCATTGCGCATAAGCTTGCAGTCAGTTCTCACACAAAGAATCTTCCGCGAAGTTTAATGATGGGTACAAATATGGTGGACTATGTGCTACAGATAGATACAAGATGTGCTGGTACCAAATTCAGAATGTCGTGGCTGTCTTGTAGTTCCCAGGTGAACTGGTTTGATCTGACTTCCCTACTTGGTTAAAAATATTTCGTCGTAATCATCCTTCAACGGCTCGACAACCTTCTCGATGAATTTTGCTCTGAATGTGTCATCATTCAGGCTGTAATCGAAAGGGTAGCCAAGGTCACATTGAACGCAACATGCCGTTGCCCATGCGTAGTTGACCAGCTCGCGTTCTCTGATTTTCTGTAGCAACCGTCCAGCAACGAGCATCTCGGTTCTCGACGTCGCGTCACCCCGCGCATCCAGCTCATCAGATAGAGCCAAGGTGAGCAGCGGTTGGCCGCCAGTAAGATATGGTCGGACCCAATACGTGTGCAGCCGCGAGATGGTGGAGAGTTAGTCTTGAGCTAGCCCACACAATAGTTCTGGGTATGCTCAACATGTCGAATACCGGCACAATACGCGGTGGGCGTATAGTGAACAAGGAGCTGAGGAAACAGCGCTTCAAAAGACTTGGCGTAAGCAAGAATTGTGGCCGAAAGCATCGTTGCGACGAAGTGTCATGGAGTTCATCCGCGCTTACTTTGAGGAAGGTACCGCCGCCACATGGCTGTGGCACGACAAGGAGGTGCTGGACCCTGGAAATGTTATTTTGGTGACTGTTTCCAGCCCCGCCACGACTTATTCAGCTGGGCGCAAGACTCACCAACAGCTTGTACACTCCAGCTGGGCTTAGCACAACTGGCTTAAATCGCCGCTCCTGCTCTGCCATCTGCCCGTGACATTTGCACTTTGTTTTCCCTCTCCATCTCAAGTCAATTGGCACAACAGCTGCCCCTCGCACCCCCACCACGGCCAACACCATGGCAGACCCCGCGGCGATCCAGCAGGAGATTGCCGATATTGAGAAGAGAATCGAAGAGGCGCAGGCACAGCTCAAGGATGCAAAGTCAAGATTACAACAAGCCCAAGCGGCTTCGTTCGTCAGCCCTGGCGCGAACATGTCCGACGAAGAGAAGATGGCGCTCATCAAGGTCAACTTGGCCGAGGTGCTGAATCCAGAGATCATGGACGAGGCGCTGAAGAAGCAGGGGCATTTGAAGGTTTACTGGGGTACTGCGACAACAGGAAGACCTCACTGTGGTTACGTATGTACACATTGCGAGACACGGTCGCGTGCACAGCTGACAACACACGTCCTAGTTCGTACCCATTCTCAAGCTCGCGCAATTCCTTGCAGCAGGCTGCCACGTCAAGATCCTGCTCGCCGATATCCACGGCTTCCTCGACAACCTGAAAGCGCCCATCGAGCTCGTCAAGTTCCGCGCAGAGTACTACCGCTACACCATCACCGCGCTGCTCAAGGCCGTCAAGGTGCCAATCGACAAGCTCGAGTTTGTGCTAGGATCGAGCTACGAGTTGAACTCAGACTACACCATGGATCTTCTAAGACTAGCAAGTATAACAAGCGAGGCGGCGGCGAAGAAGGCAGGCGCAGAGGTCGTCAAGCAAACAGAGAATGCGCCTCTGAGTGGACTCATCTACCCACTCATGCAGGCCCTTGACGAGCAGTACCTCGATGTAGACGTGCAATTCGGAGGTGTAGACCAGCGCAAGATCTTCGCGCTCGCAAAGGACGTCCTTCCCAAGATCGGCTACAAGGAGCGCGCACACTTGATGAACCCCATGGTTCCCGGTCTACAAGGAGGGAAGATGAGCTCCTCGGACCCCGACTCCAAAATCGACGTACTAGACGACGCAGACGTCGTGAAGCGCAAGCTCAAGAAAGCCCACGCCGCGCCCAAAGTCGTCGAAGACAACGGCGTCCTCAGCTTCGTCGAATACGTGCTCCTCCCCGCCGGCCACCTCATCTACGGCGAGCCCAAGTTCGTTGTCAAGCGCCGCGACGCCGAGCCCCTCACCTACACTGACATTAAGAAGATGCAAGAAGACTACGCAAACGATATCCTTACACCCCAGGACCTCAAGCCCGCCGTCACAGAAGCACTCAATGCGCTTCTGGAGCCAGTGCAGAAGGAGTTCCAGGCTAACCAGGCATGGAAGGATATTGAGCAAAAGGCTTACCCACCACCGCCGGTCGTGAAGAAGGAGAAGAAGGTTAAGAACAAGGGTACTTTCCACCCCAAGCGCAACGTAGAGGCCAAGCCAGATGGACATGTCGAGGGTGAGGACAAGGCCAAGGTGGATGTGGGAACAGAGGGCGGAGACAAGGCGATTGAGGGTCTGACGCTAGAAGAGAAGAAGTAGATGGGTTGAATTATGAGCATGTAGTGATACCGCGTGGATGGAACACACCAATTGCATCCGCCACTTGTCTATGCTTACGTATTTTTGGGGGTGATTTCGACTCGCTGATTGCATTTACTTGCATCGTGATCTAGCACGATTGGGCCTCAACACAAGTCCATAGACGTACGTTTTGTTCAACAATCCATAAAATTATTACTTTGATAATTGTTTATTTGCCCACCCCTTCCACTAATCCTCATAATGAATATAGCACCCACCCCTCTTTTTCCAGCTTTCAGCAAAGCGCACACACTGCGCACACGGTCTCCCCAGATCACACTTTATCCGTCGACGATAACAGAACGCACACCGCTCCAACAGCCCCTTGCTCCACGTAAAGTTGTCAACACATTTCCCCTTGTCTCTGATCGTGGCACAGGGCGTACATATATCTCTGTCCTTGGTTTTCCCATCGCAAGCCGTGTTGCCCCTCGTTTTGCACCAGAGACAGCGCCTCCCCGGCGGGAGAAGAGGTGATTCAATGGAGATGGGGTCGTTTGGGAAGAATTCTGATAATGGGGCTTCGGACAGTGGCAGATCGGGTAATGGCGGATCGGGCAATGGCGGATCGGGAAAGGTCAGAGGCGAGTCATGGCGCGCCGGAGGCAACGCGGATGTTGGTGTAGGCGATTCGAGTGCCACGGTAGGCGGATGGAGGATCAGGAGAGGCCTATCGCGTTGTGTGTTGGGCGGAGAGACTCTTTGCATGGGCGACCTGAGCCTTGAGGCATAGTACTGGGTAACCGGAGGCATAAATATAGCGTTACCAGCGAGTTCATTGGTGAGTAGGCTATTGATAGCTTCTTGTCTTGAGGGGCTATCTTGCCGCAGCTGCGGCTGATACTGTTGTTCTAGCGATGAAGGAGCAGGAGTCGAAATAGTAGTGGAACTGGATGGTAATTCTTGAAACAGTGCTTCTCTGAGTCTCGCATTAAACTCCTCGTCTTCCTCGAAAGATCCATCAATTTCCAGCGTGAAGATCTGGAATATAATACGCTCCTCGTTCTAGGGCAGGATTGTTCGTTCCAGAGACTTGGACCCAGGCTAGAAGTCCGCTTTCCCACCCATGACCTTTGCCGCGTTGACAGCGCTCATCTTGCTTGCCCAGCCTTGTGCAGGCACGATCTTGCGCACAGTTCTGACTTCGTCAGATGCGTAGCCAGGGATGCGAATGTTGTAATTGCGCTCGAGTATAACTTGGATGTCACGGATGTCGAGCTGAGGTGAATCGCGGAGCTTAGACAGTTTGCAGGCGTTGCTGATGACGTTGTCGACAAAGTCATCCGCAAGTTGGAGAACGGCCTACACGAGAGCAGGTGGTTAGACATGTTTGCGCATGAGAGATGATGGTGTGAAAATAGCTTACCTCTTCTACCTCTGGAGTCAACGCCTCCTCGGATCCGCCTGTCACCTGTCGAACGAGCTCGTCCAGCTTTCGCTTGCTGAGCACGCGGTCGCCCTCGCCTTCGAGCTGGAACGGGGGTGGTCGTGGGATAACAGGCTGACCCATTGGACCCGGCGCACCGTTTGTGGGACCGCTCATTGTAGGACGAGCTTGGCCCATGTGGACGGCTTGAGGTGAAGTCACATTCAGATGGCGGGGGATAGGCATCTTTGGGTTGTTGAGCTGCTCGCGCTCGCGACTTCCAAAGTTGCCGCCCTGGCCGCCCTGCTGCATCGGAGTGTTTGTGCGTTGAGGGTCGGTGTAGGACCGATTCGCGGCGCTGACTGCGGCTTGGTGTGAGAGAGGGACTGGCGGGCCCGGCGCGTTCGACGCGGCGGACTGTGGGTGCGGCGAGTTACTCTGCGGGTGCGCGTTCGCTTGCATGGGGTTAATCTGAGGCCGCTGCTGTTGCTGCTGCTGTTGGTGGAAATTCTGTTGCTGCTGTCCTTGTTGCGAAAACTGCGGCATCTGGTTTGGCGGCATCGTCTGCGAGTGAGGCGCTGGCGGAGATCGAGCTTGCTGCTGCTGCTGCTGCATTTGTTGCTGTTGCGAAAGCTGCTGGTTGTGTTGCATTTGTTGCTGCTGCGGTGGTCCTTGCTGGTGGTTTCCTTGATTTGCCTGCATGTTGAATTGTGGTTGAGGTTGGGACTGAGTTTGCGGTTGTGGTTGAGGTGCCTGCCCGCCCTCGATCTTGATCTGGGGCTCCTCTTTCACTTGAGGTTGCGCAGGGATGTTGGGCTGTGAAGGCTGGCGCTGGGGCTGTTGTGGCTGTTGTGGCTGTTGTTGCGGCGACGGTTGCTGCTGCTGCTGTGGAGTCGATTGCGCTGGGTTCTGGCCTTGAGCTTGTGCCTGCCCTTGGGAATTTTGCTCGCGCTCGTCCTTCCACTGTTTTTGCATAGCCCTAAACTTGTCGATCTGAGCTTTAATCTTAGTAGCCTCCTTCTCGATGTTGTTCTTGATTATAAGCCGCTCCTGAGGTAGATCCTGCCCATTGTTCTGCCGGTCAGTCAACTCTTGGATAATCCTCCGTCGTTGCTCACTCAAACTCGCTTGCTTGGCGAGCATGTTGAGATAACCGGTTCGATACTCCTTCAGTTTGTTCTCGTACTCGGGTGTGCCTGGCGTAGGTCCATTTGTTGGCCCCTGCATGGGGAAGTCGTGGACATGCTTGACGATGGCAGGGTCGACTTGGCCGCGTGCTTGGTTCTGTCCCTGGCCGGGCTGCTGCTGTCCCTGGGATTGCTGGTTGGCTGGTGCCCCGGAGCCTTGGGGTTGAGGTTGCGCTCCTTCTTGCTTGACAGCGTTGGCGTTCTGCTGGCCAGGTGCATTGGACTGTCCAGCTTGTCCTTGGTTTTGATTCCCCTGCTGCTGCTGTTGCTTCATCTTGGCGCGGTATTGGCGTTCGCGTCCGATGAACTTTTGCGACCATTCCGTCAGCTTCTGACGCGCGTTGGTATTCTCCTGGCTGCCTTGCGGGTTGTTGTTGAAGATGGTCCAGAAGTTCTGCATGATCAGGCGGTACTTCTGCTTCTCGTCTTCGGGGAGACATTGCAGCTTGAGAATGTCATCGGGGCGTAGCAGTTGTTGGCCTTGTTGGCCTTGCTGGCCGCCGCTGGCCTGCTGTGGCTGGGAGTCGCTCATACCGAGGGCAGCAGACTTCCGAGCCGCACGTTGGAGGGTTGTTGCGTCGTATACGAGCTTTGACACGGAAAAGCGTGGCTTGTGTGTCGCGTAGGTGCTGTGATTGAATGATGTGTGGGTGGAGATGGAAATTTGGTATGTGAAGTAAGACGTTGGGAGTGACGAGGTTTGGAGAGATGGTCAATGGAACCTTGGAAGCCAAGCACTCGACCATTCCCGTGTCGCGCGTTTGTACGACCGCACGTGCACGCGTCTTGTCACAACACAACCTCTGCAACTCTGCAGCACACGAACAATTCTGGTGACATGTTCCGATTATGCTCAATATATGGCTAGACCTATCGCTTCGATGCAAAAGGTATGTCAATACTCTCAGGGCCTCTCTGCGCAGTCTCGGTCGTCTTTGCGAGCGCCCGCTCCCTGGTATTACGGACCTCCCACTCGAATTCCTTCAGTGCCCTCATCTCGCTACCAACAAACAACAGCCCCATTAGTCCATCAATCACGCCCACGCTGAACCCCAGTGTGCTCAACAACATGAGTATAAAGGAAACGTAGTTCTCAGGTGACCACCAGACACCTATCAGACAGCCAATGGAGAAGGAGAGCTGGTAGAAGAAGTGGCCTATGCGCAGCTTGCGCTGTATCCTCTCTCGGACCTGGTACTTGAGTATGGTTGCCATGATCTCATCGTAGGTCTCGATGGGCAGAAAGCGTTCAGGTAGTGCCCAAGGGGATAGTCGTATGGCTGATGGTGCAGTAGAAGTCCTTGTCAATGTCGCTTCGACGGAGAAGTGGTCGCTGAGGGAGCAGTGCAGCGTAGGATGACGCATGGCCATGCCCACGTTTGCTTCCTTGAGCGTCCACTCAGCGGTCTCATCCTGTGTCTCTGGATTGTGGTATCGGCCGCTGCTAAAGAAGACATAGTCGAGTCGTTTCGCGTTGGGATCCGGGACGTCGGGATCTATCTGGACGTTCTCGCCTTTGGTGAGACGCCTTTGCTCCGCTTTGTTCCACCTCCAAGAGTTCAACTCACTGTCGCATGTTGCACCATTGACAGTCATGTTGTGCTGGGCCGATGGCATTGGCACGCCGCGCAGCTGCTCCACCTTGTCCCTGGCTGCGCCAATGGATGAATCAGGATGCAGTATGCGCCACACGTCCTGGACAGGCGAATGTGTCTCTATGATGCGGTGTGCGAGGGACAAGGGAATCATGTTGAAGTCGCCCATGCCGATGACGAGGTGGCCGCGCTCGGCGGCCGCGCGCATGAGCTTTGTGATTTCCCACGCTTGGGCTGTTCGATGGCAGATGTAGGAATCATGGGGTTCGCGTTCGTAGGGGGCGTGGAGCTATTGGAATCAGTACATGTCGCTAAGAGAGAGAGAGAGAGAGAGAGAGAGAGAGCGACATACATGTGTGCAAAACACCTCTGCAATGTCTCTCTTGGAAGGGCCCATCTGTATCCTCGCACATGCGACGCCCTTGCCGACGAACCAATCTCCGCGATAAAAGGCAGCAGGCCGTCCATTCAATGGATAGCGCACCATGTTGCTCTCGACAATGGGCCATCGCGACAGAATGACCAAGCCGCCGCCGAAGATTCCGCTGTAGTAGAACTTGCCATAGGGCAGAATATGGCGCGTCTTGTCGCGAATAGCATGGTAGTCTTGCTGCGTCCAGCACTCCTGGAGACCTACAATGTCTGGTTGCGGGCTGGCGGCGGCGATCTGGACTCCAATTTCCGTAAGGCGCTCGTTGCGGAGCTTGGAGATGAACTTGAGTCCCCAGCAATTGAGCGACAAGATGCGTATGCTCGAAGGTGGCGCGGCGCCCTGTGAATCCATGGTGAGAGTCGGCGTGAGTTGAGCTGAGCTGAGTTGACCGACTATGATGCAACCCGGGGGAAATGTACCTGAGATGCAGGGATGTCTGCACGCTAGCTCCCCATTGCCGATCAGTCGCGTTCTCCCATTCCTCTGCGGACCACCAAACGAACTACTTTCTGGACTGGATATGGACTCGACACGATCAACCCCGCCAAAACGACGGCGTGAAGACGAAGACGCATACGACGATGAACGGCCGCGCAAACGCTCCGCTTCCCACGAACCGCCCAATGCCTCGCCAAGCTACAGCATAGCGGAAAGACCCGCGCGCCGGTACAGCAGAGGAGACAGCGACGACGAACAGCGGGAGTACAGAGACCGCCGGCCGTCGTATTCCCCGTCGCCATCGCGGTCACGACGCTCAAGCTCATCGTCCTCGTCGCGCCGGCATCGCACTTCCCCGCCCTCGAAACCGACCTCTCTACACTATGCGCCCACGCTCATCCTGCGCGGCCACAAGAAGGCCATATCCTGCGTCAAATTCTCCCCAGACGGCCGCTACATCGCCTCTGCGTCCGCCGACTGCACCATCAAGATCTGGGACGCCAGAACAGGAGCCCTTGAGCACACTCTCGAGGGCCATCTCGCCGGTATCAGCACCATATGCTGGTCTCTGGATTCCAAGATCCTAGCCAGCGGCTCCGACGACAAGAGCATACGGCTGTGGGATACAACCACGGGACTGGCGCATCCGACCCCCTTCATCGGCCACCACAACTACGTCTACAGCATCGCCTTCAGCCCCAAAGGCAACATGCTCGTCTCCGGCTCCTACGACGAGGCAGTCTACCTCTGGGACGTGCGCGCCGCCCGCGTAATGCGCTCCCTCCCCGCACACTCTGACCCCGTCGGCGGCGTAGACTTCGTCCGTGACGGCACTCTGATCGTCTCCTGTTCCCACGACGGCCTCATCCGCGTCTGGGACACAGCAACAGGCCAATGCCTGCGCACCCTCGTCCACGAAGACAACGCCCCCGTCTCCTCGGTCATCTTCTCTCCAAACGGGAAATACATCTTGGCCTGGACGCTAGACTCGTGCATCCGCCTCTGGAACTATATTGAAGGAAAGGGGAAATGCGTCAAGACGTACCAGGGACATGTCAATAAACAATACTCGCTTTCGGGAGCATTTGGGACATATGGCGACAAGGAGGATGGGGGGCAGGAACATGCGTTTGTTGCGTCGGGGGACGAGGAAGGGCAAGTCGTTTTGTGGGACGTTAGTAGTAAGAACGTGCTGCAGAGGCTGGAAGGACATACTGATGCTGTGCTCTCCGTGCATACGCATCCGAGTGAGAAACTGATTGTTAGTGCGGGCTTAGATCGGACAATCAGGCTCTGGCGACCGAAGGAGGGCAATGGGGTCAACGGTGTGAAGACAGATGATGAGGAGCACAAAACAAATGGCGAGGGGCCTGAGGAGGACTTGGATGGGATCAAGGAAGAAGAGAAGAATGGTTTTGATCCTGATGTCCTCCCTCCTAATCCTTTTGCTGAGGGTTAGCAGTCAAGGAGACGGAAGACGAGAACAACAGGCGATGATTGGATATATGGTTTAGTTTTAGATACCCAGAGTAACTAGCCTTTGCTTGCTAGTGCGTGTCCTTTTGCCTATCATCGTGTAAACTGTTGTATATGAGAACGCCTTTACCCCCGTATGCCACGCTTTTTGGTATACCCCAACGCCCACCATGCAGCAAGAAACGCCATGAAATGCACCACCCAACGCTTTCCCATCCTCCCTGTGATTCAGCTTTCTAGCTGAAATGTATGCCTTCCTGATTGAACGCATACAACAGCTTCAAAAAGTCGCCCTCATCACACAGCCTCGCACGCTTATCCGCCAACTGCGTCTCATCCTCAAGCACCTTCCTCACCTTCTCTCTGACCAACTCACTCAGCCTTCCCTTCCTCTTCCTGTTCACACCATTCTGCTTCTTCTTACTCTCCGCCTGGAGTTGTTTGAAGAAGTCTGGCAGTTCGTCGTCGGGCTCATCCGGATCCGAGAAGCCCTTGAACTCCTCGTCAACGTCCATTGTCTCCTCGTTATCCTCAACGACCTCGGAAGGATCCACAGGCGTATCGTCGATTTCAATATCGTTCTGCGCACACCAGAGACGGTAGTTACTGCTCAGCAAGTCCAGTACCGCAGCCGTGCCCAGAAAACTCGCCCTGAGCGTCCTGTTCTTGCGTACGAAGCAGATGCGCAACAGACCATCCCACTCTTCGTATGCAATCTGTGGCCGTGGGTTCTTGGGCTCGATGCGCACGACATTGCTTTCTACCTGGGGCGGGGGGTTGAAGTTGTTGCGTCCGACTTTCATGACGTGGCTGACTTTGCTCCACATTTGCACGTTTACAGAGAGTCTAGAGTAGAGTTTTTCGCCGGGCCGTGCAAAGAGGCGCATGGCGAATTCGCGCTGGAACATGAGTACGCAGCAGCGGGGTGGGTGTTGCAGGGCCAGGAGCTTGAAGACCAAGGGCGAGGAGATCTGGTAGGGCGTGTTGCTTATGCAGACGTCGAAGCGTGGTAGCTCGGCTTTTATTACATCGCCCAAGCGGATTGTGAGTCGCTTTTCTTCGGGGCTGCCTTGCACACGCTTCGTCAGCTCGGCGGCCATTCGCGGGTCCATTTCCACGGCTGTGACTTGTTTGGCAGCTTTGAGGATGAGGACTGTTAGGTTGCCTGTTCCGGGACCGACTTCAAGAACATGGTCGCTTTGCTTCAAGTGTGCTTTTTGGACAATGGCGGTTGCGACACCGGGGTTCTTGAGGATATGTTGGCCAAGATCCTTGTCCATCTTGAAGATGGAGTGCGCAGCCGAGGCTTTTGCGGACGTTGGGCGGGCATAGGGAGAGGCATTGTTGTCGGCGGCTTTTGTGCGCTTTTGCTTTGCTTTCGGCATCTTGGGCGGTGGAGGTGGTAAAGGGTTCGGCGCAGGCGATTATGTTTTTGGAGAGATGTGCAAGATGGCGATAGGTCTAGGCGTTGATGCGACGCGGTTGGGCGTGGAGGCTTGGTGGCTGTGGGTATCGGCCGAGCTTGCGATCGGTGGGCGTGGGCTGTTGGATCTTCTGGAGACGATATTTTTTGGTGTTGCAGACGGACTTATTGCGGGGTTAAGCCATGTGAGCGCGCGACTTAGCGTTGCGCGTCTGGTTCTCATGACGTTGATGCGACTTTCGTTGCATCTCCACAGCCATTTTTGCATTCTCTACTGTGTTTGTATGAGATCGCGTTTCATGAATCGGTTCTCTGGTTGTTTTCACTTGTCGCATCGCCGTTCTTTACAACCTGTTGTCACCAGCCACTCCCTCCTGAAATACCCATCGTCGCCAACACGCGCTCTTGCCACCTTCTTCAATATTTGCAGCACATGCCAGCATTACAACTACTCCCGTCCAGTAGCACATATCGACAGATACACAATCTCACAATCGCTTCTTCCGTCTCTAAAATTGTCCAATCGACACTTGTCAAGAGATACCATCAGGAGTAGCACCTTGAGCCCTTCCTCTCACCTGCCACGTGCTCGCTCCTCTCACCCTCACCGTTGTTACGTACGTCCTGGTGCTCCTGCCGGCTACATAAGAAGACTTTCTTCCTACAATCTCCGCCACTCCTTTACTCCACTCCTCACTTCTCCGGCCTCAATCAACTCAGCTATCTCGAGCACGACCGCTTACAAGCCTCTGCCAACGCAAATCATGGCAAAGAAGATATCAACTGCTCCCTCAGACTCCTCACTCTCGTCTCTCCCTGAAAATACCGCATCCCCCAACGAGACCGCTGCCGTAGCGCAGCCAGCAGTAAATGGCAAGAAGAGAAAGGCTGAGGCGCCTCCGCGCACAAGGACGACTACAGCACAGCATGTCGATGTCGAAGATATTGTTGAGGGTGACCGCGAGTCATCTCGACCCAAGCGACGCGCAACGAAGAAGATGAAGATCAC
Source organism: Alternaria solani (assembly GCA_002952155.1). Lineage (NCBI taxonomy): Eukaryota > Fungi > Ascomycota > Dothideomycetes > Pleosporales > Pleosporaceae > Alternaria > Alternaria solani. The sequence goes on along the minus strand of CP022031.1, from coordinate 585,255 downwards.
AGAAGAGACAGGAGACGAAGTCGAGGCTCAGGAGAATGGTGATGGTGAGGGTAAGATGAAGAAAGCGGAGGTGAGACGCACCAAGAAGGCTGTGACCACGAAGAAGACCGTAGCAAAAGACGACGTTGCGGAAGGTGAGGTTGGTGCCAAAGTTGAGATTGACGCGGACGACGATGGCAAGGTCACGGCCAAGACCCTTGTCAAGGGGACTGCAAGAGGCAAGAAGGTGAAGGCCAGGGATGAAGCCGAAGACGTTGAAGACAAGCCAAAGACCAAAGCCAAAACCAAGACCAAGACCGCAAAGATTGAGCCACCCCGCGCAGAGCGTACCAAAGATATCAAGCATCGAATTGGCGCCCATGTCAGCATCGCCGGAGGTTGGTCGCCATCCCAGTCTTCTTTTTTTTTCACTCTGCAAAGTGTTTTAGCTAATGTGGACCCGACAATCGTCGTTTAGGTGTGCACAATTCAATCGCTAATATGGTATACATTGGGTAAGTCTTGCATATCCACTTACAACATTGTCGAGTTATTGCTAACATTCACAGGGCTAACGCCTTCGCCCTGTTCATGAAGAACCAGCGTAAATGGGAGTCTGCGCCCATGGACCCAGAACATGCCAAGCTGTTCATTCAGGGGTGCAAAGACCATAACATCAACGCTGCCGAGTGTTGCCTGCCCCACGGTTCCTACCTGGTCAACCTTGCTCATCCCGACCCTGTCCGCAAGAAGCAGGCCTACGACTCCTTCTTGGATGACCTGACTCGTTGCCATGCGCTTGGCATCAGGCTCTACAACTTCCACCCTGGTAACGCAAATGCGACTACTCGCGAGGAGGGTATTCAAATCATAGCCGAGAACCTCAACCGAGCGCATGCGGATCCAGCAACTGGCAAAGTCGTCACCGTACTTGAGACAATGGCATCTCTAGGTAACACCATCGGCGGCACGTTCGCCGATCTCGCTGCCATCATCAAGCTCGTCAATGACAAGAGCCGTGTCGGTGTTTGTCTCGACACCTGTCATGTCTTCGCTGCTGGCTATGACCTACGCTCACCCGAAGCTTACGCCGAGACCCTTGAGAAGTTTGATAAGGAGATTGGGCTAGAGTACCTGAAAGCATTCCACGTCAACGATAGTAAGGCTCCATTGGCAAGCTACCGTGATATGCACGCCCGTATCGGCACCGGCTACTTGGGTCTTCAGGCGTTCCACAACCTGATGAATGACGAGCGGTTTTATGGCCTTCCTATGGTTCTTGAAACCCCCGTCGACACTATCGACGAGAACGGCAAGAAGGTTGATGACAAGGGCATTGATGCCCGGGAGATCAAACTGCTCGAGAGTCTTGTTGGCATGGACAACAAATCAGACGACTTCAAAGCCCTCAGTGCGCGTCTACAAGACGAGGGGGCATCCGAGCGCGTGCGCGTTGGCGACCAAGTACAGAGGAAGACGATCAAGGATGCGAAGCCGAAGAAGAAGCGGGCTGCTAAGAAGAAGGCTGAGAGTGAGGAGGAGGAGGATATGGAGGAATAGTAAACACGTACTTGAGCTTGGGATTGGCGCTACCGACGGGATGGGTGATGTACACCAGACTGCTTTGCCCTAAGCGACGGCGACGGCTCAAGCGTATCCCTTTGATTGTCCGATGGACGTTGGAAGCGGAGGGATTAGACCGACAAAAGTGATTCGAAAATGTGCTAACTGACTGGATCTTAGCTTAGGCCTTTTTATGCGATACCCTGTTCCATTGTGCCAAAGGCATTTTCTTAGGTGCATATATGGATATGTGCAGCGGGGATCTACAACTTATACTATGCACGTTCGACTGCCTACAGATCACTCGACTTCGGATCGTACACCGTTCTTCCTGATTTGCCATTCAAGTCTCATGAGATTCTTGACATGCCTATGGTGCGTGCCGAAAATGTGTGCCGATTTGCCATGTGAGTCGTATTGGACTAGGAAAGCTTACCTCGCGTCTACTGCCATATGATCATTGGTCCGATACTCATAACGGGCTAGCAAGTGTGCGTCTCGTTGCAGTAGCTATAGGTTTCGGAGCGAGTTCTACGCCCGGCTTGACTGGGGGTGAGATTGATCCCGGGTAGGTGCAGCCGATGTCTTGTCAGTTGTGTGCATGCAGGAGCGATCTGCCTTACGGAAAGCCGATTTTTACTCAGCTGAAGTCTGCCACACTATCAGAATTACGAGGAATTCTTCACCGTTGCTGGCGGTAGTCTCGTACGATCTAACTAGCCCTAGGAGTTATGGTTAACACATGGAAGCTTCAACTTCACGTCGTTTAAGCGGTGGCAGATGAAGCAGTGCCTGTCCAATGAGCAGCACCGCTGTTATTTTGAACATCGCTGAGAGGATCATCTGGTCCATCACAGGAGAGACCCGCCATGTTGTTACAGATTAAATAAAGTGACAGTCTTCCAAGGTGTGGCAGCACTTCAAAGGTTGCTTGCACTCCGTGTAGCACATAGTGGAGTATCGTGAAGTAGGGATGGTAAGCAGACTGGAAGCCACAGTATCAGCCCACTGGACAGACAAGATAGGATGCTAATGCTTATCGGATGCGGATGCTTCCACGCTCCCTGCGTAGAATGATGTAGCTGTGTTCTAGTGGCTTGGCGGTCCCTGTCGTTCCTACGGTCTGCCTTTTGCGCTTTTGCTACAAACGCGGTCTGACGACATGGGCAACATACCTGGCGAGCAGTTTTGTGACCACTTAGACGATATTTGCCAGCTAGCTCCTATCTGCATATCCTGGGCTCATATAAAGCTCACCCAATCATCTGTCCCCCGCGTCCGATCTAGCCCGATCAAGCTCTATGCCGCGAACACGTGAGTTGGCGAGCTTCTTCACCTGCCAAACCTCCACCGCCAGTCCAGGGTGTCAACGCCAGCCCTGTGGGCCCAAGCCTTGCCTGCAGCCACGGTATGGAACTTCTCCGAGAAGCCTAATAGAGGCAAGCGGCCTGCATACATCATACACAGCATCGTTCAACAGCCATATGGCCACCGACGTGCATTGACAGCGAGCGCTCCAGCTCCAGCTCTTCCTAGTCCTATCAATTTCTGCGCCTGAAGTTTCACGTCATTCACTCCGCTTTCCAGTCCCTAACAAGTGCATTTGGTGAAAGCATGGTCGGTGTTCCGAAAAGCACCGGGTGCCTCATCTGCCGCAAGAGGAAGATTAGTAAGGATACCATACCCCTCTTCCTTGCGGATGTCTCCTGACTAAGGATAGAGTGCGGTAAGGCTAGATCCACAAACCGGCGCGACTCAAACGTTCTGACTAGTGACGACTAAGACGAGACGTGGCCAGCCTGCTTGAACTGCCAGAAAAATGGAAAATCATGTCCTGGACCGCCTGCGCGACACACATTCAGAGACCTCGGTCCTAGGCTGAATGGCGGCGCCACGAGCTTCGCGGTAGAGGAGAAAACCACCCCGCAAGGTAGGTTAAGCTGGAATGGAGATGAGTGTTCCACTGATCCGGTCACAGATCAACGAAACAGACAATTGACACAACTGAACGAGAAGTTTGCTGAAAATGGCTCGGTGACTCACAAATTCAGAATCTCAAACAAGAGCTCAGCAACCCGGAGAAAAGCTTCACGATCGAGTTCAATCAGCTTGAGTCCATCCAAATCGCCTTTTCTAAGACATCCGTCGCCATCGCAGCATGAGCAACTTGCCCGCGCCCTGATTGCAGCCACTACAACCGGCAGTACAGGGCATCGGATGTCTGTCTTTGGTCCGTTCATCCAAGAAGTTCCAGCTAGAATTGGACACAACGCAGCCCTCGATTCGGCTGTAGCCGTGCTAGTGAACGTCCATACCTCGCTGGTTTACAAAAAAGCTGCAGACGAGATTGTATCCCCAGAACTGTATATCCGAGCAATCAAAACACTACAGTCATGTCTCGAAAGCCCACAACTAGGCATGTCTCCGAACACACTCTGCGCATCGGTACTTCTTGGTCTGGTTGAAGTAAGTTCTGTCCGATTGTTTTTTGTGATCATACTCATGTAACTAGGCCTTTGCAGGTCCAAGAATAGGCAATCGATATCTAACGCACGTAGGCGGTGCAGGGCGATTAATGGAACTACAAGGTCCCTCCAGGTACAGAGACACATTTACGAAAGAGATACTACGCTTCAATCGAGGTGGAATAGTAAGTGAACAGAGCCACATCAAAGTAGTCGAGTCGTTTGGCTCGGAGGTTTGCAGCATTCTGGCTAGAGACTGATATATCATCAGATCATCACATGCATATACGAGCGCAAACCATGCTTTCTTGCATCTCCCGGTTGGCGAGAAATCGCTTTCGATAAGACTGGCCTTAGTTTCGACGACTGCCTGAATACCGACCTCATGCAGTATATGGCCGAGTTGCCGGGTATCTTTCATGCTCTGAAAGAACTAGGCGAGCGCTATACTTCTCAGTCATCACAAGCTACGAACTTCGACTTCAGCTCAAACGATGAATTATACAAACCACTTTCTGACACACCGCCATCCCTTGATTTTTCTACCGACTCTTTCGAAGATACGGAGTTCCTTGAGGACCTGCGACCTGTCAAAACCTCCTACCCGACCAACGCGATCCTTCACACATACCCTCACGAACCTGCACGGACGACACTCTTGTACAAGGTATACAACCTCAAAGACGCTGTCCGCAGCCTAGGCGAGCACATGAACGCCAAACTCACCAACGGTATCGCCATTTCCGAGACACCAGCTAGAGAAAAGAACAGTCCTATGCAAACAGCCTATCGCTTCAACAACTGGCGCGACATGACTGCCTACAACTGCTTTTGGTCTGTCGTCATTCTAACGAATAAAGTCCTAATGCGACTTCTACCACCCTTTGATCAATCGCGCTATGAATTGGAAGCCGAGTGTCGGTCAGTTGCGATTGAAATTTGCAAGACATGGGAGGATGCTTGGGCTGGCAGACCGATTGGTGCATTCCACACAGGCTTGAGCTTTGTTGTTGCGTACGAGTATTGCGCACCAGACATCCAGGCGTGGATACTCAAGGCTCTTAACTCTCTTCTGGACTACCACCAGGTCGATTCGTTTCGTTGGTCGGACGAGGTCATTACCAGCATGTCCGCTAAGCTTGCCGGAGAAGGACCTGATGTCGCGTTCTCAAACGTCAGGGTCTCGGAAAACGCACGATGAGTGGTAGTTCTATCAAGCCGTCATGCACCTAGGCTTTCAATGTCTTTCCACCGATCCATGTGCAGCTCGAAAAGATCGCGATGCGTTGCACGGCCGCAGCCGGTCAGAACTTGCACACCTCGGCACACAGCAGCGGTATGTCTCACTTGCATCTTACTTGCATGCGGCTACCAGACATCCGTCATCAGCCCTACGCCTCCTGTGGAGGCAAGGAACCACATGGCTATCACGTTGTGGTCCAGACGCTGACCCTTTGCTCTGCATTGCACCGGTCTAGCGGTGCAGGCAAGCCACGGCGGCTATCCTGCAAGACCTTCATATACTAGCTTCCATCGGAAAAATTCATATCTTACTACCAAGGGAGTCCAACGCACCGAATCCAAGCCCCCTTGCTTACCATACCAACCCACATGCTGCCGAGGCATCTTGGCCCCCACTGCCGTACAGGGCGGGGCGACGGCCCGCACCCTGGTTTCACACATTGAATGCACGATCGATGCGAGATTCAGCACGGAAAAGATGGACGAAGTTCGCTGGGAAGCAAAATCAATCAGCTTTTATTGTTATCCTTGTTTGCCATATCTATGTATGCATGTATCATAACATCGTGTTTGATGCTCGAATCAAAAAAAAAAAAAAGCAGTAAAACCAGGATACCGATTCTGCAAAAACCACAGCACGCAAACACAAAGGGCGAAGCCAATGCGAAACTGATTATCAGAAGTACACCAACAGAATCGAGAACAGAAGACAAGAAAAAGACAAAGCAAGAAAGCCGTTGTAAACGTCTGCGCCACGCGCGCTACTGCAGCAGCAGGCGATAGTACCTGCACAGCCCTAGACTCCACCAACTCGACCGACTGCCCTAGGTCTGGATACCACACCTCATCTTGCACTCTGCACTCCCAATAATAGCTCCGGTACCCACGGCGGGAATCGTCTGGCCCAGGTTTTCGGTATTGAGAGACGCATCGCCGAAACCGGCGCTGATGACGTCTTGCGGGACGGTCCAGAGACTGGGGAGGATGTTGAGGGTACCGCTGTCGTCACTGTTGAGTGCGCTGATGAGGAGAGCGGGTTCGCAATCTGTGAGTTTGGTTAGTTAAAAGTGTGGTATACGAGGGTGTGTGTGTGTGTGTGTGTGTGTGTGTGTGATCAGGAACCGGGTAAAAAGACGGATATATCTTGGGAGGCTGAGTGCCGCATTCCGGATTGGGTAATAGATAAGTTGGGGGGAAAAAGAGAGAAAAAGGGTCCAAAACGTACCATTGTTCTGCATCGTGTGCAGACTTCCTTGGGGGAAGATGGTGACACGCATGGGGATCAAGTCAACCTTTCTGGTCTTGACTCCGTTTTCGCCAATCATCCAACTCGTCGTGTTGCCTGTGATCGCAGTGACCAGGTTGGTAGCCCTGGGGTGCAGATGCGGTGGCAGCATGCCACAGGGAGCTAGCTTGAGCAGGGCAATGCTAGATCCCATGCCAGTAAGAGCTGGGAAACTGGCGGCGTCGGCGTTGATGACGGCGCCGTTGGGTGAGTCGTAGTTTGGGTTCGAGTCGAAGTCGTAGTACCAGTCTGTGTCGGCAGGGAGGAGCACTTGTCGGTCAAAGTTGGTGGCTGCCATGCGGAGGGCGGCGTTGAGCTCGGGGTTGACGGTGCGGGACTTGGGCATATCGGTGGCAGTGATGAGGGTGGGGAGGAGGGAAGTGAGGAGGAGGATGGCCGTGGTGAACATGATGGCGACGGTGGAAACGTGTGTGATCAGGGGAGAGGGTAGGAAGTGTAGTGTGTTGGAGAGATGGATGATTGGGATGTTGAGATGTTGAGATGTTTAGACGATGGGCATATGCTCTTATATACCATCAACTGAACACTAGGAGGCGATGTCGGCAGGTGGAGCAAGATGGATGGGACGGAGATCGATCCTTTCTGCAAGGGTAGAGAGATGCAACAAAGCGTGCTGACTTTGGGGCTGAGTTGAGATAGGTAAACAGTAGTAAGCAAGTGAAGTTTATCGATTTTGATGCCATCTATCCAAGTCATGCAAGCGGGCTTATATAGATTTGGGGGCGCATACAAGGCCGGGTATTGATGCAGTGCAGAAGGAGAAGGGCAAGGGCGTGCTCGGGCGAGGTGAACTGCTGACCGCTGTCTCGCTCATCGTCGTAGGCTTTCAAGCCACTGTTACTCTTGCCAGGCGGAGGCGTCCCTAGGAGGGTTGATCGGTCATTGGAGCGTTCCTGACTACGGAGCGCCATTCCCACCCAGCTCGTATCGTGACCACTCGTGTCAATATCCTTTTCAACGCCATATGTTTGCTGATTGTACTGTTGCTTCCGACGGCTTGAGCTGGTGATTCAGCCATATTATGCATCGTGAAGATTATGTGAGAAGCGGCCCGACCCCGGAGGTTTGCTGCTCCTGTAGGGTACTTAGGTACATAGGTACTTCTGAATTGCCTGCAAACCCGGTCTGCGGATCAATACCTGAGATTCGCACCATGTGTGCGGCCGCAATGAACCAGGAACCGGGGTCAACACAACGCGCGGTCCAACTTGACTGGAAGCAGATGTGATAGATTGATATGTTGAGATTTCCAGTTGTCACTGGTGACTTTCAGTGTTTGTGCAAACCTACTAGTAACGATGAATGGTCGTAAGCGTGTGATTAAGGAAGCTTCATCACCTGCTCGTCGCCGGTACGCGCTCTATCTAGAAAGAGACGCCGTTTGGTGGAACAGCTTGAAGCCTGTGAGCGTTTATTGGGGACCATAGAGGTGCTTTCAGGAATGAGTGGGTCCAGGGTAGTGACTGTACATCGATTGATGGTCATTGACCTTGTGTTGCCGACCAGTGTTCCAGCTACCACGAAGCGTCAAAATGGATCAATAGTCTGACAGACGCCTTACGTCGTTGCGTCAGGCGCCCCTTGGGTACAGACTGGCTAAGAGCGCCACAGTTCTACCGAGCGAGGCGGAGCTTAGTCAAGGGTGTTGGCGGAAGAATGTCGATATTCTTAGTGACACAGTCGCACTACCGGTAGAATATTGCGCCATCGGTCGTCTAAACAACAAGCGTTGAGCAACGACGATACAAGTGTGCGTGTAATTGTGGACGAAGCGCAATGCGCCAGTCACGTTGTGGCCCTGTTGCATTAGCTTTGCCGTTTCGGCCGGCTGTGCTTTCGGATTCTTGAATTGATTGGCTAGACGCAAGCTTGAGAAAACAATGCCTACATCGTCGCGCAGTATTTTTGTGCGTCTTGCTATGCGGTTTTGGGTACATTAAAGCAGCAACTTACCCTGATGAGAGCTTTTCTGCACGATCACAGGCAAAGCTGCCTTCTCCAGATTAGTATCGATCGCGAAGCAAGCGCAACGAAGATTCATCTGTGGATTGATCGTGACACGGAAGAATTTGGCCTTCGCAGATCTAGCTCAGTGTCTCATGTAGATGACTTGAAGAACCGGAAACCGGATAAGGGTGCTTCTTGGAAACGACCGAGACTGCCAACAGGTTGAGAATTTGTACACCATCTTTGGCGCCCCGAGCGTCTCCGGTCTTTCAAAATGACGAATCTTCGGTATTTACTTTTGGGTTCCATATTCACGAATCCAGACCGTCCCTCATTAGCCATTCCATTCGTGTAAGAAGAGGCAGGCCAACGACGGCCAGTGATCACTGGTTTGTAGCGGTACCATCGTGATCGTTCGTGTCTGCACGCATAAGATAGGACATGACGCCCCAGATACCTCTCATAGCTTCGGTGCGATCATCGGCATTGAATAGGTCAAACCATCTCGTTCTCTGCAGCTTTGGCGAGCACCAGTCGGAGTCTGATGGGGCCTCGTCGGGGAGTTTACCTTCGGTGATGTACTCAAGATAAGCCGGATGTATGCGTAGTTTCAAGATGCTGATGTGGTGATTCAACGACGAAACCATAAAAACCTAAAATGGCGGATCAGCGGATGCAGCTTCCTAGAGCTGTTGTACAGAGCCCTACATCGTCACACTCAACGCTTTTGTCTTTACCAATGGCCTTGTAGGTCACTTTCGGATCCCACAACGGGTTTCCAGGTCGCAGCGTTTTCCAGATCTCTGCTGGCGATGGCTTGCGACGAGCTTTGGACCCGTCACGATTCCGTTCAGTGGGCTTTTCTTCAGGCTTAGAAACTGCGTCTTTGGACAGCAGTTCGGTGGCACCGATTGTCTCGCCAACTTCGCCACCAGGTCCTCCACCCCAGCGTTCTTTTGTCGTCCACCATTTGCCCTCGCCACCTCTGCGCTCAGATCTTCCCTCTCTGGCTCTCTCCTGTGCCAGTAACAGCAATCCGCCCAACTCGCGCACAGCGTCAAGAGTTGACTGCTTTTGTAGGTTGCCTGTCAAACCAAAGCCAGTGTCTGCCCTGCACTGTACACCCAATACTGGACCTTCCATATATCCATGCCTGGCCTTGGCCCTATCCTGGGGTGCCTGCCAAGCTACAGAACTCATACGAACCGGAAAACGAATGTGCTCGATTGTAAGGACAGGAGGACGGCGGTGGGGTGAGAGTGTCACACCAAACGTCCATGCAATAGGTTCCAAGAAACTACGCACACAGTCAATGCGGTACTGATCAGGCATCTCGACACCATTCCCAATACGGTATCCTCGGTAAGAGCCGTTCGAGAGGTCAACCGTCTTGCTCTGAGACTCCATGTTCGCCGCCCACGGGGTCTTGGGTGGTGCAGCCCGAGCTGGGAGTACACGATTGGGAGAAGCTGAAGACACCGTTGCACTCCCTGATGCTTTGTTGGAGCCATTGATGCTCTGGGCCTGGGCTGATCGTGTTTCGCTTTCAGTGTCTTCTACCTTGGCCTTCTTGCGAGGCTCCTCGTCTCCAGGTGTGCGGGGCCCGAGCCTCGCTGTGGACGCCCGATCCGAGTCTGTTTCGCGTTTGGTTTCCCGGCCCTCGGCATTTGTGGATTGTTGCAGGGAATCTGAGACTGGAGTCTCTCCACTACTATCGCTAGCTTCTTGGACTGGTGGAAGATATTCGTCTAGAGACGTGTCCCAGTAATAAGCTAGATTGTCGAGACCTTCCCAGAACTTTCGAAAATGAGCCAATCGAAGCGGCGTTTGGTTTCCAGTACTCTTACGCGTGAGTGTCGAGAAAGCGTCGGCATTGTTGAAGAGAAGTTCTCTCGCGCGTACATGAAACTCTCTCTGATCAGGAAACCTTCTGCCATTGCTCAAAAGTTTGGCCGTGGATCCTGGATCTGGTGCGGTCTCTTGTTCTCCAGGCGAATTCACCCAAGAGCTTGGGGGTAAGAACGTCCCTGCGTTGTTTGACGAGGATGGTAGTAATGTTTCTAGGCTACATTGGGGCTGAAACGTGACGTTGAGCAATGCCAAGGTGTCTTCGCTGACATCGGACGGCTTCTTCAGTCGCAGGAGGTGTTGTGAGATCTTGGCTCCCGGTCGGGTCCAGGCAGCTGGCGGCGCGTTTATCGACGGCTCGGGCGGCTCAAGGGAAGGAAACTTGACGGGAGTCGGTTTCGACGGCGGCGACCTCTGTTTCTGTGTATCATGTTGCCCCGCAAGTAGGTTGCCTATGAACAAAATGTCCTATATCAGCAACAATATTGCACGTGCGGCGCACGCCTCAGACGAAACATGTGTGGGATATACATCCGCTTGACAGACAGAAGCATCCCAAGTAGCGTCCGCAACGAGCAGCCCAACAGAGTAAAGAAATATACGAGAGTGGGAACCACCCCAATTGCCATGATGAATGGCGTCCGTCCATGATGCTGTTGTTGCCGTGAGGTCCACTAAGAGCGGGCAGGTGCGGCCCCTGTATGCGACGGCCACACGGCCTTGATGAATCAAGTGAGGAGTCAACGAGCAAGCTACTTACCACTGAAGCTGAACATGATCACAGGATCGTGATACGAGGGCCGTGATTCTTAGGGACGTGTTGGCATCGGCGATGGGATGTCAATGTCGAGCGAGGCCAGCGGATCCTCAAACACTGGACGTGCGCACCGCACCCGGCGCAACGTCTCCACACCCAACAGAGGCTCTTCCTCCAAACCCTCCGCACGCACACAACGTAGATGCATGACATGCAACTCTAGAAAAGCCAAAATTGAAGATTGCGATAGTGTCCCGCCACAAGTCACGCCCAGCGTGACTGCCGAGAACCCCAGGAGCGCGTTCATGCGTTATGGCGCATACGGCCGTCAATTGTTGTCACTCGGACTAAATGAATCGCAAGATGACCAGGAGGATGCGTCCAAAGAGACCCCCAGGTAAGAGGTCGAATAGAAGTAATTTCCATCTTCGAGTTGCTTTTGGTGTTGGGTCACGTGCTCACACACGTCCCGTTCCGTCCGCCAGCTGTCGCAACACCAGAAGCCTCCAACATGACACTTCTTTTGCATCCCTTTGCGCATCGTCACATATGTCATCGCGCCCGCAAGAATGGCTACCAGAGTGCTTTGTCGGGCGGCACGGCAGTCGGCTGAGACGGCCACACCGTTGCCGCTCAACTGTGCGAGGCTCAGCGCGCTTCATGTGCATTGTCCGAAGCGCGATGTGAAGCCGCCCGCGTTTCAGACGGATACAAGCGCAACCTACTGTGCCAACGGTTGACTATGACCCGGCCGTTCTTCGAACGCCTACTAACATCTCTCGTCGTTAATCATTCATTCAGCATCACGTAGCGGTAAACCCCAATCTCCCAAGTTAATATGCGCAAAGCGTCCGCGGCGCTTTGTACCCTTTCTCTTCGTCTCTCTTCCTGAGCCCTTGTCGGCGTTTCTTTCCATGAGCTATTGCTCGCATGGCCACTCCTCAACAGTCGATTACGACCGTAAGCGGGAGACGATGTACTCGTTCACGAGCCCGGACGGCCCTTACAACCTCCCAAACAACAGAGACATCTGCCGTCAATCCTCCCAATGTCACTACGTCTACGGCCACTGAGGAGACATCGCAAATACAGATCAGCACCGCCCTAGCATCTTCTCCGCTTCCTCCTCCGCCGCCGCCGCCGCCGCCGCCACCACCACCACCCCCACCTTCTCCCTCTTCGACGGCACCGGCCTCCACAACTACGCCAGTCGATCAGCCAGCACAGCAGCCGTCTGTAGTGCCCACAACATCTACAACAGAAGTAGCAGCAACGTCCGCGATAGGTACGAGTAGCACGGCCCCTACATCTTCCGAGCGGGTAACACCGCTGGCCCTCTCGTCGTCAGAACGCGCAACGGCAGCTGCCCAGCGGCCACCAGAGACTCAAGTGTCGCTGGAAGTATCTTCTCCAGTCGCTGTGGTCACTCTGTCTCTGCCCTCGCCAGTTGCCGCGGTGTCTTCAGCTCTGCCTCTGACCTCCGTATCAACAAACTCTGACACAGAACAACTAGCTGTTCCAACGTCACTCGTTGTCTCTTCGCGCGTGCCGGCAAGCTTCACAGCTCCCGCTGTATCCAACGGCCCTACTCTGGACACGAGTCCCCAACTGCCTATCGAGACCGATACGAGGGCAGAACCATCCATCGTGACAGATTCGCCTGCCCAAGTACGGCCACAACCGACTACTTCATTGGTAGACTCCACCCCGACTGGAGGGTCGGCTGGTATAATTGCTCCAGAGGGGTCCACTGGCGGCGACGATGGTCCCCTGACCTTTGCGAATAGTGGAAATATAGGAGGCATTATTGGAGGAGTCTTTGGTGGCATTGCTGCACTGGCTATCATCAGCATACTGCTCTTCTTCTGTCTACGGAAACGGAAGTCGCAACCAGTACGATGGAACGAGAAGAAGGAACCGGGTCCAAGCTTCCTAGCTAGGCTGAAGACGATACCCAGCGGGGTGGGAGCATTCGTTGCGAGGATAAAAGGAAGCGAGGCTGGTCCGATAAGCAACCCCTACCAACGCCATGCTGCGCAGGCCAGCGTTGGTTCAGTGTACTCGAGAGACTCTCATGGCAGAGGCCGATCGATCAGCGAGCCGCAAGGTTTCTTTGGAGCCAAGCGTGCAGGCTCCAACAGCAGCAGATCAAGTAAGAAAAGCGAGAGGAATCTGCTTCGCAAAAAGCCAAGCAGCATATCATCCAATTACCGGTTCCCAGGCATCATCGAACACACAGGTTCGCCAAATCCATTTTCTGATCCCGAGCCGCAAAACAGGCTGTTGCTCCTCAACCCTGACCCTCAAAGCGCACCTATTACGCCCCAAGTTCCTGCAGCGACTGCAAACACCGCGCCACGAGATCCATTCGCGTCTGCTCTCGATCCACCTGGAGCTGCGCCAGCATGGGCTCACGCACCTGCTCACCATCATCAGCGTACGATGAGTTCGCTATCTGCGTTAAGCTCACACCCTCCCTCGTCGTTCTACACAGCAGACAATCCTTTCCGAGACCCACCTTATGCCCCGCCTGTTCCCACCCAAGCTGTCTTGCCGAGCCACACCCGTCGTTCATCGACGGCATTACCAGGCTTCAATGCGCTATCGACCGTAGATGCGACGTCAACCTTTGCTTCGCGTGACTCTGATATCTTTTTCGGGGAACCAGGACCGAGCAGGCCTGGTACCAACTTCTTCACTCCAGCACCAACTGGTCGAACAGTCCGACAGTCGGATCCCTTCGACCTTGACCGGCCGGAGGTTCTTGGCTTTGGAAGCATTTTCAACAGGAAAGATGTAAACGGAAATATTACTCGGCAACCCACACGAAGTAAACGAACAAGCAGCGTTGGCAACTGGGGTAATACTGCGACAGACGTGAACAACTATGGCTTGTTCCCGAGGGACAGTACAAAACAGCCACCATGGGCACCGAACGGAAGGAGATGACGACGACGACAGATAATGTCACGACGCAGGATTTTTTCACGTAGGTTGCTGCTCTAGAGCACACATGACGCGAAAAGACTTAATGAACAAAACATGGGCGTTGTCCCACGATCTTTTCTCTCGATGGCAGGAAGTATTCCGCGGGATCCATCAAATCTCTTTTCTCCAACTTTGTAAACACACTCAGCGAGCTAGTCACCCCCTTTTTGTAACATATCTACATATTTCTTGTAGTGTAGGAGCGTAGGAGCGTAGCGTACAATATACCCCCATGAATAACAGTACGCATACCAATATCAACCTAGCAAGCAAGACCCGGTAATTAAGTGTCGCATTGACTGACAGCTCGTATAGTTGTATCGTACGATAACCGAGACGTGTGGCTTTGTGTCAAGATGAATCCGTGGCTGAGGCCGAGGCAGGGGAGTGATGCGCTTCTGTAAAGTGCAAGAGATCAATGACACAAAGCTACTAAACCACATAGAAAGTAAGTCCGCAAAAGTAAGAAGTCTGTGTCGTTCTGCTCAGGTGTAGTGAGACTTGCTGACATCAGACTCTATCAGATGTCCACAAGGTAGGTTGCACGACTAACGATTCTACCTTATGATAATCTTACTTGAGTACCCCTCTTTGGAGCTTCTTCCTCTCCATGACGACACTAATCTCCTACTGCCTCTGTAGCAGCATACTGTTATGCCTGTAATTTTACCTGAGTAGCGTTAAGCTGCTTTCGCCACATCTGGTGGACCTTCACCAATCGCTGATCGAGCTTCAAGGAGCATGGTCTATCCCTTCTGGAAAAAAGCTAGGGATAATCGATTATGGTTAACACAACACAGCACAGTCTTCTTAAATAAAGCATCGTATAACAGTGATCATTTTGATCATTAAAATTAATTCTTTGTAGTATCTACTCGGCCGGATGTGCGTAAAGGAGAATGCTGCCTTTATGACTTTGCCCTCATTATGTTTCGAAGAAGAATAGACCGCCGCTTATGCGACACCAAACACCTTTGTAGGAGTTACAGTGAAGTTGAGCTGGGGTGCTACAAACTGGTTGTACGTGGTCTCATGAGTGCCAGAGAAGTTGTAGGCAGGGCTGTCAAGTCAAGTCAGCGTACGTTCTTTGATCACCCTCGCTAAGAGTCACAGTAACTTACCGGTCCTCGAATCCAGCCCACAAGAAGCTGATCTCAATCTCCTTGGGTCCCAGTCCTTGGCCATCTTTTTCACTCAGAGAGAACCTAGCCGCAACACCGTTGTTGACGCCCTCGAGCAGTTCACATGTCTCGTACGTTGAAGGGATGGTGAAGCTGTTGTCGTATCCCTGCTCGTAGCCGGAGCAGGACGCCTTCACGCCTGCGATCTTCCCCTCGATGGTCGGAATGTTGATGTTGAAGTTGTAATAACAGCCGGATCGACTGCAACCAGCCTCCCAGTTCTCAACCTGCCAGTTCCAGTTCTCAGGGATTGCGATATGGCGAGCAACAGGACCGGCAATGGCGGAAGTTGCCAGGAGAGCGAGAGTGGTGAAGGAGACCATCTTGAAAGTTGAAGCTTTGCTGGGTAGTATTGAACCTTTGAGATATACGGGTAGGTTTAGCAAATGTGTAGAATGGGCGCGTGAAGATACAGAAATGGATTGCAAAGACGAGAAAACCTTATATATAATGAACAGTCGTGCCAATACGAGATTGCTCACTCAAACAATGTATAGTCGTGCCGATTAATCAAATCGTCATACGGTAATAGCCGTAGGGTGCGTGAAGGTTTACTAGTTCGGGCACTTGCACGTCATCAACCGGCCGAGATCACCAACCGAGGCAGCCCTTTGCAGTAAGCAGCCTAATGTGAAGACTAGGTTGTCTCGGACGCTAACTGCAATTCAAGCTTCACGGCCCACATGTCGCTATATTTGGATATAACGTCTACGCCTCTCCCACGATGCGAACAGTGAGCATTCTCACCACCTTCAGAGCGTATTGAGCCTGTCTTGCATAAAAGCAGTATGTTCATCAACTCGCTGCGTAGGAGATTTCCACCTCCACTCGTTTGGCCACCCACTTGGCTGCTTGTCTGCAGTCAAGACGCTAAGGGGCTCGTATTTCCTCTAGTTGGTGACCATGCAGGTGAACGTCATTTCTAGACCAAGCAGCACCTTAGTTTGTCCCTGCTGTTACCGTCGCCACCTGTCGGAAGTAATATCACTCCTGGGCACTTCTCATTTGGCTCAGAAGTACCTGAGGTGGAAACTTCCAAGCTTTATCATCTCATTTCCATCAAAACACAACGTCGTAGGTTGCTAACACGATTGTTGTTTCGACACATTTTTGAAACTAGCCACCAGTACTCCATTGTACATTTCAGAGGAAGAAGCCACAACACAGGACATACGTCTGATTGTATCAGTTTTTTTCCTGGAGACAGGGAGAGTACAACACACTCATTTAGTTCTTTAGCCCGGGTCCCAGTGCAGCACTCTTTTCTCCCATCGTAACCAGCAAGGGAAGCCCGAGAAACATCATATGTGTCATGATCGGTTTTTTGAGGAGGCGATTACCATCGTATTCGACTCATACGTTCAGTTTATGGACGTCTAGTTTCGAAGGCAGCGGAAGAACAGCCATGTCTTTGATATGTTCGTTTTCAAAGACAGAGGACGCACGACATCCATCGTAGCAGAAATAGTTTTGAAAAGAAGACGAGGCAGCACATGCCTTTTCTACCTTATCGTTTTAGAGGAACGAGGAGACGGCGCAACCATGAAAAAAACCGTCCAGGGATTTGGAGTCATACAGAACGACATGAATGTGTAGAGGAAAGACTCCAGGCGCAGCCAGCAGATTTTTATACTCGACTGGCGCCGAGCTAGAGTCGATACAAGTGAAGTGAAGATGGTATGTTGATCTTTCCAAACTGGGACATTCGCGTTCTCTTTCATGAACGTGCAAGTATCTTTTTCCAGACCACAACCACCCATGTCCATTTGTCTTTTTGATTTTGGAATCGAAGAGAGCAACTTGGGTTGGCTCATCGATGGCGTTATTCCAGTTTTCAAACTCAGAGACAGCAGAGAGAAACGGCCATTTCGTGTTGCGGTGTACAATTTCGGGGGAAGACAGGGCGCAGCACATGGAATTGTGGAATTTGTTTTTTGAGAAAGAAGACGCAAGTCCATGCGTTTGCCTCAAGTTCATTTTGGTTTTGTGGCAGATGTTGCAAGTAAAGGAAGAAAGAGAAAGAGCGTAACGAAGACGGGTATTTTATACGCCGAGCGTGTCCTGGGCTTCGACTATAGGTCAGTTGCGTAGTGTGTCTTTGCATGATCAAATCTTTGAGGTTCGGGCGCATGGATCTGCCAAATCGACGCGACAGTCTCGCCATGTAATTCATGAACCATAGCCTCCTTAATTTCTAATACTGACAAGATAGCTTGTCTACCCAAGTCTCCATCTCATCTCGGTACATCTAATGACCTCTCTCTTCCAACTCGTCTCTCACGCATCCTAGGCTCGCGCTCATCCGCACTATCGCCCTTCTCTTCAACCATCACCCCCGCCCCATCACTATTCGCCACACTCCCCCTCCTCCCCTGCGGACTCAAACTGCCCATCCTCCCCCTCTGCAGCCGACTAGCAGCCGTCGGATCCGCATCCGCCAGCGCAACCGGCGTCGCAATCCTCGCCAGCTCCGCGACAGCCCCCCCATCCTTTGGCTCAAACGGCTGAATAGAGCACGACTGCACTTCGCTGCGAACCGACGTCCTACTACTCGAGCGTTCCCCACTTTCCGATTTCGTAGCCGGCGACAACGGCACCGGTCGCTGAGGAAGCGGCATAACCGCCAACTCACCCAGCCACCTCCTGACCAACGCCCTACGGACTCTGCCAATGACGCCAAAGTCCTCACCTCCGTCTACAGTCTTGCCTAGCTTGACCTTATCCTCGCCGAACCAGCGGTTGATAAGTCGCCATTTGACGCCGGCCCACCACCCGATTGGCACGACGTCGTCGCGCGGACCGCTTCTGCTCCATAGCGATGGTTGCGCAGTAGCAAGCTCATAGTACAGCGATTCATAGACACCTCTGCGCATGGGATTCTGGCGCTGGCTAGCGAGATTGTGTTTGACGGCGTACCAGAGGATGAGGACGACGGCGAGGACGGGGATGGAAACAATGAACCACCATTTCAGCGGTGGGTTTTCAGAAAACGTCGACACGTTCATGCCGAAGAAACCGACGGTGAAGGTCAAGGGCAGGAAACTGGTCTTGTTAGTTTTTGGGAGCTGATGGGATGAGTGGTTAGGGGCTGCGTACATGAACGTGATCCAACTCAGCCGCCACATGCTCAAACCTAGTTGCAAAGAGTGTCGGGCATCCCTAATACCTACACTCTTGTACATGAGGTCTGACAGAGCGGTCGTGGGCAGGATAACATCTCTTTCCCACTGCCCAGTCAGTTTCTCTAGCTCGTCTGGCACGGAGCCCAACCAAGGCTGGTCTAAAGACTCCTTCGGGTCAGCGCCAGCAAGGTCATGAAGATGCGTGACCATTTCTTTGATGACATCGAGGTGGATGTAAATGAGGCGCTCGATCTTGAGCCACTGCGCGCTGTTCTTCCAGAGCTCGGGGGCGCGGGATTCGTCGGCAGGGTTTTCGTAGACTGTAGTTAGGGGTTAGTTGGAAAGAAGGTACTTGGACGGTCGGAGACAGACTACTACTCACTCTTGTCTTCAAGGATGCCAACATGTGTCTCGCAAACGGCCAGGAACTTCTGCCAATTGTAACTCAACGCCTTGAAAACATCCTGGAGGATGAAATCCATACACTCGGCCGTCAACGTTTCGTCGCTCTCCTCCTTGGGCAGGTAAAAGGAGAGACGTCTCCAACGCGACTCGAGTTCTTGTCTGGCACCTATAAGGGTATCTTTGACGGAGCCAGTGACCGAGTTTTCAAACAAGATGATCGTGTTTCCATTGTCAAGGGAGCGAAGCTTAGGGATGTAGCGTTCTTGGTGTTCATTCGCATCGACGTTGCCGTAACTCTTCTTCAACCGCATATACTCTTCCCAAGCTTCCTCGTCGTACGGGTTTGGTATGTCGGGATCGACGGCTTGACCTGGTGTGCCGTCGCTGAGCTGCACATATACATTCAATCGTTGTACATAGACGTCGTGTCCGTACCGTGGCTGATCCGACTCGTCGTAGTGGTTGAGCTCCATAATTGACTTGCTGTTATTTGGACGTGGAATGTATGTGCCTCTTTCGTAGGATTTGAGGTAGTCGACGCCAAAGGCTGCGCGCGAGATGCCGCGCCAGGGATCGCGTTGAGCGCGGAACGTACGACCATTGAGAACAGGTTTACCACCGCGTTGTTGAGGTTTGTCGTGGGTGGCCCAGCGGCCGAAGCTTGTGCCTATCAGGTCATCTGTGGCGTCGATGTTGAACTTGCGGAGGAGGTAGCGCGTTGCCCAGCTCGCGTTCTGCACGTGGATCACACGCAATGCGGCTTGCGCCGAGAGATCTTCTTTCCGGTAGAAACGACGCAAACTGTCAATGTCGCAGAACTCCTGTGCCACAATCTTCCGCCTGCCCTTGGCTGAGTGTTCCTTTGCGACATAGTCAATGAGCAGCACGCGTCCTTGCGACCAGCTGTCCTTCGTCCAAGGTTGGCGCCATTCGAGACTTGGACTGTGCTTGCGACGGTGGCCAAAGGGACCCTTGTGGTGTTCTTGCGGTCGAGGCTGTGTTTGTTCGCGTTCGAGGGACGGACGTGTCGACGTGGTAAATGTTCGTGGGGCTGTTCTAGATGTTAGCTAGGGATCCTCTCAACCAGCCATTCGTGGCATTTGCCAGCGCAACGTCCAGCCTGGCAATGTTTATGATCCGCGCCAGTCTGCTCTTCTTTCTAAACGTCCTCTGTCTTCTTCTTCCCTCCTCTCGGGGCTTACTCACCATTCATACCATCGATATCAGGACTCGGCAGCGGTCCTGCGCCCGTCGCCGTGTCTTCCACAGTAATCGGCGGCGGGGAACCCGACTTGCTCATCCTCATACTAGCCATGCTATACCAAATACCCGCCCAAGGAGCAGAAGCTTTCCAGAGCTATATCGTGAGCTAAAAGCGAGTGCATTCAAGGATCGATCACCATCCGTCAAGGACGACCAACAAGAATTTGAGAGTACGAACAACCGGGGTACGACCAGCAAACAGTCCAGCCAGCTTGTGTGATACTAGAAAGAGGAGCACATGAGTGCGATTGCGAACACGAGGTCAGGGCGGGCGGGCATGGTAGTATATAATAGCCATGGGGCCTGACCGGGATGGTGGATGCCGAGAGGAAAGTAATGCGTGAGTGGAGTGGTTGTGGCTGATTCATTTGATCATGAGGCTGAGCCGCATGCGGGTCTGGGGTTCGCGTCGCGTGAACAAGTCGCTAGGACTAGGCTAAACGGCGGAATCAGCCTTGCCAGCACGGGAGGCGGGACGCTAGATATTTTGCGAGGCGCCCCATGTCCTTTTGCTGCTCGCAGACTTGTCCAGCATAGGCACTTTGCTGGTACTTCTTTTGCACTACCGCGACGGCAGTCCCTGCCAGTAAACGACAGCCGTAATCACATTTGGCAGAAGATTAGCGGTTATCACGGCCCGTGTCCAAGGTTGGATCACAAGGTCAACGTACATCAAGACCACGTGAACAGTATTTAGATCTATTACGCTATGGTTTCTAACGACGTGGTGTACTCGAGATCCACACAACAGCTTCGTAAAAGCTAAACGCCTTGCCGTACAGATTCTTATATCTTACTATAGTGCCAAACGCTCCAGACCATGTAAAGGCCTCGCGTCGGCACCGGCTGATTAGATCTAGGATTTAGACAGTAGCTACGAGGCTTGTATATAAAAGTCGCAGAGAGATTTGATATATGCAAAACAACAAGTGGATGATATGGTATGGGTCGTGATATCGTGTCGGGTTGATGCAGCGCTGACAGAACCAGTGCGCCATGATGGGTATTAGCAAGGAGACAAAGAAAAGCCCAAAACGAAGGTTTCGCTCGCTCGCTCAAACGCCGTAGAGGAGAAAGCAGGGGTACCGGGGTATCTAATCATTCACATTGGCGACTGCGCCGCGTGATGTCCTCGTCACTAAGCGCAGCGAGCCAGAGACATTTGCTGAGGACGTGTGGCTCGACGCTGAAGGTGTATTTGGAGCTGGCTTCGAGTAGTCGGAGTAGGTTCTTGACAATGGTGGCGGCCGTGTGGTGTCGGTCGAAGTTTACCAGTCGTTCGCCGTCGACTGGTGGCGCGTCGACGAAGGCGGGCTTTTGAGCATTGTAGATGAGATCGCGCGTGTAAACGCCTAGTACTTGTTAGCTTCTGCATTGATACATATCAGCATGTCGCTCACCGATAAATGGAATACAGCCGTCGTCGACAGTTGCTGTCTCCATTTCGAGCCGCAGGTTGTGGAAGTTCTTCAGTGGCTGAACAAGGGCCTCCAGCTCGGTCATGACCAGCACTTCGGCTGCGGGAACTAGGGCCCATGTCTTCTTGAGACTTGATACATCGTTCGATATTAGCGCTATCGCGATCTGGTACATAGTGGCGTAGTTGCGGTATCGTCGCGCATGTGTTGCGATGTGGATAAACTTGGTAATGCATCGCGCACGTTCATGGATGTCCTCAGTGAGCAGGACCTCGGAAACGACCCACTTGACGACAAGATTGAATCGCGCAATGACAACGTCTACACCCCTGGCCTCTTCCGTTCTGAGATATTGTACCCAGTCGCGGATCTGGGGAGAAGATTGCTTCCACCGTAACTCGATGAGTTCTTTCCAGTCGATCTCGTCCAGTGCGTCCTTCTCGACTATGGTAAGTTGCTGAGCAAGGAGTTCAGAGTCGTAAGCCAGAACGAAGGGTAAATGCGCGGTTTGGGTTGAGGATGCGTCCTGCTGAGGACCTTCGAGGTCAATGGGAGAGTCAGCAAGATGCCCGGGTTGCGGGGCTGACTGTGGGTTCGCTCGGGAGACGGTCGGGGTGAGGCCTGGCGTAGGCAGACCTCTATCAAAGCTTGTTGAGCTGGGCAGAGCATCATTCAATCGGTTTCCGGTCAGGGGCGGTGTTGGAGGGTGGCGCAAGAGATGCGTGGGCAGATCATCAGGGTCTGCCTCAGGTGTTGTCGGCTCATCGTCGAAGAAGCTCCTTACCCCATGACTGGTATGACCCGACTTTGCACCATCTTTAGAGCCTATGTCGCTCAGATCCTCATCCTCGTCAAGTAAAAATGACTCGCGTGGGTAAGAAGTCATCGGTAACGTTCCACCAGGCGGTATCTGCTTCATGCTGTCCGTCTCGACAACGTAATCAACAGACGAATCCATCGAGGAAGATGTCCCTGGGGCGCGAGTAGGCTCGGGTGAGATGCTAGCAAAGTGCAGAGGTGATGGCTTAGCGGACGATCTCATGGTTTCGAGCGTTTGCGCTCGTTGGGGTGTGATGATATCGCTCAAGCCCCGATCGAGAAGTGGTATCGAGGAATAAGAGTCGGTTGACTCGCCAACAGACTGGACCGCAGGTACGCGGCGATTGAAGTTCTCGGCAGACAAGCGATAAATGCCTTGACCATCTGTTTCTGGAAGAGCCAGTGGACGGTGGAAAACGTCGTCAGTTCCGGGACGCTCATGTTGCTCAATATCCTGCTCGTAAGTGTCAGGTCGGGTGTCTTGCTCAAAAGCTCCAGTTGGGCGATAGTAGTCCAAATCAACAGTGGTTCGTTGGGAGGGGATGCTAGGCGACTTCTTCTCGTAACGCCCTTCCAGTTTCATTAGAGCCGATTCGACGCCACCTTCATCATCCGTGTCGTCAGGGAGAGCAGCAAGCTTTGCTACTTCAGCTTCGAAGGAAGGTCTCAGGTTTGGCTGTGAGGAGTGTGTGTCTACTAATGAGATTGGCTTCTTTGGAGCTTCAGCTTCAGCTGGCCCTTTCACAACACGATTGACGTCTGCCTCTGAATCAATGAAGCGATCAGACCGCAGTATGACCGAGTTTGTCACTGAGTGTGTGCGGTTGGAAACGGAGCCGGTGGAATGTGGCCGCTGCAAGGTCTCAAGATCATGAACGTTGCCAGCAGCGCGGAGGTCGCCACCTGGTCGTCTACGCAACTGGCGGGCAGGCCCGCTAGCTTCAGGTGCTGCCTGACGTTCGAGGAAAAAGGGATCGTTTTCTGATGACATGGTTTGGAACGTCGCAATACTGGCAGGTCCTTGACGCCTGCTAAGCACGCTGTTGTAGGATGCATGTCGACGGAGAGACA
This sequence comes from Alternaria solani, assembly GCA_002952155.1. NCBI lineage: Eukaryota > Fungi > Ascomycota > Dothideomycetes > Pleosporales > Pleosporaceae > Alternaria > Alternaria solani. Next base: position 561,881 of record CP022031.1, on the reverse strand, counting down.
GAGAGGTCTTAGCAGAGCCCCGGCGCCGGAAAGAGTGCATCCTTTCTGGACCTGCAGAGATGGATCTTCTTTGTCTTGTCGGAGGCCGTCGAGTCGACATACGCGAGGTGCGATACTCTGGCGGTGCTGAGTGAGGCTCCGGGTCGTCGTAGAGATCAGAGTTGTGTACTGATGGAGCGACTTCACCAGCTGATTGTTCGTCAACCAATTCCCCTTGCTGATGGCTGTCCAGCTTTGTGGTTTCCTTTTCGAGATCGGATGGTAGGGTATCCGACATGACAGGCAAGGGCGGCGGTCCAGTGTCGTCGATAATCACAATTGACTTGCTGCCAGTGGTAATGGCGCTGTGTACGCGAGGATCTGGTGCTATGTGGTGCTCATTCGGGTTTGGCGTGCCACGCCTATCGAATTCAAACTCGAACCCACCAAGATCAGGGGGATCAATACCATGATATTGGTGGTTTTCGCTTTCGAGCTGCTCCTGGACTGCAGCTCGAAAACTCTCCGCGACCGTAGCAGCTAGCACATCAATGCGCACCTGCGGTCTCGGTCGAGCAGGACGTCGTTTGTGTACACCGCCTGGGACTGAGACGGTTGACAATGCGCCTGGGTTGGAGGCTCGCATGTACGACGGCTGGCGTTGTTGGCTAACGCTACCTATTTGGGGGCTTGGGCTCAATTGCTGCCGTGTACTGAGTGCGCGACGTACGCTACCGAAGATCTTTTTCATCCCTGGGGAAGTGGCATGTCCTGGTCTTTGGAATTCATTGGCTTCAGAATCCTCAACCTCCTGTAGGTACTGAGAGCGCGAAGGACGTATGGCTCTGACTTCGAAATATGGGGAGCTGGGTTGGAAGAGTCCGCCGCGTACTAGAGTGCCAGGCATATTCATGACGGCAGACATGGCATAGTCGGCGGGTGCATTCTTGGGAATGGAAAGCGGAGCTCTGCTATCCCTCAGAGCGTCTGAGAAGCTCCCACTGCGCTTGTGATGATGCGATAGGCGGTGAGCGTTCTTGATGGATGCTGGCTGTTGTGGACTGGCTGTCAAGCGAGCAGTGCCAGTGGGAGCTGGGTTGGTAACTGGTACTGGATGTGGATACAAGGGAAGCTCGACCGCCTGGTCGTGTTTGTTCAGACCTCGCATGGGTATAGAGCAGGACAGGACGTGCATGCTCTGCTCGCTGGCGGGCGATAGGGGTGCCTGCGTAGGCGCGGCTTCGAATTCTTGTGATGGTATGTAGGGTGAGCTCATGGAGTTTTGAGGCGTATGGCGTGCTCTTTGCGCCCAGTCCATGTGCCGACTGGCGAAATGATCACTTGGATTGGAACCAATGGTTTCCTTTGTGTCCCGGACGTTGGTTCGTGGAGGAGTGCTTGGTACTGGCACAACCGGAGGGGGCTCTTCATATGCCGCTTGTGAGCCATCGTATCCGCCTGGAAGCAGCTCGTCGTCGGCATAGTTTTGGCCGATAACATCTTCGGTCTCCCAGTATAGCGCACACGTCCGCCTCCAGCACTTTTTCAATTCCCCAACAATCTTGATGTCACCCCCACCTCCGTCTTCTCGGGCCCGGAGATCGCGGTACAGGCTGTTGACAAGGTCGCAGAAGTTGGTGCGTAGAGAGTAATAGGGCATGAAATCGTCGACGAAGTAGTTGAGAATCCAGTGTCGAAGGGCTACGAAAGTGCGCACGCGAACGATGCGGCCAAAGTCGTCTTGGCGGTCAACGGCCCATCGTAGTCGGGATATGAGGTATGCGACGAGGTCTCGGGTGCACAGAAAGGCGCGGAAAGTCAGAAAGAAGTCGGATAGGAGTTCGTAATCCAGGAAGCTTGGAGAAGTGATGTGGGCTACAAGTCGTGAAGGAGTGGCTGCGAGAATCTCACCCTCGGCGTTGAAGCGCACCACAGCGCGGTCGTCGGGGTTCAGCGTGAGGGCATCGTAGAGTCTGGGGCCGATGGGCATGTGCGAGACACGAGCTGAAGAGGGACCAGAGGGGGGCACAGGCGGGCGGTCCATGGTAGCGCGAAAGCGGTGGGGTACAGGCGAATAGGCGTCTGAACGTGGGCGCGACGACAGAAACGACTGCCGCGCCCCTCGCTGTGGGGTCAGGAGCGAATTGGCAAAGTCGTCGGCGCCTGAGGTCCGGGTGTAGACTGAGCTGCGCAGGTCTACGGTCCCTCGTGTGCTGAAACGCGGAGTGCCCAAGCGGTAATGCGGGATGGGGACCTGCAACAGCGGGAATGACGACGTGTCTGCGGTCTTGGGGCGCATATGCGAGGGCCGTTCAATCACGACTTTGAAGGTGCCCGGCTCGTGGCTCAGCGCCGTGGCAGCGTGGTCGTCGACGGTGGAGAAGGAATGCGAGCGCCCGTGTGCGAGTCGTCCAGTGGTGGGATCGGGCTGGGGTTGCAGCTGGAAGGCATTGCCCTCGTTCAGCTCTGGCAGCGGTGGCGTAGGTTCCGAGTGCGGTGTTCGCGAGCCGTACAGACTCTGCTCCCATTCATTGCTGGTCGGGCGGAGCTTGTCGAGGGTCGCGCTGTCGGGCGGCGTCTGGGGCGGAAAGACGAAGGGATCTGGGTGACGGCCGCGCTGGTTGCCAGGACGGGCCACGGGTCTGCGAGTGTTAGATTCTGCACACGGGGGAGTTCAATTATGCGGGTGGTGGGGGATATCAGGCAGGAGGGGGGAGGGAGGAGGAGGCGAGACATGGCATGCGCCTTGGGTGTGGTGTCGCTCATGTATCGCTCCTTCCCCATACGTCCATGGTGTTTGCTGGGACAGGCTCGTCCCACGGCGCAACACCACGGCCATGCTCTCGATCTCAGGCGGGTGCGTACCTCAGGTAGATGACGCCGTTGTGGACATTCGCCACGGTGTAGCTGCGGCCGGCCGAGGTCGAGTTGCTCGTCGTCGTGTCAATGGTGGCGTTGCTGGTGCCGCGTGCCCTCGTCCTGCTCTTGAGTTGCTCCCTCGAGTCCTTCACCCTTCGCAGGCGGCGCGTGTCGTCGGCGCGCCGTTTTGCCGTAACTGCACCTGCACCACCCGCACTGGGCAAAATATCGCGTTTTCCTTGGGCAGGGGAGCCCGGCGCAGGCAGGACATTCTGTTGCATTGGCGATAGGGCCATCATCCTCCCCCCATAGTCCAGCGCGCAGCAATTCGACGAGGTTTGCCGGCGTCAGCGAGTGCGTCGACGGAGCATGGCCAGCAGCGACTCGACTGTGCAGACGTCTTAATTACAAGACAGGACAGGCAGGCCAGGACAGGACCAGAGGGAATCGACTAGAGTTGATTCATGTGCAGCCCTGTCACATCGCCCAGCGGCGCGCCAGACGACGACGCACTTTCGCCAGTCAGCGCCCGTGTCGCTCGGGCTGAAGGCCGCTGTGCATTGACCCAGGCCTGGCCGGGCTAATCTGTCCTCGCTTCACTCCATTGCTCCGCCTGCTCTGCGCGACAGGGAATTGCATCGCCGTTTACACGTCTCTACACATGCGGACATGCACTGGCACGCACAGGAACCCGCTCAGCTGCCCACATGCGAACTGCTTTTTCCACTCGCCGTCATGCGAACTGCCCGCCTTCGCCTCACAGCCACGCGCTTCTGTTGGCCACTCACCCGCTGCACCCCCAACATCTAGCCAGCACTACTGCACCATTACGTCGCGACCCGGGCAGCAAGCCCCCAGCCCACGTGAGGGGAGGTCCAAGGTTCATCCGCGACGACTAACTCTTGCGCGAGATCATGGTTCCTCCCACTTAACCCTAGCCGCATGCGCAACGGCCATCTAATACCCGAGGGCCGCGACAGCACAAGATTGCAAAAAAACTAAACAACAACAACGCATGCAACAATCAATAATCAATAATCACACGTCCATCTCGCATCCTGCACAAGGATATCGCCGTTGCCAGATGAACACACACACACTCAGTGCCGCGATCTGCCACTGCACCGGTACTTTTGCTCTGGCGATCCAAAGCAGCCATTGGCCGCCTTCATCATCTCGCTAAAGAAGCGTCTCCCTCCACCGCAATCCCTTTAGCATCCCGCAAACACCACCTCGGCTCATTTCCCACCCTGCGCAACGTCATGACAGCCCTACTGTGAAACAGGCCTGCCCTTCTACAAACGGCTGCTGCAATTTAATGCCCGCTGCTTCGAGCATCCAACGCTCCAAGCTGACTCGACCAGCATAATCGCGTACATCGTCACGGCCCTTTGCGTCAGGCAGCAATTCCACAAGCGCAACACCCCGGATGCCCATCAAACCGCGAGCTACTGCACGACATCAACCATGGTAGCACCCCATCGTCCTGCGTCTGGCCACCTCTGCCTGACACCTGTAAGATTCCAGACATGCCTACACACTAATTCCGCCTACATAAAAACCCGCGCCGGTACACCTAGCTCGTGCCGACCCATCCCGGGCAAACCAGCCAGAGTGCTCAAACGACAAGTACGGACATGGCCGAGTGCGCCGCCGACCGAAGAACTGCCTGATGCACAGCACAGCTTCTATCTTCGGCACGATTTGCAGACTCCGACTTCGCCTCACGCATCCGGCCCGATTAGCGTCTGGAAGGGGACGAGCCTGCACTAAGTGAACCTGTGAGGATACATGTAGATTCGGAAATCATGTGGACGACAAATGAGCGATATGCAGTCCACGTACTAAGACCAGTGGCATTTCTTGGTTGTACGAGAATGTTCTTCAAAATACCCCTGCTGAATAACTTCATGCCGATCCACACCCTGATCAGAATGGATATCCCCTTGCAACGGCTTCCTCTCCTTCAATATCCAGTCCTCCTTTCACCTGCTCCGCGTGCTTCTGGTCCAGATACTCCAACAATACGTCCCCATACATCTCCTTGCCCTTGTATCGACTCACGTCCTCGCCCCAAGAACGAATTGCGCTGGCTAATCGGCCAGGCACATAGGGTTCCTGCGCAATATCCGTGATGGGATGGAAGTAAGTCCGAATCGTAAATACCACGCCACCAGACTTGGGCAATCTAGGCAAGCAGCGTCAGAAGCTGGAACAGGTAGGGTAGGACTAGGGCATCAGTAACATACCTCCATAAACTCTGCCTCTCGCTCCTGAACCAGTGGTGTTCAACCGCCTTGTTCTTCTCTGCTGTGAACCATCCTATGCCTCCATCTTCTTTCGCGTCTTCACTCCCTATACTCTCGCTCCAGGCTAGTTTGTCGTCGACCTGGATGAAGTAGTTGTTCCGCAGAACAGGGGACTGTGGTTGTATTCTGCGAAAGAAATTGATCATTGGTTTTTCCAGCTTGTCTTTGAACCTACGAGATCCGTTAGCAAGCAATGTCTTCCACCCAGAAAAAGCAGTAGTAAAAAAAAGGGGACTGAGAAAGACTTACCCCGGAACATCCCCACTGGTATGAATAACAGAAAGCGGCATCCCAAACTTATCCTCCAGCCTCCAGAATCCCGCCAGCAGGATAGCACCAGCAAGCAAGTAGTACTGCCCATCTTCCCTTTCAACCATAATCGCAAGATCATCCTGAATCATCCGAGCACACATCTCCATCGGATCCTCCCTCGCCCCATTCCTCGTACACCCCTGCCCATCAAAAACCTCACCCGTCGCTAGATTCCTCATTCCCTTGTCCTTCCCCTTCCCCATCTCCACCTCCTGAAACAAACTCGGATACCGCTGCGGCAAGTACCTCACCAACTCCTGTAACAACTCCGTCGCTGCGCCCATGGCTTCAGGAGCCATCTTTATGCATTTTGCGCCTCGCTCAGCGATCCGCGCGGCTTTGAGGGCGTGGTACGATAGATATTCGTTGTCGAGTTCGATCCATTCGTCCCACGACATGTTGCGTAGACCCATTGTGATGTTGTATTTGGGGCCGTGGCGGAAGGGGCGGTAAGGGAGGGGTTTTGTGGTTGTGAGGGACCAGTCTGGGTAGGGGGAGGCTGGGGGGCGGGTGAATGGGGAGGGGTGCCATACTAGAAATCGAGCGAGTAGTGTTAGGTTTTCGGGTAAGAAAGAGGACTTGATTAGAATAAAAACGTACCTCCAGGTGGCCTATCTGGGGCTTTGAACGGGGAGCGTTTCTCGAGGTTTGGGGTGGTGGGTCGGGAGGTGGGATGGCGACGGGTAAGAAGTAGGCGGGTGAGGGTTAGGGTGAGCCATGTGAATGTGACAAAGAAAAGAACTGCATAGAGAGCTGCTTTTGGCTGTATGTTGGCATCCTTGAGTGCAGTGTTGAGTCGGGTTTGGATGGAGGTGCAGTGGTGTTGTGCGTCACGTGCGAGACGTGCCGTGTGCTCTTCGAGTCGAGTGGCCAGGTTCAACATGGCAGATATCAGGTAACGATACTACCAAGACATTCTCATCTACCGGTAAAAAGAGAAGGCGAGGTGTTGACTATATAAGTTGACAGTTGAGCATGCGGATCGATGCGAAACTAAAGCAGCACAGTATCGTATCCCGTAGCCGCGGACATCATGCGAGGCGTGTAAAATAGCTTCCTTTTATTATTCCAAAGTATATACAAGCCGATCAATTCCTGCGATAACGACCCATGACAATGTGGGGTTGTCGTGCATGTGTCGTCAGTGATGGTTATCTCCTAGTCTGGGCGGGGAAAACAATACCCCACTCGGTTAGACCTGGTGTCTATCGACGCGTAGCACCGAACATGGCTGGCCGTTGCCCTTGATAACAAGACTGAGCTCCCTCGTGCCCTGCGGGTAAGGTGATCAGGGAATGCAACGGCTGTCAGATGCGTCTGGTCAATTCAAGGTGCGTCGACGCTCAGGAAGAACAGTTGCCTTGGCGTCCCTCTCTCTTCTGTGTAACAGGACCTGATTGACTACGGATTGCCGAAGACGACCCACAGTGCCACATCTACGTTATGCGCCCTTTTGACTCCTGCGTTGTAACAGGCAGTAATCACCCCATTGGCGGCGGAACTTGGCAGGGATCACGGGTAGATCTGGGACCCAGAGCATGCGACTAATAGTATGTGTCTTGCTTGCGTCCATAAAAGGAAGACACTTCAGGGCCTTCCAGTCTTTTGTATTGGAGACATAATCAGGCTCAAGAGCCGTCGGAGGAGCTCCAGCAGAGCGCGAGTCAACGATAAAGTCGCACTGCTCAATGTCGGTCTGGTTTATCAGAGTTAGCGAAAATGATGTTTGTGCATGCCGGTTCGACCTACATATTTGCTGGGATCTTCCAGGTTTTCGTCGTTCATACCAGACGGCACCAGCCATGTGCCAGGGAATAGTCCGAGAGCGGCGTCAGCCTCGCTGAACTCGCCTGGTAGAAGGCCAGAGAATTCGCTCTTGATGAATTTGGCACGAACTCCCTGAGGTAAGTTGAATGAAGACGGAAAGCGATACCACTCCTTGCCTAAGCACACCGTGTCTCCTGGACGAGCGACTGCCGGGTCGAACAGTGGCTTGTAAACTTTCAGTGGCGCCGAGTATGCGGACATGTGGCCTAAAAATTGGTTAATACTACGTCTCAAACTATTTGATATATCCTTATGCTGCGGTAGTTGGTGAGAAAGGTGCTCATAACATACCATTGATCCTGAGAATGCCCAGGTTCAAAGACAGAAGCACAGGTACACAGACAATGACGAGCTTCACCATCGGAGGTATCTTGCTTACTAAACGTCGTGGGTCCATTGAGCCAAAGTTGGCCAGCAGAATGTGCAAGGAGAGGGCTGCGTTCCAGGCTAGCGCCGGATATGCAGGATACATAAATCGCTCTTCTTTGTGAGGCTGGACCGTGAATATTGCCAACCACAAGTAAAATGGGCTGACGAAGGTGATGGACCTGGTGAGCGTGTTGCGATAAACAGCCCGGTCAAAGACAAGATACTGGATGAGCAATAGCGGTAGAGCAGCCAACGCGAGAAAGAACCAAATGTTGAAGTTTAGGGTCAGGTTGCGGACGTAAAAGTGCCATGGCTCTACACCATAGATATCGGGGCCTCTGCTACCACCGCTAAAAACGTTGTAAAGTACAATGTTCAGCGGCACGCACACGAGCTTCCTGTAGAAGAGCGAGTCGATGACGGTCTGCAAGAGTACGACGACAAATGCTCTGCTTGCGCCATGGAGCAGCACTCGTCGCAAACTTTCTAGAATTGTGCCAGTGAATAGGCCTGCAATGACGTCTTCGGCAATGAAGGGCAGAGCGAGAGCGCCTGCAAAAGGCCAACCCAGGGCACTGCCTACGGCGAACCATGTGATGCCCTGGGCAGTCCTCATGGTACGTCCAGACCAGTCCATGAAAGACGCAAACCCAAGCATTGCACAATTCATGGCGAAACTCGACGGGAGGTATGCAGGGGCAGCATGGTACATGCCCGGACTCATGACCATGATCATGGCAAAGAAGGATGCGACCCGCACCTCGAATGTCTTTCTAATAGCAGTGTACATGCGAGTCTGGCATGCTGCGCAGACTACCGCCAAAACGGCCCGCAGGAAGTAGAACTCAAAGGCCTTGGATCTCTGCAAGCCTAGTGTCTGCATAGGCAGCATCGCGAGCCCTATCACAAGCGAGTGTATGGCAGTGTAGGCCCAACTGCGGATGGCGTAGTCGGGAGAGTACTCCCACGTCTGGAGACCATAGCCATGGTTGAGGTAGTGGCTCGGTTCCCAGTAGTTGAAGACTTCGTCGCAGTCCTGGATCGGCGAGAAGGCGGCAGCGACGAGATTGGCGAGGGAGAAGACGCAGAAGATTGCAAAGGTAGAAAGCTGAGGCGGTGCACTACACACATGATGCATACGTTAGCCTAGCTAGCTGCGAGAAGGACGGAAGTGGACCAACTCAGCCGTCTGGTGCGCCGTCTTGGAGCGGGAAGTGGACATTTCAGCAATAAGAAATGCAAAGGGCGAATATAAGGCGCTGGCGAATCTCCATGGAAAGCACACGGGACGCACTTTCACTGGCACAGCGCGGATGCGTAATGCATTCGCGCCGCGGTAGGGCTGAGCTCGCGCCTGCCCGCCAAGGCCGTTAGCGCGCATCCAAAAAGGCGACATTCTCCCAGGACGTGGTCTCCTCAACCAGAACTATCATCGCACGCACTTAAGCAAACTGGTGCAAACACCGCAGTTGATATATCGCAGCGATCACGCGTGATTCAGAGAAGACTGCAGAGAGAGACACGAAAATGTCCGACTCTCTGGAACCACCGGCCAAAAGGGCGCGGTTGGAGGCGGACGCACCCTTTTATGGCACATCTACTTCTGCATCTGCGCTCGACGCGCCTGGCTCGCCTGTCGATGACATGGACGACGACTTTTACGACACTACGCCCGTCAAGCCCTCTGCGCTGCCTACGGCGGTAGACGGGACGACGTCGTTGTTTGCTACGGCGGCACCCGCGCCAGCCTTTCACCTCCCTGGACTCGGCTCTGTGAGCGAGCCCCCGGTCGCGCAGTCGCAACCACAGAGCGGCGCGGTCGTCCAAGACGACGCCCCTGAAGACGGCGAGCTCTCAGATGAGGAGGCCTTTTACCATGATGCCAGCCCGCAGGCCGACATCCCAGTCGCGCCGCCCGTAGCCAATCAGGGCCAGGCGCAGGATGAGGCTCCACAGCACTCTGAGCCGCATCTCTCTTCTGTCCAAGACGCTGCGACTGCTGCTGCCGATACGCCAGCCGCTGACACGGATGGCGAGCTTGACGCGGCTCTTACTGCCGCCATAGACCTCCAGAACGAGACTGAAGCCACCGCCAAAGATGCCTCTGCACCCGATGGCGCAGCTTTCGATAGCAAGGCCGAATTCCTGCGCGCGGCCGAAGTCAACAGGCATGACCAGAACGCCGAATGGCAGCTAGACTCGGACGCATCTGATTCAGACTCGTCCTCGGATTCCTCCAGCTCTGACGATAGCTCAGATGAGGGATCAGACGAGGGCGAGCTTCTCGACCCTGAAGAGCAGGTCCGCCTCCTGATGGCCGAAGCTGCCGATGAGCCAGGCGCTTCGGGCCCAGTCAAGGTCAAGACGCTCAACGAACAGGACGAGAAATACGAGATGCCAGACATTACAGTCACCGAAAGCACAAAGATCACAGAACTCGGCAAAGTGGAATCTATTGTCGGAAACCTCGTCGTCGTCAAAGCCAACATGTCTGGCGACGAACAAGTGCTCGAGTCTGGCTCTGCGCTGTGTCTAGGAAATCGTACCGTTTGCGGCAAGGTCTCCGAGCAGATTGGTCGTGTGGAGGAGCCTCGCTACTCTTTCGGCTTCAACGACGCCGCTGAACTTGAGAATCTAGGTATTCAAAAGGATACACCCATCTACTATGTGGATGAGCACTCGACCTTTACCGAAACAGAACCCATCCGCCAACAGAAGCATACCGATGCATCGAACCTCCACGACGAAGAGACCAACGATGTCGAGTTCTCAGACGACGAGAAGGAGGCCGAATACAAGCGCGAACAGAAGGCTAAGAAGCGTGCTAGGGCAGACGGCAACGACGAGCAGCCGGCTGTCAACATCCCTACGGGGCCAAGACTACACGTAGACGCACCGGCACCTCCCATCTACAGGCCCATGGAGTACCAGGGTGGTGGTCTGAAATACAGCGACGATGAAGATGAAGACCTGGGCATGTACAAGCCGCTTGCTCGACCAGACCACTTTGAACAAATCGTTGGTCAAGGTGCGCCACTCGAAGACCGTAGCCACGTTCGAAGGGGCATGGGTCGCGGTAGAGGACCTTGGGGTGATCGAGGTCGCGGCTTCCGTGGACGAGGAGGAGGCGGCGGTCGCGGCGACTTTGGTGGCGGCCGCGGCGACAGAGGAGGCTATGGCGGCGGACGAGGCGATTTTGGGGGAGGCCGCGGTGGTGGAGGACAGCAAAGCAATCGGGGAGGCGGCAATAACAATAACAACGCCAACAACCAAAATAACAGAGGCGGCGGTGACAAGGGCGGGCGTGGCGGCAAGAACCAATCTGATCGTGGCAGGCAACAGGACCAGTTCAACGATCGCCAGCAGAACAACCAGCAGAGAAACCAATACTCGGCATCGCCAGCCCGCCAGCAACAAGATCGTAGCCAATCTCACTCTCAGCAGGACCGCAACCAGCCTCAGCAAGCCCAATCTCAACAGTCTCCATCAGGAGGAGGCGGCGGCAAGAACAAGAACCGCAAGCAGCGACAGCGTGAAAAGAGGGAACGGGAACGTCAGCAACAACAACAGCAGCAGCAGCAGCAGCAGCCGTCGCAACAGCCTCCGAAACAGCAACATGCTTCTCCAGCACCTTCTGGACCGTCAAATGCTAACGCTTATGCAAACAACAGTAATGCAGGTTGGCCAGTGCCTTTCTCTGGGCCATCGCAGCCAGCGGTGCCATATGCTGCCGCACCTGCGCCTCCGCCACCAGCACCATACAACTACCAGCAGTCGTATACGCCTCAACCTCAATCAATCGGTCCAGTACAGCCACCCCAACCGCAGAACCAGGCGGCCAACCTAGCAGCGTGGGCACAGTGGTTCCAGGTCGTGGGAGCCATGAGCGGACAGCAGCCAGCACAACAACCACAGATGCCAGCACAAGCACCCGCGCCGCCCCCACTTCAGCCACACGCGCAGTATTCTTACCCTAACCAGCAATATGCGCAGCCAGCAGCCCCTGCAAATCCTCCGCAACAGGGCAATGCTCAAGCTGGAGCGCAGTCTCTGCAAGATATTCTGCGAGCTCTTCAAGGCGGTGGCGCACCTCAGTAGGCTCGAGGACAGTTGATCAAATCGGATATGTGTTTTGTAAGATTATTCTGTTTCAGTATGAGGCATGGTACGTGGAAGCTGTTCTAGTGCCATGCCACGGCAGCTTGACGAAGCATGCCTCTGGTACTGGATACAGGTCTCGCTCTAGATGCGGAAATGCAGATGTAGTGCGTCACTACAAAAAGAGGCATGTGAGGTAGACAGGGCGACGTACAAGCTTTAATGATTGCTTTATTAGACAAGTTGCGATGAGTGGTCTGTTGTGAAATGATGCGAGCCGGTAGCCGAGAAGAAGCAGTTGGGATGAGTTTGAAGGACGTAATATGATGATGCCCAGGCCGGCACCTTGATAATCATTCACAATACATATGTCCGCAGTGTGGCAATGTGGAGGTTTGACGCGAGGCCTATTGGCCCCCGTCGAAGCAATATTCCCCATCACGTCAGCGTTGAGCGCAGCAAAGTAAACACGCACAAAGATGCATGCCTTGTAGAGGCTCGGCAGCACGAAAGAGTGCCTTGGACAATACGGCAAATGGGCAACAGCTTGGCTAGCCCGCAGCCCACAGACACCCTAGACGTCGGAGATGAATGAAACGGTGTGGTTTGGGCCAAAGGATAAGAAATGGTGTCCAGCCACGCCACAAAGTCGGATTCGCGTTCGGCCCAAGCTATCGATAATTAGTTCTGCCATCAAAGAGACGCCGATGCAGGATGCGGTTGTGCACAGTAGCATGATGAATGGATGATGATGATGGTGGTGGTGGTGTTGCAGCCAACGTGGCTATGAAAAGCGGGGTGGGGGGGGGGGGGGGGGGGGGGGGGGGGGGAAGGAGGTGCGACGACTAGACACAAGTCAGAGGCACTGCAAATAGGCATATGCTGCAAACAGAAGGGGTGAGATGCAACTATCAAAAGCCGGTAGTGCAACGTTTGTCGTTGTTGACATTACTGCATGCGGTCCCAAGGTAGCTCCGGGTGCAGGCTCAGGCCCATGTTCTAGGCCGGGGAGGGGATTGCTAGGACGGCTGCTCGGTAGGACCCCGTAGTGTGTAGGCAGCTGGGAGGGTTAGCCGTCTTGTGTGGGCTGTGGTGTGGGTGCAGGTGGCGCATTGTTGCTCGATGCACACAGGCTTGATGCCGCTCTCCATAGCAAAGTGGAGCAGCCCCCCATGCCCATGCACCATCAGAGAGGAAGACAGCCCAGCGTCGTCGAGAGTAGTCAGCCGTTCTTCACGACCACGACTGCGACTACAACCACAACCACAACCACCACGCATCGCCCGCCCTGTGACGCATCGTGCTGCTGTCTCTCCGCCCACCCCCACGCTGCCGCCGCTAGATAGCCCGCATCGCTTCGCCTGCCTCTGCTCTTCTGCCGATCGCCGCCCATGTTGCACACCTCGAGCTGCTGTCCCGCCTCGATGAAGTAGCCGTCCCAGCCCTTTCTGCGCAAGCAGTTCCCATCACCCCTACCCCCTGCCGCCGCCTAGACGCTGCCATCGACGCTGCAGACGCGCGGGCCACTGTCGCGACTCACCCACTGCACGCCCCCCGCCGCCCGCGACCATGACGCGGAATGAGACCATCGGCCGCCATGGGTCGGTGGAGAGCTCGTGGAGTTCGCGCTCCGGCGACACGATACGGCCGTATGGACGCGCGGGCTCGCTGAGGGGCACCCCTGTGACTGTCAAGACGGACAAGAATCTCAATTCGCGGTATGTTGTTCCATCTTGGTGCTGCGAGCGCTGGGCGCCGTGGTGGGGAGGTTGCGCGCGCTGTGCGCCTCGACCGCGGCCCTCGCGTCGTCCCCAAATGGCGCGCGAGACATCTGGCGAACACAATGGCCAGCCTCGCCTCGCAGTGTCTTGCTGCCAGCAGACGTGCATCGCCGCTCTGCACCACACGAAGCGCTGCTAACACCGTCATGTAGTGTCGAGAGGGAGTCCGAGATCTCGCCTGGCACCGTCCCCCCAGCTCCGCCGCCCAAGGACCCCTCGCACAAACCGCGCAAGCCTGTCCCATGGGACAACCCCGCGACCAACGCCTTTGGACATCACCGAAAACAGCTGGCTGTCTTGGAGACGTCGGGAGGACGAGTGCCGTCGATATCGCGAAACCCCCCCACCGCTTCCAGCACCAATTCCCAAATCGCGCCCTGGTCGACCGCGCCCAACGGGACCAGCATGGCCAACGGCGTCTGGAGCAGCTTCTTCAATGACTCAAACGAGGACGTTTCGCAGTCGTCGCCTGGATTTCGCCCCGCCGCTGGTGCCAGGGAGGACAGCATGGGCTTTCCCTTGAAGGACGACAGACGGCCGTCTGTAGCCAGCGCCACCACGGTTAGCAGCACTGGCTCCAAGTCGAGCATGGGCAGAGGCTTCCACAAACGCCTGCAGAACGTATTCGGAGAAGACTTCCCCGCCGACGACCGTCAGAACTCGGACACGAGCTTGAACACGCAGCAGCGGAACCGTGGCAACTCCCTCAGCAACACCATAGGCAGCAAGCAACAGTCGCGCCCGACCTCGCCTACCAGTTCGCGGCCACGCACACCGCAAGCATCCTCGGAAGTCACGCCATGGGAATTCCAAGACTCAAAGGTAACGCTTCAATTGGTTTTTTTGGCCTCCGCCGAGGAAGGCACTTTTGTCTTCCTACTCCTCATGCCCCTTCCTTGTTACTCCGCCACCACGCACCGCGACCTCGGACCTGTATCACTAACCCCTCATAGGACATACCTACTCCAGGTGAGAATGGAGGACGTCGCTCGTCCGAGCAACATTCAGCCAAATCGGGTCGGTCGCATCACAAGCTGCACGTAAGGCTGCCCGGCACTGGCCATCGGCACAAGGGCAGCAAGGAGGAAAACAAGGCGCCGGACGGACGCGCAGACATAAGCCAGTCTTACCCGCTGCGCCCCACCACCAGCCGCGACGATTCCACATTCAGCGTTCGCCCGAACCAGCCTTCCGCCCTCAGTTCCGCGTTCGCCTCCAAGACTAGCCTTCTGGGACGACCTTCGAGCCCGACGCCAAGCTCATACTCGGATATGGCACGAGATGAGCGGATAGCGCAGCGATCGCCCAGCACCAGCAAGACGTCACACGGCTTCTTCGCGCGACTACGAGGCAAAGACAAGGACAAGTCGGATCGCATACTGCCATCAGACAACCTCAAAAACCTGACTGCCGCTGGAACCGCCTCGGCCACCTCTCTGAACCCCTCCATCAATAGCGCACGGCTCGCAAGACCAGAGGCGTCTCCGCAGGCCACCATGGCAAAGCGGCAGGCTGTCAACAACGGCGTCGAAGCGCAAGGTAAAGAGCAGAGAATGAGAGCTCCTCACCACCGTCTGCCTACCTTCCGGAAAGACAAGCGCCCACCCGCGAGCGAGCACACCGGGCGAGACCCCAACGATACCATCGCTAGTATGGCAGGCAACGATGCCGTCTTCTTCCTAGACAGGAATCTCGACGACATGGAAGGCATCGTGAATCCTACTTCACAACAGCCGCCTATGACGCCGCCTGTGGGAGAGGTGCCAAAACAGCCACCAAACCTCGGCGAAGACATCTCTGTACCGGGGCCCGATGACGACGGTACCGCAGCCTGGGACGCGCCAGACTCTTGGGCCGTAAAGCGCATGAAAGACGAGTTGGACAAGCTGGGCGACGCCGAGGAGGCTACGACTCCTTGCAAGGAAGAGAGCGACAACAAGACATACTGCCTGCGTATTTTCAGAGTCGATTCGACGTTTGCAACACTATCAGCCACCCTGAACACAACCGTACAAGAGATCATACAGATACTAGGTAAAAAAACCGTGCTACAGGACGAACTGGACAATTATCACATCGTGATGCGGAAACACGATACCTCACGGCAACTGGAGAGTAATGAGCGCCCGCTGTTGATTCAAAAGCGGTTGCTAGAACTTGCCGGGTACACTGATCAGGACCGCCTGGAGGATGTTGGGCGTGAGGATAACAGCTACCTCTGCAGGTTCACCTTCCTCCCAGCCAAGATGAGCGGATACTCCAGTCTGGAACGGGATCCCGGATTCAGCAAGATGCAGAAGTTCAGTCACATTGATCTCCAAGGTCGGAACCTCATCACCATACCCATCACACTCTACCAGAAAGCGACCGAGATAATATCACTCAACCTGTCACGCAACCTGTCACTTGACGTTCCCAGAGACTTCATTCTTGCATGCACCAACTTGCGGGAGATCAAATACACCAGTAATGACGCCCGACGACTACCTCCCAGTCTAAGCCTTGCCAGCCGTTTGACCATGTTGGACATTTCAAATAACCGTCTCCAATCTCTTGATCGCGCCGAATTGTACAAGCTGCAAAGTCTTCAAGGTCTTCGACTTTCCAACAACGGGCTGACCCGACTACCAAGATACTTTGGGGAGTACCGTGCGCTTCGCAGTCTGAATCTAAGCTCAAATTCTTTGAGCGAGTTTCCCGACTTTCTGTGCGAAGTCCGGACCCTGGTAGATCTCGATATCAGCTTCAACTCGATATCGAGTTTGCCCAAGATTGGCCAACTGACATGTCTGGAGAGGCTCTGGGCAACGAACAACAAGTTGACTGGTAGCTTCCCTTCAACACTGAGCAATCTGGTCAACCTTCGAGAAATTGATGTACGGTTCAACGCGCTTGATAGTATGGATGTCATGTCCCAGCTACCTCGACTGGAGTACCTGATGATCGGACACAACTCCATTTCCGCCTTCGAAGGCTATTTCCCCAAGATCCGTGTGCTCCACATGAACCATAATCCAGTTACACGTTTTGGTCTCACTCAGGCAACACCATCACTATCCATCCTCAATCTTGCATCAGCCAAATTGGCGCAGTTGCCCGATGATCTGTTTGGGAAATTGACCGGTCTCACAAAGCTTATCCTCGACAAGAACCATTTCACCTCCATATCGAACAATATCGGAAAGCTCTACAGGCTGGAACATCTCAGTGTGGCCCGAAATTCGTTGGACGTATTGCCTGCCGAGATCGGTCGTTTAGTGGAGCTTCGCTATCTGGACGTGCGCGAGAACAACCTGAATAAACTTCCCCAGGAACTGTGGTATGCTCGGCGACTCGAGACACTGAACGTGTCTTCCAACGTCCTCGAAGCATTCCCTAAACCGGGCGCATCACCTCCACAGGTAACCAATGGCGATCAGTCTCAGGTAGACGGCGCGTCTGCAGTCGTCACACCAGGCTTGGCCTCAAGTCCCAGTTACGAAGAGCTGGGAAAGCTGGAAGATTTCCAGAATCGCCGTCCTAGCCAGGCATCAGGAGGCCTTAGTGTTGGTACGTCGTCTGCTTCTTCGCAACGGAAGGGATCCCAGGCATCATACAATACTTCGAGCACAGCACGCAAGCCTTCAGTAGCGTCGCGTGCACCCACTGAAGGGACACTGACTCCCGTGTCCCGCAAAGACTCCAGCCTTAGTAGTCGTATGGTGACTACTTTCGCGGGTTCTCTTCGACACGTATTCCTGGCTGACAACCGGCTAAACGACGACGTGTTTGACGAGCTGTGTCTACTTCCCGAGTTGCGAATCGTTAATTTGTCATACAATCTTATCTACGATGTACCACCTCGCACGATCCGAAGATGGCAACACCTCACTGAGCTTTACTTATCGGGCAACGACTTGACATCTCTCCCGGCAGAGGATCTGGAGGAGGTTGGTTCGCTCAAGGTCCTTCACATCAACAACAACAAGTTTCAGGTCCTGCCGGCGGAACTTGGCAAGGTTGCGCAGTTGGCGGTTCTCGATGTCGCTAGCAACTCGCTGAAATACAATGTGTCGAATTGGCCATATGACTGGAATTGGAACTGGAACCACAAACTCCGCTACCTGAATTTGTCGGGCAACAAGCGTCTAGAGATCAAACCTAGTGGCTCGTACAGCGGTAGTGGCATGAGCATGCGAGAAGGGCGCGACCTCACTGACTTCAGCTCTTTGATTAATCTTCGAGTGCTGGGGCTCATGGATGTCACAATGATGGTTCCCTCAGTACCTGAGCAGTCAGAAGATCGGCGAGTGCGCACTGCTGGCTCGGCTGTCGGGACAATGGCGTACGGTATGGCTGATTCGCTGGGTCGCAACGAACACATCTCAACCATGGACATGGTTGTGCCCCGCTTCCGCAGTCATGACGATGAGCAGCTGCTCGGTTTGTTTGACGCACAACCACTCGCTGGTGGTGGAGCTAAAATCGCCAAGTACCTGTATGATCACTTCAAGAACCGGTTCGCCAACGAGCTCGAGCGCTTACAACCGACTGAGACGCCATCAGACGCTTTGCGACGAACTTACCTTGGCCTCAACAAGGAACTAGCTACAGCTGCAGCTCAGGGTCTGGACAAGAACGGTCTCACTGCACCATCGACACAAACACGCAGTTCCATGCCGGATCTCAGCGATGATGACATGACGTCTGGAAGCGTGGCAACGGTACTGTTTCTGAAAGAGATGGAACTTTACATCTCCAACGTTGGCGATGCACAAGCCCTTCTGATCCGTTCAGAAGGAGGACACAAAATTCTTACCAGGAAACACGATCCCGCTGAGCCTGGTGAGAGGTCCAGGATACGAGAAGCCGGAGGGTTTGTCTCGCGACAGGGTAAACTCAACGATGTTCTGGAGGTTTCGAGAGCATTTGGATACGTCCAAATGTCTCCATCGGTTATTGCTTCGCCGCACATCCTCAATCTTACCCTTGGTGACAGAGATGAGATGATCTTGATAGCTTCTCGAGAGCTTTGGGACTATCTCACCCCGGATTTTGCTGTTGATGTCGCACGATCGGAGCGAGACGACTTGATGGTTGCCGCTCAGAAACTCCGCGACTTGGCCATCGCTTTCGGCGCGACTAACAAGATCATGGTCATGTTGCTTGGTGTCAGTGATCTCAAGAGCAAACAACGTGCTCGGTACCGCACCCAGAGCATGTCTCTCATCCCTGCTCCTGGTGCAGATCCTGACTTCGCGGCAACACGAAGACGCGGAAAGAAGGGCAACTTGGTTGGCGATTCTAAGCTTGCTCGACTCGACAACGAGGTGGACGCACCAACCGGAGAGGTCAGTCTGGTGTTCACGGATATCAAGAACTCCACGATACTCTGGGAGACGTACCCGATTGCCATGCGCTCCGCAATCAAGATGCACAACGAGCTCATGCGCCGACAGCTGCGCATCATTGGTGGTTACGAAGTCAAGACGGAAGGTGATGCCTTCATGGTCGCTTTCCGCACTGTAACGTCAGCTCTGCTGTGGTGTTTCACAATCCAGAGCCAGTTACTCGAAGTGCAGTGGCCGCAGGAGATTCTTAACAGCGTCAATGGACAAGAGGTGGTCGATCCTGATGGTAATGTCATCTTTCGAGGTCTCTCTGTCCGTATGGGTATCCATTGGGGCACACCAGTGTGCGAAGTCGACCCAGTCACCAAGCGCATGGACTACTTTGGACCCATGGTCAATCGTGCCTCGCGTATCTCTTCTGTTGCCGATGGAGGTCAAATCACTGTCTCATCCGATTTCATCGCTGAGATTCAACGTCTACTCGAGACGCACATTGAAGGCGACCGTAAGAACTCTGCCGGATCTGAAGAAGCATACAGCGACGACATGAACAGCCAGATGATTCGTAGTGAATTGCGGTCCCTCAGCTCCCAAGGTTTTGAGGTCAAAGATCTCGGTGAACGCCGCCTCAAGGGTCTTGAGAACCCTGAGTACATATACCTCATGTACCCCCACTCGCTCGCTAGTCGTCTTGCTGTTCAACGCCAGACGGAACCGAAGCCTGCGGACCAGCAAAAAGAGGCTACGGTGGGTCAAAAGATGGCGGGTAGTCAGCTCACTATCGACACCGAAGACGTATGGAATCTATGGAACATTAGTCTACGTCTAGAGATGCTGTGCAGTTCACTTGAGAATCCAGGATGCTCAGAGCTGAAGCCGCCGGAGACGGCCCTCTTGGAGAGAATGAGGAATAGGGGTGGCGAGATAACGGACCGATTCTTGATCAACTTCGTCGAGCATCAGATCTCCAGAATCGAGGTATGGTTTCCCAGGATTTTCAGATACGAAGAGAGCGAATACTAATCAAGACGATAGACTTGCGCCAGCACTCTTGCCCTGCGCCACATGGTAAGGCCATTCGGCTCTGGGTCTCTGCTCGACCAAGCTTGCCATATGGGCGACATTTTCTCCGAGCTAGAAGCGAAGCTCAAGCGTCTAGAGGAGTTTGAACGTGGAGCTATGGAAGGCATGGCGCCATCTTGAAACGCACCTGTCTAACACGAAACGACCATACATATCCGCAATTACGCAAACTTGCAACATGCGAACACGATCACGCGTCGCCCGTAGAAAGCGGCGACGGTCAATGACCACAAAGTCTCGCTCCCAATTCGCCTTTTACACACCACCCTATCAGATCCTAATCCATTAGTCTCTTCCTCGGTGAGGAAGCATGGCATCTCTTTTCCCTCCCACAAATTATCGACTCGGCGTTTTATTTCACACTGGCTTGGGAGCGGATGGGACATGGATTCTGTATTGTACAGCACATACGCATACATGCGGCATAAACTGCCCTGGAGACTACGTACCTCTATGTCACCTATACCTTTACCTCACATGACCTCGATACAAACACGTATCTTATCACTACCCACACAACGTAGGAAACTTCTGAGCGGGTCGCAATTAGGCGGAGGATTCGTTTTTTTGTATGTTTCATGGCGTTTTTTGTTTTTTTTGGCGAGGAGCTCGCTCCTGAGCAGATTCGGGCTTTGCGCGCTATGCGTACTTTGTTGTTTTTTTGCTGGCTAACCTTGGGTTGGGGAGCTCTTTTTTTTTGGTTACGTTTGGATCGATTGGAACTGTAGCTGTACACTTTATTATTATCATGCTGGGATGGGGATGGGGATGGGGCTTGGGACTTTTGGACGGCTGGGTAGTCGAACGATTGATTTCTGTTGTTTTCACGGCCTTGAGATGGTTGGTTGGTTGGTTGACTGGTTGGTCAATGGGGGGGTGGTTACTCTGCTTTTCAGATGATTGGCGGGGGCGGTGAATGTGTGTATGAATGCGAGCATGACGGCGGAGCGAGGGGTGCGTGGAATAGCAGCCTCGTGTTTTGATGATTCGGGCCTCTACTTATTTTTGAACATGATGCTTTTGTGTTGTCTTCAGTACGGAACTGATTGATACTATGCGTGGTGACATTCTGCGATTGTTGCTCTCCTCTTGTTTCTCAAACGGATAAAATTCGAAGCTGTTGAGTGCGCTTCTGGTCTTTTCTTCGTCTATCGCATCCAAAAACACAAGTGTGATGTGATATGTAGCCGCTTGTCTGTTCTGCTTCTTTGTCAAAAAAAAAAGGAGGTGTACTCTACCATGGAGTCTCTCCCACTTTTCAAAAAGTACAATAGTGTCCAATGTCTTTCTCTTTTAGACACTGCTCTGAATTCGCAGATTGACTGCTACATCTCAGATTTTGAAGTTTGCGAAAAATTATACCTGTACCACTCATATTCGTCTTGAGATCCAAAACCGATACTGGAATGGTCATGAGATGGAAATACGAAGGCTTCAATGCATTCACATATCCACAAAACATTTGACTGCATTGTCATGGTTTTCGGCTACCTCGGATTTCTGTGCAAACGTAGTGCTCACAACTGTGTACTTTACCATCTGGTATATAATTCGCATACCTCGATGACTCTTGTTCCATTACAGCAGTGCCCCTCACCTTTTTCCAAAAACTATTCTCCAAACCGTGATGGTCTGAGCGTCTTCTCGCCAAAAGAATACACATCTCCGAAAATGCGATGGAAACCAGAGACGGCAAGTTCATGATCCAAAACAAGCGCAAAATCTCACCATGGAGAAACCCTCCAGAAGTATTTAGATATTATCAACACTGCAATGGCTTACTTCATATACCACTACCGAAGCGTTCCGTCATGAAGGCATCTGTCTCTCCACTTACCTACCCATCCCAAACCTACCAAGGATCACCAGGTCCCCTTCTCCGATGCAAATGCTTAACCACAACATTCACACCCCTCCGCCTCATCTCCTTGGCAACAATTTCCGCTGCACCGACACTTCGATGTGTACCCGCATGACACGTAGTCTGTATCGAGACAACGTGGTGACCAGCGTTAAAATGGTTGGCAATGAGCATTATTGCTTTGTTACTAATATATCATGAATTAGTGTCTTGTTTTCTACCTGGTTTCTGCAGATGGTGCTGCGGTATAGATATGGGTACTCACATTTCCCCTACGGCCGTCCGACTCTTCAGCATAAACTGTTGTACTTGCGGACTTACTCCAGAGTACGTCTCACATATCTTGCGTGGTGGTGCACGCCAGTTCTGACAGTATATGGTGAGAAGGGCTGGTATGCCTGGTACATGTTCTAGTAGTTGTGCTTCGGCGCCTGGTTGGCGTTTAAGGACTTCAGAGGAGTAGGTGATAATGTGCAGAGTTTTCTGAGCTAATGAAACTTGTGGTTGCAGAAGAGGTTGCTGGGGAGAATTCTGTTGGGGTGGCAGTGGTGCGGGGAGTAGACCTGCTTGAAAAGGTACTTGCACTTGCGGAAGTGGGTATGCGACAGGCTGAAGCAGGAACATCTGCATTTGCGGATATTCCGGAAACATGAAGGACGATGTTCCTAGGAGAGAAACGCGGTATGACACGGTGTGTAAGCAGCTCCTTTACGTACACAGGCATTATATGAAGATATCCAGATGCTGATAATGTGATTAAAGTCAATATGCTTCAATCCTGATGCCAAGATTTGATGCAATACGTATGTGTGTAGTGGATTTCATGTCACAGATAGGACTAGAAGCTGGTAATTGTGAATTCGAAGTGTCCGCGGGTGCAAGTTCTCAGACTTCACATCTTCACCAAAAGAAAAAACCCGCGTACATGCCTTCCAGCGTCAGGGAAGCCCTTTGGCAAGGTTTGACTGAGCGTTAGCAAAGACCTCAAACTGCAGTTCAAAGACCACCTGATCTTTCTCAACCACCTGATACATACGTCACGCTTACGAACAACTGCGCCACATCAACCCTTACGCCGCACTGTTGCCTACCCCAGCGGCCAGCTCATTGCACCGGACTGACATCCGAGAGATTCTTCTTCTTCATAGTCATCTCTTCCATCCTACGACCTGTAGCTCTTGCATGCAGATAGGGCTGCATACGGTTACACGTGGCGCCAAAATCCCCGGTCGCATACCTGGTCCCACGCCAACCTTCCATAACCTGCTTCTACAGCCATGCATGGAAGCAGGTGACTGACTCTCCTTCTCCCTGCGGGTAAGAGTCGTAGCGGCACGGGTATAACGAGGTCTTCGCTTGCCATGTAAGGAGAATACGAAACTTGGCAACGTCCACGAAGTGGGTCAGCACGTCTACCACGCCGCGAATCCTACTCACGCCCCACCCGTGCATAGAGGACTGGGCAGGATCTGGGCGGCTATTTCACCAATAGGACATTGTAAGCTGCAGTCATGGCAGTATGGGAGGGAAGGGTAAGCGAATCTTGATGTGTGGCGGGTGAGATCCCTTACTCGGCGTCGGCGATATGTGGCGTGGTTGATGTGATACCAAGTTGCCGGGTCCCTTGAAGGATCAAGATGCCGTAGCGGCATACCTCACAATTGTCGGTTAACCGAACAAGATATGCATTGTTGGCTGAAAGCGAAGTGCACGGTGTCCATAGAGGGATTCGCGGTCAATCGCTAAATCTTCCTATAAGGATACATGACCAAAAAGCTGCGCGTGCACGATCTGGACTGGAAGTTCGGTTATCGAGTACGGAATGAGGCCAATAAGAAGTATACCTTCCTTCCTTCCCTATCAAGCCTGATATAAGTTCAACGAAACGCTTCGAAACCAGATACTCGGTACTCGGTACTCTGCAACTTCGCACGACCTACCCCCTCTAGCGATTCGCCGATGCAGTAACTCATTGCATGATTCACAATTTGCCCTCACTACCCCCACGGAGAACATCGCGTAGCAACTTCAATCCTTCCACGGCAAAAGCCACCATATTGCCTTCGCGCTCACTGCTCCCCGTTTCCACCTCCTTCGTCACTGTCTCGCCTGCCTCCCGTGCCACAGCAAGCGCCACATAACCAGGTGTCCTGTTCTTAGTTGTGCCGCCCGTCGGTCCAGCCGTTCCGCTCTCGCTAACAGTATATGTGCTACCCAGTGTCTTGCGAGTGTGCTCGGCAAGGCCGGAGACGATGGTGGGGGTTGGGCCGCTGTAGGACTTGATCGTGTCCTGTGTCCAGCCGCAATAGGCGATGCGGGATTCAAGCGTATAGAGGGTGAGGCCTCCGCGGTAATAGCTCGATGCACCAGGAAAGGAAAGGAGTGCCGCGGAAATCAGACCGCCTGCTGCCTTTGTGAGTACGCGTCAGTAGGAAGACCTAGTTTTCGTAGAGCAGAGAGTGACTTTACTGTTTCGGCTACGGAGACTGTTTCTTTGCGCTCTTTGAGGAGAGTGGCTACTTCTTGGACGATTTGTCGTAGCTCTTCGGGTGGGAAGACTGGAGGTGACATTGTGATGTGTGCCGAATTGGTGATACTGGTTCACTTTTGCATATGTGAGTACGAAAACTTGGAGTAATGTATGGACTGCCCTTACGAGTGCATTGCGTTGGTAGTTGTAGCGGAGTTATGCCGGATGTAGCGGCTCTTAGTGGGGGTTAGCTTTGGGGTAGTGACGTATGCGGGGTAGCTATCACGACAGACACCTGCAACCCTACAATTCATCCCTATGTACATGCGGTTCAATGCAATATATACAGTTTCCATCTAGTCGAAGGCGAACCTTTCCTCTCCCCTCTTCATCAGCCTGATCGGTATCGATACGCCTCTCAACTGCAGCGTGACAATGCTTGCCACCTTGTTCTTCATGAAGTCCTTGGCTCTATCCTCAGCCTTTCGGTATAGCTCCCTCCTCTCCTTGCCTCCTTTTGGCATTTTCTCCACCTCTTCGTCACTAGCAAAGTCATCTACTGCAAGCTCAACGCTATACTGCGAGAAGATCGAAGCCAGCACGGCAAGTATCTCAACTTGAGCGAAACGTCGACCAATGCATGATCGAAAGCCATCGCTGAAGGGGATGTATGAACCCTTGATGGGCTTGAAGAGTTGAGCTGAAGTGTCTTCTCCTGATGGTCCACGTAACTCTTCATCATCGTAATTAATGTCGACAAAGTCATTGTCAGACTTTGTGTTTTTGAGCCAGCGTTCAGGTCGAAACTGGTCTACGTCCGGTATCCCGTCCGTGTTCAATTCGTCAGATGGTGCTGGCCAGTATTTAGGATTGCGATGGATAGCCGCACTAAGGAAGATGTGTGTATCCCCAGGTATCGTATACTGTTGACCTCCGATATTCAATGGTTGGGGTCGACCCGGCGCAGTAGACTTTGGGATGTTGACAATGGGTTGTAGGAGCCTTAATGTCTCGTTCATGACAGCGGCCGCCATACCACCGAAAAGGGGTTGGAAGTGCTCTTCAAACTTCCATTCGTCCATCGGCTTTCCCCCAAATATCTTGTCAATGTCGTCCTGTAGCCGCTTCTGCGACGCCCAGTTCATGGCGAGAAATATCATGGAGAAATGCAGCGTGTTGGCTGTTGTTTCGTGGCCAGCCAGCATGACTACAAAAGCATTGCCCAGCAAATCGCTCTTGGTGATTGTCGAACCCTCCTTCTTGGTAATGCCGCTTCCTCGGATCAGAGCGTCGAAGAGGTCCATGCCTTCCTTTGTGTCATCGCCGGATTCGACTTGGGTCTTCTTCTTTTCGTAAATCTCGTTCATGTACTTTCCCCATTCACCTACAGCCTCGCCAACTTTACGATGGACTTTGACTGGTGATCGTGCTGTATGATGACGTTAGAAAGTGTTCTCAATTCAACACAGTCAGGAGGTAATAGGGGGGTGACTTACGAAGCCACTTGATAGGTATAATCTGGGTCCACATGATATTGTGGAGCAGTTCGCTGAGAGCTTCCCTGTAGTTCATGGTGTGGCCTGGAGGCGCTTCGGATCCCACGAAGATTGAATCTTCTCCGCCCTTCTTAGGTTTTGGTTTCTTACCCTCTTCGTGTGGCCATACTACGCGTACGTCGAAACCTGCGCCACTGATAACATAGAGAGCAAAGTTCATTGCCGCGACAGAAGGATCAGCCACGGTCAAGTTTCCTTTTCCATCAGGCCCAGCCCACAGACTGAGCATCGACGTTGCGTGATGGAGAGTCTCGTTGAACACGAGTTCATTGTTCTTATCACCGAAGCTTGGTGCGACAAGTTTACGGTGTCCACGCCAATCCGACCCCTCGGTAGACACGAGATTCTTGCCGTAAATATCCAACGACCCGTACATCTCAAGAGGCTTGGGAAAATCATTGCGGCGGCTGGTAATCTGGCCGACAGCCTCGGCGTCGGCCACGTAGACAGTATTTCTGGTGGGAGAAGCGACAATGAAGACGTCCATTCCCATCTTTTGGAAAGGCTCATGACCGCTCATGTAACCCCATTCCGGGTGCAGAAGGCTGCAGGATCAGGTTAACATCTCAATTAGGGTCAATTCGGATACACTTACTCCATCCACATGCCTCTCAGTGGCGTTGGCACAAATCTCTGCAGCAATGGCGTCCATAACTTGAATGTTGACAGCCAGAAGATGCTGAACATGTGCCATGGCACTACAACTACAGGCAGCCCCGAGCTCTTTGCTAGTGCAACATTTCGCTGTAGACTACGATATCTCCAGGTTGTCTGATAGAGGGCGAAGCTCGCAATGACGCTAAAGATGAGGGTAGCGATCATGATGTTCCTCCTGGCAGGATTCCAGGCTAAGGGTGGAGTCTACTGGTACAAGAGACTGTGATCCACGCGATCTTGCGCTATCAAAGGCACTGTCGAGGGGATGTTGGAAGTGTCTGGAGGTGGTGGTGTGTTTTCGCCTTCCTGCACGCCAATGAAGTTGTGACGTATACATGTAGGATTGAACTTGTCTCACTGGCGTCTCAGCCCCTCGGCTACGAAAGATCGCTAACAGATGCATCTCGCGTACTGCGTACGGGTGCAGTATGCAAGATCTGGTGATAGGTCGCGTTACACAAACGAAGCCACAGGCTGATGGCTCTACCTACCAAATCGTTCTCTGGTGTGGCGTTGCAATGTAAGATGGACGCGGGTAAGCAGTCATGGTCCGAGATAGGCTTGGCGCAATCGCGCCTGTCTAGGTACCTAGGTACATGTTTGCATGTACCAGTTATGTGACACCTGCGCTTTACACGCATCTACGAAACTCGAACAAGAAGCTGGTCTGGTCGTGCCACCTGGCAATAGGGACATGCTAGAAGCTGTGTCCCTCGGCTGCAAAATTCTGCGTTTGGTACGACACGGCAGGACATGGCTCCGAGGACCAAATTCAAGGCAATACCCGCGCGCACCACCTGGTGGACAGCGACCAGACAAAAATTCATCTGCATCGTCACTCGCGACGTCACAGCGTACCTTTCGTCATTATTAACTTCTACCTGCGTCAGCACGAACACTTTCGATGTGCAGACGACAAGGCGAATGCGTTCCGAGGATGTGCGACTCACGCTTCACCGTGTCGCGCCGCTTTGCCGAGTCTCCAGCCCCTTCTGCATGGTTTTATGCCAGATGCAGCAAGCGGCTACTACATCACTTGCCGTCTGGAGCTTAAAATTTCTCGACATGTTGCTGCTCCGATCGATGGCAAGCGTTGAGATGCCGTGTCGCAAAATGAAGCGACTACACCGACTCGACGGCAACTTGACGACACGAGTTTGACTCGTTGCTGCGCCATCTTTCAGTGGAGAGTAATCCAAGGGACTCCCCGTTTTTCCACTGGACGCCTCATGCGATCCACGTGGTAAAGCGACAGCCGCCAGGATGTGGCCAGCCAGGGTAATCCCACGAGGCTCGCAGGCCGGCTTTGCTTAGACAATCTCGGTTGTGGGGAGTCGTCTATCGGACAGGTCCTCTCACGCATCAGTCATCTAGTCTGAAGCAGACCGCAACTTGCCATAGCGTCGGTGAGGGACAGGGCCGGGCAGAGTCGGCTCGTCATCTGACAATTTGGCTCGATGGCCATCTCTGCGAAGAGCTTAGCATCAAAGGCACTGCTGTTTTGGATTGATGTCGCCGGGCAGCTGACCGTTTATTTGCGGAAGGCCCTTCACGACCGAATTACGTACGTATGGCGGCGTTTGCAAGGGTGTTCAGGGCACTGCGGCGTGCACAGTACCAATTCACTCCAAGTGCACACGACGGAGGGGTCCTACTACTCCAAGTGGGCTTACAAATGTTCCTAATGCCATGACGGCGGTCGCGCGGTGCAGGGCGCTAGTTTGTAGGGCAGACCTTAGACATGATACAATTATTGTCACTTGCAAAGGACCGGCGCCTCTCCGGCCTCTACCAGTGAACAGCAGCCGCGATTTCCCTCGCAAACGAGGCGGACAAAAGGGTGGTGCAGCAGTACACACTACTTCGCCATGTGCCACCAAGCTGCCTATAGGAGTCTCGCCAGGATCTGCAGCCCGGAAACGCAACGCTGATCTTTGGGCAGCAGAGTTGTGAGGGACAGGTCCTACTCGCAAAGACTCGGCGCATGAATCGTCACAGCACAAAGGATGGGACCGAGTGCTCGAGGCAAGCAGACAGTACCAGAGGTCAGCCGCGGCGTTGCAACATGTTGGCTGCACGCCACAAGCAGCGCATCACTTCTATCAACCTTCTCGAATACCTCGGTGCCGCTGTAAAGTGGAGGCTGGCCGACTAGGGATCGTGACTAGTCGGCCTCTGAGCTCGGATCAGCTTCCTGAATCTTCAGGGCCAGCAATTGGGCAGAAATTATCCGACTATAGCTGCTGCTGACGGGCGGGCCTGCTCCAAGATGCACGGGGGGTTGTCGACGATGACTGTTGCATAGCGGAGGACCGCGCACAGCGGCACGAAACAACGAGCTCCGTGACTGACACACGACGGGCGCTGGAGTGGCAGCAGCAGCAGCGATTTGTGCTTGGAGATGGACATGGACGCAGACGTGATGCCGTCTCCAACCGACGGCATCCAAGTAGTAGTAGGCAGTGATGCGCGGTCGCGTCGGGCGGGAGCAACGTTTGCTGTCTGCAACGGCATCATCCTATGGCACATGGCGGGCACTGGCAGTGCGCGCTGTTTGATACAACGGTGCCATGTCGTCCTGGTCCATGGCCACACAGCGCGGCTGGTGGCCCCGCCGAAACCCTGGTCTTGCAGGCTGGGTGCTGGGTCCATGGCACAAGCGACCTGTGTGCTGCACATCCTTCACTTTTGCGCTAATACGCCGCTTCTGCAATCCTCGTCCATCTCTCTCCAAGCATCGGTATCATGTTCTCCCCCCCCTCCCCGACATGGCCCATCATTGCACACCATAGTGTCTAGCCGTAGCCCTCAGCACCACTACCACCACCCACCCCTACTAATCCCATACTACCTTCCTCCCCCTCGACCGCCGCCCGCGTGCCTGAGCCAGCGCTGTGCCGTCTTCCGTCGTTCCCCCCCCCCGTCGCATCTCGCTCTGAGCTGTTCCTTTTTGCGACTGATTTAGTTTCGCGCCTCTGTGATTGCGCCCTGGCCCCTTCGTTCGCACGGCCCGGTCTTAATAGCGCCACTTTTCGCCGACCAAGCCAGCAAACGTCGACAGCATAGACGGTCCGCGACTCATTCATCTGGGCCTTACCTGCTTCGGATAGTTGTCTCCGGCTCCATGGTAAGAGAGTCTTGCCCAAGGCTAGGTCCTTTCTTCGCGCACGCGGCATAGGAAAGCTCCCGTCCTGCATCCCACTCTGGCCTCCGAGCACTTGCCCTGCGACGCTTTCCAAACTCTTCCCCTCTTCCAGGCGATGACGCGGGTTGGGCTGTCATCTGCTAATCATCTTTGACCTGCCATTCGCTGACTCTGGCGAATTGGTCTTTTCCTGACCCTGCGACTGCCGAGGCCGCCTCTCTCCACCAACCTGCCCACCCCCCGCGACCTTGCTGGCTTTTGCCGTTTGGTGGTCCTGGGACCATCCGTTTTGCCCAGTAGTCGTCTGTCATACATAGCCGCATGGCCATAGCGGATTCCGTCTGGCATATCTAAGGATGGCTGATCCTGACGCGCCCGGCCAGGCTAAGAGAGCTCGTTTGGGCTCCGGCAATCTTGATCACCCGCAGTATAACGGCCACGGATTTCCACACCCTCCTCCACCGCCTCATACCCAACCCACTCGACCTCCGTCTCATCCCTCTTTGGTCCAGGCGTCTCCGCCCTACGCTGCTCACGGCTTACCGGTTCCGTCTAACCAGTATCCCCCTCACGTCCCAGGCTATCCCGGACCGCTTCCTTCACCGTCCCTTCCGCCATCTGATATTCGTGCCCTTGCGGACCCACGGAACATACCCTCACCTCGTCAGCATCCCAATGGCGTTACTGGAGCATCACCTGTGACGATCTCCCAGGACCGCATCTCCAGCTACCGTCCCCCACTCACACCTCAGGCGACCACTGCACCAGCAGAGCCACAGCATTCCCGGTCCACCAGTATCAGTGTCGACGTGAAGCCTCAAACTCAGACTCCCATGGAGCATGGCGGCCACCACCAGCCGTGGGCAATCAACCACGAGCACCGCCCCAATGGCAGCATACCGAATGGATACAACCACGCCATCAGTCCCGGAGCACACCCCAATGGAACTCCATATCACCCCCAGCAGCAGCCACCGCCACCAGCAGCCCAGCAGTATGCCCCTCCCGTCACTCCCTACGCGCAGACCCCGTACATGAACGACTATGGCACTGCACAGCAGATACGACGAAAGCAGGTGCGCGCCACCCAGGCATGCAACCACTGCCGCTCGCGAAAGCAGAAGTGTGACGAAGCCCGACCGTGCCAGTTCTGCAGAGAGAACAGCTTCGACTGCCAGTACAAGGATGTTCCGCCACCCAAGTGCGTTGCCCGTTCCCTCCTTTTGGTTCATCGCTGACTCCTCCCCCCCCCCTTTCAGGCAAGACAGAAGTATGATGCAACTTCAGGAAAGTGTCAACAGCATCTCCGACGTTCTGTCGCAGTTTGTGGACCAGTTCAACGGCTGGAAGTCGAGTGTTGAGAGCAGGCTTCCACCATCACGGAACCACGAGATGATGTCGAACCACGCGTCGCCTGAAGCCTCTTTCTCTGCACCCCCGCGAGAGCATGGCACATCCAGATGGCCTACTCCCATACAGGGAAGGGGACACATGGGTCGAGTCAACAGCAACCTGAAAATGGAGTCACCTATTGCCCCTCACTCGAACATGATGTCGCCTTTGGGCGCGCAAGCATCGGCTTCCATCAAGCAAGAGTCGCAGTATGCGCCCCCTCAACAGCCGGCCACCCCGGCTGAGAGTGTGAGGACCGATCGCAGCCATGCCACTGAGACTAGTCCCAAAGAACAAACGGGCCTGCAGGGTGATCACACAACACCGGCGCACAAGTTGCTGGACGAGTGGCAGCAAATGAGCATCTTCTACGCAGGTATTCCGTATCTCAAAAGGCTACAGGACAACGGCCGTGAAGTCTCAGACTACCCGATGCAGCTTGAGCAAGACCGCGGACTGCTGCGCGTCTGGGGTGTTGGTGAAGGCCAAGACCTAAACGACGGAGCTCAAGGCCCCGGCAGCCCAGAGAGCAGCAACGATTCAGAAGCCCCTTCACCAGCACCAGGCAAAGAAGGCCTTTGGGGTTATCCGTTTTCCGAGGTGCCCGTCGGAACGACAACACCGGGTAGCACCCCTCGAGAATATTTCCCGCCCAAGCCCCGGCAGGAGAATGGGCTTGGCGCAGACGGTCGGCCCGACTTTCGACGCCATGTCATGTTCGAGTTACTCCGGTCGTACATGGAGACCATGCACATTTTTCACCCTTTCATGAACGAGAACAGGCTAAGACGCATGTTCAATGACTTCAGTGATCAATACAGTCCCGACGCGAAGCCGCTAAACGCCCACTCGCCCGCTCCTGTTCACGGAGTAAAGCGGAAGCGGTCAGAGAGCAACCTTGAGGGACTCCCTTCTGGTCGGGGTGAGATTGAACGATCGTTGCGCAATGCGATTGTACTGCTCGTTCTTGCTTTGGGCAAAGTGTGCATGCATACAGACCCCTTGCCTGCGCCACAGAATGACCGACATCCGTATGTTCACAGCGAATGGGGTTACATTCGGAATTCTCCGCATCCTAACGGCAGTTTCAACAGTGTCCACAGCGAGACGTCTGACGATCACCGCCCGAAGAACATCGACCTACTACCTGGTATGGCTTACTATGCCTACGCCACCGATATCCTTGGAAACCAACAAGGAGGTAATACTGTTGCGCATGCGCAGGCTATGCTACTGGCCGCGCTATTCCTCAGTCAGTACGCACGAGTACTGGAAAGTTGGAGCTGGATCAACAACGCCTGCCGAATTGCCCTGGTCCTCATCAAAGCTGACTACACCAAGCTACTCCGTGTGAACAGCGACAGAAGACATACCTGGAGTTCCAAGGAGCGTTACAGACTCAATCTCGTCATGTGTGTCTACTGGACAGCCCTGCAGCTGGAATCCGATATTCTCGCAGAGATGAGCACTCTGCCGCCTTCTGGCATCTCTGCGCATCAAAGCGAGATTATGTACCCTGAAGGCGTCAACGAAAACTGGTCCCAGGACCAGGACAGCAACTTTGTGCAACAGGATGTCGAAGTACGCGCAGGACCAAGACAAGATTTGATGATGAAGCTGTACTCCACACAGACTTTCTTGCGGGTTGTCCTCAATGTCGCGCATAATGCTCTGTACGGTCCCAGTGGTCGCATGAGCTTCGACCCTACGAGCTTCAAGGAGGTTGCTCACCACGCGCTCACTCACAAGGAGATTCTTGAGGGCTGGAGGAAGCTGCTCACACCGGAACTGGCATGGTCGGATGACGAGTACCCCTCGACAGATCTCAACATTGCTCGTGTACGCGCGAAATACTATGGCGGTCTATACATGATGTTGCGACCCTACCTCAAGCTTGCGAGCCATACGCTGGAGTTTCCACCTCCGCCTCCTGGAACAACTGGCGCAACGCAGCACAACTCGCCATCACCCTACGGAAACGCGGCGTCCAACAGGAACGTCCAAATGGTTGACCTCAGCGAAGACCAGCACAAGATTATCAAGATCGCCTGCCAATGTATCAACGCCGCTATCCGGAGTACCATCGCCTTCGATCGTGTAGGCGAAGAGCCTGGTAGCCAATATCAATACTTCCAGCCTACGCGCAAGAAGAGGCTTATTGTAACTAACATTTTCGGTACACTTCACGCGTAAGTCGATGCTACCCATGGTCAAGCTTGGCACCGCCTGCTAACACTCAATGTAGACAATTCGGCAACATGCTCGTCCTAGCCTCGGTGTACAAATCCAAATTATACCCCCTCCTACCAAGCGACACCTGGCTTACCAAGGCTAATCTCGCCGCCCTTTTCAAACGTACCATTGCTGTCATCAGCGACGTAGCGCAAAACTCGCCAATTCTGCGTATGGATCTCGAGATCCTCAAAAACGTCCAGAGGCAGCAGGGTCTCGAATGAAGCAATTAACATGACGACATACTTAATATCGGCAAAGCGCATTCGCATGACGAGGCCAATGCTGCGCTCTCATCCGACGATTTATCTCTTGCTCGACGGCGACCATCCAATCCCAATCGCCATTCGACATGCGCCACCGTCTGGCAGATCCGGCCCGACACCGATCTGAACGTGCATGATGACTTGCATGAGTAGACCGTGGCGCTGCTGCAAGTCAGTTTCTTTCTGGACATTTACATTTGCTTTTTGGTTTCCTTCTTGCCTCTTGTCCCCCACCATCGATCAGGACAGCTATTGTAGAAGACAGAGTTGCATTATCAAATGCACGCGGCACACGCACACGCAACGAAACGGAAGTTTTAACTTATCATCATCATTGGGCGGCTAGCGCTGAAACTAAGCATTTCGGAATCATTATTCCCCTCTCTCTTTCCTTCTGGTCTCGGATCTCTTCTCGTGTATCTCTGAATCAACATATCCCCGGTTGCGTCAAGGCTTGGATAGCGGGGACGAGTTTTCCCAACTGCACCTATATTGTTTCTTTCTCCATGACGCTCGCCTACCGCTGTTATGGGTATACCCTGAGTTTTTTCCGCTGGTTCCACTCCCTTCCCCTTCATCGTTCACCGATCAGACTAGGTGGCTGCAACGCTGTGGAGGGTGGTGTGGAGTCTGCGTCGACTTGCTTGGATTTTTCGCTAGCGTTCGCCGGTAGGAGATCTTGGGGTTCTAGGTCCCAGCCACTCGTACATATCCCTGCCGCCGCTCGCAAAGAAATATGCATCGCATTGGGTCACCATGGAATTTTCAATGTCCATACGTCGTGTTGCTTTTCACTGCGGGACCCTAGAACACACCGTTCATGCAACTCTCGACCTCGATGTAAAGGTCCGCGGCACTGCTATCCGTGGCTCTCGTCCAATCATCCTCAAAAATGCTTTTTTGCGGGATGCGTATACACATGCCAGATGACCGTGTTTCGTGTGATGACTACCGGCACTTCTTCGGTCTAATACGGTGGCGTTGCGCCTCGACCCGTCTTGAACAGTCCTGGAGTAAAAAGATTAGTCGGCACGGGTGCAGCGCCTCAGCCGTTTTGCTTGTGCGCCTGTTGGTTGGCGGTTTTTGTCCTGCGGAGGCGACCAGCTACTCATTGAACAGTAGTAATTGTTTTGTAACGACCACCATCGTGATCTTCTCACACCGATCAGAGGCATTCCAACACCACGGCATGGTGTCAGCCAGATCGTAAACTCAATCTTGAAAAAAAATCCTTACCGTCGTTTATGCAGCTGGATCTTCCCGGTATACAGATGAGATCGCTGGTTCGTCCGACCGGTATGTACGAGCAGAGAGAAAGAAGCAAAAAAGGTGTCTTCAAGGGTTGCGATAGTTGCCGTTACATGCGCGTTGAGTACGACCATCTCGTCCCTTTTCCAACATCAAATTGCTACTTCAAACGGACTCCAAAGCCTCCGCACGCGCAGCATCACACCTGCACACCAGTGGTCAACCACGATCTTCGGTCAATGCCCAACTTGCCTGCAATGCAATGCGCGTCAATCCGCATCCTCTTCACTGCATCAACTACACATGTCAAAGGTGTGAGTGAGTGGGTATTGTGTGTCTGTACTACTAATCCACGTGCTAACCCTCTGCATGAAGCACGCCGCCTCGCGCGCATCACAAAATAAGAAACGAAACTTGTCGCATTTGAACCAAATCCAAACCACCTGCCGTATACGCTACCGTATACAGATATACCTACTAAGTGTGCCTATACCTACCATCTGCGCAGACTCGAAACTGTCATATTTCCACCGGGTATCTGGCCGGCTGGCAGTGCTGCTGTCCGCCAAGCTAGTGTCTTTTCCACACCGCAAAAACGAATTCAATGCAGAACGGTCACGGCGGCGGAAAATGGACTAAGGCGATCTCCAAACCCTCCAAACTCGCCAGTCGCAAAACAAAAATAACCCGCCCGCATAATCAGGTTGCGACCCCCTCCAACGTCCAAGTAATCCTAATCAGGGCACGATTTCCGCAAAAGAATCACGACCTGCGTCTTGCATTCTGCAGTCTGGGACCATGCTCATCTTTGCATCATATCTCTAGTTCAACCAAGAACTTTGATTGACTAGCCTGCCTGACAGGAGGGCAAGACTTGTTCCTGGTGGTTGCTCTGCCCCGGCGCTAATGACCGCCTCCCGAGCACGTCCGGCGGCTCGTCGAAAAAAACGTAACGGAGGGTTCCGGTGAAGCAGCCGCTTGCTCGATAGCCTGGACCCTGGCTTCGAAAATGACTTTTGTTTGAGGAATCCATGATGACGGCGGTCTTGGCGCTCGGCCCATGACTATCCACGTGCTAGGTATCTTGACATGTTGCCCACCAAACCCACACCAGAGTGTGACGTCGCGTCGATATCACCGAAACGGGGCTTGCCTGTGGTTACACACTACTACAGACTAGGTGTGTACGGTGAAGCAAGTCGTACGAGTTTTGCAATCATGCTGCCACAATTTTTGCTTGGACGGCGCAGATCGATAAACTCCGAGGATCAGGAATCATACGTTGATTATCCATTGTTCCGAAAGGCTCCATCGATTAGATGGGCCGCGCGCGCGCGCGCATTGCTGCGTCGATCATTTTGGGGTAAGAGCAGTCGGCATAATCTCGTAGCTATTGGGTTTTATTCCTCTCGCGTATCTGCATGGAGCAGGGACCTGCGTTCTCCAATAAAATCAGCAAGTCCACCTACCTGACTCCAATTTAATTCCTTTGCGCGTTGCGCATGCGCAGCAGCAGCGTCGATCTTGTCTTCGGTGTACCCGTATACTATGGAGCAAGTGTCCAAATGCTTCGCAAGCTGCCCGTCGGACCTTTCTCCACCCCGCCATTGACTCTGCTATCATCTGATGAAATTACGGTGGCCTGCTACATGACACGGGAACGGAGTAAGGTTTGATACGGTGAAGCGTCGCGTTGGGCAGCAGCGAGCCTATCATTTGCGCTGGATGCTGGGAAATTAGCGAAAAGGAAGGCGTTATTGAGAGGCTCCGGAGAAGACTCCGTTGCGTGAACGCGTGAAGATGGCGTCGGGCATTTGGATAAGGTTACGACACCTCGCTTTCCGTCGGCAGTTCGAGCTCCTCTTCGAGTTCGCGGTTTGCACATCATCACATCATACCGGGGCTGTCTAGCTCTGAGCGAAACATGGCATCGCATTTGAACGCGAACCCGATGTCTATTGTTGGATGTCACGATGCTGCAGTCGCGTTGGTCGTCGATGTCGACCCAACGCTAGGCTGGACTCGATATCTTGATTAGATGATCCAGCACGTGCTTTCGTGTTTGCTTCTTCGTAGCCTTGATATATACTCGCGAGTAAGGCTTCATAGACGCGCTCGCTTCGCGCCCGCGAGCGAACACAGTAAAGGATTTCCTGCACGCCAACCCCCCTCGACACAATTTCCTATAAAGTTAACTTGGTATTGCCCAGGTACGTATACTTGTAAGACACGCGGAAGGACAGGCGGAGGACATCCCCGCAGATCTCAGATCCCGGAACAAGATCTTCGTGGATTGCCAACATTGCCAACCTCGGATTCGTGTTGCGAACCGATAGCGACTTTCTTGACGGTCAACGACGACTAGACTACCTTGTTGGGCAAAGGAGAAGGTGCATCAATGACACCATGGTGTTCGACATTAACCAAAGTTGACAAGTGAGGCGCGCCCAGAGCGGTAAACCCTCCAAGGCTGTGACTGGCAGTATGACAAAGGTCATAGTCATCACATACACAGCCCGCCTTAGACAGCAAAGTCCACATTCGGGTCATCACCCTAGATGCAGCCTGCAGTCACGACACCGTTCGTCGAATCGCATCCCACGCAGACGAAACGTTGACAGCAAAAGTAACACAAGACATGCTGTGCTGAACCGTTGACCGCAGTCTTTGCCAATCGAACGCAAGCCCCCTCACCGATTAGACAGGCGTGGCATGGGCTAGAGGGACCTCCCACAGGAAAAGCCGCACTGCAGCTGCAGCCGAGATTGTAACGGTATACCCCGCAGCCGTACATGGCTCTGCAAACGCAGAATGCGCCTTGTGCATACATTGTCCACGATGTCTCAGCGTGTATGCAGCATATCGGTGTGCGCAGAGGCTGAGTGTGCGAGATAGGGCCTTTGACTCCGGTACTTATCGGTGGCTGCTTATCGCATGCCACTAGGAAACATTCTCCGGGATACCGTTCTGGTCACGATTGCCGGTAAGCAGCTAGGGTCTGGGGTGCATTGCAGCATCCCGGGCGGGCGAGAAGGAGGGGTCAGGAACCCCAACGTCCGAGAGTCTCTTACAGTGGGGCCTTGTGCTGGCGGAGATATTTGGTGGTACCCTGGAATGTTCTGAGCGCCTTCTGTACGCGTTTCATGGAGCGTGCAATCCGTGCAATCTCGGTCATGATCTCCCCGAGTCGCTTCGACTTTCTTTCGAGACGAGTGTGTGCACCGTCGAGGCGCTGAGAAGCGGCTGTCGGTTCCGCTTCGGTGACAGCGCTGTTCCAGCACGTATCGCAACGAGCCCTAGCCCGGATCGAAGTCGCAACCGGATGGCTGACACAACTCGGCCCTTTCACAGACAACACGCGGTTTCTCTGTGACAAGAGTTCCCAAGAGTTCGGGGTGCATGGCGTTGGAGAGCGCGATGATGAGACGGTACGGACTGTTCTTCCAGATCAATCAGCGAAGCAGCTGCACCTTGTCAGCTGTTAGCTTCATTTGCTCCAACACAGCCTGTCCATGTCTCCAAGTACCGTCTTGTACCTCCAAAGGCACTATTGTGGACTAGTCCCGGCATGCTGTTCGTGGTTCACGATGCACCAAGTCGGACCCTCAGCAGTCCCGAATCTGTCAGACCGCAACTTTGGGGCCCTTGAAAGCCACGGTATGCCTGTATCGGACATGCACAACAAAGGTGCTCAAGAGTCTCCACATAACGAGACATCGGCTTCTTCTGAAGGTGTCAGAGAGAGCACAGGACCCCAGTGGGACCTCCGGAATGGCGACCTCTCTCGTGCGTAATCGATCGGCTGATGTTGCGCATCGACTCGTAAGCAATCACAACCGCTGGCTTGTGCGAAGAGGCCATAATCTGAACAATTACAGCGTGCGTTCTAGCCAAGTCATTGCCGCGGTTGGTGAGCCGTGCGAAGAGCGACATGGGAGGTTTGCTGCCCAACGGACGGACAGGGCCTGAAAACGGACCGCAAATGACAGGAATACGACCGATATGTCACTGCACGCCGCGACCGTTGTGCACATCATCAGCAAGTCATCAGCGGTCAGGGTCAAGGGACTTTTTTTGACTTGGACGATGCCCAACGCACACAAGGAAGAGTGACACGGAGCGCATTGCGAAGTATCAGACCGGGATCCTCATGCGTTTGATAGACCGTTATTGTGGAAGCGAAGCTGAGTGGCGTAGCTCAGAATGTCGTGCAGCAGCGAGGCTGTAGAGCGTTAGTAGATGACCCACAGCGGTGTTCGTGGGAAAGCTTGACTGAATGTTCGTTGTACTGAGTTGTAGATTTTCATTGAATAGTGCTGCGACTGTGAGTATAGTTGTGGTCAATTCAAACTAATACGTTGGAATTTGTTAGAGTTGGCTGAGACATTAGCGAAGAGTTTTAAAGATGATGTAAATCCTTGCGTGTTCGTATAGTCGTATTTGTAGGTGGAGGACTGTGGTCAGCAACCATTCGCGAAGTCTAGAAATATCGCAGGTGAGTCCGCAGAATATCGATGCTGTAAGAGAGCAGCGCACAGAGGAACGAATGTATAGACGGGAGTCTGCTGAGGTAGTTTCTTCTCTCTTCTGCTGTCTACTTTGTCATCACATCCAGTTGCTACTCCCTCCACTGCCTCTTCATTTGTCATCCTCTCGAGTTGCATCATCATGAGTGTCTTCTTCACATCAGCCAACCTCGTCGAGTCAGAAGAGAAGGAACACTCAACTACGCATGTCTTGCTCTTAAACTCTTACTTCCGTTTTCCATTATGAGCCTCAACAGGCGCGATGTACATCCAACACATGGCTATGCGGGGAAACACGAACGCATTGTTATTCTGTGCGACTGTGACTCCCACAAGCCATGACTACCTATCGGCTTGCTTACAAGTACGGAACGCGATACTATGAGTATCGTGTGCTACCATGAACCTACGCGAGGAACTCTTAATCTTTCGAAAAGGTATCTTACCTACAACGCCAATATCTTCCTCAACTGGTCATGACATGGTGATCGTTTGTGTTGTGTAGAGAAGAAGTATCGCATTCTTGACCGCCAAAGGCATGGAAAGAAGAAAGAGCAACCATGTACCGGCACACTTCTGCTCCTCCACGTTCCTCAACATACCTCTATCCTCCTCCCTATCCTTACAACCTCGCAGCGCGATCCTACGACACAACTTACATGTCCAGACCCTACTCGTATACTGAACCACGTCGCTGCAGTTCCTACTACGCAACATCGTACTCGCGACCAAGTGCATCTCATCAGCCTATACACACTGACACCTGGAGATACGTTAGACCAGCCCCAGCACCACAGCCTGAGAAAATCCCTCGCAAGAGCAGCCTCAAGAAGACGGCGAGCAGACACGTACACTTCGACCTGCCGCCTGCGCAAAGCAGCTCGAGCAGGACGATCAGGATAGCCGAAGAAGAAAGGCAGCGGGAGCGAGAACGCACAAAGGCAAAAGAACGGGAACGAGAACGGGAACGAGAGCAAGAAAGAGATCGAGAAAGCAGATACTACACACCACCCCGACCCACATTACCACCACGCTCCACCCCGGAAAGAATGCCTAGAAAGCACCACTCCCACACCTCCTCCACCTACGAATACGATTCCCAAACCTCCTACCACGAAGAACGCTACCGCCGCCGCACCACCTCGCCTCCCCGCACCAACCTACCCAGATCACATTCTACATACACACGCCTGCCACATCAACCTCACCACCAACCCCCCTCATCCCAAGCCAAATCCCCTCCACCCACCGTGTACATAATAACCTACGCCACAGACCTCCTCCGCACCGAATCCGCAACCGCTCACCTCCTCGCCACCCAGGTTCCACGCCGCTCACCCCCTATCCCACATCTCTACACCATCGATGCGCGCGCCGTGCGTCCGCCGCCTGTAGAACTATGTAAAGAGTATTCTGGGATCAGTAAGCGGATACAAGATATCGTCATGGAAGATGGGGAAGCGCGACGGGCGGCGAGGAAGGCGGTTGAGGAGTTGTTAAGGTTTGGAGAGGAGGCGCGGGTGGAGGGGGAGAGGAGAAAGGGGAGGAGGGATG
The DNA here is from genome assembly GCA_002952155.1 of Alternaria solani. Lineage (NCBI taxonomy): Eukaryota > Fungi > Ascomycota > Dothideomycetes > Pleosporales > Pleosporaceae > Alternaria > Alternaria solani. The sequence goes on along the minus strand of CP022031.1, from coordinate 521,027 downwards.
GGGATGGTGTGGAAGTCAGTATGAGTGTGTGTTGTCATGCGGGGACACATCGGAGTGTTGCGATTGCGGAGAGGATTGCGCAGGTTGTCAAGAGTGAGGTGAGGAGGATGGGGTGTGGAGAGGGTGTTGTGGTGATTTGTCGGCATGTGCATCGTGTCAAGGGGTGGAAGGATCCTTTTTGAGGCACCCTTGGTTGGGGTTTCTTGCTTGGAGTTGGGAGAACGAGGTGATGATTCGTCTGGAGAGTGCAGACACAAGTGTTTGATTAGAAACGAGTGCATGATACACTAGAATGCTGGAAATTGGAATCTGATATTCATTCTTCTTACACGTTACCCAGTAAAAGCGACATACTCCTCGCTTGCCACGAACCCAGTTCTAGCAGCCAAACACATTGATATGGAACTTTTATCAATATCGTACCTGTCCCTCCCTTCTTCTTTTGTACACTTGGATTCTTCTCGATTCTGCTCCTATACAGTCTTCTTCTTTCCAATGCTGGTATCAATGCTGCCCAGAACCCACGTAACGGCAAACACAGCAAACATGCCCAGTGTGATGACAACGGGCTTCCTGTACCCAGCTGTCCACGGGTAGTCGTACGTGACAACGAGATCGCGATCTCTGAACTCATCGACGAGGTTGATAGCGGTCAGCTCCAGTGTCGTGCGGCCCAGGGTATCCATAAAGGTCTTGTGGAGGCTGGTCGCGTTGCTGACAATGGGGACGGTGGTGGAGAACTTGACATTGGTAGCGCCTTCGGGAAGGATAACGCGCAGATTTACGCGGCCGTAAGCAATGCCTTCGCTGGAACGGGGGCCCTCGAGGAAAGGGACTTTGAGGGCGTAGGTATCGCCTGTAGCGAGCTTGCGCAGATACGAAGAGAGGTCTGCGTTCCAGCCAACGCGGAAGCTGTACTTCCAGGTTCCGAAGATGGGGTACCGCGGCTTCAACTCTAGAAGTGCTTCTTTCTTGCCTGGGCGGAACTTGGACGTGGAGACGTTGCCAATATCATCGGTGAAGTAGGGGTCGACGGCGCCAGGGGCAAGAGGCAGGGCTAGGCCCTTGAGGGCGAAGGTAGGCGGGTTGAGGTAGGACTGGCGCTGCCATTCTACGCGCGAGAAGTGGTTCTTGAGGCCTGCGCCCTGGTTGACGAGCCAGTAGCGCTCCTCGGTGGCCAGGTTGCCGCCCCAGTGCGAGACCTCGATGTCGCGCTCGAGCAGTGTGGCGTGTGTGAGGGGCTTGGTGAACTCGTAGCGCACGCTCACGAGTTGCTGGGCGCCGGCAGGGACATTGCTGTAGAGACCGTAGGTGAAGGTAGAGCCCTGCTTCTGGGGGTCGGACGTCTGCTCTTCGTTGAGCTCCGAGGGGAGGGTGGTGTAGTCTGGCACGTCGCTGTTGGGGAACTTGACCTTGGTGCGCTGCTTCTCAGTGAGATAGGCCGAGGGGGCGTATGCGCTGAAGTCGTACTGCAGGTACTGCTTGTCTGTCTGGGCGAGCTGGGCGGGGACGGGCTTCAGAGACGAGAGGATCGAGTAGGAGATGCTGATGGTCTGCTGCGCCTTGGGGGCGAGGGGCTCGGGGAGATGGATCTTGTAGAACTCGACGGAGCTGCCCTTGTTGTCAGTCCCCACACACGATGCCCACTGCGCCGCGAACCTACCTCTCGGCATCAAAGCCCACCACGTCGACCTTGAAGATGCCCTTCTCAGCCGCCTTCTTGTCTCTTACTTCGAAGCCGCCAACCTTGGACAGCAGGCTCGACTCGAAGGGCAGATAGTATTCCGATTGCGCCTTGTCGTCAATGTTCTCGATTATGACGCTGATGGTTTCCCTCGGGTACGCCTTGTCCAGATTCGTCGTCCGGACCAGGTTCGCATTCTTGAAGACTTGCGGGGGTGTGAATGTGCTGGGCAGCACCTGCTTGGATAGCAGCGGCTGGGAGAGGTTGAGCTCGGCGCTGGCCAGGCTCGAAAGCGCTGCCAGGCAGCTGGTAAAGAGGGAAGACCTCATTGTTGGAACAGCAGCCAAGCTATCCAGTCATGTATGAGGTCGGGGTCGGGGGAATTGAGGTCGTGGGCGGGTCGGTCAATTGGAGGTTACGCGGCGGAGGTGTTGCGTCGTAGGTGTTCTCTTCGGAGTTCCCTGGCACCTCCGCGTCTTGGCACAGACAGCTCGAGCTCACCCCTCCGTCTACTGCGCTATCTCGGGAACTTCACCCTCGCACCGCACCATGAGACTCGTAGCACGCTCAATTGGCCGCCCGCGGATAGCTCCAGCTCGCCGTGGAGTAGCAACCGCATCTGGAAGGCGCCATTTGACCAACAATGGCTTCTTCCGTGTCTCGGACGAGGTGCGCGAAGCTCTCGACTCGAAAAAGCCCGTCGTCGCGCTCGAGACGACAATCTACACGCACGGTAGGAGCAGCAAGAGACATGCGCACACGCCCCGCCTGTGCTGATTCACCGCGCAGGCTTCCCCTATCCTGAAAACGTCGCCCTTGCATCCCTCCTCGAAAGCGTAGTGCGAACGAATGGCGGTATCCCAGCCACCATTGGCATCCTCGACGGCGTAGCACGCGTAGGCATGGACCCCGAAGAGCTGATTAGACTCGCCTCTTCTGCTGGCAAGTCAAACACGATGAAGCTCTCGCGACGAGACCTCGGCTATGTCTGTGGTATGCGACTGGCCGACAAGTCGTTCAATGGAGGCACCACCATCTCCGGTACGATGCTGCTGGCCCATCTCGCTGGAATCAAAATCTTTGGCACAGGTGGTCTTGGTGGAGTCCACCGTGGTGCAGAGTCAAGCATGGACATCTCTGCCGACTTGACCGAGCTTGGAAGAACCCCAGTCACCGTCATCTCCAGTGGCTGCAAGAGTTTCCTCGACATACCACGCACAATTGAGTACCTCGAGACGGAAGGCGTGGGCGTAGGCACCTTTGCCGATGGACGACAAGGAAACGTAGACTTCCCCGCCTTCTGGTCGAGAGATAGTGGAGTCAAGAGTCCGACGACCATTGCAAATGAGATGGAGGCGGCTGCTGTTATCTGTAAGTCTGTCATGTTCGCTAATTACTCCTTCTGACATCATACAGACGCGCAACACGCACTCCAAATCTCGTCCGGTCTCCTCTTCGCCAATCCTGTTCCCACCGAGTTCGCTATACCCAAGGATGAAATGGATGTCATTATTGCCGAGGCTCTGAAACAGGCCGAAGCGTCCAACATATCTGGAAAGGACAACACGCCTTTTGTACTTGCCAAGATCAAGGAACTCAGCAACGGCACGAGCATACCCGCCAACAGAGCCCTGATTGAGTCAAACGTGAAGAGGGCGACCATCGTAGCCCGAGAACTCGCTATCCTCGAAGCGAACCAGGAAGAAGCCCAAGGGTGAGCCAGCACTCTTGTTGCTCCATCGTAGACTGGCGCTGATGTAAGTATACTAGACGGAATTCCTCTTACTTTACTCCCGTTCCGTCCAATCCCTCGTCTGCTGCAACCCCATCGCCCTCTGAGTCTATTTCAACTCCCACCACCTCACCCTCATCTAGCACTGAGCCCCAGAAAAACCCCGATGTGGTTGTCGCCGGCGCTCTTGCAGTTGACTTTTCTTGTGATTACGCTCCGTTCAAAGCTTCTGCCGGCCAGACAGATCCACTGCCTCACACCTCGAATCCAGCAGTCATTACTCAGACTCTGGGAGGTGTTGCACACAATATTGCCAAAGCGTCACATTTGCTCGGCTCCTTCGTTCATCTGCATAGTGCTGTTGGTGACGACTTGAGTGGTCGCGCGGCGATTAGCCAACTGCAGCAGGAAGGTATGCCTGTTTCTGGTATCAAAACACTCCCTTCACCGTCGAGAACAGCGCAGTACGTCGCCATCAACAACACGAACAAAGACCTTGCACTCGCCATGGCAGACATGTCCATCTTAGAAACGATCTCCAATGAAACTATCCAACAACTAGCCACCAGCATCTTCAACGCTCCAGTCCGGCCTAAAGCCTTCGTTGCAGATGCAAACTGGTCTTCCTCCGCCCTGCATACCTGGCTCCAAGCCGCTCGTCACGCAGATACTACCACCATCTTCGAACCAGTCTCCACAGCCAAGGCACTACGCATATTCCCATCTGCCACCCGTCCATCAGTTTACCCCAAGCCTCTAGCAGACATCATAACGCCCAACACCTACGAACTCACCGCGCTCCATGATTTCGCCAGCCAGGCCTCCCTCTTCGAGTCGCCCGAATGGTTCAGCGTCATCGATGCACTGGGTATCCCCAACGGTGGCTTGAGAGTCCCATTAGCCGTCACAGTAGGTGGTGACCTAGTAGACCAAGGCATTCCCCAACAAACCATCAAGCTCCTCCCCTTCTTCCCTACAATCTTGACAAAGCTGGGTCCGCAGGGTGTGCTCATGACGAAGCTTCTAGCCTCTGATGCAAAAGAACTGAGAGAGGATCATGAGCGCCAGTATGTGCTGGCGAGGAACTTGTCTTCTGGTGGTGCAGCTGCGGTTGGTGGTCTCTACGTGAGATTGTTTCCTGTGGACAAGGTGCTCGAACCGCATGAGGTGGTTAGTGTGAATGGCATTGGCGATACGTTTTGTGGTGCGTTGGCGTATGGACTGAGTCGGGGGGAGACGGTGCAGGATGTGGTGGCGTTTGCGCAGAGGGCTGCAGGCGAGAGTTTGAAGAGTAGGGAGGCTGTTAGTCCGGGGTTGAGGGGGTTGAGGATGTAGGTTGTTGGGTTGTGGGTCTTTACTTGGATGAGGGGAATGGAAGATGTGTTTGAGAGGTTGCAGGGTAGCTATGTTTATTGGTAATCTGGACGTAAATGGCAATTACATGTTCAGGGGTCTTTTGTAAGCGCTGATTTCGAGGTCGTGGTAGAAAGCCTGGGCACCATGTAGCAAACTTGAATATAAAAGGCATTGAATACCACTGCAAACCCTCATAAACACCATTCTCGCAAATTAGTACCCTAAATATGTGAAAACACCTTGTCACACGCTTACCAAATATCACTTCTTTGATTCTCTTGTCTTCATCTCAAAACGCCGTCAGATTAAAAGCCAGAAAACTACCGGTGGGATATCATACCAAGGAATGACTTTAGTACGCTCTGACTTACTTTCAGGACACACTAGAAACCACGACGGAAGTTGATCGTGAGCCCAGTCACACATGATCTATGTTGGCTCCATGGTTCTTTCATGAGGTAAGCCACTAGAACGCGCTTGTTGCTGCACTCGTCCTGTCTAGGTACAACCTGTGAAAGTCCCCTCTTGAGCTCTCATTGGGTGTCTCGAAAATGGCATATCCAACGAAATTACCCATGCCTCTTTGTTGCGAAGATCTTTTCAAGTCGGATTGACGGACTGGTCTGTTCAAATCTTGGGTTCCGCAGAATGGCGACGACTGTCCTGCGGAGCTTATTTCTCCTCAATACCTACCTCGGTGTGATGAATGAGGATGATGGGACTGTGATTACAGTTACGATCAATAAGGAAGGGGATGAATAGCATTCTTGTAGTACTTGGTAGCGAATTTGAGCTCGGGTGCGGAACGAGTGCGCAGTTTTGATGAGTAGCCATTTCTACATAATACACAATTTGAAGTATCTCAATGACTGCTCATCAGTCATCTGATGTTTATGTTTGTACAGCTCGTGCTGCGCATACTTCACTTGTACGTCATGGAGAAGTTGTGAGATGCATACGGTCTAACCATGAATCAAAATGTGGAGAAATCTTTCGGATCCCCCCTAAAAAGACTAGATGAGATGAATGCAAATAGGATAAGAACGACGGTTGAACATGCCTTAAGTAAGTAACACTCCGAAATATGATTACCTAACTAGGAAATTACTCTAGTCGTTTTGCTTCTATCTGATCTAAGGAATCTGGATAGCGTTTAGGGGATCCGAAAAAGTTGTCCCTTGGAATACTCGGCCTTGACCAGTCCCTGAACCAGATCTTCGTCGTCCTGTAGCTAATCGGATAGTAGGGTCTCTCAACATTTTGGTAGCCTACCATGTGTCGTAGCCACAACCCCGCGTTTGCGTAGGACCTTTTAAACGCAGGAAATCCGGTTTCCTTGACCTCCCGAGACTTGTACCCACCCTCAATCCCTCGTGTTCTATTGCACAGAAACTCTTCCGGATTTTAATTCCTTGATACCAATAACCATGTCCGTTGTCGTCCCTCAGTCATCTCACGCAGGCGGTCTAGACGATGAATTAGCTGCTCTTATGCTGCAGTTGGAGGAGCTTGGCATTTACTCGGATGCTAAGAAAGGAAAGCATCCCATTAATCAGCCACCAGACATGGACGTTGCCTACAGCCAATTTCAGGCCGAGTTGCAAGCTTATGAGGACTTTCTCGCAGACCAGAAGCTTGCCCAGAGCATTGGCGCTGCTGTGCACTCCGACGGCATCGTCATTGAGGATCTCACTTCGCAAGATGTTCAAGCTCACGAGGACCGTCGTTTCGCTCTAGAGCTGAGCAACAATGATCCTGAGATTCAGGCTCCACCTCCATCCGTGCACGACCATTTCCGAGGTGAAGCCCACGACTGGATGTCCACTGTGTCCGGTAATATCGCTGCTGCCTCGGTCGTCGAATTCTCCGATGACGAGGCGGAAGCTGGACCATCCATGTCCTATGTGGAACGCCAGGCCGATATTATTAAGAAACTCTCTACAGAATTCAAGTGTTGTACTTGTTACGATCGATTCCCTCGGGCCTCCATGGTAACAGCAAAATGTGGCGACCGCTATTGTATTGATTGCATGAAGGGCCTGTTCATGCGATCGACGAAAGATCAGGGCCTTTACCCTCCTAGATGTTGCAAGCAACATATCCCGCTGGATCTGATTGCAAGGCACATGAACCCGGACGAACTAGCCGCCTTTGAGCTGGCGGTCGTGGAATATGCCACCGAAAAGAAGACGTACTGCAGCAACCACGACTGTGCCACCTTTATTGTCCCGGATCGTATCGAACCTGGTACGAATCGAGCAGTGTGTTCGAAATGCAATGCAGAAACTTGTGCAATTTGCAACAACGGGTTTCATGCAGGGTGGGACTGCCCAGATGATCCCTTGCTTCGACAGACCCGGGAGTTGGCTCGAGCGATGGGCTGGCAAACCTGCAATGCCTGCAATCGAGAAGTAGAGTTGCGTAGTGGCTGCAATCATATTACGTAAGTTCACGTTGCTTCGCAGGTGTGAGTGATACTAATCCATCATAGATGTCCGTGTGGCGCTGAGTTCTGCTACGTCTGCGGCGTACGTTGGAAGGAATGTCGTTGCTCCACCGCAGATCTTCATCGCATCGAAGAGCGCGCCGAAGAGATTGTAGATCGAGACGCTCCGAACATACTTCCTCAAGAAAGACGCTATCGTGTTGACAGAGTCTTCGCTGAATTGCAAGACAGGCATGAATGCGAGCATTCTCGTCGTTTCCAGCGCATCTTTGATGGAGCACCCAGGAGAGGTTTTCGATGCGAGATGTGTGACGCGCGTCATTATAAGTACATCCTGCAATGTCGCTATTGCTATGTCAACGTCTGCGAAGATTGCCGTCGCAACCGCATCTGATAACGGCCTTGACCCGTCGGGGGCCACTTTCCTCAGATGTCACTTGGCTCTCTACGCTGACATCTCCGCTCCTTTGATATTCACTTCCACATGAAGTCTCGCTCCCTAGGATATAACAGAAATCCAATGTTTTGTCTCCTGAGTTCCATATTGTGTGTCGTTTCCCGTATCGTATCTGCTATGAGCAAACAAGCAGTCATAACCTCGTGACCCAGTCTTCCAGGGTACATTTTCATGGCCATGATGATGGCGATATTGAAGATACGCGTTGCGCGGACCAAGCCAGACTCAGGCGCGTCGCGGCGACTTTCAGCTGCTTGAACCTCACAGACCACCCATAATCCAAATGCGCTGGTTGTACGACTGTGTGTGAGTAGACCTTCTTATGGCTGATGATGGTGTAGCTAGTAAAGACGTTGTCGTTTCGATTAGGTGCGCGTGAACAACACAGCGGTGCTGGAAGTGACATCACTGACTGAGACGCTAGACCAAGACTGGCATAGTGCAATGATTTGTCATCATGTAGAATGCAGGGCCACAGTGTTCACGCGTCCTACCTTTTTCAGACGCGATACTTGATTCGCATAAGAAGCGGGACGATATTAGAGAGTCTCTTGGACTCTCGTATTCCAGCATGTCGTTTATGCGACACGGCGCTGTGTGGCCAATCACAGGACAGGCTCAAGCTGAACCCCTCATCACCGTCGTATGCCTTCTTTTCCAGTCAATGCTGCCTGACTGGGCCTGAACAATATCCAGAGACTACATCGCTATAATCTGCATAACTTCATTGATCCCCTTAGCACTTCACTGTTCTACATTCAGAAAGGGTACAAGCGCCAACGTCCAGCTTCCGCGTCAGCATCTTCAAGTGCCCGCATGTCCCATATTCCTTACACGTTCTAGTAGACAATGCCAACCAAGACACCCTTCGTTCGAGTATACGAGCCATCAACCGATTACCAAAATGGTCTTCACGTAGTATGTGTTTATATCGTCATCTCATAGACGACCGTCATCTGACAGAAACTACAGTTCCTGACAACTATCGACCCTGGCCTTGATTGGGAACCAGCGCGAACCGTAGGCTCACACCTCTGGTACAAAGTCTACGCCGACGTGACACCAGAAACATGCTACGTATTAGACGACGGTAATGGACGCGTGGTGGGTTACTGTATCGGCGCGGTGGATACAACGTCTTTCGCGCAGCGCTGGCGCGACGTGTTCACTCCGACTATAGACCCAAAGCTTGTACCACATCCAAGCACTCAGACCAGCGATCCACAGATGGAAAGAGAGGATATCAAGCACTTCCGAAAGGCCGTGTACGAGGCGGACTGCAGTATGCTGCAGCCATGGCCGCAGATGTTGGAACGATATCCGGCGCATCTCCATATTGACATTTTGCCAGAGTATCAGAGAAAAGGGTGGGGTTCAGTTCTCATACACAACTTTTTGGGTACTGCGAAGAGCTTGGGTGCCACGGGAGCACACCTTGACATGGTGCAGTCGAACACAAGCGCAAGAGCGTTCTACGAAAGAATTGGTTTTCGGATATGTCCACAAGTATTGGATGACGGTGCGAGTGGTCAGCCTGGTGTTAACGGCATCGTGGTCACACTTGTGATGAGTTTCTGACTTTGCCAAACTCCATCAGAGATACTGTCTTCTTTTATGCTTGACAACTAATTCGGATTATCGTCATGACGTCGCAATATCTGAGTCGGTCTACAGCTGCTTGGGACGTGCTGGCAAAGTCGTTATTGTTGTGAACGACTCAGTCTTCACGTGGCGGCTTTTGCGCTTCTCGCTTGTTGCTGACCGCTAAAGCACCTCGAGACACACGTAATACCCAATACTGTGTGAGACACTGTAGCTTAACTTCTACGAAGTACGACCATTGCCTCTGATCAAGATGTCCGACACGTTGGAAGATACCTGTACAAATGCCAGTGGCGGCTGTCATCAACCTTTGTGATAAAATCTCTTTACCTGGGTACATAAAGCCTTCCTCTAACCTCTACTATATCAGCCAGATACCTACAGTCACAAGTCACAGAACTAGATCATAGTCTACACTATGCCACATTCAACCCATCATGACATCTATGAGCCCAATGTACCCGATGACGTCCTGGCTATACAGGAGAGCTCATCCGGATCCAAGTGGGTAGGTAATTCACACCAAGAGAAGGAAAATCAATCATTGCTAAAGTTCGTTGCCTTGAATCCGCAGGACCCATATGAGCTTGGCGGTACACCCGTTGAACAGCGTCGAGATTCCATGTCGGCTGAAGAGGGAATCTCAGAGCCGTATCAATACCTTTTGGAAACCACAAAGAGCCTAAGGGCCGCTCTACAAAGGCACAGCTATGCTTACTGGGCCTGCCGTCAGACCGGCGACTGGCCGGGAACGCAGGACGTCCAATTGGTGACGGCAGCTCAACAAGCTCTGGCAAAGTCTCCTCCTGCCACAAAACCAGACCCTCTTTCCTTCGATGACTTCATTCAGCTGCTCAATGACGAAGGGCTAACGTGGCTTCTGGCATATATAAACCAACTAGACAGCATGGCTGATTATGCTGTCGCACCCACCGCCGATCCCAACAAGAAACGTTGCAAAGTTGGGCGACCAAAGGGTAAGATCTTGAAAGAAGCCCAAAATGATGATTTGGTAAAAAGGCTGTGCTGTTTACACAAGGATGAAGAAGGCTTCTATATACAGGTCGAACTCCACAACCGAGATCCTTGGACGTGCTGGCCGCCGAATGCGGATGAGGATGTGGAAGTGATTGTGACGTGAGATACAGTATGCGCGCCACTTTGTGTTCTATGAGAGTATGTAGTGTAGAGATCTACTGAATGATTAATATGCGTTGGCCGTTGATGGCATCGCTGTCCGTTTCGCATCTCACAGTCTTACTTGACTTTTTGTGTTCGCTGCACGATATGCTCATCATAGTCTACTGAAATCGCAAGCACATTTGTATTCCAAAGCAAGCGCATATACACCAAAACAAGTCTATATCGTGTCCAACGCTCAGTGCCCAATCACACTTGATTCTCTCTCCCAACTCCATCTCATGCACTATTTATCTGTATAATCTGGGATATACCACTTCCTCTCCTCTTCGTCCCTTGGCGAGCGAGGTCCATCTTCCCAGACGTCATCGAAGGCTTCGACAACCGGACCGCCGCCCGCCTCGTTCCCTGCATTCCTTGTGTCCTGAATACTAACAGCATTACTGTCTCCTTGCTGAGGTCCCTGAGATGTGCTTTGTAATGTTGCAGAGCCGGATGACGATGCAGGACTGAACGAAGACGGTGCGCTTGAAGCTTCTTCGGCAATAGCAGGTGTATTTTGATTAGTAGCTGGTGTTGTCCTGGTGTTAGTCGCGCTGCCGTCGCGAGAAACATCTTGGGCATGGGGGCGAGCGGAGTTACTGGCATGGCTGTCCGGATGCTGATTGATACGTCGTCTTGGTTCTCGGTTAGATGGCTGAGGCATTTTGGTGCTTTGTTCGGTCGTCGGAATGCTGTTCAAGTGCGATTTCTGGATAATCAGTGTCCTATGGGACTAGTATGAAAAGCTACTGTATGTGTGAAAGTTTGTAGAGACGACAAAAGAGACACCTTCTTCGGCTTTTATGCTACGGTCACAGCTGTGTCTTAGAAATAGCTTCAAGAATGAAAGCATTCGACGTGTCATCTTGAGATGAAGTGTCTCAATCCCAAATGTATGGATGACTCAACGACACCAGCAACGCTTAAACAAGACACCGACATAGACCTTCGTTCACCTTCCCCACTGAATGAATTCTCATCTCGCCAGCCCCTTTGGCCCCGCCCACTCGCCTTTGACGTGGTACTTCCCGTACACCCACGGGAAAAAGTCCTTCTTCAACCAATAGAAAGCCTTCCTTGGAACGCCCTGATCAATACCTAGCAGACGATTAAACGTCTCCTTGGGCACACCACCATACTTGAACTCAGCAAGCATGACTTCCTTCTGTCCAGTAAGCAGCGGGCAAGACGTATACCCATCGTAGCTAGCTTCCAACGGCTTGTTCTCCATTGCAGAAAGCAAGTTAGACACCAAGACGGGCGCTTCGGCGGTGATGGCAGCGACAGTCTTGGAAGTGGGTAGCGAGGATGCGTCGCCAATGGACCAGACGTTGGGGTACTTGGTATGTTGAGTTGTGGAATCAGAAACGGAGACGTAACCCGCTTCGTTGGCCAAGGGGCTGGATTTGACAAAAGACCAAGGTACGTTCTTGGGTGCGACATGCAGGAAGTCGAAGTGCTTCTTGACGGGCTCGGAGTTTGCAACGTTGAAGGTGGCTGTGTTTCCGGAGATGGAGATTAGGTCGTGTTGGAAGAGGCCCTCCACGCCGCGTTCCACGCGGAGTTTTTCTAGGGCTGCTGCGCTGGAGGAAGTCAGTACATCTCTTCCACAATACATCGGAATGTAAACCTACTATTTTGGCACACCGAACATGGAGGGTAGACCCGTAGCAAAGCTGATGTTGATATCCGACGGGTACAGTCCAGCATTCTTCCAGTAGTCCAACGCCAGCCACATGATCTTCTGTGGCGCTCCAGCACACTTTACCACACCGGCTGGTTGCGTAAAGACTGCAGCACCCTTCTTGAACTTCTTCACATTTTCATACGCCTTGTCGCAATACTCGTAGTCGTAGATACTGCTCACCATGGCATCCTTCTCGTTCAACGCCTCCTTCAAGCCCTTCACGCTACCATAGTCAAGCGTAATACCAGGCACAACAACCAACTGCTCGTATGAGATCTTCTCGCCAGTGCCAGTGGTAATGTAGTTCTCCTCTGGTGCAAAGCTTCCCACAGAGGTATTGTAAAACTTGAATTTAGGGTCCATGAGATCCTTCATCGGACGGCGTAGGTCCTCCTTCTTTTTCAGACCGCCTCCGACGAGCGTCCATCCAGGCTGGTAGTGGTGCCATTGCGCAGGATCGACAACAGCAATATCGTCCTGTGAGAAGTTTCCTTTGCGGAGGAGTTGGTGTGAGAGAGATATGCCTGCCGAACCGCCGCCAATAACGACAATCTTGTGGTTGCGTGTCGCAGTTTGCACTGGTGCCACGGTAGCCAGACCGCGAGCAGAGTGTTGGAATGCGGGTCGCGTGATCTTGGAATATGTGGCGGCCATCTGTGATCCGCTGTTTCGAGCTAGTGCGGACATGGTGTCGACTTTCGGCGACAGTCCGTGATGGCTAGAAAGGTAAAGGAAAAGTGGATGTAGAGACAGACAGAGAGCCGACGCGATGAAGCGCGTAGTGATTCCGATACCCCCGACTAAACATTTTATGCCATGTGGGTCGCAGACTAGGGACTGATGAACGGCCAATGAGCGAGGTGAAAATGGCACTAGCGCGATCACGACATCGCCAACGAGCAAGACTGCAGTCACTGCAAGACATCTTACATGGAACAGGCAAATGTACACAATTTTACATTAAATCATTTGAACCATGAAGCTATTTAACAGACATCATAGCCCACTGGATATTTACAAGCGCGACAAACCAGCAATCTCCCGTGGAGCGTGGTAGTTGGGGACCTTCATGTCCAAAGCGCTGCCGCTGTAGCCCAAGTCCTCAGCCGTAAGCATTGCACACTTCTCTCCAATGAGGAGCGCAGTCGAGTATGTGTTGCAACCGACGTTGTCGGGGCAGATGGACAGATCGGCAACCTTGAGACCCTTGACACCGTGGACGTTGAGGCGCTCGTCAAGGACACCGTGCTTGACGATGGAGTTGCCGTTCCTGGGGGCCATGGAACAGGTACCGAGAGAGTGCCATGTGGTTTCAACGTGACCTGTAGTATGTTAGTAAATGAATGGTAAGTCATCAAAAGGTAGGACTTACGCTTGACCCAGTCCTCAATGTGCTTGATATCCTCGTTGGAGTATTGGAGGTCCTCATGAATCTCCTGGCAGTTCGAGTTCAAGAAGTTGGGCTCGGGAGCGCGGCCCTTCTTGACTGGAGACGTCCAAGATCCGTGCTGAATACCAGCCGAGAGGTTACCAGGAAGAGCGTACTGGTTGGTGGTAAGAAGGTCGAGGTCATTGGCACGGGCCGGACTGTCAAAGGCGTAGTAGGGATGCATTGCCTGCACCTCGCCGGCGTAAGCGTCCATGCGGCGGGCAGTCTCACGAGACTTGATGTAAGCCCAGACCATAGGAGCCATGTCGCGCTTGTCGTTCATGAAACCAGCGTCAAAGTCGGGTGCCTCGTATGGGTTGGGAGAGACAATGTGCGTAGAGCCACGCGAGAACGGGTACTCGAGGAAGTGGAACATGGTGAAGAACTTGCCTGGTGGCATAACCATGTGGTCACCATACCAACCAGCAATGACCGAATAATGCATAACAGGCTTGTCGGGCTTGTTCTTGAAGTAAGAATCCCAGCCGGAGCGGAACTCCTTGCATGGCCAGCTGTCCATCATGTTCAGTTCTTCCTCGGTGGGTCGGATCTTAACACCAGCCTCGATACCATTGGTAGCGAGTGGACCAGTGCCGTTGATGTTCCATTGATTGAAGACCTGCTCCTGGACCTTGGGGTCACCACGAACGAAGTCATCAAACGACTCAACGTGAGGCTTAGCGCGGTAGGTGGCAAACGTCAAGTAGTGGTCCTGGAAGTTGAGACCAACACCAGGAAGGTCGACAAGAGGCTTGACGCCGGCCTTGCGGAGCTTCTCTGGGTCACCGATACCAGAGCGCTGAAGGATGAGAGGAGAGCTGAGAGTACCACCAGAAACAATGATCTGCTTGCGGGCCCTGATGATCCGGGACCGTTGCTGCTCGGCATGGAGAGGCTTAGTTGGGACAACCTTGACGCCAACAGCGCGGTCTCCCTCGAGAATGACCTTGTCGATTTTGTTGCTAGTGAGGAGGTGCAGGTTCTGGTGAACGGCGCGAGTGCTGTGAATGTAACCGTGAGCGGAGTCAGATCGACGTCCAGTGTCGCGGTTGATCCACTTGAGCCAGTGCTCAGCACCGTGTCCAGTGGTCAAGTCCTGGAGGTCGTCGGTGGTCGGAATGCCCTGAGTTTCAGTGGCACGCAGGAAGTCCTCCTTGATCGGGTAGGTGTAGTTGCCGAAAGAAACCTTGATGGGTCCCTCAAATCCGTGAATTTCACGGTTATTGCAGGAGCGCTGGTAGGTCTCATGCTTCTTCATCAAAGGGATGAGCTCCTTGGTGGTCCATCCCTTGGCTTGGAAGTCGTCGTAGTCGGAAGCCGAGGCACGGGTGTACATCTAGAACACAGTCAGTGTCGTTCATCTGTGATTTGAGCTAGAGAGACTTACCATGAAGTTGATGGAAGATCCACCTCCGAGGATGTGTGCCACAGGCACAACAGCTCGGCGGCCATCGAGCCACTCCGAGGGACGAGAGTAGTAGAAGGTGGCAGTCTTGCTGTCCAACTTCATATTCCTCGGGTAGATACCCGGACGGAAAACCCATGGGTTGTTGAGGTTGTTCTCTCCAGCCTCAATCAAGAGGACCTGGAGATTGTGGTCGAGATTGGCGAGACGTCCAGCCACGACACAACCACACGAACCACCTCCGCACACAATGATGTCGACCTCATCTGGAATCGTCATCTTGAGTGCGTGTTGTAAAGTAAAGATATGATTGTAACGATGCTGTGTGGTTGTTGATTCGTTGACCGCAGGAGAGCAAGTCAACTGGGCGCGATGCTCTTCTCAGTTGGAGACACGATGTCTATTTAAACTGTTCAGACCCCGCATCTCCAGGATCTTCGGCTTCAAGGAGGGTCCGCCACCCAGGCTGTGCCACTACGCGCTTCCCATCAGCCGTTGATTCCAATAGCAGCACAATGCATGCATAGAGGAGGGGACATGTACCATTTGGCCAGCGTTTCGGGCTAGAAAGGCTTAGCTGCTGGTTAAGACCCGACATCATCAGACCGCCAGGGTCGCCGTCAAGGCCATTCAACGCAGAGCATCATGTTAGACTTGCGGATCCGCAAGGTAGGTCGCGTCTCTGCCGGAATTCCACAGGGTAGATTCGCATGCGGTGATTGGTCCGCATGCTCGCGCAAGGGTACCAACCGTCCCGACGGGCCTGGATAAAGGCTGGACTGGGGTAGACGCTGCAGTCGTCGCATGTCTGCTAGTTAGGTGCGGAGAAACAGCACATCCAGTAAGAAATCATGCTCAGTTGCGTACGCAGGCCCACTCATGGGGTAAGCATTGCGGACCCGGACCTCAGAGGCCGGTATAGTGTCCTCAGGCGTTGAGCATCAGCGTACCACGTATTGATAGAAATAAACAAGGCATTTGGCGTGAGCGAATGGGAACCAATTGAGATGGAGATTAGCGTTGAAGAGATGTATAGAAGATGTTGGCCGCAATACTGTGGCGCATATCGCTCAATTGCGAAACAGATTCAAACACTCTATGCCATGCTTGCCAGGGCTCAAAGTACCTCCTGAGATGGTAGCTCTGGCAGCCCATGTAGATGCGGCAAGCGGCCTTAGCTGCATCTCTCTGCGGGGGTCGTGCGGCGCTGACGTCCTGCCCATAGCACGTCTCTCGTGGAAGAATGCGGATGTGGGGTGCAGTAGTCGTTGTGCTTCACGTTGAGAGGAGGTTAGAACTTGGCATTGAGGCTAGTGCCAGTAAGTGCGGGGTTAGCTCCGCCTCGAACCACGGAAGAACGGCAGACCAGTCGTTTCAACGGTCGAGTGTGGGATTGGCATGGCTTCCTGCTGAACACTCCCTGTTGGTTCAAATAGACTATATCGACTGTGAGACGGCTGCGAGCCGCAAACCAAAAGGCACCCTTCAATCTCACGATGTCACCTTGTTCTCGAGGGTCGCTAAGCCCAGTAAACTGTAAAGCCCAGCGATGGCACTCCAGATCGGAAGATGAACTGCAAGATGAACGTGTCCTACCGGATCACACTCAGCAGTAGCTTCATTGGGAAAGCACAGATATTTGGCGGTCTTGGGACTTGCCCAGATCAGCAGACTACCGCGCAGGTTCCTTTTTTTGGGGGGCTGTACGAGGCTGCGCGACGCGCCATCGTGCGACTGACTCGTCATGAATGCATGAGCTGAAGCTGGAGCTTGTGTGGAGATTCCCATGGGAGACATTGATCGGATGATTTCCGCTATGCAAAAGCGACGTTTTGCACGCAAAAGGAGAGGCTGATGTCCACGTTGCATTCTTCTTGTCCTTGGCTTCGGGGCGCGGGGCGCGGAGCCCGCCAGTCAGCGCCAGCTTCGCCCTGGCTGATCCGAGCGGTCCTTCTCCAAAGTTACCTAATCTCCGGCTCTGTCTCGATCCATGAGCCAACTCTGCATCGGATATCGACGATGGTATTTCTAAACAATATCAAATAACTGCTGTACCTGGCAACACCATCGGCTGTTGTCGTGGATGATTGTATATTGACATGCGGATCCGATGAACTCTACGCCGCTTGAAACTGAAATTGAAACTGATCTGTAGAAGGTCCGAAAGTCTAGGGATACATGATGCGTCTACTCCTCATGATACCGATCGTGATCTGGGTATTGCTTTTCCATGGTCCAATATGCCCCGTAACGCCGAAAACACATGTTCAAAAAGAGGGGAGAATGGAGACCCAAGACGCCGGATATGCCGAACATGTCACTGAGAAGCGGATCAAAGCGGAAACACTCAAATGATCTCATGCCTCTCCCAGCCAGTAGGCTTCATATGCGCAAGGTCCTTTGTCGGATGAGGCTCCTCTGGGTTTCGGTACTCACTCACATATGGGTTAGGGTCTTCCTTTTGGTCGAGGTTACCGAATGTGTGATTGACTTCTCGATGCTTGGACTCGTCTGCGCGAACTGGGATTGCGTTAGTGGGGTGTGCTGCATGAAGGGATCAGGGGTATACGCACTATAGAGGAGCAGATCTCGCATTGTGCGGTGACCTTCGGGCATCTGCCAGTAGTCTACCGCGATTTCGGGCGCCTCCATTTTCGCCCACTTTGGCAGGCGGCCTGCGTCAAGATCCTCGATTTGGCGGGTGTATGTGATGACGGCTTCCTCTTCGAGATATCCTACAAATCGGTGGACGGTACGAGGGCTCAGGAGATAGGCGAAGAATAAAGCATTGCACCAAACTCCTTGTGCACCCAATACCATCAGACGCATGAAGCGTCCTGGCCGTTGCATCTTGAGAAAGACCAGAAGATGCATTCGTTCGTTGTAGCTCTCTTCCAGTAAGGATTCAATCCTGGTGAGCAGTGCGTCAGCGACATGTCATTGTACCAACAAGCGAGAACACATACCATCCGTTGTCGCGCTTCATGCGTCTCATGGAGTGCAAATGTCGAAGCATGCCCGCTACCATGCCGGGTACGCCAGCAACACTCTCCAAGAAGACGTTCCGAATCAGATATTTTTCTTCGGTCATCGCAAAAGCCTTTCGCTTGGCCAGTGGGTCTTTGGCATCCACGTCCACAGCCTTCTGATGTTTGTATCCAGTTGCTTTATCGAGACCCCAGCGCAGAATCTTGACAGCGATGAGGGCGACCTTGTCGGACATGGTCTTCGCTTCACGGTGGGCAATTGTGACTTGGTTCATCTGCTCTTCGGTGTATACTGACTGCTATTAGCTAGACATGAGGTATTACATGTTCGGCGGGTGCGTACCTGGATGCGGCCATGCTGCATGTGTCTTGCGAACCTTCTCTGTCGGGTGCTTCTCGAAGAACTCTTTGATCTTTGCTCCACCGTTGGGCGAGGAAGTAAAGTGCCTCTGGCCAACTTGCGATTGGAAGTGCTGTACCGCGACGAAGGTAGGTCGAAAGCCGGCATTGTAGCTCTGGAAAGACTTGATGAGCTGAGCCGTAGCCCGCTTCGAGGTTGTTGTTCCCCGTGTTGCTGCTCTGGTGGAGATCATTTGCGGTTAGAGAGGCGCGTGTATATCTAGGGTGTTGTTCGGTGGTGTAAGAGGTGTTGTCAACTACAATGGTAAGTGCTGATGGTTAGCATGAGGCAAGATTGAGGCACACGTTCGTCCTTTATATCAAACAAGACATGACGCTGACAACCAAAAAAAGACATTCACGCGGTACTCGTGTCTGCCCGGCACGCTCTGTCATCGGGGTGCAGCAGGAACGTGCATGAGATGCCGCCGCTACACCGCGCCATACCCATCCTACGGCAGACTCGGCGAGCAAATGGGCTTCCTGTGAGAGGCTGGAAATGTCAGCAAGTTGTCGAGAACGGGCGTGTACGGTCGCGTGCAAAGACGAGTTTGCGACGGCTGGGCGAAGTGGTGATTCAGCTGGCGGGAGGAATCGGGATAGCTCTGCCAAGACATTGGCCCTACCCCTGTCAGAAGCCCAAAGAAGATGACTATGACACAGAAAAAAAAGTGGACGTCCATTGGAAACGCTATGTAATGACTCCGTGGGTTGCATCTGTAGAGAGACGAAAAGGCAGAGTTATCTGGTTGGGGCATGTGGTCACTGATTCCGGAAGATGCTCGTCGGAGTCGGGGTCTCGTTGTTTCGTTGTTCGCCGGCAGACCCACTCTTTACTGTAAGGCTGGTAGCGCAACATGGGAACGCCTCCAATATGATGGAATCCTTTCACCTGCATCTCCAGGCTGATTTTCGTATTCGAATGCACAGTCACCCCAGGACAAGACACTGCCTTGTGGTTGCTATTCCAACGAAGGGCGGAACAGTACTATACCAGAAAAGACATTGCGTTTCCACTCTTCGATCACGACTTTCACCAAACCCCGAAGGCGTCTAGGCTTCATAGTCGGACTAGTGACAGGCTCTTGCTTCACCTGGAATGAAAAATTGCTAGCACCACACCAATGACAAACCGAGAAAGCCCGAACGGTCTGCCGTTCCATCGGCAAGGGACGTCCAAGGGTCTCGACGACAACAAGTCATTAAGAGGCGTTTGAGCAAGTATTCTCGTCAGCGTACGACGTGTATCACTACCTTGGCCAGAGCTTAGTCACGATGATCGAATAGCTTGGAAGCTCAAGGCCTGATCTGCATTGGACGCTTCTTGGTACATATATCATATGTTCCATTACATGCCATGCCTCATCGAAGTATCTATCTGGCCTGCGGCAGCACATGGAGAGATGAGTGGTTGACGAATATTTACGCTCACAGCTCACGTCAATGTCCCCACGCTTGCGTCTATCCCGATCCTTTTGGGGGCTGTGTGCAGGCTATTGGACGTTGAAGCTGCTTTCGCCGTCCTTGCTGGAGATATCCGCATGGTCAACCTTTGAGACTGATGCTGCCGATGGCCCCTTGTGCAGATGCTGGATGAACTCGTTGATCTTGTCTTCACTGCCCTGAGCTTCGCCCTGGACCTGTTCTGTGTGAGCAGCGATGGGGTTCAAGTACGATGCAAGTACGTACACTTCCATCCGATGCATTGGTGACGAAGCCAGTGACGCCGATGCTCTTGGCTTGCTTTTGCGTGAAAGAGCGGAAGTTGACGCCCTGGACCCGGCCTTCGACCTTGTACTGGATCTGTGCCTAGATGAGTTTTGCCACTAGCAACTTGGGCGGACAACGCACTCGCTTGGTGGACATTGTGGGTGTGGTTGCAAAGAAGCGCCGCATGTGCCTGGGTCTGTTACGTGAGGGAGTGTCTGGTTAGACGGCGTTCATGCAACGGCCTGGGTGTCATTGAATGAGTAGATGCTCCTGCAGGGCAGGCGACGTCATCGCGATTGCGAAAAGTACACGCCACTCCGGGAAGGCATCCTGGGCGAGCTTCCACCTGGGGGGTGCGGGGCCAGAAGCAAGCGCCTAGTCGGGCGGGAGGCATCCAGAGCCGCAGAGGAGAATTTCCTTTTGGACACATAAGCAACTCTGGACAATGGTCGCAACGACGATGCGTTCACGGCTCCACGGAAATTGCGTCGGGGAGGCAGCGCAGGGCGCTAGTCACGCGTTTCGGATACAATCTCGCGTCTGTAATCAAACGCCCCTTTCGAAACTCCGACTCACATAGCAACAACCGCACATTGCCCAGGTGGCTCCACAAACAAGACGAGCGCCTGATAACCCACGACCGCTCCGTAAATGCCTAGGATTCGAAAACACCGAATCTCTCTGCTGATAAGGAGTCTCACGACTGCGACGGCTCTGCACCTCCCACCCCTGTCGACCACCATGGACACGCCCAACTCCCCACCCGCACGCTCAACGTCGCCCGAGCCCTGGGCGACGCCCTCGCTGGCCATCGGCGCAATTCCGCCGCTCGACCGCTCCGTCTCAACAGCGTCGTCTGTCTCGTCGGCGCGCTCAGTGAGCTCGCGCCTGTCCGATGGCGGCCGGCGACGTGGATACATGCGGCCAGAGGGCACCGAGTTCTCCACGTCGGCCAAGAACCGGGAAAGCGTCATGAACCTGGGCACCATCGCACACCTGCAGTATTACTTTGCGCGGACCGGCCTGCTCGACACGGCTACTGGACGCGTCGCCCGCGGACGCAAGCCTGGCTCGCGCACAGCGAGCGGCAACGAGCCCCTCTCGCCAGGCCTCGATGCCGACTTCTCATCGCTGTCCCTTGCGTCGCCGGACGGCATGTCTGAACCCCATCTCGGAGAGAGCTTCGTCGAGTCGCCGCTCGACGAAACGGCGTCGATGGCTTGGGAAGACCCGGAGCCCATGATGCTCCCGCCCACCGTCAGCACCTACAAGAACAACCCCGTCTACGTCCCCCCGCCACCTGACATGACCGTCCTGCGCCGCGAACTCCGCGAGTCGCTTGCCGAGTCGACCAAGCATCTCGACGAGCTGGAGAAGGGCTTTTCAGATGTCCAGCCAGACGGAAAGACGGCAAAGAATGGCGGGGAAGAAGCTTCGGGTTGGCACGAGGTCCAGGGCATCAACCTGTTGGATGTCACCACCCTGGCGATCCGCGCCGCGAAGAACTACTACACTGCACACGAAGAACCACAGCGACTCTACGCCATCAAGCCAGAACGGACAATTCGAAAGGAGCTATACGATACTCTCGAGGTTCTCAAGCGCCTCGCCATTCGCAACTTTGGAAACGGTGTGCAGCCCTATGAAGTCACCCAGCTGAGGCAATGGGTCGCCGACATTGGCGCGCTGCTCGACACGGAAGAGGAGAAGGAGCGCCAGGAACAAGAGGAGAGAGAAAATTGGTCGTGGCGCGAGGGCGACTGGACGGGCAAAGAACGCGAGAGGGAACTGCTCTTCCTCAAGTCGTTCGACAGCAGTCTCGACGCGCTCCCAGAGTGGACCAGCGCTGCCGACGCCGAGCTCCCGACGCCCTTCCTTGCTGAACTCCAGAATGGCCTGCGACTGGTCCATCTCCACAACACTCTCGTCCGAAGGTCAAGACGGCACTTTGAAGAGATCAAGACGTACCACACCGACACGGCCAAGCCATACCGCTGCGCCGACAACCTGCGCTACTGGGTCAAAGCCGCAGAGCTGCGCTGGGACATCAAACTCGACGTCGATGTCATGGGCGTGGTGCACGGCGAAGACGCGGACGCGTGGAAGAAGTTTGACGCTGCCATCCTGCAGTGGAGCCAGGGCGTTCGTGAGGAAATCACGTCGGAATGGCAAAAGCAGAAGAACCAAACGAGAACCCCTACACTACAGATCGACCCCAACTACGAGGCGCTGTGAAGTGGCCATTGCGGCAAACAACAATGGATCTCGACCTATTTCGTTTCATGTCCATGTTTTCACACATCACCTTTATCTAATTTGCACGAAGCTTATGCCCCCCGAATCTCAACTCCACACCACAGTATTTCTTCAAGAGTATTCCCTGGTTGGAACCAGGGCTCTTTTACCATTCCGCTCAGAGTGCGCCGACAGGTGGCGACTTGAGATAGATACCCCTTTTGCATCAGCGGCTTGCAGTTCTATAGTGTTGAATGCAGACAAGTCGAATGTAAATAATGTCTACATATACATATTATCAGAAGAGCCGTCCGACGGAGAAAGAACACGTGTCCAGAGTCCCGTCCATGGTGCTGCACTTGGGACATGATGACACGAGAGCAAGCCAAAGGGCAGGTTCACATGTCGTGCATAGCATTGATAGTGAACATGTATAACACCGACGATAAGATCGACCGAGCGCGTCGGGAAAGGATGGCACAGACGGTGGCGTTGCAGCTTGAGTGCCAATGATATGGAGATGAGTGGGAATGAAAGCACTGATAGCAGGGGGGAGCTGGCGGAAATTGGGCACAGCGGTACCCGGTGAGACGCAAGCGGGACGTTTTGTGAACGAATGTCATGAGAACGTCTCCTCCAAGGCCACCTACAGTACACATTGCACTCGCGCAAGCTCTAGAGAAGACATCGTTGTTGTTTACGCCACGCCGGACTTGTGGTAAACAGAGGCAACGCGTGAAAGAAACTAGGCTAACGCGATTCCGGCGCCATCCCAAAGAACGTCGATTCATCTCCCGAATAGATCTGGCATCCGTGCATGCAGCGAGTCCAGTCTTGCGCAGCCTCCTCTTTTGTCTGAACGCGACCTGGAGGTTTCCCTCGAGGTCCACACACAGACATGCTCAATGAGCGACACGGCCACGCCGCCTTCAGTTCTCGACAGCAGCCCCGCCGCGACTGCCGTTGACCTGCCAGCGAAGACACCGCCGAACCCACCACCGACCACCACGTCGTCATCATCATCACCCTCGTCGCCCAAACCACTCCGGCACATTCCCGCCCACGTTGAAAGCACCACCAAGCTCGCGAGAAATGTATCCCCGGGCCTGCTGGCACGCATGAAATTTCTCAACCAGATCAACGACAACAACAACAACAACAACAACAACAAGAGCGCCGTCGACGTCGGCCGCATCGAGGAAGACCGCCTGCGCCGCATCGACGAGTTCCGCAAAGCCCGCAGCCTCGAGATTGAGCGCCGCGGCACCGCCTGGAGTGGCAAGGCCGCTGCCCCGGGTGCACCACCACCACCACTACCACCGCCAGGCGCAGGCGAAACGCCGCTCGTGCCCCAGTCGACGGGCGAGAGCGTGCCGACGCTGCTCATGGAGCCCGACTTTGACAGCGACCACAGCAGCGTCGTCTCCACCAGCGACAAAGTCCTCCCCTCCGAGTCCGACGCCGACATGGAGCTCGACATGCAAAAGTACCGCCTGCCCGACGTCACCAAGTCCGAAAAGGCCCTCAGCGGCACCATCACCGCTGCAGAGCCCGAAGCTGCACCCCCGGTCGCGACTTCGCACAATGAACCCATTGCGCCTGCCTACACAGAGTCTGCCGCACCCACTCCCCCGCCCAAGGATACCCCGCCCCTTCCTTCACCACCCGCGCCAGTCACCGACGAGGAGCCCTCTGTGCTCGACGACAACAATGGCATCGACATCGAGTCGTACTTCCAGAGGCGCCACTACCCGCGCGCCGGCTCCGTCTACACCCTCTCCAAGGTCAGCTTCACCAACCAGATCCAGCAGTTGACCTCGATGAAGCTTCCGCCCACGACCATCGCGTCCGAAATCACCGCCCTGCCCACGTCCACCCAGGCCGGACGCGCACTGCACAAGGCGGCAAACGACATCCGACTGTGGATCTCCAAGACGAAAGATGTCCTCAGCGGCCTCGACGCAGAGGACGACGTAGAATGGGCTGCAGCTGCCGGACGAGAAGGACTGGAAGAGGTGGATGCCGCAATCGGCAAGTTCGAGGGGCTCGTCAACGTCTACATCGGCGCCATCGAAGACCTGCAGTCGCGTTCCGACATTGCGCTCCTGCCCACCAAAGACCAGACCACGCTTGTGAGCCAAATGGAAGACATCGTGATGAACTGGGGCGAGATCAAGCAGACGCTCAAGGGCATCAAGAACCAGGTCGAAGTTGCCATGGAGTGGGAAGAGCTGTGGAACAACGTACTCGGCGAAATCGGCGTTGAGGTCGAGAACCTCAGCCGTCTGGTGTTTGAGATGGAGGAGCGCAGACATCGCGTCATCTCCGACTCGGTCGCTGAAGCCCCAGAGAAGTTTGACATTTCCGAGCTTGAGACTGTCGTCAAGGAGATTCCCCGGAAGCAGGCGATCCTGAAAAGTAAGCGGCTTAGTATGCCGCCTACACTCTCAGTCGTCTCGCCTACTTCGCCCATCCCGCAAATCGAACAGGAGAACTCACGTCTACTGGCTCTCTTCGCAAAGCTGCAGCCGCTCCGTGCTTCACTCGATTTCCTTCCCATGCGACTGAACGCCTTCCAGATGCGCGCGAGCACCATCTTCCCGTCTGCATGCGACGAACTCGTACGAAGGAAGGAACAGCTAGAGGCATCAGAGCAGAAGCTCGAAGCCGAAGCAAACGCGCTGAGAGAAGAGCTGGGTGAGGACAAGTGGGTGCACAGCTTCCGTCAAGCGGGTAGCAAGGCTGTCGCCATGTACGAGTCGTGCATGAAGAGCATCCAGAGGCTGCAGCAGGTCATCGACGACAGCGATGAGGAGAAGCTTGCTACGCGCATCGCTACCTACAAAGACAAGAGAGACCACTACCCTCCATCCATGAGGCGTGTCCTTGAGCTGATTGACATCGAGATGAAGCATAGGTCCACCGTCAACGGCGAGATCCTGCGTATCCAGCAGGATGTCCGCGCAAAAGTGGAGGACTTGGAGGAAGTGACTGGAAACATGGATGCCATCCTGGACGACTTCACCAGATCACGGAAGCTTCGTGACTCAGTGTCCACAGTGCTGACAGAAGCCTCACTTCCACACTCAAATCTCGACACACCAGGTACTTCCCCCGCTTCAAGTGTCGTCATGAGCCGTAAAAGTAGTGCACATGGACCTGCTGCAACTTCCGCCAACAAGAAGCCTCGTCAGTCAAGTGTCGCAAGCTCAAAATTGGCGGCACCTCCTAATCGACGATACTCGAGCATACCCCTTGGTGAAAGTGTCGTTTCTCGCAAATCTACGTCGGCACGCTTAGACTTTACACCCTCTCGTGCCATGTCCGGTACTGCAGCTAGTCAGGCACGCACAAAGACCCCGACTGAAAGACCTGTTGCCAAGCCTCGCTGGAACTCCGATTTCTACCACATACGTGACGCTGTCACTGGGCACAACTTCAAGCCATTGTCTCTGACTACACCCTCGCCCTTCCAGAAAGACACAGACTCGCTGGACGGGTCCCGGAAGGGCTCAGCAAGCCGTTCGTCCATACCCTTGAGAAGCCCGTTGGGCCGTTCGTCAGCTCTTTCGCCGCCCGCATCGAGTCGCTCCACGTCTACTACCCCTGGGCAGCAGCGCCCTGCTCGATCGTTGGCGAGCTCAACCAACTCCCCTATCACCCCCGCGAAGGGCAAGCTGCCGATACGATCTACACCCCTTTCTTCACCTCAGGTGAAATCAAGCACGCCAGCATCTAGCCGCCGTGTGTCAACAGTAGCGGAAGATAGCAAGAGCCCTGCCAAGGAAGAAAGCCCCGCAGCCCGTCGCGCATCACGCCCTCCGAGTGTCACAGCCAGCCGTCGCAGCAGCCTACTGCCTACACCCAAGTCGCGTAGTACATCCGCTTCCAAGGTCACAGAGGCAACTCCTCCCAAGCGCGCCAGCAGCAGGCTTGACAGCTTGGCTGAGAGCCGTACTTCCAGCCGTGTTAGCGGTCGTCAGTCGAGTCAAGGAGAGAAACCCGTATGGAGATAGGCTCTCGAAAAGCGGTCATTTCTCGTCGACACGCCTCAACGTACCTGACCAACGACTTTACCCCTTCCAGCGAACGACAGAAACCTCACGCCATCAACGTCAGCGAAATTCGTCCCAGCTTTTCCCCATCATCCTTCAATTCACACTGGATCCTGGCTTGGTCCTAACTTTGTTCTCTAATATCGATTTCTAGTACCAAACCCTTGTTGTTTTCGAGGGAAATCTTATTTCCCGATGTACCATCGAATATCGATCTCACCTCTGGATGCTGCATCACTTTTTGTGCTTTTTATCAGGCGTTTTGGCGGTTGGGAGAAAGTATCCTATACCCCGGAGTTTTATCGTGATATATCCTGTTTCGCATATCTGAGCGAGCGTTTGGCGAATGGAGTGCGAGTAAGCGTTGGGCGTGTGTGCTATGCGCTTGCAGCATGGGGGGGTATTTTGCGAGCAAGCATCGAGGCGTGATTTTTGGTTGGTATGGACTGGATTGGTGTGTAAAGGTGGACTGAGAGATCAGAGGGTGGAGGGTGGAGCAGACTAATTCTATGTACAAGCGGGTGCGTTAGATAGTTAGCTAAACGAGAAATAGGATTGATACCAAAGTAAACCAGCATTGCTATAGTTACAGTTCCGTTCACGTGTCTTATGCAACGAGTGCAAAGTTCGAGGTGCGAGACATTGTTTCAATGGCATCACAGTCACGCAAGCTTCGTTGGGTATTAGCAGTCGTTTTCGAGATGTAGGCTTTGCACCACCTCCGTCAAACGCAAGACAACTGACCTTGATCCGTCCGGCTGACCTTGGTATCAGAGACATGACTATTCCCAAGCTATGCTCAGCACATAAAAACTGCAATATATCGACTCTGTTCCTGGACATGAATAAGACTATCCAAATTCACATCCACATAACTCCATCCTGTCACAGCTAAAAAGCAAGCACACTGAATAGCCAATCCACGACCACTTTTACTGTTCTCCTACGAAAACATGCCACCAGACTGTGCAGCAGACTGTAGATTCTGCGAACACAATAACAACTGCGCTGATATCGCAGCATCGTCATCCCAAGGTGCAGATAACGCGTTTACTAGGGACGAGGGTGTCAGGCTATCGTCGTCGTCATCGTCTTCGTCGCTGCAAGGGAACAGTGGTGGTAGTATATCCTCTGTAGCGGAAAGTACTCTTTTGATGGAGGCAAGTCCCGAGTATGCAGTACTAGACGAGCCGTTTGGAAAGATGCAGGTGGATATTGAATCTGATGTTCCGTCCAAGGATGATGATGATGAAGAGGGGGAAAAGGAGGAAAAGGGGGATTTGTACACCGTTATCCATTCACACAGTCCTAGCTCGGTTTATAGCAACGTTAGTTGTCTTGAGCAGGACAATGACACCAGCGGGTTCCAGGGCAGTGAGGATTGGAGTTTCTTGGATGATGTACATCTTTCCATCTTGGCTTGGCTCGATGCCGGAGGTCTGGAGATGGCGAAGCTTGGGTATGCACCTGTTTTCACGAGTGGTTTGGGTGGAAAAGGGATGCGGAGGCACAGTGTTTGACACGGATGTTAGATATGAAGACGTACAGCAATCATAATTGGGTATGCGCCCATCTGTCTCACTACATAGCTGTGCCAGTTGCGATATCGTGCAACGAAGATGCTATCGACGATACAAGTTGCCTGATGTGGCGGAACGTGTCCATCACCCCAAGATAAGATCCACAAGCCCTTTCTCTCTATCCTGCTCCCAGGCTTCTGCAGTAACAGCCCCGCTCGCCTTCCGGTACGCAACGCCATCGATCCATTCGATCCACAGTACAAAGTAACATGCCTTGGGTGTCTTGAAAAGCTGTCTTCCGATGCGACGTTGTTCATTGCCTCCTTCGCTTTGAGACACGTCCCAGTCTTCTTCAACTACGGAGACATTTGCGGTGTATCCTTTGCAAGTTGCGACGAGCTCCAATGAGCGTGGACTTTTGGATGATTCGAATACTTCCATATCCTTGGTATTGTGGAGCTGAAGGTAGCCAACATGTTGACCGTTTGATCGCGTGAGCCAGATGAAAAACCCGTATCCATCACGTTTGTATCGTACGCGCATAGGCGATATAGTCTGGCCGCACAGATAAGCACGCTCGGTTTTGGCAAACAGATACGCTGTTTGCAACAACAGTGCCTCTTGTTCGCCAACAAAAGGCGAGGAGGTAGGAAACGGATACCGGTACTCGAGGTCAGCCTTGTCGTGCTTGAAGTAGTATTGTTGCTCCAATAAACAATCTGGTACGATGCCTTTAGTTGGTTCGAGCGTCTTCGGATCTTCATCGTCTATCCGAATTCGTTTCCACCCAGGTGGAAGTATGGCTGAAGGATCGCGCGCCGACAGTCTGTAGTCGTACCATCCCGAGCCGATTCTTCTCCTGTCAGTGGACGATGGAGTGGGCATGGTATACCAAGTCGCCACAGGTACTGTAAAGCAAGGGTTAGGATAGCGGTCATTCATCCTAAGTCCTGAGTCCGCCAGGAATGCAACCTGACCTGCCCAGCCAAGCCATGACCAACTAGGTAGCTGGTAGGGCTGCCGGAAAGAGCGATGCTGCTCCGAGGGCACACGTCTTTCGAGTCCTTTCTGTGACGATGGCGTCCAGTTCAAGACGATGTCAAACCAGAATTCTGGCAGTCCATAGAGGAATCTGTCCCCGTGATTGCGTTCCAGCATAGATTGTACTCCAGCGAATGCAGCGAACGCGTCCTCCGGAAAACTCAACTTGCGTTGGTTATAAAGCCCTATTGCTGTATTCAGTCCCATCGGTGTTGGCATATTTCTTGTGATCGATTGAAACTGAAAGTCGCTCCGCTTGTACAAGTGGTCAGGCAGCAAGAGATCATACTCTGCTTGGCTTCCGTGTTCACACTGCCACTCAATGGCTCCTGATGCAAAGTGAATCGCACGCCTGGACATAAGTTGCTCCTGAAATGTCCATGCCCTTTCTTGATACTTGCTAGGAACACGATTGTCGTGAGGCGACATGGAGTTTATTTGGACAAGAGTCTCCGAGTTAAATAATCTGGCATATGCTCGTTTGTGGCACCGTGGTGCAGTAGTGCCTTCGAGACCGCGTACTAATGGTTGGTATACAAAGTCAGCTTGTGTTTCACACACAATTACATAACGGTACTTACGCCCATAGTTTGCATCAAGTCCGTCTTTCGCGATAATGGTAAAAGTAGCGCTATTGTATATACGATGCATTTGGGACAGCTCAGATCGTAGCTGTTGATGGTCGTCTTGGACCTATTGCGTAAGAAGGAGTCAGTGTGATGAACAGCTTAGGTTCAAGAAAGTCGTGCACTCACAATACAAAGCGAGTCTACCCATAGATAGCGGTACCGTAGAAGCTTCACTAGCGCGAACGCATCTCTGATCGTTTGTGGGATTCTCGAGGCAACCCCTTCCGTTGCAAGTGAGCCTGGGACTAAGAGATCGTTGCAGAGCCGAATATTGTTTCGAAGGCTGTCAATTTGGCCCCATTGGTAGCTTAACGCAATATATTCTGATTGTACCGCCTCTCCATGCACAATGCAAGCGCGATGGGTATCGACAAGATATCGTGGCCTGATCAAATCCTCTCTTCTGGACAAGCGGCCTCTTCCGCATCTTTCACCATGATTCATATCGCAAAGCGCGATACGACGCCGGAGAACATCGAGGTTGACCCATTGCTCGTTAACGTATAAAGAGGTCCCAGGATGGCCAGGAACGTCTTCTCTGTGTATCAGTTCCCAACAACTCCGTAAATGATCGTCAGGGCGCGCTCTACGGGAGGGAAGTATCGGCTCGAAGGAGATATTCGTCGTACACTTTCTCGCCTTGATACTCAAAATAGACTGATCTTGAACCCGATACTTCGGGTGCTTGACCTGAGGCCAAGCTTTTCCGACGCTTTCAAACAGAGCAACATGTGTACAATCCCCTTGAAGCAGATCCTGCAAGTTTCCCAATATTTCGTCTGTGATTTCTTGGACCGGGGCGCTGACGATTGTAAAGATGTGGTTGCAAATCTCACATGCCCCCGGATTTAGTCTGGGCGCTTCCATAGTTGTCTCTGTATGGACATTGCGGGTAGCTGCGCGAGGATTCTCTCCCGAAAGCATTGTCAACTTGATTTGAGGCACAGTTTGTAACCAACATATACGTACAATGGAATGCTTTTCGGCAGATATGGTGGCAATACATTCCTTTACTCAAGGATGGAAATAGAGTATAACACGCTAGGTAGTGCGGGGTAAGTGTGTTCTTTCCCTCACCTGGGTCCGCCTGATGGATAGGCTAAGAAAAACGGCCTGTGCTAGCAACACAGGCGATGAAAAGGACTTGTCTATACTCAGACGCCGATAACCCAAGATTGTACATGACTAGATGGCACGCCGCTGACCGGCTCTCAGATAGAAAAATTCGTCATTCCAGATGGTGTATCCCATAGCGCGTCCCAAGAAAAATCAAAAGCGTTCGGATCCAATATGTCCGATAACAAGAAACTCGCGTCGTCAAAGTTGGGCATTACCGGCACTTCGTTGGCATTTCCATTAGTAACAATGCTGGTGGGCACCGTTTCTGGCGGCGGCGGCACCTCCCGCGCGTTCAGAGATGCAATTTTCGACACCGGGTCAGCGCACCGTTCCAAAACATAATTTGCAAGATCCCAATCATAGTTGTCTCGTGCATGCTGAATGTGCGCAATGACACGTTCGAGGCGTGCGACAGATGTGTTGCGTATTTCAGGGTCTTGAGTTTCGACGGTGCAGCGAAGCGAGACGGTGATGGCATGTACCAAGAGATGAGTTGCATAGGGCAACCAAAAGTCCAGGAACTGGGTTTCGCCCATGGATAGTATGAATTCGAGAACTTCCGATGAAGCGTTGCGTAACTGATCCATCCTGTTCCGTCCTATGCTACCGTCTCCGTCGAGGACTGCTGCGCGGAAGATGACGCGAGCAAGTACCAGCCTGATTGAGAGGAATGAGAGCCATAGCATAGAAGTTCCTGGGCGATTCGGAAGAGGCAGCCATTCAGGAAGCTGCCCTTCCAATTCCTTCAGTTCCTGCTTGAAACGATCGATTTCGCGCGCAAGCTGTATCCGATCTGGGTTGATCTGGTAGACGAAAGGCAAGATTTCCGCAAGCAGCTCTGTCAAGGAGCATAGATATATAAAACAGGTGGTAGTCTGCTTCTGCTGCGAAGTCGCCTTGTTTCCAATGAGTGACGCCACAGTCGGCCGCGGGACGTCGTAGTAGCCTTTCGACACATAGGGCGGTGCGCCATATGCGACACTAGACCACTGATCGGTGATGAGAACACACCACCAGAGTCGCATTCTAACCGACTTTTCATTCTCTGTGATGTTCCACTTTGATGGATCCCTGTGTAATCCGAACGTCTGGGCCAGAGAAACCGTCCGGCCACAGAGAGTTATGTTACCGATGATGGAAACAGACGGCCGCCCGACCTGATCGAGCACAGCGGCTTGTATTGTAGACATGCCAGGACTGAGGAAGTCTTCCAGTGTTGCCGAGATGCCCTTGTTCCAGACGTAGTATGAGTTTGGTTTGGGGTGCATCTTTAGGGTATCCGATTTACTCCAGTGTGGCGATGCAAGTGCGTAGATGACACACATCAAGTTGTTTGGTACTTTGCCATACTGACCCGTGCGTAGCGTCACACACATCTCCTCATCTAGGATGGGGAAATGATAATGAATGTGGTTGAAATACAGCTCAACCACTTGACGCTTAAAAGGTCCCATGATCTGTTCAACAATCTCCAACTGCTCCCTTCCACAGCCGCTGTTTGGCGGTAGACCTGTGCGAAATCTTGGGACAGTCAAGTACACCACTGGGTCCTTTGCGTCGTGTAGAAGTGTCTGGTAGTTGGAGGACTCCACCTCGCCCTCTGCTTTCCGATGCTGTGAGATGTGCCGATTGAAGATGTCAATGTCTTCGGCAAAATGTGGCGCAAGCATAATGGAGGCGGAAGGGTTGTTGTTGGTTTTGTGCAAGACGGGTGCTGAGCGAGGTCGAGAAGGGCCGTCTTCAGGCTCGCTATGTCGCCGTCGTTTGGAAGGCCGTCGGTCAGCGCCCTCATCGGTAGGAGAACTGGTAGTTGAACCCTCGACATATTGGCACTTGAGTCGTCTTTCTCGGCATGACAGACATGGTTCTCCAGGAATGTCGATATGACATCGGATTTTGCGCGAGCGACATCGTGTACAGGCCGGTACTTTGTGTGAGCGATATGGCCTGTTCTGAATAGGAGCAGCGCTGGCCATCAAATGGAGCTCTGATCGGTTGAGTATTCTCCTAGACCCTGAGTGGCAGTCCGATGGCGGACCGAGAGGGATGTGTAGCGCTGCAGTTGCCTTTGGATTCACAATGATGCAGCGCGGAAGGGGCAGTTCCGATGAGGATCCTGGCTTGCTTCAGAGTGTCGCTAATTGGCTTCGATGCATGATGAGGAAGTCCAAAAAGATGGGATGCAAGAAAGCTATGTGGATCGGTGACTGGACGCCGGTAGCGCATCGACTACCCAGGCCGCCCCACTTATTCTGCACCCAAGCTCCAGCTCTTCGGCGCCTCTTTCCCCGCCAGCTGCAGGCAAGCTTCACGTGCAAGAACTGCTCCCTCACTGCGCAGAATATGGCTGAAAGGTTATGCGCGTCTCTCTATTCATCGCACCGAAGCTCTTGACTGCTTCCACCCTCTTTTGTCGGGTAGTTCGCATGCCACCTCGCTTCCTCGACCTTGCCAATCGGATGCCCAGGACCTATGAACGCGTCTCAAGCAACCGTGGTGGAATCGCTGTTCTCGCGACGCGCTCCATGTACTGCGTATGTACCGCGTCGCGCAATCGCATCTTCGCGAGGTTGAGTACAGCTCCGTGTCATGGACACACGTACTGGTAACGAACACGACAGCTAAACTGGAAAAGGATGGGTTGGACTGAAGCGACTGGTCGAATGATCTCATGTGATGTCCTTGATCGATGATTGAACATTTCTCGCAGCATTGATGATGAGAAATTGCTTAGATGAACGCACGAAGAAAACTAATATGTAAATGAGATGGTGCACCGCCTTGCCGATGGTGAAGCAAAAACAATAGGCGTCATGTGCTACATAGCATGAATTGGATGGTTGGTTGTTCTTGGTGCGCCAATCGAGTCCGCTCCACAAAAACAATGCCTTCCGCCAGAATTGAACTGACGACCTCGTCATTACTAGTGACGCGCTCTACCACTGAGCTAGGAAGGCTAGACGCTGTTCGATGATGACTAATCGATTTGAACCTAATATATCTCGAAGCAAAAAGCTGTCAAAGAGGCGCAAGGAGGAGTGAGGATGACCTGGCTGTAAAGAAGTCACAGAGTGTCCAGACGTGGCTTTGTGTAAGGATTTACCCACACCTGCAGTCTCCACACTCACGCATGACGGCAGAATCCAAGTGTGGAACAAAACTTCGGTAGCAATGACCTCAGGAACCAATTTGCGCAACGAAGGTCTGCCCTTGCTTCTTGCCAGTACCACCGCCGGGAAATCTCCGGTTGTCAACCACTTTCTTTTTTCAGCACCTCCTCCGCCCTGGGCCTCCGGACATCGCGGACTGCTTGCACACGATGTAAGCACTCGACGGGTTGAAGCCGTCATCGCCAACATGCAACCGCCTCCCGCGCTCCTGCTGTCATCGCCCGGGCTCTGCCGTGTCGTTATGCAGCTTTGATGTCGAGCGAAATTGCGACTGGACGGGAACCGGCCGAGGAAAGCAACTCCATGCACGAGGCACCCAGTCTTGCATCTGCCATCTGCGTGTAATTACCGGTCGCGCAGGACATTCCTTGGATCCCCATACCACTGCTCTTTCAATCTATTCACCCTGCCCAGGCATCAGTGAGCGATGCTTGTCGAAGCAATATTACGCCACGAGGGCACGTATAGACAAGACGCATCGACCACCCCTCAATCATCTATGATGACATGAAGGATCTCTTCCACACGGCTCCGGCCATGTCGCCATGTCGAACGCGCCGATAATAACCTTCGATAAGGGGTTCTGCACCGCCATTCGCACACTAACGCGAGGCTGAGGCAGAAATTAGCTCGAGCGCCAAACGCCCCAGGAAATTAGATGAGAGATCCAATCACGATTGACGCGTACCTGGCCCTAACCTCAGGCTAATGCGCATCACGACAAGATATACGGCTGCACGGTTCAGCTCCCATCGTTCGGTCTTGCCAGGCACGCGGGCGTTTCGAGCTTGGTTGGCGCTCTGCCGTCTGTTTCCCTGTCTCTCTGCCGCGTCCTGCGCCGACGTTCCTTCACCTCCACGCCGCCTCTCTAATTCCTCTCACGACATCACGTACTCCTGCGGCCAGGTTGTCGTCTTGTCCTTCTTTCACCAAGCGCGGCCTGCTGCATTTCACTCTTTACAAAACATACCCATAGTTACACACTCTTTCTGTCTAGTGCCTAGTTCACCCAATACACGACATCCAACTCTGTACGCCCTTTGAGCACCACATTCCTTACAACGAGCCGACTTCATTCGAGACACTCTTGCGCGTAACACGCAACCACGCACTACTTGGAACCCCCAACGCAAGAGCTGGTCACAGTAGAGTTTACGGCGGAATTACTTGAGAGCCATACAAACAAATAACGTAACATATAATCACATCAGCTTTACCTTGTTGATACGCCATAATGCACGCGATGGCGCACCAACACGCTGGAGCGCATCTCGTGCGCCGTCAACGCGGTAGTGATGACGATGACGGTCCGGTCGCGGTCGTGACGCAGGTTATTGCAGTCACTGAAGGAGAAGAGGCACCGGAGCCGACCAAGAAGCCAGGAATTGCACTGCCAGCGCCTGCTACACGTGCCCGCGAGACTACCACTACGGAGGAAGAAGACGAGCCAGAAGAGACTGCCAAGCCCACCACCACCGCAAGGAAGCCGTCTCCGACCCAGGATCCTGATGACGATGATCTTCTCGTGGAGGAGACTGGCACAACCAAGAGCCCGCTCAAGGCTGCCTCGACCCTCATGGTAGCCACCAAGTCTCCTACACCCAGCCCCGCTTCATCAGTCGCAGGTCTCGCATCTGCTACGGCCGCCACCATTTCAGCTACCGCTTCGTCTTCGTCGGCCGCCGCAGCAGACGCTGAAGAGGGCATGTCCACCGGTGCCAAGGCGGGTATTGCGTTGGGTATACTTCTTGTCGCATGTGCTCTACTCACTGGTATCTTGCTTATGTACCGTCGCAAGAAGAAGCAGATGGCCGCAGCAGCCGCCCAGGAAAGTGAGAAGACTGAAATGTACAACGCACCCCACCCGCCACCTCCTCAGGTCATGGCTGGTGCCGCTCCTGCTGCCAGTATCCGTTCCGCTCGAACCGCTTCGACTGCACCCCGTCTCAGCTTGCGACCAGTCACCCAATTCGACCCAGCATTCAATGAGCAGCGAAAGAGCGGAGGAAACTTGCTCAACGTTGCTGCTGCTGCCGGTGGTGCCGCTGCTCAATCCCAGAACCGCAACCTCTCACCTTCTGCCTCCGCCGAGCGTCCAACAAGCGCCTGGGAGCGACGTGGTGCTGCGAACGCCCCGGCTGCTGACCCCTTCAAGGATCCTGAGACTCAATCCGGCCCTCCTTCAGCAAACCCCTTTGGAAACAATGCCGCGGTCGATACTCAGCAAGCTTCAATCCCTGACTCGCCTCCCAATGCTTCTCCCATGGCCTCCGCTATGCACTCCGCTCAGCCCAGTACTGATTTCGCCAACCCAGCTCCGGCTATCGCTGCAGCTGATGCAAATGCTGTTGCACTAGCAGGAGTCGCGTCTTCGAGCCCGCCTCCTACAGCTGAACTTCCCCCTCCACCACCAGTCGCCGCCTCTAATGCAAGCGTTCCGGCAAGCCCAGCATGGACCGAGGACATTCCTGCTTCTCCTGGCCCAGCCCCTACCGGCCCTCCTCCTGTCGCCGGCGCAATGGCTGGCGCTCGTCCCCAAAGTCCTGCTCTCGGTCCTGGTCCTAACAACGTACATCGTGTTCAACTTGACTTTAAGCCTTCCATGCAAGATGAACTTGATCTCCACGCTGGTCAGCTTGTTCGCATGCTCCATGAGTACGATGACGGCTGGGTAAGTTCGACTTTTTACCTTCACTAGATAACATGACTAACTTTTCCCAGGCTCTCTGCATTCGTATGGACCGTTCGCAGCAAGGTGTCGTCCCCCGCACATGTCTCTCCAAGCACCCGGTCAAGCCCCGTAACGGCCCACCTCGTAACGGCGCTCCACCACCAGGTAACATGCGCGGCCCTCCTGTCCGTCCACAGATGGGTCCCGGCGGTCCTCAGCCCCGTCCTCAATCGCCAGCCAGTGGTATGAACTCCCCTAGCATGCCTCAAGGTAGCCCCGGTCCCCGTCAAACGTCCCCTCGCCAGATGCCGCCTCAGCAGATGCAAGGCCCTCGCATACGATCCAACAGCAACGCTCCTCAACAAGGTGCTCCCCGTGGTCGCTCTAACAGCAATGCGCCCTACGCCGGTCCACCACGCTCCATGTCTCCCGGCCCATACGGTGGCGGACCACAGATAGCTCCTCCACCCCAAATGGGCGGCCGTCCTCGATCAAACTCCGCAAGCCAGGCTGGTAACCCGCGACGAGGTCCAGCCCCTGGGCCTAGTCCCATGAACCCCAACGCCACGTCTCCCAACGGTCCTCTTCCCGTGCCGAGTCGGAAGCCGGTCCCTGGTATGGCCATGTAAACTTGCGTTGATCTCAGACTGGTGCTTTTATGAGGAATGTTTTGAGCGGGTTTCTTAGTTATTGTCTTTCCTTGCGTTTCCTTAACAAATTGCGGTATTAGTTTCCTTGCGAATCTGTTACTGCGTTTCCTTCGCTTGGCTTCGATTCTCAGTAGCGGCTGCTTTCCACTGCACGTTCTACATGGAACACGTGCTTTGTGACAAAGTGTCATGTGTGGTGCAGTGCAAGTCCAGCCGCTATTCGACCTCTTTTGCTTCTCGATGCTTATACCCCTGAAGCCTCGCGATAACCCATCTCCTGGCATACCTATGCAGCCGGCCTTGGAGCAGGCGAGGCGAGATACTTTAGTCGATAATGTCTTGAGGATATTTAACCAATTTTTGCTATAACCTGTCCGCTGGGAGGGTTTCGGATGGGCTGGATTGCTCATGTATGTACCTTCTTTCCATGATCTTGAGCGCCTGGTGCATATATACCTACTATAAGTGCCGGGTCGCTGAGGGCAGGATCAGTATGACATTCTTTGAGAATGATTAGGTTCTGGGTAGGGAATGAAATGAATATACAAAACTTGTTCATCCCGCCTGCGATGCAATGTTGGGGTCAACACGAGGTCGAGAATATTCACACAAGTTCTGACCTGAGCGGATTTCTAGCGGCTCGAAGAAAAATGACAACCAAAGCAACAGACAGATTTGTAGTGTCGCACAAATACTAGACAGCCACATGCATATAAGCAAGTACCGTTGTTTCAAGACAAGCCTTCCATCGTACCAAGTCTACAATACCACAGCCACCCCTCATCTCCACCCATCCATTCACTTCGCCTTTCCCCCACCCCTCTCCCTAATCCTCTCATCCTTCTCGAACCTCTCCTCAAACATCTTATAAAACAGGCCCAACCACTCCTTCTCGCGATCACTCATCTGCCTACTCGGATTCTTCCAGCTGTTCGCCAAAATCTCCTTGATGCGTCGTCTCAACACCTTGAGCGCAACCGCCGCCCTCCACTCCCTGACCGCAAACCGGAGCACATTGCCAGGCAAACTGATGACACCGGCGTGTAACTTGAAATCCATGGCGTTATCCGCAGCGACCATGAGAACCATGGGAAGGGGATACGCAATCGAAGTGGAATGGGCGTTGTAGAACTTGTTGCTGGATTGCATAATGTTGTAGTATGAAAGGAAGTGTGCGGTTTGGCTGCCTTTGTTAACAGAAGTTGGGCTCAAGGAAACAGTCTGGTTGTTGGAGATGTTGCGCCAGCCTTTTCCTTCGCGGGTCAGGATTTTGGGGTAAAACGCCGTTGCGATGACCGAGTTTACCAAGACGTCGTTGTCCGTGTGGATGTCGTATTGGGCTGGTATGTCGACGAAGACGCGGTGGCGGGACGTGTTGCGGTAGCGGCTCATAGCGCGGCGCTCGTCGGGCGTGAGTTGGATGAAGCCTGCATCGACTAGCGAGGAAAAGAGTTGGGCCTTGAGGTCCTCGATGTTCCCAAGGTTCTGGGGGCTGAGGAAGTTCTTGTGGCAGAATTGCATTTCGGACCGTCCTGGTGTGGTACAGACTGCTTTCCAGGCCCTGTAGGCGTTGTATGTGGTAAGGAGGTCGGAGTCGCCCTTCTTGAATGCGAGTCGAGCGATATCGGCTCGTTGCTTCGCTCCAAACGGTGTTAAGAAGGGTGACTTGGAAGAAACAATAGCAGCGATGGTGATGGCAACATCAACACATGCAAATGTGCTCGCAAGAAGTACAAGCTTGCCCAAGTGCGCGTCCAACGGGAGCTTTGCGATTTGACGACCGAGAGGTGTCAACTCCTCACTCGGCGTCAACGCATCGACCTCTACAAGCGCATCGATAGCACGTCGAATGTTCCTCGAAGAGGGTGGATCGAGTGCTTGAGCAAGGGTAGCCTCGATATCACCCAGCTTGCAGATTTTTACGCGCATGACTAAGTCTTGGAGTGAAAGCCTTAGCATCTCAGGCGTCTGCTGTTCGGCCATGAGATTATCGTGGCGGTGTTTTGTAAAGAGATGGAAGCAAAGCCCTTCCTGTACACGGCCAGCACGACCGCGTCGTTGCTTTGCATTGGCTCTTGAGATGAACGACTGTGCCAAGCGTGATAGCTGTCTGCGTTCGTCGAACCTCATCTCCTTGTGCTTACCTGTATCCACGACGCAGGTGATATCCGGAATTGTAACTCCAGTCTCAGCAATGTTCGTAGCAAGCACGATTTTGCGTATGCCTGGAGGTGGAACAAGGAACGCGGCCTGTTGATCTTCGCTTGAAATGGTAGAGTGTAGCGGATACACATACCAATCAGCCTTGAATGAGGGATGACTGACCAATATGTCATTGAGCTGGCGGATCTCAGCAATACCTGGAAGGAAGACCAAGATGGCGCTGCTGAAGCGACTCAACTGTGGATCATACGCGACAGTCTCAATCAGACGGGTAATCAGATCGTAGTCAATGGCGTACTCGTCATAAGCGGAGAGCACACTACGAGTGGCCGGGCTGTAGCCTGGGAGTTTGCTGGGGATACCGGATTGATCGCTCGTAATATCGTCACCCTCGTCATCATCGCTTATAGCGGCATTTTTGGTTGTATCAGATGCTCCCGTGTAATTGGTCAACTCAATCGCATCCTCCAGATATCGAGTCTGGACTGGGAAAGTACGACCTGGTACTGTGAGGATCGGCGCGTCGTTGAGGTACCTTGAGAAACGTGCGGCGTCTACCGTCGCGCTCATTAGTATGACCTTGAGTTCAGGTCGGCGTTCCATGAGCGACCGAAGGATGACAAGAAGGAAATCTGTGTCAATAGATCTTTCGTGGACCTCATCAATGACCAGATGTGTGACCTCTTGTAGACCTCCAGATGATTCTAGCATTCGCAGTACCACACCAACAGTCGCATACACCAAGCGAGTCTGCAAAGAGGTCTTTGATTCAAGACGAATTGCGTATCCTACAAGTGAGCGCATAGATCCAAGGTCCTTGGGCCCCTCGCCAAGTTCCTCGCTCACACGTTGTGCAAGCGAAATCGCAGATATACGTCTCGGCTCTGTACAGTAGACCTTGCATGCTTTACCTTGCGAGAGCTCGTGCTCGATGACGAAGGCAGGGATCTGGGTGCTCTTTCCACAGCCGGTCTCACCGCAAATGATGGTAACCTGATTCTTATCGATTGTCGACAATATAGAGTCTCTGAAATGAAAGACTGGAAGGTTCATCCGTCCAACAAGCATATGTTGGTATGATGGAGTCGAAGCTTTTGCAGCCCATAGTTCTCTGAGGCTATCGTGATGTCGCACCGGAGTGTTATAGCCAGAATTTGATGCGCTCGAGCTTGTAGCCGCCTGAGCGCGCATCTTGAAGCGATTCGTAAGCACAACACCATCTGACTCTTCGTTCTCGATCTGATCCTCGATGATCGAGCGGTAGTGTTTGATAGCGTCACGATCTTCCGCGTCCAGACGCGTCTTCCGGCGCTCTAGGAACTCACGGTACACGTCTCTCCAATTAGAAGGAAGGCGGAGGTAAACCTTCTCTTCTTTTGGTAGAGCAGCAGAGATTGAAAAGAGTGCAGCCACAGATATGAAGCTTTCACTTTGCTCAACCGATACAGCAGCGATGTCGGTCGCGGCAAAGATGATTTGCTTCCGGTACGGAGTACAAACGACCCCGTGAATATCCATGTCGTACTCGATGTCCTGTTCCTTGGACCAGGTGATGGTCACGGAGTGTCGACAAGTATATGTTGTGGGTGAGATCATCTTGTAGGATAGTCGCGCTCCAGCATCCCTGCAGCTGTTAGCCAATGGTTAAAAGGTAATAGAAAGAACCAACCTCGATCGAACCGCCTCCTCAAGCACTTTGCGAGGAGACACTCCGCTCATCTTGCCAAAATCGCGTAGGGCTATATTGTCGGTACTCGTACCGTTGGACGTAGCCTCGAGAGCGGC
This sequence comes from Alternaria solani, assembly GCA_002952155.1. NCBI lineage: Eukaryota > Fungi > Ascomycota > Dothideomycetes > Pleosporales > Pleosporaceae > Alternaria > Alternaria solani. The sequence goes on along the minus strand of CP022031.1, from coordinate 479,913 downwards.
CGTTGCGTCGGGTACTGCGAACATGCCTCCTAGTAGATCAGCATCCTCTTCACCATCGCGCTCGCTTGGAGGATCTGCTGGTGCGGGATTGGCTTCAACCTTTGCAGATACTGGGAGATCAAGAGTGGCGTCATTGTCCTGCAGTCGCGGATCGCTAGACTGTGGGCCGTTCCGTTGCCTTTTCTCAGCCTGACTCTGTGCAATTTGGTTACGTTTTGCGGGCCACTGCGCTTCAGCTTGGTATTCGTCAAAGAGAGGATCAGACGTAATTTGCTGCAACTGGGAGAGTAATTTTCGAACAGCTGGAGTCTGCGTGGGCACAGGCGCAGCTTTCCTAGATTTTCCTTTTGGCTTTCGCGTAGAGGCATCGACGAGCTGAGGATCGATCTCGAACAGTTTGCCCTTGATCTTCAGATACGCAGGGGTAAGCTCATCAAGCTCGAGGTCGCTGTCAAGGTCACTGACGTCGACATCCGATTGACTTGACTCTGCCGATACTGAAGCTTTTATAGGCGCGGAAGGTGAGGCTCCGGATGAGGTGTTTCCGTTGGCGGACGGCTGGGGCGGCGGTGTTGGGGGTCGAGAGACATCGAGCGATTCGAGCCCTGATCGTTTGGGTTGCGATTCTTCATACGAGAAAGAGTGGTCCTCGCACTGGTCCAACGCAAGCCACTCTAGCGCTTCTTGCAGACCCCAGATACCAGTAGACGCATCAATGCTTGCAGCATTAGCACACAGCCATCTCAAGACGGGTTGGATGTGGTCCTGGGAGAAACCGAGCTCACGCAGGGTAAGATCAAGGGTCCAAAGCTTGGACATGGCGTCCTCTTCCGTCAGCGTCTTGAGAAGAGACTGCTGCCCTTGTCTCCTGTTGGAGTCGTTCGACTCTGCCTGGGCTAGGAGAATGATTTCGTCCAAGATGTCACTGGGAAGCCAGTCGTGGACCGTCATGGCATGCGACTGGCTGCGGAGGAGCCTGCGGTCGGTCTGGAATTTCGAGACATATCGACTGGATTCGCGGCGGACCTTGGGCGCGTGCTTCTCGACGAGCAGTTGGAGTTCATCTCGCTCGAGCTGAGCCTCGAGTTGCTCGGGAGTGGGTGCGACCTCTGGCTTGGGCGCTTCAGCCGTCTCGGACGTCTTCGGGGCATCTGTAGGCCCTGGGGCAGTAGCGCTTTCCTTTGACGGCGCCTGAACGACTTGCTTGGCTGGGGCGTCTACGACTGTCTTCTCTGGCTTGGGCTTGCTCGCAACAGATGTCGTCGCGAATCCTCGAGCGGGGTTGCCGGCGGGCTTCTTTTTCTTCGCCATGGCAAAAACTCGGAGTTGGGTTGAGTGGTTGTGATGTGAGTGCAGGGGTGGGTCTCAGGCGGGCTTCCGTATGGAGTATATCGGAGCTTGATCCCGGGCGAGATCCAGGTTGGGTGAATTGTCGCAGCTGGTGGAACGCATAAGGGCGCAATATTCCAAGAGAGGCAGTCGAGTGCTTGTCGAGGGCCGAGGTGGCAGTGGGGGTTGGGTTGGGTGATGAATGCAGCTCCACTCTCCGATGTCATCGCCCTAGCAAATAAACGAGAACTCTTGGCACCTCGCGATACTTTCGCCGACGAGCACCCCGCCAGAACACCCCGCAATCCGCTTTCACATGTGGACTGGACGACATGGCTGCTGTGAATGGGGACGCTGAGTCGCGGGCCATACGCCGCGACGAGCTGCGGCCGAAGCTCATCACAAGCTCCACCAAGCGCCGAGTCCACGAGCTCTCGGGACTGCAACACCAGGTGGCCGACGACTGTGAGTGCCTGTGGGGATTGGGTAGAGGGTGATATCAGCTGACCAGACATGCTTCACACAGCGCTCGTCACGGCGGACCTCCAAGCGCTCCTCGAACTACTCTTCGAAACATATCCGCTATACGAAGACCGCGAATCACGGCGAGCTGTCGAGGGCGTCCTCAAGTCGCTGGTCAACGGACCACATGGCGACAAAGTGCTGCCCCCGATTGTCAAGTTTCTGACAAGCGAGTGTTCGAAAAAGGCAATCGCACACGCCAATGCGTTTGTGCTCAACGACTGGTGCTCGGTGCTGCTGCTGCAATTCGCAAAATCGGCTGAGCGGTGGGCCAAGCATGGACTCGACGTGGCGCTGGCAAATGCGCGCGTGCTGGAGACGTGTGTGGGTGCTGGCGGCGACAGGCGAGCTGGCCGCATCTCCATAGCGGCCCTCGTTTCGACGCGCCGGGCCCTGCGCGCCATCTTCCGCTCCGAGGCCATTGGCAAGGACGCCCATTCCAACCTCATCACGACCCTCACCGCAAAGGGCAGCGCGCCCACGGCTGGAAATGCCGTCTTCCTCGGCGTCATTGCAGGCGTCTCGTCCCGTCTCGAGACCGTCAAGCCGCTCCTCGAAGCCCACAAACAAGACTACTACACTTATTACACACGGGAGATTGTCGGGTCAAGGAGCCAGCTGCCAGACCACATCTCCAATGCGCTGCATGACTTCTTCGACAGCTTCCCTACGCTGGAAGAGCTGCGCAAGGATGTCATACCGCCCATCGAAAAGGCCCTGCTGAGGGCGCCCGAAGTAGTATTGAACGACATCGTATCACCCATGTTCCTCGCCCTTCCCGAAACCATGGACCTCTCTGACATTCTGCTGGGAAACCTGCTGAAGCCGCTGCTCTCCAATGTCAAATCGAGCAATGCCGCAATCCGCGCAGGCGCCCTACGGACCTTCAAGGCCCTGGCCTCGCGGTCAAAAGATGATGCCAAGATTGACAAGGTGGCAGATGAAGTGCTTACCCCACTCAAGCAAGGCAAAGTATCTGGTGTTGACCAGAAAGTTCTGCATGCTCAGATGCTCTCAGCACTACCCGAGTCGATATCCTTGTCAAAGAAAATACCAGCAGGCATCGCTCCCGTGGCTCTGAAAGAGCCGAGCGAGCCAGCAGTCGTAGCCGAGGTGTCCGCAATGACAACACACTTGAACTTTGGTTTGGCGAACGGAGTATCTCTCGATAAAACTGTCTCGGATGCATTCATCAAGGGCATGGGTGATAAGCGTGTGCCCGTCAAGCGCCTCTGGGCCACCCGCGCTGCGGATATCTGGTGGGGTCTCTCCGACGAGCAACAAGCCCAGCCAGACGTGCTTGCATTCTGTCAAACTACTCTACCAAAGCTCATTGAGATCTGGCAGGAAGTCAATGCGAACCCCCTGCCTGCAACACAAAGTGGATTGGTCACGGCGGGACACTATGCGACTGCGCTTCTCATCGATAGGGTACAGAACATGAAGGACGAGAAGCTTGGATCCATCTATAAGAAATCCGATGTCATCTCACAATCGCTCGCCACACAGCCAAAGCCTTCCATTCATCTCAACCCCAAAGTGTATTCGAAGCTGTCTTCCGAAGAGGACGTCTCAATCGCGCTTCGCGCCCTCAAAGCACTTGCCCCCGAAGTTATTCAAGCTTCGAAAGAAGTGGCAGATGCATGGGCGCAGGCATTCATCTTCCTGATCGTTGCTCCCAGCGTCTCTGCCAAAGCCAGATCCGCTGCTAAACAAGCCCTAACGCAATCGTACCTCCAGACCTCCCCGGACAAAATCAGCGACATTATCATAGAAGGCTTGTGGTCATGGTACAGGTCAAGTGAGCAAGAAGACAGGGACAGTGCGGCGTTCGTCTCCAAGGCGAGCTCAGCTGAACTTGGGGCTGTGTTGGGCTGCATATGCCTTTCGCCAGAGACGGTAAAGAATCACAACGCGAGCGTGGATGATGCCAGCCTGCGAAAGCAAGCCATGAACCTTGTTGTGATAGCAAGGAAAGAAATCATCCCGAGGGTTTCCTGGATTGATCTGTGCCTCCGCATGGGTGTCGATCCTGGTCAGCTCGTGCGGGATAACCTGCAAGAGTTTGTGAATACAATCAACGAAGCAACTGAGGTACCAAGCTCTTTCTATTCTCCTGAATAGCCTGTTGCTAACGCGAAATACAGAACAGGGACAATGAGTCGCTGCCCGCTATCAACGCAGCGGCCTACAGCGCTTATACCGACATGGCTTTTGTGGCTCCAGAGGCTGCCTTGCCGGCCGTGGTCAAGCAGTTCAGTCAAGATCTTGACCCGAAGCAGATGGAATCTGTAGGACCAACCGAAGCGGCCATCTTCCGTACACCAGAGGGAACGCCCTACATTGACGTTTTATCGAAAAAGGCTCCTGTAGTCATTGACAAGAATACGAAAGACTACGATACGCTCAAATGGGAGGAGGAACTACGAGCTCAGCTTGCACAAAAGAAAGGCCAAGCCAAGAAGCTCAGTGCGGATGATCAGGCCAAGGTCAACGCTCAGCTGGCGAAGGAGTCTGCCATCAGGAAAGAAGTGGCGGCCACAGAGCACAGGATGAGGCGAGGTGTGGGCATTATTCGCAGTCTTGCTACTGGACCTCCTACCGAGGCGGAGCAATGGATGGGACCGGCCGTGGATCTCTTGATCCAAGCCATTCGTGCTGGCGCTGGTCTTTTGCTGGGTGACATTCCCGCAACTGCTTTGATATCTTGTTCAGAGCGGATCTCCAGCCGTCTGGGCATGATGCGACCATTTATCGGTGTAGCAGTACTGCGAACAATCGGCTCCATACAGCTTGCTGGCGAGTATGAAGACGAAGACCTGGGTGGTAAGTCAATATCGATTATGGATTGATAGTTAGACCATACTAACCATGCTAGATCTGGTAACGCGTGTTCTATACCGTCTTCGCTTCTTGAGCGAGCAACGGCCGCTTGACGCAGTGTCTTTGGCGTATTGCTTCCCTCTGCTATTCCTTGTACTAGAAAAAGGTGGCATAGGCAAGTCTGCGGCTGAAGAAGCTGATGAGCAACTCATCCTGGCCATCGAAGTGTTGACGTTCCACACCAACTCCTGCACTGACCCTCGTCTGCCGCGAAAAGCCTTGTTGGAGATTCTGGTATGGTCCTTGCAAAAGTACCAACAGCATTACAAGATTATCAAGGACTGCATTACCAACCTTGCTAGCGGCCTCGCTCCCAACATCAACAACGATGAGCTTGGCGCCCTACTGCGTGGTACTATCGCACCCGAGACTAGCGTCCGAACTGCGATCTTGCAAGCCATTGACGCTGAACTGGACATGAACGATTTGACGTTCAGTGAGGAGATTTTCATCGCATGCCACGACGATGAACCTGAGAATGCTGAGCTTGCCCGAACAATTTGGGAAGAGAACGACCTGGAGCTCAAAGCAGATGCCGGTGTGCAGATGCTGCCCTATCTGGACTCTCTCGACAAACCACTCAGGAGGGCGACTGCACGAGCCATTGGCGAAATCATCACCAAGTTCCCTGACACGTTTGACGACATTCTACGGAGGCTTCGGGAGACATACACAGAAAAGGCAAAGCCACGCGTTCCTGAGCGCGACGAGTATGGCATGCCACGAAAGGTCGATTTGCGCGACCCTTGGGAGAGCAGAGACGGTATCGCGCTTACCTTCAAGGAAATGACACCAGGCTTCAAGCCCGACGATCTTGTAGATTTCTTGAACTTCCTGATCTACGAGGGCCCCTTGGGAGACCGAAGTCCAGCCGTGAGAGAAGAGCTGATCGAAGCAGCAACCTCAGTCATCACCGCCAAAGCCCAGACCAAGGTCGAGCCTCTTATGGAGCTGTTCGAAAACGCTCTCGAAGCTCCTGATCGCAAGTCGGAGATGTACGATCAAGTCAACGAGGCAGTCATCATCCTCTACGGTGCATTGGGCCGTCACTTGGCTGCCGGTGACGAGCGAGTTCCAAAGGTCGTGCAGAGACTGTTGGCGACTCTCAGCACGCCCTCCGAGACCGTGCAATATGCCGTTGCTCAATGTCTGCCACCTCTGGTACGAACCTCAGAACAAGAGGTTTCCAACTATATCAACCAAATGATGGACCAACTTCTCACATCGAAGAAGTATGCCTCCCGGCGCGGTGCTGCGTATGGTCTCGCAGGTATCGTACGCGGTAAGGGTCTGGGTCTGCTCAAAGAACATCGCATCATGTCCACGCTGAAAGGAGCTAGCGAGAACAAGAAAGACCCCAACCAGAGGCAGGGCGTGTATCTGGCGTACGAGCTTTTCTCCCTGATCCTCGGTCGCCTGTTCGAGCCCTATGTCATTCAATTGGTACCCCAGCTGCTTGTGGGATTTGGCGATACCAGTACAGACGTTCGAGAGGCCTGCTTGGATGCCGCCAAGACCTGTTTCTCCACGCTTAGTTCCTATGGTGTCAGACAGGTTCTGCCAATCCTCTTGGAAGGTCTCGACGAGGACCAGTGGCGTAGTAAGAAGGGTGCTTGCGACTCTCTGGGAGCCATGGCCTACCTAGATCCTAATCAGCTAGCCCTGAGCTTGCCAGACATCATCCCACCTCTTACTGTCGTACTGACAGACAGTCACAAAGAAGTGCGAGCTTCAGCCAACCGAAGCTTGCAGCGCTTTGGCGAAGTCATCAGCAACCCCGAGATCAAGAGTGTGGTCAACATTATCCTAAAGGCTCTCAGCGATCCGACAAAATACACGGACGATGCCCTCGATGCCCTGATCAAGATTCAATTCGCACATTTCCTCGACGCGCCTTCTCTTGCTCTCGTGGTCCGTATTTTGGAGCGAGGCCTGGGCGACCGATCTGGAACCAAGCGCAAGTCCTCACAAATCATTGGCAGTTTGGCATACCTCTCGGAAAGGAAGGACCTCACATCTCATCTGCCCATCTTGGTCGCTGGACTGAGGGTCGCGATCGTGGACCCTGTACCGGCCACGCGTGCTACTGCTTCAAAAGCGCTCGGATCTCTGGTGGAGAAGCTTGGAGAGGATGCTCTACCAGATCTCATTCCAAGTCTCATGTCTACACTCAAGTCCGACACCGGTGCTGGAGACCGACTTGGTTCTGCCCAAGCTCTCTCAGAGGTCCTCGCCGGTCTCGGAACTGGACGTCTGGAGGAGACACTACCCAGTATTCTGCAGAACGTTGCCAGCAACAGGGCTTCCGTCCGCGAGGGCTTCATGTCCTTGTTCATTTTCTTGCCAGTCTGTTTCGGAAACAGTTTCGCCAACTACCTCAGCAAGATCATTCCTCCTATTCTTGGCGGTCTTGCAGACGATGTGGAATCGATTCGAGAGACTGCCCTGCGCGCTGGTCGTCTCTTGGTCAAGAACTTTGCTACCAAGGCCATCGACTTGCTACTACCTGAGCTGGAGAGGGGTCTCGCAGACGACAGCTACAGGATTCGTCTCAGCTCCGTCGAGCTTGTGGGAGATCTACTGTTCAACCTCACCGGTATCAGCGGCAAGGTGGAAGAGGAAGAAGTCGAAGAGGGTGCCAAGGAGGCCGGGCAATCCTTGCTCGAAGTCCTCGGAGAAGAGAAGCGCAACAAGGTCTTGTCTGCGCTGTACATTTGCAGGTGCGACACATCTGGTCTTGTGCGGACAGCATCTATCAATGTATGGAAGGCATTGGTGGCCAGCCCGCGTACTCTGCGCGAGCTTGTTCCTACGCTTACTCAACTTCTCATCCGTCGCTTGGCAAGCTCCAACATGGAGCAAAAGGTCATTGCCGGAAACGCGCTCGGAGAACTCATTCGAAAGGCTGGAGATGGCGTGCTCGCCACGCTACTGCCTACCCTCGAAGAAGGTCTACACACGACCGACACAGATGCCAAGCAGGGTATCTGTATCGCCCTTCGCGAGCTCATCGCAGCTGCCTCGCCAGAGCAGCTGGAGGACTACGAGAAGACTCTCATCCAGGTTGTTCGAACTGCTCTGGTGGATCCCAACGCGGACGTGCGGGAGGCAGCTGCCGAAGCCTTCGACGCCCTGCAACAGATCTTTGGCAAGCGGGCTGTCGATCAGGTTCTGCCTTACCTACTCAACCTCCTGCGTTCGGAAGACGATGCGCAGAACGCGCTCTCGGCGCTTCTCACTCTCCTCACAGACCAAGCGCGATCCAACATCATCTTGCCAAATCTTTTGCCTACGCTACTTACTTCGCCCATGTCTGCCTTCAATGCCCGCGCTATTGCGTCGTTGGCTGAGGTTGCAAGCTCCGCCATGACCCGAAGATTGCCCAACATCCTCAACACCATCATGGATAACGTCATCACATCCAAGGACGAAGAACTCAGGTCAGAGCTGGAGGCAGCTTTCGACAAGGTACTGCTGTCCGTGGATGAGTTTGATGGTCTTAACACTGCCATGAGCGTCATGTTGGCTTTGGCGAAACACGATGATGAGCGGAGACGTGCGCGTGCCGACATGCATCTGGCCAAGTTCTTCGCAGAGGCCGATGTCGACTTTTCAAGATACTACCCCGACCTCATCCGCGCGCTCCTCATCTCCTTTGGCGACAGCGATCCCGAGGTTGTCAAGGCCGCATGGACTGCGCTCAGCACTCTTACGAGCAAGCGTCTACGGAAGGAAGAGATGGAGTCGCTCGTTGTATCGACTCGCCAGACACTCAACCAGGTTGGTGTTGCTGGTGCAGATCTCCCCGGATTCTCTCTTCCAAAGGGTATCAATGCCATCCTGCCCATCTTCCTGCAGGGTCTCATGAACGGTTCAGTGGACCAGCGAGTCCAGGGCGCTCTGGCCATTTCGGATATTATCGATCGCACCAGCGCAAAGTCACTGCAGCCATTCGTCACCCAGATTACCGGACCCCTCATTCGTGTGGTTACCGAGCGTTCTGTCGAAGTCAAGGCGGCGATTCTGCTCACACTCAACAATCTGCTCGAGAAGATCCCTACCTTCCTCAAACCTTTCTTGCCCCAACTCCAACGCACGTTTGCCAAGTCACTTGCGGATACATCTTCGGACATCTTGCGAGCGCGTGCAGCCAAGGCTCTTGGTACTTTGATCAAGCTTACACCGAGGGTCGATCCGCTCATCGCTGAGTTGGTGACTGGATCCAAGACAGCCGACGAAAATGTGAGGACGGCCATGTTGAAGGCGTTGTTTGAGGTGGTGAGCAAGGCCGGCAAGAACATGAGCGAAGCAAGCAGGAATGCCATCCTAGGTCTCATCGACAACGAGAGCGATGACTCCAATGGTAAGTTTAGCAGAAACTTGATCTTATCTACGGTTACTAACGCAGTGTAGATGCAATGGCAATCACAAACGCTCGACTTCTGGGCGCTCTTATCAGCTGTCTCCCCGAGGAGATTGCGTCGAGCCTGCTCAAGGCCAGAGTGCTTACCACTCACTACAACAAGGCTTCTGTCCTGGCACTCAACGCCATCCTGCTGGACGCACCCGAAGCCTTGACAGAATCGTTTGCAGAAGAGACCGTGGCCGTCATCTGCCAAGGAATCAGCCATGCACAGCCGTTCATCTCGGACAACTCTATCCTCGCTGCTGGCAAATACCTACTCTCGGAAAAGAGCAACAAGAGCTTCGACCACACCAAGCCCATTTTCGAGGCTCTGGCGCCGGTGGTTGAGCCTGGACACCCCGTGGACACAAGGCGACTGGCACTCGTGGTGCTGCGCACCGTTGCGCGCGAACACAACGAACTCGTGCGTCCGCATATTCCCTTGGTCATCCCTGTGGTGTTTGCATCAGTCCGCGACCCTGTTATCCCAGTCAAGCTCGCGGCAGAAGCAGCGTTCCTCGCCATCTTCTCGGTTGTGGATGAGGAAGCGGCGGTGTTTGACAAGTACATGGCTGGGCCTGGGAAGACGCTGTCGGCGGGCCAGCAACGCAGCATGGGAGACTACTTCAAGAGGGTGGCTCTGAGGCTGGCTGGACAGGCTCGGGAGAGGAAAGAGGCAGAGGGTGGAGCTGGGGGTCTGGGCTTGTCGAGTGACGAGATGGAGGATGAGAGGGAGATTTGGAGCGTGGGGAAGGTGGAGCTGGGGGATGTGTTTGGTGAAAACTAGGGATGCGGTATGGTGAACCGGACGGTGTACATGGCACAAAAGCGACTGTACTTGCATTTGGGCGGTGGTGTGTGAGGGTTTTCGAGTTCGTAGCAATTACATTCAGAATTGATGAATTCGACTCCCACCTCGATGTGAGGTGTGATGTGTGTGAAGGCTCGAGGTTTCATGGGGCCTGTTAGTCTGCCCCCAGCAACAACTCCGCAAGACCCCCGAGCTCTGGCCTCACGCTCTCCACGCCTGTATGCCAGTCCATCAGCCCAGGCCCTGCACAACGCCTGCTGCATCTACCCGCCATTGGGGGACATTTGAAAATACTCGCGCGACTCTGCTGACGTCCTGATCGAGTCGTCGACCCCCCGCCGCCGCTCTCCCGCCGCTCTCCCGCCGCTTCAGGCCCTCTCCGCAGTCCGCACGCGCACCCGTCGAGCTTGCGCGACCATCTCGCAACGCGCAAACATCCCCAAGCATTGAGCGCCACAACGGCGCGCATCCCCGGCCATCATGGCAGGCACCATCCGGCCCAACGACATGAACGTCTCTACCACGCCCACGCTCACCTCGGGCGCCCTGCCCAGCCTCACATCGCTCAACACCGACCTGACCAAGAAGCCTCACGCGCCACGCGCCCCCCGCATAGACGTCGAGCCCCTGTACGCGGCCGTCAAGAGCTCCATCAGCGACGCCGACTGGACCGTGTACAAAAAGACGCTGTCCTTCTTCCTCCTCGGCAACCTCAACCAGGAAGAGCTGTCCCACAGGCTCTCCAAGATCCTCACCACGCCCGCCCTCGAACACGCACACAACGCCCTCTTCACCGCCATCTACGCAAACATATGGCGCGATCCGCCCGACGCCGGCATCGCGAGCTGGGTCTCGAGCAGCGATAAGCCGACGAGCGGGACGGTAAAGGGCACGGGCGATGAGAGTGAGAAGAGGCTCAAGCACGAGGTTATGCAGTTGAGTAGACGGGAGAGGAAGAGACTAAAGGGCATTCCGGCGGGTGAGAGCCCGCTGAGTACGGGGCTCGAGGGCGCGGGTAGTGGTGCGAATGGGCCGGCGCAGGAGTATGTTGATGCGAGACGGGCGAAGCAGTTGGATGTTGGTCCGAGTAGTAATCAGGGGGGTGGGTTTGGCAAGACGAGTACGTATATCCTCACTTTTTATGCTCTTATTCTACAGTAAGTGTGAGGCAGACTAACATTTGCGAACTTAGACTGGGAACTCGAGATCCGCAAACGCTACACTTCGGCCCTGTCTGTCGAGACACACGAGTTCCCGACTGCAACAACTATATCGTATCGCCTCTTGCCTATATGCTACGAGTTTGGCCTGCCGCAGGGCCACACGTCGGATTGTCCTGATTACCTGAACATAGCAACGGAAACCTACATCAAAGAAGCACTCGCAAACCTGCTCGGAAAGGTCGCCAACAACGGCCCGGGATACGTCCGCACCGGCGAATTCAAAAAGAAGCTCGCACGAGAAGAACGCCTCGTCGAACGCGGCGAGCTAGCACGGGGCACAGCCGGCGAGCTCCCCGTCGAAGCTGAGGAGCGACGAAAGAGAAAGTTATTATGCATGGAGGACTTGCGTCTTGCGCTTGCGTTGGGAGACTCGTATCTAGGACAGACGCCAATCATCGCGGGCCAGATTATGAATTCGCGCTTCCTGGATACAGAAGGTATTGAGGATATTTACGATGCGCCTCGGAAACCGGTGCTCGTGAATGGCGTGGGTACCAATGGCACTGGTACTAGTACCGCGAATGGCATCAATGGGATTGGCAACGCGGGGAAACTGGATCTTAATGGGGAGACGTGGACGGTCGACTTTGGAGACCCGATGCAGATTGATGACGAAGTGGGGATGCATTGGCAGGGCGGGAGTGTGCAGGATATGGCGGAGATGGACGATGCGCTCGATGATGTTTTGAATCTGGGAGATCTATAGGGGGGGGACAGAGGTATGGGCACTCAAACAAGAGCAAGAAGAAGATGGTAAAAGACGAGGGATTTGTGGAACAGTGTGGGTGCTGCATCGAGGCGTTACTGGGCTTCTTGGGCAGCAGAGGGTGCTCACATCGCACGAGCATACGTGGGCGTTTCGAGCTTGTTTGGGGTTATTTTCTGCATGGCAATGGTGTTGAGGGGTTGGCAAGGCGCGATCATGGGACGATACCCTATTTATTTTGTTTCTTGTTGGGATCATTTTTATCGGTAGCATGGCTCGCGGTGTACATCGCCGAGTATTGTTGTATTCGCCTCTGTAGTTGAATGAAGAACAGTCTATATTTCACAAAACGTATTTCAAATTACAGAAAATAACTTGTTCGTCTCATTGCATAATCGCCCTCGCGTCCCACACCAAAACCCGTTCATCCCAACCCGTGCTCGCACACCACCCCTCTCCCCCAAACAAACACCAATCCACACCCGTTACAAACTCGGTATGCCTCCCCATCCTGCCCATCTCCTTGCCTCCCCCATAGAACATTGGATCCTCGAGCATATTCTCCTGCTTCACAGACCCCACGCCCATGGCACTGCCATCCGTCCACACCCGACACGTCATATCGTAGCTCGCAGAGAGCAAAATATCAGACAAATGCGGACTCCAGCTCAGCTTCCTAACCGCATACTCGTGTCCTGGCAACACAGCAACGGGGCCAGCCTGCGGCATTCTGATATCAAAAGTACGTATCACGCGGTCCACGCCCGCTGTTGCAACAATCGTGTCCCGGTACTTGTTCCAGTCATGTGTCAAGGCCTCCGCGGGCGCGATGCCAATGCTAGCTGCGTGACCCATGCGTGCCTTGGGCGGCTGGTGGATCGGGATGTTCATGGTGAGGTGGTTGGATGCACTCGCCGGTGTGCGCAGATCGAAGACGCGGAGATGGCTGTCTGACGACACGCTGCTCAACACACTTGCGTTGTGGGGACTAAAGGATGCAGAGTAGGTGCAGGAATGTGTTGGCAAGGTTGTTATGCTCGCGTCGGAATTCGGGTTCCAGATCTTGATGCAGCCGTCCCAGGACGAGGAGAGGAAAGTGTCTTTGGCCACGAGGTTCCAGTGCACGGCGAAGACTTCGCGGGCGTGCTCTTGCCATGAGGCGATGGGGTAGGTGGGCACATTGATGTCGAAGAGCTTTATGGAGCCGTCGCCGCAGGCGGTTAGGAGTTGGTTCTCGTGCGCTTCGGACCAGGTGCTGTCGAAGAGAGAGTCTTGGGTGTCGAACCTGAGGTTGGGAGTGTTAGCATGTGAAAGACGTGGTGAGGTAGTAGCCAGATGATAAGAGCCGTACGCACCACTTTTCGGCTACTATGCCATTCGCGGTAAGACCTAGTATGTACAGTCTTCCATTGCCGACGAGCCCAAAGTTGGCAGAGGTTGCGACTGCGATGCGGGAATCAAAGAACGGGCTGTATTTGACCGAGTAGCCATTAAAGCCCTGTGTTCGAAACTCGAGCATGACGGCGGACCCACGGGGGTGATGGTAGCAGACTATGGCGCGTGGATGGTATGTCGGGGCCGGCGCGTCATGTCGCGCTGGGATGGGATGCTGGTGTTGTGCGGCGGCTGCATGGTTGCAGATGACGAAGTCGACGAGACCGAGGCCTGGCGCTTTGGATATGGCGGGGCTGCATCGGGTCTCGGGCTGTCCCGTGACAACGCGTCTGGCTGTAACCGTCGCCACCACCAGCGAGCGGTAAATATGTTAGAGCGTTACCACGGCACTATGAGCGCCATCGTCATCAACTACAACCGACATGGACGCGTTCGTGTCGCGAAAGAGGAAGCGGGCTGAACAACCACCCAAGGCGGTCGAGAACACGGACGTGCAGCAAGAGGACGACTCGACTGACTTCAAGCTGGCCCTGTTGGCGTCTCTACATCCGAAACTCGATGAAGGCACCCTGCTTGAAGCATTGCTCGCCGCTGACGGACATGTGGAACACGCCTCCGAGTACTTATCGCAGCCCAGAAAGCGCCCCGCGTCATCTACAGTTGGCTATCAATCGTCGTTGACGTCGTATCGCATTGGCCCGGCCGACGGCACGTCAACCAAAAGGCCACTGGTCAAGAAAGGGAAGACGCTGTTCTTGTACAGCCCAGAGGATGTTGAAGCACACACGCCCTGCTCCATCATCCACAATTTCCTCCCAGCAAAGCAGGCCGCAGCACTGCTGTCCCAACTGCTGGAAGAGGCGTGCTCGTATGGTAGATATGAGTTCAAGCTATTCGACAGAGTCGTGTTGAGTCCACACACGTATGCTTTCTATGTCAACAGTCTCGAAGAGGCAGAAAGACAGAAGACGGAGTACATTTACAACGGTGGCCAGCTCGAGGTGAGCAAGCCCAGAAGAGCCAGCATCATAGTACTAACATCGCCCAGGATATCCGGCAAAGTACATCAGAAATGCTAAACGCATGTCTACAGGTTGAGGAAGCCGTCAACCGCGAAATCCAACGCAGAATCCGCGACTTCTACCCCTCCGGCAAGAAACTCAAATACCAATCCCCTCACCCATGGAAAGCAAACACAGCCTTTGTGAACTGCTACGACGGACCACAAGAAAGCGTCGGATACCACGCGGATCAATTGACCTATCTCGGCCCACGAGCCATCATCGGCAGTCTAAGCCTAGGAGTAGCGCGCGAATTCCGCGTCCGCAAGACCCTCGCCGAAGACGACTCTGTACACCGCAAGCAAGACGGCTCGCTTGCCGATGCCCAGGGCCAGATCAGTATCCACCTGCCGCACAACTCGCTCCTGGTCATGCACGCCGAGATGCAGGAGGAGTGGAAACACTCGGTCGCTCCGGCGCAAGCCATCGATCCTCATCCGCTTGCGAAGAACAAGAGGCTGAATATTACGTATAGGTTTTACAAGGATAGTTTGCATCCGAGGTATACGCCGAAATGCAAGTGTGATGTTCCGACTGTGTTGAGGTGTGCGACCAGGAAGAAGGAGAGTAGGGGTAGGTACATGTGGATGTGTCATGCGGGGTATGTGCCGGGGAGGGAGAGCTGTGGGTTCTTTCAGTGGGCGGAGTTTGATGAGGATGGGGAGCCGCCGTGGGCTGGGAAGATTAAGAAGGAGGGGCGAGGGAGTGGGGAAGAAGGAAGAGCTGGTGACGAACGTGGCGAGAAAGAGTGATGAGCCTACCTACTTCTCATGAGCAGAAACAACATTGGAGATGAGTGGTACCTTCTCGGTGATCGATGGACGCAACTCCCATCGACCCAAACGCAGATGTAATCCGCGATTCGTCCCATGGTTCTCTCGCAACGTTTGCACACTCCAACGACGGTGGTGCAACGACTATTTTTGCACGAGTATCAATACCGCAGGTACAATATCTTCGACAACCGATCAAAACGCCACTCGGACCTATTCTACCGCCATACCAACCAACCATGCCGCCTCTCTTCCCCTACCAAGCCATCATGCCCCAACCACAAATTTATCGAACCGGAGACCCCGTACCGCTATCGACCTCTCCCCCAGCCAACGAGATACTAGATTGTCTCCTTACGGGCTATCTCTGGGGCTGTCTCCTTGTGACCTTGTTCCTCGTCGTATACTTCGCCATCAGCTTCTGCGTGTGGGCGATTGGGGCGGCGCTGACTACGATCGATACGGTGATTGATTGCCTGCGACCATGCGGGGATTATCCGGGCGTTCATGTGGATACTGGGATGATGGTATCTCCCTCGTTGGAAACGTATGAACCTGTATGCTTGGAGCATATCTTCCCATCGAGGAGAAACGATATACTGACACGGCTGTGCGACAAGGCTGAGAAGGACCTACGGAATGCAAAATCGCACACAACGAGAAACAAGATGCTAGAAGAAAATGGGACAAGGAGCTCTGGGAATGGTCGCGTGGGCGGTGAAATCGTCGACCATCGGATTCATCACGCACCTCCCGACGATATAATCGTTGTGGGTATTGTCTCTCATACGACCGAGGCCTTGAATGGTCTCAATCACCTCGTTGGTACTACACACCTCTAGCTTATCGCCTCCACTCCCGGCTCCTTCTTCACATACTCGCCCAACCAGTACACCGCCTGCAGAAACGCCTGTTCTTTCGCGAACCTCGCCTTGCCATGCGACAAATCCCCCTTTGTCGCAAAGCCGTGCTCAACGTCCGAGTAGAGAAACAGCTGGTATGGGACGGTGTGTTGTTTGAGAATGTCTTCTGTCTCGTGGCGTTTGGAAGCGGGGAAGATATCATCGGTTTCTGGAGTCGGTATTAGCACGTCGTTCTTCTTCTTCTTTTCATTAATGACGAGATTTGCTTCGAGGAAGAAACGTACCTGCTGCAGCGATACTTAGTGGTCCCTTGATGTCCCGGATCTCGTCTGCAGTGACGAAACTCGGGTGGGCTATGAAACCTGCGTCTAGACCTCCTTCCTTCAACCACCTACACACGTACTTTGCACCGAAACAGTATCCTACGCCTCCTAACTTCTTTATTCCCAAATCGTCCCTCAGATAACCGATCACGCGCTCATAGATCGGATCAACAGTCTCCGGTTTCGGCATAGTAGTATCAACATACTCTTGTAAGTCAAATGACGAGGTAACCGGAAAGGATACTTCGCGGCCGTTGAATACATCGGGGATGAGTGTCAGATAGCCGTTCTGTGCGAATTGGTCGGCGATGAGTTGGGTGTTGGGAAAGTCCATGCCGAAGACGTCGGTCATGAGGATTATGGCCTGTTCTGGGTTGTGATTCTCTGGATAGGCGAAGTAGGTGCGGATGGTGTCGATTTGTTTGATGACTCCTTGGGGCGTTCCTGTGTGTTTTACGCCGACGACGCAGCATCGTTGCATGGGGTGAGATGCCATGGTGTTGGGGTTGGTATTGCGGATACGAGGCGTTGAGGCAGTTCAGGTATACAGAAATGGTGCTGTTGAGGTTTTGGTCTGATCGCAGAATCAAGGACTCATTCCATCTATGCAATATTTCAAGGTGGTGCTGAGGTATGAGTCTGATGGGTGACGCCCCACATAGTGACAGGGGTTGCGGTGCAGACTAGCCTTTATTTCCGGACGAGAGCTTCTGATGCTTCTCGCTGCACATGCTAGCTGGAATACAAGCAAGACGGGCAGATCATGTTCAGAATCGTGACATCGTTTCGTTCGTAATTACCAAATCTGCAATGTATCCCATATATACAAAACAATCCCTGCGCTATGAGAGTCAGTACTCAAATATGCGCTGTATCCATGCATCATCACACATACCTAAACTCCCAATCTTGTCTTCGTTGCTCAAAAACGATCAATGCCTGACCCGGCTAACACTCCGCCTCGTAACCCTCTCGTCCACATAACTCCCCCGCGGATCAACATAGCTCGTCCGCCCTGGCCTCACAATCTCAACATCGCTCACGCGTCGCCGGGACACACTCCTCGCACGGCTCCTCGCCCGCGTACGGGGCTCTTCAATGTACTCAATTGCACGGGGTCGGGATCGGGATCGTCTAGACAACATGAGCATGAGGAGCTGGCAATGTTGATATAGTCAGTTACAAACCTGTACTCGACGTAGCGGCCGTTGTCGCTGATGGTCTCGACGGATGTTCGCTGCCAGTCGCGTGGGAGACGCATGACGCCGGCTGGGGGGTGGGAGGTGAAGTTTCCGCGTCGCGGTGGGGGATCGACGACGCCGCGGCCACGTGTTTCGTAGGTCTTCATGATACACATGGTGATGGTTTTTGGCGTTTCTGCTCTTCTTCTTCGATGATGCTGATGCTGAGATTGTTGAGGCTCTTGGTTCCGGCTGCCGGGTTCCCGGTATGATGACGTTGGATAGCGAATGACACGATTGTATCAAGCGAAAGAAAAGGGCATGTGCGAAGGGAACTAGATAGTGTGCAGAAATCTAGGGTAGCATAGAATCGTGCTTTTATTGAATTCTAAACTGATTCGATGTAGATGGAACGCGTCGGAAATGACGTGCGCCAAGATCTACCGGGTTGTTCCAAGGTTGTATTTTAATCTACCAACCTCGTTATTTCACCACCAGCCGTGGGTAAGCAGGCAGCGGTAAAGTCTAGACATATGCAAATGATCCCAGGGTACGCTTGTTGCAGAAATGTGGCTAGTGATGCAGCCCTGGGAGCATCCTCCTTTGAACCTAGCTCTAATGACGACAGGCCGTTATGATTGGAAGCATGTGAAGAAGAAAATTACAGCTCAAGAAGCGCATTATGGTAGTGCGCGGGTCAACGTCTTCACAACGGCGAAGAAGGCGATGCAGTTACTCTCGGGTTGAGCCGTCATGGCAGAGCCACCCCCACATGCCCCGCGACTCGTGGCTTGTCGCTGAAACGTAGGCGGTGACGAAGCAGTGGTTACCGCCAAAGCTACTGGGGAGGCATCACCTCGATTGTGCACCACCATACCCTATCCTACCTACTGACTCTTTTCTTTTGCACGCACAATGTCTCTCGTCTCTGGTATGAGCTCCAGAACAGTTTCCCACAGCAGCAACTAAGCGTAAACAGAGGCCATCTGGGCAGCGTCCCCTTCGACGACGCGTGGACAGGCAACACCTCTTTCCTCGGACCCCAAGGGCGAACGCATCGCCTATGCCGTGAGTTTTTCAATCATTTACAGCAGTCCCAGAGCTAATTGAACCATGGCAGTCGGGCAAATCCGTCTTCCTTCGCTCCATCGACGACCCGGCTGTTAGTAAACAATACACGCAACACACAACACAGACGACCGTCGCCCGTTTCTCACCCTCAGGCTTCTACGTCGCCAGTGGAGATGTCTCGGGTACCGTCAAGGTGTGGGACTGCGCAGGCGAAGGCGCTACAAAAGGTGGGTGGACGAGGCGGTTGATGGAGGCACAGAACTGACGACCATGCAGGCGACTACCACATCATCGCAGGCCGCATCAACGACTTGGCATGGGACGGCGACTCGCAGCGTATCATAGCAGTCGGCGACGGCAAAGAGCGCTTCGGACACTGCATCACAGCAGACAGCGGCAACAGCGTGGGCGAGATCTCCGGACACTCTTCGCAGATCAACTGCGTCTCCATCCGCCAGCAACGACCGCTGCGTGCCGCCACAGGCTCCGACGACACCAGCCTCGTCTTCTACCATGGTGCTCCTTTCAAGTTCAACACCAGTCTCAGAGGGCAGCACAATCGCTTCGTCTTCGGCACCGCCTTCTCACCCGACGGTTCTGTCTTTGCTAGCGTTGGCGCTGACAAGCGTATCTGGCTCTACGACGGCAAGACTGGCGAAGCGAAGGGCCAGATTGGCGAGGGCGTACACACCGGCAGCATCTTCGGCATCTCATGGTCCAAGGACTCGAGCAAGTTTGTTACAGCCAGCGCGGATCAAACTGTCCGGATATGGGACCCTGAAGCGGGCAAGAACATCCAGACCTGGAGGATGGGCGAAGAAGGCGTCGCGAGTATACCCGACCAGCAAGTCGGTGTGGTATGGCCCACAGGCCGCAGCGACGGCTTGATCATCAGTGTAGACCTCGACGGAAACTTGAACTACCTCGTCGACGGTAACCCGAACCCAACGCGCGTCATTCGCGGCCATGCGAAGAACATCACAGCAGCGGCCATTGCTGGATCTACTTTCACCACGGGAAGCTACGAGGGCCGCGTCTTGGCATGGGACACTACCACCGGGTTGGCCGACAAGGTCGAAGGCTCAGCACACTCGAGCTATGTCGCCGGCATCACGACGTCCGACAGCAGGAGTGAGGCAGAGCTGCACAGTGTTGGCTGGGACGACACGTTGCGCTCCATCTCCGTTCCAGACAAGATCTTCACTGGAGAGGCTCACGATCTCAAATTCCAACCCAAGGGCGTTGCTGCAACATCGAGCACCGTGCTGATCCCCTCGTCTGATGCGATCGCAATATACTCCAAGGGCGAGAAGGTCGGCTCGTTGTCGGTCAAGTTCTCGCCAACCTCAATCGCGGCGCATGGCTCTACGGTCGCCGTCGGCGGAGACGATAAGCTCGTACACATATACACACTCTCGGGCACCGAGCTCAAAGACACAGAGACCGTCCTCCGCCGCGCAACCGCACCCATCTCCGCACTCGCCTTTTCCGCTTCAGGAAAGAAGCTGGCAGTAGGGGCTGCAAATGGCAAGATCTACGCATACGAGGCGGGTGGAGACTGGAAAATTATTACAGACAGATGGAGCGCACATACCGCTCGCATCACCTGTGTGGCCTGGGACGAGAGTGAGAACTATGCCGCAAGTGGTAGTCTGGATACGAATGTCATGGTCTGGAGCACAGAGGACCCTGGTAAGCGTATCAAGGCTCTTAATGCGCACAAAGACGGGGTCAATGGTGTTGCGTGGGAGAAGGCGAACAGGGTCATTTCGGCGGGTGGTGATGCTAGTATCAAGGTGTGGAGCGTCAAAGCGTGAAACGTCACCATCCCGAATCTTGACTGTGCTGTCGAACGACTTTAACGCCAGCCGTG
The DNA here is from genome assembly GCA_002952155.1 of Alternaria solani. NCBI lineage: Eukaryota > Fungi > Ascomycota > Dothideomycetes > Pleosporales > Pleosporaceae > Alternaria > Alternaria solani. Next base: position 459,494 of record CP022031.1, on the reverse strand, counting down.
TAGAGTCGGGCGAGAAGGCGACCGAGCGGATAAAGTGGTCATGGCCCTCGAACGTCTGGAGGCTTGCGCTCCGTTTCTCTTCTATAGCTGGCGCTATTGTAATCCAGTTCGGCTCTTCTCTTGTAAAAAAGGCCTCTTGTTATACTTTGAGTGGGGCTCAATATGAGCGCGGAAGCATACGACTGAAGCGGACTGTTCTCTATTGCCGACGTGTGGGCCATGATAAATCGGTGCGCATCTCTGACTAGTTCACGGAATGCAGAATGCGTTTGTTCTCATCTTGATTATGTTGATATATCATCAATGATATGGACGAACTCGCAGGTTACCTCTACAAGAGCCTCCAGTTTTGCTATTGACACGACTTCTTTTGACATGCTTTTGCAGTAAATTGCGTTCAGGGACGATGAGGCGTTGGTTGGGCCGTTTGTACAGCATAAGTAAGTGGAGAGGAGTTGGTTGGTGGATCAAAGCGAAGGCAAGAAATGGGGTGGGGTAGTATTGAAGGAGGGGGGGAAGAAAGTATGTCTGGAGAGATGAATCATCCTTGCATTCCGTAATCTGAGTGTCTACTATCTCATGTGTCTTGGTCGGTATGCTGGGCCATCAGGCAGTCGCGCGATGAACGAGCGAGATGCGGTTGCCTTGTTGCTCGAACCCTACCACAACGATCACCTTGCTTAAGATTGAGACATCTAGGCGTTGATGACCTGTAAGTTGACGTACTTGTAGCTCACCTCCAAGTTACCGCCATACATGTAAATAATAAGAGTGACAAAGCCTGCCTCGCGCGCAAGGATATGGAAATCAACACCATCAGGCCTCACCACGCAGTCCGTAAAGAGTACATTCTAGACGATGGTAAGTGAAGGAGCATTGTAAGCCAAGAGAGCAGCTTACCGAACGGGGGACGCGGATATTAAACCCTTGCCAGTACTTGACAGCTTCTGCAGTACCCTGCGTTGTCTCTTAGCTCTAGATCCCACCAAACATTTCCATCGCCACTTACTTGTGCTGAGAGTATTACAGTATCGCCGACTCTGATTGGACCTCTCGGGTTTGCCGTCACTTGCCCGAGTAAATGGTGATACTCTCCAGTGGATTTAAGAGAAGTGTCGAGCACCTGCTTGATTCTCGTGCGAAGTGCGTCGGTTGTAGATGCTTTCCCAATGCGTGTATCGATTGTGCAGAGGTAGCGTGGGTTAATATCCCTCGAGTTATTGTAAAACATTCTGCTACTACCGTCAACGTATGTATCGTTGGATGCATCGTTATCCCCCACGTCACCGTTTGTAACCCAGTTCGGAATAGCATTCTTACGTCGCGCATACTCTAACTGGGGATCAGAGGGCAAATCATATGCAAATACATTGACGGTGATGTTCTCATTCGGGTTGCTGTAGGGCAGGAATGTCCAGGTGGCTGTGATTTGCGAGATACCCTGCGGAGTTGAGAGGTAGGGCTTATACCATATTCCGTCCCCCTGGAACTCTTTGGCGAGTTTGTCGAGAAGTGATCGTCCAGGCTGGCTAGCGTCACCGACTTTCTCGAAGCCGCGGGAAGACACCAGCTGGGCGATGCCTGGGCCATCTGTGATGGCGGACATATCTCCGAGCTGATAGTTTTTTGGATTGTTGTTTTTCTCGTAGCGGGTTGCACGGCTGTCAATGGCCTGTTGGACGTAGCTGTTGAGCGTGAGACTGCCCAAATGGGGCCCACAGCAAGCGTCTAGGACGTTATGCCCGTTGTCCTTGCTGATTGTTACAAACATGTGGTTCGAGAACGCTGAGCGCAGTAGAGCGTCGTCCGGACACAGCATGCTTAGATCGTTGACCCCATAGAATGGATTGTTGCAAAAACTGTCCGGATTACTGACTGGATCTGGAGGAGTCTGCTTCCTTCCGATCAAGTGCGTACGGTTGATGAATCCATAGGGTTCCATATACTTCATCCGGACAATTTGCGTGGATGAGTCTACTCCTAGTGACACCAGAGCCTGACAAACGGCAGCCACGTCATAGCAATTGACAGTGTGCTTTGCCTTTTTTAACTCAATATCCTTCAAATCTGAAAGCCAGAGGTCAAGCCACAAGTCAAGACCACCGTTGTTCGTGAAGAGGTCTCTGTACCAGCTTTTGGCGCTGACATACTTTGAAGAACCATTGTAGATCTCATATTCCAGACGGCTGTCGGAGTGCAAAGCGTTGGTTGCAAATTTGGCCCAATCAGGTTCTGGGTCCTTCATCCAGGCTGGAAGATACGGAGCCTCGCGGAGAAGCGCGAGAGGAACCCCGGAGATTTTGAAGTACTCGGGTAATGCAGTGGGCAGGACATAGAACTCGATAGGTGTCTTGCAATGGTACACGGGATGTTTAGGGTCTGAGTCTTTCAACTCCCAATCTAGTCCTCCCGAAAAAGACCAGGGCAAGTTTTTGGGAGGTCCACCTGGAAGCCCAGTCGAGGTAGGTTGCTGGAGTACAAGCTGACTCAGTTGAGGAGCTGTTGGGAGAGCAAAGGTCTGGCTGAAAACAGGCATTGTCCCCAGTTTTGCGGCAATGCTGTAGGGTGGTGTGAGAGAGGGAAACTTCGTGGCTACCGCTGTTGGAAGGAATGTAATCGCAAAGGGAGTGGTCTTGGATATCGCAACTGGGAACGGCTTGTTTGTGACGTTATCCCAGATTTTCTGGGTATTCAAACTAAAGTAACATTTGGTTGGATTGGCGATATGGTCATAGAGTGGGTAAGTGGCCTTTGACACCGCAATGGATTGAATGAAGGCGTCCATTGTGTCATGGAGCGTTGGAAAAGCCCGGGACTTGAAAGTATGGTATGTGTTGCAGTAGACTTCGGGATGATGCTGCAATGAGTGCCCCGGTGTAGTCTGAAAGTGAAGGGGGCCAACTTTTTATAACCTTTGGCTGATACAGAATCGCTTTCCTCCACCATCTCCAACCTATAATCTAAGATTACCTTGAAATGTCTACGAATTGGCCAAGGCAGACCCTACCTAGGTACGTTCTCGAATAGAAACCGATGGCGCTGCCTCTCAACCTTGGAAGGAAGCGCACCGCCATCTCTCGCGGGTTGCGCGAGCATTGCGCGTCTTGCTGCTGGATTAGCCAATGTTTGTGCCTCAGAACGCCTAGCTGAAGCAAAAGAAGTGTAGTAGAGCTGAACAACTCAAGTCATGTCGCTTATTGGCACGAACCCCGCGCACCGCCCGCACTAGAAATGCAGATCCAAACCTTATGCAACTAAATGTGGCAGACTTTGTCCAATATCAGCAAGCCAAATTTCATGTCGCAGTGTTCGAAATGGTAGATAAGGATCTTGCAAAGACGCGAACGTCACCGGAACGTGAAGCACCGCCACCAATACGAGGTTTCGCACCAAACCAGGCAGCTGAACTGTCACACACCAATAACATCTTTTCACTAAGTAGAGTGCAGCCGCTTTAGTTCTCACTGTAAGATCTTGCTAGCCAATACCTAGGTAGGTTTTCTCCGTTGTACTGTAGTGGTTGCATAGGTAGGTATCTTTGTCACGTACGCCTTCGCAGCAGGTCGCAGTGCATGATGGTTCCTCTTGCCCAATAAGTAGGCAAGCTGAGCGCCGCAAGAGAGGTGTAGACTATCCTCAGGCGTTCAACATACAAGCTGAGAGCTGTAGGTTTAGGTGAACTAAGCGCCACAAGAGAGGTCCGGACTGTCCCAGGCGTACGATAGGCAAGCTGAGCGCTGTAAGAGGCATACAAATCCTCATGGGCGTTCAACAGGCAAGCTGAGTGCTGCGAGAGAATGAGAAACTGAGCTGAAACTGGAAACGGATTGATCTTGTGGCAGTAATAGTTTGGATGCTTCTGCTGGCTCGCCACGCGTAATGATACTCTCATTGGATTTCCAAAAACCCTACCAAACAGCGTTCCTTGTTTGGGATGGGAGACAGATTGTGGAAGGACTACAGTATTAAACCAGTTCCCTCCCCCCTCAAATCTGGCTCACTCACAAGTATCAAATCGAAACACCAGCAATACAACCTTCTTCACTTTGACTTTTATCGTCAGGCTCCTACAGCTCAAACAATATGTCGTCTACTCTCCGTCAACTTACCATCGCAGCCGACGGTCCAACACTGGCGAAGTTGGCTCCAAGCCAGTACCAGCTTCACGTAGCCAAGAGCGTGATTGGGAGTGATGGCCAGCGTAAGTAGCCCACCTTGCCGAAAAGATTTTGTAGCCATTCTGACAAGGAAAGTGCACTTCAATGTTGTCTGGCAGTCCAAGGCTCTTGCGCCATTTGTCGACATCAAGTGGGAACCCGAGTACGGTATGAACTGGACGGCCGACTCTCCTCAAGATGGTATCTCGATCACTCTCCGTGGAATTTGGCAACCTTGCAAGACTGGCCAGATCTTCGATCTCAATTCCGAGGGAGTGTGGCAAAAGTCCGCATCTTCTGCAGTACCAGGCTTCATGGCTATCGGGAACAACGATTTCTACACCGACGATGCTCCGAACGGCATCCACATTACCATTGGTATCAAGAACAAGTCTGGCAGCTTCGATCCCATCTTCATGAACCCTGTGGCTATGGGTAAGGGCATGAATGCAACTTTCCAGCCACAAGAGAAGATACAGTGGTGGTATGAGGCTGGCGCCCGGTCCGCAACTATGTTCTCCACAGTTAAGGGCAAATTTGAAACTGGGGACTTTTCTTCGCCGGATCCAGTCACCAACACCTACAAGAAGAAAACACAGTATTCCTTCGAAGCCGGAACTTGGGACACCCAAGCTGTCTGGTGAGTATTGCCCCACATTGAGAGTACTGCAGAGATGTTGAATAGTACTGACTGGCGAGCAGATGATTGTAATCACAGGAGAATCAGCACAAGAACGGGTAACTTTTCGTGCTTGGTATAGCATCTACAAATGCTGAGGTTTTCGGAGGAAGAGGTAGCAACCAGACTAGGTACTGATTAGTCATTCATCAAATAATTTGTGAGAACATATCTAGAATTGAAGGCGTGTGTGAAATTTAGAATGAAGCGAAAGTTCCATGTCGTGCACTGTAGACGTACACTTTATCAACAGCGTCTCGCATGTTGAAGATAGACAAAGTAAGCAGCAGTAGAGAAAGGCAACTGAGGATTCAGCTATTAGTAGACCAGGTATGATAGATATTGATATTGTGTTCCAGTTGAATGTTGTTGACAACAGAGCTTGGCAAAGGGATGGCTTCGTCACCTCGCTTAAGCTACCCCGCCCAGACCGAGCTACTAGGTCTAATATGGGATTAGCGTATGGCTGTGGGGCAAACACGATTTCGACCCTTATCCGATGCTGTTGATTCGTGATTTACCCTATCGTACTCTACCCTAAAACACGACACTTTATCCGAAAACGCTCAAAAGCGCACCTAGTCCCGTGGACGTCTCTAGCTGTACTCCAACGCGCACGCCTGTACCCACAAACCCTCATGCAAATTCTAGTCTCTTAGCAGCAAGCATGAGCGAAACAGCAAATTCTGGAATCAAACGGACACCTGCGGGCGAGACGCCCTCCAATTTGCAAAACTCTCGCATTTCTGTTGTTCGTGGGGGCCAATCTGTAATGTGGGAAGCACAACCTGCCTCGGATATTGTGAAGACTATCGAAATCTACCAGTCGCCTGCCGACCTTGAAAGCCTCGGCCAAGGCGGATTCAAGCTCTGTCTTGCCCACACCTTCCTTGCGAAACGCGACCCCGTGTCGAATCTCACTTGGAAATCGCTAAGCCTTGCTCCCACGACTCCAATCACCTGGCAGGCATCGTACGCTTTGAATTGGACGGATGAGCTACCAAGTAGTGATTCAGATCCCGTTAGTCCCGACGGATTTTGGCAGCCTTGTAAAAAAGGCGAGGCGTATGACCTTGGCACGACAGGATTATGGTCCCGATCAGCTGAAACACCAGTTCCAGGGAAGCTGATGGTGGGTGTGAATAGGTTCAAAGGCGAGATGAGCAAAGGGATATTCATCGTAGTAGGGCTGAAGGGCAAGGAAGAGGGCAAGTTTGATCCAGTATGTGAAACAACCTTGAAAGTTTGACTAAAACTACGAAAAGGTGGCACTGCGGGCTAACGTTCGAGCACAGATTTTCATTAGTCACGTGAAAGTAGGCGTGAATATGTCCGCAATATTCGAGCCTTCTGATATTGTTAAGTGGTGGTATAAAGCAGATTCCATGGCCGATGAAGTCGTGTCTCCAGCAGAGAGTTACGATATGGCGACTGTTCCTTACGTCTCGAGTACATACAGTTATGTAGACGGAGCATGGGCTACTAGTACAGATCGAGCACATAGGTGAACAGGGCTACAGACTATACTCGTCTACCAAAGGTGAGGCGAACGAGGTGCATGGAGGCGTACAGGGGCGCATGTCGAGTGCCCCTGCCGTTTTACTTGCATGTGATGATGAGGCTCTCCCACCTTTCGTGGTATGCCTCACCGAACTTCAACCCATGTCGGACCTGCGTCACAACACATGCGCAGCATCTGCAATGTGGCATCTCTGCTAAATCAGTCAACGCGATGTTTTCTTCTCCGGACCGGATACTCTGTGCCGTTCGTTCTGCCTGCGACGGGCTGAAGACTCACAAACAGCCTTCACGGTATTGGCCACAGCTTCTTGAAACTCAAGGACCGCACTTCGCAGATATGTCCTCTATACTACCAGAGCATGGTATGATATTTTGAGGTGATTATTGGTCACGTTGCGCTATAAATGCAGCCCTCTCAACGACAACACATCCATGGATGCGTAAGCCGCATTGCCTTGTTTGCCTAAAAGTTCCGGTATGCCTCAGCGCGAACAACCGCCTGGAGGCTAAAGTCATGCAACACGGCTGCAGAGGTCCTTCAAAAACAAAAATGGAGAGGGCGCTCGCCCTAGCAAGCTTCATTCCTTGTATATGGCCGCCTGGTCTCCCAAATCTCCATCTTGGTTGCGCTCTTCCATTCAAACCCAGCACCATACCTGCGACCACTCCTCACCAAACCTTACACTAGCTTCTAGTGCAACTTGATCGACTTATCATCATTGCAGGTCGAATTCACATGGCCAACAACACATACTTTGACGGGCTCGGCAATCTGCGTGACCTGATGAACGGTCAAGGAGTCTACATTGACCTCAGCGATCAGAACGCTACTGGAATGCCTTTGCAGCGGCAGGATAGCCAGCAAATGCTTTCTCCTGCGATACATCAACGGCATGATTCATTCTTCTCATGCTCATCGCTAAGCACACCGCGGCATTCGATCTCGCAGCATCAGGCTGACGCTCAGCCTTACGCAACCCTACATCAGAATCTGCACAGCCCCAGTGGCTACTCACAGCCTCCGGTGAACAACGGCATGTCTCGATCGGCATCTCAATACTCTTCCACATCTTCCGGTCAGCATCCACGCCCCCACAGCCTACAGCGGTCGTCACGCGGGTCGTTTGGCAGCACTTTGGTCTCCAATGGGTCGGAAATGTCTCGCTCCATCTCGAGCACGTCAACGGGCCATCCTACTGCTATTCAGCCCTACCCGTTACAATCTCACTCACAGTTCGGTCACTTCCACACTAGGCGCTCATCCGAGCTCTCGCCAAACATGAATTACGATCAAGCTTCTACGACGGCAATGAATCCATTCGACTACACCATCAACGACACCACTGGCGACGGTGTGCTTGGAGATAGTGATGAAAATACAGCTTTTGGTCAGATTGGTTACAGCAACGAGTAAGTCCTCTTCAAACTGTTCAACTTGTGATCAATAAACCACAGGATTCTCCCGTAATCCGCCTGGAAACTGGTGCCGTTCAATCCCTGGAGTCTGGATGCCATCATCTCCGTACGGATATGTCTCCGTACAATGAGGTTTCTACAAAGTCTCAGGGGCCTGGAAATGAAGCCACGATGAATGTCCAGTCTTCCAAAACCGGATCCGGATTCGGCCATACTAGAGCTTTTCCTACTAGTCTGACGACTACATGGACTCTACGTGAGTCGAAAAAGCCCACGTACAGCTGGATCAATTATCGATGAGGTCTTCCATCGATTCCGGAGCGGCTCTATAGTATGCAGACACAACATCTCTCGTTGGAAACGTCTCTCGACCGCTCGTCTCCAGGCCATGGATGATTCCTGATCCTTGGCCTCTAGACCGGTCACACAAGGGGCTATGGCAGTTACCAGGCTCTCTGGCTATCTTGCTCACCTTCACTATCAACAATACATCACACTCACGCCGGTTTTCTGAGATACAGTCGTGATGCGACACGACAATCCAGGTCTGGACGGCTTGTACATCGCCTTTATCACGAATACCTGTTTATATCCCCAGGCCTTCCCAATTGGGCAGGATTCTGCCACCAAGACGAAGATAGCGCCCGGATGACTGAATCACACCAAAGGTACAGTCCGTCTAGTTTTTGTTTAGTCCTTTCCATCATGTTCTCTTCGCCCGAAAGCTCCGATGTACGCCTACTAGCTAAAGAAGTCTACAAAAAAGCTCAAGCAAGCGCAGGAAACCTAGATGAAGGTCTAATGACCAGCAGTCTTTCACCGAAACCTTGGCCTTCACATGGAATGTAACCAACCGTGACATGACGATCCTTCAGCTAGTCACAATCATCTAGTGTCTCATCATCCACCACGTTCTCATGAGATGCGATAATCTCGACAAAGACCTGCTCCGTCTTCCCTGACGTTGACACTATCCGAGCGTACTTGGAGAATCTCTCAATCACCTCTATGGAAATCGCACACAGTGGACCCATACTATGACCAATCGAATTGTCTTTCATTCCTCCTGCCTACTGGAAAGGATCTCCCGCTGTCTTGGTTGTTCGGTCAACGTTCTACCAGAGTTCATTCTAACACCCATCTCTCAGAAGCTCGGACCTTTTGTCCACATTTGGGTCCAGTTCTCATGCTACACAAGGACAATTTGGTGCACACGCACCATATGAGAGTGAACCGTAAGTTCACCCGAAGACTCGAAATATATGCCTTTGTACTGATTATGAATAGTCGTATGGCCTCACCTCAGCAGATTGCAAGGGGCAGTCTTTCGCCCCAAAGCCCACGTTCTCCGACACGATTCTCATCTGCCAGTCCACCGCATCCGAACCGACGACGGCGTCATAAGTCTGACTCGCCATCCAATCGAACGGATCCAGTCATTGGCCAAGTCACTCTGGCAGGCAAATTCAAGTGTCTCACGGAAGCCTGTCATGACAGTGGTGAAGACCTGACGTTCAACCGCCATGCTGACTTCAAACGTCACTATGATAACACGCATGTAGGTCGAAGTATCGAGTACTTTTGTCAAGAGGCTGGGTGCCCTCGCTCAAGGAACCCAGAGGGGGGCAGGAAGGGGCGAGGTTTCAAAGGCAGGAAAGATAAACGAAATGAGCACTACAAATCAGTGCATCAGAAAGAGAGCAAGAAACGAAAAAAGGTGTATGAGAGTGACGAGTATACTGAGGGGCAGAATTACGAGGATAAGGCAGGAGCCAGACCGGTGAAGGTAAGGCGTAAGAGCCATACACCGTGAGCTTGTACTTTGGTCAACCTACATTTCCTATTAGCTGCATTCATCAGCAGCTTCTTGTTCTACCACTGTCTAGTGCGCTGATAAGAGGTGGGGTGTCTGAGATTGTACCATTGCAGGCTTGCATCTGGAATTCTCGCCCACGCTACTTGATTCATTTTCCTTCCTTTGCGGTCGTCACATCGAAGCGGCATGTCCAATGTTAGCTAGATCGTAGATATTTCAGCATTTACTACACAATTGAATACTTCTATCAGGTACAAGCGGTCAACATGCGCTGATTCCCAGTTGATCGTTCGCTCCCATCATTTGCAGAGTATGCTGTTCCAGTCTTTCCGCAAGCTCGGCGTCTTTTGCAGTCCCACTCTCCCACCATGGCTCTCCAAAGCGACCGAAGATGTCTAGATACGTGCCGCATTGCTCCACCTTCATCTCCTCACTTGCAGCACAAAACAAGCTATTGTACGAGCCCTTGTCTGCCGACCAAAACATGCCAGTCATCCTTAAGACGGAGATGAGACTCGTCATGATAAAACCTGACGTATCGACTCCGTCTGCGAGATTCGTTTCCACTAGACCAGGATGTACGCACGAGGTCCAGATTTCACCGTCGTTGTTGCGAGCGCTGGGCGAACCAGGGCCGTACGCCTTGTGGAGGTACTTTGTGTGCAGGATATTTGCAAGCTTGCTTTGCCCGTAGCGTGCCATCGCGGTGGCGTCCTTTAGTGTCGTGTCGTCGAAGTTTATGCCACCGTTTGGAGCGCTCAAGTGCCCTGATGAAGTGATGTTGACGATGCGCACACTTCCGGGCGGCAAGGTCTTGGATGTGTCCAACATTACTTGCTTGAGGTGGTGCGTGAACACCCAGTGTGCCAGGTAGTTTGTCTGCCACTGTGCTTCGTAGCCGTCTTTCGTGAGCTCGAACGGTGTTGCCATGATGCCTGCGTTGTTGACAAGACCGTGCAGCGCCGTCTCGAGTGTGAGGAAGCGTTGCGCTGCTGCAACGACGCTCTTGAGATCCTTGAGATCCATCTGTAGAAGGTCGACCCGGGCTGAAGGATGCATCTTCTTGATTTCCGCTATCGCTTCTGTTCCTTTGGTCAAGTTCCGAGCGCACATGTACACATGCGCGCCATGTTCGGCCAGATGTGCGACGGTGTAGTAGCCACTGCATTTGCGCAAATCAGACCAGGGAGATGGTCGCGAAATTTGAGCGGGAAACCTACATGCCTGAGTTGCCTCCTGTTACTATAAAAACTTTGCCTTGGAGGTCTGGGAGGGAGCTGGGGTGGAACGTCATGCTCGAACAAATGTGTGATTAAGGTACGTGTTGACGGGATATTTGAGCTTTGGGTGTTACATATCAAGACACGGCATATACTTGTCTTAAATCGTTTGTCCAGAGTTGCCTGTAGGCATATGTGCCATGTGATGTAGATGTTGAGGCAGCGTATGCGAGCAAGGCGCAGCTGCAAGCGGACGAATCTTGCAGGAGGATTCAACACACCTTTCTCAGCGACGCCGTACATATGTCACATGCATACGCATGAGTCCCTACGGACGAGTGAGGCGCGCAGAAGCTAAGTAGTACCGCGTAGCTGCACGTCAGCTCATGAGGGCGTCTTATCGCCGCGAAATACAGCCCGTCAGGCCGCCCAAAGTCCCCGAGGCGACGTCCGCCTATTCTCGAGCGGTGCAACCCGAACAAGGGCATCAAGGACGAAAGCAAGACTTCGAATTGGCATGCTGAAAGTCTTTGTGCCAGAGTCGAAACTTAGTACGAATATGTAAACAGTGGAGGGTGGGTCGGGATGATGGTTGTGAGAACTAAATGGTGGGTGGCCTCAGCTTGCGGGGACGGTGTGCGGATGTGCCCCACTTCCGTTGCCAAGCACCCTAAATTAGAAAACCCCCCTCCTCATCACGAATACAACGGGTTTGCGCTCTGCTAAACAGCATGGCCTGCAAGGCGCCAACGGCTCTCAAATCCAAGCCATTATATTTCTACTTCACCTTTCGTACTCGCCATATAAGCAACAGCGTGTGCATCCCTACCTACACATCCACGACGACTGGCTACATGCCTCGCGAGCAAGCGATTTGGCTCTTCAACGAAGTGCGAGTCAGAACCACATTGACGGGTTGAAGGTTAAAACAGACCTAGAATATGTCAAGTGCCTCGCAATGCGCCGGCAGAGCGACCTTGGAACATGTAGTCTTCTTGGCGATCGTCAAGCCTAAGGGAAATACCAGGACCACATCAGTGATGACTAACTGGACCGTCGCAAACAGAGCGCGACCAAATTTGTGCGAATGGCGGAAAAACAGGCCGAGAAAGTCGGTTTAAGATGCGCAACAAGCTGATTCTAGATTCTAACCGGCCACCCTTCTATTGGCCAACTCGTTAATCCTATCTGCAGCGACAGGCATCCGACCCCTACCTTGTCCTAACCTCTTCTATCCAGCTCCGTCCATACAGCCCGTGAATGTAGGCAGGTAGTTGTTGCGTGCAACGCGTTACTACAAAACTGCAATCTGTCGAAAATTATCGCCGCTCGTTCATCGAAGCCTGCATTATACAAACCAATTGCTTCAACCGCTTGTACTGCCCAAATCTTAGAGGTCGAATAGTAGATCTGCGTAGCTCGTATTTAATTGGTATACATCGGACGTGCCGTCGGTGGAGTATGTTCGCCCCAGCATGCAACCTCCGCCTGGCCTCTCGCAATCGGTCCGTGTCTGTAGGCACTGACCGTACTTTCCGCTTCAACCTTTGGCTCGCCTCGCCTCGTTGACTTACTTACTTTTCGCCTTCTTTGAGAAAGCTATGGCGAACTGTCTGCGATCCGTAGGTGTAGCCCTGTGCAGTCTCGCCATCGGGACGCTTGCGCAGAAAGGGCATATTTTGGATAGCATATCTGGAAATGCTACATATGATTATGTGGGTATGTTAACCCCAGCCTACAATCTCTCTTTACTGTGTCCAAAGATCGCTGCCTAACAAAGCACAACTTTATAGTCATCGGTGGCGGTACAGCCGGGCTTGCAATAGCTTCTCGCCTCTCCGCATTTGCATCAGTAGCCGTTCTGGAAGCTGGCGGACGATACGAACAAGACAATGGCAATCAATCTGTGGTTCCATATTATGGCCTCGTTATGCCTGTCCTGGGCACAAGCGAAGCATACCCTCCCCAACCTCTTGTGGATTGGGACTTGCTGTCTACTGCGCAATCCGCTGCTGGTAATCGTCGCATACATTATGCACAAGGCAAAACACTTGGGGGAAGCTCAGCGATTAACACAATGGCTTATCACCGGGGTACTGTTGGTTCATACCAGCGCTGGGCAGATCTGGTCGGTGACCAAAGTTACACGTACGACAAGGTATTGCCGTACTTCAAGAAATCTGTCACGCTAGCAGCTCCTAATCTCGCGAAACGTAACGCGCCGAACGCCACGGTGCAATATGACGACTCAGTCTTCGACAATGCTCTCCACGGCCCGCTCCAGGTATCGTGGGCCAATTGGGTTGATCCGGCCCAGAGCTGGCTGGTAACAGCGTTGCAAGCTGTTGGACAGAAGTTGAGTGTTGATGGTCTCAGCAGCGGTAGCTTGAATGGTGGAGCTTGGGTGCCTACGACCATTGATCCTAAAGATGCAACAAGGAGTACTTCTAAAAGCAGTTATCTTGAGGATGCAGAAAGGAAGGGTATACGGCGACTGACCGTCTATCTGCATTCTCAAGCTAGCAGAGTGATCTTCAACAAGAACAAGAAGGCAATTGGTGTGGCAGTGTTATCAGAAGGCAATCAGTACGTGCTATCTGCAAAGAGAGAAGTCATTCTCTCGGCTGGTGTGTTCCATTCTCCACAGCTCCTTATGCTATCCGGTAAGAAGTAGTCCGTCTTCTGTCAATCTTATATATGTTAATCAGAACAGGTGTCGGGCCTGCAGCAACACTTTCACAACACTCGATACCAGTCGTAGCCGATATCCCTGGCGTGGGCCAGAATCTCTGGGACCAGATTTTCTTCAATGTGCTTCGTGGTATCACCGTCCCAAGCACCGGAGCATACCTTAGTTCAGCCACCCAACAGGCAGTAGCTCTGGAGCAGTATTACGCCAATGCCTCGGGCCCATACAGCTCGGCTGGTGGGTACCTCTCTTTTGAAAAGTTACCGTCGCACTATCGCACAAACTTCTCGTCTCGAACAGTAGAAGCTCTGTCCAACCTCCCATCTGACTGGCCGGAGATCGAATACATTGCGTCCGGCTTCCCGAGCGGAGATGTCGAGGTCCCCACCATCGGTGCGATCAGCGCCACACTTCTTACACCGTCCTCTCGAGGCAATGTAACAATTCGTAGCGCATCGATTTCCGACCAACCTGTCATCAACCTAGGCTGGCTGACTGATCCGACAGACGAAGAAGTCATGGTCGCTGCATTCAAGCGGGTGAGGGAAGCCTGGGACAGTTCTGCGCTTGCTGGGGTGGTCGCTGGTCCAGAAATTGTGCCTGGGCCGAGTATCAACACGACGGCGGACATTTTGGACTACATCAAACAAAACGTCCAACCGATATGGCATGCAAGCTCTACATGCGCGATGGGCAGGACGCCAGAGAATGGAGCAGTTGTAGATTCGCGGGCCAATGTTTTTGGAGTCCAAGGGCTGAGGGTTGTAGATGTATCTGTTATTCCTATCAGTTTGCCCGGGCATCCGCAAGCGTCGGTATACATGCTTGCAGAGAAGATTGCAGATGAGATTCTAGAAGGAAGATAGAGTTTTTAAGTAGACAGCACTGTATTAGCTACTAGAAAGCGTAACACCTCTACCATAATACAAAGTAATTCCAGGGAAAAGCGCGCCTTTAGCCTTAGTCCTTTTTATGGGCTATACAGACTATTTCACCAAACTATAGCTTACCTTGCCTTTTATCCTCTGCTAACTTGATTACCGGCCGGATGCTCTTAGGCTGAACACGGTCCCACAATCCTCCTAGACCCTTCTCTCTTCCCTTTTGATCCTCCCTCCTGAACCATTCTTCAGCACTTTTGATTCTGGTCGGTAGAATCTCGTCAAGCAATGCATAGTCGCGACGAATCACACCCTTGTTTCCCCCAGAATGCTTCCACATGTTCCAAAACCCGGTAAAGTTCTGCTGGATAGTCATCGACGCCTTGTCCTTGAGATCGGCATTGTAGCCACTTGCAAGCTGGCCGGCACCGGAGAGCGGTCCCGATTTCCAATACTCTTCTGGGGTTGTGTCAATGTAGCGTGCAGGATGGCCCGTCACCTTTTCGAATGCAGCAGCGAGCTCTTTGTATCCGATATGATCGACTGCCACCTCGAGATCCATGCCGTTTGCGCGGTCTGGGTTGTCGAACAACCAGCGCACATAGTCCGCGCAGTCGTCTAGCGCGACATGCACGACGGCTCCATCTCCGAGAGGCACACGCCACGTCACGATCCCATCCTCGACACTCGGAGTCATAGGTGTTGCCTTGGCAATAGACATCTCAATATACGGGCCGGTAGTGAACAGCGCAGCTCCCATTTGATCCTTGTTGTCGCGCGTCTGTTGGAGGATCCACTCGCCAATACGTCCCTTGCCGTCGTAGTGACCAGTGCGGAATTTGGGATCGTAACCTGACTTTTTGTAGACAAAGTCAAGGTTTCCGTAGACAAAGAACTTGATACCACACTCTAGGGCAAGCTCGTACGCGCGCATAGCCCAGTACATTTCTGTCTTCTCGCCGCTGTTGAAGCCGTCGATGTTGATAAAGGCGCCATCACAACCCGAGTATCCGGCGCGCAGAACACTCTCATCCGCGAAGGTGCCTTCTATGAAAGAGACGTTGGGGAAAGAGGCAAGCTCCTTGGCGCGGGCCGAAGTAGCATCCCGGGTGAGAATCTTGCAGTGGTATTTGGAGGAGAGGCCTCTGACGACGGGAATGCCTTGCGCGCCG
Source organism: Alternaria solani (assembly GCA_002952155.1). Taxonomy (NCBI): domain Eukaryota; kingdom Fungi; phylum Ascomycota; class Dothideomycetes; order Pleosporales; family Pleosporaceae; genus Alternaria; species Alternaria solani. Next base: position 443,943 of record CP022031.1, on the reverse strand, counting down.
GTGCCGCCGACGATGAAAATGGTAGAGGTTGCGTATGAAGACATTTTGGTGAATACGATGTGCCTCCGTCTCCTGCGTGATGGAAAGTGTCACAATAAGAAGTACTCGAGTCCAGGTGTGGTGGAGATGCGATGATTACTCAACCTTGAATCTGTATAGTAATCTCTGGTCACCATTCCGACATGTTCGATAATCACATCCAACCACGTGCGGCTCTACTAAAAGTTGATGCCTCAGCTACGGCCGTTACCCCTCATCCCTCGTAGTACTTCTCGTCTGTCCATGGATATCGTCGATCTTTGTGAAGTGTTTCTCTAGGTACGATCGAGCCGGCCAGTACTTGGGTGACTCTCCAGTTTTCCACCTGGGCAATGTCATGACTAGGACTGCTCAACGAAAACGATATTCTCAACCCTGTTCGTTGTTCATTCATAATAAGAAAGATTTGCATATGGAGAGAAAACTAGAGATCTCTTACTGTGGTTGTAGATGTAAGTTCTGTGTGTGACCCGCTAGCAGGGGGTTTATTTTGTGGGTCTCTTCATCACGTAAGCAGTCATTATTCTGTTTAGATGAGCACTTCTAATCAGTGGGAAGAGCTCTGAGAAGGCCCGATTTAGTTGGTTCTACACACAGTACTTACGCGTGATGCCTCTTAGGGCTGTGTAGCCTACCTAGGTAGTGACCCCATTTGTAAGCTACAGGTGACGTCATGTGAGCCTACATATTGGCGTAGTTTTGCTACGTAATGCAATCAAGCTCTTCTTCAAACCTATGCAAGTTGTAGTTAGTAAGGCGACGATTTGTTGAACAACTGTTATTGGAGTATCTGAGCCGTGCATTGAGAAGTAATCTATATCTCTGTTTTCAACTCTCCTTCCAGACTCTCCTCAGATACTCTTCTGCCGAGGTAAACTTGAAATCAGGCAGTAACTGATTCCACTCATTGCCGACAGACCAACCACCCCTTACAATTGTCTTGAGATATTCCCCTAGTACCTTCTTCGAGAACATCTCCTTGTACTCCTCTGGAAGGGATTCATGTTCAATAACCGGATACCACGACGACTTCAATTCCCCCTTGGCGACGTCTTCCAGGCGGAGTCTCTCGATCTGAAAGTGGCCTAATATCATTTCAGCATACCCAAGTAACGAACAAAAAGCTTGGTGGTCATATACCTCGAATGCTTTCAGCAAGGCTCAGGAATGCCGACAATGTTGTCTGGGTGCCCTGAAAACCCCCGATCGTTGGCCATTTGCCAGTGTATTCCAGCGCAAGAGCCACGACCTTGGCCATATCTTCGACCGTTGTAAGTGTAAGGGGAGCGTCTTCCGATCCCTCCAGTATGATAGCCCGGCGATACTCGAAGTCGGCAAACATTTTGAAAGTGTTGAAATGTTTCGCCGTTCTGTGTGGTGCTCCAAAGTATTCGGTGAAGAAGCCTGGTTGGAAGAGACAGTATTCGATTTGCTATATCGTCAGCTTGGGAGGCGGCGTGAATTCTGGTGTTGGTCGCATACGTGTTTCTCCTTGTTGACGTCTTCGAGGTACTTGCGCGTCGTATCTTTGTATGCATAATGGGCAACCCCACTGTCTGACCTCCTTTGAGTTGATCTGTCAGTATACAAGGATTGTGAAACTTTGGGTCAGCGCAAAGCAAAACTTACGACGACCACTCTGATGGGGCAAATCGTCGCACGCCTGCTTCGATGGCGGCCTGAATCAGCAGCTTCTGGAACTCAAAGGCCGCATCCATGTCGGCGGTTGCGACGAAAGAAAGCAACGTATCGATCCCATCAAGGGCTGCTACGAGCGAGGCATGATTGTGATAGTCGACCTTTCTCCACTCAACGCGCTCTGTCGCACCGGCTGGGGCATCCTGCCTCGTTCAGTACATTAGTGGACAGAGAGATAAGCTTCACCTACTCTGCGGCTCAGAACCACGACCTTGTATCTGTCACGAGACACGATCGCATCAATCACCTCTTGAGCCACATCTCCTCCAATTAGCCAAGCCCATACAAACAGATATTTCCGGGGACTCACTGCCAGAGCCACCAGCAATGGCAACTCGCTTCGACATGATTCTGAATGGAATTACAATGCAAATCCGGACTCTCTGGCCTCCTTGGAAATGGTGCTGCGACAAGCAACATGTCAAGGCTCACCCGCCGTCCTTTATACGTTGAATGATCGCTAGTACGTCTGTTTTAAGTGACAACATAACGGCTGACCTCGGACGAAAACATCCGATACTGCGGTGTCGTCGCGTCAAGTGTTGGTGTTCTAGCAACCGTGGAGTTTTGGGCATGATTAGTAATGTGGGGCAGCGAAGCAGCCTGATTCTGGCCCTCGGACCCACCCACCCCACTCTGAACATAACGTTATGTTGGCGATCCGACTCAACTTGGATGAATTTGAGGTTTATTGTCTCAGGTATCAAGTTTTCTGCTGCCATGTCATCCCATGTAAGTTCTATCTGGTCGACCGTTAGACAACCCCTGGGATTCGCCCACGTGATGAAGATGATGTCATCTACTACGCCACGAGTGTGCAAAGCCGCTTTTCAGTCCCCCCCTGGTGGAGGCCTATTGCATCGCAATGATTGTTGGGTACCATCACAATCCTGTATAGTCTTTCCACTTTTGTTCGCACGATCTGAGCACCGCACCGGAAGGCCGATTTTGCCACATCCGCCACACGTCTTGCACGCTTACATTCGCCGACGCGTCAACCGCAAACACGCCCGTGATAAAAGCAAACTGAACGCCTTCTCCTTCTGCACTCGCCTCATGTTGCGCGACTGGTATCAGAGTGCGTTGCGCGATAAGATTCCTATGCAGGTCTGGCGTTAGCTATCACAATACCTCTCTATGCATGAGCTGCACAGAGACCCCATGTTACACATGGTTCAGCTGACAGAGAAGCAAGACTTACGTATTAGGGTCAGCACGAATCACCGTTGCCTTGCTCGCAACGCGCACCTTCGTTGATCTTTCGCGCAGGCTGGAGTTCGTCAAATCGACAACACCGCTCGCGCCAGACTCTGACTGTATCAGAACGCTGTCTTGGCTCTTCCACCACCCGGACATTCTTTCTTTACGCTCCGCTTCAGCAGGAAAGGATACACACGGCTGTTCAAAGATGGAGATGTTCCCTGCCGCCTGCGCACTTGCTGCAAAACCACCATCCACGATCTGCAGCGTCTCCTTCGCCGGTGAAAGCGTCGTCCATTTCACGTAGTGCACCCTTATACTCCACCCAGGCCATCTTCGCATGGGTGGCACTAAGAGGGTTTCGATGACCACATTGCGCCTTATCCACGGCTTCCAGCGACTCATCGAGAACGGGACTGTCTCACCGCACTCTTCAATGTGCAATTCTCCGCTTTCGACGTCGTAAGGTCTCCATCGTACCTTCCAATCATCTTCCTCTTCCCCGAGTGAAACCACCAACGTTGAATCGGGCGCTGTCTGCTCTAGTGACGGACCACACGGTACGCTGAAGCCAAAAGCAGATGAGTAGGCAAGCTTACCATACTTGGCTTCGCGAGCTTTGAACCTTTTGTTCGTCGACTGCTCCAAAGAGAGCATAAAAGTGTGTTCTCGAGTGTTGCAGAGTATTTGGCGCGGGGGCCAGAGAACTTTGGTATCTGCAATATCCTCATCGGGCCGCGTAGGATCGCTCGCAACCTTTGGATGGCCAAGTTCCTCTGCTTGCCAGAATGCACTTGTATCGTCCAGGTCGAGAACTAAGAAGCCTTTGAGGCACCAATACACTGACTGGGGTGAGTTGTAATCCTCAGCAAGGTACATGTTCGGGTACGCGAACCCAATATTTGGCGTCCCATCAGTGTTGAAAATGTGCGGTTGCTTCGCCCACCACCGCAGGTGCCTGAACAACAAACCCTTTACCGATCCCAAATCCTTCACTGGAGCAGGCAAGTCAAGGCCTGCGAATGCGACAGCTGCCCAGAAGGCGGCGAATGCGAACCGATACGTTAGACTTCGTCCGAACGGAATCGCTGCGCCTTGGGGATCGAAATACCTCCAATACTCTTTCCCAAATTCGCGCGCTGATTCTATGTACTTGGATGTACGAGCGGGATCGTACTCCGGGGCAAAACGAATGAAGAGAAGTTGCGCAAACTGGATCGCAAAGCTCCCGCTGTAGTAATCGGCTTGTTTTCTTTGTTCGCACCAGAGACCATCTGAAGACCACCCTTCGCCAATGTCGAACTTGTCTAGTGTTTCCAAGCTTCTGTCAATGTACGCTTTCACTTGGTCCAAAGGTACATGAAGCGTCTTGACCAGCGCGAGATTCACCAATACGCGAAACCACAACCAATTCGTTTCAGGCATCCTATGTTCATTGATCTGCCGAAGCCATGCAATGAGGTTGGTTTGGGTAGTTGGTTCGTTGTCGAAAGAGAATGCGGTAGGGTTTACAAGCAGTGCAAAAGCGATGGATTCCATCTCCACCATGCGCTGGTCAAAGTCGGACAGATCGCCCCAGTATTCCGAACTCTCCGGATCAGTTCCAGCTCGAATGCCAGTCACCCATGATTCCAGTTCGCCGTTCAAATTAGCGCCTGTGGCCTCGTTGCCTTGTTGCCTGAGTTGAAGTAAGCTGGCGACAACCCAAAGCGGTCGCGCGAAGCCTTCAAGCTGAGCTGCCGTCTCGCTGAAGCCTGCACCTGTGCATGTTGCGATTCTTATTCGTGCGTGCCTGGGTGATCGGTATTGGTCCAGGGGGTTGATGAGTGCGAAAGCTGCACGTACAAAGTCGTCGCGCGTGCGAAATTGATTATTGGAGAACCCAGGAAGGGGCGGCATATTGTCGCAATGACGGTACACAGCTATGTGGAAGAGAGGAAATGACCATGGGGATACGGTCTTAATGATTTTGTATTGGAAGGCGTTGAGGTGATTTATCATCTGGCAGCTCCTCGCTTCGGACAGACATGTCGCGAAGATAGCCCGAGATCGACAATCTATTACAAAAGTATCACGCGAGTGTCCAACGTCAAGACAAAGATGATGATTTAACGTCTAGAGTGACCAGACCTTGTAAACGGTAGTATCGCCGTGGCCTCAAGCTCTACCTTCCTTCATAGCCTTGTCGTCTGCAACCTCGACGTGCACCGCTTCTGGTTTATGAAGATCTTCCTCGTCTTCTTGCCTATTGATGTCAAATTTCTTGGTTCTTACCTCGCGGCGCCAGAGGTATTGTCCGACCATGAACAGAATCCAGTAGCAGACGATGAACACGATGTTGACGGTATATCCCTTTGTCCATTGCGGCGCTTCCAGGATAGGAAATACGGTAATGGGATAGAACGAGAAGAAGGCCCAGCCGATGGTCATCATAGCGCCCGTGGTAAAGCTCCGTGCCTCGTTGTCGTCCTTCATTATCATATTCACCCACGGAAACAGGATGGGTGTGACGCAAGATGTTAGGCCAAGCAGGTAATAGCAAGTGACTGCAGGGATGTCAGCTGGGTCTTCGTATGCGTGAGTTTTGACGTTACTTACAATGAAGGCCAAGTGGGATGTACCATACTCGCAAGCAAACATTTGCAAACAGCAAAATTGCCGTGACGACCGAAAACACAATCCACATTGGATAAATCATCACCAGACTGGTGATGAAAATGCCGCAAACGATGGCTAGACCTTGAACACCGGTGGGAATGAGATTGATCTCTTCAATGGTGTAGGTTCCGTTCAGATCGGCTTCCTTCTTGAGCCAGGCTTGCATCTGGCCACCAACGTAGCTGGTGCATTGGAAGAAGACATATGTCAAGACCGCGATGTAGAAATGCCAGTGTGTGAATACGCGCTTAAGCATTCGTTTTCCGATCTTAGCGCTCTGCTTTGTACCCTGACTCTGCATGCGGGCAACCGCGAGCTTTCTCTCGTCTTCCGTCAGCCACCAAACCTTTGGACTGGTGGGAAGCCCAGGGTATAGGAAGAAACCAGCGAGACCGATGGGCAGCGAGATGGAACCATCAATTATAAACAACCAGCGCTAAACGTAGCAGTGCGAAGTCAGTTTGTGTCTCACATGCAGTTCTCATGGGGACACTCACCCATCCTGACATTCCGTGTGCTCCGTCGAGGTTCTTGTGGGCAGCGGCTTGTAAATAGCCGCTGAACATGGCGCCAGCATTACTCGAAACATACCAGACTCCAGCGCGCTTGAATACCTCATCAGCGCGGTACCAGGACGTGAGAAGATAGATGGAGCCAGTAGACGCAGGTGTTTCCAGGACACCAAGAAGGAAGCGAAGCCCGTAGATTTGTGGTACGCTACTCAAGCGAGACTGCGTGAAGGTCAAGATAGACCAGGCGCATTCCATAGTCGGGACGTAATAGCGAGCCAGCTTCGGACGTGAAATTATCAGCATACTGGGTATTTCGAAGATCATGTAACCGATGTTGTAGCTGGATGATGTGAGCCAATGCTTTTATCGCAGGCCTCCACGACGGTACTTACAAAGTCCCGAAAAGCGAATATTCGTTGCCTTTTATCGCCAGCTCTTCGCGCATTCCAGACCAATACGCGGTGTTGAGGGCGTTCTGATCCAGCCACTTTATGTAGAAACAAAGGCAGCACAGAGTAAGCAAGATGCAGTCGAGTTTGCGTACTAATTTCTTCTCTTCGGGAGAATAATGACTCGGATACCACTGTCTGTGATGAGCGAACGACACAAGCATCTGCAGCCGGTGAACTCACATCGAAGATGTACATCCAGGCAACCCAGAAAGACCGGTTGGGCTTCTCGGTAGCAGAGCTTACGACGATCTCCTCGCCGTTAACTATGACGATGTTGCGGTCGCCATCGGGTGGCATGACCTTGATTTCATCTTGAGAAGGCGACATTGTCGTGTGCGACTGTCAAGAAAGAATCCAGGTACAACGGTATGATGCGGGCGCCAGAAATGCTGCTTCGTTGGACGGCTCTCAGGAAAAGACATTCCCCACCGTGTTTAAGTATCATGAGCCCTGTCACAAACATTGCGCGAAGACCAAGGACTCGCCATCCTGAATAGCTATCCTTTGCCAGTCGTGTCGGCCAGAGTTCCTTGCTGCTGCATACCCCGCGAGTTGTGGCGTTGTCCCATGGGGTAAGGAGTCACGGAGTGCAGAACGCGTTTGTTGGAAACCCAATCGCGGCCCGGTGGGGCTCTCCTTAGCGTCATTTCGGATCCTTGGCAGCGGGCTTCGGGCAATCGCGAACACCTCAACCGTTCCGTCTCACACCAGACACACGTTTTTCGGAACATTGGCATTTCCCGTTCCCGCACCCCGGACTTACATCGCCTCGGTTTCGCCATGGCCATGTACATAGCAGTCGCATCCCTTCCATGGGGTGATGGTTCTGGCTCCCAATCGACTCTCTCGAGCCACAAGCGACCGCGTGTTGCAGACGCCAGCTCTATTGCAACCTCGCAAGGATTTACCACTGTCAATAATATCGGACTCCCACCAACGAAAGAATTACGTTAAACCGATCCAATGGATCCACTCGCGAACAGACTTGTCGACACACGAAGCGGTTTATCACAGGAGCTGTGTTTGCCACCAGCGCAAGACGTGACGCCAGAAGACGACCTCTCGATATTCGAACGCATGCAAGACCGAACAGATGGCCAATGTTCCAATAACCTCAGCTTCGCTCTTGCAAACAAAACCGTTTCAGGAGCGAGCGTACAGTCTTCGGAAAGTAGCGTTGAGGAAAATTCATCCGAGCATGACACGGCAACACCCAGCAGCAGCGCACCGCCATCAGAGAGCGGGAAGCTGGACTGTGCAACTGATTACTTTTCCTCAAGCATTGCGATAGCCGATCTCGTACCAGAGCTGTTCACCGAGAACATCATGGCCAAAGTCCTTCGAACCGCGCAGGCTGCTATATCCTCCCTTCCTCTCGCATTTCCAGAGGTCGTCCCACAGGAGGGCGACCACGACGGTAGCTACAGCTTACGAGAAGCCGACTTTTGGACTTGCGGCTTCTTCCCAGGGACCATGTATAGCATGTTAGAGAGACTTATCAAGCACCCTCAGCATATGCATCTCTCTCGTGCGATTGATCTAGAACACCTCCGAAGTCAACTGACGGTCTTATGTCGAACCTGGGCAGAGCCGATTCGAGGTATGGACCAGCGAACCGATACACACGATATTGGTTTCATTGTCATGCCAGCACTCCGCGCTGACTGGGAATTGTTCGGAAACCAGCAAAGTCTGGACTCCATCATCAAGGCTGCGCACAGTCTGGCGACACGATACGTACCCACGGCTGGTGCCATCAGAAGCTGGGACTTGTTGAAAAAGAAGGACATAGAGATCATCGATCAAGATGACAATATGATCGTTATCATCGACAGCATGTGCAATCTTGAGCTGTTGTACTATGCAGCACATCATGCGCAAAGTTTCACACTTGCGAACATTGCTACCAACCACGCTACCACACTGCTGCGCAGCCATTTGCGACCTGAGCCAATGCTATCTGGATCCAAAGACGCCTACAGAGGCCAATGGTATTCGACTTGCCACGTCGCAAACATTGATCCGAAAACAGGTGAATTGAAGCAACGGATGACCGCACAAGGATACGAGCACGATTCGACGTGGAGTCGTGGCCAGGCATGGGGTATACTCGGGTACGCAGAGACGTACATGTGGACAAGAGATCACGAGTTCCTGCAAGCAGCTTGTGGACTCGCGGAATATTTTGTGTATCGTTTGGAGACATCGCCTGTCTGCATATCTTGTGCGCGCTACGTGCCTCTGTGGGACTTTGATGCACCGATCGAGAACGAAGATGAGCCGTTGCGCGACTCTTCTGCAGGCACTATCGCCGCGAACGGAATGCTGTTGCTATCGCAGGCATTGGCGGGGATCGGACAGACTCGGTTGTCACTGAGGTTCCGGACCATCGCGTTGCGCATAGTTCAAGACACGATTAGCTTCGCGCTGGCACCGGAGAAGGCTCGGCTTGTCACTGGTTCATATCACCAAATTCGTGCGGAGGAGACATTGCCAGGACGACGTTACGATGGAATGTTGAAGTTCGGGACTGCAAACAACAATGCGAATGCGCGCAAGCGATACGCCAACCATGGATTAGTTTACGGAGACTACTATCTTGTGGAATTTGGGAATAGGTTGTTACGAACGGGCCTGGTATAAGCGAGTTTGATCGTTAGCTAGTGCCGACAGACAAATGTGCATCGCCATGTCTGGATCATGATGACCCTAGAGTACAGGACAAGGATCACGGCAAAGAGTGGAGAATACCGGCTAAACACTAGTGCCATTGCATATCTGGAGACCCTAGACGATGTATTATTAAAGTTGCGCCGATGCGGAGAACCTGGCTCCCCTCTCGGTCATTCGGGGCATGTCGACCGGTGTTCGGAGAAATCATCTATATAAGGGTATAGTTAACCCTAGATGTGGGTAGAGGTACCGCCATGTCAGATGAGATTCTCGGAGACAGGTTGCACGAGCAGCCCGACCGTGAGATGATGCAAGCTCCCGGCGCATCATATGGCCTAGCTTGCAACTTATGCCGAAAAGCGAAACTGCGCTGTTCGAGGGATAGGCCCAGTTGCTTGCACTGCAGGAAGACGGGTGACTCTTCCTTGATCATGCAGCCTTGTCTTATCCTCTAACAACCAACAGGGGAAAAGTGCGAATACGAATCGAGACGTGCCAAGCCTGGCTTGAAGTCAGGAGCGGTTGACAACCTGCATAGAAGGCTTGACGATTTAGAACAACGTTTCAACGCTCAGGAATCCCGTATAGAACAATGTAACCACGGCACCGTACATTGCACTGGACATCCACATGAAAGTCCAAACGAGTCAGCAGCTTACAGCATCCTGGCTCTCCTAGCCAAAGAACTACCAAAACTGACGAGTGGCGTACGGAATGGAAACTCTGCCAAGCTGGCGACGAATGAGGAAAGTAATAAGCGCAGACGTGTAGCAGAAGAGTATGACATCGCTTCCAATACGCTGGTGTCAGATGACATGCCTCCATTACCTCAGGCTGAAACGCTTGAAGCTGTGATTGCAGCTTACTTTTCCCATGTTCATCCTTGGATTCCCATGATTCATCAGGCAAGGTTCCTCCAACGCTTCAGTATCGAACCGCAGCGTACACAGCTCCTGGTCGTGGTCCAGGCTATGATTATTGCCGCTTCCAAATTCCTGCCTGGCTCACAAGATGGTTATAATAAACAAGCCCGCAATTGGGTTATTTGTACAGCCATGGAGACCCTGTCACTCGAAAGCCTCCAGGCACTGACTATACTGGCCTTCGATGACATTGGGAATGGGCAAGCATCAAAAGCATGGGCTATCATCGGTTCAATGACACGAACCGTTGAATACATGGGCTAGGCGCACGAGCAGGAGGATAGTGAACTTCACCCCTTTTGCCAACCATACGCGTGTGTACAACACACCGATGATTGGGCGGAAGTGGAAGAACGGCGGAGGGTGTTTTGGAATATCTTCCTCCTCGATCGCTTTTGCTCGATCACCATGAGTTGGAGTACGAGTCTGACTTCCGATGACGTATTTCGTAGGCTGCCCTGTGACGGTCATCTGTGGCGCAAGCAAAACCCTGTCTTGACACCTTACTTCGGCATTTGGGACAAGTCAAAAGGTCGCATCGGCAATCCAATCAGCCTCATCTCACAGCCTATGTCGCTGATCAATGAACCATCCGCCACCAAGGCTGCGAGGCATGGCCAGATGAGAGGGGCGCCATCAATGGACATCGATCAGGATGGCGCGGCAGATATGTCCACGGTCGGTGCTTTTGCGTACAACATCGAAGCGACCGAATCTATGAGCCGCGTAGTGAGCTATTTTCTCCAGCAAAAGGTCAACGTTCGAGACCGAGGTGAAATCAGCTCTTGGCTCACTCGATTCAAAGAGCTCGATCTTCGCCTGGTGCATTGGAAAATGCTGCTACCCCAGAAATGGAAGGCTAATCCTAATCTGACGCGACAGGTTCCTTTGATGGTAAGTCACTGAGTAGTCAATGGATGTTAGACGTCAAGTAACCTGCTTTAGGACCCGAATCTAACTACAGCTCATGTCACACATAATGCTTCGATGATACTGCTTCATCAGCTCATTGCTTATCCGCCCTCGCACTGGGGATTTCGAAACCGATTACCAAGTACCTGCAGTGCTGAGGCTTGCTACACTGCCGGTATCGAGATTGCAACTATCACAGATAGATACCTCGCGAAATCATCGCCCACGGCACCGGTTGGGTGTCAATTTGCTTTTTGCGTGTTCATTGCTGCCAGGGTACTCTTGGCTCATTGGCGATACACACGTGAGAACAATCTGGCGCCCGAGTTTTGGTCCATCCTGCACAGTCTCGAAGAGATGTCCAGGCGATGGATTGCCTCTTCTGGGCGGCTACATTGCGAAGACAACTTGTTCAACCAGTACCATCGTCGGCTTAGTGGACTACATGAGCTGTGCGCAACGGACGACAATTTCCAGCTCGACATCATGAATTATACCAACGATATCGATCACCGTCGTGGTGTCAGTGAGCCGTCACAATCGCTTCGCACTTGGCCGAATGTTGACGTGTCTCTACCATTGGACGAATTGGGCCTTCCTTTGCTAAGCCCGGACTTCAACACTATTCCAATGCTTGATCAGGATTTTATAGATATGGATCGTGTCATCGCTTTTGAAGATGGCAGTATGTTTACCTCGTCATTCGATCTCGGGGCTAACGGCTGGTGATGCAAGCCGGTCTACTCCCTGGTTCTTCACATGTGAAAGTATACATTAGCACAAACTTGGTACTGTAATGACGCATATCAGCTTGAGCCAATCACAACTTCCAAACTTCTCAACGATCTGAACAAACAGGTTCTCTCAAACGAGAGAATTTGCAAGTAATAGAATGCGGGCTAGCGGCGTTGGTCTGTCGGTGTCACTCATCCCGATCACTCACCACATTTGTGTAGCTGGTCAATATTAGCGTTTCGACGCGTCGTGGACATGCTCGAAGTTGGCCGGCAGTCTAGTTTGGAGCAGCATGACTTGTTCGAGTAGATGGTTATCTGACCAGATAGTGCGTTATCGAATACTGGCAGTCGTAACGGGAGCAGGAGGTGAACGCGTGACAGTGACTCCTTACTAGCGCCTCGCGTGGCTAAGCGATCTTGTATATACAAAACTCTGCCTCCGAAAATTTTAAAGGTCACCACAATGAGTAACTCACAAAGTCAACTCAATGGTCCGGGAGGTGGCGTAAGCCGACTCCCGAAAAACAAAGATCCCCAAAAAAGTATTGGGAATTTCGAATGTCTCAACCCCGAGACGAGTGTCGATCATCGAAGTACTCCCCAGGACCTCCCAGACGGCGTCAAAGTCAGATTCAGGCAGAGGCCGCGCAGGCGAGCTCCCGACAGGCAACGAGGTCTCCAGCTAGTGGTGGAGATTCAACGCGAACCATGGCGCCATTCGTACGAACGCGTCGACAACGCTGATGTCTCCCACGGTGCACGACAAACCGACACCATGCCTCCGCTCTCGGCTGAGAATCTCAATCTCCGCATGCCACGTGCCAACGACCAGCAGATCCCGTCCAGGCGAGATTCAAGCGGCCGATGGAATCTTAGGAGCGACCAATACGCCCAGGCACGCGTTCATTCCAATCACCTCAAGTTGCGTTCGACTGATTGGAGGATCATGACGTGGCGAAACATGTACCCCAACCGCAAGCCGAAATTTCCGGTACTCAACAGTGACATACCAGCATGGATTTACGGATCGACAGGCTTAGTGAATGTCGAGGACGTGTACAAGCCTGGCGGTCCAGGATACCTTGGCTACCAGCCTTTCCAATCTCCACTAAACCCCATCGACGAGGATCATCTTCCTCTTGGGAAGAAATTCGGCAGCAAGAACCTGAGCGCAGCCGCCAAAGGCTTCATGACCGCCAAATCGAAAATCATCACTGCCGATATGCTCACCGTCCAAGAAGTGCGGCAGGCGGAGCCAGGCGCCCGATACTGCAACGCATCCACTGTTCAGACTTTCATCAACAAGGTCCAGAGCAGCGTGTTGGACCTGAATAGCCAGCTGGCGAAACAGTCAAGAATCACAAAGCAGAACGAGCGGTCGGTTTCCAACCGCGAGATGGTCATTGTCGACTGTCAAACGAAGATTCTCCAGCTTCAAGCCGAAAACGCGCGCCTCAAATCTCAGCTTGCGGCATATCAAACCGCCCAACGCCCGCTTGAGGCTCTTATCAAGAAATACACCCGACCAGATGGACTGGCGTTGCAAGCCGTCAATACTGTCGAAGAATGTCTGGGTCTCATAGCCAACGCGTCCGACACCGACGTCTTGGAAGCCTTGCTCATGACCATTTCTGAGCAACTACGCATCTTGATCAATGATATCCCACAACAACGCTTGGATAAGGCCTTTGTCATGGGTGAGATGGCTGAGTGGTTCGAGAATGACCGAAAATACATTCACAGTGTGATAGAAGAGGACCTCTTCCAACAGGCAAAGCTCGCAGCGGATACAACAGCAGACGAGCGCGGATTTCGACGTGGTCTCGCTGCTGGTCAAGCTGTTCACAGCGACAACCCCGTTACCCATTTACCCCGGCATGTCGAAAGCTACATTGAAGCCTGCGCTTACGACATCTACGAGAAGTGGAAACACGAGCACATGCGAATCGCTCGCGAGGCCGAAAAGGCTAGCTGGGAGGCTGGCTTCGCCGCGGGCAAGGCGACATACCTCGAGCAGGCCCGCAGTTTCGGCTACGTCGAGGCCATCGCAGACCAACACGGCCCCTGGAACGCTGCGCACGCTCGCGTCGCCGGTGCCGTTTTTGCCACCACCTACGATCTGGATGTTGATAAGTCACTTTACACGTCCGCCATACGCCTGGTAAATGCAGTGGCAGATGGCAGCGAAGATAGCCACTTTGCAAAGGCCCTTGCGGAAGCTGCAAACGGTCCACCAATAAACTTGGGGTATCCCTACTTTCACCCGCAGCCCATCACCATCCCACAAGGTTTCAACCCCGATATTGAGAGATACTGGAAGGAGATCACCGAAGTCCGGCGTCACCGAGGAGAACGTCGAGAGGAACAACAAGCAACGGCTGTAGACGATACTGACACCAGCGCCGATGCAGGTCAGCCTACAGTTCCAGAGGCGACACACGACGATGATTCTGGTGATCTCCCACTGGATGAGGCCGACTGTAGTGTGCCAATTCCTGAGATGGATCAACCAGATCACGACGACTTCGGCCAGACCAGCCCTACTGGCGGCACAGATACCACCGAACCTGACTCTACGGCGCCTGATCCTTTTACGTGGAGAACGAATCCTCACTTTCCGCCACCTTCTGACACCATGTACGGCCTCCACGGAGCTAGCGGGTTTTCGCGTCGACATAAGCCAAAATAATTGCCATCGATTGGCCTAGTCTGAATTTCAGACAACACCTGCCCCTTCTCCTGGCCCATCGTTCGGTGATGGGTGAATGTTGTCCTCTAGCATCTTTATTTTACTATACCCAGCCCATCATTTAGTGATAGGTCTTGTTCTTGCTTCAAATTCTTGGCCTCTTAAAGAGGTGTATAATGTACTAGCCTATTATTTAGTGATGGGTCTTGTTCTTGCTTTGAGTTCTTGGCCTCTTGAGGAGGTGTATAATGTACCGACCTTTCGTGTTGATGAGAGGTATATCCTCTAAAAGAACCCATGATTGGCGAGTTCTATGTTCTTTGCTGTACGATTAATGTACATTAAATGAAAAACTAGAACTGTTCTACCCAGCCGTGACCCCTCCCGTTCTTGAACGCTGATGTGTCGATCAATGCTCGTGCCGCCACTATCGTCTGCGAACCACTCTCTCATGCTTATCACTGATTCTTATTGAAACCACGCGGGATCTGATGCGTGTCAAGAATCCAAAATTCTGTGCGCATTTCAAATCGGCCTTCCCTGCAATCAATGCATGCAATCTACACTTCGTACAAGCCACATCAACATCATTCCGACGGGCCGCGCTGTGGCTAAAACCCGCTACTAACGCCGGCAAGTATTGCCATTATACGTCGAACCTCTGAATACAGTATCTTTAGAATCAGTAACTCGCGGTGTCACTGTTTCAGCTTCGCACCCCGCATCAAGATCTTCAGCTGCGGCTGGGACTGTCAGCACAAGCTGATTCTTCCAAGGTTGCCACGAAAACGAAATCCAGTGGCTGATTCGCCTATGCACAGCCTACCAATCGCGCCTTTTCTGAAGAGTCTTGGTAGCAGTCCTCCGGCTGCACAGCTGAAGATTGATGAGAGGTATGCGATCGTATCCCTACCTAGATACGCTCGAACTGATGATCGCCCTTCAAACCTTAGTCTTGACCGGTCAATGTTGCATGCAGTTTGCAGGAGCTTCTGCCAAATAATGTT
This sequence comes from Alternaria solani, assembly GCA_002952155.1. Classification (NCBI taxonomy): domain Eukaryota; kingdom Fungi; phylum Ascomycota; class Dothideomycetes; order Pleosporales; family Pleosporaceae; genus Alternaria; species Alternaria solani. Next base: position 428,443 of record CP022031.1, on the reverse strand, counting down.
GAGGATGTGTCACTGTATGGTCTGCCTACATAGTCATCCTTGTAGAAGATTGATGGACCAGTATCAACCTCATGTGTACGCATGGCGTGGTCGAGCCCGGGAAATGAGATCTAGAATATCATGTGCACGAATTGGAAGCTGCAAGACCATATGCAGTGTATGCGTTGTAAATCTGCCGCTTGTTGCACTTGTGTCATCGAGAGATCCGGGTCTTTCGAAGAGTGGGAAAAACATCTTGATGCGGTTGCCTAATTCGCACGTGAAATTGGTTATTTTGTTGGTCTGCGTGTTGACTATCAAGGAAGCAAATCGAGATCGTTCCCCTATGCCACACTGTTTGGTTGAAGTCTGTAACATTATGATTAGTTTTGAGTTTCTCGACTGCACGGCATGGTCAGCGAGGCATGATGTTCAATGGCTTGAGGCTGTGCATTTGCCCTCTCATCAGGCTGCTATAGTTTACAGTAATTGGTAGAAACTTGTGAGATGGTGTAAACAGAACCCTTGGAACCACTGCATTAGTGGGGTTTAGACAGATTCGGGGCCAACAGTTCAGCCTGGCTTGTGGGCTGATCAGAACATGGCTTAATGGCCAACCTAGCCATAATAGAACAATCCCTTCAGCTTTGCCGCAAATGGATCCTACAACAGAACATGGTGGTTAGCCAACAGTTCGAGAGAAATAGCTTAAATAGATGCTCGAGCACTGTGACCAAGGCACTGCTGAATCAACGATTCTCCTCCTGGAATCTTTAGACAAGCATCTCAAATACTCGAAGCCTTCACTCTCCTGGTCCAATTTACATATCTCGTTTGCACAATGGCCACAGAGAAGCAATGGATCGTTCGCTACAAGCACTATGTTTCGGGACAAGTGCAATCGAATCACGTCTCTACCGTCAAGTCGCTGACAGCAGATACTGCAGTACCGTTCCACGCCGAGATAGATGAAACAAAAAGTTTCTCAATCGGGGACGAGACTAAAGGCTATCTTGCCAAGTTCAATCAAGAGACAAGGGAGCAGCTGGAGGCTTTGCCCGAGGTATGGTTTTTCCAGACAACGATCTTGTCACCATAAACTCACAAGTGCCAAGGTGTACGAGATCGAGGAACTTCAATACTACAAGCATGTCGACATCGTCAAGCAGGCGGAACCTCCATGGGGTCTTGCCCGTTTGAGTAACACTGAACCTGTTGCCGAACGCAAACTCGAATATGCCTACCGCAGTGAAGCCAGCGGTAAAGGAGTCACTGCGTACATAATTGACACGGGCATCAACAACGAGCATGTCGAATTTGAGGGGCGCGTCAGCAAAGGACCAACGTACGTTCAAGATGACGCCGACTCAAGCGATGTCGATGTACATGGTCACGGTACACACGTTGCAGGGACGATTGGAGGCAAGACTTACGGAGTAGCCAAGAATGTTACCCTTGTCGGTATCAAAGTTTTCAATGACAAAACAGGCTCTGCTTCCACCATCGACATCATCAAAGCCCTTGAGTGGGTCGTCGATGACGTCAACTCAGGCGAAGCACCGAAGAAGGCTGTCGCAAACCTGAGCCTTGGAGGCCCCTCTAGTCCGGCCATGGATGCAGCGATTGCCGCCGCGGTCCGGAAAGGTGTCGTCGTTGTTGTAGCGGCTGGGAATGAGGGCGGTAATAATCTTCTAATCTTTTTTTGGGGGGGTTTTAGGCTAATGAATACTTAGTGGATGCTGACAAGACTTCGCCGGCCCGTGAGCCACTCGCCATCACCGTCGGTGCAATTGATATCCAGGACAAGAGACCTACATGGTCTAACCATGGTCGGAAGGTCGACATCTTTGCACCGGGTGTGGATGTTCTGTCCGCTTGGGTTGCAGAAGGTGACAAGAAATCAACCAACGAGGAGAAGTTAAGCATCAGTGGCACCTCTATGGGTATGTTGATGTTACTCCTGGCTGAAATAACAGAAACTGTGACTAATCATTGCTCTCTTCTAGCGTCTCCCCACGTTGCGGGTGTTGCTGCCTGTATTCTGAGTGATACGACGCGGAAGGATATTACGAATCCGCAGGACGTTATTGGTGCAATCCTCATCAAGGCTGAGAAGAACACCGTTGGAAATCTACTTACCCCTATTAAATCTTCAACTGTCTCTGCCATTGCGAAGCTTTAGAGCAAGGTTAGGGGTAGAAGCTGGAGGAAGTCCATGGTATTTCGTCTTGTAATGCCTGCTTGCGTGTACACAACCTTCGCTAAGCACTTTTATGTGTAGCTTTTATGAGCCACCTTAATAACCTATCCTGCGGGTGTTGCTGTTTATGATCGTCTGTCGCATTTCTATTTGTGTGCGCTCGATGTTGAAGGTGACCTAGGTGTTGTAGCGGGCAAGACCGACCATGAAGATCTTCAAAGGACGTTCGACCAACAGCCACAAACAAACCACACCAACATCATTCCGCAGAGACCGTTGCTGTGGATAATACCCCTCTCTCGAGGCCAGCAAAAGTTCCGATTACACAATCGACCCTAATAATACAGACCCCAATCCACAGCAGCAGCACACTACTCCGCCTTGGCCGCAGCAATCTTCAAAATCTCTTCGACGCTCTTCCTCGCATTCTTAGGATCCTTGGCAACAGATTGCCATATCTCACCATGCTTGGGTTCCGCCATTGCCGCCTTGGACAGCGTATCCTGCTTCTTCTCCTCTGTGCCGTGCTGTTCAAGGAACTTGTAGTACCACACCCACGCATCGCCGTAGTCGCTGTCAAGCGTGACAGCCTTGACGAACCACGTGGCCGCCTTATCGAGACGTCGCTCCGACCAGAAGATGCGTGCCACGACGACGAAGAGCAACGGGTCCTTTTCCACTTTCTTGATGGCCTCGAGTGCTCGCGGCTTGCGCTGAGTGCGACCTTCTAGATGCATAATCTTTTCTGCCCACAAGAGTCCCGAGTTGGGACATTGTTGCAGAGCGCCGGCCATTAGCTGCTGGGCCGCGCTCGTGTTGTTCTGGCGACGCTCGAGACGGACTTGCTCGAGAAGGATCTCCTCGCTCTTCGGGTTCTGCTGGCGGCCACGGTCCAAGGTGGATCTAGCCTTGACAACTGCTCCTTGCTTGACCTGCAGTCGGGAAAGGAGGATGTACAGGACCGGAGCTTTCGGTGCCGCACGGGTACCAATGTTGAATGCCTCGTGAGCTTCTGGCAACTTTGAAAGCTGCTCGTAGACTTGGCCCTTGATGGCATGCAACTTCCAGCTGCCCGGCCAGTTTTGCAGACCCTGGTTGCAGATGTCGATGGCTGTCTCGTAGTTTTCCAGTTGGCGTTCTAGCACGGCAGACTTCATGTAGATGCGATCGGTAGCAGCTGATTCACGTGCGACCTGGAGGAAGCTGCGGGCCTGCTCGTAGTTGCCAGCGTCAACCTCAAAGTCAACGGCGCGGGTGTACAGCATTTCGTTGCCCGGAAGAGCCTCAAAACTTCTACCGAGCACCTGGCGAGCACCTTCAGGGTTCCCTGACTGCCACATCTCTCGGGCGTATTGGAGCCACAAGGACTCTGAGTTTGGACAAGCGTTTACGGCGCGTTCCAGGACACTGAGTAGGGTATCTGTTGTGCCGTGATGCTTTTCGAGGTCGGTGGACGCGTGCCAAACTGTTGTACTGTACGGGAAGACAGCGACGGCAAATCCGAGGATTGCCCTGGCTGTCTCCGGCTTGTTCCTGTTCAGCACGCTCCTGGCATCTTCTAACCAAACATCCCGGCGTTCGTCGTCTTCGTCAAGGCCCCAGCCCACAGTCGCCTTGATAATCGCCGCAGCCGTGCCAGTGTCGCCTTGTTCCTCACAAATCTCCGCTTGGGTGATCCACTCTTCACGTTTGATCATAGCGTTCTCCTTGATCAGCGACTTGACAGCGCGGGTCATGATCATGTCCAACATGTCGACCTTGCCCAGCTCTTCTTGCAGCCTGCAGGCATGAATCCAGATTGCCCAGCTGGTGGGAATGGCTTTACGAGCCTTGTTGAGAATCTGCTGCGCGTCTTCCGGTTTGGACACTCTGGCGAATGAGATCCACAGCTCCTCGGAAAGGGGTACGGTTTCCGTCGCTTTGGCAAATAGCAAGCGGACTGCATCCAGCTCCTCCGTGTCGTTGATCAAGGTCTTCCACAATTCGACACTCTGGGGGTTGTGGTCTAGAGCTTGACGCGTAACCTTCTTCCTAGCCGCTGGTGTTTGTTCGAGATCAATCGCAGCTTGCCATAATTTCACCGCCTTGGTGTTTTGCTTAATACCATTGGCGGTGATGATCTTGGCGTTGTGGATGTTGTCGCGATTCAGCCTGATCGCTTCCTCCCAGACGACTACAGATCGTGGACATAGCTCGCATCCACGGGCAATGACCTTTTTGGCTGTGTGGATCTTTCCAGCTACCTCTTCGAGACGTGCCAGCGCAACGTAACCGGGTCCGTTGTGGACGTTGGTTTTGACCGCCGACTCCAGCAGCACACGCGCGCGGTTGATATCCTCGACTGGAACTTCCTCGCCCATAGCTTCCTTCTTGCTCAGCGCAGTCATGTATCCCTTCGGATCTACCGACGTCGAGGTACCAGAAGTTGTTGTAGTCTGCGTGCCAGGCGCACTTGCTGCCGAGTCGAGGCGTACCGTCAAGGCAGAGAGTTGTGCAGCTCCGATACTGGCAAGGTTCGTCGTCATGCCGTCTGCGTCGCCCGACGATATCGTGGTATCAAGCTCGCCGCTCTTGGATGCCGCAGCCAGAACACTGTCTGGAACGGCGTACGACCTTGAATTTGCCAGTCGAGCTTCACGTGCGCGCTTCGCTTTGCCGGTCATATCTCCAACCTCGGGCAGCGCTGCCCACTCTTCCTCGGAGACGCCGCCGAGGGCTCGTTTCAGATCGGCAAATTGCAGCTGGATCTTGGGGTTGTTTCGTTCGTATTCTTCTCGTTCTTGTTGCTCGCGAGCTTCCCTAGGGCGGACACAATCGGTATCTGTTCGTGGAAACAAACACGATGAATACTTCGATAACAAAGCTAGAGGGGAGGGGCATGGGGTAAAGAAAATGTGGAAACTAACCTTCTTGCTCGGCGACGCTTGTCCATCTTTTCGTCGACTTCTTGGTATATGCGGTCCGCCTCGTCATCGTCCTTGTCGTAGTTCATGCCGCTTGAGAAAAGGCCGACTTCGTTGTCAGGATCTTGGAACCGGTCTTCCTCTTCGTCCCTCTCCTCCTCCTTCTTTTCGGTGACGCCATAGGCCGAGGGAGCTGCCTGGCCTAGCACAGCCGCACGCTTTGCCAGCATCTCTTTCATCTGCTCCTCGGACGGACCCTCGCGGGCGGGGCCCAGATCGCTTCGGGTTGTGAAGCCCGTGGCTCCTCTACCGAGACCAGCCACATAGTTCTCGGGCGCGGGCATAGAAAGGAAGTCGCGTCGACTCATCTTGGCGGTAGTTCCGGGGGTGTTGGCGAAAGGTGCTGGTGGTAGCCTCGGGCTGGAGCGCGGCGCAAGCTGCGCAGGTTATTCGGACAATGGACCGGAACGCGATTCGGCGGTCTCTTGAGTGTGGTATACGAAGTGGACTTGCGGTCGCGATTTGTGGGTTCGCGGTGAAACGGGGTAGTAGGGTGGGTGGTGTTGGTGCTGAGGCGGCGTGACAGGGTAGTCGCGACTTGGATAATAATTTGAGCTAGGCAATCGCGTGTCACGTGCAATGAGATGTGAACTGCGCTAACCCAAAAGGTGAGTTTGCGACGGGCACCGGATCACTGTAGGCAAGAGACGTATACAGTTCTGGGTAGTTCATCTTGCTCCGCACGCTGGGCTAGATAAAGGTGTTGTTCAATTACCATGCTTTCCAGACTGAAATCACCGGGATTGTTCACATATATTCTCGATTCCATCTGCGTACATTCCGCCGTTGGGGCATCGAGTGTCCCACCACGTCGTTGGTCCAATCGTAATCCACCTAGCGGTAACTAAGCCATCTCATTTCTGCGCAGGTGCCTTCCCGTGAAGAGCGTATTGGGGTGACATTGGTGGCAATGGAGGGACTGGCTCCTCTGGCGTCATGTCACCTCTCAAATTCCTTCCACTTCATTCAGTTAGCATACGCACGAGCCAATGTTACTGTGAAACATACCTCTTTGTTTTCCTCAATTTCCCTCCGAACCACTTCTTGAAACCCTTGCTCGAGGAAGGCCGCTCCTGCTCTTTGGTGCGCGCGGTGTCCGCCTGTACTATGCTGCTCCTATGGCTCGACGCACTGATGGCGCTGGCGTCTGGGGTTATGTCGTCGTCTTCCTCCAGCGGCGGCGCCCATCTCTCGACATCGCCATTGACTACTACGAACCAACCCAGTTTTTCTCCCGGTGCAACCTTGTCCCTCAGTTCCGCAATGGCGGCCCACTGGTCGTCTCCCAGCCCAGCCCCCCTCATCTCTTCCACGTCGACCCCCAGCTTGATCTCGTGCACAATGTCGCACACATATGCGTACGGCTGGTCCTTGACGGTGAGATCTTCAGGGTCGTATTGCTCGATGAAGCGTAGATCGGGCAGCTGTGCCATCTGTTCTGGCCATTGTTCCTTGAAGTTCTGCATCAGACAAGCCGTAGTCGCGGGGGCCATGAGCCATTCTGGAGCGGCGTCGTCGAGGTTCTGCAGGATAATGTGGATGCGGATCTGTGCGCGCGGCCATCGGAAACCGTGAACGAGCCAGGTGGGCATGTTGACGTGCTTTCCGTATCAATTCTCCGTTTCGGAGGTGGAGTGCCGTGGAAGGTGGCCGATGCAAGGAAGAAGCAACACACAACGGTAATTTAAAGGGGTTGGTACGTGGACGCAAGCATTGGGGTGGTGGGCGAGGCCTTTAACAGACTTCTGCCTGCAGGTTGTACATGGTCATGGACGTTGTGTTATGTATGCCGGGAGCGCGTATTGAGAGCTAATGTAGAGGTCTAGACGACTGCGGCAGTGTGGCTGGGAACCTTCGTCCTGTGGCCAAGTGCACGCTAGGAAAAAGCAACAAGTGAATCGATACGACGGTTCCCACGGGCAGACAGGATCAGAGGGGCACTATTGAAGGCTATTCCAATGGCGCTGTGGGGAGAAGAGAGCTGGGATGAGGCAGCTGAGGGTGATGTGCGCTTGGCCCCCCGCTCGACGCTAATGCAAGGTCGCTCCCGTTCGCGTCGACGGGTGCCACTGCTCGACTCCGCGCCCGACGTCGCTGCGTCGAAGGTTAAGAAGCCTGCCCTTCCCATGGCGTGTGACTGCAACAACAAACAACGCGCTCTGGCTTCGTCAACCCGACGCATTCCGCCATGCCTCTGTGAGTCCTTCTCCAATGCCGCGCTCTGCACATTCGAGGGCGAACTAACGACTGTGTAGACATCTGCTCGGCAAGAAATCATGGAACGTATACAACTCGGACAACATAGCCCGCGTCAAGGCCGACGAGGCTGCCGCTGCTGCCCGTGAGGCCGCCGAGGAGCAGCGCACGCAAGAGCTCGATGCCGAACGACGTGCCGCCATCCTTCGAGGTCGAACGCCCCCGCCTTTGCCAGACAGACAACCCGCCAAGACGGCCGAGTCGAGGCGCGCGGGACATTCAGATGAACGCGGACACGCCCGGAAAAGGAGGAAGCTGGCCGGGGAGGATGACACCGATCTGGACATACGCATGGCCAAGTCCATCACGGCACGGCCTGCAGACGAGGACACGGACGCCAGAGTCTTGAAGCTGCGGAGCACTGCGAGCGACGCCCCATTGCAAGACCATGCCGGGCACATTGACTTGTTCCCGGTAGACATGAAAGACGCTCTCAAGCGTGAGAGAAATGCGGAAGCGGAAAAGGAAAAGCGCAGCAAGGAAAAGGCCTCCCAAGACCAATTCACGATGCGCTTCTCCAGTGCTGCAGGACGGGATGGCATCAGCCGACCCTGGTACGCTGCTGTCCAGTCGCCTAAGCAGAGCGGCCAGGACAAGAAGGAAGCGTCCATCTTCGAAGGCTTCCTAAACAAGGACGTCTGGGGAAACGAAGATCCGCGCCGCAAAGAGAGAGAACAGGCACGCATTTCCACAAGCGATCCCTTTGCGTTCATGCAAAAGGCACAGGCACAACTGAAAAAGTCCAAGCAGGACAGGAAGCAATGGGCCGAGGAGCGCAGTCGGGAATTGATGGAGCTGCGGTCAGCGCAGGAACGCGAGGACAGGCGGAGTCGACATCTCAAGAGGAAGAGGCGAGATGGGGACGACAGCGAGCACGGCACTCCTCAAAAGGACAGTGCATCGTCGCGCCACAAGCATCGCCACACAAGTCCAAGCCACAGCCGTGATAAGCTTGAGCCTAGGACTTCCAATCGTAGCCGTGACAGGCACGAGCATCGGTCTTCGCATCGCAGCGACGAGCGACGAGCCCATAGCAAAAGTAGAGAGCGCCGTGGAGATCGTCACAGTCATCGTCATCAGCGGACCGAAGACCTTGAGACGGCTTTTATATAAACATGCTCGATACTACTAATTCTACGTCCAAATGGAGTATTCTTCCCAACAACCAGATCCCCCAATCACTGCTCTTCTCCGTTTGCACGTCACGTAAGGAGCGTTCACGTGACGTCGCGCCGCATCACCGCCCTGCCCGTTTGCTCGCCGTCCAAAACACTGTCTGATCTGTCGCTCGCTTTTCCTACTACCCAACAATTAAACTGGTCTATCCAAAAATCTTCCACGGCGAGTACGTCTCCTCGCCTTCCTCGCTATGGCACTATCCTCGACACATCTAACTAGCCCTCTAGTACGACACGAGCCACTATGTCCTCCCCGGCTATCGCATCGACCGCCGTCACCGACGCCAACATGACCTGCGAAATTACCATTCCACTTGAAAACCCCCAGCATCTCTCTCTCATCACTCTCGGTACTACCTATGACGAGCAAATCATCCTGGTCGACTGCTGCCACCTGCCTTCAACGACGCTATTCCCCACCGGCCCACCGGCCTGCCTCGCGATGGCTCTGTGCGACGTCAAGTCATGCTCCTCGGACGATCGCACGTACGCCTGCATCATGCGTTTGCGAGACGAGTGGAATGTTCAGGGCCCTCTTAGTTGTGAAGTGGCGCTTTCTGAGTGCGACAAGGGAGCCGAGTTCTGTGAGAGCACCAAGGGAATGGAAGTAGAAGGTGATTGGGCTGCGGGCGGTAACGGCAGCGTCCAAGTGAGTGGCGGTAGGAAGCAACTGGAAGCCAGGGTGACGGGTCGAATCTTGTGGGCCGTTGTTGCGATTGCGGGACTGGTAGAGGTTTTGAGCTGGATCGGTGCGAGTTGAATGAGTCCATAGGGCCTGATGAGGATCACATGTGTGCAAGATCTCCATGGGCACCATATGGATGTAAACACTCCACAAGTCACTATCAGAGGCATTGGTCGAATGGTTGGCAACGCGTGCCCTAACCAACATCCTACAAGACAAGACTGGACACGCTAAGAGAAGCCAGCATACCCAGTCAACGAAATCTACACTTGGAAGGTGCTTGTTTACTACCCAGGAAAATTTGAGAGAATCGCGGGTGAACCCATCATGTTGAAAGATTCTGATACACGAGCTTGATGTTGTCAGTTGCCTTCTTCGCAAGACCTGATAGTACAAAGCAAAATAGCCGTTCGTCCCATCATTCTCGTGCCCGCTTCGGAATTACACGTGGTCGTAGATGGGCAAGATGCATTACCGTGCATGTCAGCTGCCATCTATTCCTTCTTTTCACTCGCGTTTGCACCAATCTCAACATCCGTCCTCGCCCAGTATTTACTCAGATCTCCAACCGGCGGACAAACCGACCATCGCATCTCTGCCGCCATGATAACGAAGAGCATGTACCACCCCAGCACAGCTACTATGAATAGAAGCGCCCCGCCAGCCTGCCAAGCATCAGCAACATTTCTGCACACGTTCGAAAATCAGCTTACCTTTTGCAACCGTAGCGCCTTGTCAAATTCCCCGCTGCCCAATGCCCAATAAGCGCCGCTCAGTACCCAGACAGCGATTGTCGCGAACCCAAAGATGCCCGCAAACACCATATTGATTCTGATAGTGAACAGGAAGAATGTGGCTAACGCGAAGCCCCAAACAATGAGATACAAAGCAATGGCTGCATTCATCTCTTTACTCACAGCCCCGGCTGCTGCATCGCCAGTGGCCGAGTACGCGGTTGCTAGCTCCAGTGTAGGCAACTGCAGCATTCCAAAGGATAACCAGAAGACTGAGAAGAGACCGCAGACCATCATCGGGAAGAATTGTGCTTGTATCCAGAGGAAGATCGTCGCGAGGGTTAGAAGGAGTGGTCCGGTGAAGAAGAATATTCCACTATGCAACAGTCAGTACACGTTCGAGACAGACGGCCACGCAGTGGAAGGGGATGGATAGATACTTACGCGACAGCCTGCAGGCCAGAAGCACCACCCCAGCCCATCAAAACCATGGAAAAGGTAAAGGTCGAGATGACGAACCTGTTACGGCACTTAGTATGGTATCCCTCAAAGACGCGATGACCCAGGCTTACCCCAAGAACCCTAACGGTGTCGCATTAGCATACTGGCCCACGTGCTGGCTCGCATTCGGTGTCTTGGGCGCGAGATACAACTTCTCAAACAGCTCTGGACTGAGCGAGATATTCGTCGACGCGTGAGTGAGTCGCGCCTCCTTGTTGATGCGCTCAAAGTCCGTGTCACTCATGTCATGCACCGGGTGCGCCGTCGTAGTTGTTACCATGGCTGGCTGCTGCAATAGCCTCTGTATCGCTAGAAAAAATCCAAAAGCACTGGTGGTCAGATTGGTGACCGTGGCCTTGCGACACGAGGCCAGGGCGCTTCGCACTTATCAACTCAAAGAGCAACCCTGTCGTTCAGCCAGCCCTCCCGAGGTCTTCTTCTCCACATGCGCTCCCGTGGTGGGGTATACAACGTCCAAGAACGCCCGCGTCTTGGAGTTCAGTAACCCGCATCACAAACAGGCCTGACAATGCGCTCGTTTCGTGCTCCGTATGCTACTCTCTACTCCCCCATTCGTCGAGTAAAGCCGGCACGGCTCAGCCACTCCTTCTCACTGGCTGGATATATGTTCAATGGCGCCGAGAAGCCACCAGTGCCAATGATCAACGTTAAATCAGAAGACGATAGTCAGCATGTTCAATACTGTGGTGCAGGTCGAGCTTCCCCGCTCGCTGTCTGGCCGGCAATTTCTATATGCGTGGTGATTGGTTCGCAGTGGGTTTACTTCCGTGCCGTGCGTGCCCCCTGCTTGGAAGAGGTCAGCAAGACCCAATCCAACGTTCGATGGCCGGGACAAGACCGGTCACTTGGCATGAGACATGAATCGAATTGCGAGGTGCGAATGATGTGTTGTTGGAATATATACATCGAAGGTATGAGGAGTGTCAGAAGTATTTACAGGTGGTTCTTCAAACAAGATATAAATCGAGCCACGACAAGGTATGTATCAGAAGGGAAAAGGAAATACAAAACTGGGTTGAAGGAGAGTGAGAAGGGACTGTGCGGACCAAGAAAGGCGTAGCTTCTCCAAGTACACGACGCGGGAAGTTTAATCGGTCGCATCGTCCTTGAGGGTTATTTCCGACACTGCTAACCATCAAAGTCACTGCCAAAAGAGGATATCCCAAGGAACAATCTAGTCCAATCTGAACGTCGAACTGCCCTCAATGAGAGGAGGCCAGCGCTTCTTGAGGCCAGAGTCGTCTTGAGGCCACACGTCTGTTGTGCCGGCCTTGTAACTATCCCATTTGTTGCAGGTGCCGAACCACTCGGAGCCGGCAGCAGGTAGGTTGATCGATTGCTTGCGCTCGAGGAACTGGACACTAAGACCCATGCCGACATGGAAGGCGATATGGCAGTGCATCAGCCACTAGAGAAGAGCAGTCAGCAGTTGCCGAGGCAGCGCGACGGACCAGAGGTCCGTTCACAATAGGATACCTGGACAGTTTTCTTCAGGGATTGGGATAGAGTGAGATAGACTTACAGCGCCTGGATTATCCGTGGGGTACGCAAGAACAAGCCAACCGTTCCTCTTGAGCTGAGTAACATCACGACGCGGAGGGTTGGTGAAACGGAGCTGGCTAAAGTGGGTGTTGACGTTGAATTGTCCATCGCCTGCGCCCAGAACGTAGCTGTCGTGTCCGTGGAGATGAATAGGGTGAGCGAGAGGCGGTGCACCAGCTGCTTGCTGTACCACCCAATACGTCCAGGTAGATGCTGAAGTTGATGGTACCTCTACGACGTTATATGATCGAGGGAAACTGTTGTTGCCTTTTGCGAGGTACTCGAGGGTCGGCTCCCCGGGATCAATGATCATCGATGTGCCATTTATGGTCCAGAGTACTGTGTTGCCGTTGGCTGCCACTGGTCCGAAAGCAACAGGAAGGTTCTTGGCTTGGGCGGCGAAGGTTGTGCTGGGGACGTTCTTTGCAATCTTTGGGCTAGTGACTGGATCCACACATTCTGTGAAAGGGATAGCTGGGGCGGTTGAGGTAGGATCGGCAACAGTCTGGCCTTGGTACGTGAAGACAGCACGTCCCTCACGAAAGTTCCGCGATTGACAAAGTCCGTCTGCGACAGCTCGGAACCAGTAGTTTCCAGCCGTTTGGTTGGCAGTGATGATCACGTCGTAACGTTGGCCGATTCCAATCTGAAGATGAGTGGTGTTGTATGGGTTGATAGGGACAAAGTCCGTTGCGATGACCTGGAAAGGGTGACCGTCTAGGTTTACCACCATGTTTGTGTCAACTGCGGTGTTGACAAGTCGAAGACGGTAGCGTTTGCCTGCCTGGATCGTCACATTATTCCATGCGCCCCCTCCTGCTGCGTTCTTAGCGGTCCCGTTGATCAAGATATTGTCACCGACTGGTGGGCCCAATCCGGCCTGGCCATTCTGGAATGCGATGGAGGCTGCTTGGTACGCGGTCTGGTAGTACCAGTCGGTTATGGGCATGACTCCAAGATCAACATCGTAATTCGCGGTAGCGGGTCCATTCACAATGACCGTTCCGACAACTCCGTCTCCATACTGATGCGAAAAATGGGAGTGGTACCTAAACATGGGCGCACGAGGTCAGTAAACGTACCATATGTGGTTCATACATGGAAATGACTTACCATGTCGTGCCGTACTCAGTAGCCTGAAACTCATAAGTCTTGAAGTCGCCAGGTGCCAACGCACACTCGGTGATTCCATTGACGCCGTCTTGGGTGTTCTTGTTGAGCATACGAAACCCATGCCAGTGTATGGAAGTTCCATTAGACTGGAGCATGTTGCGGACGGTTACTCTGATCGTGTCGCCCCAGTCGGCGACAATCGTGGGGCCTGGGTACCTTCCATTGATCAACATGCAAACCCTGGATCCCGCGCCATCAGGATTGCAAGTCGTATTCTCAATGCGTAGGTTGTACGAGCGGATCACACCAGTGTTAGGCCAGGACGTGTACATGTCCGTCGAAGAAGTGAACCCTTGAGCCCAACAATGCCGGGTGGTAGCAGTGTGGCCGACATTGACACACGTAGCTGGGGACTGACGTTCCTCGAGGCCATCACGTTTTGGCGTGAAAGGCGCAAGGTCGGCGAACTCGGCAGGAATCGCTGCTGCAGAGGCACCTGAAGTCAGAAGCCCAAGCAGAGCAGCACCAAGGATGGAGATGAACTTCATCCTTGCTGGATGGGACGGAAGTAACGAATGTGGAGATTTGGAAATTGAAGAAAAGCGAAGAAAGTATGATGCTTGAACGAGTGCTCGAAATACTGCTGGAAAATCGTAAAGCAGAAAGGCCGTACTTATAACCGTTCTCATAATGATGGCTTGCATCTTCAGCTCAGATGGTCATTCGTATGTGGTGGGTTCTGAAGATGCCGTGGCGCAATACAGCACGCCTGCTTCTCTGACCCACTAACTGCCAAGCGAATAGTATAGCTCCAGGATAAGATAAACGGAGATTTCATGTTCGGAGATCGTATTCATAGAAGTTTGGCGCTTGAAAATGGATATGTGCAGAGGGTGATGTAGATGCATGACCACCCAATCCTACACAAACACAGTCAGCACGGACTTTGACCACTTGGTCCAGACTTCGGAGTATCGCGTCTGACCCCAGAAGCGAACAGCGCAGACAACCTCGTGAGCAGCAGTGTTTCTCCGCATGGCGACATCCTTGGCGGATTTGGGCTTGAGGCTCGCGAGGTGGCTTACACGAGTTTCGCAGCCACTCCGCCCATCTCAATTTGGATTCAAGGCCCATGCAGCCTCAATTAGCGTGCAGTGTATTTGCCATAACGTCGTCTTACATGATTGAAAGGCGTACCCATCAAGTCTGACGTGTGGCGCAGTCGGAGAGCATGGCCCACAGATCGCGCACACGACCAAATTTGTCAGAAAACAGACACTGGGTCGAGCGGTGCCGTGTTGACTGGAACAGCTGCGGATGAGGATGTGATCAGAATCAAGTGCATCGCTGGAAAGATCGGTGTACAAATGACTAGGCATCCGAGCTGATCGAATCACTCCAGCTGACAGTGAGATGGCAGGATTGAGGAGGCGAAGTTACGTGATTACCAAAAACTGGTTGTCCGCGTGGCGCTATTGCACATCGACTGCGAGCTTAGATATTTTGCATCTGCGTTGTCAATTCGACGGCCTCGCGACGTGCTCTTTAGGTTTCCACCGGCGGAGGGACGCTGTGAAGCACAGGTGGCAACAATGAATGCAACCGCCCTGATACCAGCGGTCGCAACAGGCATTGAGAGGCATTTATTCTTGTTCGTTGTTGAGTGGTAAGGCCAACAAATCGCTTTCGCGTCCAGGTGCTGTGAATCGTGTCAGGCCGTCTTTTCAGATCGTGTTTTCGGCGTTCGGACGCGGCAAAGGCAGTAGCGCTTCACCAGTCTCACAAGAGCATAGAGGAGTGGCTGCAGACACCCAAGCCAGCTACTGGAGATTTTGATTGAATCGATAATGCGAAGTCCGTAGAGCATGCGGACAGCCATCGTAAGCGACTCGTAAAACTTGAGATCGGACACTGTGCCAATGTGAAATGACCAAGAATTCTCGATGCTTGATAGGACCTAGCACGTCTCCCATGTGACTTTGTGGAATCAACTTGGTCGATGGCCATCGTCTGGCTGAAAATCTGGCGCTGGCAACTCATACCCGTTTTCCGAAAAGCCGGGTGCAACTGTCGTGCCCACCAACGTCCAGTCTCCCAGACTAGTCGCCCGCTGCCACTGTGCTTTGTCTATGATGACTTGTGGAGTTTGGTTTCTGAAGATATCGCCGCCTAGAGTCTGCTGTTGGGTTGCTGTGCCGTTATTCCACGACAGCTCCAGCCTCATGGGCGCGCCAGCATAGTAGTGCCAAATTTCGACGGCATCAGTGACCCGGTGCCAGTAAGACGGGCCGGCTTGACCCTCGAGGAGATAGTAGATGGCGGTCGAGTATGAGCGATTGCCACTACGTCCCGCGTCTTCAAATGTCTGTCGGTAATAGCCCTTTTCGGGGTTGGGCTCCAGTCCAAGCTTGGCGATGACGTCTTGCGCGCCGGTACGTTCGTGACAAGATGCAGATATCCCAAGCAACAGATTTGCGAAGTAAGACAGTGCGAGCTTGTTCATGTTTGCGAATGTGTGCGTTGGGCGTGTCCTAGTTTGGGAGGGTTGGCGGGTGCAGTGCACAGCCCGAGGCCTCTTGTGGAGGAAGTAAGCGCGTCCGGGCGCTCAGCTATCGCCTTGTCGCTTCCTGCTTACTAGGCACCATCGTCATTCATTTCCACACGCCTGGATGAACCACCACCTTGGTCTCACGATGCTGAATATCCACAGCGAGGCAACGATGAAGCTGAAGAGAAAGCGTCTCTTCGCGCCGGGCTGATCCCCACTTCCGAAATACGACCGAGATCGGTAAAGAGGACTATCCTCACCCAGGCTCTTATCGCGCGTCCATGTTGTGCACCACGAGCTCCGCGTATCATTCGCTCCACCCACTTACCACGATGCGAAAATGGGGATCGATTGCCGTTATCGCCATAGCTTCGTTGCGTGAAGATCCGATGGCGGAGCGCCTCTCTGTAGTAATTCAGCAGGCCGAGCACATCATTGCTGTGGATCGTGGCAGCGGGTCGCGTTTATCCTCCATCGGCACTCCCCGGCATCTCATGATCATTGCTCGAGTCGACAGTCTTTGCTGGCTCATATCCTCGTCTGCAGTGGATTCGTCTGGTTGGAAAGACGCGCCGCAATGTTCTTTCGATCCGCGCTGACATATGGGCTGGCGATTGTGTCGGCCTTGACACTAGTCGAATCGACAACAGAACCGGAAACCAAGAACTTTTTTGTAGATGCGGACCTCTTCGAGGCGATTGAGTGAGTGGTTGTATCAAATAAGGCTTTGAAGCCTAGCTAACGCTGCGATAGTGACACCGCCGCTTTGCTCCTCGCGTGTACATTGCCAAACACGAACCTCCTCGCCGTGAACGTTAACGTCAACTCGACATACTCAGCCTTTGCTGCGTCCGCAATCGTGAGTCATTATGGCTACAGCACCATACCGATTGGACTGCAAAGACCTTTTACAAACATAACATCTCCCGAGCCATTCGGAAACGAATATGCAAGCAAAGTGGGTGCTGCGTTCTCTGGCGGTTCGGTGCCTTTCGGACAGGTCAACAAGACCTGGGACCCAGTAGAGCTATATCGCAAGACACTGGCCGAGGCGAAGAACAACAGTGTGACCATTGTGTCACTTGGCTTCATGGGATCGTTGTCTGGCCTCCTCAATACCACCGGTGATGCATATTCGTCGCTGGATGGATACGGGCTCGTAAGAGCAAAAGTGAAGGAACTTGTCGTCATGGGCGGCGGATACCTGCCAGAACGGTCTCTTGATCAAGAGTACAACTTTGCTATCCAAAATGCGCCCCATGTAGTCAACACTTGGCCTGACTGTGTTCCTATGACCTTTCTTGGTTCAGAAGTGGGCGTCGAGGTGTCCTCGGGTACGCGTTTCACCGTTTGTGGACCCCCCAATGATCCAGTCAAATCGGCCTGGGAATGGTACGGGTCCTACAACAAGCCAGAATACTCGTGGGACTTTTTGACCATGGTCTATGCAGGCAGGGGTCTCGGCAAATGGTTCGAGTACGGCAACAATAATGGGTACAACTACCTATATCCGAACGGCACTAATGTCTGGGTGGAGGACGAACGCAGAACTAGCCAGCATTACCTGAAGCTCAAGATTTCAAACGAAACAGTCGCCCAGGAAATGGACAACTTGCTACTGCGCGGCGCGTGGGTACACGCTAACTTGGACTAATGCCTCGCATTATAGAAGGAAGGGTTAACTAGGCTCGACGTTTCCTTCAAGCTTCCAGGCTGCTGCAGTTGTTTACGCGGCCGTTTCATGGCGATCTGGCACTATCGTCTCCACATTTGCGGTTCGTAGAGCAGCGATGCAATGCTTGTACAATGCGATCTGTGGTCTGCTGACTATCTTTATCACCGACGCGTCTTTGTTGCTGCGACTCCTCTTTAGTTATATGAAAAGCGCCGATAGACTCAGGTCGAGCCATCCACACCGGTGCACTGTGCGATCACTAGATCACTAATTGCAGCCCACTCACAGCCCTCGGTGGAGTTGAGGATGCTACCTTCGTTAGTCAATTTCTGCAATACGCTGACAGCCTCAAGGTCGAGATCGGAACCTGGTGCCGACTGTCGATAGGTCGGGTTGCCTATTCTGGTAAAAATGCTTCCTGCCAAGTGCGGATTCCGCTTGACGCCAAGGTCTTCTCGCGGCGGCGTAGTTGTTCATCACGACGGTGTTTCCTCGACGGTTTGCCCGACAAAAGTCAATTGGTCGGAATACTCCGCAGCCTTTAGGCGAGCAACAACGAGACTTCATGTGCTTTCTTGGCCGCCCCAAAGCCGTTGTTGCGCTCCATTGCCAAGTATAATTCTAGCTTCCGCCGAGATGCCAACACCCGCATGTGTCCACAATGACATAGTCCCAGACATGTCTTGTTGGATCAACACACAACTCCACGTCTTGGTACAGCCGCCCTTGCCTGATCTCGATGTACAGTTACATGCGCCAAACGTGCAGGATGGTGTGGAGAAACCATGGGGACTGTCACTTCAGCGAAAACCTGACCCGCTCTTTGATGGAGAGAAAAGTGGATGTGAGCTGTGCCTTGGGGATCCTATATAACGAGACCCGTCATGGTTTGCAGACGCGTGGTCGTGTTCCTCCCACTCATCCCTTTTGCGATCAGGTTTCTCCACTTGATCCAGGAATTTCGACCTAGGTTTGATATCCGGTTCTAGCCATCACCATGTCTCGGCCCAAGCCCGACATTGAGGCTACAGAGCCTACCTTCTCATCGTCGGGTAGCAGCAAGTCCAACTTTGGTACTTCACAGCACCACGAACATACCGGACCCAGTCAGCCACGACAAGCTTCCGTAGCCGCAAAGCTTCGGAACCCATTGGCAGGTCTTAGCGAGGAACAGGTCATAGCCGATGTAGACGCGTGGTGCGTTGAGAAGGGCCTGCAGGCGGACCAGGACGCGTTTCGCAAGGGCGCGCTCATTGCTCGTGTAGGGCAAAGAGACGATGGCTTTGAATACGTCGATCAACTATCGGCGGAAGAGAAAGACTGGTTACGGCACGAGATTAACCATCGGTGGTCGCAGCCATTCATGCTGTACTTCTTGGTCGTGCTTTGTGCCGGCTCTGCTATCGTACAGGGTATGGATCAGACGGCTGTCAACGGTGCTCAGGTTCGTCATATTGCTGCTTCCCATGCGATTGTCCCACATCGTTGACCATACAACAGGGATTTTACTTCCAGGAATTCAACATTGGAGAAGACGAGGTCTGGCTTCGAGGTCTGCTTAACGGAGCCCCGTATCTCTGCTCTTGTCTTATCGGTTGCTGGTCCAATGCGCCACTGAACAAATATTTCGGACGTCGCGGCACCATCTTCATCTCCTGCATCATCTCCTTCATCACCGGTATCTGGATGGCAGCTGCCGATAGCTGTAAGTACCGTTGTCCAAACTACATGATAACTCAAGATTGATGTTCGAGCTAGGGCCAAATCTCCTCGTGGCGCGCTTCATGCTCGGCTTCGCGGTTGGCGCAAAGTCATCCACGACTCCCGTCTACGCAGCCGAGTCTGCCCCCAAGACAATTCGCGGAGCCCTGACCATGATGTGGCAAATGTGGACAGCTTTCGGGATTATGCTGGGCTTCATTGTCTCCGTCGCCTTTCAGAATGTAACGATCATTGGTGGGCAGTACTCTCCATGGAGGTGGATGTTGGCCTCCACCAGCATTCCTCCAATGATTGTCTGCGTTCAAGTATACTTCTGTCCAGAATCACCGCGCTGGTAAGTTATTACTCATAATGAGGCCGCTCAAATGGAAGCTGATGAGAGCCAAAGGTACATGGAGAAGGGCAAGTTCGACAAAGCCTTCCAGGCCCTTTGCCGACTACGCAAGCACAAGATACAGGCTGCGCGCGACATGTACTACGCTTATAAGCTTCTCGAGATTGAAACCGCAGAGCGGGAGGGCAGGAATGCTTGGAGGGAATTCTTTCTCGTCCGCCGCAATCGCCGCGCCGCACAAAGTGCGTTCTTCGTCATGTTTATGCAACAGTTCTGCGGAGTCAACGTACGTACTATGCTACCTGTTCTGAGTCGCAACACCAGTCACTGACAGCATTACCAGGTCATTGCCTACTATAGTACCGCGATCTTCGAGGAAGCTGGCTTCTCGACATCTGAGGCTTTGCTTACATCCATGGGTACTGGCATAACGAATTTCCTCTTCGCGATTCCGGCCATCTACACGATTGATACCTTTGGACGAAGGAATCTACTGCTCACCACATTCCCGCTCATGGGTCTTTGTCTCCTCTGGTGCGGATTATCCTTCTACCTACCTACAGACCCCGACGGCAGACCGAGTCAGCAGCGTCTTGGTTCAATCGCCGCTGCCATCTACACGTTCATGGCTGTCTACTCGCCTGGTGAGGGCCCAGTGCCCTTTACATACTCAGCCGAAGCATTCCCGCTTCATCTGCGCGACATTGGCATGTCTTTCGCTACTGCAGTATGCTGGGGATTCAACTTCATACTGTCCCTTACCTGGCCCGCCCTCAGCGATGCGTTCACACCAACCGGCGCGTTCTGTTGGTATGCAGCTTGGAACTTTTTTGGTTTCTTTTACGCCTACTTCTTCCTGCCGGAGACCAAGGCTCTCACTCTCGAAGAACTGGATACTGTTTTCGATGTGGGCAACCGCCAGTTCTCGGCTTACTACACTAAGAAGTTGCCGTGGTACCTGAAGAAACATGTTCTACGTCGGGATGTCGCGCCAATGGAGCCGCTTTTTGACCTGTATGGGACAGACTCTCGTACTGACTACGTCAATGAGCCTGTAGGTGGTGGCGGTGGTGGAGCTGGCGCGATGGAAGACAAGAACATTGTGGAGAAGGATGAGGTGACTAAGATGTGAACGTCTTGTAGATCCAAGCCTGTAAAGGCGGAACTATTTCATAATGTCACTCATGTAGTTTCCGAAAGCATTGATCCAAACTCGAATTTTCTGATTCCTCGTGAGAACATCATTACGCCTAGGTCTTCAAACGCCTCGTGTGCATTGTAGCCTGTGCCTTCGTGTTCCAGCCGCGCAGAATAAATCACCTTCGGACCTGACACCAGCACTAGGTACCGCAATAGTCCGCATTCATTCTACGATGATACAGGATACGTTGAATAATCACGGGAAATTGTTAGAATACTCGTACGTAGTAGAAGTACTGCTCGGCGCTACTAGCTGCTTCGTTGATAGAGTGAGTGTTGATTCCTGCATCACCTGGTGCCAGTCCCACCCATACTACGATATCTCGGCGAGAACGTCCATCAAGACCCGAGTATCCACTCGACAGCCTTCCAAAGGCGTGGTGCTGAATTGATATCCAACCCGTAGCTTGAGATCCAGGTCTGTGGCACTGTAACCCTTGTGGTTGCTTTCCAGGACGAGTTGGAAGGCTGTTGTACAGAGAGTTGTTGTGGATGATGCGAGTCCTAGTGGAGTGGTGCTATCGTTCGAATGTACGGCAAGATGGTCATGCGGCTGCGCGAAGAGATTTGGTGTTTCAAGGCTGTCTGAGGTAGTCGTGGGCTCTGTTGGTAAGTTGATGAGATCCCAGGGTAGAGTTGTGTCTGATGGGGTCAAGCATTCCGAGGAATGTCGTGTTGCTGAATATTGAGCTACAACGTTGGTGGTTTGCGAGAGAGGATCCGGGCGTGCTTGTACTTGTTCGGCCAACTGCGATACGGATTGTCGCAACGAGAAAGGCGTTTCACTAGTCCCCTTGAAGCTCTGCGGATCTTGTGCCCATGTTGAAGCAAGTTGTGCAGCCCTGCTATGAGCTTCGAGGAATTTGTCATCCAGGCCTAGAGAGTGTAACAGCCGTTTGAGAGTATCAAGCTCCTTTGCAAGTTCTTCAACTCTTGATGCGATGGGATTTCCACCATGCCCGCTTTCATACTGCTGAATTCTTGCTTCGAGCTCCGCGATGTACTCTTTCCGTCGAGCGCGGGAGCGCCGCTGGTTGTTGCGAACACGCTCCGCGTTTGTAAGCTACCCAAGGAGTCAGCGAGCGACTGAGTAGATGACAGAGGACAATCAGTGGTACCTTTGCATCGACCGTTTTGCCTGCCATGCTCGACCACGTAATAGTATCCTGGTGATGGTGCTAGTGCGTTCAGGATCGAGGCCAAGTACTAGACTACACGGCGTTGTCGCGCTAAGGCACGCAGAGCTGACCACCGACGTCACCACTCGGCTCGCCTTGTAGCTCACATTCTACCGGTACCACGCGAATCAGCAAAGCGTGCCGCTCGCACGTGAGCAATACAACGCTTAGCTTACATGAATCTCAATACGCGATAACTAACTAGAGTTAAATCGATCATACAAGGTTGAAAAGCGAGAGTGTAAAGGTCGCTTTTTCGGCGGCAGAGGCCTACTGTATCGCGATAATCATTGGAATTGAGCTTTAAGGAACGGTCGATTGTGTGTTGCTTTGGTTTTGGTTCGCTGGACTAGTGTAGCGATTCTTGTAGTTCTCCGTAAGATGGCTGCGCAAAACACGGCCCTACTAGCTTAATTATCTAACCCCCCGTACAAACACGGCCGAACAGACATAGCTATTCTACCTGTTAGTAGGCCTTGTACGATCGTACGGGTGATAACAACAACGATGTTCTTCTAGTGACTTGTATTGGTATATATTTTATCTAAGAACGTGGGTGCTACGAAGGTATACCTGAGCTCGGCTCAAGTCGGACCGAAATAGGATCGACTCGGCTGTTGCTTACCGCCGCAGCGGTGAGCAGCTGATTTACCTACCGATACTCATGATCCGACACTATCCCTATTATCTATGAAAAAGATCAAACTCTGCTTTTTTCAGCAGATATGGCTACTATCAGTATTTGCAGCTGCTAATGTCCTGCTTGCCTTTGAATAACCTATTACCCTGTTTCTAAACCTTTGTAGGAGATCGTTTTGAAACTAACACAGATCCTCAAAAATAGTCTATGCTTAAATTCGGCCGTTCTGGCGCTATGTACCTGCCTCATCCTCCCTATGCCCCGGGGAACTATTAGAGACGGACCGAAAGAAGGATAATTGCGGCGTTGAACAGGAACGTCTAGAGACATCTAGCGCTGATTAAAATCTGATAGTTAGCTGTAAGCCGTTCGCATTCACAGGATTCTAATCATATGACGAACAACAACGCTTCAATACTGTGTAATGCGTTCTGCTCATGAGGAACATGAAAATGCAGAATCGGGCCTTGTGAGCGTTATACAGGCCAACCCTACCAAAGTGCTCCGTTTCACAACCTATTATGGAAACAACTAACTAAAGAACCCAAACAGCGCATAATTTAAAATTCGTTGGTACCTCTTGCATTAAGGGACATTCCGTAGCCGTGTCAAGCTTAGTTAAGAGCGATTAACTACGGTCAAGCCAATCCCCCTATTCTCGTATCGTTTTCATACAAATGCTGCGCCTTCTGTACGTTTAGTAAATAAGCTCATCCTTTGAGCCACTCGCTTTCATTAGTCGGTCCAGCCAATCTATTTCCACCTCTCCCTCAAGATCTATACATTCCTTTCTTTACATCCACACCCACTCTTCTCTTTTTCACCATGAAGACCACCTCCACCGTCATTGCCTATGTGGCGTTGCTTTCTGGTGTACTTGCGATAGACTTTAGTGGTTACAAACCTCAAAAAGGAGTTCAGGCCGAGTTCAAGCCATTCCTCGACGCGTGAGTCAACACAGTACTCACATAAGATCTTAGGAGATCACTGACAAACTCTCAGACTCGTAACGGCTGCCGAAGATCCAGCTGCAACGACTGAATACACAGATTACTTCACCGAAGATGGCATGCAGACCACCCTGTCCATCCACTGTGTAGGAGCCGCAGCCATCACAAGATGCAAGAATGGATTTTTGCCTACCGACGGCAGTATGAGTTTGATTGTAAGTCTGTCCATCATGTGGAAACTATTCAAAAATTCTAACTCACGCAGCATTATCCCACCATTGTTTCAATTTGGGATAACAATGCCACGGCTACGGTATATGACTCTGAAGGCCGAATCGAAAACACTTTCGTAGGAGGAAATTGTTCACAAATTCAGTGAGATTCCCTACACCATTTCAGCACAATGTCTTCTTCCTGCTATCAATACTGGACAACTTTCTCATCGCCTGTTTTGATATGAATACTCCTTGCTAATGGGCCTTAGGTACAAAACTCGTTACACCGTGCTCAAGACTACGGAAGGCGTGAACGAGCCGCCGAATTTGACGCCTAAGCCACAAGGCCAAGTGTACTGGTACCACGACTACTTCGTAGTTCCAACCAATGTTCCTAGCAGCATCCCATGCGATAGCGAGAGGAGCAGTACAACAAAGCGAGATCTTCCTGTAAATTTTGCGGCGTAAAGACTCAAGACGTTGGGTACTACAGACAAATTGGGAAACAATGAATTCATCCTGTATTTTTGAACATGTAAAAGGACCTCTACGAATTCGAGACACGGCAGAGACCGATGACGACTTCTTCGTTCCACTGGCCATAGACTTCCTTATCGCAGGCAATGCAATTTCAATCTACACCGACTGTGACCGTCCATCCGTGAAAGCCGACCCTAGTCGCCATAGTAAACTTCCGTGCTGGCGGAGCAAGCAGACTCCGCAACAAGCAATCCAATCAATCTCAGAGTCGTCGATTGATTTGATTGTAGGCAGCCTAACGCCACCACTCGGCTCGCCTTGAAGCTCAAGCTCTACTAGTACCATGCATATCAGCAAGGCGAGCCGCTCAGCGGAGCGAGCCACGTGATCATCAACTCCACCATGCTAGCTATAGACGACGCGGTTACGGGTTTTAAGCTTCAAGACCTAAGAGGACGACTTTCGTATAAAAGATGAGCGGCGGGGTACGGTATAATCAGAACGACGCCGTCGGGAAGATCTCTAGGCAAGCCTACACATTCGTGACGATCGTGGATGATCCACGAGCGCACACTCCCTTCCACCTTGCGCTGGTGCTACTGGGACACGCTTGAGCTTTAGGAAGTTCAGAAAGCCTTCTAGTCAAGGCATGCTCCTCCAGGAGTCGAACAAGGTCCTCCTAGGTGCTGGCACAAGCCTTCACCTTAGTGTCTCGGAATAGCAGGTAAAGTCGATCTAAACGGGAGAGGACATATGGTCGACAATACATGTGCAACGTGAACCCATCCTACAAAGAACGCTAAAACGCGACTAGACTCATGGCCCTCCAATAACAGCGGCCTTTTTCTCCTGTAGAACCCTCCTGTCCTGTCTCTGCACAGCAACAGTCTTGTTAGTATACTTCCTCTTGTCCACTGACGGAATAAAAAACGCAGCCACCACACCCAGCAGTCCGAAAGCCAATGCCACCAGATACGACAAATGTGCACCCTCGAGATACGCTTGCTTGTTCCCCAAGCTAGCCGCAGCACGAGTAGCAGGAGTGATACCAGGAATAGCCGCGTACCCAGCCGCAGTATTCGCCCTCGCAGCAACGACCAACTTTGAAATAACATCCGCCGTAAGATCAAACGGAGCGAGGTTAGCACGAACGCGCTCGGGTAAGACGTCCCCATACTTGTTATTCGTAACATTTCCGAATATGGCAGTAGCTACGGCGCCAGCAAGAAGACGAGAAGTTCCTGCGAGGCCAGCGGCAGTGCCGATATCCTCTTGGTATACGATGCCAAAGCCTACGAGGACCATGCCGTTGAGAAGATTGACAGATGTGCATGTCGAGATGATGACTGTTAGGACAATTGACTTGGCCGGATTATCCATTGTGGAGGTAGACATGGCGCCCACACAGGCTGTTTGCAGAGCAACGGCGAACATGATGACCCATCGCTGATGACCAATGATCTTACTGAAGGCTACGATGATGCCGCCGATGATGGTACCTAGAGGGAGGACTTCAGCGTAGAGGCCTTTGGAGATCTCGTCGCTGGCGTATATGAGTTGGGAGAGGCGGGGCCAGAGTGTTGCATTGGAGTAGTATTGCATCCCACCTATGGCCATGACAAGCATCGGAACGGTAAAATGGCGGAGGGCTCTGAAGAGACGCGGCGGAAACAAAGGCGCGACTTGGATATAGTAGGCTTCGTAGAATCCCAGGCCGATCAACGTTACCAGTCCGATGATGATGGGTGCGAGGACAGTCGCAGAGACCCATGGGGCCATTGATCCACCCCAGCTAACTCCAACAATGAACAGGGTGCAGCCCGCCAGGAACAGAAACAGTCCCAACCAGTCAAACTCTTGTAGAAGCTGTCCAGCCGACTTTCCATGTTCGGCCCTCTTCTCCTTCCACGAGGGCGGGTGGTAGAAGAAGACGAGGAGCGCAAGATTGATAGTCTGGAAACCTATCATGACATAGTAACAGATGCGCCAATTGCCCGTCTGCTTGATGATGACCCAACTCACTAGTGGCATGATTTGTGCTATGATTGAAGCAGCGTCGAACAAGCCGATGGTAACATGTCGATACTTGCTCGGCACAATCTCTTGGACCGCACCAAATGCCATCTCCAGGAACCCGGATCCGCACCCGAACAGCGCACAACCGGCAATCATTTGGCTGATGCTTTGTCCCGTTGCTGAAACAATGCTACCGATGATGAGAATCACAGCTCCGACGATGAAGAACCATCGTCGGCCGAATATATCGGAAAGTCTTCCGCCGACAGTGACAAACATGGCGCCGCCGAGGTTCCATGATATTGTGATCCACGTATATCTGGGGTCTGGGCCAAGCTCGGCATTGATGTACGTAAGGATGGCTGGCGGGATGAGGAGAGTGAACAAATAGGCGTTGTAGCACATGGCCATTGAAACAGCGGCCATCAATGTGCGAGCTAGACTGTGTTAGATATGAGAGGTGGAGAACGGGTGTGCCAGTTGAATACACACAGGTCAATCCCACGTCTTCGCCAGTAGTCTGCAAGTGACGGATGATTTCCTCGTTGGCGTCATTGCTGGAGAAATGGTCACCTTGATCCGACGTATTTGTGCTGTCGTCGAGCGCTTCGATGTGTGCCGCCGAGGACTCGTTCTCTCCCTTTATGATCATGGTGGAGTGAGGTGGAAGAAGAGCCGTACGAAACTTGTCTAGATTATTCAACGCTGAGGTTAAAGGATCTGCGGCATCCTATATACCATCCCCATTGTTTGTTACCTCTCTTAGTCGCTATGACCCGCTCGCTACCCCAGGATTTACCCCAACTCGCCCCGCCCATGCATAGAGATAGCGACATGCCACTGATGCACAAGTGAGCGACTCACGTTCGGGCATGATTTGGGCCTTTCATACAGGAATGAGCGCAAGGACCGTCATTGCCGGTTGCGGTAAAGAACAGCACGTCGTGTGGCGTCGTCTGGAAGGTCTCATTGGCTAGCGCTTCTGCGGTCGGAAAAGGATAGCCAATGCCTGTCTGCAGTTCATTCGAGCAAGGCTATCGTTGTCCTGCTGCGCATCTATCCAACGGAGTATTTTGCGGGGTTTGATTTGATTCAATGGCTACCGTCGTTGTAGTGTAACTAATGTCACCATGCTGGTCGCTCAACATCCCACTTGTGGTCCAAGCATTCCGCGCTCCATTGGCCTTGCGATGGGATGCTTGGTCCAGTCCGGTTTCTCTTGTAAAGTTAGTCATGCGTTAGTATGACATACATGTATGGGAGTTATCAGAGGGAGCAAGTGCAACAGCGAAAAAATCAATTTGTGTCATGGCCGGATATCGCGAGTATGTCGTAACGCCTTCAAATGCTGCATTTTTCAAACGCCACCCAATGAAAGAGATGTCGGAGCTTATAGCGCCTCGAGTTCGAAGTCGTCCAGCTTGTCGCGGTACTTCATGATGTTGCGCTTGATCTTTGAAGAATCGACCCATGTGACAAAGTCTTCCATGTTCCTTGTGACAAGGTAGGCCGGGTCGGTGACGACATCAGTGCCGACTCTGACATGCTGTGAGTGTGTTAGAACATAAATCCTTGATCTAGAGCCAAGTGGGATCTTACGCCTTGTTCGACGAGTGTAACAGCAGATTGTACGTGGTCTGCCATGCGTAGCCGGGTCATAACCACTGGTAGTCTCCTCCGTGCGAAGGCCGAGACTGTGAGCTTGTGCTCGACGTCTGAGAGTTTTCCACGGCCTCCACCGCCAGTACCGAGCAGACCCATGGAGAACAACTTCTCCAATATCAGGTCCTCCTGCTTGTGACGGAAGGGATCGGCTGGATCGAGAGCGGCTACGCGGTGGGCGAGTTGTCGCAGGGATCCGGCGAGCTGGTTGTACTTTCGGTAGTCGTCGCGTCCTTGGATTGCGTAGCGGCGCATGACGGCAGCTTCCCGGTGATCATTGTCGCTTTTGTATGTGTTGAAGTCGACCTGTGAGGAGACGTTAGTATCATGGAATCACTCTCAAACATGTCTTCGAGCGTCTTATGCGCTGGAGATTTCGCCATTGACAGTGAAGAGAATGGCGCATTCGATTAACGATGCGCCACGGCAGCGGCAGGTATTCATACCTTCTTCAAGAGCTTCTGCTCGTGATGCTTTAGTTTCCGCACCATGTTGACGTCGCGTGTATGAGCTGTCGGCACGTGGGAGAGGTGGCGGTGATGGTGATGGTTGTTCTTCGCGCATCGACCGCGAGACGACGATGAAGCCAAAGAATTATTTGACAGGGGTGCGCGGGCACTAGCACTAGCGCGCAACGACTGCCCCTCCAATGACGGCGGGGTGCATCCAAATTTCCTGTGACTGTTTCGAGTCAAACACTCCTACACTCACTTCTTGTAATCAATTCTCCAGCTATGCCGACTGTTCACCTCCTCGACTACGTGGCCGGCAACGTCCGCTCTCTCGTCAACGCCATCGAAAAGGTCGGCTACACAGTCGAATGGGTCAGGACGCCTGCCGATGTGCCTTCCGCCGAGGTACCACAGCTCTCCACCAAGGATCGCGCATCAATTGACAAGTGCTGATACAGCATCGCCCGTAGAAACTCATCATCCCTGGCGTCGGCCATTTCGGACACTGTCTCTCCCAGCTAGCCAAAGCCGGCTACGTCGAGCCGATTCGCGAACACATCAGGTCGGGAAAACCGTTCATGGGAATATGTGTTGGCATACAGGCCCTGTTTGAAGAGTCGGAGGAAGACCCCCAGGTCAAAGGTCTAGGAGTCATTCCCGGGCGACTGCGCAAGTTCAACGACACGGACAAGAGCGTACCTCACATTGGCTGGAACAGCGCAAACACGTCGCGCACGGGAGAGGTCACAGATGACTCATTGTACGGACTGCGACCGAAGTCCAAGTACTACTACGTCCACTCATACGCGGTACCATATGAGGAGGGCAAACTGGAGAAGGAGGGCTGGACCGTCGCCACTGCGCGATACGGCGATGAGGAATTCGTCGGCGCAGTAGCAAAGGGAAACGTCTTCGCCACGCAGTTCCACCCTGAAAAGAGTGGTGCTGCCGGCCTCCGCGTACTCAAGGCGTTTCTCGATGGAAACATGTCGCATAAACTCCCGGAGAAGCCATCGGCAGCCGAGACAAAAGAAGGACTCACAAGACGCGTAATCGCATGTCTCGACGTACGGACAAACGACCAAGGCGATCTTGTGGTAACAAAGGGCGACCAATACGATGTCCGCGAGAAAGAGGGAGCCGGGAACGCAGTGCGCAACCTGGGTAAACCCGTCGACATGGCCAAGAAATACTACGAACAAGGCGCCGACGAAGTCACCTTCCTAAACATCACATCCTTCCGCAACTGCCCCGTCGCCGACACGCCCATGCTCGAGATTCTGCGCCGAACCAGCGAGACCGTCTTTGTCCCTCTGACAATCGGCGGAGGCATACGCGACACAGTAGACACAGACGGAACCCACATCTCCGCCTTGAACGTCGCAACCATGTACTTCCAGTCTGGCGCCGACAAAGTAAGCATAGGCTCGGATGCCGTGACCGCAGCCGAGGAATACTACGCGCGAGGCAGCAAGCTAGCAGGCACCACTGCCATAGAAACCATTTCCTCGGCCTACGGCAACCAAGCCGTCGTCATCAGCGTAGATCCAAAACGCGTATACGTCTCCTCTCCAGACGCAACACCCCACCACACCATCAAGACGTCCACGCCTGGACCAAACGGCGAGGAGTACTGCTGGTACCAATGCACCATCAAGGGCGGACGCGAGGGCCGCGACGTGGACGTCCGACAACTCGTTACCGCAGTGGAAGCCATGGGCGCCGGCGAGATTTTGCTAAACTGCATAGACAAAGATGGAAGCAACAGCGGCTTTGACATTGAGCTCATCAACGACGTCAAGGACGCGATCAAGATCCCCGTCATTGCAAGTAGCGGCGCAGGACACCCAGGGCACTTTGAAGATGTCTTTGCAAAGACAAAGACGGATGCTGCGTTGGGTGCGGGAATGGTGAGTACACTGAACACGGGCAGAGTTTGCAACCCAAGATACTGACGACCCTCTTCTAGTTCCACCGCGGCGAATACACAGTCAAACAAGTCAAGGACCACCTCCAAGAAAAGGGACAAGTCGTGCGGCCGTTTGAGAATGACATCTAAGCGCTTTCCGACGACTGGGGTCGCACTCGTCTAGTATTTCGTAAACATGTATATATACAGAAGTAGAGTTTCTTCCCACCAGAACATGACATGGACGCTGTGGACATGCGAGTACCCGTCGTTACTGCCGTGTCGACACACTGAACATGACTTCCTACACTTCAACTTCCCAAACCGCGCTCCTTGTATTGCGAGTGGTCGTGCCGTATGCGCCAACGATATTCGTACAGGTTCTCTGCGAAGATGTAAAGCGTTGAAAATTACTTTTGTGGCGTCAATCCTAAAGTGTTTACTTGGCATCTCGCATTCGCTCATTTCCTCCTCTTCATGACCTTGGTGCACATTTCGATGAGGCCAGTCTTGGCCTCGCTTTCCGGGAAGAAGGATATAGCATTGATAGCTTTGTCGACGTAATCTTGTGCCAGAGCACGCGTCTGTTCCAAGCCCGAGCTCTGAGCAACGATTTCACGAGCCTGTTTTGCGCAAATGTCAGCCTTAAACCCACTCTCCAAGTTTCTCCAACACGGCTCATTTCTTTCTTTCGAGAAGAACTTACCCGTTGAACGTCGCCCTGCTGCGAAAACTTCCTTCCAACCAGTTTCCCCAAACTCTCATCATCCTTCCACGCAAACAACAACGGCGCCGTCGCAAGTCCGAGTTCCAGATCCGCACCAGCCGGCTTACCCAGCTCAGCCTCGCTGACGGTATAATCCAGCATATCGTCGACGAGTTGGAATGCCAGACCCAGGTTCTTGCCATACAAGTACGCCGCCTCGACGACCTCGGGCGACGAACCTCCCAGAATAGCCGCAGCGCGACAACTCTTTGAAATGAGCGACGCCGATTTAAGGTAAGTTTTTTGCAAGTAGTACGTGACTGTGTCTTCAGTCCACGACGGATTCTTCTCATCCCGCGCCGTGTTCTTGAGCTGCATGAATTCGCCTTCAACCAGGTTCGCAATGACGGTAGCCAGGAGTTCCGTCACCTCTGGGTCACGGAGCCGGGCCAGCGCAACGGACGCTCTTCCAAGCAAAAAGTCGCCTGCTAGAACTGCCATTTTGTTGCCGAATTCAATGTTGGCCGAGGGCGCGGAGCGGCGGGAGACGGAGTGGTCAATGACATCGTCGTGGAGGAGACTGGCTGTGTGGATGAGTTCGGTGATTTCTGCGAGGCGGCGCTGCGACGGGAGGATGTCGCTGTCCTCGGCGCTATATGCCGAGTCGTGTGGTATGCTGCTGCTGCTACTGATGCGATTCTGGTCTGGGTTCTCATCGGCCAGGATCCGGGGATTGGTTATGGAGATGTCGGCGCTCTGGGTGCCGATGCCCATGCCGCCTCGTCTTGAGCCCCGCGGCGTGAGGGCCGTGGCTCTGCTCATGAGCAATACCAGCATGGGCCGCACATATTTGCCCTCGCTCTGTGTGTAGTACTTTGCGACGGTGTCGAGCGTGGGGTGGCCCGAGCCGAGCAATTGGCGGATATTTCCCGTGAGAAACTTCATTTCGCGGGCGACGGTTTGGAACGGGTCCATCTTGATGGGCGCATCTGGTGGCGGCGAGGACATGACATTCTGGGCTACATTGACGGCGGCCGCCCACGACGACTGGTTCCGCCGCCGTGACGGGTGGTGGAGCGTTGGCGTCGTCGCATTGTGCGTCGTGTGTATTGAGCGGTTGGGACATGTGGAGCGGCGCGATAGAGACCAGGAAGTTTGCTGTCGCGCGACAGACGTCGCAAGCCGGGGTGCTCGGCTCGTCATCGAAGGGTCTGGCTCGAAATTCTCTCGGCACAAAAGGAAAGAAAGGGTGCAATTGAGGGGCTGTGTCAGCGTCTCTGGGGCGTGCAGAGAGGGTCGAGGTGGTGGTAGTAGTAGTCGACTTTCGTCCGCCAGCTATCGGCTAGATTTGACCAATGTCAAAATATCCATGACGTTCGGCGCGCTAGCTTCCCTGGGTTCCGCATATCCCTGTCGCGTCTACTCAGCCGCGTGCCTGGTGACAGACAGTGTGACAGCGCTTCCTACACCACACGATAATCGAAAAAATGGTCCTGCTTACTATGACTCCCGGCATCGTCCGGGCGGTCGCAACAGCCAAACGCCTATCTGCCGATGGATATGCCAAACTCCAGCACGCCGACTCTCCCACGCTTGCAGACCCCAAAGTGGGCAATCCCATCACCCACAGCCAGCTGATCGACCTGTCCAAGCTGCTCAAGGAACATGGCTCCAAGGATCCTCCAGATACGGAAAACGACCAAGAAGCCACGCCCGCAACTCTCGCCGCCCTCCTCGCCAACACAACAGTCTACATCCCGCCCCCTCCGCCCAAACCCACCCAGACTCCCGAGTACCTCGCCCTAATGGCCCGTCTGCGCGCCGAACAAGAAGCCCTCTCCTACGAGCGCATGCTGCATCCCCCGCCGACACGCGAGTCCTTTTCCCAGCGCTTTCCTCGTGCCCCAGAGCCCTTTTCGCTCGGGGCGACGCAAACCACCAGTGAAGAAGACGACCTGTCCTACGAAGAAGTGCACCGGCAGATCATCCTCATCATAAACATCCTCATCTCGATTGTCTGTGTGGCAGTCTTCATCTGGGTTGCAGCGCGGCACTGGAGCGTGGGAAGTAGATTGGGGCTGAGCATGGGAGGGTCCTTGGGTATTGCAGTTGCAGAGGTGGCGGTCTACAGCGGCTATGTAAGAAAGGTGCGCGAGGCGAAGAGAGTGGAGAGGAAGAAGCCTGAGATCAAGGAGATTGTCAAAACTTGGGTCTTGGGTGACGACCACGGGACAGAGGGTGACACAACGGCATGGAAGGAGAAAGACGGGGATGGCATCAGGTTCAGAAAGGGCAAACATCGCTGAAGGTGCATTGGATTACGCCAGTCATGCCTGGAAAGAATACCCATCATTACTGCCCCCCAAGACAACGCCCACAATGCTGTTGTGTCCACGTACGCCAACGCATAAATCACAAAGCTAGAAACAACCCTCGAGCCTTACTTCTTGTCTTTCCTTCTTCCGGCTACACCCCCAGCAAAGCGCCCCAGGTTGCTCAGACTCGACCTGGGCTTGTGCCCCTGCGCTAGACCTGGCGGCACTGGGGCGGGAGACGGCCTCATCACACCCGCCGGGCTACCAGGCCTCAGTCCTGCAGGTTTGGGTGGTATAGGTGGCGTAGGAGCACTTCGTCCCATCTTCTCCTGCACCTCTTCCTCTTCGCCCATGCTGGCCATCCGCTGACTACGCCTCGCCTTCTCCTGCGTCTGCTTGAACCTCTCCAGCAACTCTGTCCACTTGACGCTGCCACCCGCTTCCGGCCCACCCAGACCGTCTCTGGGCTTCAAGCGGCCTGGGCGTTCGAATGTCGAAGCATTGGGCCCCCCAGACGACGGGATACCGCTGCTGCTACTGCTGTTCGAGCCAACTTCTGAGCTTTTTTGCCGCAAGTGGTTTAGAGTAGGAGAGGAGGAGGAAGGGTGAACATACGTCGAGCTGCCGCGTTGCGGCGCTATATGCAGGTAGCCGATGGCCGAGACGCTGTTGAGGCGGTTCTTAAGCGCTGCAAAGGCCGACGACTGAGGCAGGAGCATGAGCAGACCGTACATGCACTTGTATAGATGAGGGTACCGTTCCGGCTCGAGTAGCTGCATTCGGAGGTCTGTTCCAGTGTGTCAGTGGCATATCCAGGTTTGGAGATTCAAGATCTTACATGTAAAGACGGGAGATTCAAGTAGCTGAACCAGCTTGTCGATTTGGATGAGCATGTTCACTGTCATCTCAAGATCCGCACTGCCAGGATTAGCAAACTGTCCCTTGCAATCTCAGGAGTACAACATACAAAACCTGGAGCAAATGGTATGCTTGCTCATAAGCTTGGGCAAGGAGACACAGCGAGAAGGTGGCGACAGCGTTGTTGCACCACGCTTTGAATAATATAACGAAGAAAGATTGTCCGTCCTTGTTGTCGAGATTCCTGAGTCGTCTTCGTAGATCGGCGAGCTCTGGCGCAGTGATGAGATTGTTGTTGAGGTTTTGGACCATGATGCTGGCAAATTCGACATCCTCGTCTCTCGCAAGACAATCGGCCATGGTGCGATATATACGCTCAGCGCTCAGTGTTATGCAGAGCTGTCTGATGATGAGATTGCCACGGGTCTCGAGGAGTCGGCGGTCCGTACAGAACAGCTTCAGGAGGTTAACCATGAACGAGGTGAAGTAGGTGTCGTCGCTGTGGAGAGATATTTGCGAGAGAAGCAGCAGGTCACGTGTGACGACAGCATCAGAAGGATCGGAAAGGGTCTTGAGCAGAGCAGGAAAGGTACCATCGTCCACTGTCAGTATCTGCAGGTTGTCAGCAATGATTTTCTCGTCGCAAGTCGTGTACCTACTCTACCAGGTGCCATTCTGTGCAGCATTATCAACCATGCTATGGCCGCAACGCGAGTGGCCTCGTGTTCGTTCAGGAACTGCAGGGTCAAAGCACTGACAGCAGCCTGGTAGTCCAGCTCTGGTATCGGGCGCGGTGAAGCGCCTCTTTCTTCTGCTGGTGTGGGGGACCGCGTGCCCTTGCCATCGGGCGATTCAGCCTTGTTGGCTTGATCGCGAATGACTGCCTTGAGCAATCGGCCAGATAGATTAGAATCTCGCCGCTGTGTTCCAGTGAGCTCTTTGCCTAGCTCAGATAGGGAAGGAGGTAGCTGAATCTGTCCGCCTGCAGCACCGTCGCGGGGGCGGTTGTCATCGGACAATGAAAGAATATAGTCCATCAACGAAGCGTTGACCTTGACTGCAGCCTTGCGAACGGTGTCGACCTCGTGTGACATGCGTGGCAGGACGTGGGACAAGAGACTCGGGACAAAGGGCATAATGTCCTCTGGGCAAATGTCGAAGAAGTTGTCGATCCAGCGGAGTGCTGTCAGCAGAATCTCGGTCTGCTCTTCTTCTGCGTCTGGTGGGGGGACTAAGAAGTCGACGAGGATCTCGAGAATCTTGGGGTGGTCGACGTGCACATCCTGGCCTGGTATCCAGTTCCCGTCTCCGTTGACTGACCTTCCACTGTCGCCAGAGACAGAAGCACTTTCCCCACTAGCATCGCCTTTTTCGTCGATGGAGTTGTCCAGCTCGAGGGGCGTCGTGTCTGTCGCTTCGCTTCCACTATGGATGCTACCGGTAGAGTGTCTGCGCTCTAGCTTCTCGTTGCCCGCCTTGCTGTCTGCTATGCCCTTTTTGATGCGCGCAATCTTCTTAATCTCGGCAAGAAACCTGTCCAGGGCCTGTTGCGTCATGGTGTATACATCCTGGTTGGAGTCGCTCAGGAACTTGAAGAGGCCGCCGAGGAAGCGCGGGAGGTGGGCAATGAGTTCGAGATCGGGTATCGAGTCGAGCAGGGTGATCCATGCCACGAGGAAGGAGCGGGTGAAGGGGTTCAGGACGTTGATGCGCTCTTCCAGGAGGGGCAGGAAGCGCTCGAGGTTGAAGGCGAAGGGGTGGGGCTCGTCTTCGGCATCGTCTGCATCGGGCGTGTCGTGTAGCACAGAGACGTAGCTGGCAGCCGACTCGGAGACGATGTCCTTGATCAGGCGGTCCAGGAGCTCAGCCCCGTTCTTGACAGAGAGCTCCGAATCTGCCGCCATCTGCATGGTCCGGGCCGCGTTAGCCTTGTCCCGTGACGAGCGTGTGTGTTGTGTAGCAGCAGTAGTAGTCAGTCAGGATCTCACTCACCTTGCAGAGGGCATCGAAGACGTGGTTGAAGTAGACGAGTATCTCGCCCTTGGCCACCTTCGCGATGTTGTACATGCTCTCGCACGCGTAGTACCGAACGCGCGCATCTTGGTCGCCGAAGCATGCCAGGACCGGAGGCACGATTTCCTCGAGATAGCGGGCCACTTCAGGGCCCAGGGCTATCGAGGCGGCGGCGAGTCCGATGAGGCCGCCGTTGCGGGCGTGGGGCTGGTGAACGGCATACGCGTACTCGTGGCAGAGCTGGTGCACGATGCGGGCGATCCTGTCGTGGTCCTGGGCGGCGAGGGCGTCCCGGATGAGGCCCTCGAGCTCGAGCGCGCCGCTCTTGCGCTTGTCGTAGAGCTTGTCATTGAGGGCTTTTGTGATGTTGACGTCCATGGTGAGGTCGGGGGGTGCACAACAACAACTGCAACTCCTCTACATGGTGCAGCAGACGGCGTATCGCAGTCCCGTGCCCTAAACGCTTCCGTGGGGGGCCTTCACTCGGCCGCTGGCTGGCTGGTGTTGTTTGGCTCACGATACAGCCAGCAGCCGAGCGAACGAACCATCCATGCATGCGAGTCGGGCCCGCACGTCATCGTACACCTGCACAAGCGCCAACCCCCCATCCCTGCCCGCTAGAGCCCGCCCATAGACGAGAGACATTGCCCAAAACCCAACCTCTGCACGCCCATGCCAACATGTCTCGGCGGCCGTCAACTGCCCATCCTCACGACGCTCAGTGT
Organism: Alternaria solani; assembly: GCA_002952155.1. Lineage (NCBI taxonomy): Eukaryota > Fungi > Ascomycota > Dothideomycetes > Pleosporales > Pleosporaceae > Alternaria > Alternaria solani. The sequence goes on along the minus strand of CP022031.1, from coordinate 391,673 downwards.
CATGACGATTGGCAGCTCTCCCTGCCGCTAGACCCTTAGTCTGTCCGAGTCACTCGCTCGCTCTGGCCAACGCCCTTGCCCGTCGCCGCCTCACCTCACTCGCAGTTCACCTGCACCTGTCAGGTGCCACAAGCTGGCCCATGGATAAGTTGAAGAATAAGTTGCTGAAGCCTCACCGTCGCTCCCAGCGCGACGAGGCCATGGAAAAACTACGGGAGCCCAAAGTCTCGCCCATTGCCACAGGCGGCTTCAAGTACTGGGCTGTGGCTTTGTAAGTCGTGCATGATTCTCCCCTGAGTGGCGAGTGCTTACGGCAGCAGCATCGTCTGCAACTTCAATGTCGACATCGGGTAGGTAATTGCTAGTGCCACGTCTGTGAGCAATGTATTGAGTTTGGTAGCCCAGAAATCGAGATACTGTACCCACCAGATGTGCCCTTTACGACGGCCGACTTGAGTGCTATATGCTTCAACAGGTACCTGAACCAACCAGCCCTGTGTCGTGCCAATCTAAGACGCATCTAGCTTTCCCGAGCAGCAGAACACGGAGACGGCCGAGGATCTCTCTTACGACTTTGCCATTACCAACAACTCGCCCGACATCAAGCTAAGCTCGCCAAATGCCCCTCATGGCAGTGCCGACACCTTCTACGCCTCATGCATCTTCCGCCAAGAATTCGACGACACCATGAAGAGGAGCTTCAACCAGAGAACGCTAGTCCTAATCTCACACCACAACTTCACTTCCTTCCATCATCGCATCTTGCAAAAGATGACAGAGTCTGGACATCTGAGCGATCCGACGACGCTCGAGTCTGCATACTCACAGATGAACACCTGGAACCCGCCAGCTCTCGGGCGTCACCATCTCCCCTTCATGGGCACTACACTGACCCTGGACGTTGCACCCCACCGTTCTTTTCCTCTGCAAGGACTCCCAGGGCCCACGCCGCTAATCTCAGATATACCCTTTTCCATCTACGCCTATGAACCCATCGGCTCCTGGGACAACATCATGCACTACATGCCCTGCATCACCGACTTGTACGTGCTGTACGAGAAGCTGATACTCTGCGAAAGCGTCATCGTCATCGCAAAGTCACCGCAACTAGCAAGCGAAGCCGTCTCGTCGCTGGTCGATCTCATCTGCCCTGTGCCATATGCAGGCGTGGTCAAGCCATACATGACCATGCAAGCCAACTTCAAAAGCATAGGCATCGACGGCGGAACCCCAACCTCATTCGTCATCGGCATCACCAACCCCTTCCTGCTGAAACGCATCGTCGCAGCAGCAGAAGCCAGCCACAAAGCCCGACCACACATCCTCTATCTCCAAAACTTCGACGGCCCCGTACCAACTCGCCGCCACCACTCGCTCCACCACAAATCAAGCCGCAACGCACTTCTCGACCTCCCCGGCGGCGGCATCGAAGTCCACACTCCCCCGAAACGTTTCCTCAAATCAGACCCGAACGTCGTATCGCAGATTGAAACTCTCCTCAAGCTCGGCGATCAAACCCGCGAACTCGGCCCCATCATCCGTCGCCACTTTGCAGACCTTACTGCACAATTCATATCGCCCATCAACCGATACCTCGCAACGTCTAGCGTAGTAACACCAGGCGGCAACAACAGGTATGCCAGCTTCCACGTACCGGACCTCATGAGTAGTGTAAGCAAACACGGTACGAGTGTCAAGTTCCGCGGCTCGGGGCCCCTCCAACGTCATCGCGCGAGGGATGGGCTGTATGAGACGTTTTGCAAGAGTCCGAATTTTTACTCTTGGCTGGAGATGAAGATTAGTCTGGAGAACGAGGCGAGTGCGGGCATGCTGAATGCACCTGTTGCGCCGAATGCTGCTGTTAGTTGAGGTGAGCTGGGGCAGAGGAGTGGTTTGGATTTGGTTGTTATGCATGAAGAAGGCGAGTCAGTTGAAGCAGCAGCGTGTAATTTGCAATAAGATACCACCATCATGAGATAGAGTGTGCTAGCGTAGATCGGGTCTGTAATATGAGTTATGCTTTTCAAGATCGAGTTTATACAACGAAGTAGCTAAAGCCATCTCGATCTACATCAGCGATACATGGTAGTGCTTTCTAGATTGGGACTAGTAATATCCATGGGTTGGGCACCCCCGTCGGGAAGGAACGTTGGAGGGGTACGTGGGGTACTTCCACTCCAAACAACCATCAATTCACGCCCACCTTAGCGCCAAATGGCAAGCGGTCGTACGCTAATGTTCTCACCAATCACATTTTTGAGCAACGAAGATCTGTTTCGCAACGAAGGTTTGAAGAGAAGTCTTATCTCATCCCCTTGGTATCTTCTTGTTACGCGACACAGTAGGCCTCCCAGGAGCCCGAAAAAGCGACTTTACACTCTCGTGGTATCTTCTTGTTGCCTAGGAGCTGCACCAGCCATGCAACAGTTGTGGCAGACGAGGCAACGCGCTGTCGTTACCCTAGTCAACAGAGCATATGGCTATTGGCGAATGGCTGTGCTGATTCCGGTCAGCGCGTCGACAGCGCCTGACAGCCTTGGCCCGATGTTTCAATACTGTGCCGCTGAGGTCGCTGCGTCGGCCAATTTCGTAGGTAGGCAGTGCATCGTTTCCCCTCCGTTATAATGATGCCTTATTCCCCACGAAAGTGACTGTTCCTCATTCCAACTTTGCAGTCATAAACACATCCAGAGCCTACAATAACAAAAGACCTTCAAGATGGATCATCATACTGGAAACTACGTCTATCAACCTTTGAGAAAAGGTATACGAGCCTTGTACAAAAACGACAGAACATTTCCTCCTAAGGATGTACCTGACGATACACTTTGTCTCACCGCTTTAACTGCGAACTATCACATGGAGACGACTGGCGATATTCGAATCCTTGAACTTTGTCCTGGGTCTTTCGGCGATCCCTTAGTGTGCCGATTGCGTGTTGCGGCGATTGAAAGCAACCCAGTATACGACGCACTTTCGTACAGGTGGGGAAACCCACTACCCCCGGGGAAAATATGCCTCGATGGCAAACACGTCTCCGTGACTAAATCACTCGAGAACGCCCTAAGGCATATGCGCCTGCGAAACAGTGTACGCTATCTTTGGGCAGACGCCGTATGCATCAATCAAAGCGATGAGAAAGAGCGCGGTAACCAGATCTATCTGATGAAAGAGATCTACTGTCGATCCAGAACTGTGAGAGTCTGGATTGATGTGGATCTTTCTCCTGACGATCCCGTTGTTCAAAAGCTCTTCACTCTTCAACTGCGAGGGACCGTCGATCAGCTGGGCGGTGATCCCGAATTTTGGAGAAGACTCCTGCCACTTCTTCATAATGAATATTGGGACAGACTCTGGATACAACAAGAACTTGTATTCGCACCAGAACTGGTTTTCCACTGCCGGGGAGTAACCATTCCCGGAAACTGCTTGATGGCACTCCAGCTTCAGATTTTCCGAAAACTGAGCGGTGGCAGAGGACCATTCGATACTGATGATCCATGGAGCCTGTTCAGACCGCAAGAGTCCACCGCCAGGGCTCCTTCGCGGAACTTAGCTTGTTGGCGGGAGATGATGAAGAGCAAGGTCCTGGTCGATCCACATACTCTCCAGCCAGATCTTACTCTCCGAAAGCCAAAAGCGGATTGGCAACTTGATCCTCAGAAATGGGGCCCAAAGTTGAGCACGAGCCCAATCTATTTGCTGGGTATGCTGCGGCAATCACAGGCCTTGAAGTTGACGGACCCAAAGGACCGTATGAAAGCCGTTCTGAACCTAGTCATCGACTATAATGACGACGGTTACGAAGCGGACTACAAACAAGGCCTTGCCGAAGATTACCTTAGCACGGCTCGGCTACTGCCATTCAAGTGCAATAGCCTCCAGTTTCTGGTCATGGCCAAAACTTGTACCGTTCCCGACCCTGACGTACAAGACTTACCTTCGTGGGCTCCGAATTGGAGCTCTCCGGGAAATGCAGAATACTTTCTGAGTCCTTTTCGTGCCGCAGGGAACTTGCCCATGTACGGTACGCCTTTCCAAGACGATAGCGATGACGGCATTTTGCACGCTAGGGGATTTCGGTATGCTAGGGTCGACCAAACGCTCTCAACTACCGACAATGCCTCATCTCCCCTTTCCATTCTTTCAAGCCTGTTCATTTCGACCGTAAAATCCACCATATGCCACTACGACGATTTCAGGAAGCTTGCATCCACTCTCACCGGCCCAGCTATGGCTGAGCTTCGCATCGCACACGACTACTTTAGCGAAAGCGAAGCGGTTCTCTACACCGGCATCCTGCTTGATTATTCTTTTGCCACTCCGGGACTTCGCATCATCGATATGCTTCCTTATGCAACAAATGTATATGACCACTCCCAAAGAGAATTGAAAGCCGCACTTGGAGCTTTGCGAAAATTCCGGCATCTTCGTCCCTCATGTCTTCGCTGGCTCGACCTTGGAAAGGAATCCGCGGAAGTGCAGGGGATACACGACCAAACGGAGCGCTTCGGTCATTTCGTTCGATTGGTACACAGAACTTTGTCCTCCGGATGTTTGGCATCTATATCTCCGATAGTCAGTCCTACCACCACGCCAGTCACCACTCTTGGCATCACGCAAGGAAAGGCCTTGGTGAGACCTGGTGACGAGATATGGATACTGTTTGGCTGTCCAACACCTATGGTGCTCCGACGGACTGTGCGATACTTTCTGGTCTCCTCCCCCATCTATGTGTCTGATATTATGAATGGAGAATTGATGGATGGGGTGGAAACTCCTGACGACAACGTTGGAGGCTGGCCTTGGACGCTAAGAACGGGCACTTTGAGTCCTGATCCTGCATATCCATATGTAACAGGAAGAAGGAAGTGGAATGTGAAAGTAATTCGCTTACGATAGATGCTTAGTAGCGAGGACATCATGGCGTGAAGTGTGAAGTGATGGAATTGGTGGTTAGAAAGATATCTGTTAATGTGAGAAAGCAATTATGCTTAGTTAGGGATACATTACAGAGAAACATTCTTCAAAATCGATCCTAAAATGTTTCCTGCAATACGATACAGTGCAGATTGTATGAACAGAGATGCGTTCCGCTTCCGGACTAGTGCGGCTCTGGCGCCCGATCTCGCCAAAAAAGCGGGCGATTTTCCAGAGTGGTGACAACAACCCCGCAAGCAAAGTTCCCTATAGCCAAACATGGACTTCACCAAGTTGACCGAGATTGAGCTACCAGCGGCGTTTGACGCCCATGTGCATCTCCGCGATGGCGAGATGTCGCAGCTCGTGACACCCACGATTCGCAAGGGTGGTGTGAATCAGGTGTATGTCATGGTAAGCTAGCGTCTTTTGCACAGGCAATCTATTATACTCAAGTCAGATTTCTATGTACATCATGCTTCATCTTGCTCTAGCTACTAGATTCCTTCTCTTAACGTCAATTCGTTTTGTTATCGCCTTTGAACTCTCCTTTCTTCACAAGTGCTTGCAGTGCTCCTACAAACCCCTCATGCTTACTGTCATAGCCAAACCTCGTCCCACCCATCACGTCAGTGCAGCAATGCCTCGAGTACCGCGACCGCCTCCGGGCTATTGAACCAGATGTGGATTATCTCATGTCGTTGTATCTCCACGAAGACATCACACTCGAGGTGATTCGTGAGGCAAAGAAAGCGGGAATCACAGGTGTAAAGTCCTACCCAGCAGGCGTCACAACGGTACGTGCAACCCTTATCACCTATTTACAGCCGACGTAGACATGTAAAGCAAAATGCTAGACACTACACATGCGTGCGTGCGTCGACCTAACCCATCACCCCAGAACTCCTCATCCGGCGTCCTCGACTACGCAACCTTCTACCCCGTCTTCGCCGAAATGGAAAAACAAAACATGGTCCTCAACCTCCACGGCGAAGTCCCCTCCACCCCAGCCTCCACCCACATCTCCTCCACCAAAGACACAGCCACAGGCGCCATCACCATTCTCAACGCCGAACCCGCCTTCCTCCCCACCTTCCTCGCACTACACGCGCGCTTCCCCAACCTCCGCATCATCCTCGAGCACTGCAGCACCGCCGCCGCTATCGACGCCGTGCGTTCCTGTGGGCCCTCCGTATCCGGTACTATTACCGCGCACCACCTCAGTCTGATTATCGATGACTGGGCGGGCGACCCGTTCTGTTTCTGTAAGCCGGTTGCCAAGACGCCAGAGGATCGTGATGCGTTGCTGCGTGCTGTTGTGCAGAGTGGTGGCAAGTTTTATTTGGGCACAGATTCGGCGCCGCATCCGAGGGGCAAGAAGAGGGGTGAGGATAAGGTTGCTGCGGGTGTGTTTACGCAGCCGTATGCGTTGGGGTATGTGTTGGATGCGCTTGAGACGGGGATTAAGAGGGGGGTTATCGAGGAGAGGGAGGTGACGAAGGAGGTTCTTGAGGGGTTCTTTGGGGCGTGGGGAAGGAAGTTTTACCAGGTTGAGGAGCGGAAGGGGGAGAAGGTCGTTCTGAGGAAGGGCGGGGAGAAGGTCCTGGATCTGTTGAAGAAGGAGGGAGGCGGAGATGTGGAGGTTGTGCCTTTCAGGAAGGGTGAGATGACTTGGAGTGTTGAGTGGAAGTGAGCCAACATCGTCATGTCGTAAATTTCATATCTACAGAGATCCATGTCAAACTTGCCAGGAATATCTCAAATATAAGGCGCGACGAAGAAGCGTATCGTCCAACTCAGCCTTCACCAAGAACATGCCTCACGTCTGTCAGCATCCTTGACCCGCACTCTCACGCTAATGCCAGACAAACTGCCCTGACTAAACAAACTCTTCGCCAACACCCGTATCGTGTACTTCTGACTCCGGTTTCTTACTCCAATTCTTCGGGACAAATTCCACGGACAAGCCTGAATGACGGGTTTGACGAGTTTTCGATGAGCTAGTCGAACTTCCTCTGCTATGCCGATGTGAGAATACAGAATTTCTCCGACTACTCTCTCCTTCACTAGAGGTGATATTCTCCATGAATAGCGATTCTTTTATACGTGGCTGTTTCCTGGGTCGTCCCTGAGAAAGATTGCTTTCGCTTTCCGTGGTGCTGTCTTCCATAACATCTTCTCGGCTGCGCTTCGTGGTCGATGGTATCGTAGACGGTCTGAGAGATTTCAGGCTTGATAGCGAAAGTCTACCGATACTGGAGGCCATGTTCGTGGAAATCTGAGTAAAGAAGCCGGGGGTCTGTTGATCAGGCCCACAAGACTTTGGGAGCGTAATGGCCTGCGATGGCTCTTGGGCAGGCCCGTCCGATATCGAGCTGCTTCCATCGTCCTGCGTGGCCTCGGCGGTCCGCGATCTTCTTGGTACCTTTATCACTGGTTCTGTACTTTCGGTGCGTTGTTGCTCTCGAACTGGTCCTTCCAGCACAACAGATTCGGCGTCGGAGCCGCTATCCCGATCCAATCCAGCCTCGATGTCGCTAGTGAGATCCACAAATTCCACAGAGTTTCGTGTCGTCCCGTCCGCAGTGAAACCAGAATCGTTCTTCTGGACAGCCCGAAGCAAAGCCAGCCCCATCGCAAATGCAACCTTGCGGTCCACGCCATTCCCAACGATCCTGTATTGCTCATTGACATTGCCAATAACCACCTCGTCGTCCATATAACCTTGCGCACGCCGAGCTTCCATCAAACTGATCGACCGAGGTTGATCCCAATGTACGGTTGCACCGTTTTGGGAGTCTTGAATAACAGCATTTGTCGTGATACATGGAACCAGACCATTCGCTTTGATCCTCGTGTAAGCCTTTCCAGCATTGGTCCTTGGATCCTTTAGGAGCGCTGGAATGTAGCCGCGTTGGTCGGCCTCTTTGTACCCACAACCTGGTGGTTCTCTCGGAATGCACTTCAGAAGTGCTCGTGTCTTGCGTGTGGGTAGTGCTGGCACTCTGTGATCTGGAAACGGGATGCAGGTCTGGACTATGCCGGTTCTAATATCCGGCAGTCCCTCGCCTACAGCCATTGCAGGTACGTACGCAAATGGTGTGGGGTAATACTCTCGTTCTCCAAATCGCTCCCCGTTGGGTAGGCGACCAAGACTTCTCCCAGAGGTATCTTCATATGGTCTTGCGTGTGTATGCCACGGCTGCGCTATTGGTTCGAGGCCTGGAGCTGCTATAGCGATAATCAAGCGCGAGCGCTGCTGCGCACTACCATAACTCCAGGCATCCATAATGTACTGGTTGCACTGGTAGCCCATTGAGATCAGGCAAGCAACCACCTGCGATAGGACGTTTTGATCCTCATATCCGACACGCGTTGAAGCCATGTTGACCACGTTCTCGAGCACACCGTACAATGGCCGATACAAATCGACGTATGAACAAAAGGTAGTAATGTGTGATGAGTTGCGGAGCGACTGCTGACTCAGGAAATTGCGTTGGAGCGCTGAAAACCCAGGACATGGACAGCCAGCAGCGATGAAATCAACTTCTCCAACTCGAGGGAGCTTCGGTTTGTCACCGTTCAGAGCTGCGCTGAAGTGATCGTCGACAGAACCACAAAACAGAGTCATTGCCTCTGGGTCCTTCAAGTTGGCTCGCTGGGTGTGGATTGCCTCTTTGCTGAAATCAACAGCAGTTTTGAAAACCACTGCACCGCCTTCTTCGAGACCTCGATCGAGGGAGCCTCCGCCACTGAACAGACTCATGCCTCGCAAGGGTTGTGGACAAGTTATGTCGGGGCCTTTGTCGAAATTGGTTGGCAGACTTCGCAAGAAGACCAGGCTCTTTTCTTGCTCCTTGGTGGTGGCTATTCCCATGGCTAGGAACCAAAGATCACCTGCACCGCCACGACTGTATCCGACGGGTATGCGGTTGTTCGCAATGTCGGATTTAGAAACGAACCTGATGTAGCAACGCCTCTGAATACGAGACATGGCCACCGCCTCATATTCGTCGGTAAGTACAAGCTCGTTTGGCGCGAGGTCGACACGCCCAGCCTCCATTGCCAGCTCCTTGCAGTCACGCTTGAGTCTCAATAGTTTGCGTACCGTGACCGTCTTATTAGTTTGGTTGATACGATTGATCACAACCGGCTCTAAGATTTCATTTCCGTCCAATGCGCTCGTCATGTATACTGTGTCGCCGCGCTTGTGAGTTTCTGGAAACGCACTCTTGGATTTTCGGCACGTGCAAGTCTTGTGTGAAGACTTAAAGCTCACGAAAGCGCTCTCCTGAGTGATGTATGTCTGACGGATAAAGAACTGGTTGGCATCGATCGTACTTGGTGACCAGTCTACGTCGTATTTCCCCTTGATGTCAGAAGATAGTAGCTCCCCTTCGGTACAGTTGCAGTTGTCAGATAGAAAGACCTCGTTCTCATAGGGATACCTTGCTATGGAGATGTTGGTTTCATGATGTCGGTAGATCCATAGCACGAACAGCTTCTGTGCTCCGTTCTCCAGAAGCTCCGTAGCCTGAACGTATGCAAGCCAGTCCCAGTCCGTATTGCGCCAAACTGTGGAGTCTGTCTCGTCCGGAGTCAATGCAACAACATCGCCCACTCTTACTGACAAGCTGCCGTATGGTTTACAGACGTTTGGTCGCGTTGTGGTTGTCGGTCGCGTCGTGGTTGTCGGTCGCGTCGTGGTTGTCGGTCGCGTCGTGGTTGTCGGTCGCGTTGGTGCACGTCTGGCGAAACCGAGTTTGCGCTTCCTGTGTTCCTGTTCAATGGCAATCGAGTCTGCTGGTCGTTGCTTCCGTAGTTGCCCACCAAAATACATGTCCTTGAAACAGTTGAAAACCTCTGGCGTGGTGACCGTGTGCTTCATAACCTCCTCTTCAGTCTTCACAGCAGTCAATCCCTTGGCCATGAATTCACCCCACACTGAGTGTGCCAGCAGCTCTTTCGAGTTTGAGAGATTGAAAGCCTGATTGTAGAAATACTCGATGTACGCGTGGACGGCAACGCGAAAATCAATTTGGTGTCTAAACGCACTGTGCCATCGTTCAAAGTCTGGGCTTTGAGCAAATCGCTGCGTAGTCCAAGCATGGAACTTCTCGCGAAAGTCGTAGAGTCCCACACTGCCTGGTGGATGGCTTTCCAGATAGTCGATAACATGCTTTCCGAGCTGCGCGACCCAAAGGAAAGACACTTGGAACTCTCTGTATCCTGGGGCGGGATTCATGAGTCTGTACCAGATGTCGTACACAGAATCCTCGCTCGCGAGAGTCGACTGTATGTACGCTGTAACGCTGGCACTCTCCGCGTCTCCGTAGCCCTCGACAGAGCTGTCATGGATTGGTACAGCGTGAACAAAATACTTTGTCCCGCCCAAGCAGATGAAGCCATCAAAACACAGCTTCTTAGAAATGGGGACTTCGAGATAGTGGAGAGCGATCATCTCATACGCCCTCTTTTCACTCTCTGGTGCTCGGTAAATCTCGAAATCTTGTAGATCCACGATCAGAAGCTTCTTAGAACCACGCCCGTCGTAGAAAGGCTGTTGGTGGGGTTGTTGGTTCCATTCAATCTTTAGGTTTCGTAGAGCTTCCGCCTCAGGCGTGACGGTTACTGGAGGCGACCAGTTGGCTACATGCGACCGTGCGAAATCGCTTGTCGCCGACACACTGACGGTAGGTTGGCTTCGCTGTCTTGTGTATTCGCTCTTTGCGCTTTGCCGCCGGGTTGAGGAGTCTGGCATCGACAACATGATGCTATCATTGGCAAGGGTAGATGGTGCTGCGCGGTTGTTGTAGATATAATCGCCTTTCAGGTCCTGCGGTGTGTGGAATCCAGGCGCGCTATGCAGAGGTGAAGGATGGCTGACCGCTGCAAAGCCGTGTTGAATACCAAACTAGGCTTCACTCATCCTGTTTAAGCCAAAGTGAACGCGCGGGTGACGGCAACTGTCGAACAGTGAAAACCCAGCTCTTGCAACGATTGGGAGTGTGTGCGGTGCGGCCAACAAAGGATCCAGGATGCGACGCGGTCAAACTGTAGACAACAAAGACGGCATAGCACCAGACCAAACCTGGCAGCTAAGACAGCGTTCAAACATTCGTCCGTTGATTCAGAACAAGCGGCGACTGTCGAGCTCAGAATGCGGTAGCGATATTTGGAGGTGGCAGGCAGCGATGCCTCACCAAGGAAAGCGCACCAGCCGCCTGCTTACGAAGAGGCAGGATAGACATGGCCATCGCATTGGAAGATTGCTCGTTCGATGAGTAATTACGGCGGTTCTCGAGTACCTTGCATCGACGGTCCGAAATATACCTTTGCTTGCGATGGAAAGAGAGGAACGATGGAGGCAGATGAGCTGGAGGCGTGACAGAGTGGTGGTGGGCCCTGCACGTGCACGGCCACGGCCACGGGTGGTTGCAGGCCAGCGAGGAGCTGTGGGGCATCACCTTTACCACAGACACTTCTCTTACCTGCTATTTCAGGTTGATGAATGAGAGACTATCGCATAACATGCATGTCTGATGTATTGGAAAAGAATAACACGATGCTAAAAATTGTGACGACTCTAATGCTGGTAGTTCATGCCCAGCGCAGGCTCCTCAGGTCATACATATACCCATTTGGAACGCCTCTCCCTAAACGCCTTTACCGCCATATATTGTAAAACTGTGATATCAGACAACCCCTCCAGCAAAGACCAGACTAGTCATGTTTCGGAGCATAATCCCAAATATGAGTCGAATCATAAGATTCCGTCTCCTCCTGCCTCGCCTTTGGATCCTCGCCCCTCTTCTTCGCCTCCTCTCTCAGCGTATCCAGCTCGCGATCCTGCGCCGAGACTTCAGTCCTAAGCGCAGTGATCTTTGCAATCTCCTCCTCGGTAAACGCAGGATCCTTGCCGTCTTTCTTGGCCTCTTCCTCTCTCTTGTTGAACTTGTCTAGCTCCTGGAACTTGTCATTCCGCGCGTCCTGTTTCTTGAAGTAGTCGTTGAACTTCTCCAGGCCGCCAAAACAGATGCCGTAGCCGTCGCAGTAGCACGTGTTCATAGCCGGACAATGCACTTCGTGCCCGGTGAAAATGTAGTGCCATATGTACTCGAAGATGCGGCCGGAGAACTGGTCGTCCATGCCCGTTGTCAGGAGCCACTTGCGGTAGTGGATGAAGCGCTCGATGGGCACTTCCTGTATGCGCTGGCGCGACACGGCGAATTGCGCGCAGCAGATGCCAGAGATGGAGGGCGGGATGGGGGCGCCTGGGTGGATCTCCTCCCAGATGTTGCGGCGCCAGTAGATTTCCTCGGGCTTGCGGAAGAAGTCAAAGTCGCCGCCAGGACGGTCCATGTGGATCCAGTCTGGGCAGCCCGGGTCGTGGTGGCAGCGGACGTTCATGTAGCCCATGCGCGCGACGCGCTCGTGGTTGAGGCGCTTGATCATCTGGCCGGCGTCGAGGCCCAGGAGCATGTTGTTGTGCCAGGCGTGGCGGTGGGCGTGCATGAAGATGGACGTGTCGGGGAGGTCGTCGTAGTGGTCGATGATGTAGGAGAGGTAGACCTGGGGCGGTGGTTAGTTGGGGTGTGACAAAATTATATACCAGAGATATTAATCGCACCATGGCCTCGCGGCCCTTGTTCTTGGGGATCTTGTGCTCGGCATTTGGGTTGTCGACCTCGTAGACGACGAGGGGTGCATCGGGAATCTCGGTGGCCATCCAGCTAATGTCCTCCTTCTGCGTCTTGGGCACGACAATCTTGAAGGTGTAGTTGCTGCCGGGCGGCTTCTTCTGGCCGTCGCTGAAGCGCAGCGGCAGGCCAAAGTCGAGTGGGTCGCCGCGCAACGAGGGGCGATGGCCGTGTGCGGACGAGGCTCCCGATTTCCATGTTGGAATCGCAGTGGCTGCGCCGGGGGCCGTGTGGAGATACCACCAGGCGAGGCAGAGGACGACGAAGAGGGAGACGAGCGGAATGAGCCTCGGCGGTCCGCTGAGCATCGTGACGGGGGCGGGTAGTCGGCTGTGCTTTCACCGCATCGATGGTTGTGGACAGGTGGTCGAGACCGTGGTGAGGAGGAGGATCATTGCGCGCCAGGCAAGCGGCGCCCGGGGGGCTCGTCGACGTCGTCAGCTCTGCCTCGATTTACGGTGGAGCAGCCCGTACAAAGTCGCGCGTCACTGGCGAGCTCGACACCCGCATCCTAGTCTCACTAGCCCTACACCACCATCCTGGAAACACCACCACACTCTCGTGCAGTGCGACACTTGGCAGGGGAACTGCACACAATTCACTTGCTATCTGCATGTTTTCTTTTTCCCACCACGTCGTGTCTACTCCCGCTTCATTCCCACCCGCCCGATGCCCCTCAGCCCCCATCCCAACAGCAGCCCCGTGGCACAGCTCAGCGCAAACAGATACCAGAAGGCCGCCCGGAACCCCTCCATGAGCGCTGCAGGGCTCTCCTTCTCCACGTAGACCGAGTGCTCCGTGACACTGGATGCAATGACCGCGCTGGTCGCGAGCCCCACGCTTTTTCCAATCTGCGCTACCGTGTTGAATACTCCGCCCGCAAGTCCCTGCGTCCGAGCCGGAAACACTGACGTGATCACGAGGTTGGACACCGTGAACAGCGTGTCCGCGCCAATGGGGTTGAAAAAGATGGAAAGAAAGGCACAGCTCCAGTAGGACCACTCCGGCTGGATGATGCACATGAGCAGTCCGCCAAGAGTAGTGCAGAACACCCCAACCGTCACCGCCCAGTCAGCGCGCACCCTGTGGGCGATGAGGCCCATTACCACGTTCGCGAGCGCCCCGGCTACAGGCCCGGGCAGGAACCGGATCGATGTCTGGATCGCCGATAGCCTTTGGACGTTCTGGAAGAAGAGAGTGTGGTATGATTCCACGGCATTAAAAGTCCCCCATGTAATGAAGACCCCGATGCAGATGATGCTGAAGATGCGATTGCGCCACAGCGAATTGGGGATGATGGCGGGCCGGCCCAGTCGCTCCTGGCGGCCCACCCAGAAGATGAAAGCAGGAATGAGCGCGACGGCAGTGATCAGCAGACCAAGCGTTGTAGGCTCCCGAATCTTTGCAGTCTCTTCGGAGATCAGACTGGAAATGTCAGCTTTCAGTTCTGTTCTCAGAGAAAGACACCACCACTCACGCAAAGCAGTATGAGAGCAGCGCCAATGACGCGCTGCCGAAGAGGATGCCCATCCAGTCAATGTCGCTCTTCAGGCGGGACCAGACATGCGGCAGCTTATTGTCGACTTTTGGTAGACCAAACAAGCCAAGGACAAAGACGATGGTATTGGCCATGGCACTGACATGGAACGCCCAGCGCCATCCGATGGTATCAGCGAAGATACCCCCAAGCACGAGCCCAAAGGAGAAGCCTATGGGCTGGCCACCGCCCATGGACGCAAATGCAATGTTTCTGCTCTTGCCTTCGGGAAACGTACTAGTGATGATACTCACAGCTGAGGGGAGGCAAAAGGAAATTGCAACCCCTGCAAAGGCGCGAAAGACAATGAGCTGTGTTCCTGTCTGTGCCAGTCCGCATGCTAGTGTGAACGCCGACTGTAAGAGACAACCTGTCAGATACATGGGCCGCGAGCCGACCACATCAGCGACTGATCCGAGAAGGAGAAGGGTGCAGCCACATGTCAGTGCGTAGATAGAGATGGGCCTGGTGCGCGTCAGCATTTGCGTATTGCACGTCACTTCATCATAGGTACCATAAGAGCACGCTAGGTGCCAGCTCCAACTCGCGTGCAACTGTGGGTAGAGTGACTGTCATGACGCCCGACAGCATGGAGCTGACCAGTGTGACACACACGACCGTCACCAAGACGATGGCCGTGGTTCCTTTGCCTGGGCCATTCCGCTGTTCGGCAGCAAACGTGCCAGAAGACTCGTTGATGGGCCGTAGATCTTCCGCTATAGACGGCGTGTTTTTGGTCCTGGCAGCGCCAATTGGTTTCGCTGCGAGGGCTGGGATTGTTGTCTCATGGTAGTCCACCAGTTCAATTGACGTTGCTGTTCGCGACATGTTGAAAAGGGCAGAGGCGGATACTCGGAAGCAGACACTGAGAGCGTCGTCGAGATGTATACTATTTATCTTACTGCCCAGGTGGTAAGTCCGCTGCTAGTGAGAAATCCTGATTGACATGGAGCATGACAATGTGGACATGCCCTACGCCCTACACGGTACACTTTGCAAGGCGTGACGTCGCTGATTGGGCCCATAAATGACTGGTCCCACTTGGCTCACTAGCATTTCTGGGAGACGGTATATACATGGAGGGATTCGTGCTGCAGGATGGCCCTTGGCTTGTAAAGCAATGTGATGACTGTCCCCCCGTCAGCGTAGCTAGGTCGCATTGCGTCTAGACGCGGAAGCTTTCCGTCGCGAAGAGGTTCCGCCAACAGATAAGATAGCCGCTCCTTATCGGGTAAGCGTCAACCACCGCTGCAGGGATCTGGTACCTGACACTTGGAGATGTCGAAGAGCACCAAGTAGAGGAGCAGTAGTTCTGGCGCTTGTGCGGGACACTCCCTTGTACATTCACTGTGAGCACTCGATGTGCTGAGCTGATCATATTTCACGGGCGACCGCGGGCCTTGTTACCCCATCAATACCGTCTGAGCGTTATGCTACACGTTGCAACTTCTCGAGATTGGAAGTTAAACTTTCGAAACACCATTGTCTTTCGTTCTAGCTACGCGTAACCACCAAGTCTCCACAGCTTGGAGCATACCCGGCAAGATGCGAGCTCCGGCCTCGATACTGAGTGCGAAAGCTCTCCTCGTGCTCAGCGCCTTCCGTCACATTGGCGCACATGCGGGCCCAAGTGTCAATGTCGCTCTTCGGGCTTCCTTCAACCCTGCGCCATATCTAGTAGAGTTACTGTAAGCCTCGAGTATGTGCAGATGCAGAGCTACATCTAACGCTTGCCAGTGAGACCGCTGCAGAAGAAAACGCGACAGCATACTTTCCCATCCTCGACCGCATATCCGAGGGCTACTTCGACGAGAAGAACACACAGCAGGAGCTGTATACGGCCTTCCGAGACCTCCTCCAGAGCGACGGACACATCACCGACCCCGCGGCTCTTGCCTCTTTCGAACTCGCCCTGTCAGTCCAGTCGGCTGCGCCGCGGATAGAAGCACACTACCAATTCTACAAGACCTCGGTGGAGCCATCGCTGCAGGCAACACAGACAAAGGCATGCGACATCTGGACATCGTTCCACGGAAAGCAGTACTGCGATGTGCATCTGGAGGAATCTTTCGGGGGGATTGAGAGCGAACGGTACGTATGGGGGATCTACTCGATCAACAGGTGCTGAGTACTGGACAGGACATACCAACTACCCTTCGATCGCATACTCGGCAACAGCTCCGCTCTGCCTGCCATCCTATACGCCGACATAACTGCGCCGCGATTCAAAAAGTGGCACAAGACACTGAGCAGGACGGCCAGGGACGGAAAGACATCGTACCGTGTCCGGCATAAGCCTTCGTCCGGCGCGCCAACAACACCGCTGATAGTCAACGGATACGGTGTCGAGTTGCAGCTGAAGCGGACAGACTACATCGTCATAGACGACAGGCAGGCTGAGCAGGGACAGAAGAGCGATGCTCAGAAGCCGATAGGCACTGGCTTGGACGACGACGAAGATGTCGCGGACCTTAAGCCTTTGTCCAAGGACGAGGTATCCGAACTCGCACTGAAAGCTGCCGACTTTGTGACCCAGAGCGAACAGCCAATGGACACCCTTATGAAGCTTGTGCAGGACTTTCCAAAGTACTCGTCCATCATTGCAGCTCATAACGCGTCGGATGAGTTTGTCGAGGAACACTTGGCGAATCGAAACCAACTCCTTCCTGCTGGGTACAACGTCATATGGATCAACGGCGTACAGATCCCCGCTCGCGACGTGAACCCGTATTCGCTGTTGGCACATTTGCGACGCGAGCGAAAGTTGATCAACGGGATACGCAGTCAGGGGCTAAGCGGTTCTGAGGTCGTATCTCTGTTATCGCATACTTCTATCGCCGAGAGCCAGACGGAAGACGAGCCCCAACGTTATGACTTCAGAGATACTACTGAAGGAGGCAACGTCATCTTGTGGCTGAACGACATCGAAAATGACCCCATGTACGAAGGATGGCCAAGCGAACTCAGAGCTGTCAGTACAATCATTAACTCTATTGATCTCGGGCTAATTGTGATCGCAGCTACTGCAAAGAACCTACCCTGGTCAGCTTCCATCTTGCCGGAGAGATATTCACAACGCCATCGTCTCTGTTGACCTTACCTCTACCGAAGATGTGTCGACTGTTCTAGAAACTATCATGAGTCTGATCAGGCGTGGCATTCCCCTACGCTGGGGTCTCGTTCCTCAGACCGCCACATCCGGGGCTCTAGAGCAGGCTAAGCTAGTCTATCATCTGCAGGACGCATACGGACTGTCTGCTGTGATCGAATACCTACAAGTGGTGAGTGCTAGTCTGTCTGGGTATGCACATATGTTGTGCTGACGTCCAGAGTAGTCAGCGGCGAAACCCGATAAAGCTGTCTTTGACACGACAGTCAAGAGAACTACCCTCCTTGAAGGGAAAGAAGCGCTATCATTCGACGATGTACTGAAATCCGAAGCTTTAGAGCAACGTATCACAGGTGCCAAACAGTACCTGAACCGTCTAGCAGCAGATGGCCCGAAAGCCCCCATCTTTGTCAACGGTGTTCCCATTCCAGCCACCGATGGATGGCTCCAAGCTCTCAGCCAGAGAATCGGCATGGATCTGCGCCAGGTCCAGCAGGCTGTCTTCAACGGCGTCTTCAATGACGAAAGTTGGGTTCCGCAACACTTCTTGTTCCAGGCCGCTGCTAAGCGCAACCCTCTGGTCATCCCGGAGAATGAGAAGAACATCACGCTTATAAACATGGCGGGATTTGAAGAGCTTCATGGTGCGGCTTACAGCAAGATGCCGCGTATCCATGCATCAGAGTCTGCTAGTAAGAGTGACTGGATCCATATCACGCTGGTAGCGGACTTTGACTCGGAGGCTGGATTTGCGCTTCTTAAAGTTCTGGCAGATTTCCATGAGGCCAATCCAAACGTGGAGGCCGTCCTCATACACAACCCGAAGGCTGGTGCGGAGCAGTCAAACGCCTCGGAAGATCTGTTGGAAGCATACATCAAATCTGGCCGCAAGCTCACCAGCGAAGCCTTGTCTGAACTTTTGGGCAAAGAGGCCAATTATGGACCAACTCCAGCCAACTCAGCCTCATTCTGGAAGGTTGCTGAGCCGATCTACGACGCTCTCGGTCTGAAGCCAGGACAGAACGGCTTACTTCTCAATGGACGCTATGTTGGACCTATCCCAGAAGACTACACATTCACACAGGATGACATGGAGACTTTTGTCACTTATGAGACGACCAAGCGCATTGAGCCATTGAATAAGGCGCTTACCGATCTTCAACTCATGGACAAGATTGTATCTCCTCTAGATGTTGCAAAGATACAATCGCTTGTTGCGCTCTCCACTGTATCAGACGTCCCAGAGGGCATATTCGAGACTGCGTCCACTTTGAGGATGACCACATACAACAACTGGACTGCTAAGCACACTGCTATCGTCAGGGGTGACGAAGACAAAGCTGTTTTCCAGATTGTGGCTTCCATAGATCCAGCCACTGAACAAGCACAAAAGTGGGTACCCATTCTCAAGGTACTCAGCGACATGAACGGCGTACATCTTAAGCTTTTCTTGAACCCCAAGCCGATGCTGCAGGAACTTCCTGTCAAGCGTTTCTACAGATACGTTCTCGAAGCCCGTCCACAGTTCACTCGCGGTGGATCCGTCGTCCAACTAGGAGCTCACTTTAGCGGCATCCCAAAGGAAGCCCTGCTGAACCTCGGCATGGATGTGCCACCGTCATGGCTAGTCGCTCCTGAAGAGTCTATACATGACCTCGACAACATCAAGCTTAGCACGATCCCTGCTGGTACCAATATTGACGCCATCTACGGATTGGAGAGCATTCTTATCGAGGGCCACTCCCGCGACACCACCAATGGTGGACAGCCGCCGCGTGGTGCTGAGGTTGTCCTTGCCACCGAGCGAGACCCCCACTTCGCCGATACCATCATCATGGCCAACCTTGGCTACTTTCAATTCAAAGCCAACCCTGGATTCTACAACATCAAGCTCAAGAGTGGTCGCTCTCAAGAAGTCTTCAACCTTGATAGTGCAGGTCCCATCAGCTGGGCTCCTCAGCCTGGTGACGAAACCACTGAGATTGCGCTCATGAGCTTCCAGGGAGCAACAATCTTTCCTCGACTTTCACGCAAACCAGGCCATGAAGACACCGATGTACTGGCTCCCGAGGAATCACTGGCTTCTGAGCTGGTCGGAAAGAGCGCGCAGAAGGTCAACAAGTTCCTTGGCAAGATGGGCCTCAACTTCGACTCTGAGAAGGTCCTGCAAAAGGGCGCCGAATTGTTCTCTGGAGGCAAGGCGACAAAGAAGGGCACTCAGGCGGACATCAACATTTTCTCGGTCGCGTCAGGCCACCTGTACGAGCGCATGCTCAACATTATGATGGTGTCTGTTATGAAGCACACGAACCACACTGTCAAGTTTTGGTTCATCGAGCAGTTCCTATCACCGAGCTTCAAGTCCTTCCTCCCGCACATGGCTGCTGAATACGGATTCGAATACGAGATGGTCACATACAAGTGGCCTCATTGGCTCCGCGGACAAACCGAGAAGCAACGCGAGATCTGGGGCTACAAGATCCTCTTCCTGGATGTCTTATTCCCCTTGGATCTCGAAAAGGTGATTTTCGTCGATGCAGACCAGATCGTCCGGACCGACATGTATGAACTAGTGCAGCACGATCTCGAAGGCGCACCCTACGGCTTTACACCCATGGGCGACTCACGCACAGAGATGGAGGGCTTCCGCTTCTGGAAGACAGGCTACTGGGCGAACTTCTTGCGCGGCCGACCCTACCACATCTCCGCGCTCTACGTAGTAGACCTCAACCGCTTCCGCCAGCTTGCCGCCGGTGACAGACTGCGTCAGCAATACCACTCCCTCTCCGCCGACCCCAACTCGCTCTCCAACCTGGACCAGGACCTACCAAATAACATGCAGTTCAATCTGCCCATCCACAGCTTACCTCAAGAATGGCTGTGGTGCGAGACGTGGTGCAGCGACGAGGATCTGGCCAAGGCAAAGACTATTGATCTTTGCAATAACCCGCAGACCAAGGAGCCAAAGTTGGATCGGGCGAGACGGCAGGTGCCGGAGTGGAATGTGTATGATGAGGAGATTGCGGCGTTGGCGAGGAGGGTTAAAGGGGAGGAGATGAAGAAGGTGGTTGATGTGCAGGAGGAGGAGCAGAGGAGGGAGAAGGAGGAGAAGGATGCTGAGATTGAGCATAGTGAGTTGTAGGGTGGACGATAGAGGATACAAGTAGTGCGGGGAAGCGCAACTTGAAGTCAATAGAGAGATGGTGTCACGATATTGAAAGGGTCGCGAACCTGCAATGGCACATCTATCTTCCTCTTGGTTTGCTTTGACGGTGGGAGAAAACTCTTCTTCCAGATCGTTTTCATGTTTGTTGTTTGGTTGGCCAGTCCAGTGGTCATTCGCCAGACCTCGATATCAAAAGGGCCGATCGAGCCGTCTTTCCCGACCTCCGCTACGATGATCGACCACACCACATGCGGTCATAACGTTGCGAGAGGCTTGAGCGCGAAACACGAACAATCAACAACCGGTTTCCGCGATATCCTGAACTATGTGCGCCCTGATGCGATGAGACTACAAACCACACGTGTTCGGATCTCGGCTCCTTTAGCGCATACTGGTCTCCGTGTAGGTGCCGACTGTACCTCGACTGGGTGGAGAAGGTCTCTTCATGCCAAGACAAGTATGACATCGGTGTTCGAGTGACACAGTCGCAAACGACGTAATGTGGACGTGGATGGGGCTGGGCTTGTGAGGAGAGGGTATATAAAGATGGTCTTGAGTTGGGGGTGCACAGCATCAAATACTCATCGAACGAAGCTATACACATCTCTTCCACCTCTTCGCCATCTGTAAAACAAAACTACATATCACTTCCGAATCAACATGTCTGCACAAGGAATCTCCCACCAGGGCATCACTGCTCCCGGTCTCAGCGAGGCAGATCAGAATATCAATAACACCACCGAGGACATTAGCAATAAGGCTTCGGGACATAAGGCAAACTTGAGCAACCCCAGTATGTTCCTGATTCGTCAAATCTGATGGTTTTACTATAGAAAAAGAAGACTAACGCGTGACTAGACACCAGCGAGGAGTCGAAGAAGAAGTCTGCTGAGGCGCTCAAGGCGCTTGGCGGTGAGGATGCTTTTTACGGAAAGCAGGGCAAGGGCGAGTAAGGGCTGTTGGAATGAAAGGAAGAGGATAGTGAGATTATGATACCATGTGAGATGAATATAATGTTTTTTAACACTTTTTGACTTCCTGCGAGCGAATGCTTGACACATGACGTGCTAGTGGAAGCTTGTGCAGCCAAGTCATTCTATTCGTGTGTGATTTCAGACAGAATTTTCACTGAGACTTCGTAGGGATTAAGAAAAGTCTTGAGTAGAGACTGCGTTGACGATGCATCTGTCGTGTTGGTCTAGTAGCTCCAAGCGATGACGTCACCAACCCTCTCGTCTCCTCTCCATCCCGACCCCAGTCATCTAACCTCCCCAACCTCAAAGTAACATCACAAAGAAAACCAACCACCACAGCACCACTCATTAATACCTTGCACATCTACATATCCACCACCATGCCCTCAGACCACCCAGAAATCCCCACCCTCCACTCCAAAGCCGACTATCTCCGCGCCGTAATGTACGAAGGCGTCACCATCCTCGAAGGCACAGCAACATGGTGCAAAAACTGCCACGTCATCGCGCCCGAAGTCGCCAAGATGGTGGCTGAGTACCCCAATGTCAAGTTTTATACGTATGATGTTGAGGAATGTGAGGATATTGCGCAGGAGTTGGGGGTGCGGTCTATGCCGACGTTTAGTGTGTTTAAGGATGGGGATATTATGGAGGGGGTTACTGGGGCGAGGCCGAAGGAGGTTAGGAAGGCGATTGAGGGGTGTTTGTAGGTGTGGGTGTGGGTGTGGGTGTGGAGAAGGGAAGAGGGGAGTCGGGCGATTGTTTGAGAAGGGCTAACTTACCTAGTCATACTGCCATGGACAGTATGGCGGAGTTGTCCACTCTCGAACTTCTTTCGTTTACAGATACCTTGTCATCCTACTTTTGATATGTGCGCGTCAAAAAGCGGTGGGATTGCGGCGACCTCTCGCGGAGGTGAAGGCGGCTTGGAGCAGCGAAGAGAGCGTTTGCATATATATCCACTCACACTGAGCAGCGATTTTCCAATATTTTACTTGAAGCTATAACGCCAACATCCTCATATAGTCCTACGGGCTTACACTTGCGTTATATCCTCTTCACATCCACCAACAAAGCGTCGAGATTACCTGGGAGCAGAAGCTCTTACAACATCATCACTACATAAAGTATCCCTGCTTCCATTGCAGTATGTCAGAACCTTCAACGAACGCGATACCGTCGGAGCCGAGGAACTTGGAGCTGGAGTCCGAGATCAAGAGGCGGATTATTAAAGTCGCAGGGTACGGACAGGCGATCGCGCGACTAGGCGACACAATCGACGACGAGTGTATGTCAATGCTTAAGTCCAGACATCAGTTTTGGCAGACGAAGCTCAAATTCCATGAAAAACGGAATGAGAAAATCGTGAGAATGGTTCACGCTGAACGTCTGGCTACAGAGTCTCGTGCTCCGATAATCTCGATTACGGAATTACCACAAGTCGCATCTGCCGAGGCGAAGGCCTTGAAGGATGTTACGACTCTTTATCTCTCACAGGCCCAACTCAAAGCCAATCGCGCTGGCTTTGAGCAAAAGCTCCTGAACATCAGAAAAGCGAGGGGACAAGCGCACAACGAACTTATCGACACAACAGATACAATGGGGGATGAGAGCGAGATACAGGACCTGGAGAAGATTATCGAAGAGCATGAAGACAAGATCCGAGAGCATGAAGACAAGATCCGAGAGCATGATTTATGGATGATCCAACAGAATTGGAGATTATGGGCAGCAATAGAAGCGGCAAATCTTGCCGCGAAGAGTGACATTGAGGTACCTGGGATTGGTAGATGGTCTTCTTCGTCAGCACCTACGACCATTACTGCTGCTCCTTCGTCTGCACCTACTACTATTGCTTCTGCCCCTATATCTGCACCCACGACTGTTACGACTCCTCTCATATCCACCCCGGCCACAGTCACCACTGCACCTACCTCCGCACCCATTATAGTCAACACTGCTCAGGTCAAAGTCGCAGATATACCTTCTGCCGTTAAGGCCGCCGCGAAAGATCCCCAGGCCAGTGCGGATTCAAATGTGGTAGCGACTGTGCCCAGAAGCACAACTACGATCGTCAAAGTGGACAGCACGCTCTCTAGCATTACACTTTGCGCGCCACAAAAGCAATACGCCAACGTTAAGAGCGTGGAGCAAAAGGAATTTGTTGTTGGCGACATCGGCTGGTTCCCCGTTCTACGCCCATCTCTATGCGAGTCTTCGTCCGACATCCACACCACGTTTGGCTACATCTGCGCTAAATCATATCCGCTCCTCATTGTGGAAAAGCTGGAGGACTGCATGCTGGGTCTCATCATTTCTACGTCCAATGGAAATGGTCTACTCCGGAAAAGTACTTCTGTCAAAAGCCGAAGCGCTCTTGTAGGTACCGAATCATCGCGCAATCCTACCTCTTTGAATTGGAGCCAGGAATTGTCTTTCAGGAGGATGCTCCGGGTCAAGGGTTCCAGCGAATAAAGCCCACCGGCAGGCGCTTACGTCGACATGCTGAATGTGATCATGATACCCTATGACACAAGGTTTCAGAAGAGAGGAAGCTTGATGAAGGAAGACGCTGGTTTTCTCCAGGGAATGAGGCTTTCAGCAGTGCTCGCGCAATCCGGAGCTGGAAAGTTTGGAAAATTACCTTATTTTTGGGGTTGGTTTGGGCCATGGTTTGCAAGATGGTGTAACGCAACGTAGGTGGCGGCGCAAGCATAAGACAAAACACGGAAACTAAAAGGCACAAGGCATCATTTACACGCTGATAATCCTGGGAGCTTAGCTGTAGGGTCTAGCTATTGATGCAAGTGTGTGGTTTCGATTGTTCTGGGCTTCTCTATGAGAATCTGTGAAAGTGCGATGCTAGCTATCGCTATGTATATGTAATCTTAATCCACGAAGGAAATCACAACGAGTGAGAGATCAAATTACTTTGTGAAGATGCTTATAACTTCATTCTCTCTACAATACTAGTCCCCGACAGATGGAAATAGTCTATCAGTTGTGATCAGCTGGATCCCAAATCTTTTCCGGCCAGGCCTGAACGACAATTTGCTCAAATGTGAACATGTCCATCCAGTTATAAAAATCCAAAACAGACTTCGTTGGCATACTTAACCACCCAAAGTTGCGCTGTCGAGCAGACTCTGGGTGCTTAGGTACAGCATCAACAGGGTCGTACTTCGCGTCCACAACATCTAATAGACGGAGGTCAGGGTCTTGTAGCACTTCAGCATCCGCCAGCAGGAAGATACAAGTACCCCAGTTGCCACCCTGGATTCCACTCATCGGCTGACCCTCATTTCCATCCAGATAGACTTGCCGAACGTCTTCCATGGTCAGTTCGTTCAAAGTGGCAGGGAGTGAACGCACGTCAAGCCGAAATTGATCTATTATCTTGGCGACATTATCAGGCTCATTCTCCGCCCCTTCCAGCTTGTTGAGACCGTTTTCCACGCCGTCGGTGATATCTTTGAGCAGCTGTGACCACATTTTATCAGACCCGGGGCCATAATACCTAGGTACGTTCTGTAAATCGTGTAGCCCCAATGGACCAAAAACTGTTCTTGATCCACTTCCGGTCCCACGATCTCACCCTCAGGCAACTCGTAGAGGTGGGCAAGGAATTCTGTGACATTTTCCATAGCTGCAGGAAACCCAGAAACAGGAAGCGGCTTCTGCAAGAGTATGCGTGCCTGGGTATGAGCGAGTGTTGGTAGCTGCCCAGGTGACTACGTGTCAACTATTCAGCCTTTCGACTTGGTGCGCGAATATTAGGGTATCGATTCAAGTACCCAACTGTGTAGTAAACATAATCCTCTTACGCATAGATGTAGTAGTAGGCGCGACACCCTATATGGTAAAACTATTCGTGCAATCTCTAGCACTATATCTGTCCCCTAATGTAACTATAACAAGCTATCAACCTTGAAAGAAAGAAACTCTTACGCGCGCTGGTCTCACAGAAGAAGCTGCACAGGACTGGACTAAGTGGCGATACACAGGACCGTCTGACTTCGCATCTTCTCGAAATACTTTGTCACGCATATGCCCAACACATCGTCCGCTCAATGACAGACATCGGGATCTAACTCAACCTGGATAGACGTCATCAACCTATACACTTGGCGTCGAGGCTGTTTGGTTGGCTCTCAAGGTGCGGCGCTCAAAAATCAACATGCGCTGTACATTAACATTATTTTTTTCGTGACTGTTTCCCCATTTCAATTTGTTCCTGTAGTTTCTCCGCTACTTTTACTCGTGTTCAGATACCAGTCGGTCATTCCATAGCCGTCACGTTCACTCTAGATCCACGTGAGACCGTCGGAGCAAACACACAAGGAATACTTAACATGGACGAACTACCATTGTAGGAGTTCATCAATCATGTAATCTCAGCACATTATCTCTACGTACGATGTGCTTTCACTTTCGGGCGGCTTTCATCGCTCGCCACTCATCGCCAAGGCAACGCTGCGTTTGCACCCTACGCGACTAGAAATTTTATATAGACCCTTTTTCAATTTCTTTCACGACAGCTATAACAGTAAATTCATACACTCTATTCTCCCCGATAACTACCTCCTCTCCATACATCACTTTTTTCGGTAGACCTCCGCGACTACACCAACACACGTAGTCAAAATGGACTTCCTCGGCGACACGTCACACCATAACTACAAGCCCACATTGCCGGTATGGCCTGCTGTGGTCCCCGAAGATCTGACGCACCTCAAGAACATGATCACGAACGAAGCTCTCGCGATCGGGGTCGAGCAAGAACGGATGAGGTCACTGTTCCCACAGTACAGCAAGATGAAATGGGACGGAGCGACATCTGACGAGCTATCAAACAAAGAGGCCGAGTTGGAGAGAACTTCGGCGAAGCTCAAGAGGTGCGTCCAAGATTTCGAAGCGTATGTGGAAGTGTGGAACAAAACATTCACGAGTATGGAGGAGAATGGAGAAAAGAGGAAGAGAGATACCTGGGAAGGAGCGGACGATAAGGGATCACCACCGCCCGCCACCAGGACGAGAATCTCCGAAATGGATCCCGCGTTCGATTCGCCTCCATTCGAAGAACACTCTCTCACCATCCCACGGCCTATCGTACAGAACCGATATAAAACTGTCCGCAACATAGACCCCAAAACCATCAGTGTCGGCGATATCGGCTGGGCCCCGCTACCACGTATGGCCCTGGGCAGTTCAACCAACAACACCATACCATCCGAGTACGGCAATGTAAGCATCAAAGTCTACCCATTCATCATCGTCAAGAAGCTCGACGACTGTATGCTCGGCATCGTCATCTCGACTGCCGGAGGCCAAGGTCTCAAGTACAAGGACGCCTCCGTACGCCAGCGAAGCTGCTACGTTACCGGATCCAGCTTCAAAGGATTCGACGATCCGCCGTTCGGATGGGCGATGAGTCCTCGGTGCCAGAACTTGGTGGTTGCGCGGACAGGGTATGATCCTGCCGTGGGCGCTTTTGTGGATATGCTGGATAGCCACAAGATCAGCTACAACTCTAGGTTTGAGAAGAGTGGGAGCCTTACGATTCAGAGCCGGGTTGATTTGGGGCGAATGCGGTTGTCGGCATTGCTTTGGGGGGCGAGTGAGGGTTGATACTTGGTGGTGGTCATGGTCTGTAATGAAGTTGATGAGGTAGCCTGGCATACCTCAAGCGGTCATGACCTAGTCAAAGTTAATCAAATCCAAGTATGCAGGTATTTCCAATTTTTGCTCGACATACATGCACATGCCTGAGTTTACCTGTAGGTCTGGAAATACCCTATAACCCCAAAGAGTGTCGACTAAAATCCACTGTTAGAGTGACGGATCACATGACTCCTTGGGCCTCCAGTAAATAGCCTGAGTACCACATTAGATTTAGTTAATTATCCGTTCATCCAAATGCTTCTCCTTCTCTATGGTTATCTTTGCATTTCCTTACTTGACATGTGTCTCCAATATGGCCTTTCAAACCTTTCTCGATATCTGTGCGCATACTTGCAGTTCCTTAAAGGTCCTGCAATCTGCTTGAACGCTCCATGAAGGTTCCGGATAATCTTCCCGCATAATCTCTTCTATGCGTTGTTCACGTCGTGTCGCAGACAAACCCACAAGACGGGAATCAGAACAAGCCGAAAAGCCTAGGATAGTGTCCACATGTTTGCTGCTGTCGCTGTCTAGTTCGATGGCGTCAACAAACATCGGTCCGCCTTTTGACTCAGTGTGATCTCCCGGACGCGAGCTTGGTCTGGTTGTCCGCGTTGGTAACGAGCGTGGGTATGCCCGCCAAACAGTACTATGAGTTATATACTGGTATCGTCAGATCGTTGCAATTATGTAGATTCCTAGTGCCTACCCTAATCTCAAGTACATCTCCTTCGAGGAAGTAACAGCAGTTTTTATAATTGGAATCCTTGCCGGAATCACTCCTAGCTCTCACCTGTAGAGGTGTGTTTAAGCGATACCCTACAACGATTCTTCTACGGTCGACCATGCCGCTTCTCTGGACGTCAGTTCCAGATATGTTCCCGAAATATTCCCACTCTTTCAGCTTCCTCAGGTTATCTATCTGCTCATCTTCCTTATAACTTAGCTCCTTGGGGTGTTTAGCAGAGTAGCTTCGTATACAATATGCCCACATTTCTTGGATGTGGAGGCTACTCCACGCGCTTTTGACGAGATCACTCGAGGGAAAAAACTCAATCGTCGTACGTTCTGGAGCGGGAATCGTATCTTGCTTGGCAATTGGCGAGTCTATCATACGATCTGCATCATCGTCATGCATGGTCATGCCATCGCTAATGACAGTCCTTGTATCGTCAGGTTTGGTATCCGCTCTCTGTTTCATAGTGTTGTTGAATGCCTTGGAATATACATTCGACCTCAGAATTTCGGATTCGAAAGGGCTTCCGGAGGGATGACCGCTAACGTCCGTATTGATGGGGGGCTTGCTGAAAATGCTGCTCGAGTCATCGGTACCTAGTATGGACTCCGCGACTTCAATGGAATGAGCTTCTCGCATACGTTGGGTGTCGTTCGCGATTCTTTGCAGCATTCTGCCATGCTTTCGGATAAGATCCTTGATTTCGGCCAAGGAATCCCTGTGACGGTCAGCCACACATCCGTGATATTACGCTGTACTGGAAATGATTTCTTGCTCACATTTGTAGCAGACCGACCAGTGTGCCAATAGCAGCATGCTGCTGATGCAGCTGCTCCAACAGCTCTTTGACCTCATCCTCATTCCAAAGAGTCTGGAATTTCGCCTTCCAGCTGAGCCTAGAGTCATCAAGGATGCCCTTTGTCATCTTCAACATGTACTTCTCCAGACATGCTGATAACACTAGGCAGCTTGTCAAGGTCGTGTCAAACGTCTCGACTAAGGCTGGTTTGGCCTGCAGGATATCTGTGTTATGCAGGAGCAAGGATTGAATCTGCGAAAGCGAGGCGCCGGTAAGCTTGAGTTGCGAACAGAGAGAAGATACGGTGGTGGGTGCGCGCTTCCATGCGACATGTATCTGGTTCAGCTCTTTCGCCGCTGCAACACAGGTCGTTGTGATGCGAAGCTAGAAGTCGAGTTAGCTAAGTGGTACTGTCACACAAGAGCCGTGGGGTCCTAAAAACCTACCACAGCCACCGTAATGGTTAACGGATCCATCTGAAGATCTGTGAGTTAAATGCCTTCATATGTGATATACAGATCAGAACGACGATGCAGCGCGTTGAGAAGGTGTAAGGAGAACCATCTCCTGTGCCATCAGGATACAGCCTTCCAGGCTGATAAAGAGGCGTCTAAATGCAGCCTCCTATTCGTGCACTGCCCAAAACCAGAACGTGACGCGCGGGGTAAGCCTCATTGCATGCATGCACAGCCTCATCTTGAGACCTTCTAATACACATCTTGCAATAAATGACGAGATGTAGCGGACAGATCGACAGAACTCAGAGGTGAACAGGTACTCGAAGAGCAAGGACGCTAACGCGCACGTAGTGCCCTTTCCACAGCTCTTCCCAGCTTACGTCACACAACACGACACAAGCCATGGCTTTTGGACATTTCGTGAATTTTTCATATGCCTACTACATAGTTACGCTGCTGGGCTTCCCGCATAACATGCAATGCTTTATAGTATACCCGTTGTTCGGCGCGTCCCACAGAGTGCATGACTGCTACCATCATTACATACGTCTCTCGCAGGTGACGCATCTACACCCAACGAGACCAACCTTCCATCCAGCGACATGGTCTCTGCATGCAAGACCTGGGCTGACTGGGCTCTAACCTCCCTTTCTAGGGGCGTTCGGCACAGCAACCGGTGCGCGCGCCGCTCCTCCCGAAGTCGCACCCTTCTTGCGCTGGTAGAAGCGTTCGACGACCTTGCGGACGTGGTTTTCAGCCTGCTGCTTGTCGCTGGGCGCCCTGATACTATCGAGCGTGTACGGGGCGTGAATCAGAACGGAGTCGCTAACGACGATCTGTGTGTCTGCCCAACGGGTCGGTAGACTGTATTTGCACACATGTCAGTTGAGATACCCCTGTACCTGCACGTTTCTTGCTGTGACTCACGTTCTCGATATAGCATCGAACAACTCCTGTGCCTCGGGACTGACGCCCTTGCCCTTTTGCATGTCCTTCTTCTTCATCTCACGGATCGTCTGGTCTTCGCGGGCTTGTAGTGCGGCGAGATCCACCTTGGAAATGCTGGGGAGTGCGCCATCGAAACCTGGTGCAGACTCAGCTGCCCGCTCTCCTGTGCCGATGATCTCGAAAGATTCAATGTGCGCGAATGGGATGATGTGGTAGTCGCCAGGCTGGCTGAAGATGGAGGCGGAGGGGTTCGGCGGGGCGGGGGCAGTGTTGATGGCTATGGCGTGGGTGACGTTGCAGGCCGTGAAGAGGGTGCCTTCGAGGACGTTCTTGCCAGGGGCACATGTTACTTTGATGCTGGGACACGTCAGCTAATGTCCCAATTCCGAGAGTTCTAACAAGGCAAGCAGAACGTACCGTGACCCGACGGCCTTGTACAGGTCCGAGTCTGCGCCAATGACATCTTTGCCCGAGCTCGTGCCGGCTTTGAGGTTCGGCGTCGCGACCTTACCCGCAACGCTGTTGCGCTTGTTGTCCGCCATGGTAGTCCTGCTCCTGTCTCTTGCGTCTCTCGTCTAGACGGTTGTATATTACGGGCGGCCGAGGCTGGCTCGTTGCTCCGCTACGGATATGTTTCGTCAGCACCCAAATATCGCCCAGCTGTGCTCTCAAGGACCTAACGCCAGAGACTCATACAAGCAGTGAATATACAATCCAAAGGAATGAAAGAAATGAAAACGCGACAACACACGCGCAACCGGGTGGCAGGGCAGCGCGGGTGTGGTGGAGCTATCGTAGCTCGGAGGGTATGAGATGATGTTGTCGTGATTGATGCGCTGCGACTTTCCGTGGTCGCGATGCCAAGCCTTGATGCAGGGCGC
This sequence comes from Alternaria solani, assembly GCA_002952155.1. Taxonomy (NCBI): domain Eukaryota; kingdom Fungi; phylum Ascomycota; class Dothideomycetes; order Pleosporales; family Pleosporaceae; genus Alternaria; species Alternaria solani. The sequence goes on along the minus strand of CP022031.1, from coordinate 360,784 downwards.
TTGCTGTGGAACCAATTCTCCTGTGTTTGCCCTTTGGACACGCTTTCCGTCCCGAATGTTTTCTAATCGCTGCGAAGCCGATGCGCGTGCGACCTCACAACAATGTTCACTTTCATAGTGGGGTGGATACACAAGGGTCTACCCAGAGTTACCCGATGATCACATACTCAAAGCAGCCTAGCCCTGTCGAGCAACAACACAGCGGTCAAGCTGAGCGTCAAACATTCACCAGCCGTCTGCAAACATTGGACATGCGAATCATTATATTCATTCTAGATTTGAGGTATCACACTCCTCATGCTCACTATCAAACGTGAACACGGGGCGACTTTATGGCCCCGTCTGGCAAGCAATGAATATCCCTTTTTAAGCGTTGTAGGTGGAAGCAGAGATGTTTCCGCCCCTTCCGGTCCAGTTGACGTGGATGTCCTGGCCCTCCTTGTAGGTCTCGTTGGCGAATTCGGGCTTGATTCTGAAGGTGTGGGCACCGAAGTAGTCACGCTGCGCCTGCAACAGGTTGGCGGGGAGGTCCTTGGCGCGGTATCCGTCGTAGAAGCTGAGAGCGGTGCTGAAAGCAGGGGTGGGGATACCCCAGAGAGCACCCTTGGAGACGACGTCTCTCCAGCCGGATTGAGCCTTGTGGATAGCCTTGCTGAAGAATTCGTCGAACAGCAAGTTCTCGAGGTCGGGGTTCTGGCGGTACGCCTTGGTGATCTCCTTCAAGAAAACGGAGCGGATGATGCAACCACCACGCCACATGAGGGCGATCTCTGGCTTGTTCAGCTTCCACTTGTACTCCTTGGCGGCGTTCTGGATCAGCATGAAACCCTGAGCGTAGGAGATGATCTTGGATGCGTAGAGAGCCTGCTCGAGGTTGTCGATGAAGGCCTTGCGGTCACCAGAGAAGCTGGGGGTAGGGCCGTCCAAAAGACCGGAAGCACGGCCACGCTCCTGCTTGAGCGAACTCAGGCAACGGGCGAAGACGGCCTCTCCGATCAGGGTAACTGGCATACCGAGGTCGAGCGCGTTGATGGCGGTCCACTTGCCGGTACCCTTCTGGCCAGCAGAGTCCATGATCTTCTCAACGATGGCAACACCGTCGTCGTCGTTCTTGTACATGATGTCGCGGGTAATCTCGATCAGGAAGGAGTCGAGAACGCCCTTGTTCCATTCTGTGAAAACGTCGCCAATCTCCTTGTTGCTCATGCCAAGACCGCGCTTCATGATGTCGTAGGCCTGGTTTTGTCAGTCTTTTCTTGTTTCGGTACGACCGGCTCGTCTTACCTCGCAGATCAACTGCATGTCACCGTACTCAATACCGTTGTGAACCATCTTGACGTAGTGACCGGCACCCTCGTCACCGACCCATTGGCAGCAGGCCTCGCCGTCGGACTTTGCGGAGATGGACTGGAGGACGTCCTGGAGCATTGTTAGATGCGCCCTGTACGCGCTTTGTAGACTCGTACCTTGATGTATGGCCAGGCCTCCTCGTTACCACCGGGCATGATGGAGGGACCGTAACGGGCACCCTCCTCTCCTCCAGAGACACCGGTTCCGACGAATCGGATACCCTTTGCCTTGAGGTAGTTTGTGCGGCGGTTGGTGTCGGGGTAGTGGGAGTTACCACCGTCGATGATGATGTCGCCCTCCTCGGCGCCTCCCTCGAGGAGGAGCTCGATGAAGTCGTCAACGGGCTTACCAGCCATGACGAGCATCATCATGCGGCGGGGCTTCTTGAGCTTGGAGACGAACTCCTTGATGGAGTGGGCGCCGACAATGGACTTGCCCTTGGCCTCTGTTGCTTGTTAGGAATGTTGGTAGCGGTTCGCGGATGAGCCTTACCATCGTTCAAGAATCGGTCGACCTTGGCAACGCTGTCTGCGTGTCAGTGTGTACTCGTAGCGCAGTGTATCGAAGCGCTTACGTTCGGTTGAAGGCGACGACAGTGAAGCCGTGATCAGCACTGCCTTTTGTTAGTACTTTGTTTGATGTGAGTGCAATGTGGGTCATGACTTACGCGTTGAGGATCAAGTTCTGGCCCATGACCTGCGTGCATGGTCAGCATGGCTTCTTTTGATGAGTTGGACGCGAATGTGTCCGGATAATTTGTCCCATTCACTCAATGGCCGACAAGAATACATGAAGACATGCACTTGGTACCGCAGCCTCTGTGAATGCGACCGGACTGGCGATTACTTACGGCCAGGCCGATGAGGCCGAAATCTCCAACGGGCTCAGCAGACATGATTACTATTCTCGTGCGGGTATAGGTGTGTGGATGAGAAAGGTGTGGCGGGGTAGAGTTGCAGCGGCCGGGCGTGCAACACGAGAGGACAATTGAGGCTTATAGAGCTGGTGATGGTCAAGAGAAGAGAGAAGAAGATTGGTGGGGGTCTTGTCGAGATAATGTAGTCCGCCGGCAGACTTTGGAAACAAGCGGGGCACACTACTATTGCATCAGTTGGCTGCACGTCCCACACATCCCAGCATCACTCAGTTGACGGAGAATAGCTTCGGCCGCGGCGGTAAGGCTATTGTGACACAAGCCACTGTTGCCAATTCCGTCTGGTAAACGTTTGCAGTTCTCCGGACACGATTGCTGAACGTTGCATGATTAGAAAGCGGCCTTGTTAGGCGCGGCCTGGCCACGGGTGGGTGCGCATATGTCGGACGGCTGTACAGCTACCTACCACAGAGTCCGAGAAACGTGGCTCACGGCTGGCAGACTAGGGGATGCACGCAACACGTCCAACGGCGTCGCGGTCAAATGCGGCTGCTTGTGACGCTCCCAGCTCCCGAATTCTCGAGTGCGCCAGCCCCTCCATCTCAGCCTTAACACAGCAGCATTACGGACGATGGAGGGGCAGCGTGCAGGGATCTTCGGACTAGGGCCGGCATGTGGTGACCGGACAAGTCTGGCGATGCTTACCTCATGGTTCGTGATTAGTGAGGCGAAGCCAAAGGCACGTCCGATGATGAGTTATTGTTTGGTTTTTTTTCTTACTTTGATACTGCTGGAGCCTCATGGCCGTCTCCAAGGTCGTGCCTGGCGCTGGGCACATGTCGTGCAGCGGCTGCCGACATGCCGGCGACACGTGATTCGGGGCCGGAGAAGCCCAGCGGCTCACTTTTGCGCGACATGATTCAACAAATAACACCAACGTCGACGCCCCCATCCAACGCATCCCCACGGTAATTCAATTTGCACACCGGCCCGCCATCCCACTCTGCCCCCTTTCAAACGCCGATCCGGTCATCGCCCTCCTGCATCATCGCTTGCTAGATGCTTCGGGAAAGTCTCGCCTGCCTTTGACGACTAGTCAGCATCAGTCTCGGTGAATCACCTGCGCAAGACTGTCTGGGCGGTCTTATTCACTCACACGAACGCGTTCCACCCAGAGGCATTATTTTCCACACACACCCAAGGAAATCACTGCGCCTCACTCAGTCTGTACCACCGCCACGTTCCGCGCCCGCGCTCCCGACATCCACCCTTCAAAATCTGCGCGAGCCCGAGATTGCGACGCAACCTTAGTCATCCGACCGTCCTACCACCAGTCTACCTAGTTTCGCGATACTAGAGCGCATCCCAACCAGTAGCTGGTTAAGTCATCACCTCGCTAAGGTTAACCTGGACTGACGCGCAGCTCCTACTACACCATGCAGCCCCATCACTCTCTCCCAGCGCGACCGCCGCCTAGCACATACTCGGCACCGCCCTCGAGGCCAAACAACGCTGGTGCGCGCGGCCAAGGCAACCCGACCATGTCTGCTGGCTTCACACCGCGCTCGGTGGCAGCTCACGCTCCTCCACAGGCGTTTGCTGCGCCGGCAAGCTACGCGCAAGCCCCAGTGAGCGCCCCCTACCAAGCACCCGCTTACCCGACCAGCAATGCTTACAACAACTACTCGTACCCAGCCTATGCGACGGGTGCTCCTGCTGCAACCTCATACACAGCTCCCCCAACCGTGAACCGCGGTTTCGCTGGCACCTATGATCCCGAAGAAGAGGCTCGAATCGCCGAGTGGAACAGCGCATACAACGCCGGCGATGCGAACACGAAGAAGACCGGCAGTGCAAGCGTAGGTGCTCGACCGGAGCCGGCAGCCCCTCAGGATGCTGAAGCGGCGGGTCCGACAGCTGATGGCAAGCGCAAGACTGTCATTCGCGAGGGAGGTGGAAAGCAGTGGGAGGACGAGACTCTGCTCGAGTGGAACCCGTTGCATCCGCGCCTATTCATCGGCAACCTCGCTGGTGAAGTCACCGACGATTCGCTCCTCAAAGCCTTTGCAAAGTACCCCTCTCTTTCCAAAGCCCGCGTTGTGCGAGACAAAAAGTCCACCAAGAGTCGCAGTTATGGCTTCGTCAGCTTCGCAGACACCGACGACTACTTCCGCGCTGCCAAGGAGATGAACGGCAAGTACATCGGCAGCCACCCAGTCCTCATTAAGCGCGCCACTTCGGAGGTCAAGGCCGTCACGAAGAAGGACGACAAACACAAGCAAGGAAAGAACAAGAACAACAAGGACAACAAAAACAAGGCTGGCAACGGTATCAACAGCACTCCCGCGGTGGTATCGTCTCCTGCCATGTTCATACCTCGTGGCGTTCAGAAGAAGGGCAAGTCAAACGGTCCAAGGGTATTGGGTTGAAACATCGTATGGTTAGTGACGACGTTATTATGCAAAACGAAGGGCTGTCCAAGTATGTGCGATGGACCTCCACCACGGGTACTTCGAACGCTTTCAAGGTCAGTTGTGCGAATCTTTTTATCCCTTTCGATTTTGAGATCATATTCTATATTGGAGGATTGAGTCTTTGTCATTTCTTGGCCCGGCGTTAAATGGATTTCTAGCAGTACCATGCACGAGGAACATGAGAGTCGCTTCGGTCCCCGATGCACACCGCAGATTGGCGTATTGATGCGGACGTGAGCAGTTGGCGGCGTGAGGGAGAAGGTCTTTTATGTACTTGGTATATCCAAGTCGAGGGGCGAAATCGTGGCAGAGGACGACGAATTAGACAGAGAGCAAATGGATCTCATGAACCCACGAACCTTGCATGTCTCCGGCGAGATGCAGGTCATATTCCCTAATGTCCTTCGCGTCCATATCCCAGACTTTTACACGACTACCCACACAAGTTCTTCACTTCCTCTACCACCCCTTCCTTATCGCTCTCAACACCCATACAATTCAGAAAATCATAACTCATATACTCCCTCCTCGGCACTCTCGCCCTCCAACACAGCCTCGTGGTATGATACCTCATCTTTTCTTTCCAGACCGCATCTTCACTCGTGCCCCACCTCGCCTGCCCGCTTCCCATCCACGTATACTTTACGCCATATCTACTATCAATCTCCAACACCGACCCATCCGCCTTGCGCAACCCCAGCGCTCTACACGCCTCGATCTGATCCTCCAACCCCGGCCAATCAGGCAACAAATCCTCCCTCGTTTCAAACTCCAAATTAACCTCCTGGCAACTACTCGGCAGAACCAAACTCGCCACCGTCTCCGCAAGCCGTTGCCGTTCCTTCAGCTCAGCGAGTAAAGGCGGGAGGAGGTACGCGCATATCGTCCAAGTAATCCGCCTCCAGCACAAATGGCTGAGTAGGAATTTATTAAAGTTGGACGCTTTTAGTGCAACGAGATTATCGTGGAGATGGTACAGTTCGGCGCCTCGCTGCTTGGTGATGTGGTGCAGCCAGATGTCTCCGTTGTACAGCCATGATGTACTGCCCAAGTACCGGAAATGGTGCGTGGAACTGCGTAAAGGGATTTGGTGAGCTTCAACGTAGACGAGGCGGCATGTGAGGAGGAGGGCCCAGTCGATTTTTGTGCGGTGAGTGTGTCGGGGTCGGTACAGCGGGGAGATGGAATGGGTGTCGATGGGGCGGGTGGGGTCGTGTTGTTGGGAGAGCACGTGTTGGTAGATTGCGAAACGGATTTCTGCTGGCAGGACGGCGAAGAATAGAGATTGGAGCTGAGGGTGGGATGTTGATGGTGTCAGAGCGGCTAGGTTTCGACGTATTTCTCGCGCGGCGCGTTGCCGGGTGTAGCGGTCTTTGGGTAGAGATTTTGGCTGTGGCATCTTCTTGTGGTTGTTTTGGCTGTGTACGTTGCTGGCAATGACGTCGTCCGGCGAGGCAAATGATGGTTACACGCGATGGAACCTGGAAGCTATGCAAGCATCCTTGTGATGCCCGAAACTATCTCTTTCTATGTTTATGATCGCCGTCTTGGTGAATTAGGAGCAGGATTGTTGTGTGTGTTGTCTGGCCGGAGACCCGGTGCAGATGAGGATCCGCTGAGAGGAGGGACGTGCACCAGCTGTTGAGCTTCCTCTCAGCCTATCGAGGCTTTCACTCCCCCACTTCATCGCTCGCAGCATACGTAGTGATCTACAACGATCCTGTTCAAGGACAGTAAAAGGTACTCACACTTCACTTGCGGCAATGGTTTTGGAATCCGGGCCTCGCCAGCACAACCTTGGAACGGAACAAATCGGCTGACACAGACCTCGGATGTCAACAAGACTGTCTAGTCTTAGCGAGGATCATGAACTGTGTTTATTCGGACCTGATCGGAGATATGATAACACGTAGGCCCATTGAGCTAAGTCCAAAAGCAACAGTCATGTATACAGAAGCTGTCACCTACGCTCCCTTACTCCCATGACTTTCTTACAACAAAAAAGAAATGGCTGTCCACGCTAGGTTATTTCGTGTATTAACAAACTATCTACAGTATACAATTTTGCCAAAAGTTTGACTCGATGCTGCCCGAAATCCCGTGGCGTCTGGCAACATTCTCGAATCCTTTCACACTGCGAACTATTCTCACTCAAGGTCGCTGGCAGCTCGGACTGGGCGTAAGCAAACAACAACTACAAGCACAGTCACTACACAGAGCGACTATTCGACTCCTATCACGGCAGCACCACGCAAATGCTAGGTTGCAATTAAAACCACGCCGGTCGAGCTCTTCTAGACTCCACAACAACTCCCAATTCCACACCCACTCACTACCGTCAAAGACTCCAGGCAGGACTTTCTGTAGATCCAGAATCAACAGCCTCGCTCAAACTACCACAATGCCTTCTCTACTCAAACGACCAGTCCTGACCAGCACGCTATCTGCCTTGCTGTCAACGACCACACGCACTCGTGCTACCTCAAACCCAGCCCCATCGACAGACTTCAATACCACGCTAGTCAGGTACGGCCTCACCCATAAGGACCTCAAGGAAATCGAGACTGTGCTTATCGACATTGCCACCGAGGCAGGCAATATCATGGTGGCAGCGGAGTACTCCCTCATCATGACGGCCCAATACAAAAACAACACGTCTGACATCGTCACCGTATTCGACAGGCAGATCGAGAACATGGCCGAGGATCGCCTGCAAAAGGCCTACCCCTCTTTCTACTTCCTCGGAGAAGAGACATTCAAGGCCGGGACGAAGCTGGCAGACGCACCAACCTTTGTGGTTGATCCGATCGACGGCACCCTAAATTTCACCCAGGGCGTTCCCAATTGCGCAGTCTCTCTGGCCTTGACGATCAACAAGAAGCCTGTCGTCGGTGTCGTGTTCAATCCCTTTCGTGGAGACATGTACCACGCGGTCAGGGGCCAGGGCGCATTCTTGACGAGGCCTACTACCGGGAACACGATGAGGCTTCCAGTTCAGCAGAAGCCGAAGCCAATGCCTTCGCTCAACTCCTGCTTGATGGCTGTCGAGTGGGGTAACCAGCGCAAAGGAGCGAACTGGGCACTGCGCACTTCTATCCATAACGCTCTCCTGACCTCCAAAGATGAAGGCGGCGCGATGTGCAAGTCAGTACGGTCTAATGGCTCCGCAGCATTGGACTTTTGCTACGTTGCACAAGGAATGCTTGATGCGTTCTGGGAAGGTGGAGTTTGGTCTTGGGACGTGGCTGCTGGATGGTGCATTCTGGAAGAGGCTGGCGGTATCGTCGCGAGCGCTAACCCTGGTGATTGGAATCCAACGCTCGAGGGCCGTCTATACTTTGCTGTGCGCCATGCCAAGCCAGAGGATCAAAAGGCTGTGGTGGAGGAACTCTGGGGAATGATGGGTGATCGCAAGTTTGTCTTTTGAATGTTGGTTTTAGAATATTTATAATTGAATGGATGCTGTATGTAGGTGAAGTTACACGTAGGAATCTTATACCCTTTGACTTTATACAACATTTTTACGAAGAAATGTCAATCCATACACGGAGCGGCAACTGTTTTCTGGGAGAGTCCGGGAAAAGCTTCACAGAGACCGTTCCCTTGCTCTCTGTCTCATACTACAATGTTATATACTGTGGGCTTTTTGGATTTCACAGTGGAATGCCTTTAGTGCAGCCATTGAACAGAGCCGCTAACAAGTGGCAGCGCACCAGTATGACTATTCGGACAGGTTTTTGCCGGTTCATCGCACCTTCTGCGTCGTTCCAACGCTCATTCTCCGTGGCGTGGAAAGTATCAGTAGCCACGTCCTAATGCATAGAATTAGAGATTACCAGAGCTCCTGTGCGTCCTGGCCTTCGAGGTAGCTACGGCAGGCACTTACTTTCTCATTCAGCGTGGGACCTAAACAAACATCCCCCATCACACTTCCACCACAACATACCTTTACACATGATCGTCGAGCCACAGCGAGGCATCGTTGGCTATCACACCGTTATCATACAGCACATCCTCATTGCCACCGCGGCATACTAGTCATTAGCAACCTATACATCTCCTCGACTCCATCACCCTAAACATCGACATCGGTGCGTTTGTATGGTGTACAGCCTCTACAAACAGCCCTCACCGCGCATCGCCTTTATCATTCCGTACCCTACAACTATAACACTAGGTCATTGAACCACAACCACAATACATGCATCACTGCACTCACTGGGTACATGCCATTTGACATTCGACCTTACAACAACCCAGCTCGACCCAAGCACCACGCGCACTCACATCGGCCAAGTATCATCCGCAAACGCCGCACCATCTTCGACCAAGGCCACAACCCCAGAACACACTCGTACTCTGGTCGACCACTCACTTCGCACCAGAGACTGCACGTTGCCCGTCAGCGGCTCCGCAAGTTTGAGAAGACACGTTCACGAAAGGCGCAGAGGAAGACTTGGGCCCGTAACGGAATCACATCTTCTCCAAGCACGCTTGACAAGCTTCACCTCAAGTTGAAGAGAATCTTGAGCGGCAAATTCTGACAACTGAAACGCCTCCGTCGGAAGGCTCGAGTGTGTTTATGAGCACGACTGCTACGTCTGTAACAAGCGCTGTGTCTTGTGCTGCACTTCCTGGTCCAGCCCAAGGACAGGGTCGAACTCTCTCAAGCAATCGACCGGCACTTACCAACCCACTTGAACCCCGCGAGAGGAAAAGGATCATCGAAGAGCGAAGACAACGCAAGCTCAGGCGCCTCGAAATCAAGGCTGAGAAGAAGGCAACCCGCAAGTCGAAGAAGGGACTCCGCGCCAAATTCGCCGGTCTCTTTGGCATTCTTCGTCTGTGGTAGACAACACTAGTTCTTTATGAGCTCTGCCATCCATACGTCTTGTGGAGCTTCCGTCAGTTCTGGCTGGATACCTACACCCGTACCTAGCGCTGTCCCTCGCCAGCTCACTGCAAAGGAAAAGGAAGCACTGAAGAAGAAGCAAGAGCTGCGCGAAGAGCAGAAGCGACAGAAAAGGGAAATCCGATACAGAGCCTGGTCCGAGACCAAGGCCAAGCTATCCGACACGACTAGCAAGAAGGCCAAACTTCGTCTATACGTAACCTTGCTGAAGCTGAAACTTCATCGCTAGGTTTGAAGTCAGTGTATGGCGGATAGTGGTGGCGCTGGCGACTGTGGCGGTAGCAGCTCATTTGCAGACTCGGGTACTTCTCATTGTCACACTTCTCATCACGCAGGAGACGGAGGCACAACGTATACTTCCCACCACGCGGGAGACGGAGGCACAACGTATACTTCCCATCACCCGGGAGACGGTGGCAACTACTACGCGACAGGAGACTCAGGAACTGTTTTCATCCCACAATCTGTTGTTAACAATTCCGCTCTGACACCTGAGGAGATAGCTAAGCGGGGAGCTTGGACAGCTGAGTAAAACGCGGAACGTGAACGCAGGCTTAAAGAACGAGAAGAGAGGAAACAACAGCGAAGAAAAGTGCGAGCTGAGATTGCTACTTCGGTCAAAGAAAAGCACCACGAAGCCACCAAGAGGAGGGAGAAGCTTCGATTCGCCGTAACGTGGCTCACGCTCAAGCTTCATCTTTGAGCTGTCCCATCGTATCATCCAGGCTCTGGATGGATTCTTACTCATCCTTTGCAGATTGTGGAACGACATCGTCAGGCGATTGCGGTACAACATCGTCAGGCGATTGCGGTACAACATCGGCAGCAGACGGCGGGACTACATCAGGAGGTGATCACGGAACGACACCTGGCGACTGCGTAGCCGACTCAGAGGGCGATACTGGGGGTGACTGTGGTGCCGAGTTGAAAAAAAGTCACTCAACAGAACGCGACTTTACGTATACTGACTTTGCCGCCGGACCCCAGCCAGCTGCTATAGGCTCTTCCAACCCTTCAGGTCCTCCAGCACAGCCAGACACTCGCTCACCAGAGGATATTCGGGCGCAAAAGCAGCAATCAGAAGCGAGAGCACAGAAGAAGAAAGAGAGGAAGGAGAAGGCAAGGAAATTGTTCAACAGGGTCAAAACCGTGGCAGAAAACATCGTCAAGGGCAAGTTCTGAATCATTTGTTGGTTCCTTGTGCTGCGTCCAGGATTCGCAGTCCTTCCAGCAGGCTTAGACCCAAGATTCTTCGAAGGTCGCACGTATGGGGGCCAGTGTTCGCAGTAGTCGTAGTGTGCGATTCTCTCAGGACACAAGCCATCACTCCGAGGCCGACTTCAGCCTTTGGCCGGGAGTGTACGTCCATCCTGGGCAATTCAAGCACGCGGCCGACAAGCCTAGCGACGAAGAGGCGTGGCAAAGGTGTCGCAATCGTCTGAAGAGATTGAAGGCTCGTATGCGCAAGAAGGGAGACAGACGAAGCAAGACGCATGGCAAACGTCGATGGTTCCGACATTCCTCGCCCCAACGAGGGTGGGCACACTTTCTTTCAGAACGTGACTTGTTACGTCCACATATATGCGCCGACGGCTGTGCATGAAAGCACCGGAAGTGCAGCGCCAGAGACGCGTGCCGCTGTTGAAAGTTCATACCGGTCAGATTCTCACCGGTCAGATTCTCCCCAGTCGGTGACGGAGAATCCATTCACAGTCGCGTCTAACCTCTACCTTATCAATCTCGAGAGAGCGAAGCGAAGAAGGCCAGGGAAAAGGCAAGCTCTCCTCGAGTGGTCGATCAGGAAGCTCCAGAAGTTACTTGACAAGGTGACGTAGAGCTGGCAGCGATCGGTCGTCGTGAATGCGGTGCCGCGTAAGTCAAGCTGGCAAGTCCCGTCGACCACGACGGCCTTTCGGCCGGCGCCGAGACATTTCTGACTGGAACAAGCGACGCGAGAGGTTTTGGCGTTGGCGGAGATTTCACGTCCTGGCGTTGAAGTATTGGATTGATGATGTCGCGCGTCGCTGATCCACGGCCAGTCGGAAGTGAGCACAGACCGTCCGCAACAGTGCAGGGCATCGGAACTGCTGCTCGCCAGACTCCACGCCATGTTCGCCCGCACTACCCGCAATACCATTGCGACAGCCTCGAAACAGCCGTACATATGTCACTCATGTCTGCGCAGAGCCAGACAGTCTCAATTGGGTACCCTACGCCTGCCGACGCGTCACACAACACAATCTCTCCACACTGAGACCCAGCCACCACCGCCTCAAGATGGCACCGCCTTCCGCAAGCTGCTGAAAGACGCCGCAAAGCAACAGAAGAAAGATAAGAGCGCCTCTAGTGGCTCGTCGAAATCTTCGAAAAAAGACAAAGATGCACGACTAGAGAAGTGGGAGCTGACAGTCGGAATCGAAGTCCATGCCGAACTCAACACCGCGCGGAAGCTCTTCTCCAGTGCTGCGACCTCGATCAGCGAATTACCAAATACCCATGTCTCTCTATTCGACGTCGCATTTCCTGGCACTCAGCCTCACTTTCAGAAGGAGACCCTCCTCCCCGCCCTGCGCGCCGCTATAGCCTTCGACTGCGAGATCCAGCACAAGAGTAGCTTCGACCGCAAGCACTACTTCTACCAAGATCAGCCCGCTGGATACCAGATCACGCAGTACTACGAGCCGTTTGCGAAGAATGGAAAAATCACCCTCTACCCTCATGATTTCCCGCCTGGCGCTGCCCCGCAGCCAGAGCCCTTTGACATTGGCATCAAGCAGATCCAAATGGAGCAGGATACTGCAAAGACTGTGCAGCAGCCTCCTTCGACCCACCTGCTCGATTTCAATCGCGTCTCGCATCCTCTGATCGAAATCATTACCCTCCCTCAGATCCACGATCCCACAGTTGCAGCCGTCGTCGTTCGCAAAATACAAAACACCCTCAAGGCTGTCAATGCCTGTACAACGGGCATGGAGTTGGGCGGACTGCGTGCCGACGTCAACGTGTCCGTTCGCCAGCGTGGAGGAGAGTCTTCCGAAGCTAGCCACTCATACTCTGGTGTTACCGGGTTGGGCCAGCGGACTGAGATCAAGAACTTATCAAGCACCAAGGCTGTCGAAGATGCCATCATCGCTGAGCGTGATCGACAGATCGACCTACTTGAGAGCGGCGGTGTTGTTGAGGGCGAAACACGCGGATGGACTCTCGGCAGCAAGACCACCAAACGTCTTCGAGGCAAGGAGGGCGAGATTGACTACCGCTACATGCCAGACCCGGATATCGCTCCTGTCTTTATCGGGACTGTATGTATTAAAGTCTGTATCAGTGCGAACGTTTTGCTGACCATTTCAGGACCTTGTTCAACACCTCCGAAACACCCTGCCAAAGCTCCCCGATGTGACTGTCGATCTACTCGCAAACACCTACGGGCTCACCACCAAAGACGCCATCACACTCCTCTCTCTCGACGATGGTGAACGCTTGGAGTATTTCGCAGACGTTGTTCGCTGCCTAGTAGAAACCGAGCAGGTTGAGAAGGATGTTCCGCTGGCAACATTGGGCAAGATCACTGGGAACTGGTAAGTCCATCAACTGCGATACGGTGTTTTCCAGGCTGACGCTTCTCAAGGGTGCTGATGGAGCTTGGCTCTCTCTTCCAAGATGAACCTTGGGGCCCTGACCGCGTTCCAGCCGACTATCTTGCTAGTGTCATTTCACACGTGCGTCGCAGAGAAGTCACGTCGCCTTCCGCAAAACGCCTACTTGCCATCAAATTCGAAGGCGATCCACGCAGCGCAGCAGAAGTCGTACATCAAGAGAACCTTCTACTGCAGCCACTCAGCCAAGAAGAGTACGTCAAGTTGGCGCAAACGCTGCTAGAAGAAAAGTCGGACATGGTGAGAGACATCACCGAGAAGGGGCAGGTGAAGAAGGTAGGATGGTTCGTAGGGCAGATGGTGACTAGAGCTCCGGACGGGAGTGTGGAACCAGACAAGGCAAAAGAGGTACTTTTGAACTTGTTGGGTCTAGGAGAAAAGGCAGAGTAGTTTTATGGATACCCTAATGAAACACATCCTCACAAACGGTGCGTATCGCATATGTGATCGATGACTGTAAGGGTCCAATGTTCGGGTAATAATGTCAGAGCCCACTGATACTTGACAGTTGGAGAACGCTCAACCGCCAACCATCGCAAAAGCAATGGGGTATCCTTACTCGGTTCCAAATTACAGAAGCCCACAGAGCGCAGTGCCAGCCCGATAATTCGACAACCGGTTCCATTTCTCGAGTAGAAGCGACAAACGCGACATATCTATCGCTGGCCCACGATCGGATAGACAAGAAGACGTCGAACCATCAGCTCTGATTCGACTTCCATCGTTCTGTGCATTGCAAGGCCGATAAAGGCGGCGTCTGCGTGACGGCTCCCTCAACTCATTCCACAGACGCATCCTCTCACAATGTCTCCCAACCAAACGGCTCTCTACCTCGCCCGCATCCGCGATCGCATCGCCGCTATCCGCGAGAGCACCAACACAAACGCGACATCTTTCAAGACCATAATCACCAATACCGTGCGCCGGGATACTCTGGGTTGGCGTGGAGAAGCCGCTCGCTACACACTTGGTGTATCTTTGCATGAGTACTATGACGGACCGCAGATGTCAGAGGACGACCTGAGGGATCTCAGCCCAGTGGATGGAGACTTGCTGGGCTTGGATCAGGGAGCTGAAGAGCAAGACTGTGACGTGAGGTCCGATAGTATGGAGCCCCTGGGAGATGGAGACGAGGAAGGAGTGGAAGACGGCGACGAAGAATATGACGATGGAAGAGAAGACTGGGAACTAGATATGGACAGAGAGTTTGAGCGATATATGAGCTTGGAGAGCCTTATTGCAGAAGAGCCGTGCCTGGATGAAGAGATGGTGAGTGAACCATATGTCGCTTATCATAGTATGCACAGTAGGGCGATGAGGAAGACAAGATTGGATGAGGTGGAGAGGATGTATCAGAGTGGGGAGAGGTATTCTACGGTACGTTATTAACGCGTGAGCACCCAGGGTGGTTGTAAAGCAACTAGTACTAACCGAGATACTTAGGTCAATAAGACGAAAAGAGGCGAGATACAAGACATGCTCCAAAAATACAGCGAAGAGGCGTCGAATCATCGACAAGATGACGACGAGGATATTGTTTCAAACCCCTACCCCGAAGACGACGACCTCATACCACTTGCCCGCCAACCCAACCACGGATCACTTCCAACCCCCAACTACTCTAGCAATGCAAATGCAAAATCCTCATCCGAACTATCGATATTGACAAATCCTTTCCCCGAAGACGTTCCAACCTCCCAACCCCAACCCCCTCCACCCACACAATCCCCATACCCCACCAACCGCGACATCACGCCTTCTACAAACCGGTCGCGCTTCCCTATATACCCGTCAGATCGCACAATATCGCCCATCACACCATTCGTCGCATCGTCCCACGTGCTGTTCCCCGTCTCCCCCTCATCACCAAGAAGTCCCGCACAACACCCTTCGGAACTGGGCGCCTATGGATACAACAACAATGTAGAAGAGAGAGACTATGCGTTGAATCATCCCTATCACGGTATGAACCAGCAAGAGGCCCAGGAATACTGGCACGACCTGCAAGGTTACAACACGGAGAGTGAGCAGCATCTGAGGCGCGGAGAGGCACCGAGGAACCGCAGACAACGCGCTGCGTCTTCGCCTGTGCAATACCGTAATGAACGGATCTTGGGGTCTGCAGGAGAAGAATATGGACGTCGTGTAGGAGATGAGATGGAGATTGAGCAAAGGGGACAGGCTGGTGAGAAGAAGAAAGTGAATATGGTAGGACGGTTCCTGAACACTTTCACATGTCGACCTGGTTCCGTTTCGCCGGATGGTGCTGCTGTGCCTGTCAAGAATGACGAGGCTGTCGGTATGGTGTCTATTGTGCCGAGGAAGTATGCTAGGGCCTTTCTGTCTAGGAAGAAGGGTCGGATGCAGCGGAAAGAAGGGGATGAGAGATTTGACGAAAGACTTTTGGGGTCGCAGATAATTCCGCTCCACGATAAGACGACTTGGAATGCTGAAAACACAAGGAGTGCCAGAAGAGAGCCTCAGAATAACCACAGAATGAATATAGGAGAAGGAGACAACCGGTCAAGATCGAAACCGCGAGTCGTCAACGTAGGAAGCCAGATGCAGGGTGTCATTGGTCCGCCCGTCGACCTCTCGAAGATGATACAGCGCGCACCCGAGAGTATTAGAACGCCATCACCGCTCCCCGGATCAAATGCTTGGCCTTTAGGGGCCGGTAAGAATACCGAGCACGTACCCGGACAAGCGCATTCGGAATCAAGCTCAAGTCTCGGCGAACGTTTACGGCGAACGAGGCTCGAAGATTTACCTTTCCGCTTTGGAGCAGCAGAGGAGATACGCAATCTGATGCTTGATCTTGAAAGGGATCAGAACGAGCAAACTGTTTCTCCTGTTCAACAGCGAGATGAACTGTCAGATGATTTCTATCCAACCACTACACTACCCACTGGACAAGGAAACGAACTACCCGGTGGTTTCTCACGCCCAGAAGACGTATGTTAAGATTCCTCGCAACCAGTCTTTTTACTCCTTATCTTATCCTAACGATACTCACCAGTCCATCACACCCCACAACCCCGCCTTCTCCCCATCCCCCCGAGAAACCCTACAACGACACTTCAACTCCCAGCGCGAAGCCAACAAGCAATATGCTCATCGTGTCCGCGCTGCCAAATCACATTCGAGCAACCTTACTCTGCCGCCGAATTTTCGCGCTCCTGAGATACACAGTAGTTCACTATCTATTGCACGGGAGCCGAGTCCTTTGATGTAAGGGGCTGGTGCTCAGAAGCAGTGTGTTAATCATAAGGGGGATAAGGTGGTTTCTAGTATACGGCGTTGGTTTTGATCGATGAGAATATAGAGGCTACACAGAAGATGGGTGAGCGATGCACGGCTTACTTTGGAAGTTGCCACAGAAGCCTCTCTTCGATGGATCTGCCAAGTCGTCGCGGGATTGCTGAATTGTTGCTTCGATGACAAGACGACCATCTAGAAGATGTCTGAATTGGTAGTTGTTAGATGTGATTGACTGGCTCACAAATGATCTTCAATGAATTCTCGTGTCGGGCCATGGTGACGAAAAGACGGAAACCGAAACCTCAATGCAAGGCGATGATGAATGCAGTGCGTGGTTTCAGTTGAGAGAAGACACATACGGTCGAATGAGATACTGAAATGTGATTGATTGCTATTTGTACTACCTGGTGTAGCATACTATTCAGAATACCGGAGCAATCGCATGCGAACATTGACATAAAATGATCGACAGCGCGATTGCTGTGGGTATCCATCGTGGAAGCGCGTTGACAATAATGACCAGTTCCAAGTCAATGGAATTGAATCGGCGCAGGTGCGGATAAGTACGAGCCTATCGAATACGTTCAAGAGTTGGCAGGAATACTAGACTCGTGGTTGGTTAGCACATCAAAGTTTTCACGTCACAGCACACAGCGCAAGAACATCACAACATCACCAGACGAGGCCGTAAGATAGCGCCGCCATCCAAACACCAATCGTCCAGACGTCGCATGAGCGAGAAAGCCACCAAAGGCCAAAGGTTGATTCAGGAATGGTCATATTGTCTATGAAACATTCCTCAGCCACCACGCTGAACGCAAGTCTACGCAGACCCGTGGGGTATACTGCGGACTTGAAGATCCATCCCAATCATTGCCGTTATCCTTTTGTATGATTCCGAGACGCCTTATCATGCACAATCGTATCGTGGCGCTATTTATGCGACGAGCTGAACGACACCACCGGCCTCCTTGATCTTCTTCTCCGCCTCGGCGCTGACGTAGCGGGCGCGAACGACAATGGGGACCTCGGGGAGACGGCCCTTTCCGAGGAGCTTGGAGTAGCCGTAGTCGAGGAGGTTGAGGACGGGAGCGTTGCCGCCCTTCTTGGCGAGGTACTCGTCGCGCTTCTCAGCGGGGATGAGAGACCAGAGCTTGTCGAGGTTGATGACGGGCTTCCAGAACAGGTTCTGCTGCTTGTGGAAGTACCTCATACCGATCTTTCCGAAGTAACCGGGATGGTACTTGTCGATGTTGGTTCGGTGGTGGTGCTGACCACCGGCCATACCACGACCACCGGGATGCTTGCGGTGCTTTCTGTTTGTTTGTTAGCAATTGTCGCGCTGCGAAAATTCGAGCCCAAGTCTCGCAGATGTCAATTACCCGACACGTCCGTGACCGGCGGAGACGTGACCCTGTATACTGCGTTAGCGATTGTCATAGTTGTAGAACGAGTATGCGACATACGCGGTGCTTGCGGGTCTTGGTAAGGCGAGTAGGCATCTTGACTTGACTGCGCTGATGCTGTTGGGTTAGTAACGTTCGAGCGACGGCTGAAGTTCGAGACGCTGTTTTGGTGGGTTGAAAATGCGCAAGCGAGGCGCGCTAACATCGGTAAAACCTTTCCCCGATGGTCACATGAACGGCCCTGTCGCGCAGCCACTTGCGATGCTAGAAGTGAGAACGTCAAAACCAACGCCAGAGAGAAGTTTGAAGTGAAGAAATATGTTTTGGTGCTTTGAATACGCGCTTGTCATCCCTCTGCAATAATGTTCGCCAAATCCTCGCTTTCGCTATGCAATACACGCTCAATCATCGTCGCCAATTTGCTTCTCTAGCCCCAGTAAGGTGTCCGCAGACCTACGAACGTCGAGCCAACACTGTCGACTGAGTCGTCCTTCTTGCGCTGTCCTGCGAGCTGTTCAAGTGTTAGCAAGATTGTTTCCTATTGTGGAGGCTCAGGTCACATTACCTCTAATTGTATATGCCTGTGGACATGCACAAGCCAGTCGACATAGCTCTGCGCCTCATTGTTTCGGTCCTCGTACAACAACCTCGCGAATTCGTATTCCGCACCGTCAAGACCTTGTCGCGCGAGTTGTATTGTGAGCGCTTTGGAAGCTCTTGTGCCTTCTAGGTATTGTAGGATATTCCGTACTTGAGCATTGAGGTGAGTCTCGAGAACAGGGAGAGTGGATTGGAAGGGATCGAGCTCTTTCAGACTATTTTTGCCTTCGCCGAAGAGGTCTTCTAGCAGGTTGGGTGAGACTTGCGTGTGTAGCCATAGCAGACATACTTGGCCATTGTCTACAATGTATGCCCCGCCTTCCTCGACCTTGGAGAATGATGCGCGTATACTTTCGGGCATGACAAGATGGCCCTTTTCATTTGCGAAGCCGTCACGCGCATCGAGGTTATGGATTGCGATGATTCGAGGGTAGAGGTATAACGACATCTCCAACGGTCCCATCGACTTGATCATCCGCATGTCGTGGACTCTCCTGTCGGTGGGCTCCTTGCCTCCCTTGAAGGCCCTCGACTTGATTAATCCAAGGATGTACATGCCAAACTCCTTCAGGTTCTCCGGTAGCACAAGTTGACCTGGTGGGTTGTTGCCAGTAAAGTTCTTCCTGTAGCCCGCAAGAATGTCGACAGTCTTCTCCGTCAGAGCTCCTCGGATCTCCTTGAGGTTCTTCTCGGTCATGCGAGCAGCAGCTTCCTTGGCGATGATATTCACCACAGCATCCTGATCGACAAACTTCATGCATTCGCCAGTGTTCGCGCTGACACTAGCCACGATGTTGGTGCACCGTACTCGTCGCTCACCATTCGCAGCTGTATACAAGAGCGCACTCTGGAAGTGCGCATCAAGCTTAGGATCCAGTTTGCCATCGTAGCTGAACATAACACCAATAGCCTTGTCGGCGTCGATGACTCCAAACTCCAGATCGGCGCCAAAAGTGTGGTGGTAGAAGTTTCCGTGGTAGGCAGAGACCTGCAGGCCAGTCGAGCAGCGAACCTTCATCAGCGCTTGATATCCGGTCTCTCGTGTGACTGTATGCTGAATCTCCTTGGACAACTTGAGCGTATCCCTTGGTGAGTGGAAGTTGGGGTAGTAGAAGACCTCTCCACCTGTTACAGCGGAAACGTGACCTAGCATGTGTTAGCAGGTACCACCTACGAGAAAGATATATAGCTTACCAATTGTCGCAATGTCAAGGTAGCCTCCGCTAGGTGCTGCAAGGAAGAAGTCCACACCAATACCGTTCTGCACCATCTTCTCGGCAACCTTCTTGAAACCAGCATGTTCGGTCTGAAGCAGTTTCTTTTCGGCATCGGTGTTTGCTGCATTGCCGTCGTCACGTAGCATCAGTCGGCCAGGACCCCAGGTAGGAAGCGCAGCCAGAGAGCACACTATCTTTCCGCCTGTCGCTGACAAGGCTGCTACGGCAGAGTTCAGGGTGGGAAGTAGCGCCGGTTCAGGATTCTTGACTTCGGAGAACATGTTGGGCAACTGTGCGAGAAGTCCTGTAATGACAGTTCTAGATTCCACAGGGTCGACGAATAAGCCTTCGCTGAACGGCAAGAAAGGATCCTCCAGGTCAGGCATGACCAGCATTTGGGCGCTCGTCAGATTGGCATTGAGGTTGTAGAAGTGCATTTCCTTATCAAACGTCACGATGCCGACTTTGGCGCCCTTTGGTATGCGAGTCGTGGCTTCGCTGTCCTCCCCTTCAGCCTCCGACTCGCCATAAAGTGCTTTCATGATGCCCTCACAGAATCCATGGAGGAAGCCACGGTTTACAGCCTCAGCACTCACGTCAACCAGGAACAGCCATCGCAAGCCGACAGGCTCCTTTGACCAGTATTCCTTGGGCACTAGGAAGTCGACAGTGCCTAGAGTGAGCTCCGGACGCTGTAGTCTGTCTATCCGGACGCCAGACTGATCCGTAGGTGCAAAGTACTCACCAGGAACGTCGCCCGGGTAGGTACACAGATTGCATACGACCTTGTTTCCACCAGCCTTGAACTGCATAAAGGGATTGATGTATGCTCGACACCTTGCACACCTTGGTGGCCCCATGTCGCCAAAATCCAGTACAGGTATAGGTTGCTCGCCTTCCTGCTGAGCAGCCAGTGGTTGTAGAACCATGCCAAGTGGTAACGAAGTCGCAGAGAGGGCTTGCGCAGTGAGTGGAATGTTGTTCATCGTCAACCGCGCGAACTTGGGTGAGGAATTGCCCTGGTCAAAGGCGACAAAGGGGACCGTGGCGGGAGGTGGTAGGTGGTGCTCCATGGTTGGGTACACATTTTCTAGGTAGTATCTCGCTGGCGCATCTCGCGACTTTGGTATGCTTGGAATCTGCTCGGGGTCTACACGTCCTTGAGCTGATCCAACCGCGGCTCCTCCGGTCTGGTGTGGCGGTGCTGGCGTTCTCGCAGCATACTGCATGGGCGAGGCCTGCGACCCAGGCGAGAAGAGGGGGTTTACGGGCGCGGGAAACTGGCTCATGGCGGGAGTGATCTGAGGCTCCATCCATTGCGCTCCTCCAACTTGCGGCGAGTTCTGGTTTAGGAATTGTGACGGTGTGCCGTTCTGCGGTGAGCCAGCAAACGGTTGTGAACTCCCCCCAGGCCCCTCGAGATTGTGATATGCATGTCTGTTCTTCTTCTTGTTCTTAGGGTGTGCCGCTGGATCCACGCCCAATCCGACTGCGCCCATTTGCCCCGCGAGGTTGTTCACATCCTGGTCGCCCTGGTACTGCTGTTGGCCATGCAGAGCCGTCTGGTCTGGGAAGTAACTTTCTTGCTGGACTGGCGTGCCGTATCGCGCTGGCGTGCCGGCGTACTGATTCGGGGGTTGAGCCATTGCTGGGCTTCCGGTTTGCTGGTAGCCAGCAGGGCTCGCGGCGACGGGTGGGCGCCATGCGTTGGGCTCATCTTGCCTGCCGTTTGCATTCGGAGTATTGACAGAACCCGTGCCTGTGGCGTGGTACATGGCGGAGTCGGACATGGTCGCGGCGCGGGGACGGTGCGGTGGGTTCAATGGACGGGACGATTCGAGGCGGGTCAGGCGAGTGGCGGAGGAACAACGGGGCACCGAGAGGTGTTATCGATGGTCATATCACGGGGCGGGCATGCTGGGGTGAGTGCGGGCACAGGCAAAAAGACAGATTGTCGAAGAACCAAGGTTGATGATCTGTCTATTTTCTAGACCTATACTTCCATCGTAAGAGCGCGTCCGTGCACGCTCCCTCACATGCAAGAACGAGACAGGGTCTATTCACTCGCGTGTCACTAGCAGACTCGGAATACTTGCATCGAGCAATGGCGTGTTCGGTATTACCGAGGGCCGATAGTATGTACAGATAGTTTCCTCTCTTCATCCATCAGCACGATACCTGAGTACCAATGAATAGGTATTCAAGTATACCGAAAGTGACCTGTCGGAGATTACTTGGCACTTTAGTTGCCCCTGCAATACCTCGCAACGGACAGTGTATATGTCTCCGGATTGTCCCTGAGCAGCCCATGGCTACCAATGCCGCGCGCCCTTGGGGTGCCGGTCCAAGTGGTTCGGACCATAAATTGCGGCCGTATATCATATCCTCGTCTTGACCTTCTATGCCTTATTCCAGCTTGTCCAGGTGCGCCAATCGCGTCAAGACAACTTGCTTGCTCGTCTCTTCGATCTCGCCTGCCAGGAACACTTCGTCGAGGATTGCATACACCTTGTAGAAGTTGAACACCAGATCCAGCTCACAGACGTTCCCAAAGAATGCGTCTAGCACTTCCACGAAGAAATGGATAGCCTCTAGATATGCCAGTTCGTTGTCATTCGTGTCGACGCATGCGCAGAAGAAGAGGCCGGCGTATCGACGGTATACGATCTTGGACATGTTGCGGAACTCGACGAAGTTGGATTGATGTTTTTGGTCGCGGGGCGCGATGAGGCGGTGTACCTGCAACGAGTCTTAGTCTTATTGACGATATCGGTATGAGTATGCAGAGGGTTGCAGGATGACTGCTCGGAGGGGTGGTACGGGGAGATGATCGGTGAGGTGGATAGATGGACATGTAGGAAGGTGTCGCATACCTCGCCCTTTAGCTTGACCTTCTCCTCATCCTGCACAGTCATTAGCAGCCTCATCTACCAATGACTTCCAGTACTCCACATACACTGTATGGCGCATACCACTTCGCCAACCGCGTCTTTCCTCTACACAGCGCAACACATTAGCCTCCGCCCTTTCCAGGCCAGCATACCGACTTACTGCCTGTTCTGAATCAAAATAAACGAAAGCACCATCTTCGCAGTGTGCCTCGAGAAATCAGGCTCGGCGCGCTGTGGGAAGAACGAGAGCGCGCAAGTGTGATAATGACGGCAAGCCGCGTGCCTGCCTGCGGCGCTCAGGGCTCACTTCCTGTGAAAGGAGCTGGCTCGTGCGCGGGACAGGCACAGGTCCATCCCTGCAGCAACGTGGGCGGACGGAAGTCCACTTTTTAGCCGCAAAACATGTCATTCGGGGTTTCCCTTTGTCAAGAGCATCGAGGATTTCGCAGTTTGCATAGTTTGTTTATTTGATAGGTTTGGTACCCTTATGGGTCGAGACTACCTAGGTAGATTCTACACTGGACAAGACTGATAGCCACCCCCTCTGCTTTGCACCCGATGCAACGGCGCAAAACCTTCTATCAACATGTCCGAGTCGTTCAGACTAACCTGGTCATCCATTTCCGTTTTCATGTACCTTGGCACCATAGCATTCTGTCCAACATTTCTATCAGTCGTACTGAGTACTCTCGAGCGCGACTTGACACGTCGATACCGTGTCCTGCTAACCAAGGTCTTGAGAGCGCCTGCAGTTGACGTGTCAGAATTACCTGGTAGAGGAGTATTACCTGGACCGTCAAGAAGAGCAGGATCGATCATCTCCATAGCTACATCGCCATCGCTGTCTCTCTCGTCTGGACTGCTATCGCCTTGCCCCTGTGCTTTATTCTCTTCCATGGTAATGGAAAGCTGACTGGCACCACGTTGACTAGCGCTTTTCCGCCGCTCTGCGCTTGCCAGGAGTCCACCCCAAAAATTGGTCTTATCAGCTTGCCTCGCCGTGTGTATATTACCACAGTTCTCGCGCTTGAGGCTGCTTCGGGCCACGGGGTTGGCAGGAGCAGTCAGTGTCGGCATGGAGTTGATTTCGATGCTAGGGAAAGACATTTTGACAGGTGTATGGATACCGAATTGCTTACCCCAACGACACTCCGAAGGGTAGTCGCACGTGTTCCAGCAGTCTTGCTTCCTCGGGGACCGGTTTTGGCTGTCTGCCGCTGACCCTGTATATGCCATGGCGTTGTGTTTTGGGCCACCTCGGCGCCAGCGACCTACAGTTTTCCAGCCAGCGTAGTCAAACTCACTGCTGCAGGCGCGATGTTTTCTGGATTTACGCGGGCTGCTGGACTTTTGTGCAGACTTGGTCATGGTAGCGCCGCTGCAAAAATGGTGCCCGTCTTCGAGACAGCGTCGTGTCACGCCTAAGCGGTAGCTGTGATGACATTGGTGGCATTTCCACATCCATGACAAGGGACTCTTTGGCGCCTCTATAGGTGGTTTTGGGTAAACTGAAACGATTTTTTTATCCGCCTTCTCGTCTCGTTGTCGATTTGGAAGGATAGGTGTGAGAGGCGTGCGGGGTGAAAACGGCGAAGGCGGTATGGAGAGAAATGATGGTTTGAATGGAGTTGCATAAATGCGGAGAGGATTTCGTAACTTATGGTAAGGCATCTCAGATGTTCTTGGACTGTGTGAGCTCTTCACTAAAAGGAATGGCTGACCACGATGTCTGCAGAAACCAGTTTGCTGTATCGAAGGATCTCTCAGTGATTGTTGCCAGATGATCGTTCATGCAGAGATGATCGAGACATCAACTGCACCAGCTTCGCCGTCGAGCAGAATCTACCTTTTCTACAGACGTCCCTGATGTCAGGTGCTGTCGCAGCCTGAGATGCGCTACTTCTTTGAGACAACGTGGGCGAAGACTTGTGATGGGCGTCGACAAAGCTGTGTTCAAGAGTGACCTTTGTCACCGCGACCTAGTCTTACGCTATGGTGGTCTTTTGTGAACCACGCGGCAGATCCTTTGTCTGATATACTCGCCTTAAAGATCTGTTGCCAAGGTCACGGACATGTGTTCGCTTTGTTTGCGTGCTCACGCGAACAGCATAGCATCGCCTCGATCGCGTGTTCCATCTCTTTACTGGCTTCAAGCTGACGACGATATTTCTCGCTTCCAATTCCGGGGCACGCCACCAAATGCCAAAACCGGGTCTTAGTCGGTGGTGGAGTTGTGTGGAAACCACGTACATGGCAGGTATCTCGATCTCCGCACAAGGCACAGCCTCCCCCACACCCAACCCGGCCCTTCGGGTACCTACGCATACCCAGAGATAAGGTCTCAAACGGCGCGATTTTCAGATCGGCGAGGTATGGTAGTTCCCGTGCTTTAGCATTTGGTGTCCAGATCGAGAACGAGTAAATATCAGGAGATGAAGCCAACAAGCTTGGCATAGAGTGGCCGCGGTAAACGGACCAGTGAATTTGCGTGTGTAGATAGTGGACGTGTTATGTAGGGCATGCGATCTTCTCAAACTTTCCCTTGATGGCAAGATAAGAGATGGTTGGCGTGTTCGCGACATCGTGACGGACAGTGAGCATCAGCGATTCCGACGACGAGAGCCTGCATCGACCTACATCATGCATCAGCCATGGTTAGCTTCGGTGGTAGCGCGGTGACATCATTTTCCTAGTTAATCCGGGGTTCAATAAACATTGTCGATCGCCGTCCTGGAGGAGCGGGAAAAGATAAGGAAACATGGAGAGTTGGCTTGGCATAATTGCATTATAAACGCCATGTGACAAAACAAGTAAGTAAACGAGGCTTAGACCGATAAACAAGCTAGGCACTACGTCCAATAATGCTCCGAGTGCTTGTACGTTCGTTGCAGGGTCTTTGAGGGATTTGGAATAAGCAAATAATGCTGACGTAGTATAGTGTTCAGTATATCAATTCTCGAATTATGTACAATACATGGTTAAGGGAAAACTATAGTCCAAATTTTGAAGTGTATGTCAAAAAGCACAGCTGAAAGACGGGAGCGCAAGTGGTATCTCGAAACAGATGACTCAAAAAGGTCGCAAGCAACAAATCCAAATCTGCAATGCAGCAAAAGTTTAGGTTTGAACCTGCTTCTCGTGCTCAGAGCCCATGGCCATAGCATGCCTGTCGCCTGCAATACCAGTGTGCTCGTGGCCTGAGCTGTGCTCCGAAGGTGCCTTGCCCTCAAGCATCTGGCTGTGCTGGGGGATACCGTGGCGCTCACCTTGGGGTACAGAGTGCTCGCCATCGATTGGCTCGCCCTTGGCGGGTGTCCAGGCAAGGTAGTCACGGCGGACCTCAACGTAATCGTAGGCGAATTCACCGAGCTGGTCGTCATCCATACCGAGGAGCTCAGCCTCCTCAGATGCGCGAAGCTTAAGACCGGGGATCTTGTCGATAACGAAAGCGAGGATGGCGGAGACGACGAAGGAGTAGGCGGTGACGGCGACGATGTAAGCAATCTGCTTGTAGACGGCGGCTCCCTCTCCGGTGATGGCACCAGCGGTAAGTCCGTTGTTGACACCGTCGAGACCGATGATGTAGTCGGCACCGAAGATTCCGTTGAAGAAAAGACCCCACATTCCAGCGACACCGTGCTCAGCGAACACATCGAGAGAATCGTCGATCTTGATCCAGAACTTGACTAAAGCTGTGTTAGCGAGCAGTACGCGAGCGGAACTATGTGAGGGCACGTACTCTTTGTGGCAAAGTTGGCAACAATACCAGTGGTAATACCGAGGATGACGCTGGCCCATGGGGGCAGGAAACCAGAAGCGGGAGTAGCAGCGACAAGTCCGGAGATGACACCTGAGCACCATCCGACCATGGACCACTTGCGAGCCAGGCGCCAATCGAGGAGAACCCAAGTCATGGCGGCGAACATGGCGGTAAGGTTGCTGTTCCAGCACGCCATGACAGCGCGAAGGTTGGCACCGAAAGCGGAACCACCGTTGAAGCCCAACCAACCAAACCATAGGAAGACAGTGCCGAGGGTGATCAAGGAGACGTTGTGAGGGCGGAAGTTGAGCATCATCTTCTCCTGGCGACGTCCGAGGATCATGGAGTAGGCCAAAGCTGTGCAACCGGAAACGATCTCGACGGGACCACCACCAGCGTAATCGAGTCCACCCCACACGAAGAACCAGCCATTTACGTTCCAGGCCCAGTATGCGACGGGGCAGTATACGATTGTGGCCCAGAGCCAGATGAAGACCATCATAGGGATCAAGCGACCGCGCTCAGCAACGCAACCGACGACAATGGCGGCAGTGACGGCGCAGAATTGCATCTAGATACGTGTTAGTGCATGAGGGCACAATGCGACGATGACGTTTGCCATACCTGGTAGAAGGAGTACAGCAGCTCAGGAATCAGAGGACTACCTGGGCTGGGAGCGCCAAGGACACCCTTGAGACCGAACTTGTCGAGGTTTCCGATGAAGCCGTTTGTGGAGGGACCGAAGGCGAGCGAGTATCCCCAAAAGTACCATTGGAAAGTAATGACGGACGCGGAGAACATGCAGGCCCAGATGAGGGACAGGGCGGACTTTCTCCGAGCAAGACCGGAGTAGAGGAATGCGAGACCAGGAATCATGATCAACACCATGGCCGAAGCCACGAGGATGTAGGCCTGGTCACCCGCGGCGTACCATTGGTTGAGGTTCTCGGTGACTGCGGGTTACATGTTAGTAGTGTTCTGGTTGCGCAAGATGCGTGTTGCACCCGGCACGTGCGCCGTGGTATATGGGAACTTGTACTCACCAGAGTCACCACCAGTGATCTCATCGGTGCCATTGAACTGGGCTGGAGGGCCAACCCATGAGTACGACATGGTGGGCGTGTCCTGGGGAGTGGACGGGGGTATTAAGAATATACGGGGCCCGTGAGTACTATGGGGAAGGGGACGGTTCCACGATAGGGCCTGTGGAAGGGGGAGAGAAGGGGATTAAAAGCTGGATCGGTGCCAGTAATATACGGATGCTACAGGGAGAAGTCGGAAGCCCTTCTGTAGATTACGGTAGATGCGCCGGGACCTTTATGGGTGGAACTTGCTGTACTACTCTTATCTGTCCTGGTCCACGGGCCAACACTTGAGGCAAAATAGACGAGGGTACATCACCCACAGCCGCGACCGTCGTGGGGTTCGCGTTAGATCCAGCCATGGAGCTTTGTTCTTTTTCTGCCGCGATTGATGGCGCGCTGCGTCATTGCTGCTCCCAACGCTCCAACGCCTTATCTCGCCGCTCGCGCACCACGCAAACATGTGACGGAGAGGCTTAGCAGATGGTGAGCAGCACCCACCCCGGCGGCCACGTCGCGTCCGTCTGTAGGGACAGGCCTCGCAGCGGCGCCTCTCTGGCTTGGGCCGGACGTGCAATCGCATATGCCATTGCACGCAGCTCGAGTTTCATCCGGGGCGGAAGGCTTGGCGAGTGGGTGGTCGGTGTTGCGTGGTGTCAATTGCATTTCTGGCCAGAGATAAGACGTCGCTGCCGCCCAATCAGCGCCCGGCTGCCATGCTGCGCGCGCTAGCTGCTTTGGGTGCCGCATCTTCGCCGGCCGTCCTGCGACGCGTTCTCACCACACACCAGCGGCCAGCGCCACCCCGTCCCTGACGATTTGTTTATGCGATTCACGTACGTTGTGTGCGATAAGACGACCACGGCGCTGTGCTCGCCATCCTGCTCGCGTCTAGTGCACCTCACCCCCAGAGTGTCGCGCTCGACATCGATCCTCGACACGACAGTCGGGCAAACATCGGGCGCCCAACGAACTCTAACAAACCCAATCTTTGGGGGTTTTCACAAACCGTCTTGCCGTTGCGACACGGCGCTACTTGCGCACGCCCTGCAGAAAGACCGCGGCGTGCAAAATCCGGCTGTCGTTGAGCAGATCGAGACACCCGTCCGACCGGCCTGCGTCTGTGGTTCTTCGCCTGTCCGCGGCCACTGTCGTACCGTCAGCAGCTAACCTCGTCAAACGCCCAAATGGGACCATTTCCAAGCTCCGTTATTTCCAGTGAGCCATGTCCCTTGCCCGGGGGTAGAGACTTACAGGCCCTGTTTCCCGGTGGCCATGTCCTCGCGTGTTCAGAGGCGACCTGGATACGCCTGTCGACGACGTGGACCGCCATCTGAGAAGCAATGCAATCACCCTCCTTTTGCCCTTGTGTCTCCGCGCTGACACGAAACATTGTCAAAGTGGCATAAGCAGCTGAAGCCGTTGTGTTCTTTGCAACACGACCCGTGGGGCGTGGCAGGAGTAGGGCTCAGCTGCATGTCAGCCTCCCGTACCCGCCCGGCAACGCTTGGCGGCAAACTGTCGCGAAAGCATGTGAGTCTGCTCCCCAGAAGCGAGGCGGTGGAGAGGTCGATACTGAGGCACACACCCCTGGCGTGGGGAAGCTGGAATTGGACACAGCAGCATCGTTGGCTCTCACGCGACTGTCCACTCTCCACAATATCTCACACCCTTGATTGACATTCCGCGCCAGCACTATTGACATGTGGGATATCGTACTTGTTTATCTTCGATGCATCGCAGGTTGTGCAATTCTAGCACGTTTCGAAGGATGCAAACACCCGCCGGGCCAATGACGGCGCTCCGAAGCCGGAGCCCTGACTACGCGTTTGAAGTAACCTTGGATCGGATCATTGGCCCATCGCGCCCTATCAATTCTCCGACCGGTCTTGTTTCGCTGACACCGGATTGCATGTCTTATACTGATAGCTTGGTATAAGAGCGCGTCAGCTTGGCTGCTTCTTTTGCTCTCTCATTGACGTGTGCCCTTTTACTATCGCGCTGGGCAATATTGTTGGCAGCATTGAAAGTTCAGTAGAGACGCCGACCTAGATACGACGCAGTGAGTACGCATCGATCGCCGTCTATTCTGAAATCACGAATCGGTCGGATAACCAGGGAAGAATCTCGAACTTTACATTTCCACAGTTGTACACAAGACACACCTTACGCCCCACCTAGGCCGGTTCTCAAGGCGCCTGTGCGACGGGAGTAAGCATGCGGTCGCACGAAGTTCTCCGTCGGACGACGAACAGCAAACATGCCGAAAATGTACACAATCCACAGCGAACACGTCGCATAAGAATCGATCGAGTCCTGATGTAGCACACGCCCAGTTTGTGCAAGTCAAGGTCGTTGCACCACGCTTAGTTCTCACGCATGGACGCAGGGCGATCATAATGATCATGACGAAAGCATAGAAGGGATGAAAGATACCCGTTCAGTTGACCACGCGTATAGTTTCTCATAGACTGCTGAAGCCTCTCGAGTTGTTCCACAGTAGGTTCTTCGACGCTCTGCGCTGCAGACGCAATAGCCTCTCCTAACTTGGACAAACACTCTGTCCTAGACGGTCTAACCATACTCTTCTTGAGCTAGTCACATCGCGTAACTAGACCGACGAACCACCATCTATCGAGATGTTCTGCCCAGTGATACTCCTACTCAGCGCCAACACTCTGACCTGATCCGCGCAATCTTCCACCGTAGCCAATCTCTTCAACTTAGTATTGTTGATCGCAGCATTACGCTTCGCTTCTGGAAACTTGAGTCCCCATTCCGTGAGTAGCATACCGGGGCTGATACTATTAACACGAATCTTCGGCGCCAGAATAACAGCGAGACTCTTCGCCAGATGGATCTGCGCTGCCTTGGTAACAGCATAAGGAACACTGCTTCCACTCGGCTTCACACCCGCCACACTCGCGGTCGAAATAAAACATCCTTCGTTTTCGGCCAAGGCATCTTTCGCGGCATATGCGAGCCACATGTGCGTTTTTACATTCATGGTGAAGCACTTGTCCCAGTCGTCGTCGTTGACTTGCTGCTCAATGTCGGTAAAGGTCGTCATGCGCGTCCAGCCCGCGTTGGAAACGACAACGTCTAGTCGTCCCATCTTTTCGATGGTCTCTTTGACCAAATTCTGAACTGATGATTTCGAGGACATGTCTGCTTGGACTAGGTGGAAGCGTGGGTTTGCTTGTGAAGATGGGCCGGGTATGGACGAGAGCTCCTTTATGAGGGATTGTGCCCGGTCCGAGTTTGATGAGTAGTTGATTACCTGGATGGTGTTAGCTATCATTCACGGTTCCAACTCATGGCGAGTCGATTGATCGAGGACGTCTTGTACATACCACACGGAAGTCTGGCGCAAATGCTCGTGCTATCTGTGCCCCCAATCCTGCCGAGCTGGCCGTGATTAATGCTACTTTTGAGGTCGCCATGATGAGTTCTTGATGACAAAGGGGATAAAGTTACTGATGCGAGATTTTCTTGTTATATGTTGTAGAGCAGACGACCTATATGAATCACCGCGGGGTGGACGCGCGGGGTCAGCGTTCCGCTATGTGGATGCAATTGCGGAACCATTCCGTAGACTATTAAACATCTCTCCAAACCTTTCCGTTTCTCAAACATCAACCGTTGTGGGTTTGACTCATCGCCGAGAAAAGACACATCCCATTCTTCGTGCTTTCAGCTCTTTCCGGCCTTCATGTATCAACCACGAAGGTACCTAGGTAATTCATAAGCGCTATGCAACTGTTCGCTCTTTCAGAATCCGGTTTGATTCGCACTACCTCGGCGATCACGACGCCAGTATCCGGAGCCCTTTTGGATGCAGTTTCTAGTGATGACAACTGTCTTGTTGCGACTAGCAGCTTGGAAATGCTGGGGATGCCGTACGTCCTGAAGAGAGCGAAGAACACGGACACAGAAAACACGACCGGAAACTCTAATTCGGCAAGAGTGAGCGGCATGAAACGCGCATCTTGCAGTGTCATACCAATTCACGAGGACCTATCAGGGTAGTGAGTAGTCTGTCAGAGTCTACCTCTCATCCGTGTTGGCCATGCTTCGCTCACATTGAGGCACCGAGAAACGCCATCACGACGCCGATAACGGAGGATGCGAACAAGAAGCCAGTAGGCAGTAAGAACGAGACACATCCAGACCTTGGGGTCGGATGAAGAAAGTGGTAGGGGTTTCGCATAAATTGCTAGTGTGTACCTACGTAGTCATTGGTCTGGGTTGCTTGGGATTTCCTCATTGCAGGCTTCCCCTTGAAGAACAGGACGAGAGATGTTTGGAACTGCGAACTTCAGTAAAGCAGGAGGTAAGTAAAGCGTCCTCGCGAAGTGCAGGCAGGATTTGAACGATATCATTTTGTGAGGTTACATTGCAATCTCTGAGGCTCAGCTATGCTAATCTGATTCAGGTAAAGTGACACTCCGTTAAGATGAAGCAGTCTTCCTTTCTATCTTAAAGATGGAGTCAATACAGAGATGGTGATGCTCACACGATCTATCGTGCGGCTCCAACCAATGAGCTTCACTTCTTAGCAACAATGACGAAAGTATGCCAGGGTAGATCTAGGTCTTCCATTGGATACTTCTGTCTCGTCTTTTTCTACCCGGCTCTCTTCCTGATTCAAGTGCGCTTGAGCGTAGTAAGAAGTAAAGGAGATCAGAGGCGCATGTTGGTGAACTCTATGAGCGGCACGACCAAGATCGCAACCTACCATCGGTATGCCACTTGTAAAACCATCGGGTAGAAGTGCATAGTCAAGACGTAACCAGCGCTGGTGAATCCACGCCCGATCTCACCGGTGTTGCTGAGCTCAGAGATTGCGCATCCTCTATTGGACGCACCGTTCGCGGGGTGCAGTGAAGGACAAAGTGGCTGACCAACAAGATCACCGCACACACAAGGCTGAGAATGCACTCGAATTGACAGCTCATGAGTGCATACAAGACCCCACGTCTTGCATTGAGTGACAGCGCATATTCTTTGAGCCTCATCTCTGGAGTGATGGCTGGGGTGGATAAAGGGAGGTGTTTGGTCTGGCTCTCTCCTAAGTACAAACGACCGCCACCCGGTATCTTCGCAACATGTCTGTAAGCGACAACTCTACCTTGGATGTATCGCATGAGAATGACGGTATGGGCGGGTACGCGTATGGGACAGGGGACATGGCCGTCAGTCCCGAAGAGAAATCGTAAGCGACATACTGTTAACCTGTACAAATCAGTACTGATGCTTTCAAACAGCCCATATGCGACCACACAAATAGTCGCATTGGACGTCGGATCAGAACCGACCCGGTTTCTTGTACACGACAATGTTTTGAGTCGTAGCAAAGTGCTCGCGGCGAAGTCTTATCCAGTGGCTTTCGTCCAGCAACCAGTGGTTCTACCGGAGTTGGACCAGAACACAGCACACACACTGATCCATTACTTGTACACTGGGAAGTTCCAGAGTCTCAATACCATGGCGTCTTCCGACAAGATAATCCCTGAGTTGTACAAGCTGGGTACTAGCGTATACTGCGCTGCCGCTCGTTACAAGCTACCAGGCCTCGCTGAGCTGGCTCAGAATAAGATGAAGTCTCTCGACGAAGAAATGAGCATTTTCGATATCTTGAGTGTAGCGAGA
The DNA here is from genome assembly GCA_002952155.1 of Alternaria solani. NCBI lineage: Eukaryota > Fungi > Ascomycota > Dothideomycetes > Pleosporales > Pleosporaceae > Alternaria > Alternaria solani. Next base: position 327,649 of record CP022031.1, on the reverse strand, counting down.
GATCATGCATTCCCTCTACTACCAGAGGACGATCTGTGGTATCCAAGCTATGTCGAAGATTCACTCAACAACGCCATGGCAGATGATCCGGAGCCATTCCGAAAGCCGGATTTCATTACAACAGTGGGAGCCGACAGTAAGCTCTTACAACTTGTCTGGAAGACCGTGATGAACAACTACTCTCGAGCGCCAGCAACACCAGCAGCCAAAAACGAGGAAACCAGCACTCCAACAGCTGAACTCGTACCAGAACTACAGAAGTCGATCGGTGGCGATGACACTGTCTCTGCGGTTTCGCCACAAAAGGCCGACGAGGCAGATGAATGCGCAGTAACAGCAGTTTCCGTACCTGCTCCAAGAGACGAAGTTACTGATGCGCCCATTGTAGAAGACATCATCATTCCAGAGCCCACCAAGGAAGCTTCCCCAGACGCGGAAGACGCTCAACCCTCAGAGGAAAAGCCAGCAACGCTTGAGCCCTTCACAGACGAGCTAGACTTCAAGTCTTCAAAGACCTACCAACAGATGGGTAACAAGAAGCCAGAGCAAGTTAAGGCTGGCGACGTCTCTTCAAGCGAGATCAAAGTACCCTCTCACGTACGCTCAGACTCTGTTGTGCAGATTGAGCAGCCGTTGGCGCCAGTTGCTGACGGAGATTTGAAGGCCGATGGTGGCACCATTGTGAAAGATGAGGCCGAGCAAGCACAGGCTGACCAGGAAGAGCTGAAACCCCTCTCGAAGAAAGAGAAGAAGAAGAGGAACAAGGCCAAGACAGCAAAGGCGGGTATTGTTGAGTAGAATTATGGGTAGCAAATATATAGCCTAGATTTGTAGCATGCGTGCCGAAAACCATACAGGCCCGTAAGAGAATTGTGACGATTGATCGACGTGGTGTCCCCATGACGCGCATCAGTGATTTAGCGGCAGTGCACGGCCATCCGCGAAAATTCCCAGCCCCTCTTCCCCGCCTCCTTCCCCTTCACCCAATGCTTCAGCAACATCGAACCATATTATGGAACATCGCACACCACCTCCTTCACTCGCTTCATGAAGGATAGTCTCTAAACATGTCTCCCAGCTAGGCATCTTTGCCTACGTACTACAATACCTGCAAGTATACACGATCCGGCAACTCGCGTTACGAGGTCTTCAGCCTTTAGGGTTGCTCCCATGACGCACTGTGTGACATTGAGGTTTGTCACTGCGGACATGATAAGTAAGTTTGCGACCCGTGACTTTATACACACAGGAATGCTATCCGATTCATCTCTTCTTTACTGCGGTGCGCCAGCGTCAAAGAACGACCAGAAACAAAAAGGAGGTTATGTGTATTGGTTCTATCACTACATGGCTGAATGCAGCCTGAAAATAATTTTGGCGATATTTTGGGGAATTTGTCGTTCAGCATTGCGTCAACTGCATTGAAAGCTTCGGACTTTTCCCCACGCATACAAAACGCCGTGGCTGTCTGTCATGTCTCCCTTCAACCCTTCAATACTTTCAGACCATCACCGCCTCCTATAACTTATCCGACTCAAGACCGCGATGGTCTGGGTCCACGTCTCATTCGAAGCAACGATGTATATGTATCTTGCTGGTACCGCCGAGCATTTGCGATATCGACCCAGCCGGTGATGGTTGGTCTGACACGGATAGCCGCGAGTCCTTCATCTACATGCCATCGGTCATTGAACTGAGCATGTAGCTGCTATGCCACTTACCATGCATGGGTGGTCTTCGCCAGCTTGACAATGTCCGACGATCGGAGCCCCAGAGGCAGTGCTTGCACGCCAGACCTATGCTGGATAATAAGACCATGATGAATATGGAAACCAGAGCAAATATGGCTTCTCTTGACCATGGCTGTCTTGCTTCAGAGACCGGAGCAAGCTGAGTTACTGGAGAAAGTCAGTATGCCGAAGATCACACATGTTGCCGTCTCTCCATAGACGCATCGAGCAAGATACACATACAATTTGCGGCCATGTCTTGAGATCAGTGGCGATAGAGTGCGAGGGAAATAAGACAACACGGATGGCTTTGTATCCGTGACGTTGTGGACAGGTTGAGGTGAAAGTCGGATCTGCTATTGTGTAAGAAGACACCAACCTATGGCCCGGCCATGGGCTGTGCTAGGGTTCTTGGGGCTACGCATCAGTGTGCACACTTCTCATTGGACACCGCTGTTTTAAGCCTTCTAAGGAGCTATCGAGCCGGGATGATAGCTCTTCTTTGTAGCCTGAAGCGAAGACTAACCCCGATTGAAACTCGCCGTCTACTTAGTCAATCAAGTACGCCCAACGACGGTGCAACAACCAATAGCCATCTTACATGTATGTCTGGAAAATGAGGCGGGTCGAGTGATAAAGCCTGACCTGTGCGCATGCATGTGGCTGCCATGTTTCCCAATACGCTGAGCTAGGTTACATCCTGCAGCGGCGCTGGAGGTCTTTCTGGCGGCATTCTAGAAATAAACGACGACGGCAAGCCGCGAGCTACACAGGCCTCTCGCAGGCCGGGCAAGGTACCTGGTGCCTGGGTATCTGATCTTGCATCAGCAGCTAACGGTCGTAGAAACTAGTGGAACCCGTACTCGGCTGTTGGCAAATCCAGTGTGCGTTCGAGAAGCAAAGTCCTGTGTCGTGTCTACACGGAATTTGAGACGAGGCTGTGATATAAAGCTCTGAAGGTTTAATTATTTCTATGCTCAGAGGTATAATCGAATATCGAGCGAGTTACTGGTACTGTGAGGATATGTGTATGCGCCTTGTTCCGTCAACTAATGAAGATTGGTACGTGCTAGGGAAGTACGCTCTCAGCACTTGCGCTCGGATAACAGAGTTGCTGAAATGTTGCTGTTTAGTTTGTCGTGAGGCTTTCCTTTCCGTCAAACAATCGAATTGGCGATGCAGACGGGAAACAGTGCGAGTAGCTTTTGTGTACCAAAAACGTGCAACACTAGCCCACGAGTCGTTACTATGGACATTCTCGTGCTGGAATACAACATGATGTCCAATGCCCGCAGGTGAGGCACTGAAACACTTTCGAAGTCTCCATGTCGACGCTTAATAGCTGTACCATGACGTGGGCTGTGCACTACCGTAGCGCAGTTCATCTGTCGAGACACCATATGTATCTTAATCCTATCCAGCACGTCGGTTGGCACTCCACTTTGGTTTCTGTTTCGTCCAGATTTCCTTACATTCATAACATTTCTCATTGGGGAGCCTCCTTTCGTGTATGGAACATGTGGTATTTGAGATGGTGAGTGGCACACCGAGTCACTCACAACCTCCACAATGGTCATCTTCATAAGATGAGATGCTCTGCAGTGAACATTGCGACCATGTGCTTATGAAGGATACGTTTGTGCTGTCTGATGCCGGATGCTAAGCGGAAGAGGTTTGCGATACTGCGCATCAAAGAGACCACTTCAATCCGTCCTTAGCCACGGCAACCTCTCCCTCCTTTGGAAAAATGACATCTCCCTTCCGTGATACTGATCCCATATTTCCTTCATTACCACCCAAGAACTCCAAAGGGATAAAGAAATGCTTCTTCACCAATTCTCTCATGGTGCCTCTGACCCTTGAACCCAGGCTCGAGAGATTGATCGAGCAGACCCAAAGATGATGGTCTAGAAAGATAATGCTTTGTTCGAATACGCCCAGAAAGTGCTTGATGTCGGTAGAAGAGAGGAGAAGAGTGGGCTCGGTACTTGCGCCTTCGTCCTGAGATTCGATCGTGTCGGTCCGCCAAACCGCTAGACGTTCAGTTGCTTTGGAACCTAGTTGATGCGCAAATTCTGCGACGAAATGGGTGCCAGCATCGTCTATGGTGAGAGCTTTGAGTGCAAGGTCGGTTCCGGTGAGATCTGTGGGGCCGATGTTGATCATTAGGGGTGGCCCTAGAGTAGCTACCTCGTCCAATGTGTCCCAGCTAAATCGGCGTATAGTCTCATCTACAACCAGAACGACTGTACCCGGTATTTTAACGGATGACACCCACCTCCAGACCGACCGAGGCGAGGATTTCAGGACCTTCATCTCTTGGAAGCCGCTGTCTCCATGGCGCATCCACAGCTGATCCGTAGTAGCAGTAGAGATGAGAAGTCTATCTCCGGCGTCGTTGAGTAGAAGCTGTTGGGCAGGCTCCTCAAAGCGAAAGTCCATAAGCTTCTTGGTCACCTTTAGTCGGCCATTGGGATTTTTCGCCAACTCATAAGCTATGACGGTGTTGCTTGCATCTTCCGAGGCAACAACATCGCCAATGCTGACTACAATCTTTCGCACAAAGATGTCCTGTCTGTGGGTGTATATCACACCTTGTAGCTCCCCCGAATCGCACAGATAGACGTTCACCGATCCGTCGTCTTTGCCCACAAGAATGACGTCCCGAGCCTGATGAACACAAGTGGCCGTAATTGGCACAATATCGTCTTCGCCCTCACCGACTACGGCGACAGGTAAGGTGACGGATTCACTGATGCTAGAATCTTCTTCACCAGCTTTGCGAATAAGAACAGCAGGCTCCCAGACTTTGGTCTTGCGATCGCGTAACTCGATGATACGAGTTCCACAAGCTGTAAACGACAAGGCCTTGCCCAAAGTCTCACGCGTGTTGATCTGGCACAACAACGTTAGCGTTTCGAAATCCCATAGTCCGAGCACACCCCAGCTCGACCCAGTTGCCAGTGTACGCCCGTCAGGCGAGCAGGCCATGTAATGACAATCTTGCTGGACGGCCTTGACAGCGCGCTGATTCCATGTTTCATAGAGAACCATGTTGCCATTCTGAAACGTTACCACAAGGAGCGCCACAGCTGGGTTTGAGTTGAAGATGACCCGCTGCGGAGATGAATTGTCGATCATAGCTGAGGAACCGGCTTCTCCACCACACGCTCCTAATAAGCGGTCGTTATCCAGGCTCCAGAGAAGCACGGCTCTACCTCGATAGGCAAATGCTACCATCCTGCAGTCCGGGGAGATAGCTACGTCCAGTGGTGCTTGCCGGCTAGGGAAGGACTGGTCGCGAAGTGTGCTTCCATCGTCGCAGGCTAGTGCAATGGCATGACTGCTCCTTGTTGCTACAATCAGAAAGCTATCATCAGGCGCGAACTGAAGTAATACCGGGCTGTCTTTGGTATCGTACGTCCATATCAACATCTCGCTGTTGAGATCCCAAAGACGAACCATATGGGAACCTGCGGAGGCGAGTCGGTGACTGTTGTCAAAGCGCAGAAATTTCGCAGACTCTCCGTGATCGAGTGATAGCCTTTCCTGGCAGGTGCGTTGCCAGTACAGGAATATCTTCCCAGATTTGGTGCCGATGGCAAAAGCGTTGTCTCCAGCAGCGACAGACATGGCGCGATTTTGTCGAAAATCGATGTAGGATATAGAGTCTTCCCAAGCACCATTGCCTACACCAACAATGGTCAACCCACTATGGGAGTCGGCAAATTGCTGGTAGATGGCGGAATCTCGTGGGCACAACGGTGTCACCAGGTAATAGATCGAATCTGGATTGTCTAACAAATTGCGACCGAATTTAGCGGCGAGTCGCACCAAGTCTGTCGTCCATTGATTTACGTAGCGGTACGCTTCACCAAGTGGTGGTGTATGTTTCGCCCTTCGACTGAGATAACGTTGTAGGTTCTTGGCCGTTCTCGTCAGATGGTAAAGGTTCTTCTTGGTCTTCGCAATGTACTCAATCCACGTCAAGACGTTTGATCTCAAGAATTTCTCTAGCGCAAGAAACAGGGCAGAATCGGAAGACGAGGCCATGGCCAGATGTTCGGAAAAAGAGACGCACGCGTACTCGGCTATAGGGCTCTTGGCGCCTCGCGAGATGTTGACAACGGTCCTGTTGCGAGGCGATCTCATCTCTTCTCCGCATAAGTAGTTGAGGCAAGCAAGTGCGAGACGACGGTTCCCTTCTTCCTTGGAGATGGCAAACTCTGAAACCAAGGAGCCGTCGGTAAGGAATGTACGCGTAGTCATGTGCATGACTTGCACATATCCAGTTTTATCGACGTGGAGCAGCTGGCCACAGAGTCCTTGAATCGATCTCTCCAGGCTTCGCACGTTCATACCCTCGTCTAACTTGATAGCATTAGTGAGTTCGGCGGTTTGCAGCGGGCGAACCGCACAGATGGCCCAAACAAGTAGAGATTTCGCAAGTCGCGTTTCACGCACGCTTCGTGACATCTCGCCGAGGATTCGTTCGTACAGAAGGCCCATCTCTACGGGTAGCTCTTCGATGACTTCTTCAATATGTTCTTCGCTGTACACCGACTCGAGCTCTTGTAGTACCAAGCGTGCCCACAAGAAGCAACCCGCCGATTTATTCACCAGTTTCTCAACCATAAGCCGCTTATCTTCCTCCTCTTCGACGGGCAGTTGGTCCATGTTTTGTTCGAAGAATAGCCTGATATCGTGTGTTGTGTCCTCCACAGGAATAGTATCAGTCATGCCTCGACGACCTAGGCGGGCGAATTGTCGTTCAAAATCAGGCCAAGGCCCCCTGCTGGTAATGAGTATCTGGACATCGTATCTGCATTCTATCCGCGAAAGTAAAGGGAACAGTTTCATGGGATCGATACATTCATCCAGTGCATCGATGATCCAGTATTGCGGTCTTCCAAGGTTGGCCTTGAAGATCGCTCCAACAAACAACTTTCTCCACACAACCCTCTCGTCTTCTTTGTCAAAAGCAAGGTTGTACTCCTGCAAATTGAAGAGCTCCTTACGAACCATGGGGTGCATGAAGGCCATCTGCAGGGCTATGGACCGCAACATTGCGCTCAATGTATTCCTTCCCTTCTGTCCGTGTTTGAAGAAGTAGTAGCTACAATCAAAACCTTCCGATTGTAGCTGCGTGATGACATGGCCAGCCAATACAGTTTTTCCCGTTGCCGGTTGAGCGGAAATCCAGTATAAAGGCACTGATGGCGTAAGCAGTCCAGTCCACGATTGGAAGCCCTCGCGTTTCTCAATCCAAGAGCACGACCCTGCGATCTGATTGTCCTGCTCATTGTTGAGCTCATCAATAGGTCTATCCATCACGTCAAGATAGGTTTGCAGAGCCGAAATCTGAGCACGCTCTTCGTCACCATTCTTCACTAACGTGTCGCCAAGTATGTCTTCAACTGTGCTCGCTATAGCGTTTTTGACCTTGATATAGTTGGAGTCGTACATGCTATCGAATTTGCAGACCGTGCGGTGGTCGGCATTGAGTGGCTGTATGCGTTCGTGCTTGAGACCGATCGAGGCGGAATCTTTCTCAACAATCAACGCAGATTGAACCCCAAGGTTGAGTTTGAGGGTTTCGTAGAAGGATAGCAGACGGACCTCGTCCGCATAATGCCTGAAGTCATCGTTGATTATGTCAAGCCCCAATGAGTTCTTCTCGAGATCGGAGAGAAACGGCTTGGTGTTGAACATACCAGCAGCTCGGAGCATGTTACCAAGCACCGAAGCTAGTCCGGCACCTCGATGTGGTGTCGCAAGGAAGATGAGGCATTGAACGCGAGCAGCAAGGGCCTGGGTCGCAATGTCCCTCCGGGCTAGTATGTACGCCTTCTTGATCACTAGGCGTAGAAAGAGTCAGCGAAACGATCACATGTAACCAGATTTGATAATTGGAGGGTTTCATTTACCCAAGCCGCCCATACTGTGTCCGATTAGTATGATTGGTAAACTCTCCTGTGTCCTTAGATGTGGGTTGGTGGTCATCTCCCCTAATAGATCCTTTCCGAAGTCATGAACGCTCAATATGCTCTCCTTGCGCTCGCCCCAGTCGCTGTTGTAGCCAAAGGTATGAATGCGGACATGTTGTAGATCTGGTTCTTGTGGAAGCCAGGCCTGTGGCCAGAACTGATCACTATTCTCCCCCTTAGTCCAGGTCTTTACAGAACCGCCTCGTAAGCCATGAACGAATATCAAATCGATGAGCGGCTCTGACGGCTCGTGGAGGAGAGTAAGTCCGTAAGGGCCAATCGAACTGGCGGGTGATGTTGTACCGTCAGGAGATTTCGTACGCGTTAGCAAGCTTAGAGATCTTCGAGTAGAGTGGCCGTTCCTGCTAGTGAATCGCGACAAGGCTGCACTTGAGCGGCGCCTGTCGTTTATTTGGAGGCTCCCTGGCGGGGTAGGCTATAAACGAGTTAGCCTCTGTGAGCGACAGCAATTGGGGATGATCATCATACATCGTCCGCCATCTCCCATGCTCCAGGCGCAGATTTAAAAAAGAGGGCGCGTAGTGTCAGGAAGGTGAAGCGCGAAGGCTGGGTACTCGATGGCATGTGCGGCCGGCACGTCGGATACCCCGAGTGATTGTAGCAATGGTAGGATGCACTCCGTCGGGTGTATCGCACGCGACAGCGCCAAATGATTGGCCCTACATCCATGCGCATGCTCACCCGACGTATTCATGCCGTATATTCCGGAGCCTTGTATATGTTCAGACTTGGGGGCGCAATAAACCCCGCAGTTGCAATGCAGCATTGTGTATATGAGATGAGCCTCGTCTGACAACACGCGACATCATCAACTCCAATCTTTCCGTATCCAGACATGGTGAAGATTGACGAAGCTTTTACCCAGGCTTTGCTGAAGGAGGAGGATAAGTATGAGGGGAAAGATCTCGACGCGAACATTGCTGCGGGTATGCTCCATCCGTCGACTGTGATAACATCCTAATGTGCTACGAGGCTGACTCAACTCTGCAGTCCTTCCGGAAAACGCAGTGATAGAATGGGTGTGCACACATGGTGCTACACATTGGTCTGTTTCGACGAAGATCGACACTACCGTTGATGGGAGACCTATATCATTCTTCTTGAAGGAGTATCGAGACGCAAATGCGAAAGACATGGTCAGAGCCGAGTATGAGTCCACGGCTGCGCTGTATGAGGCGGCTCCCCAGAACGTGCCGCGGCCGTGGGCGTATGGATCCTTCGCTTCAGACCCAACGAGGTTCTTCTACGTCCAATCTTTTTGCGACATGAATGACGAATTGCCTGACGTGGATGAATTTGTCGCCGTACTGGCAAAAGTCCACCAGAAGAAATCACCAACCGGAAAATTTGGCTTTCATATTACCAGTGCGTATTGTCAAGACGAAGGATGATGAGTTCGGTGACACTAATGTGTGAGACAGCATTCCAAGGAAATATCCCCAACCACAACGAGTGGTGTGACACGTGGGAAGAATACTTCACCCGTAATCTGTGTTCGATCATCGACCTCGAGCGGGAAATACATGGCTCGGATCGAGAGATGGATGCGCTGTCCGCGGAGATTGTAAAGAAAGTAGTGCCTCGGCTCCTTCGTCCGCTTGAAACCGGAGGCAATAAAATTGAGCCGGTGTTGCTGCATGGCGACATGTGGCATGGCAATGTCAGCGTCGACAACGACACAGACGAGCCGATTCTGTACGACGCAGGAAGTTTCTATGGGCACAATGAGTATGATGCAAACGCGTGGCGAGCGACGCGATACCAATTCAATCGAACGCATCTGCGCGCGTACCACAAAATTGTACCCGTGTCAGAGCCAGTGGAAGACCATGACGATAGGAATGCGCTCTATGCCATGTAGGTGAAAGCTCTACTTCCTCCACAGAAGCTAGCCTCTTGAAGTTCAAGTTTTAACGGAACAGGCGGATGGATCTTCTTGTATCATGCTGCTGGAAGGAGACCAAGATAACTCGGCAACTGTAAGTCTCTGTGTCGTCATTGAGACATAATATATTTGCTGACCGGAGAAGTGCGATTGAGGGTATGCGACGCCTGGTTGAAAAGTTTCCAGACGGATACGAAGGTTACGTAGCAAAGAATGAGGCAAAGCGTAAGCGACAGCCCGAGGACATTGAGGGGTTTGCCTAGTGACTGTACGAACCAAGCTTTCGGATCACACTTCCCTGACTCTTGATCTTTGATCTTGCTCATGCGCTTGCCGTTGGTTGCGCCATTCCATGCCTCTTAGTCGAATAAATAATGTTGCCACGACACTCAGTAGTCCAGAGAGCATGGCCAAGGTCGTGAAGAACCAGCCTATGCCCATGACATCTAGTAGAGGCTGCATGGCGGCGATAGCAGCTGCTGATAGAGCGCACCGCGTGATGTTACCTGCCGCAGCGGCAGTGCTTGTGTTCTGGGGCGAGATATCAACAATGAGAGTATTGTGTGTCTATGAAGTTTATCAGTTACAGTGCCAGTAGTCGAGGTAAGATTGAATACCTGGCAGATGCATGTGGCAAGGAACCCATGTAGGAACAAGAATATCAGCGGTACGCTTATATGCTGAGGAATCTTTAGTCGTCTGAACTGGCGGACAGTACATGTAACATACGATCCACGTGCGCAAGACCCATCCGTACGCAATAATGACTGCAGTAGATATCGGGATCAGAAGCCACGACATCCGGGAACGCGCCTTTTCGATTGGAAACCTGGCCAGGTCGTCACCAACGACCCTATCGACGGTTATATTGTTCGCTTTGGCTGTTACACGGTAATTGGAGTCCATCAGTTTGCCGTTGATGTAGCCTCCCAGGATAACTCCCGTTCCAATCGAAAGGTAACATAGTCCAACTTGAAGTTCATCGAGGCCATAGACCGCTGTGAAGATGACCGGGATGGAGGCTTGGATACAATAGTAGGCGGCGTAGTAAACAGCACTGATGGACAAAACGGCAGCGGTGTCTCGATGGCAACAGACCAGAAGAGCTTTGAACGGGTTGGGTATTAGTTTCCTCTTCTTCCAAGACCTCTCTCCAGTGGGTGCTGCCAATTCTTGCTGTCGACGTGACTGTAATAAAGGTCTGTTCCATATCGGTGTCGCAACGCTGCCATTTCCTACGACGTTGCGCCCAGTCTCAGGAAAGACAAGGCCAAGAACGACAAGGAACGCGGCCCCAACAATAACCAGTAACCAAAAGACCCATCTCCAGTGAGCTCGTGCTGCGAGTACACCGCCGACGAGAGGACCTATGCTTGGGCCAAGGTTCGTCGCGATCATAGCAGGTCCCAACATACTTCCACGGGTAGATGGCGTCGCAACATCAGCAATTACTCCGTACCCAATAGCAACGGTTGCGGAGCACCCGAAGCTCTGGAGGCCACGAAGAACCATTAGAGCAGCATAATTCTGCTGAATCGCAAGACCCAGATTGGCGCAGACGTATATAGCGAAGGTAATGAGATATACAGGGCGTCGTCCTAGATTGTCGGCCAGATCTCCACAAAAGGCTGGCGCTATCGCCTGGACAATGAGGTATGTCGTGATGGTGAGATTGATCAGGCTTGAGTCGACGCCTACAGCGTATTGCAGTTCTTCGAGACATGGAAAATAGATGTTCGCGGTGAAAGGAGAGAAGAACATGCTGCATCCGATAAGCCATGTTATCATCCACCGCTCGGCCTTGGTAAAAACTGTATACGGAATTGCTATTTCTGGTGCGGGACCAGTAATCTTCTCCTCATGATCCGTTACATTGAGCACGTCTTCTTCTTTGACGAGCACGTCATCGTTGATCGAATAGTCTCCCGAGGCTTGGTTTTTGTGGCCCTGCATCTTTTCGACCCGCGGAATGCGACTGGGGTCGTGAACTTTCGATACGGGGAAGCGACTGTAAGGCAGTGTCTCAACTGCTAATGTGGGTATTCGCGAGTGGTCTCCGTGTCCGCTTCAATGATGATAGGTGTTGGCAGACAAACGTGCCTGGCGCGTGGCGTGCGCGTACGGCAGCACATCCTGTCCAGTCATGCAAGGCGTATGCATGGGCGAGCCCGCCATATCGGCTGCTGAGGCGGAGTGATCACGCGCCTTCCTTTGCATTCCTGCGCGTAGCTTGCATTTCTCACACACAGAAGGTGGTGAGAGATGATGTGAGCGATGATTAGAGTCTCCCAGCCACACGTCGTTGCTCGCCCGAGCTTGTGGAGACCGGACACTGGAGCTTGTCCACGCTAACCGATTCCGCGTTAGGCATCGCGTTAGGCATCGCGTTGTTGCTCCATATTCTGATGTGAGGTATACAAGCAGACTCTAAGAAGCAACGAAAATGCAACAAGTTCGTCTATTCAGAGAAGACTAAACTACATGGAAAGCCACCTCTAGCCGCTCTATTCTCCATGGTCCAGAAATCCAACAACAGACGCGCGAGGTTCCACATATCAAGAAACATGAACCAACGTAACGATCCACCACCTACTTCTTCTCTCCATCCGTACCCTTCTCCTCCCCCTCTCCATCCCCCTGCTCCTCCTTGTCCACAAACATCGTCTCCTGCGCACTCCAAAGCTCACTATACAAGCCATCCCGATCAATCAAATCCTGATGCGTCCCACTCTCCGCGACACCCCCCTCCCTCAACACAATAATAACATCACTATCATAAATCGTGCGCAGCCTATGCGCCACAAAGACCGACGTGCGCCTCTTCTCCCTCACCAGAGAATTAATATGCGACAGGAGCGCCTGCTCGGTATGCGTATCCAGCGCCGACGTCGCTTCATCAAAGAACAAGAATGGCGGGTCCTTGAGCACAAGTCTAGCAATAGCAAGTCTCTGTTTCTCGCCGCCGGAAATCATCATGCCGCGCTCGCCCACCATGGTCTGGTATCCGTCTGGGAAACGGGCGATGCTCTCGTCGATGCGGGCGCGGCGTGCGGCTTCGATGACTTGGTCCTGGGTGGCGGCGAGGTTGCCGTAGTGGATGTTGTGCTGGATTGTGTTGTTGAAGAGTGGCGTGTCTTGCGGTACGACGCCGATGGCTTTGCGGAGACTGTCTAGCGAAACGTCGCGGATGTCTTGGCCGTCGATTAGGATACGGCCTTCTTGCGCGTCGTAGTAGCGGAAAAGGAGGCGGAGGATGGTTGATTTTCCACAGCCGCTGGGCCCGACGATGGCGACTTTCTTGCCGGCGGGAATGGTGAGGTTGAGGTTCTTGATAATGGGTCTATCAGGACGGTATCCAAAGGTTACGTTTTCGAACTTGATCTCTCCGGTCTTAAGGGCGAGGGGCTTGGCATCCGGTTTATCCTTGACGGCTACGTTGACCTTTTGGAGGTTGAACAAGGTCTCCATGTCCAGAAGACTCTGGCGGAGTTCGCGGTACATGGAGCCGAGGAAGTTGAGGGGCACAGAGAGCTGGAAGACGAGCTGGTTGACCATGACGAGGTCGCCGACTGTGAGTTGGCCCGTGGCGACGCCATTGGCAGCAAGGTACATCATGGCGGTCAGTGCGGAGGAGAAGATGATGTTCTGGCCCGAGTTGAGGAAGGCGAGGGAGGTGGCGACCTTGATGGACGCTTTTTCGTAGTCTTTGAGGGCTTTGTCGTAGCGGCCAACTTCGTACTTTTCGTTGTTGAAGTACTTTACTGCTTCGTAGTTTATCATGGAGTCGACAGCAACGGTGGCGGCCTTGTTGTCTGCGGCGTTGGCTTGCTTGCGGAATTTGGTGCGCCATGATGTGGTCATGATGGTGAAGACGGAGTAGGCGGTCATGGTGGTGCCGGTGATGAGAGCAAACTGCCAGCCATATTGGTATGTCAGGATACCGCATACTAACGAGATCTCGAGTGCGGTCGGAAAGATGTGGAATACCATGGCGGTCAGCAGGAAGCTGATGCCCTTGGTTCCGCGATCAATGGCCCGTGTCAAGCCTCCGGTCTGTCTTGACAGATGGAAGCTCAAGTCGAGCCTTAGCAGGTGTTCATAGACACCGCACGCGACCTTGCGTATAGCTTTCTGGGCCACGCTGGCGAAGACAGCATTGCGGAGTTCTTGGGACACGGTCGCGCCAATACGCGTGACGCCGTCTAGGGGAAGTCTCAGCGAGGGTGGGAGGAAGATGCATTGTCGGGTCTAGCTTACATGCAATGATCATAGAGCCTGCCACTGTGGTCGCTGTGCCGCCGACAGCTGCAAAGTCTATGTTCATGGCGTCTACAATGCTCTTGAAGTAGAAGGGAATTTGGACGTTTAGCAGCTTTGCGCCTACAAGCAAGCCCACGCTGAGGCCGACCCTGAGGCGTGTGCCCAGATTGTCCTTGGGCCACAGGTATGCTGTCATCTCTTTCATAATGGCCCAATCGGCCTTGCGCTGCTCCTTGGTGGTCAAGACCTGCTCCTGGAGCAACGGATCCGTCTTTGCGACTTTGGCAGCAGCGGCGTCGACGGCAGGCTTGGTAGCTTCGAGGGCTGGCTTGGCGCCTGGCGTTGGCCGCTGGCCGTGGGCATCTTTCCTGTGCAGCGGGGACGAGGTGAAGACGCGGATGCCGTGGTGCAGAGGATGCGGGCGCAAACTGCATGCTCGAAGGCCCGGCCGATTGGCGGCGCGGGCAAGTGGTTGGATCAACATGGCAGATGCCACATGTTAGGGATTCCAACCGCTGCCACAGGGGGAGAGGGAGGGTTATATGCTGCGAGTTGGAGGTGACAAACAAGGTGTTTGCGTGAGTACCTGGAGACATGTCGCCATGCATCCCACGTTGCTTAGCGCGTTTTCCCCCCCGGCAGGGCTGAAGCGAGACTTGCATCATCGCTGCTCGGAGCTTGTCGAGAACATCGCCCACCGCAAACACGCGCCAATTGACCGGCACAGCCATGTTACGACCGGCTGCCTCGCCCTGGGGGACCTTCTCGCGCACATCGGCGGCTGCCATACGGCGGACGCCCACTGCCGCGCGATGCATCAACATATCTGCCACCAATTCGTCGACGGAGCCCGCGCTGCAACAGGCAGTCAGTGTTGAGGGCACAGCGACGCCGATGCACACTCCAGGTAAGGAAGCGATTATGAAAAAATAGACAAAAATGGCAAAAAGACACAAGCTCACCACATGTCAGACGCCCGGTTCGAAGTCATAGGCACACCCTTCTCGCTCCTCTCCGTCTCCCTCTCGGCATCGCAGACGCTCTACACCCGCCGTGGCACCCTCGTCGGCCTCAGCGGAAAGTCGGAGAACACGCTGTCCACCCTCTCGGTCCTCGAGCCCCTGCAGAGAGCCCCCGTCGGCATCCCCTTCCTCTACCAGAAAGTGTCTTCGACGAGCCCCGTCACGGCTCTCGTTTCCACAAAGTCGCCCATATCGAGCATCGTCTCCGTCAACATGGACGGGCGAGACGACTGGATCATCAGCCAGAGACAGGCATTGCTTGCGTGGACTGGTCATACTCTGAAGCTGAAACCACAGTACAATGTCAAGCTGGGCCTCGCACACTGGGGAAACACATACATCACCGGCAGAGGACTGTTGGCACTGGCGGGAAGCGGCCAAATATACCAGGTCCAAGTCAAGGCGGGCGAGAGCTACGTTGCGCATCCCAGGTACGCTGAGACGGCAGGCACACTTGGATGTTTATACTAACAACAACACAGCAACGTTGTAGCATACACAGCCTCCAACACACCACCAATCCCCTTCCGATTCAAGTCGTCCAACCTCCGCTTCCAAGTCCCAGACCTCGGCTTCGGCTCCATGGTCCAAAACACAAAATTCTTCCGCACCATGAGCAAGACTGGCACATGGCGCGCCCTAGCAACTACATACTACACCCTCAAGACATGGCTGCGGAGAACAGTCTGGGGCGACAGGGTAAGTCATGCCGCCACGACAAACCCCCACCACTCACGCTGACAACACGCAGTTATTCCTCCGCTTCGAAGGCCCAACCACCATGCTGCTCCAGTCCCGCGCCTCGCGTATCAGCGACGTCCTCACCCTGAGGAACGTGGACGAAATTGCGGATAGCCCGCCAGGTGCCGTCGAGGATGCTGCGACGCGGAAGATTAAAGAAGAGATCAAGTCGATAGGAGAGGGCACCAAGGCACCCATACCTAATACAGATGCTTCGGGGACGCTAAGATATGCTACTGTCAAGGATGGCAAGGCCGAGTTTGAGACGCCAAAGGTTGAGACACCAAAGGGAGAGACGCCCAAAGTATAGATGGTATCTGCACCACGTGTATATGTATGACATGTTTTTTCGATATACGACTAAACTCCAAGGATTCACTACTACCATGTGTACATGTATGAAATATACTCTTCAACATGGGACTAAACTCTCAAGCTTTACCAGCAGCATCCGGAGTATGCGCCCGCGAGACACTTGCGCTAGAAAACCCCCATTCGTCCTTGACCTTGGATGCCCCCATGCCCAACATGGAGCCATACCAAACATGTTTCTGTTGTTCTATTGCATGAGGAACGGGCCAAGGGCGCGCTGCCAGCTTCTCACCCCCTACTCTGTTTTCGCCAGCATGCATTTCTTCTGCGATTGTTGTTGGGGGTCGGTCATTGCGTGGAGACTGGAGCAGCGGGTCTTGGTCGACCATCTGCGGCACGACTTTGGTGGTGAGAATGGGTGGCTGCGTCGGAGATGTGCAGAGTGGTTGTTGGCTTGCGGTGGTGGTTGGAGGTGAGGTTTTGTCAGAGCGTGGGTGCGGCTCTGGGAGTAAGGGTAGGAAAGTTTGTTTTGTGCTTGATGCTGGGAGAGACATGGTTTATTGAAATGGATTCTGTGTATGTATGTCATCCACCCCTGGCGCTCTAGTCTTTATACGTGACTTGGTGCAAGCAGAAACTAAGAGAGTATGGTGATGATGATGATGATGATGATATGTGCAGCAGACATCAGGTCATCTCGTGATGATGGCTCTTCCTTTTGTGCGGGCTGACGCAGCGATAGGCTTCCTGAATGGACGACGCAGGGTCTGATATTGGCTGTTAGAGTTTGGTTTGGGTCTCTCACACCACGTCTATAGACGCGTCGAGAACTAGTCCCGGCTGTCTGCAAGGATTGCTTCAGTAACGTGCATGCAGGACGGATGCCTCTAAAAAAGCGGGGGAACCTCGTCAGCCAGTCTCCAGATCGCGGCCAGCTTGGAGTGCGGAGATCAGTCTGCTGGAAGTGGTACGATCTCCCCGCTTAGCGCCTTCTCCACAAGCGAGCTGGAGGGGCCGCCGGTAAGAGCGGGCGGCTACCTAATATTTGCTAAGACCCTACTCAAAGTCTACTTCCAACTTCTCACGAAGCCATGCACGTGTTGTCGACGGACTTGCGTGGAACAGCAAGTACATACAAAGCTTCGCTTCTTGCTAAAACGTCATCTCGGTTTCGCTCGTCACAGCATCATGGCATGGGAAGTTCTTTCCAGGTACAAGTTCATAAGCAGCCCGATAATCGAATCCCAGAGTTTGTATACGGAAAGAACCCGACAAATCACATCCAACGTGTGCTAAATCTACTTTACATGCCACACTCAGCCCTCGAAAGGAATGGAAACAGGCTCTTCAGCCGCCAGACGCTTCACCAACTCGGGATCCCTAACGTGAAGCAGATTGGTCCAGTTCATCTCCCGAGGAGCCTCTTCCGACCGGAGGCGAAGCCTCGCAGGCGGATCCACAATCGTGCCATCATCTGCATTGACGCAGAGGATCTGTTCGCCATCGGGAATGTCAATGTCCCATTGGCAGTATAGGCCGTCGTCCTGCAAGAAACGGAAGCCTGGGAACTCTAAGCCGTTGCAACCTGTAGCTGGCGTTGCAGCTTGGTCGCAATACGCACTGCGCGGTGTTAGCTTGACTGTTATACATGGGCGGTAGGTGATGCGAGGGAGTGTACTTACACCCCGTTGGTATTCGTAAGGGCCAGGCGAAACTGTTCGCCGTTTGAATTAAGTGGGCGATACAACTGACGAAGAACACCACCTTGCGCTGCCCGTACATTAGCACAGTCTCACATGATCTAGTTCGCTACATTTCACTCACAGCGCTGCTCGGGTCCACTAGCACAGATAAGCGTCGCGCCAGCACCGCCCTCGGCCATGCTCGCAAAAGGAAACTCGTCAGTCTCCATGCCTGGTCCTCCATCTACAAGACCGAGACAGGGGCGCTGGCGGCTTGACGGGTCAGGAGTGACTCCAGAGTCGATGCGCTTTTGGTCCGCATCACCGTTGGGGTCGTAGTTGAAGAGGTCATTGCCGGGCTGGACACACGTCTGGTAGTAACAGATGTTCGTGCAGATAGTCGGCTGTCTGGCGCAGTTGTAGTTACGCGTAGTCTGGCCGAGAGTACTTGCGACCAAGGTGGAGAGGACAAAGATGGGGCCGGCAAGAGAGTTCATTGTGGGCGTCTTGATAGGTAGCTGAAGGTCTTAAAGGAGTATTCTTAACTGAGAGTTGTTCGCTGGAAGTTGTCTCTACATCATCTAGACATCAAAGGGCTTTTATGTTGGAATGATCTTGAGTATGCCGTCGTAGGCGTATCTCGACATAGCTTACACCCTGTGCGGCGTGGATAATGTCAGGCAGCCCGTAGATTCGCAAACTTCATGGCCCCAAAGCAACACTGACCGAGTTCCAGATTACGCCCTGTCTGTATACCCCTGGATTGTTCAAGGTACCTGTCAGCCGGGCATCATCGCATGCTGGAACACTGGCACAGGGCGTAAGCGAGATACGTCATACTGTCAGCTCCCCAGCTACTATGTAAATCCAACACCGGGCAGTATATAATCTAGCTCCGGCCCCAACCAACGCACAGTCATACGGTACCCAGTTCAAACATACTTAACACACGGCTAAACACACGACTTTCGAGGCAGCGAAAATGGCTGAAAAACTAAAGGATGCCATCCCCGTCTTTTGCACTGCCAGTATCCCGAGACAAGTAAGCTGATGGGTTCTCGTGGATGAACACAAATCCCAGTATTGGAATTGCAACGCTGATCGGCAAACAGATGCTGGAAGAGTTCGTCACACTGAGCCATGGAGTGCCAGATTTCGAAGAAGTCGACGGAATTGGTACGCAAAACGGAAGATTCATCATTAGGTCGCAGACCAACAACTGCCTGAATCCTACCTAACAAATCACATAGCTGTACTCGTCGATACACAAGACATATCCCAAATCACCGGCTACATCTCCGCCCCCATTTCCGAGGATCCACCCACGCCGTTTCTGAATTGGAGCGCGCAAGACGTCATCGCATGGGCAGCGCAGCACCTGGATCGCAAGAGAGACGGCATTGCCCCGTACGAGCTTATCATTCTGGATCAGCAGACGTTGAAAGACAAGACTTGTCTCTTGGTAACAACAAAAGATGGGGAACTCTCACGTAATCCCGAGAATCCTGGCCGTATCATGGTTAGATCGGATTTCAAATCTTCACTGGCCACGCTCAATGTCAAGGTTCAGTTTTGTGGCGGTGATGGTCATTTTGAGACAACGGCTTCGGATGGGGTTATCCGACATTATGACGACTAGGTCGAGGCTGTTTTGGTGAGCAGTAGCGTGGTATGCCTTGTGGGGTCGGTGCGTAGGGATGGTACACTGTCTATAATGAGTAGGGTGGCTATAATTCAGCAGGTGCTTCTCAAACTCTGATCCGGGTCCAAGAAACTTGTCACATCCCAGTGTCACCGTCATCTTACACCGGAATATTAGGATCAGGCGTAATCTGATCCAAGAATACCGAGCTGCAGGATCGTCGGCTTCGGTTCCAAGAGACCGCGGGAATAGCCCTTCCTTGTATGTGGAGGTAGATTGGAGGTTTCAAGCAGTCTTACCACGAGGTGTGTTGCGTTGTGGATGTTCCCATGCATCCGCCATCGGATATATAAGATCCCTCCATATCTCGAAGACAACTTTAATTATCAAAGCTCTTCATTCCAAGACCAAGCGACAAGACAAGATCGTCACGACCTCATAAGTATTTAGACCACGGCCTCCCAACCACGCCGTAGACTTCACTGACCGTCTCTTTAGACGAAACCTCGATTACAAATACTCAAGCCTCTGCACGTTCTCAACAAGAATCGCCAAGATGTTCACCCCATCCACTGCCACTCTCCTCTCACTCCTCGCCATCTCCTCCATGACCACTGCCTCCCCTCTATCTCCACGCCAAGACTCGGAAGTAGAGTGGACCTTTACCGTCTACCAAAGCACCTCGCGATGCACCGGAGCCGCGGACACCTACAACGGCACTTCGTCTCAAGGATGCACCAAAGGTCTCCGAAACGGTTCATTTGGGTCCTATATCAAAGGCAACATCAGCTCCGGGTGCTCGGTTTATTTGTACCGCGACGATGGGTGTAGTCTGGAACAGATTATAGATGTGCTGAGTGCTGATGTCGAGTCTGAATGTTCGCAGACGGTGATTGAGCACGCGAATGTTCCGAGTTTTGATGTTGTTTGTGAGTAGAATGGTGGATGGGTTCGGGTGTCTTGAAGGGGGGAGAGGACAGCTAGATGGGATCAGCTATTGATAGCGAGAAACGAAGAGGTCGTGATCCTTTACATGAATACAAAGTGTTTTTACGGTGCTACTCTTTGATCAAGACATGAACCAGAACAGTGCATTTTCTCTATAAGGAAACCTCTTCAGCACGTTCTTTGTCTTGAATCGTTCCGTGCGGCACAGCACGTGGCGAGTCAGCTCAGATCAATCACTATCACTTCAGCTTCCCATCTCTCACAACTTCCAGTGTACCTCACTCCCACACGCAAGCTGAACACTAGAGACATCTTCATCTAATATGGCAAGTTCACCAACTCAATCCTTGTTTTCTATCTTGCTAGGTTCTAGTGCTTCATCTCAATCCATGTTGTCTACGTTGCGACTCCTGGCTTGTTGACTTTGTCACACCTCCTTGCTTTCCAGTTGCGTACGGTAAGAGGTGTTTGAGGTAGACGGCGCTTCCTCAGTTTCCTACTATTGCACCGGAGAGATTAGTGTAGCTTCTTTAGCGGACTTACTAGTGGCATAGAGATACTAGTGTCGCTCATGACAGTATAAACGTAACAGCCTTAGACCAGACCTCGAAACAGGGTTAAAACCTGGACAAAAAGCGGAAATTGCAGCCCGAGATGTCTGTTCGTATAGAGTTATTGTGACCAAGTCCAAGATTTATAACGAAGAGGGAACGCCATTACTCCACTGACTCTGTGTCTCGAACCGTTTGCCTGGGAAAACAGAGTCCTAGGAGATACAGAAAAAGAGATATCGAAGCATGAGAATATGACAAGTACGAAAGACAGTCCGAAACGGATTCCTTCCGTCAGCCGATATGCCTAGCCAACCTCTTCCAGTCCTCATCCCGCAAAAGGCAGTCCAGGTCTCCCTCGCGCAGACACATCGCAACAGCCACACTCCCCTCCGGACTCTTAGGCATCAGATACATAAGCGACTCGACAGGCACAAAGCCCGGCCGTCTCACAGCAATCGGAGAGCCCAATCCCAACCCAAAGTCCCACTCATAAGCGGGTACCTTTGTCCACGAGCTAAGCGCAATGTCAACGCTCATATCGAGGGTAGCCGTCATACTCGTCTTGGCCGCATTGTCTGGCGATTGGGATAAAAATGTGACGAGGGAGCGTGTTCGATGTGCAACATCTGACGCTAACGGATCGACTGCTTGCCTCATTTTGGCGGCGATGTGGCCCAGGGGAGTGGAGAGTAGGGTCTCGAGAGCATAGCTAGTGTATGCCATGTTTTGCAGGACGCCGGGGTAGTCAGGGTGTATATCCAGATAGCGTCTAGCATCAACAGCTCGTGCAAATGTCACCGAGGTATCTGGACGCAGACGCAACTGTCTTGCGCGAAGAACAGAGATGAAGATGAACGCAGAGAGCGCATCGTCGGTCGATACGAAGCCGGTGAAATCTCGTGGAAGGGTAGCAGTCGCCAGCCCCTTCAACGACTGCAGCGACTCGGCTGAGAAGTCGAAATACGTCCAAGCACACTGGCCATGTGCTTCTGGACTCTTCTTCTGCTCGATAGTGTTATCCACCTCCGTGGTGCCAACAGTGTGCGATAGCGGAGGAAACAGCTGATGCCGCAGCTCAGGTCCAGGCGTCCAGCCTTGCTCCTCAATCAGCGGCACAATACCTACTCTGGACAAATTGCCAATCCCAAGCTCGTTTTCAGTAAAATGCTCGCCCCGACACGCCTGGGACAGCCAGCCCAAGACGGCCGCCTGGCCCATCATGTCGCACACATTGTGTTGCATATTAACACAAAGCACCAGCCCACCACGTACATAACTAATCTGCACGAGCATCACCGGCGCAGGCCCGTCAACAGTCCCAGAAGCCTTTTTCGGATCGAATCCCATGGCCGCGAGCGTCGGACACGGCGCCCAAACATGCTCACCCAGCACACTCATCGGAAATCCGTTTTCGTGCATGACATGAAAACTGGGCATCTGGTCATCTCCAGTGTAATCTCGGACGGCCAACTGCGGCACCGGTTTGTACGGCCGAATCTTGTACTGTGGCGCAGCAGTAGCAGCCTGGGTATCATCATCATCAGAATTTGTGTTTACAACCTGACCAGCAACCCAAGGGAACTTCGCTGCTAGCTCTGCCAATCCTGCCGTCAAGGTCGAGGTAACCTGGCGATGATGCAACGTTTTCCCCTCTTCTTCCGCGTCCGCCAGCGGAAACATGAAGGCGAGTTGGGTATAAAGCTTGAAAAGCGCGGGCTGGGCACCCATCAGGTCGATATCCATATCCAGGCGCGTCATTGCTCGGACATATGCGATTGGCTCGGTGCTAGAAACCTTTTTTTTTCTCTTTCTCAAATCATACCTGTTAGTTAATTTCGTGGGACGGATTGGGACAGGGAGTGTAACAAGTGACATTCTCGGCTTACGTGGGTTATGGTTGGGTGTGTAGCTGCCCGTTTTCCACCCCGCAACGGTTTTTTTGGCACAGGTAAAAAAAAACAAGGGACCAGACTAGACCCTCTCTCTCTCAAGCTTTCTGAAACCAGCAAAACGACGCGTCAAAGCCTGACGACGACGACGAAATGACCGCAGCCCCTCCTGTTTGATGGTTTGGCTTGGGCCTGAGATGATGCGCAAGATGGGATTATCCCGAGCACAAGTGCTGGTAGTCGCCGACTTGTATAGCTTACTTGTACACGACTTGAACGAGTGCACATTGGCACAAACGGCGTGAAACTCACAGTGACTCATTTCGATGCTGCTGCTGCTGCTGCAGGACATTTGCTCAAATCATCGAAAAGAATATCAAGCAAGATCGTCTTTTTGACACCGACAACCCACAGCAATAGTCAAGCCTGTAACCCGTAAACTCGCTGCAACAAACAAAGCACAACACCTTGCTTACCTCCCGGGCAAGCACGAGAAAAGAGATCGCCTGATTGCAAGTTGCACATGGATGGGTACGATGGAACATCGCTAGCCTTGCCGTCTCTAGGAGGAAAACGTGCCAGGGTCCTCGTTGATGACCCGCAGTATGCAATGCTGCCCAACTTCGACAGGTTCGAAATGGCCAGGCGAGCGAGAGAGAAAAAAAATATACCCCGACCTCTCTCTCTCTCTCTCCTATTCTCAACCCATACATCCAACAAAACGTAGTGTGAGCCCAGAAAACCGGCTTTGATTTGCATGCAAGCTTTACGGGTGGCAAAAGTTTTTTTTTGTTTTGGTCATGCCCGTGTTCTTGGGTACCTGAAGCTACCCAAGCCTGCTTACTGCATTCATTCGCCGCGTGCATTCGCCGCGTGCGCTTGCGTGTACGGTACGTGCTTCGATATCCGTCGCCAACGTTGTCCCGGCCTGCCGTAATGCACGTAAACAACCAGGGGGGTAGGGTAGGGTAGGGGGGGATGGGAGGGGTGGAAGAAAAGGAGGGGTCAACAGGCAAGTAAAAGAGAGAAGGGGGGGGAAAGGGAAACAAGTCTCTCCGCAATCTCGCAAAGCCTCGGTCTTGTCTCTCGTCTCTCTCTCTCTCTCTTTCCCCCCCCCCCAAATTTCAAACCTGTCGGTTTCAAGGAAGTAGAGCGATTGGCTAGTTCAGGTTTAGAGCTGGGCGCTCTCTGGATATTAAATGCAAATAATCCTCCTCCAATCCCTGCTTTTTGTCGTTTTGGCTCGCTCGCGTGGAAAGAGCGCACTATCGGGGAGTTCCACATGCCCTCAGTGCCGGCGTCGGGTCGGTTTCTTTGTGGGGAAAGGGTGTCCTGACTTGAGGTACCGGAACATCGGGGGCTAGGAAGCCGGAACCAAATAATCAACATCACTCACATCAAGGAGACGGAGAGAGAGAGACGGGGAAGACGACCGAGGCCGGATGGAGACAAGCTGATTACTACCAAAAAAAAAAGACAAGGCATTGAATTCGAAAGGTATCTCGGGGGGCGTTATAGAAGAATGCAATACCCAAACTGAACCCATGACTTTTCCGTCCTTATTCCAGGTTTTGAGATTTCCAAAATACCATGCGCTAACAATAAACACTCGCTACCACAGTACCGTCTTCCAGATTGTCAAGATATGGTTGCCTCTTGTTGCAACCAAACCGCCAGCCCTAGCCCACTAATCAAACCAGCCGTACAGTGTCATGCAAGATCTCAGTGCTGCACAGATCTCAATCGTTAAGGAAATAAGAATGGGCTAATGTTCGTAGTACGCCAGATACTCCATGGGTCTCATGCAAAACCAAAGTGAGACCATTGATGCAAACGCCGCTCATATGCCGACGCCTTGTTGAGTGCTTTCTATCAGTGATGTAGGCTCGACGACAATGCCAAGTGTCGTAGCCTGTTGTTGTGCAGTAAATCCAAATATGTATATTGGAAGGCGTATCGGTCGCTGGACCGAGGAGGTGTGTGGGGGGGGGGGGGGGGGTATCAAGCTTGCAGCTCACAGAATCACGCATTTGGGTTTGTCTTTGCCGCGTTTGCTACCTCCGGTCATGCCGGCACCGCGTGTGCGACGGTCGCTGGCTCCTCTTGTGCGGTCCTTTTCGTGGTAGCCGGTGCGTACTCGGGGCTCTTTCCTGTCTGTGGGCGAGCGTCCGCTGCCTTGTCGTTGCCGTCGGAGCTGTCGGACGACGTCAAAAAAGGCCTTTTCGACGTTGACGCAGTTTTTGGCCGATGCCTCGACAAAGTCGCAGCCGAGTTCCTTTGCGAGTGCCTGTCCCTCTTGGGTCGAGACTTCGCGTTCCGTCACACGGTCGCATTTGTTTCCGACGAGCATCACGGGGGCTTGGCCAAACATGGGCGCCGACGCGCTGATGGGCGAGCCGGGGTAGGTCGGGGAGCCAGCCATGGCCGTCTCCTTGACGCGCTGTATTTGGCTGTGGAAGCGCTGTATGCGAGCAAACGAGGAGCGGGATGAGATGCTGTAAACGAGTACGAAGCCTTCGCCGTCGCGTATCCATTGGTCCCGCAGGGCAATGTACTCTTCCTGGCCAGCCGTGTCGAGGACTTCGAGCATACACGACTGGCCGTCAATCTGCACCTGCTTGCGGTACGAGTCTTCGATGGTGGGGTCGTACGTCTCAACAAAGTGGTTCAAGCACAACTAGCCGCGGTCAGCCACGTCAACAGATTGGGGAGAATAGGGCAGGCCTACCTGTATGGTCAGGGCGGTTTTGCCTACACCGCCATCGCCCAGCACCACCAGCTTGTACAGCGTCATCTTCCCCGCCATGGTGTCGGTAGTAGATCAGAGTCGGCCTCGTCAATGCAGGCAGTGTCTAGTGCGTGTGTGTGTGTGTGTGTGTGTGTGTGTGTGTGTGTGTGTGTGTGTGTGTGTGTGTGTGTGTGCGTGCGCGGATGCAGCGGACAGGGCACAGATCAAGGGCGTCGAGTGGTGCAAGCAGCGCGCCACGTAGTCGCAGAGTCGACTCGTGTTCGGCAGCAGATTCGCAGCTGACCAGCGGAGCTCACCAGCTTGGGATGGAAGCAGCGTCGGCGGTCCAGAAGGGGGAGAGGGGGGTGGGACGAAGAAGGGGGCGGCGCGGCCGGAATGAGCGTCAATGTCGTGGTCCCCAACGGCGGTGCACTCTCGCACAGCAGCGACAGGTGCGCGTGTCGATGGGGGTGGGGGAGCTGCAGCCGCTTCAGAATCGATCCGACGGTGGCGTGCGTGTGGTGAGGACAAGGAGTGCACACGCAGATGTCGAGGCGGAAGCGTGGCCTGTGCAGCAGGAGCAGGAGCAGCGTCGACGCAGAAAGGGCGGCAGAAGTGAGCGGAGAGGTGGTGCAGAGATGCAGAGAGGGAGAGGGAGAGATGGGAGAGAGAGAGAGGGAGGCTGGGCGTGGTCCGGTAGGGGTCGAGTCGAGTCGAGATGATGGTGGTGATGGTGATGGGGGAGAAAGCTGGGCGAGGTGTGGCAGGCTTGCGTGGTCAGGGTTCTCGCTCCAGTGGCTCGTGTCCCCACGTGAAGATGGTCGGCTTGGATTTGGCAATGCACAGATGCGAACAAGGGGAACGAGAAGGGTGCAAGAGTCCGGGCCCCGGGCTTCAGCTATCAATCAGCGTGTTTCTACTATCGGGGCTCCGTTGCATCGACGCGGGCGACGTGGGATGGGCAGAGCAGCAGCAGCAGCAGCAGCAGCAGGCCGTGGACGGGGGGGGGGGCAACGATAGCGGCGTGAATGGAAGAGGGAGGTCAAAAGAAACGCGCGATTAGTCGACATGGGCGGCCGGGGTTTTTACGCTGCGTCGAGGTTGGCACATTGGGCCTTGGGCGACTGGCGCTGCAGCACTGGGGGCTGCCAAACGTCAGGATTCGCCTAGTCCTGTCCAGGCCATTCAGACGAGAAAACAGCCCATGGGTTGCACCGCCAGAAGCACAAAAGGCCGCCTCACCGACCCGGGCCCGTGGCTGGCTGCTGTGTGTACATATAAGCCGGACGCCGTGGCCCCTCCCCTCCCCCCCCCCTCCTTCCCATGACGCCCCCTGGGTCGTCCTGGAAGCCTCGTCTCCTTGTCGCTCTCGCTCTCTGTCTCTGCTGCGTGCGGCCATTACATGGTGCCACCTCGCCTGCGAGTTAGCCATGTGCAACGGCCAGAAGAGCTGCCGTCGTCTCAGTGCGCAAGCGCAGGCGGCAGGCCCTAGGACTATACTAGGGCTGCTAACGGGGACCCCCCTTGGGGGTGTCATTGGGGAGAGAGGGAGCGCGCAGGCCACTACACATGCGCCCTCGACTCTGTAGGAACAAGAAAGACGCCGAGCCATCCAACAGCCCGCTCTTCGGCAGCACCAGCACCGCTCCCCCATGGCTGCAACATTCCAGCCACACAAAGGGCACATGGGGCAGGGGCCGCGCTGCAACAACATGTAAAGCATGCCTGGACATTGCAGGGCGAGGTGCGACATGGGATGTGCACTTTTGCGCCAGGGTTTCAGTCCAGGTCAGTCCTGGCCTTGAAGGGATGGTGCTTCGGGGAAGAGGACCCCAAGCCGCTACAGCACGCCTTGAGCAAGACGGGCGACCTCCGCGACCGACTGGCGGCGGCGACAGCCTGCCATCTCATCTAAGACGCCTTGCTGCCGTTGCAGCATTGATTGGTGACCAATCCAACGACGATTCTGCCGGTAAGAAAAGCTTTGTAGACTCGGGCCTGACGCACAACAACCTGAGATGACCAGGAACTCTGCCAGCGCGACGACTAGACGACTGCGAATCAGGGAATGCCTTGATATATATATATGGGCTGATCAAGTAAGTGTGTCAAGCAAGCTCCTCCCCCCCCAGGTACGTGGGCGGGAAGGTCGCAGCAAGCAACTTCAGCACCGCGAGCGCTCAGTCCATGTCAGCCCCGGGAATTTGCAGGAGCGTACTTCCGGCGGTTGGACCATGGCCCGCAGCACCATGCAAGCACGTGTTTGGAGCGGGGGCCACCAACACGCATGCCGTGACGGAAGCGCTATCTTTTTGCTCTGCTTGTCCACTGCACCTTGTCAATTACAGTATTTTGTTGGCCTGGCCGTCATGGGGGGTGGAGTGCAGCGGGCGTTTGGCGTCGAGCGTGAAACGGCTGCTTCGTGTAATCCGATTTTCTGGGGGACGGCCCGCGACTCGCCAGTCCGACTCCGCTCATTCATCCGGTAACGAGCCTGCAAATACGAACGTGGCTGCTATGCAAACGGCGTGTACTGGTATTGGGGAGAATGCTAATGTACGCCCAGCTGAGGAGGAGAGACGGTGCAGCCCACATGGCAAGGATCGCCCCAGCCCACTTGCACAGAGCGGAGGCGCCCCAGTGCCAAATGTTTACTCAACAACGTGTATTCAAGGACGACGCTGCAACACTCAATCGCTAGCACAGTCCATACACACAGTACAACTACAACTTCGCCCTCGCCTCTGTAGCCCTGTGCAGATCCTTGCCCTTGACCTGGAAATACTCTCTAACCTTCTCCCGCGCAACATCGACAGCCTGTCCATCTTCAATCGTACTCGGCACACTGACTTCCTTGTCAAACTCTCCATGCGTAGCATTCTCCAGCAGCTCGCGCAGCACCCTTCTCAACGTCTTGCCGCTCCTGGTCTTCGGTATCATCCCTTTGCCTTGTATAATGCCGCCGAGACTTGCAATTGCACCAATCTGCTCACGGACTAGGCGTTGAACTTCGGCGAAGAGTTTGTCGTCTGCCACCGCGGATTCCGAGTGCGCGTGCGTCGAGAGTGTGACAAAGGCAAAGGGAAGGTGGCCTTTCAACGCGTCGGGGATGCCGACTACGGCTGCTTCGGCAATGGACGAGTGCGTCGTGATAGCTTGCTCGATGGCGCCTAGTGCTTGTCAGTTCGTTCCTCCAGTCCATCAAGTGGACGGTGACATACCCGTACTGAAGCGGTGTGCCGCAACATTAATCACGTCATCTGCCCTTGCCATGATCGAGATGTATCCCTCCTCGTCAATCATACCAGCATCGCCAGTGTCGATCCACTTTCCGTTAAATCTCTTCATGTAGCCCTTGTAGAAGCGTTCTTCGTCTTCCCAGAGCGTAGTGAAAGCCGTCGGAGCAAGCGGTATCGCCATGACAATGTTGCCCATCTCGCCTCTCTTGACCTCTTTGCCCGAATCATCCACGATGCGTACATCAAACCCGGGCATGGCCTTTCCAGCCGAGCCGGGCTTGATCGGAAGCGGTGCAGGTCGCTCCTGCGAAGAAAAGTCCAGTCCAGCAGATGCGCTGAGTGCGATGCCAGAGATGGGCGAGCCAGATTCAGAGGACCACCAGTTGTCTACGACCACGGCACCAGGAGCACAGTGCTTTGCTAGTAGTTTCTGGTACATTTGGATGATGCTCGGTTCGCTTCTTTCCCCTGCCAGGAACAGCGCCCTGAGTGTCTTCAATGCACCCCTTTGCCCCCTTGCCTCGAAGAACTCGTTGTCGCCGTCATCCCTGCGGATTGCGCGTAGGGCTGTGGGAGCGGTGAACATGGTCGTCACTTTGTAGTCTTCAATGACGCGCCAAAAGGTACTCGCATCGGGGGTTCCGACGGGCTTGCCCTCGAATAGAACGGTAGTCGCACCAGCCAGCAGTGGAGCGTAGACAATGTAAGAGTGCCCGACAACCCAGCCGATATCGCTTGCCGTGAACATGACGTCGCCCGGGCCATGGACTCCGAAGAGGTACTTGATGGACAAGTTCAATCCAACAGCGTGACCACCTGCTGAGCGAACAACGCCCTTTGGTAGCCCGGTGGTACCCGATGTGTAGATGATGTACAACCCCTCGCCGCTTTTAACAGGCACAGCGTCTGCCTTTAGACCCCTGTTCTTCGCGCTCTTGACTAGTCGTTGCCAGTTTCTCTGGCCCTCCTCTTTGACTACCGGATCCCATCGTAGCTGCTCTCTCTGCCAAATAATCGTCTTGAACGGCTTGAAGCTGCTTTTCTGGACGGCGCCCTCGATCATCGACTTGTACTCGGTGGGCTTCTTCGCTCCTTCAATTCCACAAGAAGCCGTCATGATCGCGACAGGGCGACTTGCCTCGATCCGCTGAGCCAATGCCGCAGGTGAGAAACCGCCAAACACAACCGCATGTATAGCTCCAAGCCTGGCGATGGCGAGCATAGCAAACAGGGCAGCCGGGATCATTGGCATGTAAATCAACACGACATCCCCTTTCTTAACTCCCTCCTCCCTCAACACACCTGCCAGTGTCTCTACTTCTTGCAAAAGCTGCTGGTATGTGTACTGCTCTTTCTGGCCAGTCACTGGACTATCCCAGCAAATCGCAACCCTCTCGCCATTTCCATTCGCTACATGGCGGTCCACACAGTTGTATGTTGTTGAGATCTCACCATCGGGAAACCACTCCCAGTGCTCGTGGGACACGTTGCTCTTCTTCAGGTGCTTGGTGCTCCTCTGGAACGCTTTAGACGGCTTCTTATGCCAGTACAGATTGTTCGCTTGACGCTGCCAGAACTGCTCGGGGTTGTTGATGGAGGCCGCGTAGACCTGGTCCTGGATGTGCTCTTGAGGCATTTTGTCAGTCCGAACGGACGATGTTGATTGACTCGGTGATAAAAGCAGTCTGCGGGACGTAATAGCGAAGCTAGCACAGACGCGTGGACGACGAGCTGAACGAAAAGCAAATGGAAGTACGCTGCTGGACTTTGAGACGGCGAATGCGGTCAAGCACGAGTTGCTCTTCGCGAGCAGCATATGGGCGTCATGAGCATTGATCTTTTAGACTCTGCCGATCGGTCCAAGGGGACCGGCGATGCTGACCTCGGAAGGAGATGGCTCGGACTACCCCAAGCCCTGGAGCTCCCCGCAAAGCGCTAGCGGGGTGCTAACACCTGGGCACAGCTGGGGGGCGGCATCCCGCCTGGCCGGATGCTGACTGTAGCGCATTGACTTATGCATGGTGTCAAGCTAGTTCTGTTTTCTCCTATCGTAGGCCGCTCTGTTGTGCTATTCGTGCAGTTTGTGGTAGATGGTTGAGGTGAAGATGTGGAGATGTGGAGGTGGTTGGGAGTCTAGACACTAAAGGTATGACGCATGACTACTTCATGAAGACTCGAATGTGTAGCGGCTCGGATCACGTGGCTAGACAGATGCAGTCTAACTTCGTCCCATTCTAGACGAAATCTCGTGAGTGGGTTTTACATGCCCTTCATTGAGGTGTGTTGCGGACATTGTTTCTCCGCGCACACTCATAGTGACGTACACAACCCATGCCTTCAACCACCAGCCAAGCAGACCTAATCCGCCACACCACCTCTAGTCTCTCCAAAGCACTTTACCAGCATAACCATGTCCCTGTCCCCTCGTCCACGCGCACTATTCTTCGATGTATTCGGTACCTGCGTCAACTGGCGCGCGACCGTCACTAGCGCGCTCTCCCTCGCAGCCCACAAGTCGCTCAACTCAGCAACCGCATCCCTCGCATCCAAACTCCGGCTGCGAGCATCGGAGATGACAGAAGGGCACTGGGGGAAATTTGCTCAACAATGGCGAAACAGTTACAAGGTGTTTACAGCACAACTCGCCGCCGACCCATCGCTCCCGTGGAAATCGGTCGACGACCACCACTTGAGTGCGCTCAAGCAGCTCATTACCGAATGGGAGCTTGATGGTCTGTGGGACGACGAAGAGATTTGTGCTCTGAGTTTAGTCTGGCATCAATTAGTCCCCTGGGAAGACTCTGCTGCCGGCGTTGCATTGCTCAACAAACGCTTCGCAACAGCCATGCTTTCGAATGGGAATGTGAGTCTGCTTACAGATCTCCGTGCGTATAGCGGGATACCGTTTGTGCACATCTTGTCGGCGGAGATGTTTGGCACGTATAAACCTGCGCCGGAGGTCTATCTTGGGGCGGCGGAGAAACTTGGTTTGGAGCCAAAGGAGTGTGTCATGGTGGCTGCGCATCTACCTGATCTCAAGGCTGCGCATGCGAATGGGTTGAAGACGGTTTATGTGGAGAGGCCTGAGGAGGAGGACTGGACTGAAGAGGAGATGAGGGAGGCGAGGGTGGCGGGATGGGTGGATCTGTGGGTTGGAGGGGAGGGGAGCAAGGGGTTCATTAGTGTGGCGGAAAAGTTGGGGGTTGCCGATGAGATGTGAGTTATATGTAATCGTGCTGGGCGTCTCGAAGTTGTATGAAGCAATGAGACGTCCACTGACCGTAGTTGTGCACAATACGAATCAATCAAGCAATATCAGTATTCATAACATCATCACAATACCAAGCCACACCGATCTCCCCCTAAACAACAGCCTTCACCTTCCCCTCCCTCCTCAACCGACTCTTCTCCACCGCCTCCTCCACCTTGGTCCTCCTCCACGTACAACTCTCCGCAAAATCACATATCCGACACTTGAACGCCTCCTCAATCTCCACGCCCTTGGCCTCCCTCCTCCCCTTCCACCACGCCATCTCACTCTCCACATACCCATCAATAACCTCGGCCTCATACACCGTCAACAAACTCCCCAGCACATCCCCCGTCTTCGCGTACCGAAACTCTGCTCGCAGCAGCGGACTCAGACTCCCCTTTGGAAACGTGTCTTGCATCTCCGTGACTAACAAGCTCCATAGGGCGAGCAGGTTGGGGTACGTATTCGCTTCGGATTCTGGATTGCCGTGGGGTCCGATGGACGAGATTTCTCCGAGGAACGTCGGCGAAAAAGGCGCAAGGGGATCGAGATTGTAGCGCTGCAGGACTGTCTCTGCGTCTACAGTGTTGAGAGAGAGAGATTCGAGGAGTTTGCGGTAGAGCATGAGTTGCATCCACGTCGGCCGCAGACTCGCCCCCGTCGGCAGCGATTTCGCAGAGCGCGTTTTGACATCCGCAATGTATACTTGGCGGTCCAAAGGCCTTGTCGTGGACGAAGAAGAAGACGGTCTGCCAGACGCTTTCGCAAACGCATCTGAAATGCTAGGCTGGTTCAGCGGCAACGGCACAATGCCCCCGCTCCTCTCCGCCCTCGCCCTCTCAACCTCCTCTTCCAGCTCGGCGTCAGGACAAACATGACTAATCTCGTCAATAATCCCATTCACAACCTGTCCCTCAATCACGCCCCATACTTCGAGTTCGCGCGTGAGTCCCGTCTCGCGCAGACAGCGCAGCCCCGAAATCGCATTCCACATCCTCAGCCCAAATCTATCTTCTTTGCTCTCGACTTGCACGGGCACCGTGGTGTGGACTTGGTCTTCGAGCGTTTGGTGGATCTTGCTGCCCGTCTTCATGGCCTGTGTGCGCGGCTTGCGGCCGAATTTGCTGAGCGTATAAAAGTACTGTAGTTCGCACCACGCGGGGGAGACGAGATCCGTCACCGAGAGACATTTCTTAGGCTTCGTGCGGAAACGCTCGAGGGGCGGGCGGGTGTCTGTTTCAGCGGCTTGGACGGCTTGGGTTGGAGCGAGTGGGGCGGTGGCAGTGGCAGTGGCTTGCGATGCGTTGCGTTTGGATGTCCCCGTCCAGGGCGGAGGAGGATGAGGAGAGGCTGGTTGTTCATGGGGAACTAGGCGCTGTTAGTTGTCAGTTGAAACCATATCCCGCCTACATGTGTGTTCTCGAGACCAACGTACCACTCCACGCCCGTCGCGATCTCTCGTCGTACTCGACTTCCAGCGCCTTCCGCTCTCGCACAGGCGAACTCTGTATGTCCCGCTGTGTATCCGCATCGCCGCTTCTCGTGCCCTTTGCAACGCGCAGCACCGCAGGTCCGTGTACCTGCACGAAGCCATCCACATCCTGCTCTTCATCTTCGCGCTCGCCCTCTTCAAACTCAATGCTGGGCAGCACGGCGCTCTTCTGGATTTGCGTTGCGCTTCTGATTGTGTCAAAGGCGTCTGCGAGTAGGGTGTCGTCGTCAATGTCAATGTCGGAGCCGTAGTCGCTCAGCGTCGCGAGGGACGAGATGTCGATGTCGGAGCCATACTCGCTTGCGTGGGTCGACGTTAGCTGTGTGGGCGGTGCGGCCATGATGCCATGATCTAGCCGCGGCGTGCTGGTCGGGCGTGGGTGGCGACTCTCTGACGCGCTGAGTCTGCTGGCGCGTTTTCGCGTTTACTCGTGAGGTCATCGGTGGCGGGCCGATCGAGGGTGGTTAACACGATAACGCAAAGGAGAGAATGTGTGTGTAGGTTGTGAAACTATGTAAAAGGCATTTTTTTTCATTCTTGTCATGAATATTAGAAGGATGCGTGAGTACCTGCGTTATCATCCCAAACGTATCAGCACATTGCACTCAGCATACCTAGGTATGCACAGCAGCCTCTCCAACATGCCATAGCCGCACCACCTCCACCACCCAGATAACAAACAAATATTCTTACACACCGCACCTCCTCTTCCCTATCCATCACCCCTGCATTGCCTCAGCAACACCCACCTGCTCAAACCTCTTCCCTAGCAGCACCTCCACGCCGCTCCCAAAATCCGGCATGTCATCCGCCCTCTGATCCACCCTCACCCACTTCACCGTCCCCAGCCCATCAATCCCAAAATTCCCTGCCGTCTGCCACCTACTCCCGCTCTCTGTCGCCCGCACGCTGATGCCTCGAGCTTTGAGCTTCGAGGTCCCCGGTATACTACCGAGGACATGCCACAGCGAGGATATGCCTAGACCCCATGCGCCATATGCCTAGTTGCAACAAATCAGTCAGTGTACGTCTTGTATAGTTCTTGTTATAGTCGGCGATCTACCTCGCGCTCAGCATCAACAACGATGTGCAGATTGGGTTGTGTATTCTTTTCTGGCTCAGGGAGTGCGGCCAGCCATCTGTCTGTCGCGCCTTGCTCGCTGTGGCTTACGGCCACCCACTCGATATCCGTGTGCGCGGCGGCCATGTTCCGCATGTTTAGAAACGTGCTTTCTGCAAAGGGACAGCCGCAGTGGCGCAGGAAAGTGATGATGGTCGGTTTGCCATGGTGCACGGGTATGTTTAGTTTGGGGGTTGAAGGCGCCTTTTGGCCGACGGTGGGCGGTTCTGCAGTTGGCACGCTGGGTGGCGAGAGCCAGGAGTTGAGTTCGGTTTGCCAGGTCATGGTGGGTTAATGGGTTGAGGGTAGATGGGATGCGCGACATGATGGTGGTCTGGTGTTAGTGTTGCTAGTGAAGGACCGGTCGTTGTGATCGCGCTGCTAGTTGCGATGGGTACCATGTTGCGGGGTGAGGACAATCGCGACTGTTGGCGCTGGCGAAGAGCCGCAGTATGAAAGCACCAAGCCGAACGCGCAAGAGACAAGACATGTCACAGAGTAAAAACAAGTAAAGTTGAAATCTGTTGATTTCGAGATATCGCCAGTGACCATCACTGATTAACCTGGATATACTACATGCTCAGCACCGCTCGTGTGCACTCATAAACCGAGTTGAAGACCGTGAACCATGAAACCCTATAAACGCCTTGATATCCTAACCACTAAAGACCCAATCCAATCACTGACCCGAAGAAGTTGTCATGTCGTGTCGATGAGTTGATGAGAAAGCTTAACCACGCTCACCGCGGAGGCGGCGGGCGAGCTGGATGTCCTTGCTCTGGATGGTGACACGCTTGGCGTGGATGGCGCAGAGGTTGGTGTCCTCGAAGAGGGAGACGAGGTAGGCCTCGACGGACTCCTGGAGAGCGCCGATGGCAGAAGACTGGAAGCGGAGATCCGACTTGAAGTCCTGGGCAATCTCACGGACAAGACGCTGGAAGGGCAGCTTGCGGATGAGGAGCTCAGTCGACTTCTGGTAGCGACGGATCTCACGGAGAGCGACGGTTCCGGGCTTGTAGCGGTGAGGCTTCTTGACACCACCGGTTGACTGGAGCATGTTAGTGAGGTGCATCGCAGAGTGAGGTGAGGATGGTACTAACCGGTGCGGACTTGCGAGCTGCCTTGGATGCGAGCCTTGAAGAAGTAATGTTAGTATGCGGCGATGCGATGCAAAGGGCAAGGCGGAGACTCACTGCTTGCGGGGAGCCTTGCCACCAGTGGACTTGCGGGCGGTCTGCTTAGTGCGGGCCATGTTGTTGGTTGATGGAGATGGAAATGTGGATGTGTGGTGTGATGGAGATGGTTGTTGTGGTGGTGAGTGGAGTTGAGTGGATGAGAGATGGAGGAGGGCGGGCGGGCGCAGCTTATATGGTAAATGGGGGGGCGGGCGGCTGCCTGGAAAATCAATCTTTGTTGCGCGCAGTTAACGAACACCAAAAGTCGACGTCTGCTAACTAGCGACCAGGTAATGCGCGCGCGCACCTGGCTGCCAACTTCAAAACTACAATGTCCGCACGTCGCGCGCGCATTCGCCATTGGCTCGCTTACGGGCGCGTCTCGATTGGGAAGGGGCACGGTCGTTGATCTGGAAAGCGCGCCCGTGCGCCGGTTTGATCTCGCGGTGGCAGGACGTGTGATCCGGCGCGCTGCTGAGACGCGCCCCGCTGCCTCATAAACACCACCACCGCCGCCCTCTCAGTTTCTCCCATCATCCAAGCACACTACCAGCCTCACACACTCTACAACTCTCTCACTCTACCAACTCTACTCTCCCCCAAACAACAACTCCCCCACATCCATCAATATGACTGGTCGTGAGTACTCCCACATCACTCTTCGGACACAACGCGTCCTTGACCAACACTGTACTAACACGCTTCACAGGCGGCAAAGGTGGCAAGGGTCTCGGAAAGGGTGGTGCCAAGCGCCACCGCAAGATTCTCCGCGACAACATCCAGGGTATCACCAAGCCCGCTATCCGTCGTCTTGCACGTCGTGGTGGTGTCAAGCGTATCTCAGCCAGTATGTCTCTTCGCTCCACCACCTCCACTCCCCTCTAACATCCCCCAGTGATCTACGAGGAGACCCGCGGTGTTCTCAAGACCTTCCTCGAGGGTGTCATCCGTGACGCCGTCACATACACTGAGCACGCCAAGCGCAAGACCGTCACCTCTCTCGACGTCGTCTACGCTCTCAAGCGTCAAGGACGTACTCTGTACGGTTTCGGTGGTTAAGCGCGCTTCTTGCTTTTCAATCACGGTTTTCATGTTACGACTTGTTCAGTCTACGGTCGGCTCCTTTTGGTGCTTGGTGGGAATGGTCATGGCCTTTGTATAGTACAGTGAGGCTCGGAGTTACGGGTTATATCAGTCAGGGTTTCTGATTTGCATGGAATGATACCATAATAACTTCATCGACTGTCTTTTGCATTGTGATGTCTCTTCTGCTGCTGCAGTGTCGCGACGCGTCTGGCTTCTCTGGTTGACGCGGTGGTCAGGGCGGTGGGGCTCCACTCTGTATGATGTGCTGTTCCGCCTTTTGTCGTGCTAGTGGCCAACGTCAAGCAGACCGACTTTCGTCTCATTCACAATGGGCGTGTCGACTATGTGTACTGATGCTGTTGTCTAGCTGAAATGACGTGACTCGTTGCTGTCTGCCACTTGAATCACTGCGGCATTGTAGAATATGGCTGTTCGTGCATGACGTCATGTGTTTGTGTCCGACGGCTGCTCCATGCGACGCCTACTGCTAGAAATCAAAGGCCTTCTATACGTGTTAGATGAATGCGAAATTTACATTGCTCTCATTGTGCTGTCCATTGACAATGCGCGTAGTGTGCTGTTTGGTAGAATATACGCGTGCTTTGGCTGCACCGGAACGACACTTCCGCAGACCTACACATCCCGAACAACCCCAACGATTTCTGATTTATCCGAAACTCATGTAAAATACTTTCGTATAGTACTTCATTCAGATTCCAAGGTTTCAGGTCAATTGAACATACTGTGGTGGTGTTGGGATTTTTTGAAGCTGTTACGTGTTGAGTCTCAATTCAGAAAAACATTCAAAGAGATAACTAAGAGTATTTACCATAATTGCATCACAACACGAAATGAGATCTGATAAAATTACAAAATCACGTCGGGATAGGTACTGAGATACCAGAAATCACCACTGATGATTTCATCACGTCGATTTGAGCAATGTGGTGGGTTGCGCATCGCTCCCGGAAAGTACAGCTAATCATGGCAAGACGCGTCGTCGGAAGAGCGACACGAGAGCACGCGAAGCGCAGCATTTCAAGACGCTACATTAATGAAAAGACATAGAATTGGAACAATGAACAATGGCAAAGCTTTCCTCACGTTCTCTGCACAGGATAAATTACACTACGCGTGTCATCAAGTTCATCATGATCATTATCTTAAGACGGCACTACAGCTCCAAGGACCCATGCTCTGCATACAAGAGAGACATCAAGCAAGACGCGCAAACAGCATGTCTCACTCCTGCCCACTAGGCACCTCAAACGGCCCATACCCCGGCCTCGGAAACTCCGGACTCCCATCCTCCTTCCACCCAAACCTCTGCGCGCGAATCGTCCTCGCACCCCACCCATTCGACGGATCCTGCATGCCATGATACACAATCCAGTCCTCAGTGCCATCCGGCGACGTGGTAAACGACGCGTGTCCAACGCCATACGCCTTCTCACTCGGATTCTGATAGAACACGGGATACGCATGTTTGCGCCAGTCGCTCGGGTTCATCGGGTCGGTGCCGACGAGCTCGAGCTGGCCGAGACAGTAGTTTCGGTTATCGGAGCGCGCGGCGCTGTAGATGAGGAAAGTCTGGTTGGTGCGCGGATTGGTTAGTTGTTGGGGTCCTTCGTTGGACGAGAGCCGGTCGTTGGATGCGCGTCCGAAGGGCGTTTTTTCCCACGCGTACTCTGGCACGGAAATGATTTGGCGCTCCGAGAACGGGGACGCGGTGGTTAGCGGATCGGATAGCTTGGTGATGCACAGGTTGGCTGGCCAGCCGTCGTACTTGCGGTACCAGCACGAGTAGATGTGGTATAGTTCACCCGCGTGCTGGAAGTAGGTCCCGTCGATTGCAAACTGGTCGTAGGTTTCGAGCTGCCCGCCGTAGCGGTACTCTGGCGTCCAGGGGTCGTCGGCTTCGCCTACGGCGACGAACATGCGGTGGTTTACGGCGGGGCAGTTGTATTCACACCACATTTCCGTCTCTGGGGGTGGAGAGTCAAAGTTTGGGTCTGCGGTGAAGATGACCCACCAGGCATTGCCGATGTGGTGGATTTCTGGGGCCCAGAGGTCGGTGGAATAGGGCTGGTCGGGCGGGGGTTGGAAGATGGTCTTTGATTCCGCGGTGGCCCAGTCGGTGAGGGATTTGCTGCGCCAGAGAGTTATATTGACGTTGTTGGTGTAGGTCATATAGTAGTAGTCCTCGTGGCGGAACATCCAGCTAGGTGGTGTTAGAGACAGACGCTTGTAGAATTTCTTTAGAGACTTGACTCACGGGTCTGCTCCAGTAGGCACAATTGGGTTCATGAATGTTGAAGAGTTGGTCATGTTGCCGAAAGACGGCGGCGGGCTGTACTGGGAGACGCCCACGGCAGTGAGAGCCGCTGCAATGAGAAGCTTGAACATATTGACGACTGAAGTGCAGTGTGTTGCAGAAGATTAGGTGTGAGAGACGGAGAGGAATGTATTTATCAGGTGGTTCAAGTACGCATGCGGGGAGACGCGGGGTGGTGGGTACCTAGCCCGGACAAGTGAAATAGAAAGTTCAAGGAAGCAATTTGGCGTAACCATTACACAGGGAACTGATACCTGGGTAGGATTCTTCTACATCAGTCTTCTGATCAAGCACGAGGACAATCACGGTGCAGCCTCACAGCCTCACAACTAGAGCGGAAGCAGCACGGCGAGAAGGACCAGGCAGTTCACTCGTCCATGATCGTGCCCATGGTGACGCAATACCTCGAGTAACAGACGAGGCTGGTGTTGTGCGCTTGCGTCCAAGGTTCCCCGCATTTGATCTAGCCACACTGCTCTAGCGCCCTTGTCGCGTGGTGCAGACGCGAGCCAAAGGCGCCTGCGAAAGGCTTGGCACGTCTTTTGCGAATCCCGACCTTGTACCAAACTCTCCACTCGGTGCACAATGAACAACTCGCAATTCCGGCGACTCCTAGTCGAAACGCCAAAGCCCCAGGATGGCGACAAGGGCAAGTCTCCTGCGGCCGCAACGCCGCGGGCGGTGCTGGGCGCGCGCAAGCACTCTAGCATACCAATGACACCGCAAGTTTCTCCCATATCAGCTCGCGCAGACTGATGCTGATAATTGTGCAGTCGCCAGGTAGGCAAGGGGTCGATCCAGTCAGACTTTGCGCGCCAACTCGCCGAACGCAACGCGAAGAACAACCCGCAGAAGAAGACGAGAAATATCGTACCAAAAGGGACCAAGCTCGCTGCAGGCTACACCGACCGCACAAAGGCATACACCGACGAGGAAGACAGCGAGATTGCGAAGCGCGTCAAGAACCTCGAGGAGTCTATGAAAAAGGGCGAGATTGACCGCGAGACGTTTGAGAATCTCGTGCAGGAGATTACAGGCGGTGATGTTGGCACTACACACTTGGTCAAGGGCCTGGATAGGAAGCTCCTCGAGCGCGTAAGGCGGGGCGAGGATGTTCTCGGTAGCCAGGACAAGAAGGAGGAAGAGGCGGAAGACGAGCAGGCAGAAGAGGCACCAGAAGTCGAGGACGCGTTCGACGAGCTGGCAGAAGCCGACATTGGGCCCATTACACGCGAGAAGGTCGAGAAGAAAGGCGAGAAGATGACATCACCACGGCCGGTCGCTGGCGTCAAGAGGAGCCGAAATGATATCCTAAAGGACCTCAAGCGGCAGCGAGAGGAAGCTGCTGCGGCCGCGGCGGCGGAGCACGAGAAGAGGTTTCCTACCTTGGGGCCAGGCTTCCGCAAGATCAATGCACAAGGCGAATCACATCGCATCGAGACGGACGACAAGGGCCGCGAGGTACTAATCATCACGGGTCCGGACGGCAAGGAGAAGCGCAAAGTCAAGAAGCAGAAAGTTGAGGAGCCAGCGCCTGAAGTACGTCATGATCTAGACGATGCCAGCAAACCGATCAACATGCACAACCTCCCGGAGCCCAAGAAGGAAGAATCAGAAGACGAGGATATATTCCAAGGTGTCGGCTCGAATTACAACCCGCTCGCAAACTTTGACGACTCGGACGACGACGAAGATGAAGAAGTGGGAGAAGCAAAGCCACAACCACCTGCTGTAACCAAGCTCGATACCACGACTGCAGAACCACACTCCGAAGGCGAGATATCTTCTCCGGACGCAGAACAAGAAGAAAAAGAAGCCCCCCCAAAACCCAGCGATACCGCATCCCCCGCACCCACAAAACGAGACTACTTTGCATCCACAACCCGCAATACCTCTTCCAAAGCACCCTCCGATCTCTCCGCCGCCGACGCCACCGTCCGCGCCGCCCTAGCCAAAGTCCGCACCCTCGACGAATCCTCCACGCTCCTCCAAAACCTCGGATCCTCCGACCCCAACGATCCCGCCGCAAAAGAAGCGCGCCTCAAGAAACGTGCTGCGGAGCTCGCAGCCGCGGATCGCGACATGGAGGATATGGACTTGGGCTTTGGCGCGTCGCGGTTCGATGACGCCGAGGAGATGGAGAGGGAAGGGGAGAAGGTCAAGTTTAGTCAGTGGAAGGGGTTGGGCGCGGAAGGTGGCGATGGGGAGGAGGATGATGATGAAGAGGGTGGGAAGGGGAAGAAGGAGAAGAGGAAGAGGGGTGGGAAGAAGAGGAAGGGGGATAAGAATAATGCGGAGGATGTGCTGAATGTTATGGAGAGGCAGAAGGAGAAGAAGACTAAGACGTTGGGGTGAGAGGGGGATTGGGATGGGTGGCATGGCCATGTCAGATGCGAGTCTGCGTACACAGCGCAAGTAGAGCTATATCATCATCGTCTATTACATTGGAAATAGACTTCACCTGCGCATCATGCTAACATGCGCATAAGCATTCATAACCACGTGGTATCTTTGCAATCTAATTACGTCTAATCCCTCCCCCCAAACGCCTAATACTCCATGCTCATACTCCAACGTAGTAAAGAAAAGAACAAGCCGCTCAATCCCTCCACACGAGCATAATCGTGAAAAACCACATCAAAGGAAAATAACATTACTCCTTCGTCCTCCTCATACCGTCCCCACCCTTGAGCACCATGCTGCCCAACACCAAAGACCCACCCCCAGTACGCGAAACATCCTGTTGTAACCCGCCCATGGCAGCAGCTTGCTCAGCCATGTGCTTAGCAACAGCATCCATTTCCTCGCCCTCCTCTACCAGCGTCCAATCAGCCTCGATTTCTTCATCCGTCGCGTCACCCTCGTCGCCGGGTTGCTTGGCCTGTTTCTTGATGAGAGTCCTGGCGCGGTCGAGTTCGCGGTAGATTGTTTGGATGGCGGTTTGCGTGCCGTTGTCCTATTGTCATTGCGTTAGCGAAAAACCTGCTTTTTTTTTACGGGTTGAATGGGCGATATAAAAACATACCTTCCTAATCTTCTGTCCCAAAACCTTTGCTTTAACAATCATCCTCTGCGAATTCGTAACCTCCCACAGCGCGCGACTAAACACACTCGTATTAACCTTCTTGAGCCAAACGCCCACGCCCATATCCTCCACCCTCTGCGCGAAGAAGAACTGGTCGCCAAAAAAGGGTTTGATGATTGTCGGAATACCCGCGCGCAGACTCGCGCCCGTAGTCCCAGACCCACCATGATGCACCGCTGCATCCATCTGTCGAAACAGCCAATCATGCGGCGCAGCCTGGATCTGGAATATCTCTTCGGGCAGCGGAACCTCCGGTTTGGACGCATCCTTGGTGGTGTGGTCCATGAGGCGATCAGACCAACCCTTGCTGAGAACGCAACGGACATCAGCTTTGAGCACAGAGTCGACGACAGTCCTGGTAAGCGCGGCCGGATCGTCAATGACGATAGATCCAAAGCCCACGTATACCAGCTTCTTCCCATCTCGCCTCGCCTTCTCGATAAACGCCATGAGCTCCTTGGGCGGCTCATACATGTCGCTCTCATCCAAGAACCAGTATCCCGTCACGCGGACCCAATCCGGCCAGTCCAGCGGCGGCGGCACCACATGTGGACTGAAATTATACAGAAACGGACGCAGATTCGCCTGCATCTTGTGCTGGTTCGTGGCCTGGAGTCCGAGTTCCCTTC
The DNA here is from genome assembly GCA_002952155.1 of Alternaria solani. Classification (NCBI taxonomy): domain Eukaryota; kingdom Fungi; phylum Ascomycota; class Dothideomycetes; order Pleosporales; family Pleosporaceae; genus Alternaria; species Alternaria solani. Next base: position 284,834 of record CP022031.1, on the reverse strand, counting down.
TGCGCCACTTGTTGACCTGGTTGGCAATGGCGGTCCAAAACACCTTGTCAAAGACCGTGTACGTGTAGTTGTTATACGTCCCACCCATCTTCTTCTCCGTGACAGTAAAGGCATGTGGGTACGCACGCGTCTGTGTCCACGGCATGGTAAAGGCACGGAAATACGGAATCTCCAGCGCTTCCGCAATGTGGATGCCGGCCATGGTACTCGGCGACTCAATCAGCACGTCCGCGCCCTGGCAGGCGCGCCACGACGAGCTACACACGTCGTCGAGCCAGCCGCGGAACTTGGCATTGGCTTCCTTCATGAAACCGTAGGTAAACATGCCGTGTTCGACGCAGATGCGCATCAGCTCGGCGGGATTGCCGTCGACGACTGCAAAGTCGATGCCGTGTTTACGTACCCAGGGCTCGAATTCGGCGTGCGTTGCGATGCGCGGTTTGTGGCCTTCCTTGAGGAGTTCTTTGCATAGCGCAATGTAGGGCTGCACGTCGCCGCGGGATCCAATGGTGAGGCAGACAATGGTCAGGGGCTCCGAGGGCTTGAAGTCGACAAACGAGGCGAGCGGGTCGTCGAAGATGAGGGGGATGCGATCGTGGTCTGCAGCGCGCACGATATCCGACATGTTAGCTGGCTTGTCCGTGTCGGTGTTTTCGCGAGCTTGTTGCAGCAACTCGTGTTCTGCTCTCGCAGCTTCGTCATCGCTGTCCACGCCCGAAGACGACGAATCCTCTTCTTCAAGATACTTTGTGTTCTCCAGAACGCGGAGCACCATGATTGCACACTCATCGCGGTACTCGGCCTTTGAGAACTCAAAGAAGAGCTCTTCGTGGCCCTTGATGGCGACAGTGAGGCCAGAGTAGCCAAGTCGGAACCCCTTCTCCTTGTTGACATTCTCAATATCCCGCATGGGGAGAATGATCTTCGTCTTGGACATGGGCATCAAGCTGCGGAAACAAAAATACCTCCCGCTGATGTAGATTTTGCCATAATTCGGCACAAGACGCTGGAGCGACGCGAAGAAGGACGACTGGAGCACTTCCGTCTCGGGGAAAGCGAAGTGATCTCGAAAGTTCTCGGCAGCCTTTGCGGCATCCTCGTCGTCCTCAAATCCGTGGATTTGGTCGCCAGTCTCTAGTCCCTCGGCTGTGTTGTAGTGCTTTCGCCCACCTGCAAGCATGCCGGACACCTTTTCGTAGTAACCCATAGATTCGCCGCCTGTGAGTAGATTGCTGATCTTCTTCGAGCGCGTCCTGAGAAAGCCCGCTAAGCCCGAAGCCTTCTGAAGTGGGTAGGAGGCAATATCCTGTAGAGCAGACGATGAACCTGACAGGCGGGGCTGCACGCTGTTATCGGTATCGTCTTCGAACTCAGCCCCAGTCGGTGTTTGGGGCTGCTTTGAGCGAGTGGCAGACTTTGGCTGCGTCGATCGCGCCGTGTCCTGTGAATGTCTAGTGTGTGTGTCAAGGTTATGTAGGGGCGCATTGACAGGTCCCCGGAAAACGTCGGAGCGATCCAAGATTTGAGAAGCAGAGGCCCCGCTCTCGTCCATGGATTGAATGGCGACAGACGACTCGGTACCTGCAAAGGCGAAGATGTGGAGTCAGTACATGTCTCGCATGCCTTTCGTACAGTCACAACTTACCTGGGTCAAAGGCTGATTCCGAGTCCGCTGCCCCAGGCGACTGACGCGAGTGACTACCACTGCCTCCCCCACCCACTTTTCCAGGAGTCCTGTCGCCCTGCCGACCTCTATTACTAAAGCTCCGTCGCACCTCATGGCTAGGCCGTCGAAACTCCTGGCTCGGTCGTCGAAAGCCGCGACCCGCGTCCATACTACGTCGCACATCCCAGCTCTTTCTATTCGCATCGTTGCTAGACCTTGCAGACACGTCGCTTATACTGGACCGTCCCGCATGGGGTGCCGGCAAAGGTGAAAGCGTAGCCCGAACATTCTCGTGGATGTGTGGTGTCTCGCCCTTGATAGTTGGTGTTCCTACCGGCGTAGACGCCTCGCCGTCACCACCCTGCTGCTGCAGAGCTTGGTGGTGCTCGTTGTCGTTGATCATGATGCGTAGAACATTGAGCGCATCCTGTCCCTTGTTAAAAAAGGAGAAGAAGTACTGTCACGATTAGCACAACTCTCGTTTACACGGAGCCCCTCTTGTCAGCTCAACATACCTCATCAATGGCAAACGTCTCATCGTTATCCACAACTCTTACGCGCACCGTCTGCGCCAAGTCCAGCATCTTGCTCTCCTCAATCTCAAGCACATTGCGAATCGGCAAGCAAATCTTCACACTGCCCCCCTCGTTATGCGTCCGGAAGATGACTTTTTGAATAGCACGCGTCCATTCCTTTGCACTAGCCGCAGAATCCGCTTTGAACAGGTAGCGCCGCTCGTCCGTCGTAACAGCAAAGCTAGTCTCTTCTTCTGCTGCTCCTTTCTTGGCAGTGGCAGAGGAGTCGATGACCTCGGCGGAAATGGCGTATTGCAGATTGATGCGATTCCGGGGATAGTATACTTCAGCGGGGTTGGTGTAGTAACCCAGTACATCTCCCTTGAGCACGAACCAATACCGGTTGAACTTGCTGCGGCCGCGCTTGGACAGATAGCCCGTCTTGCTGACATCGTGGTGTTTTTTGGGTATGTACGCGTAGAAGCATATGTGCTTCTGTGTAACGTACATGTAGCCCTGCAGCAAGATGCTCTGGAGCAGCCAGCATGCGTATTCAGAAATGACTTCTTCCACCTCTTCGAATTCGAAAATCTGCTGTATCCTTTGCGCCAGCGTGACGGGTGCTTTGCTCTTGGCTAGCCCGGCGGTGCTTCCGTGTCTGCTCTTGCGGCCCGAGGCCTGCGTGTTGTCTATGGCCATGTCCTCGCCGGCGCCGATGGTCATCTTGTCTTTATCCTTGGTCTTTATCTTGGCCAGCGTCACGCTCGACCGTGGTGGACTCGGAAGGTCCTCGGGCGACGGTTTCGGCGGCAAGAACTGGCTGCTCGACATCTGATTCTGATCGCTGCGGTTCGACGTCCGGCCTTGGGCCTGTCCTTCCTTCCTGCTCGACAACTTCAACTTGGGCAAGTTGCGCAGATATTTGCTCTCAGAAAGCGTCCGCCGGTGCTTTCCTTTGTCCGCCTTGTCGTCTGCGTCTTGTTCCGCGCTCTGAAAATCGTTTGCGGAACTCAGACGACTTAATCGCGCTGCGCCGTCGAGGTTCCGGTATGTCTTCCGCTTCGCACCTCCATCGTCGCTATCGCCCGAGTCGACCTCGGCCATGGTGCCCAGGTCGGTTTGTGATTGCTGTCCTGCACGCGCTATCATGGAGAAGAGCGACTGGTTCATCGACATGGTGTTGTTGCGCTTCGGCGCTGTAACGTCTTCTTGTGCATCGTCTCCGTCTCGAAAGCGCTCTGGCACGTCGAGCGACATGTTCCGTGGTTCTCGCGCTGAATTTCTGCGTTTGCGGCTCAGGCGGCGACTCGTCCTATCGCGGCCTCTGTCTTGTGAGGTTGCCATGGTTGGGAAAGGGATGGTGGGAGTGCGCGGTTTCTCAACACTTTATTGGCGAGGGAGGGCTGCGGGTGTGTTGGCGGATGTACCGCGGTTCAGACGAGGCAGATCCAGGACAAGGATGGAGTGAATCCAGACGTGTATTTCGTGTTTCTCGCTGCAGGGCAGTTTGCGGATTCTGTTGATGGTCACATATTGGGGGCGTTCGCGTCTGCCGGAATGACTTGGACGTCTGCGAGCTATGCACGCTCGTCAGCCACGAGATCCATGCTCCGGGGTACCTGTTAGCGTGACGCGATAAGGTTACCCACGCACATTTCTAGGCAACAACAGCGACCGGTAGCCGTGGGCTCAAGTGCACAGTGTGTGGATTGTTACGTCGCCCTCTAGGCTGTTATCATCCCACTGCTTCTAGGTTGCCTGAGCTGCAAGCCATCCGTATCCGTCGCGGCCGTCCAAAAGACGTCATTGGTTGAGCTTATCGATAGGTGCACGTGTAGACGCCTGGGGCTCAGCCGTCCGCCTAGTGCAGACTATACTAGCTTACGCGGTGACAGCCGGAACACATCACTATCACAATGCACGGCATTTGTTCTTAATCCTTCTCATTCGCTATCGCTACTGTAGAAACGATCCCCAAGTCATTATACCCAACTACAATTTGATCCAAACTCCCTCATAACCATGACGTTCCTGAAGCTGTATCATATCCCCGCTCTGCGTTGAGCGTCTTACTTGGACTTGGCAAGACCGACGGCAGAGTTGCCGAGGTCGTATACCGAGTACCACTTCCTGAGGAAAGCATCACCGAGGATAGCAAGAGGTCCTACTGGCTCGGGGAAGTCCATGCCCATAAGGGCAGAGATGCAGGATCCCTGAACCTCGAGGATGTAGTCGTACGAGCTGATGGTGAAGTTGTGGCCGGTAAGAGTAAAGGTGAGGTCGGGCAGACTGTCACGCTTGTCACACTCAACAGAGTACTGGCCGTTGAAGCCCTTCTTGGCACCAATCTCCTTGTTCAAGAGCTCGGCCATGGTCGAGGGCAGAGCAATCAGAGATGTGCCGGTGTCGAGAATGACACCAGTGCTGTCCATCTCAGCCGTCTCCTTGCCAAAGGTGATGGCGTCGAGGTCAACCTCCCAGTACGCCTTGCGTCTGAGGGGAAGCTTGACCAACTTGCCAGTGTAGTGGCTCTCGTCGATGCCACCAAAGGTAGCCTCGGACTCCTGGCCCTGGTTGGTGTCGCCGAGGTAGAAGGCGAAGACAGGCTCGTCCAGGAGGCCCTGGTCAAGCATGTTGTAGAAGGGGGGGACTATGCCCTTGACACTGATAGTGTCGTAGCCAAGACCCATGATGCCGTCAAACCTGCCAAAGGCAAAGGCAAGGCCGGGCTCCGACGTCGCCTCAGCAAAGTCCTGGTGCTTGACCTTGAGGTCGCCAATCTGGAAGACATCCTGAGAGACGAAGCCGCTGAGCGAGCCGGAGCCGTAGCGGATCTCAAAGTCGGTGCCGTTCTTCTTGTATGTCGACGACGCCGAAGAGTCGTACTTGGTGTGAAGGTAGCAGGCAATCGAGTTGCAGCTCTGCGAAGGGACCCAGAGGTTGGAGCTTCCAGTGTCGAGAACGACCTTGAAAGTCTGGGGAGGAGTTCCGAGCGAGATCTCGGAGAAGTCTGCGTCTGTTAGTCGCCACTCGAGACGCGTAGCTTGGGACACGTACACTGCGCGTTCAGGAAGTTGCTAACGGGCACGGGGTGGGTGCCGTCGGCAATGTAGGGCGCCTTCAACGCGGCCTCCATGTGAGACTGCGACTGCGACTTGAGGTCGGTCATGTGCTGCTGGGAGTACTTTTGCTTGAGACCAGCCATCTGCGTCTCGATGTTGGCGAATTCCTGTTTTCCGTTAGACTGCGATCTTGCGCATTTGATTGCGATGATGGCTTACGAGCTGCTCAGACAGCGACACCTTCTTAAGCGGCGTCTTGTAGACGGCCGCAGAGGCCGAGGTGGCAGCTGCGAGAAGCACCGCCGTCTTCATGATGGCGGAGTTTTAATGGAGTTGGATGGGTGCGGAAGAGAAATCGGGGTGGATGGATGATGGATGGGGGGAGTGGAGAGATGGAGGGAGTGAATGTCAGGTGTGTTGGGGATGGAGCTCAAGCTGCAGCTATCTATGGGGCTGGGGAAGGCGCGGCGAGCGAATGACGAATGTCATCAGTGCTGCCTGGCGCCGTGCGGCTAGCGTGACACGTTCCCTGTTCGAGCTCCGTACCTGCGCCAACCGGATCCGCCGTCACTGTGGGAACCGAGGCCGGCCATCGTGACGAGACAGGACAGGACGGGACAGGACAGCTCACGACAGCACAATAGGGTAGAGCACCAGCTGACCGAGTATATCGGGAACAGACCGACAGTCGACGATCAACGCGTTTGGCCATGTGCATTCAGTTGTGGCAACATGGGATTCTTGGAAGCATCGCGCGAAACCCTCCCGTGGTCACGCGCGTCAAACTTCCATGACCTCAACACTCCGATCATCTGCGGACCTGAGCAACAAGCTGCTAGCTCAAACATTGATACTCTACTACCATCTTCCAGTCGGTGAGTTCCGAACAACCAGACAAGACTATGCGGTGTACTATCATACTCCCGCGTCCGGCTCGTCCGTGTACTGCGGCGCTTGCGCCAGGTTCGCCTCCTGCTCCCTCCTCGCCTTCTCCAGGTCGGCCGCCCACAACGCCGAGCTGGCGGGCGCCGTCATGAGAAAGAACATGCTGAGCGGCGGCACGTATTGCAGAACCAAGTACACAGTGCCATACCTGCTTGTGTTAGCCTTGTTTTGATTGACGCGTAACGGCGTTCAACCTACCAAGTGTATTGCCACCTCCTCTTCCTAATCGCAGCATTCCTCTGCTTCTTGTCGTACCCCAGAAGCTGAAAGTACCGCCAGTGCTGAAACGGACCGGCGCGATAGCCCGTCAGCAAAAGAAACAACGGCACCCCGACGTATGGCACAAAGTTCACTGGCAGCAGCATCATAAACTCGGCGATCTGGCGGAACGAAAAGGGCGCATAGACAGACGAGCGTGTGGGCTTGCCGAGGCGGCGGACGGGGTCGTTGAGCGAGTCTTCGCTGACGGGGCGGTGCCTGCGAACAAGGTCTTCGTAGCCTTTGTAGATGAGGACGGCATCAAAGACGTCGACTTGGGATTCGTCCTGGGGGTGTGAATGTCAGTGTCTGTAGGATACGCGATGCGTGTTAGATGTTGTTGGGGTATACGAACCACCAAGAAGGACTCGAAGAGCAGTGCGACGATTGCGGCGCCTTCTCCCAGGACGAGGAATACGGCGTTGACCCAGGCACTGCCTGCTGTGTGGAACAGTTTGAGGAAGAGGACCTGCGGCAGTAATGTCCACACGAAGAGGTTGGTAAGCACGAAGATGCTGAGAAGGACTGCGGGCAGTAATCGCGCCTTGAGCAGAGGGTATAGAAACGGGTGCGCAAGGAAGAAGACGATGCCCTGTTGCCTGTTAGCATATGCGCAACCACAGAACAATTCCTTCAGATACCTTGACGAGGTACGAGGACGCTACAACGTTGTCCACTGTTGGCCGCACTACAACTCTTGGAATGTTCCCCAGCGCTGCATGTACTCCTTGCTGTGACATTTTCGTGGTTTGTCGTCGCAGGTGCTTTGGAGTTTGCCGAGTATGCTGCGAAACACATGCGCAAAGGCAGCTGCGTGAACAGCCGCGGGGATGACGTACGCGGGTTGGACCCTGAGCAGCTACTTGGTCCCCCACCCCCACGATTAGCCAACATGAGCGTTTCCCGTCGGAAGAGACGCGCACATTCAGCGTTATTCATGATGGCTTGCAGTAATGCACAGTAACTTGCACCACGCCCACGCTCAATCGGCAAGCATGCTGGGCACGCCCTGCGAACGATCGTGGACTGTACATGAGGCGCTGCTCCATAAAGGCTAATGGGAGTAATCCTCCAAGCGATATCACTTCACACGTATGCTTGAACACTAGCCCATCACTTGATTTCCCATCACCATGTTCCACAACCCATCCGCAGCCTCTTGGAAGCACTCTGCACCCTCTGCCAACCCAGCAGTCGAGCCCTTCCACCGCACCCTCCCCGATTACTCCATCACTCCCCTCGTCCCCCTACCAGACCTAGCAAAACACCTCGGCCTGCGTCACGTCCTCCTCAAAGACGAATCCAACCGTCTCGGTCTTCCCGCCTTCAAAATCCTAGGCGCATCGTGGGCCATCCACAAGGCCATGGCATCAAAATGCCACCTCCCGCTGTCCGCTACCCGAGGTGAACTCGGCACTGCCGCAAGAGAAGCGGGTATCGAGCTAGTCACGTGTACGGAGGGGAACTGGGGTCGAGCTGTTTCGCGCATGGCAAAGTATCTGAACATCAAGGCTGTCATCTTTGTGCCTGGTTTCATGGACGAAGCGACGCAAGAGAAGATTAGGAGTGAAGGCGCAGAAGTGAGAGTGGTAGATGGAGACTACGATGACTCGATTGCAAAAGCTAGGGAAGAAGCGGAAGGAAAAGGAGGCATGCTGGTCATGGATGTTTCCTGGGAAGGATACGAAGAGATACCACAGGTGTGTGATACCTAGCTGGCTTGACTATCCACCCACACCAACATCTACCAATCTCTACACGGTTACAATAAGACTGCAGACTAACAGGAAGCAGTGGGTCGTAGAAGGCTACACAACCATGCTCACCGAAACAGACGCCCAGCTTAAATCCATGCGCATTCCCCCCGTAACCCACGCCATCGCCGCCTGCGGAGTAGGTTCCTGGGCGCAAGCCGTAACCATGCACTACAAAGCCTCCTCTCCACCCGCCTCTGTCATCACTGTCGAACCCGCCACTGCAGCCAGTCTCCTCGCTTCCCTCTCCGCTGGAAAAATCACACCTATCCAAACAGGCCATACGATATGCAACGGGATGAACTGCGGTACCACATCTACAACGGCGTGGGAGGTGCTGAGCAAAGGCGTGGATATCAGTGTGACGGTGGAAGATATCAATGTCCATAATGATTTGTTAGAGTTGCATCAAAGCGGAGTGAGGAACGGGCCGTGTGGAGCTGCGACGTTGACGGCGTTGAAGAAAGTTTGTGGGGACGCGGAGATGAAAAGAGTGTTGGGGTTGGGAGGGGAGAGCGTGGTGGTGTTGTTTAGTACCGAGGGGGAGAGGGGGTATGACGTTCCGGTGGCTGCTTAGAAGTGTGTGTTTCAGGGTTGGGATACAGCGTAGCATTTCCATGGCGGCTTGATCGAAAAGAGACTCTCTATTAAGAGTGATGGATGTAGAGGGAGATGTAAGAGCATCCAACTAGTTATACAATTAACGCTATATATGATATATGCTCGATCCGCTTTGCTAGTACCGTCGACGTCTAGATAGCGTCTGTAGTTTCACACTATCTTGGTAGGCTCTGGCAACTACCAACAGAGCCAGGACGTGGACATAGGCTCCCATATGTTCGTCTGAAGAACATGGTGTGCATCATCATGTCACTTCTTAGCACTCTCCACCCAACCTGGCGATATACGATGGGCGTGTACGGCCTTGATCATACATGCCACTACAACAGCCTCGAGCACTTCATGACGCTGACTGTCGAGCAAAGCTAGCAAGAACTACGTAAGCATAGATGCCGATTCAATACACCTCAAGATGTAGACATGGTTTGACTTGATATTTTTCATTCCACCATACTACGCTAAGACGCAAAAACGCCTGATTCAGATAAACACGAGATCGGGTATCATATTAAAAAACGTGACCTTTTTCCTTTCCAAAGAACGCCCAATCCCGACTCCTCCAAGACATGAATTTTGTAAAAACTGCTACACCATGACTATACCCGACGCATGCCGGCCGCCGATATCATCCCCGAATTCCCCAGCCCCAAGGACGTGAAATCCCGCCACCATGACCTACTTCTGACCCATGGGTATCCCACTCTTGATCGTCATATCATGACCGGTGCTACCTCGACCTCTCCGGGACCGCCTTCGGCATCTTCTTGTTATCGCCGAGCTTAGAGATCGAGCTCTCAGTGTGCATGTGCGGAGCTACCTCGACCAACCAATCGGGCTCGATAGGCGCGCACGTCATCATCCACTCTTTCGACGTTGCCTGCAGAGAAGCAAATATGCACCACTTCGGTCTGCTTTCGTTGAGTGGGGAAGAAGGATGGAGGTGGACTGTCAAACCGCTGTTTGCCAAGACGCGATAGGTTTGCCCGTCTCTCTGCAGCCTCGCTGCATTGGTGAAGAACGCGGCGGTAAGACACTTGCGGATGGCGATGTGATCAGTACCGCATGATGACTCTGGCACCTCGACACGGTCTGCTAGACGGACGAGCTGGTCTCTCACATCGCGCACGCGCGTAAGAACTCTTCCTTGGATGAAGTTCTCACGCGCCCACCCTGGATCGTAACCGCTGTCGACGAACTGGTTCCAGATATTAAGATACGTGATGAAATCACCACCATCTGTAGAAAAAAACCTTTTTCGCGCCGCGTCTGCCGCGACCTTCTTGTCCTTGGGTCGAAGGAACAAGGTCGCCGACTCTCCGGTCATACTGACAATCGAAAGGATTTCCTCTCTGCAACCGTACTTTTCGGAATCGATGATGGCCTTGGATAGCTTGATGTCCAAAGGCAACTCAGCCATTCTTCGACCTAGTCGGGTCAATGCTCCCGTGGAGTCCAAAGCCCCCAGGGCGTACAAGTTTTCCAGAGACTTGATAAGCGAAGAGCTCGAAGGGCTGTCCAGGAACTCAAACTCAAGAAGGTTGGAAATATTCAACTGCTTCAGAGTGAGAACGACTTCATCGAGGTTCGTGCGTTGAATCTCGGGTATCGCCTCCGCAGGCAGCTCGTTGTAGTAGGCGTGCCGCGTGTATAATCTGTAGCAAAAACCTGCGGACGTGCGCCCTGCTCGACCGCGTCTTTGCTCTGCGTTGGCACGCGAAATTGGTGTTATGACGAGTGACGACAAGCCTCGAACACTGTCCCAAGTATTTTCTTTGCTGTAGCCCGTGTCGATGACATGCTTGACGCCTTCAAACGTGATACTGGTCTCTGCGATGTTGGTCGCCAATATCACTTTACGTCCATTAACGGGCGCTGGCTCGAACGCGAGCGCTTGATCTGCTGGAGGGAGAGCAGAGTACATGGGGCGCACGACCAGCTCTTTGATTCTTGACCCGAGCTTTTTTTTGGTTTCCTCTAGGCTCTCCATGGCCGCCTGGATCTCTTCCTCACCTGTAAGGAAGACCAGGATGTCACCCGGTGTGTCAGCACTGATGTGTATTTGCATCACAGTTGTGACGCTTGCCGCGAGATAGTTTGCTTCGGGCCGTTCAGTGTAAAACACTTGCGTAGGGAAGGTTTTACCCGGTATAGAGAATATTGGACAATCGTGGAAGTACTGTGAGAAGTGCGCGGCGTTGATCGTAGCACTGAGGATGAGAAGTTTAAACTCGGGCCGGGCATGGCAAACTTCCCTGCAGAGAACGAGTAGCAAGTCGGATTGTAAGGACCGTTCGTGGGCCTCGTCAATCATGATGCAAGAGTATTCGGAGAGTAGCGGATCGGACTTTGCCTCTTGGAGCAGTACACCGTCCGTGGCGAATTTGATCTTCGTTTTCGGCCCCGTCTTGTCTTCGAAACGGATGCTGTAGCCGACTTCGTTCCCGAGCTTGCAGCCGTACTCTTCTGCCACTCGCTGGGCGACGCTCATCGCCGCAACTCGTCGTGGTTGTGTAATAGCAATCATGCCGCTCTCGATATAGCCAGCAGAGGCGACGTACTGGGGGATTTGCGTTGACTTTCCAGAACCAGTTTCTCCGACGACAACGATGACCTGGTGCTGATCTACGGCGGCGAGTAGTTCGTCCTTGAACTTGTAGACGGGCAAACTTCGACGAACCTCCTCGATAGTCGAGGCTCTCTTCTCTGCTTCGTCAAGTTGACGCTGCAACATCTGCTTGTCCACGTCCACACGAGTCGCGGCGTCGACTTGGAACTGTACTTCATTGGATGTGTCAAAGACATACTCGTAGTCATCCGCTTGAACACGATCCGTCGCCTTGGGCTTAGGCTGGCTCTTGATCTTCTTCATTTGCTCTTCTTCCCATAGTTGAACCTCGCTCTTCTCGTAGACCTTGTCTTTGTGTCGTTTGGTGAGAGCCTCATGTTTATTTGAGTAATCCGCGTCGGGGAGTATGTAGCCTTCTCCCGAATCGTCGATAGCATTGCGCGCCTCTGCCAATTCCAGAGTTTTCCTGTTATTTCTAAACTCCTGGCGTTCCCTTTCTGATAGTTTGTCCCCTAGTCTTTCCTCCTCCTCTGCCTCCTCTGCAACCTGGCGGCGAAGTAGGGCGAGTTGTTGCGCTTCTCGTTCGGCAAGGTATTTCTGGCGCGACGCGAGCCTCAGCGCGCTGATGTCTTGATCGCCGGTCTTGCGGCGTTTCGGATCCATGGTGTGTGGTGTGTGCGGAGGATCAGTAGGTGTTCTGTCGAGGATACTGGGTCGTGCAAAGTTTGTGGTGTGGATGGTAGTGGACGGTGGAGCTCTAGGAAATGTTGAAGCTCGGACCAGTTCGCGTTAGCGTGTCGCAACCTTGCAATGGTTCGGGACCATTTTGAAACCTGAGCCTAAAGGTATTCGCACAGCAAAACATTCCAGACTTCCGGGTGCTTAAACCCTTGTAAATTTTACGCTCGAAGGTATCTGTATGGATTCTTGATGGTTTTGACCTTGGGGTGATGGCGACGGCGGAAGTGGCCACCCGGACCATACCAACAAATCCATATCATGATTTTGAGCAGAACGGCCACTAGAGTATTCGTTCCATAACATCGTTCGGGATGTCTTCGCGAATACTATGCCAGGAATTATACAGCATATTCACTTCTAGAACAGTCCGGCGCACCGAGATCACAACCGATGCGGCACGAGCATAGCATGACGAGGGTACATTCATAATTCTCAACACGCAAACGACAACCAACATAAAGCAAAGATATCATGTTCATCATCAAAACACCAACAATAACACCATTGCGATGCCACGCTTCCCAAACGCTAGAACCTTTAAAACAATGTGCAAACAACCCTTCACCCCCCTCTTCAATGACTGATATACTGAAACACAGCACTAACATCCTTTAAATCATTCGCCGTCTCCTGCCTAAGCAACAAATCCTGAATCTTACCCAGCGGCCCCGTCTCCCCATCATTCACAAAATGATTCCACGTACTCGTATCACCATACAGCATGGCCGGCGCCTTGATGACCTGCCGTCCGTCTTCCTTCCTACACCTCTTACACTTGAACGTGTCGTGCGTATCACTCGTAGTATTATCACGATACTGGAAGAGTTCGCGGAGGGAGTCGAGAGAAAAGTGGCGTTCAACATCTTCCGCGGAATCAACGACACAGTTCGATAAAGCCTGTTTGTGGGATTGGCGTTGGAAGACCTTTTCTTCAATGGTGCCGGTGGTGATGAAGCGGTATACGAAACAGTCCTTCTTTTGGCCGTCACGCCATACACGCGCGAGGGCTTGCTGGTCAGCAGCTGGATTCCAATCTGGATCGAAGAGGACAAGGCGGTTGGCGCCGATGAGGTTGAGACCGCATCCACCGGCTTTGGAAGAGAGGAGGAAGACAAATTCTGGAGACTCTGGGTCGTTGAACTTGTCGACTAGCTTCTGCCGCTTGGACACGTTCATTGTGCCGTCGAGGCGGAAACAACCGTAGCCGCGGGACCGGCACAGCATGGCGAAGATGTCGAGGGTTTGCGTGTAGTTGGAAATGAGCACAATTTTGTCGTTTGTCTCTGCGCGGATGCGAGCCAGCATACGGTCCAGGACAGCCATCTTTCCAGAGTACCAAACCTTGACCTCGCGATCTCTGCCTCTCGCATCCTTCTGCACAAAGTCGTCGGGTAGCTTGTCTTCGCAGCCGGGCAGGTCTTCGGGGAGGTTGAGAAGGTCCGGGTGGTTGCAGAGTTTCTTGAGCATGCCAATGACTTTGAGTGGCTGTGAGCCCTTGCCGCGGAGGAGGCTCTGGACGTCGGGTGACTTGATGAAGTGGTTGTAAAGGTCTTTTTGGAAAGGCGCGAGGTTGCAGAATACGACGTGCTCGTACTTGACTGGCAGGTATTTGGAGAGGATGTCGTTGGTTCGCCGAATGATGAACTTGTTGACCAGGCCGAGAAGCTCAGTGAGCCGCTCATTGCCCTTCTTGACATCCTCGTCTGTACCATTGGCATCGCGACCTTTGAGAATGGGAATTTCGTATTGCTTGCGGAACTCCATACGTGTGCCGAGGTAGTTTGGGTTCGCAAAGTTGAGCAGCGCAAAGTACTCTGAGAGATCGTTCTGAATGGGTGTACCTGATAGGATGACTCGCCTCTGCACGTTTAAGTTGTTGAGCGCAGTAAATGTCAAACTGTCGCCGTTCTTCAGTCGATGTCCTTCATCGCAAAGCATCAATCCAATGGGCGTCTGTCCGAACTCGTCGGCGTAGAGGCGCAGAGTTTCGTACGACACGATGAGGACAGGTCTGACAACTGCGCGTCCGGATGCAATCGACCATTGCCGTATCTGCTGGATAAGCTCCTCTTTCGATGCCTTGCCGTCAATGGCGAAGGGGGTGACGGCGTCCTTTCCAAGCCATTTGACAAGCTCGTTTGCCCAATTCCTCACTAAACTCGACGGACAAGCGATGACGCACTTTTGTATCGTCGACTTGCCGGCGTCGGGAGATTGCTTCAACAGCGTCCACATGAGAGCGATACACTGTAACGTCTTTCCGAGACCCATCTCATCTGCCATGATACACCCATTCGCCTTGGGGTCGATCATGCCCGTCGTGGCGCGGTACAGGAACTTTACACCTTCGACTTGATGCGGCCGAAGAACCTTGGCAAGCCTTGGATCTATAACGACTGGCACGCGTGGTCGTTCATTGTCCACCTTCTTCTTCAACCCCAGTATCTCGGCCAGACTCTTGTGCACCAGCGGAGCTTCCATCTCCTTCTTCTCTGTTTGGCTCAATTTTGGCTCCACCTCTTCCTTCTCTACCGGCTTGTCGTCGACTGTCGGGTCGTAGAGCACAATTGCAAACTCTCCGCTGGGGTCGTGCAGTGGTCGCGCAACAAAGACGGTTCCTGTCCGCATACCAAGCAATGGCGCTGGTCGATTCGGATTATACGCTCCAACGTCCTTGTTGACTAGAGGCACGATGAATTTGGTCTTGAATGCGGTGTCTTTGTCTTTTGGCTTGAAGACGGGAAATCGGTTTGCGTCTCGTGTGGCGAGAGCTAATCGGTCTTCATTTGAGTATGGCTTATCGCTCTCTCCATCTTCACCGCCAGCACCAGAGTAGTCGACCTTTCTCCTCTTCCGTGCAGGTTTCGTGGAAACGCTAGATACCGTTGCTGAGCCGGGACACCGAAAGGGCTTGATGAGACGTTCGGTTGACTGCGGAGTGCCACCGTACAGACGCGCCGCGGGCTTCGCAGGGGTGGCCTCGCCAGCTGCGAGGGTTTTTGGTCGATGCATGAGAAATTGGCACTTCCAGTGGGCCGTATTGCTACCTATGTTCGGTGGATGTGGTGGGAGTTGAGAGGAGAGTGAGCGTAGTGGGAACGCCGATTAGTGCTCGTAGGTGGCGGAATCGCGACGCGTCGAACGTTAGCTTCATCACGCCGTCACGTGGAGCGGCAGGCAGCATCGTCATTCTGCTGACATCCAAAAATACATTTTTGCTGAAGAATAGCATCTCCATTACTGCAAGATACCTTTCTTACCCTTCATACACGTTTAACGCGTCAATTCCACCTCTCGATTCTGCATTGAAAACCCTGTGACCGACACCTCCGAGCCCTCTCCGCAAATTCCCCAGCATCGCGCACCCACCCCATCACCCAACCAACCCCCCACTCACACCATGGCGCGAAAAGCAATAGCAAAGGACCAAATCGTCAAATTGATCGTGGGCGCAGGGCAAGCGTCGCCCTCGCCGCCCGTCGGTCCCGCGCTAGGAAGTAAAGGTGTAAAGAGCATGGATTTCTGCAAAGTACGTTCCATCATCTCCGATTGTCGCATGCACTCTATATATATCCTAACCACCCACCCCTCTCCAGGAATTCAACGCCCGCACCGCCCACTACACAACCGGGACGCCCATCCCCGCGCGCATAACCGTCCGCCCAGACCGCTCCTTCCACTTCCAACTACGCACCCCGCCGACCGCCACGCTGCTCCTCTCCGCCGCGGGCGTCGCGCCCGTCAAGAACAAGATCCGGGGCGCAGGCAATGTCCCCGGCCCCATGAACAACCACGACGGGCAAAAGGGCAAGACGTCGACGAACAGTCCGACCGTTGGGAATGCGGTCAAGGGGACGGTGGGCACCGTGTCGCTCAAGCATGTGTATGAGATTGCGAAGATTAAGCATAGTGAGACGAGGTTGAGTGGGCTGAGCTTGGAGGGCGTGGCGAGGTGTGTGGTGGGGCAGGCGGGGAGTATAGGGGTGGTTGTTGTGCCGTAGGAGAGGGGGTGTGGATTGATGGATTGGCGCATGTGCTGTGGCTGTGGAGGATATCTGCTGCTATGAGGTGGAACATTGTGGAAAGAGGAAGAAGCGCAAGAGCATGCACTGAGCTTACATGACGTGGCTTGGGAATGCCGTGCGTCTGAAGTTTGTGCACACGTCTTGTGGAGAAGGAGCTTGTACATATACTGTATACCTGGTAAAGAGTCATGATGCATGATCAGTTCTGACATTGTTTCGACTCGGATGAAATGACTTGCGATTACCTTGTGAAATTGATTGCCTTCGATACTAAATGCATAGATTCTTATGCCCGACCCGATCACATTAACCCACCAGCGACCCTCCGAATAAATATCTTACAAATCACATAATCTATCAGCCCCCATGCCGTTGCCGTTTCCCAACACGCCTACTGCCACCACCACCCTCACCTCTCCGCCTCGTTCATACATACCTCCATCAAGAAAACCCATAAACACCCCCTTGTTCCTGAAACCTCAACTGATGATCCCTCAAATCCGCCCATAGCCTCAACTCGTTCTCCTCATCCAACACCCCCGCACCATTCGGATCGCTCCCCTCCGGACTCACCCTCTCCAACCTACTCAATATATCCAGGAACTTGTACAGATAGTCCTGGTGCTGTAGCGCCACGCTGCCACGCCGCTCTTTGGGCACTTCCAAGAGCGTACTAGCAATACTGCGAATCTTCTGAATCTGCGCAGGGAAGAAGCGTAAGCTTGCGATCAGACTGCGTGTATTGTTGCGAAAAAAGTCGCGAGTTGACAGGGAAAGAACAAGATCATTGTCGTCTGTGGGCTGATATAGGAAATCAGAATTCTGCAAGCAAACGTATAGACTTACAAACGAGTCGCCGTTGGGCTCCATGTTGACCATGTCGATGCTGCCGAGTACGACCAGGAGGTCTTTGACCACTTGTTCGCGTTCTTCCGACATTGCTTTCTCGAGGGCTTCCGCGTGCGTCGTGGTTGCGGATACAACCCTGTCGATGCCTGCTGCGAGGGCGTTGGTGCTGAGCTGTGCAGGAGACTGGCCCATGGACCTCTGGTACTTGTCTAGTTGGAGAAAGTACTTTTCCACCAGGTGTGAGCGCGTACACAGGTGGCTGGCGTATATGTTCGCTTTCTGGATCTCGTAGCGTCGCAGATCGTGGCTATCTGTCTTGTGGTAATTGTCCATGGTAGGATCTCGCATTCCGGAGTACTCTGGCATGGGTGGGTAGTAGGGTTTTTGTTGTTCGAGACCGCTGTCTTTGGTGGATTTTGGTTGGACCTTGAGGACTTCGGGGAGGCTGTCTAGGATCTGCCGGCAGCGCTGCAAGCTCTGTGCGAAGATTTGTTGTTGTCGGTCCCAGTCGAATATCTCGTCTATGCCGAATGCCATCTCGGCCGTTGCCAACGATGAGTAGGAGAGGTAGATGCGCACGTTGACGTTGAAGGCGGTGATCATGGAGACGACTCCTTCGCGCTGTGGTTGAATCTCGTTGGGGAAGATGTGTACGTCGTCGACTTCGCGGGGCAGTGGTGGGAGGGGCTCGGTAGGTGTCGCAGGCGGAATCATCAACTCTCCGAACGAAGCGCCGAGTTGTTGTATGGTTCTGGTCGTAGTCAGCACGGCCGACGTCGGGAAATAGAAGAACTTACCGCACGCCCACAAACACCGTCCAGAACACACGCCGGCTAATCTCCTCGGTGATGTAGTCGACCTTGAACTCTCTCGAGCCATCGTGATTAGGTCCGTTGGAGCCCCACGCATGCGGCATGCCACCGAGATAGGTATAGGCCTGAGCCTCGTGTTTATGGAGACCCAGTGAGCGTATGATGGTAAGGCACTCGGCCAAGTAGAGTCGCAACTGCCGCCATTGAAACACATAGGCGCCCGTCAAGCCGAGGAAGTAGCTGGTGCACGCGTCGTATACATTCAAAGACGGCCGATCCAGATATCCCGGCCCTCGCGCCCGCGCGCACACATCTCTGCACTTGTCGACCAGGGAGAGATGGTTTGGGTATTCGCGTCGCGTCTGCGTGTTGAGATGGAGGCGAGGTTTGCGCGGAAAGGAAGCGACGAGGACGGCAATCATGGACGCCAGCAGCGCCAGGAACGAGGGATTCGACAAGTCCTCGCGCTGGCTCCATGCTTCGCGGAACGACGGCTCGTGCGGGAAGGGACACAGCGGGTGTATGTAGGTGAAGAAGTCGTCGATGAGGGCGTTGAGCGTGGGGAGGGCGCATATCTCCTCGGCAGAGAGCTGGATGGGATGCGACGACGACGACGACGACGACGCCGACGCCGACGCCGACGCCGACGCCGACTGCAGCTGGGCCAGGGCGTGGACGGCATTGGTCGGGGACTGCGAGGTCGACGAGGCAGAGTCTACCTCGCCAATCCGTCGCTTCTTGATGGCTTCGGCATGTCTGTTGGGCGGACCGCGTCGCCGGCTCGGGCGCTCAAAGGTACATGGGATTTCCAGCGCCAGGCACGCTCTGCACGGCGGGCCCGATTCATCGCACTGCGAGGTCAGTAGGCCGACTAGATGTACATGCAGTGGCAGTTACCTTGACCTTGCGTATGCTGCACGAGTCGCAGGCTTTGCGCAGGCGGTTCGGCTTGGACTGTTGGGGCTGGGGCAGCGCAGGATTCAGGCCATGATTCGCTTGGAGAGCCTGCTGCGCCTGGAGCACCTCGTTGATATTCTCGAGCTTCGGGTACGCGGCTTCCTGCGGGTAAGCGATGCGCCGTGCTGGCTGCCCGTCCAGAACCTGCCCGTTGGGATACAAGGGCGCATACTGCGACGCATGCGGCGAAGAAGTCATGGCGTAGCCGCAGTTCTACCGCGACGACGGAAGGACGCTGGCTGATGGTCCCGTTAGCTTCCGGAGAGACAGACGTCTGCAAGGTAAGGGTCCAGAGGTGTATCGTCCAACGACGCGCATTGCTGCCTGACAGCCAGTGGCAGATCTTGGGGTTTCTCCAGTCTAGAGGGCTTACCTGCATATAACCTTGGAAGTCTCGCGGTCCGATCACACGCGGCACTTCCCGATGTGATTAGACACTGGCAGCGCGGAGATGATCTGAGACTGGGTACACGCGTATGCGACTTCCGGCAGCACGAGGCGGTAGCAATGGCAATGCTAGCAATCCAGAGTCGAGTTGGCGCTGCTGCCAGACATTGCGTGCTCAGTGACGTGAAAAATCTGGCAGACTGTTTCAAGCTATCGACGACGGTAGGCAGGAGCGGTCCGCCATGGCATCCGCAAGGATGAAAACATTTTCGCCCGTCACTCCGCTCGCTGTAGCACCCGTGTCTACTTGTATCGAGACGCGGTGCTAGACAGTGTCGCGTTCCGATTCCAGTGTCCATCAATGACGCAACCCGCATGATCTTCTAGCGACGTCGATCCTGTCCAAACGAGTATACTCCGAGCGCGAACCCATGTTCGTCATCTGACCGAGTCGTGTGGGCCGGGCAGGCCAAGCTGCCGACTTCTCCTTCATGCCAATTTGACTGCAAAAAGACACGTCGTAAAGAATGCATTGCCGTTGCCAATCCCCGCTGAACCCTCCAAATTGGTATAAATGCTGGTCGTTACATGCTCATCCCATTCCAACCCCTACACCTGCTGATACCTCCCCATCCCTACCACTCCGACCGCACCTGTCAGAGATCACTATCATCACTCCCGGGCTCACTTCTACTCGGCGGTCTCGAACTCCTACTCAGCGAGAAATCCAAGATGTCAGACTTGGATCCTGCATCGATAAACTTGCGCAGACACCATCCGATCTGTACTGCCGTTGATGTCTCATTGCCCAGGGGATCGATTTGGCGGCCCTTGACGAAGACTATATGGTTGGCCTAAGTTAGCAAGAGCCATGTCAGGGAAAGGGGAGAAAAATAGACAACACATACTGATCTGGTTCTCGCTATCCTCCCGATCATAAACCTTGTCACTCGACCCAAACGCAATAATGCCCAACTTGCTGCTCCTCCCCTTCTCCTTTGCATTACTTGTACTCCTCTCGAACCCCTGTTGTGCCAACCCAGCAAGCAAGTGTTCGTAGATCTTGCGTGGCAGCTTCGTCGATGAAGGACTGTTGGTCGGCCAGGTAGTAATGTTCAAAGTTGCCAGATATGGTAGATCACCCAGACAGCTCTCAAAGTTGACAAAGCTATCGTTCTTACTGCGGATGACGCTGACGCTGGGAAAGGCGACGGAAATTTGCTCGAGGAGTGTGCATTCTTTGCAAATGGACGAGAAAGAGGCGTAGTCGTAGATGAGTTCGTCGTCGCACATGTCTGGGCCCGTGCTTGCGTGAACGTTGAGGCTCTTCAGCGTCTTGCTGTGGCGCACGATGCCCGCGGCGGCTGGCAGGGCTTTGACGTAGGTGAGGTCGAGGGTAAGGGTCTTGATGCCTGAGACGAGGCACAGGAACCCGTCGATGGCGCCTAGACCGTCGTTCTCGGCGTTGTCGTCGTGTTTGAATTCGAGCGTTTCTAGCTTGTCAGGGAGCTTTGTGCTCTTGCTGAGTTCGGCGAAGAGGGCGTCAGCACCGGAGCAGCCAAAGACGCGGATGCTCTTGATGGACTGGAAGTCAATCAGCTTGCAGTATGTCTCTGCTGCGTAGCGCAGATGTAGCTTCTGCAGCGTAATCTCGTTGAGTGCGATTGGTGTGCACTTGGCAAACGGCTGCATGTGGCTGAACATGGTCGAGGTTATGAGTCCGGGTTCATTGACAGTGTCATTTAGTTCGCGCGTCGTGACAGTTGGGTCCATCTCGTCGAAGCTCGCATGCAGCGTAATCTTCTCCAGTTTGCGACCAGCCACGTTCTTCAGCAGGAAGTGGCAAAAGTCTAGCACCTCCCGTGAATCCGGGTACAATCCAAGCTTGCGTACTTCCTTGAAGCAGTCTTCAATGTTCGGCAGCTTCTGGAGATCGGGAAGAACATTGCGGTCGAGCGAGATGCTCTCCAGCCATCGCATGCGCTTCTGCTTCCTGTACAGTAACACTAGGTTTTCTCCCGAGAACGGCGACCACGGATGCCACGAGAACTTCTCTAGCTGGTTCTCCGGCAGCAGTTCCAGGATCATGCGAATAGCAAAGTTGGCTTGTTGCTGCTGGTTGCATTTGTCCAGAACGTCCGCGAGGTAGAGGTCCAGCTTCCGGACATGTTGTAGGCCGATGTTCTTGGGGTTGAGGAAGGCTGCGAGGCGGGTGTCGTGGGATGAACCAACATCGAGGGTCACTTCGTAGTAGAGCGGACGAACGGCGATCTCGTGGAGCTGTTTGCAGGTGAGGCAGACGTTCTTGAGGTCGGTTGGGCGGTTGATCTGGAGCATGTAGTGTTAGCCGTGCTTTTCTTGCAACCATGAACCCCGCCCTGGAGACGAATTCAAGACACGTTCGCGTCGTTTGGATGCGCCAAACGCCCATCTGAGAGCATGCCACAAGGTCCTCACGCTCGTTTACCCCACAGCGCGACCCCTCCCCCAGCCGCGCGAACCAACAACCCATCAACCCAGACACTTACATGCTGGACGATCAACGTCTTGATATCGACCGAAAGGTCCATAAAAGCCAGTCGTGGCGCCATACTGTCGACTCTCCTCCGAACCTGGCCCTCTCGTGATATCGCAAAGAGTGCTCGGTCGTATGTTTGTGTCGTTGCCTTGATCGATACGTGCGACCAGTCCACGTAATCACAATCGTCGCGTCCGCAGCGCTTTCCGGACTATTATTCTTCCTGTCTGCTGCCTAATCACCAGCAAAACACAGCGCTGCAGTGGTTCCCAGGATGACCGGCAGACTGACCGGTAAGAGTGGAGTGACAAGGCGTGAACAGCTGGCGGGCAACAAAAAGAAAGTAAGCAAGCCGTTCAGCCTCACTTGTGTCCCGCCATAGGGGACCCACACTGGGTATTAGTTCCGCGCAAGCCAGGGTCCACGCGGGACGCAAAAGGGCGCTAATGCAGCCGATAGCTGGGGTAAGCGCCGCGCGAGCTCAGTGAAGAGCCCTACAAGACCACCCAAGTATGAAGACGCTCGTTCTCGCCAGGCTATACGCTTGTTTTACATGCAGAGTTGGACTGAAGTCGATTTACGAACTAAGAGGAAAAAGTTGGCCAAGGCGAGCATGAGCAGTGCACACTTGGCGTATATCGATCTCACCCCGTGATGCGCAGCAAACACAGTGACATTCATCACAACCTCAATAACAATAGCTCATCGTTCCCGTATGCTGTCTTGATTTTCCGCACCACCAAACGAAGTCCTGCTCGGGCACTATATCAAAGTCATGTCCATTGGCTACCTGTCGCCATTACGGCCAGCCAACAACGCTCAACCATCCCGATGATCACAAACGCTCAAACAGCCTAACACACTACATCACACAACCAGTAAAGAACAAGGGTATCAAGCTTTCCATTTCAAGGGAACTTCGCTCCTCACGATAACCTAATCTTTCCCCAACCCATGTCCGCGCCTGTAAACGGCAGAACATTCCCAAGAATGCCATTTGTGTTGTGAAAAAAAAAAACGCCGGATAGCCAAACACCTCGCTATGCATACCTCATACAAAGTTCTTGTCCCTGGGTAACAAAGAAGTCCTACTCCTCGTCACTATCCCCGAACCCAGCTAATAGCTCCGCCTCCAGACCATCATCATAATCGTCTTGGAGATCTGGCGCCGCACCATCCACGCCCTCTATCCCATTTGTCTTCTCCTCCCCATCGATTGCCTCGTCTCCCAAATCCTCCTCCGGCCCCGTCGTCTCCGGACTAGGCAACCCGGATGACTTGTTCTCTGCAAGAACGACATTGGTCAGACTCGTGACCCTCTCCATCGTCCTCTTCTTCCGCCGTTGCAGCCGCGACGTCGTGCTGTTAACGCTGCTATCGCTTTTATCGCTATCCCCGTCGTGCTCGGCTTCGCTGCCATCCGTCGAGTTGGTGCTAGTGCGTTTCCGCTTCTTCTTGCCGCCGTTCTGTTTCGACTCGGTTCCTGTGGACGCGGTGCTATTTTCTGACCGGACGCTATCAGTATCAGACTCGCTGGCCTCTGAATCTGTCGCGTTCATGAAATCGGCCAGCTCGTCGTCTAGTTGTGCCCAGTCGTCGTTTGACATTTCGACAATCGGTGAGTGTGGTACGTCGTCTGGTGCTTCGTCACCCGTACCATCGACACTTTCGTCCTCGGGGTCAGCGACGGGTGACCCAGCTGCTTCTGTCTCGATGATATAGGGTGTCTCATCTACATGCTCCCACCGGGTACAGCACTGGAACATCCATTCTGGATTGACAATCTTGATGTGGGGATACCGGGCTGCGCGCTTTACTTTTGTGGTCTTGCGGTCGGGATTGGCGATGACGTGTGTCGTGCGGCGAGTCACGTTTAGAGTTACTTCGGCGCCGAAGGAGGAGATCCAGAGGGCAAAGTCGGATCTGAGATGGGTTAGCTTTTCTCAAGGGGCTTGAAGCGGATGACTTACGTTAGGACGTCCACACCAAGCGGTATGATACCAGAGAAGACGACCACAGTACCGTCAAGCACCTCACCCTTGATTCGAGGCATAATCTCGGCAACGTCCGGGATAACGTCTTCCATGGAGCGTTTCTTGGGGCTCTTCTCGCCTTTCAGTGCGGCGACGCGGCCATCTGCAGGCGCCTTTCCTCTGGCTTTCCTGTACTCGTCGTAGAATGTGCGGTGGACGAGATTGAGATTCTGTTCAATGATATCCAGTCCTCTATCGTCATTGTTGAGGATACTATGCCGTGCCTTGGGATGCTCAATCTGCCGGGAGTCCTCGACGAGCGCCTCGATACCGTCCGCCTCTTCATCCTCTTTATCCTGCATGAGCTGTTGCTGTAACAGAGGCCGCTCGGTTTGTTGCGCAATGATGAGCCTCTCTTGCTCCTTGGCCTGCTCCTCCAGGTCTTCGGTTGCAGCCAAGGATATGAGTTGCTGTCCCAGCTCGTTCAAATCGCCGTTCGCAGCGTCGACCGGGGTTGTCTCCAGCGGTTTGCCTGCCACAGACACGATGCTCGTAGGCGCAGCTTCAACCGCAGCCTTCTTGGGTGTCGGAGGTGATTTGTCTTTTGTGAACGAAACCAGCTCCTGCTGCTTAGGCAGGAAGCTCGCGTTGATGTCGCCAGCGCCGGGGAAGAAGTTGAATACGGGTACGCGGACGAGGTGGGGGCTGTATTGCCAGACGTCTGCTCTGTCGTCGATGATGACGCACATTGCTGTGTTCTGGTAGAAGAGCCGCGTCAGACTCTTCAGCTTGTCTGTGTAGTTTTCGTCGCGACTGAGGATGCGGTCGCCGAAGTATTTGCGCTCGGGATCGATAATCTTTGCGACAGCTTGCGCATATGCGCGGGTGGCCATGGTGTAAACGTGCATCTCGTAGAGCTTGGACACGCGATCGAAAAAGTCCTTGAGACCTGGGCGCATCTTGACATAGTACCAGTTTGCGGCTACATTGGACACGTTGTCATCGGCCAACTGGAAACCCTCCACATCTTTGACGGCGTCATGATTTGGGTTCTCGGGGTCGTTCTTCCATTCGGCAATGGTGCGCTCGCAGGTAGTGTGGATGACGGTCTGGTCCAAGTCGACAATCAAGGTCAGCTTTCGCGCGCTCAGGAGTCGCTTCTTCGCGTCTTCCTCTGCGGCTACCGCCTCTTTATGGCTGACAAGAAGCGCAGTATTGTCGTGCGCCATGTTCACCGTCGCGCGTCCCGTACCGAGCTCCTTGGTGAGATAGTCGACTTGCGTCATGTCTTTGCCGCAGTCGACGCAGAGGCCACCGAATTGTGTCTCGTGAGTGCATGGCTCCTCAATTTCAAGAAGGGGTGTTCTGGAGGCTGGTCAGCATGTCGCGCCTGTAGCAGGCGCGCGGTGGGCAGGCTTACCCATGCCTCTCGATGATGGTGCCCGGCTTGATGAACCATCGCGTGACCTTTCCCTCGGTGCTCGCGGCAAACGTCTGCCTAAACTTCTTCATGACCGTCTTCTCGCCTCCCCACTTGTCGCCCTCGGTGACGCGACTGTCATAGCTGTAGTTGAACAGCTTCCCTGACCGCTCTACATCTTCGTCGCGCTTCTTGAGGAGATCGACGACGGTGATGGGATAGTTTAAATCTCGGGGCGAAAGGACCTTCATTCCGAGTTGGGGCAGCCCATGCGACTGGCGACGTGGTCGTGTTGATGGGGGGCGCGTTGTGCTTGGAGCGGGCGCATTCGGGACTTCCGTGGCGAAGGATGGGAACGAGCTCGAGCCAAGCGCCTGCAATGACGTGGGTCGTCTGTCGGGGCACGCGCTGGATTGAGGTTGGACGTGGTATTGCTGTCGTGGGTGGTTGTGTCGCGCGACTGGGATTGACGTAGGCGTCGCGGCTCGTTTACCATATTTTGGAGCGAGGGGCGGCTACCTTTATACCTTTCAGCCACCAAAGCTAGCGTGCACCGCCAGTCCCCCAAACATGGGCGCAACAAAGAGCCCCATGGAGGATACCGCATCTGTCACGAAGAGTTGTTGCGAATGCATTCAAGGATACCTAATATTGGCATCGTAGCAATGCTTTTTTACGACGACTTTACGTGGTAGTTGACCGAGTAGTAGCCTAGACGCGTCGAGCCCCTCGGTGAGTGCTGCCAAGACATGACTGTTGCGAACATCAGGCTGCAGAAGAACACAGCCTCCATGCTGCAAGAAGTGATCTTGATCGCGCCTTGATTGTATCATTGCGAGTGAGCTCGCTTCTTCTGTTGTGCACCTAGGCAGGACATACTTAGGTAGCCTCAAGGTATATGTGATGCGTCACTTGAAAGCTATGCACTGTCAATTTCCTGTAAAATTTCCAGAGTAGGATAGAACGCTTAAAGTGCAGATTGTAGCAACCAGGCTCCTATGTATTGTACTCCTGCTGCTCGCACCGGTGCATGCTCTCTCACTTCAAGCCACTACATAGTCCTGGCAGCCCCGATGCGTTTCACGTGATACTACCAAGGCAGGCTAGTGTCAGAGCATGTGGATCTCATCCAATCTGAGCTTAGCTTGGAGACTCACATCCGACAACACATCCTATTACTGTTGGTATTCCTTCCGATCTACTTCTTTTCGGGCCACTCCTTGACCCAATCGACCAATTGCTTAATCACTCGATCCTGCACCTCCTTCACCCCGGCATTCACCTCCCCATTCTTCGTAAATAGATCCGTCACATGGCCAGCACCAGGGACAACCTCGACAGGAACCTGCTCAGTGCTCTGCAGCGGACCTCCAGGCCGCCCTTTCGCCGAAACGCTGATTTCTCTCCACGGATCGAACTCGCCGTTGACGTAGATGAGCCGGCTTGTATTAGTAATGTTCCAGCCTCCCAGACGCGCATTTACTTGCTCTACGGTTCTTCCTTCTGCGATGCCGTATGTTTCTCCGTTCGGCCCAGGGGGGAAATATAGTCCGCACTGGCGAACCCAGTAGTCTGTTGTTAAGAGGCGGGAAACGAGCGATGGATGTCCTGGGGGAGCGCCAACTTTCCAGTTTCCAAAAGGCTCATTGCAGGTCATCCAGACCCATTGCCGGGCCATGGCATTGTCCATCGTCGTGTCAGTGAAGAGTGGCGAGCTCGCGTTGTAGGTGTCGAAGCAGTCAGTATTGTTTGTGCTGTTGAAATCAGGGTACAGGAACGAGGCGCAGTTCTCCGGGAGTCTGGTCTCTTTCCACCATTTCGCGTATCCTTCGAGGGCTTTGTCGAGACCGACACCAGCTTCGGACGGGAGGTTGGCAGGTGTGGCGTTTACAGCGTTTTCAACGTAATCGCAAAAGGTGAAGAAGCCCGTGTTGTAGGAAAACTGATTGCCCAGCCAGAGATAAGGCCCATGTGCCATGGCAGCCATGAAGTCGTCATTGTGAGCGACGTCTTGCATGCCAAATTTAGCCTTGAGTGCGTGTTGCTCGTCCTTGGAGCCATTGATAAGGATGCTATCCATGTGGTCGATCACAAGAGAGCCATTTTTACTACAGTTCTTCGGCATACCTTCTTGTACGGGAAGGAAATAGGTCCAGTAATTATCAGTAGCTTGGACTGATGCACTCGAAGCGTAGTATGCCCAGATAGTGCCCGCATCAAGGTTTGCAATCCACGCTAGCAGTGCGCCAAAGTAGCTACCGCCTATGCCTATCCACGGGACATCTTTGGCGTTGCTGCTGGCGTTCAGTTGGGCCGCAAAGGGCAATTGGACTTCACGTGCGAAGTGTGTTATATCCTTCATGCTGTTTTCGAAAGTAAGGTACTTCAAATTTTCGGTGGTGAGGTTGTTGAAAGGTGTGCTAGTACCCCAGTATCGGTGTTCAAGAACAATGGTAGCTGCGCCAATCTGCTCAGCCAGGACTCCTGGCGTCGCACTCGTGGTTAGAAAGCTGTGATACAAGGAAACATTCACTTCCCCAGGCGAAATGAAGACCACTGGCGAGCCAGGGCCCTTCCAGTACGTCGTGTCGTAGTAGTAGAATTGGTCAAAAGTCCCGAGACTTGGGTTACTGTGGTCTATCAATTGTTTGAAAGTGCTGTTCATGTAGTAATCCTGTTTCTGTGGCGGCTCACTGCCTATCATAAATTGGGTACAGCCCAAGCCTTGACGAGACGTTAACGAGTGAATTTCAGACTGTAACCCTAGAAAAAGCTCACCGCCATAAGGACCGCAGTCATACCAGTCCTCGCCGTGATAATTGTCGACATGCCCAGTTTTGTCATACTGCTTCCGAAATCGAGTAAGCGTAGAGAACGCTGCCAAGGTAAACAATTTCTTCATGATACTTGGGCAGTCAAGATAAAGAGGACAGGCACAAAGTCGGTAACAGAAGAATGCTGCGTAAGTCTTCTTACATAAGCTCTAGCTCAACCGTGCCCAATCAAGGGCCCCATGACGACCGCACATGTCTGTGTCTTCACGGTGCACCTCTTGCCGGGCTACGGAGTAATCAACGACGTGTTCCAAACGTTGTAAACCCTGTACCCTATCGTCGTCCCCCACCGCTTCCGCCAAATGCCGCTCGGTCCGTCTCCAGAACGATCCTTATTTGTGACGCGGATCCGATAACCGTTTCCAGAACCTCGCTCAGCTCTGCCTACCAGGCTAAGAACAAAGAGAACGGCCCGTAGCGCTGATGCGGGTGTCCTGTTGGTGTTGATGAGGAGTCTTAGAAGGGGGTCAATGTGACGGGGTACTGTGGTGGTGGGAGTAAGTTCTGCATGTGTTGACTAACAAGAGGCTTATTTTATGGGCCCAACATCACGTGAGCCCCTCCAATCTCAACTAGGTAAGCATAACTTATCAGGGGTAGGACTGATTTGGCGTTTCCACAAGTGTAGAGTTGCCTTTGGGTCTCCTGGTGGAGGCCTGTTGTATGGCGATTAGGTATTGTTGGGTGATTTGGCGTTCCACACACAGCATTTACGCGTACCCCTACAGCTAACAACCTCGGCTCCCCTATTAGGCCCGATCGCGGAGCTGCAAGATCATTTCTCCGACCCGAATCCTAATCGACAAATGCCTGTTCCGACTTACCTATCGAGTTACCCTGATGGTGTCTCGAAGCCTTCTTCAAAAAGACTAATTATACATCATCCCACTCGCACAACACGTGCCTTCTTTCATCCACTACTCTCGCATACTCCAACAACAACCGCAGCCAGTATAGTTCCATGTCTGCCTTGCGAAGGACTCTGCGGCTCCAGATGGCCGCGCCCACGCCAATCGCTTCAGCATGTCTCTCGTGATTCAGACAACCCTCCCCTTGACAACATCCGCCGATAAAGAAGCAGAGCTTGTGCCAAAGGTCGGGAAGACTGCCGAGGTCGAAGGGAACAAAATGTTTGTACGGCACAAGCCGCGATCGGTGCCATTCGTCAAAAATAGTGGCCTTCAACACCACAGAGCCTGTCATGAGCAATGCGCGGAAACGAGCTGTGACTGGTGTTATACGGCAAACTTCATCCGTGGGAACAAATAAACGTACCGCTATACGCATTACCATCAATATCTGGCAGGTACTTGTACGTGGCCATGTCAGCCATAGATGTATGCGCTGCAGTTCGAAAGTGTTGGTCGAGGTAGCTGCAGGCATCTCCAACGTCCCAACCTCGCTCAGCGCAACGCAGTTGCGTGAAAGCGCAGTCTAGATGCTCGTTCATCCATCCAGAGTGCGGTGGCTCAATCGTCACTATGTTCCCCAGAGAAGCATTAGTCCAGTCGGTTTGACCACTACTGATAGCTTCAAGGAAAGTGGAGTTCATTAGCGCTACAAAACGATGGCGATGGGACTTCATCCACGTCACGGAATTATGCCTGCCCCCAGTGTTGGAGCCCCGCCAGATGGCCTTGTTGTGCTTCTCTGACCACGCCACGCCCACGGACGAGTTGACCAAGTGTTCAGGGAGGCTGAAACTGGGCTCGTCTACCCACGTCCATAATTCAGGGACTGTGATTTCGGCGCTCACGTGTCGTATGTGCGTTGAGGAGAAGATGGGTAGAAGCGTAGACGATGTCGACACCATGTGAGGCGCCAACATCGTGCCGTGGATACCAGCCAGTTCTGGTTGAGCGCACACATCTTGAACAGCAGAATTTGCAAGTGGTACGTGATCGGACGATGAGTTCTGTGGAGGGCAGACAATGCTTTGGAAAGAGTATGGAGGGATATCTGCGCGCAGTCCAAACGTCAACCAGAAAAGCTTCGCACATGCCGACGCCATGGCTTACCTCGATTCCATCCCTTCACGACGTCTTCCTCTCCAGCATGTAGGGCCCTGTTGATGCCCGCATGAACATGGATCTGAGCACCTGCAGAGCGTGACGCTAAAAGGCTATGCTGGCGTGCCTGCTGTCGGGCTTGCTCCATCACAGACCAAGGAACGAGCACACGAGGCGAGGCATGCACACTCACCACCACATCAACATCCGGCAACAGCGGGGCGATTCTCCTGAGCAAACTCAGTTGGTCATCGCAGGTCATGTCCTCTTCCGGGCAATTCGCTCGAACTTCTCCATTTCGAAAAGAGAATCCCTGGAGTCTTTCAATGGGCTTCTGGAATCTGGCGAGAGAGACCAGCGAGGCCGCAGCATTCTGCGTGGTCTGTGCCGGGATGCCCCAGAATGGTTCCAAGTCGTCGTAAATTTGATCCCAGAATGGCTCGATCGAGATCCCTCCTGACTGTTGAAGGCGTTCGTAGAAGATTCGGAAGCCTGGTGGTGGACACCGTCCGCGTCGGTGCCGGTATGACTTTACCGCCTGCACGTATGTGGGAGTTTCCTGAGCCACCAAAGACTGGAAGTGGTCCTCGGCAGCATCGATTAAACGCTCGAGAGGATGTAATGCAGTGTATATTCGTGGATATGCGATCGAGACTCCGTATGTTGCAACTGCAACAAGAATGCATGTCAGGAGTGGGTGTTGCATGATTGTAGTGAGTGCGGGCACGGTAGAAGGCTCAACACGAGAACAGTAGGTCTGGCATTCATTCATATCCCTTTATATATATCCTTCTCCAACACCGCCCTTGTCGTCGACATTCTCATCTACTACGTGAACGGCCCGATCATTCCTTATCCTCGGCCTCCTGCTCCGGCGCGGGTGCGGGCCCCTCATCTCTGAACAGATCGATGTAAGTAGCGCGCTTCTTCTCCTTTATTTCGTCTTCCTGCTCCGGCGCCGGAGCTGGCCTCTCGTCTCTAAATAAATCAATGTAGGTAGCGCGCTTCTTCTCCTTCACTTCGACCTCTACTTCCGGCGCCGGTGCCGGCCCCTCATCTCTGAACAAATCAATATAGGTAGCGCGCTTCTTCACGTTCTTAGGTTCTTCTGCGTCAGCTTCGACAATAAGTACGGTCGTTTTCCTATCACGGGGTTGAAGGGAAACTTACGAGAAGCGGCGGCCGCCGATAATCCAACCAAGGCGATGAGGAGGAAGAAGCTCTTGTGCATTTTGGGCTCTGCGTACGAGTGAGAATGTAAAATTGGGTTTCGCGATCTTTGCAAGATTCAATTGTGTTTGTGTAGGAGAAGACAAATAACCACACGCATTTCTGTGCAGCTATTTGTAGGCCTCCCCGATGATAAAGATGAAGCTGGTCTAACGCTCTTCAGGTCATGTAACCCGAGTTCAGTTACAAAGTTTGTAATCACGCTCGGTCATCTCGAGTACATGGGCTTGTCTTCAGCAAAGTACACGCGGCCTACAGGACGTCTGAGGGTATGGCAGAATTGAGCGAATGACAATGCGTGTCTTCACATTCCAACGAACTGCCGTCAGAGTGTACTATCCACCATAACTTGCCACGATCGCACCATTTACTTGCTCGGTAGCTTGGCAATGGTTGGCCGAGCTGCATCTTGACAGCTACCTAGATTACTAGACGTTCAACTCGGCATCATTCGTCTCCCCACATGCTCGCGATCAGCGTTCTTCCACATCGATCTTCAAAAAATCATCCCCACTTGCTTGGTGGGTTCTGCGGAGGTACGTCTCAATTAAGCGTGGCTAAGCTTGTGCTTGAAAACGGACCGTTGTCGGGGACGGGATGATGCCACATGCATTTTGTGAGCGCTAGTTACTCTTTGAAGAAAGCTTCAGCTAGTCTAACTACACTTCAGAAGGATACACCAGCTTCGTGCGTCTCTCCTCCAAGCTGGCGTTTAGCATGAACATCTCGCCACAATGCCTGATATGTCCCTCATCTGATGCCGTCGTAGGCATCACGATGCCTGTGAACTGCTGCCGAAACTGCTTTCTCCACGCAAAAACACAATGTGCAACATGCTGCTCGTAGGTAAACCATATGGTCCGCCCAGGCTCAATGAGCATCGATAGCTCGGTTCCGTTGATCAGACGCTGTTTGCCATCAAGCTCAGTTTGGTATAGCCAAACACCCCCGGGGTCGGAACGAGAAGCCGTCGTGAATTCATGCGTAAGCTCGGAGTCTATACATTCCGGCCTCAACCAGCATAGCTCGATCTCATCAAACTTGCAGTTCCGGGAGATTCCTTCGGCAGTCGTGACACCACATACACATGAGGCGTCATATCGTGTCAGCGTTGCGAGGGTCTGGGATCCGGCCGCATAAGCTCCATATACAGTTAGAACGGCAGCGAGGATGGCGACAATTCCTCGGAGGATGAGGTTTTTTCGTGGCTTGGGATCGTCGCTGCTGTATTTTGTCGAGAGTGAAGTGAGCCCGACTCGTTCTTCTGCGGCTCCGACCTCCGCACCCGCGCTCGACAGTTTGGGGAAAGTGAAGAAGCGGCGAAACATCGGTTTCGTATATGCGTGAGCTGTACTGTACGGCGTAAGGTGATGCCTAGGATACAGTTGTAGTGGAGTGCTTACTCTGACTTCCCGTTCGATCGATATGGTTTCACCTCTCTCTTGCTAATTCGTAGACTTATGTAGCGAAAAGCGGAATGATTTGTAAAGTAGGATCGTGCAGATGTGTAATCGAAGAGTGTACGGTATCGTTGGTTGACTGCAAAGTGGAGACTCTTATCATCAGCGGACCATCTCGTGGCTGACTTGAACTGACATCGTGTTGATCCACTAGCGGTATTTGGGGGAAAAGTACGCGGTCTTTCGATTAAACTTTTGATATTGAAGATATACAGCGATGGCGTCCGACGGGGCCGGCCCGCAAATGTGCCGAATCAAGGCCGTACACAGCCGGTAGAACAGCTTATTCTGCCTCGGAAGCATGCAGCTTCGCACCGATGCATGCATCTACCCCTCAGTAATGATGTTCCGAAGGTTCCGTCCCGCAATGAGGCTGTTAGTAAGCATGTTGTGTGGGGGTCGTTAGGTATCGTTGCTGCCTCGGAAAGCGCGCAGCGAGTCTAACGAGCTTTCGTTAACTTTGTATGCCAGAAGCATCGGACGTAACAGACTTCTTTCTCTGTACCATTACGTACAAGACATCATGGACCATTCATGGCGCAAGCTGTCTCAAAGTGAAGACGCTGAAGAGTCAGAAGACCTGTTGCCATCAGCAGTTCCAAACAGTGAAGTTCGCAGGAAACCTGTTCTATTGCTCCAGCTGCTTTGCTCTTTATTAAAATACACTGTGGTGGCTATCGTGTTCTTTGTCTTTGGCTTGACATTTCAATATACACGGAAAGAACAGGCCCTATCTGGTACGTCATCTTCCCGCCATGGAAACTGTAGCTAACACAGCATGATATCAGAACCATTGTTCCTGCAAAGCATTGATCGAAGCACCCGCTCCAACCTCACCAATATTCCCATCTTTGCAGGAAGCAACGGAACCATCTGGCAGCAGTCACCAAGCCCAGAAGTCGACGCAGCATGGCATGCGCTGACCTCCGGCTATCCCTTCCTGATAACAGAAGACGACTTGCGTATCCTCGGAAAAGACCCAGATCGCTACATCAGCGTCCCTCAAAACTTCGGCTACGGCGAGAAGAAGTTTATCACGAGATTTGCTCACACTCATAACATTCACTGCCTCGACCACATCCGGAAACGGCTGTATCGCGAGCACTACAGATACCCAAACGATACGATGGATTGGATCCACACAAAGCATTGTCTTCACGCTTTACTAGATCACCTGACGTGCCACGTCGGATACGAAGTAATGAATTACGTCTGGGTCGAAGGGGAGCCTACGGCAGATCCTGAGCTCACCTACAACCGTCAGTGTCGAGATCTGGACGCGATGATACGCTTCAGTGCAGAAAATCGTGTGGACAAAGACCTGCGAGTATTTTATATTCAGCCAATGGAAGGATATGATGCTCTTCCTCCAGATGCGGAGTTCCGCCAGTTAGAGAAGGAGTTTGATGGGAGTCATTCAGACCGTCCGTCAATGGAGGAGCGACGAAAGACTTACCGCAAAGCCTATGAAGATGCGATACGCCATTGGGAGGAAACAGGAGAGGTGCCTACTGAGGAGAGAGAATGGTAGATAGTTACGAGAGCATCCAATAATGTCTGACATTGGGAAGCACTTTTGCTCACAAGAACTTAATCTGCTGAGGGATAGTGGCCTAGACGCACCCAGAGGCTGATGGATGTCTGCCAAACATGTGGATCAACTCGAAATGTCTACATAGCCGGTCTATACTATGCATTGATCCAGTGATATACATTCTATTGCTGCTCGTGCTATAGATGCCGTTCAGATCTGACTCACTTCATGTTTCTCACAAATGGTCAAGTACGACTTCCTGACTGCACACCATTAACAACCCTATCGCCTTTCGTAGTCTGTTGTCCTACTCTAGCATGAATATATAACACGGAAGATA
Source organism: Alternaria solani (assembly GCA_002952155.1). Taxonomy (NCBI): domain Eukaryota; kingdom Fungi; phylum Ascomycota; class Dothideomycetes; order Pleosporales; family Pleosporaceae; genus Alternaria; species Alternaria solani. The sequence continues at coordinate 250,358 of CP022031.1, read as the reverse complement.
GGTCTAGTATATCGGCTACTCAGTTAGGCAGCTTGCGGAGAGAAGACATCGCCTACACAACGCTTTCACACACGGTGTGTAACCCATCGAAGTCTTGAAGCATCTGCAAGGGCTGTTTCCAAGTTTCTCGAATCTCTTACTGGTCAGAGGCGATGAAGTTCTTTGAGTCTAGACTAGGTGATAAACCGGGGGGTTTGCCTTCGACGGAATCGTCTCTTTTTAGCGGACGCTCCAACGAATCAATTCTCTGACCGTCACCGAATTCGCCCTGGTCTTCTACAAGGTGCGTAAGTTTCTCATCGGTCTTCAACTCGAGGGCATGAGGTAGGCTTCCTGGAGTTCTTGTTCATCAGCCAAAATCTCGTCGTCGATGATCTCGCCATCTATGATCTTTCCAATAAGGACGTCGTTATCGAAGATTTGGTTGTACGTAATGTCATTATCTGCTGCGGCTGACACGTCACTCAGCTCGATAGGCTCCACCAAGTCGTTCCAAGACGTTCATCGCATCCGCTTTAACGATGTGGTTCTGTCCGTCAGGAGCCCACTCTTTGCCTTGTTCGTCAGATTAGAGTTCTATCACATCCCGGATATCTCGACTGTCTCAGACGCCAGTAAGGAAGTCTATGAGCTGTATGAGCATCTGAAGGTCGGCATTGCGGTATGCGCGCGCGCTAAGGACCAGTTGTCTTGGGAGACGGAACGCTGAACGGCTTACTCAGATGAAGCCGCAATCGGGGATCGGTGTCAAGTCCAGCAATATGCCTAAAGATCCTCCGCAGAGTCGAGGATGAAGGGTCGTGAACGGACCATCACTCATCTCATTTCCGCCCGCAAACTTTAAGCCTGCTTTGGGCGCTGTGTACTCAATAAAGCTGGTTGACCAATACACGCAAGCTTTCATCCATTCCCAATTCTGGCTTTAAACTTTGCTTCGGGGTGAGTAATGCCCCTTACTGCTCTGAGTATGTAGTTGAGTCCAATAGGTCCGTATAGTACTGCATGACATGTCATCGCATGCGACGATGTCCTTCAATGATGTCTTGGTGATTGGACCAGGAGTCCGACTTCACCGGGAAGACCTGGGCTCATAAGAGGCAGCGTGTGCGAATGCACGCTTGGGCAATATCGACCTGCCAAATTAGGCTTTGCAGATCTGTAGACTCCAACATGGCGTTATCGTGGAGGAAGGTCATCCCAGGAATCATACTCGTTCCTGTGCCGCAGCGTGGGCCGCGTCGCGTCCCAAAACAGATTAGCGTGAATTGCGTCAGCAGCACCCACCCAATCACCATAAATGAGGACATGTCCGTGAAGAGAAAGATTCCGGTGCCGAGGAGCCGATTCCAAATTACGCGCGGGAGAAGGGTGACGCATTTTGACGTTCGTCGGATGAATGTGTGTCCATAAGCGGATGAATGGTTTGGGGGCCAGATGCCGTGTTGCAGGATAAGGCGGCCTGTGCAATTTCCTGGGTCAGGGTCTCAGGGGGCACCCACGTCTGTTGCGAACGATCATCGCCAAGGTAGTGGAAAAAGAAGAAAAATGTTCAACGACATGGCATAAAAGATGTCAATGAAAGAAGAATGGCGAAACGTGCATGATAGGAGATGATGTGAAGTGCAAAAAGTATCGAATAAAATTCATGCAAGAATATGTACAAGGGTATCAGACGTTGAATAGTCATGCCGTGAAGTAGAGGTGGAAATCATGTCATTAAGTAGTCGACTCTTCTCAAGAACAGGCAAAGAATCTAGGAACAAGAAGACCACCGGGACCACACGACTCCCTCCATAGGGCCAGTAAGCATTCCAACCAAGGCGTATTACAATACCAAGTATATTAACCATCGAAATGCTGCTGCGACTGTGATTGCGCAAGGAAGCAAGAGTTCGTACCGCCAACACCGCGCTCCCAATCCTAGACTGAATCGTGATGCAGAGTTGAAGTCGTAACCCGTGAAGCCATGTTTTATTTCCTCCTCTTTCTAAAACTCGACAAGAGAAGAGCAGAGACATGGAGAACCATGTCCCGACAAATCACTCATGAGCGAACCGCTTACAAGAAAGCAGCGACGGCACCAGCGATGGCGAAGAAGCCAACGGTGACCTTGCCAGCAGCACCAGTGAACTCAGGGGTGGCGGGCTTGGTGGAGCTGGGGACAGCTCCGGTACCAGTGGGGTAGCCAGTTCCGGCAGGGACGTGGGGAACGGTGCCGTTGGAGCTGGGGTACAGAGGAGCGGGAGGAGCAGCAGAGTATCCCGGAGCAGTGTGGGAAGCCTCAGGGACAGAGGGGTGGCCAGGAACATAAGCGGACTTAGTAGCAGTGGGCTTGGGGACAGTAGGGACCTCAGCGCTGGGGGTGTGGACGTAAGTCGCGGTGTACTCAGGGATAGAGAGGGTGGTGCTGGAGGAGATGGTGTAGGTCGAAGCACCGTAGGTGATGGTGGTTGGCTCAGGGCAGACGTAGCTGGTGGCGTGGACAACCTCGGTGGTGGTGTAAGCGGGCTTGGTAGCGCTGTAGACCGGGGCAGCGGAGCTGGCCTCATAGGCAGGCTTGGAAGCCTCGTAGGCGGGCTTGGAAGCCTCATAGGCAGCAGAGGAGGTCTCAGCAGGGTAAGATGGGTACTCGGCAGCGGATGAGGCAGCCTCGTAGGCAGGGGCCGAAGAGGACTCGGCAGGGTAGGCAGGGTACTCTGCGGGAGCCGAAGACGAAGCTGGGGCAGCTGGGTAAGCCTCGTACTGAGGAGCAGCAAGGGCAACGGCGGCGAAGCCAGCAATAACGGCGAAGGAACGCATCTTGATTGTTGGTTTGGGGGGGTGGTATTAAATACGGAAGGTATTAAGTTGTAAGGCGTTGGAGGTCGTTGGAAACGAGTGTGATCGGTGATAACCGTGTATTAGTGAGTGTAATGAGTGTGTGGTAGAGAAACAACTGAGGAGCAGCTGGCGAAGACATTATATAGAACTATACATGAGCTGGCCTGACCAAGAACGCCGGCGTCTATGGACAGGAGCGCTTTGGCATAGTCTCGCTCGTTTGGTAGAATCGCGAAAGCTCTGGCGTGCCGGTGGCGCCGTTCGGTGGACTGTGCCTGGCGATAGTACGGGATAAGGGGACCTGCGGAAAGCTTCGACATGGGCCGTTGTGAGCTGTTTATTGATGGATCTTGAGCGGACCAATGAAGTGGTGGACAGCGCGCAGAAACGAAATGAGCTTGACAATTTCCCCTGCCGAGGGGGCCTTGCCGCCTCAACGCATCGCTCGTCGTCCTAACCGCTTTGGCTCGCAGTGTTCGACTTGTGCACGCGGAACATGTTCAATCGCCCGGCAGATACCTATCTCCGGTCTGTGATCCGCACCTGCATGTGAGCCCGGGACAGAGAAGAGGTTGCGCAACTGCGCGACTGCATCAGAGTGTAGGGTGCGTTGCGGCGGGTGTAGAGCTGTTGACCGTGATGGTGACAATGAACACCTGAACAAAGCGATGTTAAGGGGCGCCTTGCTAGTCAACCTCGAAATATCGATCGCAGCGGGGATGGCTAATCGCGACAACATCTGGAGCAATCCCCGCGCCGGAGCAAGAATAGCTTGCAGTGCTGATAGGAGAAGGGCCAAATTAGAGCGGTCTGTTGGTGTCGAGGTCGTTGGCCAACGATGTAGTGGGGACCAGCGGGTTCCTGCATTGCCCTTGCATCTAGACCTGGGACTAGATCTAGCAAAGGGCCGACAGCCCGTCCAGTGCTGCGTGGAGTGGCAGCCATCGAAGATGTCGCGGAAAATCACTGCCCAAGTATCTGTGGTCTCGTGGAGTGTTGGCCAGCTTCCAGCTCTTTCTCAGCTCTCGTCACACTTGGGCTCCCCTTACGAGAGCCATCCGCCGCGTGAGCACGCACTCGTTGACGAAATAGTAACAGCGCAATCTCGCCTACAGTAATCCCAACGAGACGCGCATGAACTAAGTGAGCGCCACAATAGTAGTCTGAGGTTACGCATCAAGCGCGGCATTTAGTTGGGCGTGAGTGTTTTACTGGAGAGCAAATGACGTGCCGCACAACACGAAGGAACCCCGATCTGTTTGCATTATCATATTCCACAAATGGTTATTATTTCCGGGCAATCGCGAGAAGGTAATTGAGTCGATAAACGGTGAGGCGTAGAGTAAAATTAGAGGAAGAGCTCCGGCGAGGAAGATGGGTGTTCCTGTCGCTTCTAGCCCTCGCGCCGAAGTGATGCCGGCTACGCAAGAGCCCCTCGTTAACGCGAGACTGCCTTCAACTTTACCACCAACACTACGACTCCACGATTTGAGTACATCGCCACGCCATTCGACCTCTGTATCGTGAATTCCCTTGGATCTGTATAACTTTGTTGCCGGGTGTGGAGATTTGGTTACCCGTTAAGCTCGCCTCCTCGATCCCATTCTGGTCTCACCGACTCCAGGAGCAAGCGGCGCATACTTCAGCACTTTGGACAGTAGAATGCCTAGGCCATCAGGTGCAGTGCCAAAGGGATGGGATGGGCAAACCATCTACCTCCACGCACCTTCCTACTCGAAGAAGCTCGGTGGTGACAAGCTCAGCGCACTCATACTGCCAAAGTCTGATCTCGCGCACAATACACAGGTTTACAAGCCCAAAGGACCGTACCCTAATGTCAAGATCACACCCGTGACGGACTCTACACATCCCGCGCACGGGCAGCATGCGCTATATGCTAACCAGCATCTACCACCAGACTCGTTCATCCTGCCATACTTGGGCTATGTGCACGACCAGACTGACATTGATGAAGCATCCGACTACGACTTGTCACTCGACCGCGAACTTGGCATCGGCGTAGATGCATCGAAGATGGGCAACGAAGCGCGATTTATCAACGACTACCGCGGCGTCTCCTCCGCACCGAGCGCCGAATTTCGCGATATTTTTGTGGACATTGGGAATGGGAAGGTGGAGAGGAGAGTCGGTGTCTTCGTGCTGAGCGCTGGCAAGAGTGGAAAGAGAGCAAAGGGTATTGGGCGTGGACAGGAGATTCTCGTCAGCTATGGCAAGGGCTTCTGGTCAGATCGACAAGCGACCGAAGAATGACACGCATGTGCCGCTGCTTTCGCCAGATGTCGCAACGCGTCTCATCACTTTGATGTGCCTCAGCCGAACACTGGTACACGTTTGCTTTTCGAGAGACATTGTCTCGCACAACAGCAATTTGATCAACGACGTTGCATGATCAGCGCGTCTAGTCCTTCGATCATCGGAGACTGAACCACACCGAATAACTGCGCCGTATAACGTACCATGCGAAGTCAGTAGCTTGGTCAGGACGCTTACTTGAGGATCTGCGAATACCCGAATGACAGAATGTACAGTCGCGGCACGTCCGGACGACGATAAGCCACGGCCTTAATTCCGCTTCTAGTAATTAGGCGAAACTGGACACGAGCGCCGTATGCCTACAAGTACGCCTGCCGACGTGGCACTTGAGCGCAACGCTCCCTTGCGTTGCGAAGGATCAAGGATCCGTTCTGGAAGCCTTGTCGTGGCACTATCCGAGAACCTGATACGCTATATGCGACGATCATATCTCGAGCAGCCCTGTTATGCCCATGCCTCTGGTTTGAGGCTTGCACGGGGACGTCACACCAAGCCGGGATCCGGATACACGTGGAACTGAGCCACTAATGTGGCGTCAAACCTGATTTTTGTCTCGTGCTAAGCCTGGCTTTTGGCTTCTGGCCGTGTAGACTGGGAGAATGCGAGCAATCAGGTGCAGCGCCTAGTTGTCCTTTGGGATTTCTTCAGGAGAGCCACATTTGTGACATTGTTGGGCACTGTGATTGCGCCCTGGGCTGCAGCAAAGTCGACCAATATCAGCACCATGCTGATATGACGTCGGGGGAGGCTTTCGCGCCGCCACACGAAATCCGAACACCTATTTTCAGGAGTCATTCTTGTTTCAGCGGAACGTCATTTTGTGTCACGCATGGTGTTTTTGCACCAGGATGGGATTCTGATGGAGGGTTGAAATTTCGCATGGGAAAACATCCCGCCTCGGGTTTAGTGACCATTGTTACCCACAAGTGAAGGGCAGAGTTTGCAGGCCGAATTACTCACCAAAACGCAGGTACCCTATGCCATCACATTGTTCAAGGCCAGTTATGTGCGATCTTGCTACTGGATCGCGATCCTGCACCATGACCCTACTTCCAGGTTCTCACCAGTGACGTTATGTCGCTTAATTTCCCTTTTCAGAGCCACATGATGATCAGCAAGGGGGCTAACTCCACCAATCACAACAGAGTAAGCATACAACCCCTGGCTATCCCAACAGGGTTTGGCGAAACGGCCCCGTTACCCAAAGGTGTCTGGACACAATGACCGCGGAAAGACGGATTCAGCCGCGCTGTGTTTCGGAGCAGGTATGTTATTCGCACGTCATGGCCTATTCCGGGCATGTGAATGCGTGGCCCCGTCGTAAACTGGTTAAGTTGTCTGACACTCCCCAGACAGTGTGGACATTGTTTACTCAATCGCAACACTCTGGGATATTCTGTCACCATCATCCGTCGTAACAATCGCATCTCATTTATCACCGGTTTCTCACGACACCATCACCTTATCAACAGTCCTCAACTTGGTTCCACCACCAAGAGCTTTTACGTACCCACATACTTTCGGGTCTCCGCCGATCTCTTAGCACCAACACCCTTGGCATTGTCAACTACTATATCTATCAAGACCCCGACAACCCCACATGAACAAGAACCCAATATCCCTCCCCGTTCAACGACACAAGCACCAAATAACAACAGACTACACCATGGCACCCATGTCGAGACCCACATTATGTCGAGTGAGTTTCACCGAAGTACACCCCCTCTAGGACATACTAACATGCTCACCTAGAATGAGTCGATGCAGAAATACATGCTTCTCTCAGCCCAGAAGGAAGCTCTCCAGCGCCGCATGGCTATGGAGATTCCCTTCAACGCACCCATGACTGCCACTTCTCCAGAATTTCAATCTCTGTCCTCATCGCCCACATCACCAACAAAGTACTCCACGCCGTTCCCCGCAGCCAGTGACCCCGTTCCCGTCAGCTCGAGGACTCGCGGAACCTCACGTAACAGCATCGACGACCTGCACACTGAAGAGTCCCACAAGCTTGCGGAAATCAACCAACAAATCGTCGCTACCCTCACCGAACTCATGAACACTGAATGCATCCGCAACGACGAGAAGCAGCGCGCCTGGGTCCAAGGCCGCCTCATGGAAGCCGAACACCAAATACGTCGTGAGCGCCGCCGTCACTCGTCAAACGCTGGCGGCGACTTTGCAGACGCCATCGCACAGCATCTCGAGCTTGGTCTCAACACTTCCAAGACTTGGGCGTAAACTGCCGCCTTGAAGCATGTGTATATGACGCGATGACGTCAGGCTTATAATGGTTACGATGGTTTTCAAATCTTGTACTTGCAATGGGCGTTTGCTTTTTGGTTGGCAACGGCGCAACGGTTCTGAAATGAAGTGCTCAAATCAGACACAGATACCCCCCTTCAATGCACAACATCAATTCGATGGAACTGCTAGGTTCCCGAACCGCACTCTGTATAGTTTAGTTTACGAATTCACGATCACAACATCTGTCATCATCACTGCTTTGCATGCTGTCATGCTGTCCCGTGCTTTTACCGCATCATTATTACTATTCCCGCAGTGCTTCTTTCGTACTTTGTTTTAGGCCATCCCAAAATAATCCTTTGCAAGCGTACCGGAGAATTCGTTGGTAGAACATGTCGTATCCAATTGGAAGTGTTCGCGGTTCACTGGGGGCACAGTCCCTGCATTTTCTCGTGCAGCGTGCTTTTTCGTGAGTTCACTTCACATGGAACGCTGACGCGCGATCGTTAAGCTCGACAGTCAAGATGATATCAAACTGCATTTTTTCCCAGCGGGGTCACCCCTTGCTTCTGCTATCTCAACCACACTTTTCGGATTGAGGGATAGACAGCGATAACGTGGATGCCAACCATCAGACGTGCTTCCTTCTCGATTCCTTTCAAGGGTAACGCTGACGTCACACCACGTTTTCCCTCCTCAATAAGCAGCACCACACGCGACACACCCTCCAAAACGCATCTCGACGCCCATTAACCTGCCAGATTCTGGTTCAAGGCCGCTCATGCTTCTCAACAGAAATTCGAGCAGCGAACACAAGCGATTCGATCTCGCTTTGGGGTTAGGCTGTAGATAGCCTGCATTATCGGTCCGTATACATGCAGTATGCGATCGACACCGCAGCTGCAGGCTTGCGCAAGCTTACCTCGCGTCTGCCCCTCATTTCGGAAGAGAGATATTTGAGGCGCGGTTTAGATGCGGGGCTGTGGGCTTTAGTTGACCGTTTTGAGGGGGCTGGGGGAAGAAGCGTGGTTTGGTGGTGTGATGGTGTGATGTGGTGTGTTGTAGAATGGTGTGGAAGAATGGACTGGAGCGACATTGTGTTGCCGCTGGTACGCAAGCTTTGCATACCGATGGAGACAATGAAGGAGGACATGTGCGTTGCGCGATGCTAGGCGAGTCTTGCCAAACACGGGACGCATCTGTGATGCCAGTGTTGGGGCTGGACTATGCTCGCTGGCGATAAGGCTGAACTTTCGCTGCCCGCACTCAGAAAGCAGCTTCGAATCCCTTAACCATCAATCACCGTCTACCGTTATCTGTCGACGAAGCTCTGCCCTGCCTCATTACCCTCGTATCCCACGCCACCGTGTTGGCTGTCTTGACTGCGGCGTATCACGTGAAGACTTTAGTACCATGAATTGGTAGGCTAGTAGTGCACAACCTGCCTGTTAAAGAGTACCTTCTCTTGGCATACATAGCCAGCACGCAGGACGCGTCTGCAACCCCCCACCATCAGCGATTCGCGGTATTCTCATTTGGAACAAACTTCTCCATCTTCCCGTTATCATCTTACGGCACCTGCTTTCACGATCTTGAACCTCGTCGTGGTGTTCAACACTATCAGACTTTATCGCCGGTTACAAAGCGCCTCATGACTGTGCGGCTGCTGCCCAAGACCACATGGCTAGCCCAGACTTCTGACATACTCAATCTCAGCAAGGTGCTGAATCTCGTGGGTATTGGTTAGAGCGTCGACACTACGCTACTCCAGGGCTACTGAACCCGGGTGTGCTGGGTTGCGAAGAGTGCGTTGGGCGTCGATCAATCCGTTAGAGATGTCTCAGCCAACGTGACTTTGCGAAGTCCTAGCATGGATGTCGAAATTCGTGACAAATGTCCAGAAGTCAACTCTTGAACGATACTGCATCATCGCGCCTTATGTCATATCCGGCTGCCCAGGAAGGGCCAAGTCATGAATATTGTAATCACCATCGAAGTTGCTCGCGGCTGCCGTATTGAACCATGAATGATCAGCCAGGCCATCATCTTCTAATAGCATTTCGCATATTCCTCCACCGAGATACGTAGCAGGCGAGTTTGAGGCATTTTGCACGGATCTGGAGTTTTGGGAGTCGCCCGCGTCAGCATCGTAACGTGGTTCGTTGCCAGCTCTGATCTGATGACCGTTCGCGGTCGAGGGAGGAACGATGCCATTAGGGACAGCCTTCATTAGCGCACTGGTAGTTAGGTCCAGCGATATCAGCGCTCTCTCGAGGAAGTCTGCCGATTTACTAGAGAGACGTATGATCCACTTGTACTCGTCCATGTGGGTTCGATATTTCACTGCTTCTTCTTTATCGGGAGATGTCACCCAGAGAAGCGAGATGAAAGAGCCTATTAGTACGAAGTTGTATGTCGACGACGAGTACCAGAACGATTGGAGGTGCTCTGGTCGAAGCGATTGTATGAAGCTCAAGGCAGATGTGAGTCGGTTTTGCGCAGCCTGACGACATATAGCGCGGATTTCCGGACCATCTGATGGAGACAACGAGCGAATGATACGTCGATGCAAGGTCATTTCGACGGCGTAGTAGCCAAGGTGGAGGTAACCAACGCTGGAAAGCTTTCTCGGAGCTATGTCCTGCATCTTGAGCGCAGATGGCATATTGGCGTGCCATTGGCGTAGTGTAAGCTGTAAAGGCTTGGCTGCTTCAAGTAGCGATCTGACGCCTTCCTGGGCACGGCTGGCGAAGTCGCGCTCGGCCTTCAGCGTATAGAAAGTTGACAGGATCTGTGCCAGAATTTGTGTGAGTTCTACCATGCAACAGAACATGATTCGTCCTTTCTCTACCTCGGTACTTCCGTCTTCGACATCCTCATCTGCGGCGTTCTCTGGAAAGTCGTCTTCATTCAGGGGCTGCACATCCCAATCGGTCGGCGTAACGTGTGAGGGGCGACCATAGATAAGAGAGCCCCATTTATCCTGCATGAATACAGCCCATGCCAGACGCTTGCGCAGACCGCGCTCCCAATCCGGTATGTGCCATGTCGTACAGTCGAGTTGGAGACCCATGTCTTGCCCCAAACCCACGAGCTGGCATGTCAATGCCCAGCCGTTGCCCTCTGGACGCTGGAGAAGCAGCAAGCCTGCCTGTAGAGTCGAAAGTTTAGGCCTGTGGACAATATTGCTGAACGATTTCATTGCCAATCCTTCTAGATGCGAGACATCTGGCTTGGGTTGCAAAGCCAATTCGCTGGAATACGACCACCAGTTCAGAGCCAAAAGATACACTGCTGCCAGAAGCGGGGGCGAGAACTCTCGGTGAGTCCTCTCATATTTCTCTAAGAACACTTTCTTGTGCAAGATTGGGAAGCTGGGATGTACAATTCTAAAGAAGAGACGTATCAACGCAGAGCCATGTGGTGCTACGGCCATCTCGATAGCGTCAAGATCTGGAATGTCACTATGACTGTTCAGCGTGCCGGCATCAGGAGACAAGACGAATATTGTTGGGTCAGTTTCATCCACTTTTCGAAATATTGGGTGGCCAACCGAAGCATCAACGCCAGCAACCGGCTGGAGTGGCTCGAATGCCAGCAAGAGGAGTTCATACTCCGAGGTAGAACCGACAAAACGACTGTGCTTGCTAGTTTGCAGACCAAGCGTCTTCTTCAGGAGCGAAGGACCACGTAGATTTGCATAGTCATCAATCGGCGGATCCTGTCGAATCCTAGCTGCATTCTCGTGAGGAGATGTAGAAGCCGTAGTACTTATCCCGTAATCGTTTGCAAGAGGCATTTGGCCACGGACGGTTGCGGACGGTTCAGAGCCTTCGTTGATTGCGACAGCGCGCCGTTTCCGCGGTTGCGGATTCTCGTTGAAGGTGCATTCTTGATCATGGAATTGACAAAGGATACACGGTGGACCACCTTCCGAGATCTCGCACCGTGACTTTCGTCGACGGCATGGGTCGCATGGGCGGCGCGATTTCGATTTGGTGGTTTGGGTGTTGGCTGCACGCGGGATGTGGGTTGGGGACGGATTCTCAACAGGCATGAAGTTCATGTTTGCATTTCAGCATGCAGTGCGCGTCCGTCTTGGTAACAGGCGGATGACGCGAATCCGATGTCGATTGAGTCGCGGTCCTGGAAACGCGTCCGCGTGACTATTTGGTAAAGTGGCTGGCCGTGGTGTTCTCTCCATGGATTCAATGCATCACACTACCACGCTGGCTTGGTGCATGTTGGACCTAGCTGCTAGCTCTGTTGGAGAGTTACCGATGACGTGTATGCGATGGGCGTTGAGGCATCGACCGGGAGGGGAGGATGGAGAGTTAAGAATCAGCCGAGGTCTACCGGTAGCGCGCGAGAGCATTGACTAAGAGCACGTTAATCAGCGACATTACTAAAAGAACACCCAATCTTTGCTACTTATCTACAACATCATGCACGGAAAGGCAGAAGCAGATACCAATTGTTCTTGATCGGAATTCTCGATACGACATTACTTTAAGCCACATCAGCTATCCCCTTTTCCTTGGCCACGAGTGTCTCCCTGTTCGATGGTTCTTCGCCCTCTAGGATTGGCGCGATCGCCTCCCCCTTTTGCGGTGGATACACCGCACTCTCTACCAAAGACCCTGTTGCGGGCGAAACGTACACGCAGATAACGTAGTGCGTTACTAGCGAAAGGCAGAACCCAAAGATCCATGCGAATGTGTAGATTTTCCATGCGCCACCGATATCTAAACTATTGTCGATACTCTTCGCAAAGCCAGGGAGAAGGGGACCAAATCCTACAACGAAGGACGCATATGCTCTCCAGTTCCAACCGCCATTGTACCAATAGATGCCACGGTCGGTGTATAGTTGATCTACATCGAGTTTGCCCTTCTTTATGAGGTAATAGTCGCTGACCATGGTGCCTGCGAGAGGACCCATGAGACATGAGTAGCCGCTCAGGAACGAGAGCAAGCCAGACGCATTCTTGATGATATTCCATGGAGTGGATACGATGCAAAAGACGGAGATGATGATGCTAGCCCGGAAGATGTTGATGTATTTTGGTAGCATACCGGCGACATCGTTTGCGAACGGATATGTATCTGCTGCGATTTGGTTTCCGATCGTGGCAAGGAGAAAGCTGGCAGACACGAAAAATTTAGCAGCCCGCGAATCGAACTTGGCGATGACGTCTGGCATATACCACTCAAAGTCGCCCCATATGTAAGAGTGAGCATCGGTGACGAAGATGGGTGTCAGCGCTCCCAAGGTTCCAATGATGGGTAAGGCGAGGAACTGGTGGTAACCAGCGAGCTGATTCTTGGAGAACCTGCCGAAATCTGGCATGTTGACGGCTAGAGATGAGAAAAGTCCAACGACGACGTTGAGCCCGGTAAGGACTGAGTAGGTCGTATTCATGTAAGACGAGGTAATCTCCACTTTTCCCTTGATGAGCGGACCGCCACTTGATACGGGGTCAGCGTTGTTCACAGGTGCATAATACTCAGAGATACTCACCCCTTGGTCACAATCACAGCCCAAAGGAACAGGGCGAAGAACGTTGGTGGCACGACGATACTCTTGATCCAAAACAGAACGCGCAACTTCGAGATCGGCATAAGGGCGAGCGCGGTCTGGAGGAACCAGTATAGAAACAAGCAAAGCAAGCCAGCCGCTACAAGACTATCAGCAACACGCATATACAGAAACAGATGGATCAGCCGTACAATCTATACCAGCGCTCTCAGGTAAACGATTCGGAAAAGTGATGAAGCTTGGCCAGATCGCCTCAAGACATCGTTGCAGGAAGTTGCTTGCCTGCACTGTAAGGATAGCAGCCCACATCATCGCAACGAAGGCTCGGATGCAGATCGCTGGAAACGAGCCATACATACCAAAGACACTTCGGATGACAACGGGGAATGACACAGCATATGTGGCACCCATCTTCCCAGTGAGTGTTATGACCACGCTGCAGATGGCAAAGCCGAAGAAGACGATGGGTATTGTTTCTCTAGCCGTAAAACCTAGCGCCATAACACTGCTGACGGTGGATGCCAAAGGAGGGGCGAGCATGTCCGAGCACCAGTACGCCCAGTAGTCAAGCCCACCCCAGGTACGCTGTTGAGGAGGAACCGGATCAAGATCTGTTGTTGACCTGATGGTTAGCTTGGCTCCGACAGGTGCATCAACTACATACCTCTGTTCGACCAGCGCGACCCATATTTACCGCTCTCAAAGGGTACCCTGAGATGAAGGTGGGGTGCAAGCCTCGCCTTGAGCACAGACATGGTCGGAAGTAACACGATACAACGAATACACTGGATTCCAATCGATCAGGGCTACATCCGGCCTTTATGAAGCTCCACAGTCTTGGTTACCGGATCGCGACAGCTGTATGGTCCTTACCATGATGGTCCCGAGTTTGATAACCATATCGATTCTTATCTCGGAGGTGCGCCGTTGGCGCGGCGGGGTGAGTGCGGAGGCGTGAGCAGTCTGGCATAATTATCAAGAAATCTAAAGTTTCAGTCTGCATATGTAGACAGTGTCAGCCGCTGGGCACAGTGGAGGTTTCTTATCGCTGAGGCACGCTAAGCTGGTTTCTTACTACTATGCTCAGAGGCATCGATAACGTGTGTAGAAATGCTGATTCGGTCAGACTTCGGATGCTTCCCCACTACAGTAATGAGAACTTATAGTTAGTGCTCCGCCGTAGCAAGTGACTTTGAGCCCCACAAAATCAGCCCCCCTGCTAGCCGCATACATACAAAACTCATGCCGATGACCACGGTAGTGTCTACTCGATAAGAAACCTTGAATCTCGCGCCGCCGCCTGCCGTAGGCCCGTTGCATATGCCGTTTGCGGCCAGTCTTGGACTCCCCACGTTCATCTGATGAGTTCTACGTCGGTCGCCAATATGGAGCATTGGCGTTCTCTTCCAGGGTTCTGTATGTCTTTGTTTCCTACTTGACCTTGGAGAAACCTGGTCTGTTTGGCATATGCGCAACCCTCCAATCATCGCGTCCTTGTAACCTCACTCTATTGCGAACTACGGCAACCATGCTTTCCAACGACACAATGCTCTCCTTTGAAGCGAAGCCATACGCGTTTTCCTTCCCTCTGGAACGTACCGCGTTGCTCATAATCGACATGCAACGCGACTTCCTGCTCACCAAAGGTTTTGGCGAAATCCAAGGGGGAAATCTAGAAACTGTTCAAGCTTCGATCGCGCCAACTAAAAAGTTATTGAAAGCGTGCCGGAGCGCTGGAATGACTGTCTTTCACACCCGCGAAGGCCATAAACCAGATCTCTCCGACTGTCCATCATCAAAGTTGGTCAGACAAGAAGCTGCGCCTGGTAATACCCAGCACAAACTAGTCATAGGTGACAAGGGAGAGCTTGGTCGCCTACTTACGCGTGGCGAGTACGGGCACGATATCATAGAAGAGCTGAAGCCGTTGCCGGGAGAGGTTGTCATCGACAAACCAGGCAAAAGCTCGTTCTGGAATACGACTATTCTGCATCAACTCAAGGCAAGAGCCATCACACATCTCATCGTCTCTGGTGTCACTACGGAATGTTGCTTTGCTACTACCATCCGGGAAGCGAACGACCGGGGTTTCGAATGCTGTGGTATTGAGGAGGCCACGAGTGGATACAACGACGCTTGCTTCAAGAAGCCAACTTTGGATATGATTCATTGGTCACAAGGCCTGTTCGGATACATTGGTAGTTTGGATCCTTTACTGGAGGCTCTCGCACCAGTGTCAAACAAGACCGTTGATGCCAATTCAGCAACATGTCAAGCACCGTTGATATTTGACGGCGACCTCACAATACCCGCTCTTCAGCGAGCGTATAAGAATGGACTTTCGCCCCTAACAGTCGTTGACGCGGTCTACGACAAAATTGAAGCATACAAGAAGATTGATCCGGCAGTATGGATACACCTGCCGCCTCGCGTAGTAACTCTGGATGCCGCAAGACAATTGATATCGACTTTCCCTGATCGCAACGCGCTTCCACCATTGTTTGGCGTTCCTTTCAGCGTCAAAGACAGTATGAATATTGCTGGTCTTCCTACCACGACTGCATGCCCGCCACTGGCTCATGTACCTTCATCTTCTGCTCCTGTATACGAAAAGGTCATCGCTGAAGGTGCTTTGTTCATAGGAAAGACCAACTTGGATCAGCTCGCCACCGGACTCGTAGGTTGCCGCAGCCCATACGGTATCACCCATTCGGTATACCACAAAGACTACATCAGCGGCGGTTCAAGCAGTGGCAGCACAGTATCAGTAGGAGCGGGCCTCGTCTCATTCTCCCTGACAACGGATACAGCCGGGTCAGGTAGGGTGCCTGCTGGCTTCAACGGCATCGTCGGGTATAAGCCTACACGAGGCACAATCTCCTTCCGAGGCATCACACCAGCGTGTCTATCACTAGACTGCATCGCACTTTCCACCAAAACCATATCCGACGCGCGAACGCTCTGGCAGATTCTTGAAGGCCACGATCCACTCGATCCCTATGCGAAGCCTGAGATAGCGTTTGAACGCCATGTAAACAGTATCGGCCCCCAATCACGCACGTTCAAGTTCGGCATCCCACCAACCGAAGCACTCGCCATCTGCTCAACACCAGCTCGGCGCATGTTCAACGAGACGGTAGCAAAATTACAAGCAATCGGCGGCGTTCTCACACCAATTGACTGGTCACCCTTCCAAAAAGCAGGCCAACTCCTCTACGACGGCACGTTTGTTTCCGAACGCCTAGCCTCCCTCCCAGATGACTTTCTTAAGAAGAATCGCTCAGGACTACATCCTGTAATCGTCCAACTTATGGACAATGTTGTTGCGCGGAAGAGCTCCGCTGTAGATGTATACCGTGACCTACAAGTGCAAGCTCTCTATACCCGCCAGGCAGAGAAGGTCTTTGCATACTCTGCTGCCGGCGTCGATGTAGTCGTTGTACCAACAGCGCCGACGCACTGGAGGATAGGCGAGGTGCTCGCTGACTCGATCATGAAGAATAGTATCCTGGGAGAGTTCACGCATTGTGGAAACGTGCTGGATTTGTGTGGGGTTGCTGTTCCGGCAGGGACGTATCCGGTGAAGGAATTGAGTGGGAAAGAGGGAGATGAGGGTGTGTTGCCGTTCAGCGTAACATTTTTGAGTGGGTCGAGACTGGATGCTGAGATGTTAGAGATTGCTAGACGGTTCGAGGAGAGTATGGGTGTTTGAGATTGTTACCAGACTTACGACTGTGCGAATCACAAACTGAGATTGTACGCGATGGGCGTCTCAAGACATTCGAGGATGAACTCAAAACATTCCGAGACGTCTAGAGACATCCATTGCAATCTACCGCCGCGGATCCCCTCTTTGTGGAACTAATGTCTTTGAGCTCCGTTTGCTAGACCATGTATATATCTACATAACTCCCATAGCGCTCGAGGAAGAAGTGACTGCACATCATCCAACGCTAATACCCAGCATACTCAGGCGTCTGATCCCAGATATAACTCCCACAGCGTAAACAAAACCATGGATTCAAATGCTGATCGTCGCGAATCTGTCACGATGGCCGACGATCCAAACCAGCACCCAGTCCTCCATCAGCGCAAGTCTACATCTCAACCATCCAGATTAGATGATATCGAAAGTCCCCATTCCTCTTCACCGTCATCCCCAGAGTGTCTGCACTGTCCCTCTCAAAATGACATCCGGTATGCACTAGATCTGGCTGTATCGCGCCAGCGCTTCTTGTCCACCCTGTCTGCGCACGCTGAGTTCCTGGATATCTTGAGCACCTATGGATTCATAGCAACTCAAAATGCTAACAAGAATCACAAACACCATCGCCGTCCAATCAAACAGGCAGTGGAAGAGAAGAAAACTAAACCATTCAACTCCAAAATGGCAGCCATCGGGAAGAAACAAGTGCCACAATGCAGATGTGGGAACCAACGAAGACTTATCCATGAGAGGGATGACGTGGAGAACGAGGTGTGTTGGTTTCATAAGAACATGCAGGGTGAGAATAAGAACAATGAGCCGTGCAAGTTAGACTCATAGCACCTGTCCTTACATACGCATAGCATATAGTAATCAGTCATGGCAATATTGTGATTGTGCCAAAGATAAAAATGACTATGAACAAGAAAACCCAAATCAAAGCACCATGCCGTTATACCCAAACCCAGACCGACCAAAAACAAACAAACATCGATCGTATCTCGTATACGTTCATCTCAGCCATCTCTCTTACAACGACAGCGCAACAGCAGCAAACAGCGCAACCACGAAGCTAGCGGTAGCCCCGCTGTTCAACCTGCCACCCGCACTATCACCATAGATCCCCAAAATCTCCGCCTGCCTCGAGAAAGTCACATTCTGTGGAATCGTCTCATTCAAGCACTGTCCATTAACAATATCCAGACCCGTCAAATCATTCGGCTCACGGAAGAACATGTAGCTCCTGTTGTTCAGGCCTTTGAAGCCCTCGGTGTTGTACGGGAACCACATGGAGTCGTCGGTGGCAGACGTGTTGCGGAGGAAGATGCACTGGACTTGGTTTGGGTAGTCGTGGGCGAGTTCGGGGTAAGCCTTCATGACGTCGCTGTTTGAAGTATCGGCCACGAGGACGAATTTGCGCTGCGGGAACGTCTCAAAGACTTTGACGAGGAGGAACTTGCGGATGGAGAGGGTGGCGGATACGTCTGAGAAGTTGAGTGGTCGCGTGTCGAAGGAGCCACCGGGGTAGGTTTTGTATATGTAGTCCATGTAGAGACGGGTAGCTTGCTCGGGGGTAGTGGTCAGGTAGTGGAAGTGCGTGTTGTTGGGTAGGGTCCGCGACCAGTTTGCGTAGATCTCGGGCATGTTCATCCAGGGGGTGAAGGGGCGGGCGAAGGAGTTGAGAAGGCCCTCCTTGGGGTCGTAGATCTTGGTTACGCGCAGGATGTCATCGATGTCGGAGATGAAGGTGATGCCCTCGGATGGCACGAGGAAGGCAGTGGCATTGCCGCTCATGGTGCCGTTGGTGTAGACGTTCAAGCGCTGGACGTTGTTGGTCTCGTTGCCGGGGAGGAGGCCGTTGGACTGGATGGGGACGAAGACGTCAAAATCGCCTTGCAGCGTCGTCTCGTAGGGGAGGGTGAGGTTTTGGACGCCGCCGGGTGCCTCGATAGAGTTGCCGCCGCCGGGCTCTCCGTCGCCGCCCTGCATGGGCGCGGGTTCGAGCGACATGGAGACATTCTCACCGCCTTGCTGGACGATGAAGATGGAGCGCGTGAGGTTGCGTGCCTGGGCCTTCTGGTCGTCAGGCAGCTGGTCAACGCTGGTGTCGATCAGGAAAACGTTGGCCAATTCGTCAACCTTGCTTTCCGAGATGTCCGGGAACTTGTAAACATTGCCGTGGAAGCGCACGTTCCAGCCCTGGTCAGTCCAGTTGGCATAAGGAGGAATGTTGAGGACTTCGGTGGGCTTTGCAGCCAAATCGTCGTCGCCAATGCCGAGGCTTGAGAGAACTTGGCTGCCGGTGGGCAGGTCCTCAAACCAGCCGGGGATGCCTAGTAACAAAGTGTCAGCACAAGCTTTGCTAGCGCGGAGCTTGCTTTGGATGCATTTGCTTACCCTCGGTGAAGAAGCTGGGCAGGTCTGTTCCCAGAACGCTGCCGATCGAGTTTGCGTAGTTCTCTACGCCGCTCTTGATATCCTCGAGGATATCTCTCTTCTGCACGTAGCTATGCCGCCCATCGAACCGGATGGCGGCGGGAGTCACAACAGGCGCCCGAACTTCGACCTTGGCGGGAACAGCTGTCGGCTCTGGCACGGCGACTGCACCAGCAAGACCAAGTGTCGCGCTGAGCAACAGAGCTCGTTGAGATGCGCGTTGATGCACCATGCTGCTGGTGTTGTTGTGATGACAAGGATTGAGGTCTAAAGGGGCCCTCGCGTGCAAGTCGCGTGTAGAGAAAGTAGAAGTCGAAGCGACAGACTGAAAGGGAAGAGTGGAAGGATATACACAAGGAAAAGAGGAGAAGGCGGTGGAGAAAGCTTGGAAGATGGCGATCTGGAAACCGCGCTTGTCGTGTTTCGTCTTGGGCCAACAGCAGGTTTACAGCGAAATTGAAGGTGTTGGTTGCTGCAGGTACAGCTAGCATGATGTCATTATGGCTGGTGCTGCATGGGGCTGTGCTTAGAGGCTGCGCTAGCGCCGTTGATCACCCTCCGAGATCGATCCACTGCGATTTCACCCCATAACTCAATCACTCCTCCGGAACTCGGCAGTCACGCGTGATTGGCACAACACACCCGATGGGACGAAAAGCTAGTGGTTGTTTCCTTTGTCATTGCTAACAAGTAGGCTGCCAGTGGAAGATACGACATCTACGGAGCTTTTCGCGACCCATCAACGACAACTAGAGGCTCCGGCGGCGTCATTTTCTCTAGCGATCTTCCCATGTTCTCATATTTTCCCCTCAGCGGCCAGCACATCCTCGGAGGGCCTAAATCGCCCAAGCCACATCGTCTTCGTGCATCGTCCCATGCCTCCGATAGTACGCCGTGCACCCTGTCGCTGGGCGCTGTGGTGTTGAACATAATACAGCATGCCCTCATAGAGTCCTCGAACAGCTGTTTGTCGTCAAATCTGTAGAAGACCTTTTTCTCCCAAAATCCGGGGACGGTGGACCCCCAGGGTACACCAGACGGCGATCGCACTTCTTCGCCATACCATCCTACCATGTCCAAAGAATACCAGAGCAATGTGAAGTCGACTGGGTCAAAGGTCTTCACAGGCCTGGTGATGGTTGCGCAGATTTCCTCCTCGTCCTTTCGCTTTGTCTTTGTCGTTTCATTGCGCAGGTAGCGCGTGTGAACCTTGCGAACAAGGCTGGACCGTGCGAGGAGATTTGCACGCTCAGAGTCGCAAAGGATTGTGTTCGTGCCGCTTTGTACGGGGATGTCGTAGAGAGCTGTGTTCAGCTCGTCAAAGTTGGCGCCAAGAGTGATTGCGACAATCTCGATGAGGAACCGACGCACCTGCTCGATCTTGCATTCTGGTGGCTGGGCTTGTGATGGAGCATGGTACTTGGTTTCAATTTCGGAAATATCTGTATAATCTGGTGGGGGGGTTGAAGGTAATTCGTAGTGCTTTGTTCGCGACGAGGTGCCTAGAGGAGGAAGACGAGATATTTCGAAGCGACCCAGACGGCCTAGGTTGAATGTTGGCATGTCGGAGATACCTTAGTTCAATTGAAATGACTTCAAGAAACCAGGGGACATATGGAGATGAGGAATATAAGAGGAACATTTTATACATCTGGTGGGGTCGCACTACCAAAACCAAGGTTCGCAATCCTCTGGGCCAGTAAATGGGGGCTTTGTACCAAGGTAAAGTACATGCACGGATTCAATTACGTAAAGGCTGACGAGGAGTGACTGGCTGAGGATTCTGATGAATTTTCTCGGATGGTACGAGCTACCTATGCTACCTATGCTATCTGTTCTATCTGGTGGTAACATACATGATCCGGATATGAGCACCGATCTCGTGTCAGGCTCTTGAAAAGACATTTAGACTGACGGTGCGTTAACCAGAGCGAATCCGGAGGCTTCACAACAACTGAATGCAGGACGACGTGTAGCAGTGTCCACAGCGGAAGGATCTGGGTACCAAGACGCGATGCCGAGTGTTTGTCTGTGTGGTCCGACTTGTATAGCAACCAGCAACACATCTGGAGATTGTTGTGGCTGTGGTACGAAGGCGCTGCGAAGACTGTTTTTATGGATACTCTGAGTTGCGTATAGGCCGTTGGAGGTACCGGTTTGGAAGTCTGCTACTTCGAGACGACATGTGGCTGAGAAGAGTTCAGAGTCCAAACGTGAGCTATGGCGAGAGACGACATCAACTGTGGGGAGAAGATTTCTCAAATGTTGTGTACCCTTGAGAGACGACAAGGTGGATGGCGAAGGCCGAGACAAGTGGTCCAACTGCGGTTGAGAGCTACGACGACTTCGCGGATAGGGCTGTTGACTACGGATTCTGGATGTCTTCGCCAAACCAGAAGAAGTGAGTCGTGAGCTGAGATTAGTTGCGCTCTTGTCTTTGTCGTGGATGGTGAACAAGAATAGCGCCCGTTCGCACCACTCTCTTTCATCCTTGGGAATGGCCCCAGGCCTAACCACGGGAAGTTGGGTACAAGACCTATAGGAATGACAATGTCAGGTATGTAGAAAGGAGAAGACAAGGAAGGAAAGAGGATAGATTATGTACACAGGCAGGTCTAAACATTCCATCTATCCTCTAGTGCATCTTCTTGAGATTGCGCGGGATCTCACGCCGCTCTCGCCCTCCTACTTCCCTCTCCCAAGCGAATTCTTAGCCGGCTCAACTACAGTAATTCGCAAATGCGAGCAAGCACGGAAGAGACAAAGGAGGCTGTGTAGCGGATCGCGTAATCATAGATAGTCGTGAGGGTTTCTTGGGGAGATAACGGCAGTGTCATGCTCAAAGAGCTTGACGCAGGTATCCACCGTGATCTATCGCATGAGCTGCGAGAGGACGAGCGCGATGCTCAAGAGAAGGTTCGCGTCCAATGCGACAAAGAAGAAAGAGAACGGAGGAAGAGGGCCAAGAGGGACGCCTTAAAAAACGGCGACGAGGGGGAGCTAGAAGACGACACACCCAACCCAAAAAGACCTGCTAAAACTCATCACCTATGCAAGGCTATCGGCCGTTCATCCCAAGTGCCAATACGCGGCACACAGCGAAACTGGACACGGGAATAGGGACACACAAGAAGCCGACGCAGAAGCCGAAGATCTACTTAACGAAGAACCTAACCTAGTTAACTTTACTAGGTAATACTAAGTAAAGCGCGATTCGTTTAAATCACAGCTTATAGATAGTAAATAGCGCTCTTTATAAGTAGAGATAACTCTAGACATTATTAAGGAACATCTATATAAATAATTAAGTAAGGTAGTAGTATCCTCTAAATACCTAAATACCCTTAACGTACTTAAGGTTACCTTACTAGGATTTCTTAATATTAGTACTTTTATTTTTAATAGTAATATAAAGCTAAAGAGAATAAAAAAGAGTATAGTAGCCTTTATAACTAATAATAATAGAGAATTATCACTAGTAACTAAGTAAAGTAGTACTTTACTTAAGTAGGCTAGCCTTTTACTATTACTAGCTTATTTATCTATCTAAACCTTTCTTAGACTCTAGTACTTATATTATAATACTTTAATAAATTTATTTACTTACGATAAAATAAGATTATATATATATATATATTATACTAAATTAATATTTAATTTAAAAATAAGTATAAAAAGTTTTTTATATTTATAAATATATATATTAATCTTACTATAGTTACTAAGCTAGTACTAAGTAAATATTATAATATAGTGTTTAGCTATATAATAAGAGTAAGAAGTAAATAAAAGCTTAAACTATTTATTTAATAAAAAGCTAACTTCTTTAAATAATTTAATCTAGCTAATACTTAATTAAAGTATATTTTTTTTTAATATCTTTTATAATTAAAGGTTAAATTCCTTATACTTTCTTATAACTTTCTATTATACTATAGTTTTAGTAGTATAATTAAGAGGAATTAATAGCTTATTAAGAGAAGGTAATTAAAAAAAGTATTAATACTATTTAATAAAATTAGAGATTTATAGTAAAAGTAGTTTAGAGTTAAGTATTAATATAACTATTAAATAATACTTAAAAGTAAATATATTATTTATAATATATTAAAGATAGTTATTAATATAAAAAAACTATAGTATAGCTAAATTATAAAGCTAAGAGGAAATTAAATTAAATATAACTTAGCTATTAAAAAAGTTATAAACTAAAGAAGTCTAGATATTTAAGTACTAAAAAGAGCTAAAATATAAGTATTAAGTAGTTTCTATATATAAAGATTATAAGAACTTAGTTATTATTTTTTCTATTAGCTTTATTAAGGATTACGTATATTAAATTTCTCTATATATTAGAAATCGTCCTAGTAAATCTAATTACTTACGTAATTAAAATTTTATTTACTATATAAAGTTACCTATACTAGAAAATTATAAAATATCCTTATTAATATTAGCGCGGCTACTATTAGTAGAGATATAACTATTAAAGTAATAGTTAAAAATCTTATCTTTCTTATCTCTTCTTTCTTAAACTACTAAGAAGTCTAGTAAAAAGACTAAGATAAATAGTACTAGACTAGATTATAAATCTAAGATATTAAATTAAAAATCTTAGAGTTAAGATAAGAATAAGTAGACTTATTATTAATATAAGCGTAGTTAAGAAGAGTTAATTTCTATTATCTCCTTAGCTATTATCTATAAAAGATCTAGTAATCCTCTATATTTAATTTATTACCTAGTAATAATATTATTACCTTCTACTATTTATTTACTGTGTAAATCTTTACCTCTTCTAGTTATATTATATATATATTATATAATATTAACTTACTTTATTCTAATAGAGCTATATTATAATATTAGAGAATAGTTACTATACCTCTCTATTCTTTATAGATTAGTAGTCTAATACCTAATCTAAAGTAGCTAATAGTACCTAAAGTACTATCTAAACTACTATTCTAGAATCTTATTTAGTAATCTAAAGTTATAGATCTTAGTAAGACTTATACTATATAAATAAGTAGCTATATCTAAAGCTTCTAGCTAGAGTATAATTAGTAAGTTTATACTAAATTATATCTTAATTTCCTTTATAATTAGCTCTTAGCTAGCCCTCTCTACTAACCTATTAGGTTTATATATATATAGAGGGCTATTTTTAATTATTATCTCTTTTTTATTTACCTAATCTTAGTATCTTAATCTTCCTTACTATAGTAAAGTTAATATATTATTATTTTAATAAATTATAATATACTTATACTTTAACTTTACTTAGATAATAAAGGTCTTAATTAATAGTATAATATTATCTAAGGTCTTAGCTAAGAGATTAAAGTTATATAGCTTACTTAAGTACTCCTCTCTAATAATTAGAGGCTACTCCTTATTAAGCTAACTAGTTAGGAAATTAAATAGATCCTAAGCTATATAAAAGAATAGTTAAAGTAATTTTTCTTTTAGTCTCCTTAAGATTACTTAGGAGGTATAAGCTATTACGTAATACTTATATTCTAATTACTTATTATTAATAATCTTTATATTCTCTATAGCTAATATAAGTACTTTAAGGGCTTTCTTACCTAGGTAGCCTAATTATATATATTAGAAATCCCCCCTAGGCCTTAGGGACAGGGCCTATAGTATTATCTTATATTTTATTACTAAGAAATTTTAAAACTAAGTCTAAACTATCTTAGTATATCTAGAAGTCTCTATTTACCTATAATACCTTTCTATACACTCTACTAATATTATACCTTATACTATCTTAATATCTTTATTATTATTATAACTACTACTAATACTACCTAGAGATTAAGCTCTATTATATTATAGTAATTATAGTTATAGTTATAATTATAATTATAATTCCCTAGTAGCAGCTATAAAGTCTATATATTAGTAGTAATACCCTTATATATTACTACTATAGCTACTATAGCTACTATAGCTATTAAAGCTATTATAGCTATTATACTATACTTACTACTACTATTACACACCTAAATCCTATCGCGTTATATCCTAAGCCTTCTATATTATTAAATCTATTATATCCTAAGCTATCTACGTCTTTATTAATTATCTACTACCTATCCCTCCCTTAGCTAGTTAGTGTTATTTATAATAAGTAGTAGCTATTAATTAAAGTCCCTATTATAAACCTCCTCTAAGTACTTATTCTACTTAGTAGTTATTATAGTATTAGTAACTTATATATTCTATATATACTAAATATAAGGGGCTACGCTTAAGGAGCTATTATATAGGTATACTATTATTATATTTAATAGAGAGCTAAGCTCCTAAGCTACGTAGCTATCTATATATAATACTAGTATACTAGTGTATAGAGGAAGAAGGTAGATTTTCCTATAAGTACTCCTTCTCCTCTATATTAAGAGGAAAAAAAAGAGAGGGTAAGAGGATACTTATAAATAGTCTTTAGACACTACCTTTATTATTATCTTTAGTAGGTTTTCTCTTTTAATAGTATAGAATATATACCTAACTCTTCTTATAATAATTAATTACCTCTATCTAATACTTACTTATAAAAACTTTATTAGCTATATAAAGGATAAAGCTTTAATACTAAGATATTAATATCTTTATATACTCTAACACCCCTATAAATAGTAAAGCCTATAAGGATACTATTTAACTTAGTAAAGAAGTAATTCTAATATATAGCTAACACTACTAGTTATCTTATAAGGGGATAGCTAAGACCCTATTATAATTAGATTTACTAAAAGAGACTATTAAGAACTATATAATACTATATAGTTAAGTAACTCCTTAGACTAATATTACTTACTCTTAAAATAAGTACTATACCTAAGAATAAAATTATTTATATTAATACTATAGATAGAAAATACTAATGTAATAGACCTTAAGGGTAACCCCTCTTAAATATAATATTAGATAGAAAATACTAATCTAATAGACCTAAAAGGTAATACTACTAGTATAAATAGATATACTAGAGAAGTAATTAAGGGAGATAGTTAGTAGTTACTATAAGAGGCGTATACTAGATATACTACTTATATTATTAAAGTATACGTTTATTATTTAGATATATTAAGTATTTAGTTATATTAATTTAACTTAGTTTAAGAAGAACTAATCTATAAGTTCTTCTATATTATATAATATAAAGAGGAGTTAGAAGGCTATTTAAGACTAAGGTAGCTTAGAGTAGTAACTACTCTCTTTATTAATATCTAAGAACCCTTTAGAAGCTACTCTAGAAGCTTTATTAATAATAACTAGTATAAGTATAGATATTATATCTACTCTAAGTAACTTAGTTTTATTTATAGCTAGACCTAGGTATACTAGTTTAGTTTTTATAAGAAAGGATATTACTAAGTTCTTTAAAGACTTTAACTAATAAGCTAATAATAGAAATATCCCTAATAAGATAAGGGTTTCTATACTTCTAGACTACCTATCTTATATAGATTAAACTATCTCTTATATATTAAAATAGCTACTTAGTTACTCCTCTAAAAACTAGTTAAAAATCTAATTAAGTATAAAGGAGTAGTAGTAAGATAAAGATACTTTAGTAATAATAGGTAAGTAATCCTATTTATAAGTATACTTATACTCTTACCTTTAGGATTAGCTAGGCCTAGTAGAGTACTATACTTACTTTTCCTCTATAGTAGATACTTACGTTAATAATAGATAGCTACTAGAAGTAGAAGTTAGTATTCTTTTCTTTAAAGGATTACTATAATTAGATAAAGAAGTAATTATATACTATATAACTAACACTCTAATAGGTAATAACTAGTCTATATATAATAAGAATTATATATACACCTTCTTAAAATCTTACTATAAGAAGATTAATAGTCTTAATAAGATATATTAATAAGAAAGAGGTAATATTAATATAGAAATATAATATATTATACTATCTAATAAGAAAGTAACCTTTACCCTAGAGAACATAAGGGAAGCTATATCTAAAGTAAAGAAGGTAGTTACTATTCTTTCTACCCTATATAATATAGATAAGAAGGTAGAAGATTTAATTAAGTCCTTAGGAGATATAAAGATTAGACTAGTAATAGTAAATATATTAATAGCCTATCTAGATATATCTAGGTTATTAAAGAAGCTAAGTAATTATATATACTTTATTACTAAAGCTATAATAGCTAGACTTCTATATAAAAGGAATAATAGTATCTTTATTACTATAGCGCCTAGAAATATAGCTCTAAACTAAGATATAGCTAACTATAGTAGTAGGGAATATTATAATATATATAATATATATAATAAGTTAGGATATTAGGTTAAGAACTATAACCTATATAATTACTTAAAGAAAATAAGATAGATTAGTTTTAACTAAGACCTAGATACTAAGCGTAAGACTTACTACTTTAGCCCTCTATATATAAGACTAAGAGAGATCTTAGGATTAGTTTCTTTTAACTTTATTCTTTAATAGCTAAAAGCTAAGATTAGAGAATACTTTAATATTACTAATAACATTCTTAACTAGCTAGCTTTAAGTATAGTTCTTAAGAAGTTTCTTAAAGGAGACTTACGTCTAGCTATAAAGTATCCTAGACTATAAAACCCTATAGTAATAGTTAATATTACTTCCTCTTTAGACTAATATAAAGAAAAATATAATATATTACTTTAATTCTAGTAGTTCTAAGACTAACTATTTAACCCCTACCTACCTAATATAGACTATTAATTAGATAGGGTTAATATAGTAAATATTATCTTAAGTAGTAAAGAATCTACTCTTAGAACTTATACTAAAGCTAATACTATAATATACCCTAAACCTAAGAATAGTATAAGATTATAAGATATAGATAGCGTAAGGAATAAAGATATCTAAAAGTAAAGTAGACCTACTTAGAATAATAGGGAGCGTAAGATTACTAGAGAGCTATAAGAAAGTACCCTTATAGTCTCTAGTAATCCTATTATAGATTCCTAGCTAATAGATACTATATATAAACGCTAAGAAATATAGTAAGAAAAGGATCCTTTCTTTATTATTAAGCTACCTTAGTTAGTAACTATTAATAGTAATATATCTACAGATCTAAAATAACTATAATAAGAACGTTAGTTAAGCTAATACTCTAGCTTAACTAGCTAATAAGATTACTCTAGAACTAAATAAGATAGGGTACTTTATAGACTTTAACACGCCCTTAGTTAGATCTCTAACTAACTAAGATAGGGTTATTTACTCTTATCTAAGTAGCCTTTAAGCTTCTAATACTACTATACCTCCTACCCCTACTATAGCCTTACAACGCAGTAATTATAATAAGAAGTAAAGGACTAGCTACCTAGGTAATAGAATCTAGGTTATAGCTCTATAACCTAAATTCTATTAAAAACACCTACTATAATAATATAGGATATTACTTAGTCTATAGATTTCCTTTATATTACCTTAGTTTCTTAGATTTTTTAAGTTTAAACTAACTTTTATCTTTCTCTTACTCTTCTCCTTTATTAATTTCCTATTTAATACTACTTAGTAAAGCCTATAAGTAGAAGAGTTATAATAGGACTATAACTCTAGGAAAGGGAGATTTATACTAGTATATAGAAGAAGAAGGTAGATTTTCTTATAAGTACTCCTTCTCCTCTATATTAAGGGGAGGAGATAAGAGAGAGAGGATACCTATAAATTATCCTTAGACATTACCTTTATTATTATCTTTTATAGGTTTCTCTTTTAATAGTATAGAATATATACCTAACTCTTTATATAATAATTAACTACCTCTATCTACTACTTACTTACGAAAACTTCGTTAGCTATATAAAGGATAAAGCTTTAACACTAAGATATTAGTATCTTTATATACTCTAACACCTATATACTAGTTACCTAAGTAATAATTAGGCTAATAGAATCTAGGTAGTATAGTAGAGGAACCTAGTCTAAAGACAAATTAGACCTAGTAATAGTAATAAGTACGTAATAGCTATAAGGATAGCTTTAAAGGCTATTAGATATATACTAAAAATTAATAACTTATATAGATATATATAATATAATTTAACTTATATTAAGCACCTATTCCTAATAGAGCCTTAGTAACGAAACCCTCTACTATATATAGTAACTAATTAGAACTTAACTATATAGCCTTTTAGCCTTAGTAAAGGTTACACGCTACTTTATAAATAAGTATATAAAAATATACTCTATTTAGCTTTATAGAACACTCTATTTAATAGCCCTTAGATAGTAATAAATTACTATAATTAAGATATATAGGTAAGAATAAATATTAAAATAAATAATATAGAAATAGTAGACTAAAGAGCTTTTAGACGTAAGAAGTGCAATATATTATAATAAAAAGTAATAAGTAATAAGAGATTAACTAAGA
The DNA here is from genome assembly GCA_002952155.1 of Alternaria solani. Lineage (NCBI taxonomy): Eukaryota > Fungi > Ascomycota > Dothideomycetes > Pleosporales > Pleosporaceae > Alternaria > Alternaria solani. The sequence continues at coordinate 220,856 of CP022031.1, read as the reverse complement.
ATAAGAGGGAGTATAGAATACCCCTAAAAAGAGAACTATAATTATACTAAAAGGATACTTAGAATACCTACTAAGGATAATAGCTAAGCTATAAATATATAGGCGCCTAAGAGGTACTTAAGCTATAAGGATTAAGATAATAGGCTAGCTAAAGAATAGTAGTTAAGGTAATATAAATACTACTAAAGTTATAATAAAGATTTTAGAGTATTTAAAAGAAAGAGCCTTATTACTTTTACTAAAGGATTATTAGTTATAAGAAGAAGTAATTAGTTAACCTTAAACACTTTTATACTCTATTATAATACTCTTTATAGTACTACTTACTATACTTATTATATACGTCGCGCAGATAAGTAAGAACTAATAAATAAGAAATAAGATAGGTAAAAGAACCTAATCTATTACTAAGCTACTAACTAGAAGCTAGAATATAGATTAGCCTATTCCTAGCGCTAGAATAAAGAAAGTAGAAATTCTAGCTAATAGTATAATAACTCTAGTAGATTTACTAAGCGTACTAGTAGCTACACTAAGAAGCTCTATATTACGAACCTAAGGAGGAAAGGACGCTAACTATATATAAAGGATAGTAGTAGGAAGAGACCCTAGATAACCTAGACAAAGGGCAGGCCTTTATATACTAATAGATAACGCTACCCCGCAGTAGATACGTGATCCTACGGTCTTAGCGGAAAGCCTTTATAGGATAAGTTACGTGCGTCCTATAATATCTTACGAAGTCCTACGATGTACTACGTATAGGATAATATAGGACTTATAAGATAACTAGGACACTTATTAAGTATATAGCTTAGACACTAGACCCCTCTAGCTTAGTGTGTTTAACTTCGTATAAGACTCTAGTATTTAATCTAAGGATTATACTTTGTTCTTATATAACCCCGTAATATTACATTAATCTTCTAATTGTGCTATTACACCCCCCTATCTATCGCACTTACTCGTTCCTAAGAACTAACTCTTAGGACTACTAAGGTAGACCTTTACACTTTAAACACCCTTAAGATAAGTGATACCGCAATAGACACCCCTGCTAATTCCTAGACTAGAGGAAGCCACGTACGCGGCAATAAGCCGGACACCTATTATAGTAACCGAAGTAAGCTTGAAGCCTAGCTACTTTAGGTGGATAGATACTTCTATCTTAACGACAAAATTGAAGAAGCTGATAAGGTCGTTTAGGCCTCTACCTTCTTTCGAGGAGATACAGAAAAATAGGCTAACCCTATTATCTAACGCTATATAGACGATTCTATCACTAACGGAGTTAATAAAGAACTTATTGAAGATTAGGATATATTTAAGACTAAGATGCGAGAAGTATTCTTACTATTTAAAGAATCTGTAATCGCTAAGTAGAAGATTTAGAAGTTATAACAAATTCGCTCTGCCGCTAACTATATAACCGAATTCTAACAGTACTAGACGGTTATTATATAGGACGACAACGCTTTAATGCGGATATACTGACAAGGTCTTAAACTAACTATACGTAAGGAACTAATAAGGAGCGGATCTAGCCTTAACACGCTTAACGAACTTATAGCTAAAGCTATTTAAGTAGATAATGAACTCTATAAGCTAGCGCTAGAGGAACGACTCTTTACTTAAGGGAATCGCGTAACCTATAACACGAACGTTTAATAACGTCAACTATTTCGACGTTCGTACCCTAATTAGGGACGTTAGCGAAGCTACGTGCCCTAGATCCTAGGCTAATATAGGACTAATGGGCCTGAGCCTATACACCTAGATAATATTAATAAGGGACCTAGAAAGCTAAAGCTTCTACATAATAAAGGTAATAAGAAGAAGTTTACTTATTACGCCTATAGCAAAGAAGGCTACATAAAACGGGACTACTGAAGCTAAGGCAAGGTGACTTGACAAATTAATATCATTTACTGTGTAGTACCTACTAACGACTTAGAGGAAAAATGGAACGTAATTACCTAACCTACGATAATTAGGGTTAAGGGAGAAAACTAGGACTTTGTTAAAGGACTTAACAACCTAATGATTACTAAACTAGAAGACACCTCTTTGGATAGTGACTCTAACTTAGAACTCTACAAAGATATAGAGGTAGTTAACATTAACTAAACTAAGTACAGATATATAGCTATATTCTAGATAAGGAACTAACTAGCAATACTATACGCACTAGAAGAATAGATAAAGACTTTAGCGTCTTAGATTAACTAGCTACTCTGATACCTTAATAAACTACCTATTGAGTACGCCTACGAAACACTGGATATTATAGTAGCTATACGACAAGACTTCTACTATCTTTCGCAGGAAGTGGAGCAAGACAAGGAAAACCTTCTAGCTGAGATAGTAAGGTTCCTACCTACACCTAATGAATTAGAATGGATTAATAAGGCAATTAAGGCCGAAGTTAGATACGATAACTTAGGTGAAAAGGTTAACATCCTACTAAGGCAGCTTGGTAAGCCTGAGGTTACCTTCGATTACACTAAGGACGACTTTTACAGTTAATTTGAGAAATACAGCTAATACCTAGACCTATGCGAGGAAGCTAGTGTAAGAGGCTTTGACCCTAAAGCTCTCTTCTGATAGGAAGTAGAAGCTAGGGCATTATAGGAAGAACCTACACACTAACTCTTGAAGGAAGAACGCCTAGCGTTCCACGAAGAAGTCAAATAATACAGTAGCCCCTATGCGGCACTAATAATAAAACAGGAACAAGATTCCTACAGTTTCTAGAAGTGAGACGTAGACCTAGAACAGCGACAGAAGCGTAATAACGCTAAAAGAAAGCGCGACACTAATACACACTATTAGCTTGATCTAAGGAACCCCTTGCATAATAAGATAAGTTAGACGGTATGCCTATATAACTTATGCACGATCTACTACTTAGATAAGGCCGGTTTAGGATTCTTTCTACGCAAATTTGCGGGAATGCTAATATGTGTCTTCTAATAGTACGACTGTCTAAAGGACACATACGCAATCTACCTATAGGATAAGAGACATAGCCTATACTTTTACGGATACGATAATCCGCAAGAGACCCTGCAGATGCATATAACGCAGCAGATAACTATAGAGGACGGAACTAGTGCATAGGAGTGCAACTAGCCCTTATAGCACACGTGCCTTAATATTAAATGCGAACGACATATCGTCGCAAAGAAGTTCTACGGTTACGGCTAGCAGTCTTTTTTAGACGGACGCCTAATACACCTAGGACTACTAAGGAGTTAAACAGTATTAACTCCTTAACGCTCCTTAAGCTCGACGTACAGCTTAACGGATACCGGATGCAGGCATTAGTAGATTCAGGATCCTAAGCAAGCTACATTTCCGCTTAAGCAGCATCTTTAGCCGGACTAAAGCCGCTAAGGAAAGACGAAAGCTATGTACTATACGTTGCTAACGGTCAGCCTATGCTAGGCGAAACTAAGATTACCTATAAGGTCACCGAGGTGACGCTCCGCATCTAAGATTACTAAGAGAAGATAAACCTAGACGTCTTTAGACTAGCTACCTACGACATTATATTAGGACTTCCCTGGTTACGAGAACATAACCCGCGCATCGACTAGAAGTCGAAGACGTTCTCATTTGAATGCTGTAGACTAGACGTAACTACAAGCTAGCCTACGCATCTAACGACTATGATAGTAGATGAGAGGAAGATTAACAACATCGCAAAGAAGCGAACCTCGCACAAGAACGGCCTTAAGTAACGAGGGTTCGACTTAATAGATACTAGAAGGGCACCCCTAGATTAATAAGTTAGAGTTTTAGAGAAACGCGTAACTCTAGATATCCCGAAAGAGTACAAAGAATTTCAGCACCTCTTCACGGAAGTAGTAGATAGCGAAGCCCTACTAAAGCACTAACCCTAGGACTATAAGATTGTCCTAGAAGAAGGGAAAACTCCACCCTTTAGGCTAATATATTAACTATCGGAGATAGAACTTAAGATACTAAGAGAAAAGCTAGACTAAGATTTAAAGAAAGGCTACATAAGACCTTCTACGTCACTAGTAGGATTCCCGATACTCTTTATACTAAAGAAGAAGGGACTACTAAGGATGTGCGTTAACTACCGTAAGCTTAACGATATTACGGTAAAGAATTAATACCTACTACCGAACATCACTAAACTACGGGACTAATTATCTCGAGCTAAGGTCTTTACGGCGCTAGACCTCTAAGATAGATACTACCTTATTAGGATTAAGAAAGGTGAAGAATAGAAGATAGCGTTCCGCATAAGATACGGACACTACGAATACACTATTATGCCGTTCGGGCTTACGAACGCCCTAGTAACATTTTAGGAACTTATTAATAATATATTAAGAATACACCTAGACATCTTTATTATCGTATACCTAGACGACATTCTTATCTACTCTGAAAACATAGAAGACTACGTTAAACATGTCTGTATAGTACTAAGGTGCTTAGAGAAGTTTAACCTCTGACTAAAGCTAGAGAAATGCGAGTTCTATAAGAATGAAGTCGCCTTCTTAGGATATATAGTAGGAGCTAATAGAGTACGAATAAGTGAAGACAAGATTAAGATAGTTAAGGAATAGCTATAACCTAAGATAGTTAAAGACATACAGTCCTTCCTAGGATTTCTAAACTTTAACTAACAGTTTATTAAGGACTTTTCTAAGATTGCTATCCCTTTAACTAGACTTATAAGGAAAGATACACCTTTTAAGTAGAGTAAGGAAGCTGAAGACGCCTTCTAAAAGCTTAAGAAAGTAAGTATAGAGCTACCCTACTTCTGCATATTTATAGTAGGATGCAAGCTACGCTTCGAGACAGACGTATCAGACCTTGCACTAGGAGGATGCGCCAGCATACATATTGATAGGAAATAGCACCCTATCGCCTACTACTCCCGCAAGTTTATAACAGCTGAAGAAAACTATAACGTCTATGATAAGGAGCTACTAGCTATCGTAGTATGCCTTAAGCATTAGAGAGTGTACGCTAAGAGCTGTTTAGAACTTACGATATTTACGGATTATAAGAACTTAGTTAACTTTACGATAACTAAAGTACTTAACTAACGATAAGTGAGATAGTTGGAAGAACTAGGACAGTATAAGTTTAAGATCGTGTATACGCTAGGAAAAGATAATGGTAGAGCAGACGCTCTTAGCCGCTGATATAATATTGTAGGAACTAAGTTAATTACTAATTCTGCGTTACTTAAGATTAATAAAGACGGATTACTAGGACCTGCTAAGATACTAAACTAGATTATAAAGATTGCTAGTGAGGTACTAGAAGAATTGCAAGAAGTAATTATTAGATAACACTATAATAACCCTATACACGGTTACCCTAGTATTACACGAACGATAGAACTTATTAAACGAAATTACGAGTTTCTAAATATAAAGGATAAGATTACTACCTTTATTACTAAGTGCGTAGACTGTTAGAAGAATAAATACAGTACCTACGCACCCTACGGAGAAATACAAGTAATAGAACTACCTAACGTACTATAGTTAGACATCTCTATAGACTTTATTATAGGCCTACTAGTCTTAAGAGACCCTGTTACTAAAGTATCTTATAACGCAATTCTTATAGTAGTGGATAGATTTATAAAGTAAGTAGAGTATATTACCTTTAGAAAAGACTATACGGTAGTATAGCTTGCGCATATTATCTATAATTGAATTATTCGACATTACAGTATACTAAAGTTAATTATTAGTGATAGAGATAAGCTCTTTATATCGAACTTTTAGACAACATTACTCGCTGCGATTGGAACTAAGAAGAAGCTATTGATAGCTTATTATCCGCAGACAGACGGATAGATAGAACGAATAAACCGCACTATAAAAGTATACCTACGGATCTATATTAATTACTAATAGAATAATTAGGTATTGTTACTACCTATAGCACAGATAGCATACAATAATAAGCTTTTAGAGTCTATAGGACAGACTCTGTTCTACGCGAACTATAGGAGACACCTAAATCTCTTTACACGAACATTTCCTAGTTAGAAGACAGAAGTAGCTATCGCTACAGCCGACGAGCTAAAGACAGTATACGAATAACTTAAATAAGTACTTGAAAAGGCTTAACGCTAAAGTATCTTATATATTAATAAGAAACGAAAAACGGCACCTTAGCTAAAGAAGGGGGATAAAGTTTATTTGCTTACGAAGAATCTCCGCACCAAACGACTAAGTAAAGGACTTGATAACGTTAAGGTTAGACCGTTTTTGATTCTAGACTAGAAGGGACTAGTTACTTATATACTTAACCTTCTGGCTGACGCAAAAATCTACCTACGATTCTATATTAATATGTTGGAACTAGCAGATCTAAGAACGCTACTCTAGAAAACCTTTTACTTTGAGACAGAAGAAGACAACGTCTTTAAAGTTGAGAAGATTCTCGCATACCGCAATAGCGACAACGGCACTAAATACCTAGTTAAATAGTTAGGCTACCTAAGCAGCGAAAATATATAGGAACTAGACACGAACCTTACGAACTGCTGACTACACCTTTGAGATTACCACTCGACTCGGCAAGCAAGTCGTCGAAAGTAGGATTACCGTTGAGATAGGTTAGAGAAAAAGCACCCTAATCTAACGCTAGAGTACCTGGCATTAGGCCACCTTCCAGGGCCGCGACTTCACGATTAATGCTCTCCGCAGCCTCTAAAGCCTCGACCTTATCTACGAACTTTCCTGACTCCTCTATTAATTTCTGCTTACGACGCGCTAACAACTTTCGTTGTTTCTGTAGCTGATCCTTTTTCGCACGAGCTGCTAATAACGCTTTAAGCGCAGCTGACTCCGCTGTATCCGCTTTAGACTCCTGTTGTTCTAGCCGAGCTAGCTCCTGATCTAACTTCGAATAGTCTAGAGGAGGGACCTCTACTAGAATATAGTTCTTTATTCTATTTCTGTAATAATTCCTACACTCTTTCTTTAAAGACGATATTTAACACTCTAAGTCGTACTTTGCGTAATATTTGTAAGATACTATAGCTAAGACACTAACACTGTTTATACGATTACCTGTGGCGTGACGATAAGTGGTGCTATGGGAAACTATTAGTCTAGATTCATAAGGACATGAATAAGAGAAGGGGAGGATAGTGTTATGAACCTAAGGAGGAAAGGACGCTAACTATGTATAAAGGATAGTAGCAGGAAGAGACCCTAGATAACCTAGATAAAGGGTAGGCCTTTGTGTACTAATAGATAACGCTACCCTGTAGTAGACACGTAATCCTATAGTCTTAGCGGAAAGCCTTTATAGGATAAGTTACGTGCGTCCTATAATGTCTTACGAAGTCCTACGATGTACTACGTATAGGATAACGTAGGACTTATAAGATAACTAGGATACTTATTAAGTATATAGCTTAGACACTAGACCCCTCTAGCTTAGTGTGTTTAACTTCGTATAAGACTCTAGTATTTAATCTAAGGATTATACTTCGTTCTTATATAACCCTGTAATATTATATTGATCTTCTAATTGTGCTATTACACCCCCCTGTCTATCGCACTTACTTGTTCCTAAGAACTAACTCTTAGGACTACTAAGGTAGACCTTTATACTCTATATCCTTAGTTATCCCGCCTATACAGCCTACTAATAACGATATAGTAAAAGTCCTTTAGATAATAGTAGCCTCCCTCTAGTAGCTAAGAAACTAGGACCTAATAGTAGCTACGTAACTCCTACCTTATCTAGCTAAAATAGTGCTAGTCTTTAATAGTACTAATATTACTACGTTCCTAGAGTACTTTAAAGATATATCTAAGAACTATAGCCTTAGTAATAAAGCTATAATTAATAGGCTTTTAGCCTACTATAAACTAAAGTAATAGACTATTATCTAAGCTTCTAATACTTATAATATAGCCCTAGTTAATAAGTCTTAGAAGGACTTTAGGGAAGTACTTAGGAAGTTATTTAGGAGTAATAATAAGAGCTAGTAAGAAGTATAAGCTAAATACTTTAAACGCTAGCTTCTTTAATACTAAGTAAGGTTTAACTTAAATATTAAAGAGTACTTATAGGAGTTTTAGATCTATAGTAAATACTATATTAAAGTATTAACTATTAAGGAAGAACACTAAGGTTTCTACTTAGTTAAGGGATTACTACTTAGGTATATAATAAAAGTCCTTAAGAAGTTTAGCCTTAGAACTAATAACCCCTATAAATTTAATTATAGGAAGATTAGTAGCTATTAAACTATAAGACTTAAAGTATAAGAAGAAGCGCGTATACTTAACTTATTAGAAGCTATTAAAGAAATTACCTTAGAAGTAGAGTTTATACCGCCTAACCTAATAGACGTTTAGTATATACTTACTATAAGGTATAACCTACTAAATAGCCTTACGTAAGTCTTCTAAGCTCTAAAGCTAGCTATCTCTATTAGGGAAGATAATTAGTACTATTAACTAACTTAATCCCCCCCTAGAAAGGCCCCTACTAATATAGAAGTAGATAAATTAGTTAATAAGATACTAAACCTAAAGATTAATTAGGTTAGTCTAGAGATTAAACTATAGAAGCTATAATAGACACCTTAAGAAATAGAACTTATAAGTAACTTAGCTATCTATATAGAAGTAGAATATAAGGTTAATAATATAGTAAGCTAGAACTACCTAGTAGGTAGTTAGGAACCTAGAAGGCTATAGCTAGTTAGTTAGTACTAACCCTAATAGTATAGTAGGTATTAATAGAAGAGTAATTAGACCTATAGAAACTAGCTATATAATAGCTAGTCTTATAGTAATAACTCCTAGAGTTACTAAGGATAAGCACCTTAATATAACTAAGCGTAGTCTTTTAATATTATAATAAATTATTAGGTATATAATAAACCTAACTACTAGAAAAATAACTACCTTACCCTTAGAGCTTTTATTAATAAAGGCTAGGTCTATATAGATAATAGGTCTACCCTATACTAGGGCACTAAGGATAACCTATAAAGTAGAGTTATATAGTTAGGATAGCGTCTTTAGACTAAAGTTATTTTAGTATAAATTAAGTAAAGATAGCTTAAGTAAGATATTAACCCCCTAATAGTAAACGCGCCTTTTAAGGAGAAGCTACTAATAGTAGTAGTAAAGAATAATACTATATTAGTATAGCTAGTACTAGATTCTACTAGGGGCCTCTAGGAATATAAAGTTAATTAGTTCTAGTAGTTATCTAGTATCTTTACTAAAGATAAATTAGACTTTAAACCTAGGATAGAGTTAGTTAGTAAGTATAATAATACTACTATAGTATCTACTATAATAGTAAGAATAACTCTAGAGAAGAAGAACTACGCTAGCTATAACTAATCTAAGGTTTAGAAACCTATATAGAAGACTATTATATAAAGACTAAGTAATAAGTATATTCTATATTTAAAAGAGTATAAGAATAAGTCTAAGAGCCTTTTAAAGGTTATTAAACTAGAAAGGATAGTTTAGTTTAATAATAATAAGCTTATAGACTAGGATATAAGTACCTATAAGGTAAGGTAGATAGGTATAGGCCTAAAAGACTAAACTAGTAATAAACCTACTAGGAAGCGTAAGATTATTAATAAGCTTAAGCCTAATACGCGTTTAGTTATTAGAAGTATACTAGCTATAATAGTACTACTCTAAATTAGTACTCTATTAAGTAATATACTAGAAGTCTATAAAAGCCTCTTTAATATAAACTATACCTTAGAAGAACTAGAGAGGTTTAACGTTAGCACGTTTATAATAAGTAATAAGGAGGCCCCTACTAAAGAGAACTAGTATAAAAATTATACTTAAGGGAGCGTTAGCGCTATTACCCTAAGTACTCTACTAGACTACGTCTTAGTAGAATTATAGGGTAGGTAAGTAACTAACTACTAAGGACTTAAGGCAGAGTACTAAATAGACCTAGAGATTAGCTATATCTAGTAGAGTATTATTATAGAAGTTAAGAATAACTATAATATAAAGGAAGATAAGTAGGAGAACCTAAAGAGGGTTTAGAAGGCTTATAACTACCTAATAGGTATAGAGTACCTTTAATAAGACTACCTAAAGGTCCTAATTAATATTAATAGTAGCTTATTCCTAGCTCTCCTTAACTTAGGAGTAGAGCTTAATATAATTAAGTAAGAGGCTATAGAATAGGCTATACTACTAATTACCTCTCTACTAAGTAGTATAAAGAGTGCGCGTATAGTTATAGCTAATAGTAGTATAGTGTACTTTATTAGTATTATATAGGGAGTTCCTATTATTATTAGTTAGATTAAAGTAAGGACTAGCTTCTTTATAGTAGAGACTTATACTAACCTAATTATATTAGGTAACCTATTCCTAACAGACTCTTAGGCACGTATTAAGTATATAATAAATAGATTAACCTACTATTATATCTTTAGTAAAGATAGGTAGTATAATACCTACTTTATATATATATAAAGTAATAAGCTCTTTAAGCTAAGCCTTTATATAAGACCTATAGTAAGAAAAGCTATAGGAGTATAGTAGCTAGCGCGCTACTCTAAGGATTAACTAAAGAGCTAGTAAAGGATATAGCGTCTAAAGTAGTTAGATTAGTTAGATTAGTTAAGGTATAGATATAGGAGGAGGAGGAATAGATAAGTATTTAGGTAGGATTAAGGCTAGTAAGTAAGCGTAAACTAAAGAAGAGGAGTAAGAAGAAGAAGATAGATTATTTATTATAAGTAAATAGAGATTCTATTAGGAAAGGTGTAGATAGTAGTATTATAATAAGGGATAGAGAAGGTATTTACGTAGTAGTAATAGAAGGGTGTAAATAGCTTTTAGATAAAGTGTTAGATACGCTAGTATAGTAAGTAAAGGCTAAGGATATAATAAGGAAGATAGAAATAAGGTTCTAAGAAGAAAACCTTATAGAAGTAGACTAAGGACGGCCGCTACTAATAGAAGTAATAATAGTAGCGCTAGTCCTACTTAATTAGCCTAACCTAGAGATATAGCTAAATAACGCTTAGGTTAATAGAGCGTATAAACGTAAAGGTGTTAAAGTAGAACCTATTAATAACTTAAGTTAACTATTATAAGATATTAAAGGAAGGCTTAACTAGAAAGAAAGAGCTTCTATAAAGTAAACCCCTAATACTAATAGTAGTACTACTCTATTTAAGTAGTACTTTAAGCTATAGTATACTACCTTCTCTTAAGGAACTAGGATTACGCCTAAATATATTTTAGAGATAAAAATCTTACCTAAGCTTTAACTATAGGAAAGGGAAATACTTATAGAGGTGCTATATTACTAAGAAGGGGCCCTAGTATAGGACTTTTAAGAATTAAGATAAGTTAGTAAGGATATTATCCTACTAGTTATTATTAATATAGTACTACACTAAGCGGAGAGAGTAGACTAATTCCTAGTCCTAAGGAAGCTTTAGTAGGTAGTTATTAATATAATCTAGGATTATATTAATAGGGGAATACTAGAGCTTTATAAAAGCTAATACTATAATCTATAGTTCCTTATAGCTAAGAAAGATAAAGGATACTAACTAATTAATAATACTTAAAAGTTAAATAGAGTTATAATTTAGGATATAAACTTACTACCTAATCCTAATAAGTTTTTAGAAGAATTTATAGGCTACGTTATTATAAGTCTACTAGACTTCTTTTTAGAGTATAACTAAGTAGAACTATATAAGGACTCTAGAGATATAATAGCTTTCTCTACCCCCTTAAGCCTTATAAGGTAGTACACCCTTCCTATAAGAATAATAAATTTACCTATAGAATTTATATAAGTTATAATAAAGATTTATAGAGATTATATCCCTAATTACTATATACCTTACCTAGATAATATATGTATTAAAGGACTAAAAATAAAGTATAATAATAAGGAAATAGAACTAAGTATCTACTAGTTCGTATCTAAATACCTTTTAAACATTAATAAAGTCCTAGTAGATATAGAGTATACTAGTACTACTATCTTAGGCTATAAATCTAATTTCTACTACCTATCTATAGTTATAGTAGGCTACTATATTAATAAGAATAGATAATACCTAGATAAGAAGAAGGTTAATAAGATCCTTAACTAGCCTAATTACTATAACGTAAAAGAGGTCTAAATAGTTATTAGTATATATATTTACTACTTTATATAGGTACTTAGATTTATAATTATTATAGCCCTATTATTTCTACTACTACGTAAGAACGCGCTATTTATCTAGATAACTATTAAAAAGTAAGCTATAGAATACTTTAAGTATACCCTTATAAGCGCCTTAGCGCTAGTCTTAATAGACTATAGTAAACCCTTATACTAAATTATACTTACTTATAATAGTAGTAAGAAAGGTTAGGGAGTAGTACTTATATAAGCTAATTTAAATAGTTATTAGCACGCTATATAGTCTAAGAGTAGGGTATAGTTAGTAATAGAGTAAAATTAGGATTAAAGTAAATATAAGTATAAGGCGCTACTACTAACACTAAAAAAGTTCTACTTATACCTCTATAGAGTACGCTTTATTATAGAAATAGATGTAAAGATATTAATTACTTAACTATAGTAAAGTATAACTAACTTACTTAGAGTACTTATTACTTACTAGCTAGCACTCCTTAATATATAGGAATTTAATATTATCTATATTATAGGAAAGAAGAATATAGTAGCTAACGCGCTATTAAGGAGACTAGAACTAGATAGTTAAGAGCTACCTAAGGAGCTAGAAGAAGACGTAGAGGACTTTATTAACGCCTACCTAAATATAATTTAGCTCTTAATTAGTAAAGTACCTATACTCTAATATAGTATCTATAGAGCTAACCTATCTTTTAATAATAAACTACTAGAAGATAACTATAATAAGGAGTCTTAAGCTATAGCTACTTAGATTTAATTCTAGAAGAGGCCTAATTACTTTTTAGCTACTAAATTTTAAAAGTTTAAGAAAAAGGCCTTAGGTATAATAGTGTAGGAACGTTACTTATTTATACTCCTTATAGGTGGAAGGCTACTTAGGAGGGTAGTTAATAACCCTATCTAATAGCTAGAAATTATTAGGTTATTATATAATAAAGTAGGATACTATAGGAAAGAGGGTACTTAGAGGAAGGTTTAGGCGCGCTACTATTAAAAAGGATAGTATAAATAGGTTAAGAAGTATATTTAGTCCTATCCTAAGTACTAATTATACGCTTTAGCTATAGTATAAGAAGAACTTTAGCCTATAGAGCTACTAAATATCCTATTTAGTTAGATTATAATTAATATAGTATATATACTACCTAGGCGTAATAGTAAGAGGTTCCTAGTAGTAGCTTATAACTATATATCCTAGTAGGTTAAAGTAAAAGTACTAGTAAAGAATAACTTTAGTAGCGTACTAAAGTTCCTTTAGTATAATATATTCTATAGATAAGGGCTACTATTAAAGATAATAGTAGATAGAGGATAAGAGAATAAGGGACTAGTAGAGGATATCTAAGTATAATAGGGTATTAATAGAGTTACCTCTAGTATATATTACCCCTAAGGATAAGGGCTTATTAAGTAAGGGTATATACTAATTATTATAGCCCTAAAGAAGCTTTAGGGTAACTAAGTAGATAACCTATAGAATATCCTTTAGGCGGATCGTATAACTATTAAGCGCTTAATAGGTAAAACCTTAGCTTACCTAGTATTAGGATAATAGTATATACTACTTATTAAGCTATTAATTCCTACTTAGTAGATACTACTATAGAAGGACGTTTAGGACACTATAGTACTACTTACTATAAGAGCTAAGTAATTTAATTATAAAGATAAAAGACTTAAAGAATCTATTAACTAAATAGTATAGTTATACTATAAGAATAAGGACTACTTTAATAATATAAAAGTCCCTTAGCCTACTAGGTTAGCTAAAGGAGACTTAGTTCTTCTTAGGGATTCTTTCTATAATAGGGATAGATCTATACTTACTAAGTTCCTCCCTAAGTAGAAGGGGCTGTTTTAAATCTATAGCGCGTATAATAAAGGTTAGTACTAGTTAGAAGAGTAAGATAGTATAGTATTCTAAAGCTATACCCTAGGTAACCGCCTAAAGGCCTTTTACTAATAGGTAATAGTAGACCTAAAAGAAATAGATAACCCTAAAAGTTAGCTAGAGTAAGTAGAGGTACTACTTAAAATAGAAGAAGATAACTCCTCTAAAGTAGAAACTAATAAGCTATAGCTAAACCTACTATATAGTTAGGATATACTAGGTAGTAGTAGTAATTAAATTATAGGTTAGCGGCGTAGTAAGAGACTATAACTATAGGAGTTAGCTAAGATTAATATAGAGGAAGAGTAGGATATAAAATAAGTAGAAGTAAAGGTAAAGTAAGTAGTTATAGTAAAACTAAAGTAGCTACCTAAATTTAACCTAAAGGACTATTAGTTATTTCCCTTAGAATAGCCCCCCTCCCCCCCCTTAGATAGTAGTAGAACCTTAGCGTAGTTAATATAGGTAAGGGATCTTACTACTTTTTATAAATAGAAAAAGGCAAAATAGTTAAGGAAGGAAGGTAAGTAATAAAAGGAGGGATAAGAAGAAAGGAACTCTAGGAAGTAAAGAGTAAATTCTATAGAAAGGCTATTAGATAAGTAAGAGATACTAAAATACCTAATAATAAAAGTAATCCCTAATATAAACTATAGGACGTAATATAGACTACTTCCTACTACTTATACTTAGGCTTCTTAGAAGGAGACTTATTAAAATCCTTATCTTTATTATCTTTAGCACTAGAGTTTATATTAATATTACTCTCTATCTCTTTATTAGATAATACCTAGTCTATAAAGTCCTAGGTCTACTAAATAAGGGTAAGGATATTATACTTATAAGTTAAATAGTATTTAGTTATAAGACTAAGCTTAGTAAGAGGCGTAACTTTATAAGTTACCTTCTTCTTCTTAGGGGATAGTATCTTATACTTCTTAGGGGAGGATATCTTATAAGGGGATAGTATCTAAGGTGTAGACTTTATAGGTAACCTAGAGTTTAGCTTAATAGGAATTTTATTAAAATTATCTATAGCTTCCTAAAAGCGTTTTATTATAGTATTATAAGTAGTAAGAGTAATATACTTTAAAGTATTACCTAGATTAATAGGCTAGAAGTACTTCTTAGGGTTATACTTAGAATTACCTAGAGCTATATCCTTAGAACTAACCTTACCCTAGAGAGTACTACTATCTATATATAACTAAAAAGTATTTAGTAGATTTAGTACTAGAGTAGTTAGGCGTATAGCGCAGGAAGGAAGCTAGAAGGGAAGAAGAGGAAGAGTAAGAGTAGTAGGCGTAATAAGGAGTAAGAAGGCGCTATATATCTTAGACTAACTTAAAAGATTAGTTAGTATAGAATTTAGCTATAAGGAACCCTATATCTAAATAGTTATTAGTAACTTATAAGTTATTAAATAGCTAGCTTTAGCACTAGTTACGTAGTAGTTAGTATAGGTACTATATAGAAAGATAAACCTATTAAGTAGAGTAGTATAATAGGTATTAAATAAGTAAGTATAACTATTTTTATAGTTAGAATATATCTTATTAGTACTATTAAATAACTTATTAGTACTATAAGTTACTATATAGTTAAAAGTCCTACTAGCTTAGTAGTAGTGTAGGATAGTAATAAGAAGAGAGTTAAAAATAAAGCGCTTTTAATTCTAATCTAGGGTAAAGAAGTTACTAATAGTAATACACTCTTCCTAAAGATTAAGTTAATTAGCTATCTAGTAAAGAGTTAAAGAATATATATTATAGGTTTTAAGAGTAGTGTAAGTAAGAAGTAGACTAAGAAAAATCCTATAATAATAAAGCTATAAGACCTTAACTAGTAAATTATTAAGCTAAGAATACGTTAGAACTAAGGTCTAATTACTTAAAACTATAAGACCTAGATATTAGAAGGATATTTAGGAGGGATAGACTAAGGAAAATAGTTTACTTACTAAACTTAGCTATTATAGTAGAGAATAAGGGAATATAAGGTAGTACCTAGAGCTTAGTAATATAGTTACTAAGGTTACTAAGAATAAAGTAGTTATAAGTAGCCTTACTAATAACTTCTATAATATTACTATTATTAGAGCTAGCTATCTAAGTACCTATTACTAAAGTTTTAGACTTAGAACTAGAGGTATTTCTAGCCTCTTACTTATTATTATTAAATAGCGTAGTAATAGTAGTAGTATTAGTAGTATTAGGATTAGTAGGTATAGCTTTAGAGGGTATAGTCTAAGACTAAAGAAGAGCGTAGTAAGGATAGGTAGGTATAGCTTTAGCGCGTTTAGGTTCTAAGGCTAAGTAATCTTTAGACTATATATAGACTCTTATAAATAAAGTAGTAAGAAGGTTAGTAAAGAGAGGACTAGGTAGACGTAAGGTAGTATAGCTACTAAGAGATACTCCCTAACTATAAGTAGATATAAGGTTATAATAAATAATACTAGTACTATAAACTAGTGAACCTAGCTATAAATAGCTATTAGATAGCGCCTTACTATTAGTAAGTAAGGTAGGGGTAGATATTATAAATATATAGCGTAAGAGGGTAAGAGTAGAAAGATAAGAGTAGGAAAACGTAAGCGAATAACTAAAGAAGAGGGGAAGATATAAGTAGTAGTAATAGAATTAAAGAAGAGTAGAGGAGTAAGAATAAAGGGGTATTATAAGAAAAGCTAGTATTAAGCTACTACCTAAGAGCCTATTAGCTATAGTAATAGACCTATATTATAAACGTAGGTAGCTAGTAATATAAGATATAGAAAAAGGGCCTTAGGGTAGAAAAATAGTAAGTTTAAATATCCTAAGTATATACTAAGAGAAGCTAGTAGAACTACTAAAGGAAAGGCATATATTCTAAAGGAAGGAAAGAAGGAGCTAAAGGCTAGTTAGTAGAAGTAGAGACTAAAGATAAAAAGAATAAAAAGAATAGATTCTAGTAGGGAGTTAGACCTCCCTAATAAACTTATAGTAGTAGTAAAAGTAGGAGAATTAGATCTAAAGGGCTTAGGAATAGCTATAAGATATTAGGAATAGACTAAAAGTCCTAAGGCTAATAGAGTAATACTAAGAACCTTTACCTAAATATAACTAGTAAGATACTATAACTTAGAAGTATAGGCTAGTCTTTATAGAATAATAGTAGAAGGAATAAGGGATAGGAAAGCTAAATCCTAGGATATATAAAATTAGAAGTGTATACTAAATAGCTATTAGATAGGAAAACTAAAGAAGAGGGGTCCTTTTTCTTAAGTAAGGGAGGGAAGTATAAGAAGCTATAAAAACTAGAAGAGAATTATAAGAATAAGAAAGGAAGAATAAGAAAAGAGGACTAAATATATATTAGATAACTAGGAATACTAGGAGGATATAACTATAAAGCTAAATAATAATTAGTAATATTAATAAATTCTATATAGTAGTAATAGAACTTTATACTATAGGATAAAATACTAACGCTAACTTTATAACTATAATTTAAGAAAGTAGCTTAAGATATAAAGGGACTTAGTAATATTAAAAGAGGATATAAAATATTAGTAGTATATACTAAATAGCGCTTAGTTATAGCTAGAGCTAAATAAACCTACTAGAACTTATAGCTAAACTTCTATCTCTTAGTAAGTAATATCTTACTAACCTTATAAAAAGATACGTAATAAGGGAGGATAGCCTAAACTATAGATAATAGGGGCGATAAGAGGCTTAAGCTAAGGGAATATCTTCTTTAGTATTAGCCTCTAATTCCTCCTTAGACTTATTATTAGTATTACTAAAAGAAGGGTTAAAGTTACTTACCTTACCTATAGATCTTTAGATAAGGTAGAGACTAAAGTAGTTTACTTCCTTCTTATTAGCCTAAGTAATAGATAACTTAGTATAGGATAGCCTTATAGTAGTATTTAGAGCCTTTCTAGCTTTAGTGTAAGTAAGTAGAATAGAAGAATTAGGATTAAGAATATTAGAAGACCTAAGTAAGTAAGTAATACTACTAGGGGTAACCCTATAATAGATAGGCTTAACTACTATAAAATAGAAGTTAGCTTTAAGTTTAGAACTAAGGAAATAGATATCTAAATAAGTATTAGTAACTTATAGTAAAAAAAATAAGTAGATAACTCTTTAGCCTAGAGATAATTAATATAAGTACTATACTTATATAGCTTAGAATTAATATATATAATAACGTAGTAAGGATAAACCTTAGTATAGGACTTAAGGTTATAGCGACTATAGTAAGAAGTAGAAGGATTATTAGAATTAATTACCTCTAGCTAGTAAGTACCCTAATAATAATATAGTAAGAGCGCTTTAATATCTAAGTTAATAATTTTATAGGCTATATTCTTATAGAAGTAGAAATACTTACTAATAGTAGCGTAGCTAGGCTAAAGGCAAATTACAGCATCCTAGTTAATAGTAAAAGAGGAAGTAAGGTTATTAGGATTAATAGTAAGGATAGAAAGCGTAAGCCTAAGAGCTTCCTTAGTGTTCTTAAGCCTTTATAGAAGTATCTTAAACTTAAGTAGGAAGTTAAGGTTAATAAGGTAGTAGTAGTACTTATAAACTATAAGTAGAGTGTATTAGAAGAATATTTAGTAAGATAAAAGAAAGAAAGGGTAAAGCTTATAGAACTTAATAATAAATATATAGCTAGAATTAGTATTAGGGTAGTTAAAGAGCAGAATACCTATAGGACTATAGCCGCCTAGTACTAGCTATCTAGAAGGGGACACTTTAGTAGCTTTACCTAAGTCTAGCTATAGTAGTACTAGTAGCTAAGGAGTAATTAGCTCTATCTTAGAAGTAGAATAACCTATATTAGGTATATTCTTATTACTATCTTAAAGAAGAGTATTAATAGTAAAGTTACTAAGTTCGCTAAGAGGTAAGGTTAAGGAGGTAGTAAAAAGAGTAGTAAGATAGAAGTAGTAGTATTAAAGGTAGTAATATAAAAGGTTAAGGGATTTAGATTCTAAAGCTAAGTAGCCTTTAGACTAAGCGTAAACTATTTAAGGCGTAGAGGGTAAACGTAATAATAAACGCTTAGAAAGTAGAGGCTTAACGCTAAGATATCTATTAACCTTAATAGGACTACTAAGCGCTAGAGGTAATAATAAAGTAATAGTAAGGGGAAGTTATTTAGCTAAGACTAAAGCGTGCTTAGACTTAGTAGTACTAGAGTTAGTAGTACTCTTAGTAGTATTACTAATAGGTAAAAGTAGTAGGGACTTATAAATAAGTGCTATAGGCGCTATAGGCTTATTAATAAGAGTAAAGCTAGATATAATAAAGAATATAGGGGCGTAAAAGAATAGTAGAATAGAAAGGAAATATAGTAGATAGAGAAGAGTAAAGATATAGTAGTAGTAGAAGAGTAGAGTAATAAGGAAGAACTAATAATATTATTATTATAGATAAGGGCGCTACTAAGGACCTAATAAGCCTTTAGGTAGATAGATATATTACTTAATAACTAAGGTCTAGTAAAAGTAAGGTATTAATAACCTACCTAGTAGGTATCTAGTAAATATAGTATAGATATTATAGAGAATAGGATAAGAAAGATTAAATATTTAGAGGGAGTATAGATAGTATAGTATAGACGCTATTACTAAGTAGCACTAAAAGGCTATTAGATAAGAGTTAGAATATAAACCCTTAACCTATTTATAAGTTTTAATAACTTATAAGCTACTAAAGGAGAAGATAAACCCTAGGAAAAGGACTAAGGAATAGGTAGCTAAGAGAAAGAATAGATAAGGACTAGAGGGCTAGGGTATAGAAGTTATAGAGTTTAGATAGGATAATAAATTATAGGAACCTAAAAGATAATTATATAAAGATATCTATAGTAGGGGTATAATAATAGAATAGTTAAGCCTAGGAGGGGAATAAATAAATATACTAGCTTATAAGTAAGTGTTAGTCTAGGTTATAAGAAGAAGAGGAGGCCTTCTTCTTAAGTAAGGGAGAGATATAGTAAAGGAACCTAGTCTAAAGATAGATTAGACCTAGTAATAGTAATAGGTACGTAATAGCTATAAGGATAGTCTAAAAGGCTATTAGATATATACTAAAAAATAATAACCTATATAGATATATATAATATAATTTAACTTATATTAAGCACCTATTCCTAATAGAGCCTTAGTAATAAAACCCTTTACTATACTAGGCTTTAGCTATACTAGCTTAAACTAAGTTAAATACGTCCCTAAATTTAGCTATAATAATCTTAGCCTTCTTATATTCTAAATACTCTTTAGTATTATATTTCTTCTAATTAGCGCTTTAGGGAGTTTCGAGTTATAGTAAGTTAACGTAATAGCTATATTATAGGAAGAATAGAGATACTTTTATTAATATTATATCTCTCCTATTAATTACTATCTACGCTATAGGGTAGAGAGGCGCCTAATTATCTTACGCTTAGCTAATAAACGCTTAGATATATACTTCCTATACGCTATTTATCTACTCTATTAACCTATTAGTCTATAGGTAAAAGGCTATTAATAGTTACTAATTAATCTTTAGAATCTTATAGAGATATTCCTATAGTAAGCTTATAAACTAGCTACCTTAGTTAGACGTAATTATATCTAGTAGCTAGTAGTAGGTAACTACTTATCTAATAAACACTTAGACTACTATTTCTATCTTTATATTAGGTAGTAGGATAAAGATAGAGCCTTTTCCTAGTTAGTTAGTTACTACTATAAGGCACCTTATACCTTTACTAATTAGTAGTCCTTTAATAAAGTCTATTAAGATCTCTTTCTAGAAGTAATTTAGGATAGGTAGTAGTTTTAATAATCCTTAGGCTCTTTCTCTCTAAAGCTTTATTCTTCTATATATATTATAGTTCTATATATAGCGCCTAATATTATCTATTATACCTAGCTAGAAGAAGTCCTAAGTAAGTATCTACTAAGTAATCTCCCTACCTAGGTAGCTAGCTAAAAGGAAATTATATATCTTACTAATAATTTAGGTACGTAGGTTCTTATTATTAGGTACCTATTTTCTACTTTAGTATAATAACGCTCCCTAGTTATTTACTAAATACTCTAAGATTAAGCACTTTACACCTAAGCTAGGGGGGAACCTTTATTCCTAACCTAGTACTACTTATATAGTATCTCTATACTACTAATTATCCTTTAGAGCTTCTACCTATAACTTCTTAAGTTTATTAGTCTAGGCTAACTCCTCTCCTTATAAAGTTAGGTTCTCTAACTCTACTTAGTCTTCTAGTACTTTATTATCTTATTCTACTTAGTCTACGCTGCTCTTAGTAGTAGTAGTATCTTATCTTTCTAATTACCCTTTAGTTAGGTTAGGTTAGACTCCTATCTATCCTATACGTGTCTTTACTAATATTACCTAAGTACCTAGCAGCTTATCCTATTCCTTACTAACTTCCTTATAGCACTATAATATTAGCTTTAACACCTATATAATACGCTTCTAGAGTTATTTATCTAACGCGTCTTTAGGTAAGTCTTATTCCCTTTATAAGAGCGCGTCTACTCTTATATTTTATTTTCCTAGCTAATATAGGATTTCTATATTAAATTAGCTTAGTAGTATTACCTAACGTACTTAACACTTACTTAATATTTTTAGCTTTATAAAGTACTTAAGGTTCTTATAATTAGTAATTACTTTAAAACTCCTTACTAAACTACGTTTAGTATCCTATTCTTTAAGATAATAGATAATAGCTAATAGCTCCTTATTATAGATCTTATAGTTATACTTATAGGCGTTATTCTTCTTTAAGAAGTATACGTAAGGACGTAATACCCCTTTATTATTATATTAGGATAATACTCCTCCTACTACGTATCTAGAAGAGTTATATTTAAGTACTATATTACGTTTAGAGTTAAAGGTTACTAGGCTTAGCTTAGTAGTAAAAACCTCCTTTAGTTTATTAAAGGCTAACTACTCTTTAGTCCCTTAGGTAAAACTTATATTACTAGTTAAGTAAGTTAAGGGAGTAGCTACCTTAGTAAAGTCTCTAATAAACCTTTAGTAGAAGTTTATAAACCTAAGGAATAACTATACTCCTTTTACTATCTTTAGTGCCTCCTAATCCTTAATTACCTTAACCTTATCTAGGTCTATCTAGATACCCTTCCCTACTTTAATAATAAAACCTAGGTACTTTATAGTCTTTACCTTAAACTTATACTTCTTAATATCTATATATAGACCTATATCTTAGAGCTTACTAAGGACCTTTTAGATATAGTCCTAATACTATTTTAAGCTACTATCTATATAGATTAGTACGTTATTAAGATAGGCTAAATAGAACTTATTAAGGTACTCTCTTAAGGTCTAGTTAATATACTACTAGAAAGTGCTTAGAGAGTTAGCTATACTAAATAGAGTTACTAACTACTTAAAGAGTTTAAAGCGTATTTAGAAGGCTATCTTCTATTTATTACTTTTAACTATCTAGATCTTATAGAAGGCTATAATTATATCTAGCTTAGTAAACTACTTAGCTTTACTTAGGTTATTAAGCGTTTCTTAAATTAGTAGTAGTAGGTATTAATCCTTCTTAGTAATTACATTTAGTACTTAGTAGTTAATATATAAGCGTAATCCTCTCCTAGGCTTCTTAGTAAATAGAACTAGTAATAACGCTAGTAAGTTACTTACGTAGATAAACCTTTTCTCTAGTAGTAATATAAGCTCCCTTTAGAGCACTAATAGTTTACCTCTTAATATACTATAGAGGGGTCCTTATAGTAGCTAAGCGTCCTTTAGTTCTAGCTTAATCTTATAGTCTACGCCTAGCCCTTAGTGTAGAGGAAGCTTCTCTACTTCCTTAGAGTTAAAGAGGTTATAGTAGCTCTAATAGTACTTTAGTAGTAATAACTTTACGTTTACTACCTTCTTTAGCGCTAAGGCTTTATTAATATTTATAATTAAGGTAGTAAATACTTAAATTCTCTTTCCTAGGTCTCTTAACCTCCTTATAAGACTTATAAATATAGTAGTATTAACTTAGCTAGCTACGCTCTTAGTTAAGATACTTTTATTATACTTTACCTAGAGGCTTTCTAAGTAGATAAATAAGCTCTTTTTTACTAGAGCTATTATAATATTCTAGTAGTCTATCTATCCCTTCCCTAAGATAATATCCTTATCTATATAATTAATTATATATATATAGGTAACCTCTTAGTAGCTATAGATATTAAACTTTAATTAAGAGACCTTTTTAATTCTAAATAACTTCCTATTAATCTTTTTAATTATCTAAGAGGTAATTATAAAGTCCTTAAGATAGCTTTAGTAAGTAAACTTCCTACTAACTAGTGCGTAATATAAATACCTACTATTAATTAATATAGTAGCGTTATAGACTATATTTATAATTAGGTGTATAGTAAGAGGTTATATTTTTATATATTAATATTAGAACTAGTTCTATTTACTATATATTTACTAATCTATCTTTAGAGGCTCTAAACTAAGACTTTAGTTTAGAGCTACTCTTTCTTTAAGTCCTCTAGGTCCTCTACGTTACTACTATCTAGTATCTTTATATAATAGCTGTAAGCGTGTAAGGGTTTATATTAAGTTACTTTATTTACCTTAGTACTTTTAGGCTTACTTCCTTTCTTATAGTTCCTTATAAAGTGCCTAGCCTTACTATAGCTATAATACTTCCCCTAATTACTATTTAGTCTCCTATCTTATATACTTACTTTACTAGCCTTTATAGGTTCTTAGTCTATATCTTCTAGTAGTAAAGGCGTTCTTACGTAGTTCTAATAGTTCTATTATTAGGAGTTATAACTATACTACTTACTAAACTCCTTTTAGCTACGTATTACTATATTTACCTAATATAGGCTATCTAATACTTAGGTTACTTCGCATATAAACTACTTAAATAAGAGGTTCTTATTTACTAGTACTAAGGCCTTCTAGATCTTAACGTTAAGTCCCTTTAAGAATATACTTTTCTTTTAGGTATTACTAATTTATACGCCTAATTAAAGTTCTAACCTATTAAACTCTATATAGTAGTCTTAGATTAGGCGTCTTCCTTACTATAAGTTTAACAGCTAGTCTAATACTTTTACTTTTAGATATAGGTTATTATATTATTAGTTAAGGAAGTACTATAAGTCTTCTACTAAACTATACTCCTAGTATTATTCTACCTAATAAAGGATAACGTCTAAGGCTTATTTAGAGTAATAACTTACTATATAGGTAATCTTTATTCTATCTAGTATATCCTAGTAGTTATTATATAGCTTAGCTTTTATCTTATATCTAAAGGAAGAGTACTTCGTCCTATCTCTATTTAATAGTTCTAGGTAAGGATACTTTATCTTTATATATACTTCTAGGAGTATAGGTAAGGGAGTTAGGTCTAAATAGCTTTTAGGCGTATAGGTAGGTTTTAATAATTAGTACTCCTATTATTCTAGTACTTCTAACTAGGAGGTTATAGGTGCTATTATCTACGTAAGCTAGGTTAGGGCTGCTAGTATTATTATTATTATATTCTAAGAAGCCTTTAGTAAGCCCTTAGGTAACTCCCTTACTTACTTAGTATATCTAGTAATCTTATTAATTATTAGAGCTATCGTAGCGTCCTTCTAACTATTACTCCTAAGTATCTAAATAATATCTTCCTATATCTCCTTATCTAATACTCTTATAAGGTGTTTAGCTAACGCGTACACTAATAGCTTATTAACGTTAAGGTTAGGTACGTTATCTATTATCTTCTAATCTCTTATTAGAAACTTATCTTATATCTATATACCTACTTTCTTTATAGGGCTTCTAATTAGTATTTACTAGTTAATTATTCTTATACTAGTAGTAAGTTTCTTATAAACTAATAAGTAGTAGCCTACTCCTCTATAGTAGGGACTAGTAGGGCTTCTATAGCCTATTACTATATAGGGCTTCTATAGCTTATTTATAATAATAAAGCCCTTCTAAATAACCTTTAGTAGTTATTAGGTAGTTATAACCTTTAGTAACTTAGTTACCTTATACTTATAATTCTTATACTAGTTAGTGCTTTAACTTAGTATTATAGCCTATACCCTATTTAATAGGGGACTAATAGGACTTACGTAGTAGGTACTTATATAACTATCTTCCTAATAACTCTAAATAGTCTTTAGATAGTTCTAGTACTATAGCTAACTAGACCTACCTCTTTAGCCTTTAAAGACCTTAATAGGATTTTACTTACTACTATTACGTACGTTCTTATAAAGGGTCTTATATATAGTAGGACCTATACCTTAGTATAGTTAAGGTATCGTATAGGGCTTTCTTATAAATAATATTTACTTATAGACTAGGATCTACTAGCTACGTAATAATTATTTACTACTAGGCGTTATGTAAGGCTAGTAGCGCGTTAACTAAGCGTCCTATAAGGCTGTAGTCCTAGGCTAGTAATCTTATAATAGCTTCTACCTAGTTATTATCTAAAAGCCTTTAAGGTAATAGAGTAATACTAATCCTATATAGGGGATAAGCCTACTTATACGTAATAAAAGAGGTAGTTAAGGAGCTTAATATACGTTACATTAATAGAGTCTTAAAGTAAGGCTCTACTAATTAGGATTAAATATAAAATATAAGGGGCTACGCTTAGGGAGCTATTATATAGGTATACTATTATTATATTTAATAGAGAGCTAAGCTCCTAAGCTACGTAGCTATCTATATATAATACTAGTTACCTAAGTAATAATTAGGCTAATAGAATCTAGGTAGTACTAAGATTCTATAAGTAAACTAAGTATCTATTAAGGAGCTATCTAAAGGGTAGTACGCCCTACGCACGCGACTAAGATACTATTAAGGAATAGACTAATTAGGCTTTAGCCTATTATACTAGACCTATCTATACTAAAGATAAGTAAAGGACTTATCTACTATATTTATACCTTTACTAGCTAGTATAAGGATAGTGCCTATAAGGAGGACCTTAGTAATAAATATTAAGTCTATAAGCTTATTAGTAAGTTTATCCTTAGTAAACTAATATAATAAGTAAAAGGATTAAATATAAGTCTAGAGCTTAGGGTTACTTTTAAGGAGGTTAATTATAATAATAACTTTATACTTACTATACTACTTAATAGTTACTGCGGTTGCTAGGAGAGTTACTAGGCTATCTAAAACTAGGCGCTTTATACCTATAATAATATTAGAGTTACTAGATATACTAGATATACTAGAGCTATTAGAGATATTAGAGATATTAAAGTATAGGAGTTAAGAGAAGGAAATTTAAGTTACTTAAATATTTCTTTATCCTTAAGTACTATAGTTATAAGCCTAGAGGTAAGCTATAGACTATAGTTTAAGAACTCCTCTTCCCCTAACGTTACTATAACTTTCTAGAACTACGTAAAGTCTAGGGCTTTAGTTTTAACCTAAGTTTTATTAAATTTATATAGCTATATATAGTAAAAGTAGGTATTTAGGAAATATACCTTTACTATAATTTATTATAGTATCTCTTAATAGTATTATACTTACGTCTTTTACTAGCACGTTTATTATTTAAATAAGATTAGATCTAACTATAGAATAGAATATCTATATCTAAAAGCTAAGTAATATAATAGTAGCTAGGGGTACGCTTATAATAGAGTAAGAGGTGTATATTAAGATAGCTATAGATAGATACTATAATAGATAGCTATAGTAGGTTCTCTATAGGCTTATCCTAATATTATAACCTACACCTAGGAGGAAATAGGGGTAAGCGTAATTATAGTTAAAGGATTACAGTATAGTAACTACGCCGTAGTTACGTAACTACTTAGTAGTAAGTAAGTACACGCTAGACCTAGAATAGGTACTTAGTAGTAAGTAAGACTAGTTAGCTAATAACAGAACTAGATATAGGAGTACTTAGTAATAAGTACTTACACGCTTAATACTAAGCGTAACACTTATTAAGTATATAGCTTAGACACTAAACCCTTATAGCTTAGTATATTTAACTTAATCTTTATATAAGACTCTAGTATTTAATCTAAAGATTATACTTTATTCTTATATAAACCCCTATAATATTATATTAATCTTCTAATTATGCTATTACACTAACCCTATCTATCGCACTTACTTATTCCTAAGAACTAACCCTTAGGTTATCTAAGGATAACCTTTACACTTTAAACACCCTTAAGATAAGTAATACTATAATAGACACCCCTACTAAATCCTACACTAGTAGAGGAGCTTTAAGCCGCGCTAATAAGCCTAATCTCTATTATAGAGACTATAGTAAGCTTAAGAACTAGATCCTCTAAGTAAACTATTACTTTTATATTAAAGGAGATAAGATAGGCGATAAAGATAAGGTTATTTAGGCTTCTACCTTCTTTAGAGGAGACGCTAAGAAATAGGCTAACCCTATCCTCTAACGCTATATAAATAATAATATTAATAATTAGGAGAACGCTAATCTTATTAATAACTAAGATAACTTTAAGAAGAAGATATAAGAAGTATTCTTACCTTTTAAGGAATTAGTAGTCGCGGAATAATAAATTTAAAAACTATAATAAACTAAATCTACTACTAACTATATAACTAAATTCTAGTAGTACTAAATAGTTCTTAAATAGGATAACAACGCTTTAATATAGATATACTAATAAGGCCTTAAACTAACCGTATATAAGGAACTTATAAGAAGCAGATCTAGCCTTAATACACTTAATAAACTTATAGCTAAAGCTATTTAAGCTAATAATAAACTCTATAAGCTCTAGCTAGAGGAAAGACTCTTTACGTAAGGGATTTACGTAAACCCTAATATAAACGTTTAATAACGCTAACTATTTTAACGTTTATACCCTAATTAGGGACGTTAGCGAAGCTACGTACCCTAGATCCTAGGCTAATATAGGACTAATAGGCCTAAGCCTATATACCTAGATAATATTAATAAAGGACCTAAAAAGCTAAAGTTTCTATATAATAAAGGTAATAAGAAGAAGTTTACTTATTACACTTATAGTAAAGAAGGTTATATAAATTAGGACTACTAAAGCTAAGGTAAGGTAACTTAATAAATTAATATTATTTACTATATAGTACCTAATAATAATTTAGAGAAAAAATAGAACGTAATTACCTAACTTATAATAATTAGGGTTAAGGGAGAAAACTAGGACTTTGTTAAAGGACTTAATAACCTAATAATTACTAAACTAGAAGATACCTCTTTAGATAATAATTCTAACTTAGAACTCTATAAAAATATAGAGGTAGTTAATATTAACTAGACTAAGTTTAAATATATAGCTATATTCTAAGCTAAGAACTAACTAGTAATACTATATATACTAAAAGAATAGCTAAAGACTTTAGTGTCTTAGATTAACTAGCTACTCTAATACCTTAATAAACTACCTATTAAGTACGCTTATAAAATACTAAATATTATAGTAGCTATATAATAAGACTTTTACTATCTCTTAAAGGAAGTAGAGTAAGATAAGGAGAACCTTCTAGCTAAGATAGTAAGGTTCCTACCTACGCCTAATAAGCTAGAATAGATTAATAAGGTAATTAAGGCTAAAGTTAGATATAATAGCTTAGGTAAAAAGGTTAATATCCTACTAAGGTAGCTTAGTAAGCCTAAGGTTACCTTTAATTATACTAAGGACGACTTTTATAGTTAGTTTAAGAAATATAGCTAGTACCTAGACCTATATAAAGAAGTTAACGTAAGAGGCTTTAACCCTAAAGCTCTCTTCTAATAGGAAGTAGAAGCTAAGGTATTATAAGAAGAACCTACTATTTAACTCTTAAATAAAGAATAATAATTATTCTATAAAGAAGTTAAATAATGTAGTAGCCCCTATATAGCACTAATAATAGAATAGGAATAAGACTCCTATAGCTTCTAGAGGAAGGATTTAACCCTAGAATAATAATAGAAGCGTAATAACGCTTAAAGAAAACGTAACACTAATATATACTATTAGCTTAGCCTAAGGAACCCCTTATATAATAAAATAAGCTAGATAGTATATCTATATAATTTATATATAATCTATTACTTAGATAAGGCTAGTTTAGGATTCTTTCTACGCAAGTTTACAGGAATGCTAATATATATTTTCTAATAGTATAACTATCTATAGGACATATACGTAATCTATCTATAGGATAAGAGATATAGCTTATACTTCTATAGATATAATAATCTATAAGAGACCCTACAGATATATATAACGTAGTAGATAACTATAGAGGATAGAACCTATATATAGGAGTATAACTAGCCCTTATAGTATATATACCTTAATATTAAATATAAATAATATATTATTATAAAGTAGTTCTATAGATATAGCTAGTAGTCTTTTTTAGATAGGCGCCTAATATACCTAGAACTACTAAGGAGATTAATAGTATAAACTCCTTAATACTCCTTAAGCTTACTATATAGCTTTATAGACACTAGATATAGGTATTAGTAGATTTAGGATCCTAAGTAAGCTATATTTCTACTTAAGTAGTATCTTTAGCTAGACTAAAGCTACTAAGGAAAGATAATAGCTATATACTATATATTACTAATAGTTAGCCTATACTAGGTAAGACTAAGATTACCTATAAAGTTACTAAAGTAACGCTTAGCATCTAAGATTACTAAGAGAAGATAGACCTAGATATCTTTAGACTAGCTACCTATAATATTATATTAGGACTTCCCTAGTTATAAGAATATAACCTATATATTAACTAGAAGTTAAAGACGTTCTTATTTAAGTACTATAGAATAGACGTAACTATAAGCTAGCCTACGCATCTAATAACTATAATAGTAGATAAGAGGAAGATTAATAATATTACTAGAAGAAAGTAAACCTTATATAAGAATAGCCTTAGGAAAAGAGGGTTTAACTTAATAGATACTAGTAAGGCACCTCTAGATTAATAAGTTAGAGTTTTAGAGAAACGCGTAACTCTAGATATCCTATAAGAGTATAAAGAATTTTAGCACCTCTTTATAGAAGTAGTAGATAGTAAAGCCTTACTAAAGTATTAACCTTAGGACTATAAGATTATCCTAGAAGAATAGAAGACTCTACCCTTTAGGCTAATATACTAACTATTAAAGATAAAACTTAAGATACTAAGAGAAAAGCTAGACTAAGACTTAAAGAAAGGCTATATAAGACCTTCTATATTACTAGTAAGATTCCTAATACTCTTTATACTAAAGAAAAAGGGATTACTAAGGATATACGTAAACTATTATAAGCTTAATAATATTATAGTAAAGAATTAATAACTACTACTAAATATTATAGAACTTTAGGATTAATTATCTTAAGCTAAGGTCTTTATAGCACTAGACTTATAAGATAGATACTACCTTATTAGAATTAAGAAGGGTAAAGAAAAGAAAATAGCGTTCTATATAAGATATAGATATTATAAATATACTATTATACTATTTAGGCTTATAAACGCCTTAATAATATTTTAGGAACTTATTAATAATATATTAAGAGTATACTTAGATATTTTTATTATTATATACCTAGATGATATTCTTATCTACTCTAAAAATATAGAAAACTATATTAAACATATCCGCATAGTACTAAGGTGCTTAGAGAAGTTTAACCTCTAACTAAAACTAGAGAAGTATAAGTTCTATAAGAATAAGGTTACCTTCTTAGGATATATAGTAGGAACTAATAGAGTATAAATAAGTAAAGATAAGATTAAGATAGTTAAGGAATAGCTATAACCTAGGATAGTTAAAGATATATAGTCTTTCCTAGGATTTCTAAACTTTAATTAATAGTTTATTAAAGACTTTTCTAAGATTACTATCTCTTTAACTAGACTTATAAGGAAAGATATACCTTTTTAATAGAGTAAAGAAGCTAAAGATACCTTCTAGATACTTAAGAAAGTAAGATTTAAACTACCCTATTTCTATATATTTATAGTAGGATATAAGCTACGCTTTAAAATAGATATATTAGACCTTATATTAAGAGGATACGCTAGTATATATATTAATAAGAAATAGTACTCTATTACCTACTACTCCTATAAGTTTATAGTAGCTAAAGAAAACTATAACGTTTATAATAAGGAGCTACTAGCTATTATAGTATACCTTAAGTATTAATAAGTATACGCTAAAAGCTATTTAGAACTTATAATATTTATAGATTATAAGAACTTAGTTAACTTTATAATAACTAAGGTACTTAACTAATAATAGGTAAGATAGTTAGAAGAACTAAGATAATATAAGTTTAAGATTATATACACGCTAGGAAAAGATAATAGTAGAGTAAACGCTCTTAGCTGCTAGTATAATATTATAGGAACTAAGTTAATTACTAATTCTACGTTACTTAAGATTAATAAAGACGGATTACTAGGACCCGCTAAGATACTAAACTAGATTATAAAGATTGCTAGCGAAGTACTAAAAGAATTATAGGAAGTAATTTTTAGATAATACTATAACGACCCTATATATAGTTACCCTAGTATTACACGAATAATAGAACTTATTAAGTAAAATTATAAGTTTCTAAATATAAAGGATAAGATTACTACCTTTATTACTAAGTGCGTAGACTTTTAGAAAAATAAATATAGTACCTACACACCCTATAGAGAAATATAAGTAATAGAACTACCTAACGTACTATAGTTAGATATCTTTATAAACTTTATTATAGGCCTACTAGTCTTAAGAGACCCTATTACTAAAGTATCTTATAACGTAATTCTTATAGTAGTAGATAGATTTACTAAGTAAGTAGAGTATATCGCCTTTAGAAAAGATTACATAGTAGTACAGCTTATATATATTATCTATAATAGGATTATTTAACATTATAGTATACTAAAGTTAATTATTAGTAATAGAGATAAGCTCTTTATATTAAACTTTTAGATAATATTACTTACTATAATTAGAACTAAGAAGAAGCTATTAACAGCTTATTATCTATAGATAGATAGATAAACTAAATAAATAAACTATACTATAAAAGCTTACTTATAGATCTATATTAATTATTATTAAGATAACTAGGTATTAATACTACCTATAGTATAAATAGCATATAATAATAAGCTTTTAGAATCTATAAGATAAACTCTATTCTATATAAATTATAGGAGACACCTAAATCTCTTTATATAAATATTTCCTAGTTAGAAGACAGAAGTAGCTATTACTATAGCTAATAAGCTAAAGATAGTATATAAGTAACTTAAATAAGTACTTAAGAAGGCTTAACGCTAAAGCATCTTATATATTAATAAGAAACTAAAAACAGCACCTTAGCTAAAGAAGGGGGATAAAGTTTATTTACTTATAAAGAATTTCCGCACTATGCGACTAAGTAAAGGACTTAATAACGTTAAGGTTAGACTATTTTTAATTCTAGACTAGAAGGGACTAGTTACTTATATACTTAAACTTCTAGCTAACGTAAATATCTACTTATAATTCTATATTAATATATTAGAATAATAGACCTAAGAACGCTACTTTAAAAAACCTTTTATTATAAGAAAAAAGAAGATAACGTCTTTAAAGTTAAGAAGATTCTTATATACTATAATAGTAATAATAGTACTATATACTTAGTAAAATAG
Source organism: Alternaria solani (assembly GCA_002952155.1). Taxonomy (NCBI): domain Eukaryota; kingdom Fungi; phylum Ascomycota; class Dothideomycetes; order Pleosporales; family Pleosporaceae; genus Alternaria; species Alternaria solani. The sequence continues at coordinate 188,069 of CP022031.1, read as the reverse complement.
TTAGGTTACCTAAGTAGTAAGAATATATAGGAACTAGATATAAACCTTATAAACTTTTAACTATACCTTTAGAAGTACTATACCTAGTAATAAAAGTATTAATTAAACTTACTATAGCCTATATAGTAAGTAAGAACTCTATACTAATAGACGCTATAAGATAATCTATTTCCTACGCTACCTTAGTCTTACTAGCCGCCTCTATATCTATAGTAAGATATAGCGCCTTCTTATACACCTACTCTTCTACCTACTTTAGAATTTTCTTATTCTATAATAAACATAAAATAACTATTACTAATAACTTCTAATCTTTATCTACTTTCTTTTAATATTTATTACGCGTTTAATCTAAGGACTCCTAAGATATATTTATATATATATACCCTTACTAAGTATACTTAGTATATTTTAGATAAGAATTAATTATAACGTAATAAATCTTATCTTAAAGAAAATAATAGTTATAAGGTATTTTAGTAGGATAGTTAGCTTAAATAATCTTAGAGCTAAGGCGTAAGTAACGTTAAGTAGAAGAGGATATAATAATTACTTTACTTATAATATAGGGTAAACCTTACTTAATAATAGAAACTATAAATTAGTTATAAAATCTAAGGATAAATTCCTAAAGGAGGAGGATAGTATTATAATCTACGCCTAGAAGGAGATAGGGGTAAGCGTAAAACCTTTAGAGGATTAAGTAGCATAGTTAAAGAATTATAGTATAGCTACTATACCCTAATTACGTAATTACTTAGTAGTAAGTAGGATACACTAGTCTAGTTATAGGTACTTAGTAATAAGTAAGACTAGTTAGCTAATAAATATAACTATATACTATATTACTTATTAGTAAGTCCTTATACTTAGTACTAAGCGTAATATAATAACTCTTATTAAGTATATAGCCTAGAAACTAAAACTCTCTAGCTTAGTATATTTAACTTTATATAAGACTCTAGTATTTAATCTAAGGATTATACTTTATTTTTATATAGCCCTCTATAATATTATTTTAATCTTCTAATTATACTATTACACTAATCCGTTCTATTACACTTACTTATATCTAAGAATTAACTCTTAGGTTATCTAAGGATACCTTTTATAATACTTATATCTACTTTATTAGTAAGAAAACCGTCTCTTAAGTATTTATACTAGCTTTTAAATAGTTATTAATAGTAGAGAATATTAAGGTAGGCTTTAAGGGTACTAAGCTAATTTTCTATAATCTAGACACTATTTTATTTAAGCTTAATATAAGGTTATAAACTCTAGCACTATTACTATTAAGGTATAGTGTAAAGTAGGTGTAGATACTACGTTATACCTATAAAATTAAGGCGTAGGTTATACTTATTTAATAGAAGATCTAAAACTATTATAGGTTATCTATAATATTATTAGATAGAAAGATTAATTAGCTTAGTAAAGGCGCGTAGAAGATTATATATAATATAGTATTATTATAAAAGGGGTAATCGCGTATATAAAGCGTAATCAATAGACTTATAAAGCGTTAGTTAAGAAAATAAAAGTATATTTAGATAGAGGATACTTTAATAGTAAAGGAAGTAAAAGACTTAATTACTAAAAGGGTAGGTAAAGAGTTTAATCCTAGTAATAAGCCTACGCGTAAGGTATATAGTATAAGGTAATATAGATATTATAGTAAGAAAGGATATAACTCCTATACTTATAAGGTAGAAATAGATAATACTAAGGATAGTAATAGATCTAAAGAATAGAATAGCTTACTAGGATTCTAAAAAGTACGTTATACGTTACATATTAGTTATACGTAGGTAACACGCTAGGTAGGCGTTAGTAACTTACTTAGATTAGTAATCTACTTATATAATATATTACTTTTATAATATTAACTTAGCTAAGTCTTATATTACTTAGTAATATATATATTCCTATTACTTTTCTCTTCCTTTTTTTTTATACTAACTAATTCTCTATTAATAAAGTAGTATAAGGGCTAGCCTCTTTTAGTATAACTAGCTTAGGACCTTAGCTACTTTACCTAATAGTTATATACTTAAGGTATTTCTCTTAAAGGTTATTAGTATATCCTAGCTATTTATTAAGATAACTAAGAGTCTACTATAGCTACTACTCTTATTTACTTATAAGACCTAGTTCTTTCTAGCTTTAGCTTCTTTAGTATATAGACTAGCTATAGCTACTATAATACTAACCCTAAGGCTTATTTATATACTTTTTTTTTCTACCTACTTTTTTTTCTCTTTCTTTACCTTCTAATAGTTATTTAGTAGGCCTTACCTAGTAGCTAAACTTATAATATTAATAACTATTATACTTACTACTAAGACTATACTAATACTTACCTCTACTTCTATAAATACTACTAGTATTTCTATTAAGGCTATATACTTTATTTTAAAGCTAATAATAAGTATATCTTAAATAAGAATTTATTATTATAAATTTTTTAGTAGGTACTTATTTCTCTTATCTTACTTAATTAATAGTTAACTTTTTTTTTATTTATAGGCTACCTATATAATAAAAAGGTTATTTTTTATACTTTTTTATCTTTAATAATATCTATAATAATTAGAGCTATACTTACCCTAAGTAAGTTAAGTTTAGGCTTACTATACTTTAGTATACTCCTTAGTAAGAAGCCTTTAGGCTATAGTAATTATAATAACTAGCTTTTAGCTACTTACTTTAATAGCTTATATAAGAAGCTTAATTAACACTTAGGCTTCTATAAATATAAACTTAGTAGTATAAGGAGTAAAACTTATTTACTTTAATACTTTTTTTAAGATTAGTAACTTTACTCTTAAATATAGTTAAAGTTATTTACTCTCTTACTTCTTCTTCTAATAGCTCTTTAGTGCGCTAATCTTACTAACTAAAAATATTCTATTTTAAAGTATTATTATAATTAACTTTTTTAGAATAATATCTTTAGTAGTAGTAAATAAGATATTAAACTACTTTAACTAATTAGCTTTTTAAGTATTTTTAAAAGTAAACTTATCTATATAGTTTAACTAATAGTAGTTTTTCTTAAGCTATATATACTATATATTATAATATTTTAACTACTAATCTTTTAGCTTCTAGCTTAAGCTCTTATCTATATTCTTAATTATATCTTATATTAGTACTAGCTCCCTTTTCTATAGTAGTTTTAAGACTATCTTCTTATTATTTTAGAGTATAACTACTATACTTTAAAGTTACCTTATCTAGTATATTACTTCTTCTAAGTAAACCCTTCTAAACTAAAGCTATATAGCTTTTACTACTAGTAAATTAAACTATACCTTTACCTCTAACTAAGGTAAACTCTACTTAGTAAGTACTATAAGCTTAATTAGTTATAGTAGGTTTTATCTTAGTACTAACTATATAAGTAAGTAACTAAGTAGCTTTTATAATAGTACTTTTTAAGCTTTAAGTAATTACTAGAAGATTCTTAACTAAACTTCTAAAACGCTTTATTAGTTTATAAATAAAACTCTAGTATTCTTACTAAACTAGGCTTTAGGCCCTAGATTTATATACTAAGGTTTATACTTTATATATCCTAAATTAACTTACTAACGCCTTTACTACTTACTTATTCTTAGTCCCTCTATCTACTAATAGCTACTTTAGTACTTTTAAGTAGTAGTAGATTTTAATAAATATAAACTATATAACTAGCGTAAATATTACTAAGGATAGCGCTATTATATCTAGCTACCTTATTAAGTATTTATAGACTATTAGAAGGTACTTTCTATTCCTTACCTTAAATAAATAAGTAAAATTAAGTATTTAATATAAGTATAGTATATAAGAGTATATTAAGCCTAGTTTAGATTTTTATTAAGTCTCTCTTATCTACTAATAGGACTTATAAAGAACTAGCTACTTTATTACTTAGTTATATATCTTCTCCTACTAGTACTACTAGCTTAGTACTTTAAAAGTAGTTTAAACTACTTTATTAACTAACTACTTATAGATATCCTATATTACTATAGTTTATAAATCCTCTATATTTAGTACCTACTAAGTAAGTCCTATCTTTATTACTTTTAAATAAAATACTACCTTCTTATAATAAACTTTACTACTTTTATAGTTTATTTATATAGTAAGTCTCTTTAAAAGTAAGTTAGTCTCTAAAGCCTTAGAGAAAATATAGCTATTTATTCTAACTCTTTATTATTCTATTTTATTAGTAGTTTTAAGGTACTTCTTTTTATATTATAAACTAAGCTACTCTTATTATACTTACTTAGAGCTAGTTAATAAGTAGCTTTAGTTTATTCTTATCTTAGTTTAGTAAAGCTTATCTTTTTAGCTGTAAGTACCTTAAGAGTATACTAAGGATAATATCCTTTTTTAAAAATATAAAAATAATATTAAAATCTTACTATAGGATAATTACTAGCTATTAGATTATTACTAAGCTTAGTAAGTTAAAGTATAATAGATAAAGCTATATAATTATAACCTTTATATAAGTCTTAATAATAAATAGTACTTATAATAATTAATCTAAAATACTTATTATACTTACACTAATACTATATACTTTAGCTTTATAAGATACTCCTTTAGTTCTAATTTAAACTATAGTATACTTATAAATTAAATTATATAATAATATCTATTATATAAAACTTACTTTAGCTAAGCTTTTACTTTTCTTTTAAAGACGTTTATACTAAGAATTAGTAAACCTTCTTTAAAGTTAAATAAAGCTAATATAAGTAGGTTAGTTATTACTTACTTTAAGTCCTTTATTACTACTTTCTTTTTATTACTTTATACGTACTCTATATCCTTCCTTATTATTTAAAGTAATAGTTCTACTTATAGTAAAAATAGAAAATTTCTTACTTTATACAGATTAGAGGATATATAGATACTAATATCTTAGAATATAAATCTTATCCTCTATATAGCTAGTAGTATGTTTATAAGTAAGCTATAAAATTAAAAGAAAATTATTATTATAGTAAGAGTTATATATATATTATATACTAGAAAAGAATAACTAAAAAAAAAACCTCCCCCCCTCTTAGACCTAGATTAGAAGCAGTACTTATAGGGAAGTACTCTTATTTACTCTAGATACTTATATAAACTACCTTTTCCTAGAGTTATAATCTTATTATTATTCTTTTACTTATACGTATTACAAAGTAAAATTAAACGAGAAATAAATATAAAAGAAAAGTAAAAGAAAAATAAAAGTTAGTTTAAACTTATTAAATCTATAAAGTTAAACTAATATAAAGAAAATCTATAAACTAGGTAGTATTATTTATTATTTTAGTAAGTAATTTTAATAGAATTTAGGTTATAAAACTATAACTTAGAATTTTTTTTCTAGGTAACTAGTTCTTTACCCTTATTATAATTACTATAACGTATAGCTACAGTAAGAGTAGAAAGTATAGTAATATTAGATACTTAAAGCCTACTAAAATTAGAGTAAATAACTATATTCTAGTTAGTTAGTAATCTAATAAAGTACGTACTAGATTTTATAGAATACTTTATCTTATTTAGTTCTAAAGGTATCTTATTTACTAATTAAGCTAGAGTATTTACTAAAGTAATATCTTTATCTTATTTATTCTAATCTCTATCTTAAGCTAAAGCCTTTCCCTTATTAGTAAATAATAATTAATTAAAGATATTCTCTTTAGGTATTACTATAAAAGTAGCCTTCTCTAGATATTATTAATTAATCTAAAGTTCCTAAACTATCTTAAAAACTTTTTATTTCTTAACCTCTACGTATTAAATTTATTATTCTTTACTTATACTATTAATCTTAATATATACTAGTTATATATTAGAGTAAGTAGAAGCTTAAGTAAGGGTAAAGGATTATTTAATCCTATAATTAGTTAATTACGTAATAAGATCTAAAGTATATAGTCTATAGGCTTAGGAGGTTTACCTAAGTAGCGTAATTTAATTACTTTACCTACTACCTACTTAGTAATCTAGTCTTTTTACTCTAATAGTTATAAGCCTAGCTATATAATTATAGTAATAATTCCTACTACGTATTAAGTATAGTAAGGAAGACTAATTACTTAAATATTCTACTCTAAACCTCTTAATCTTCCTTATAGTACTATAAGAACGCCTATAATATAATATAAATAATCTCTCTATTAACTTATAATTATTAAAATAGATATATTTAACCCTATCCTATTTAGCTAGGGCTTAATCCTAATAATATAATTAGACTAGCCTACCTAGTTCGCCTTTCTTAGGCTATACTACGTAGGAAAACGTATCTAGGATAATATTAACCCTAATCTACCTCCTATTAAGTTAATTAATAATTAGGAGCTAGTGTACCCTAATTATACCTACGTACTAGAGCCTAAAGCTCCCTAACCTAATACGCTAAATACTATAAAAGAACACTATAAAGAGTTAATTAAGAAGTATAAGGCTTTAAAGATTAAGTAAGAAAACTATACTAAGATAATTAATAAGTATAAGGTTAAAGCTACTTAATAGGTAAGGAAGGTTATAAAGCTTAATAATATTAAAGATTAGATTAAAAAGACTATTTATATATAGCTTTTATTAAATATAGTAATAAAAATAATTAATTATAATAAAACTAGAGTATAGGCCTTAGTTAAGATCTTTATAGAAGATCTTATACTAACTAACTAGAATACTAAGCACTTAATTAAGATATAATATAGAGCGTATCTTAATAAGGCTTACTATAGGCGTAAAGCCCTAGATAAATAGTATAATAATTAGATTATAATCTATTACTAAGCTAGAACCTAAAATCTTATAGAAGTTAAGGGGTTACTTACTATTACGAACCTAAGGAGGGAAGGACACTAACTATATATAAAGGATAGTAGTAGGAAGAGACCCTAGATAACCTAGATAAAAGGCAGGCCTTTATATACTAATAGATAACGCTACCTTACAGTAAACACGTAATCCTACAGTCTTAGCGGAAAGCCTTTATAGGATAAGTTACGTACGTCCTACGATGTCTTACTAAGTCCTACGATATACTATATATAGGATAACATAGGACTTATAGGATAACTATAATACTTATTAAGTATATAGCGTAGACACTAAACCCTTATAGCTTAGTGTATTTAACTTAATCTTCGTATAAGACTCTAGTATTTAATCTAAAGATTATACTTTATTCTTATATAACCCCTTATAATATTACATTAATCTTCTAATTATACTATTATAACCCCCCTATCTATTACACTTACTTATTCCTAAGAACTAACTCTTAGGACTACTAAGGTAGACCTTTACACTTACCTCTAAAGATTTCCTTAATAGTTTAGGGGCGCGTATAGCCCTAAAATAGTTAAGGACTATACGTAATAAGCTAGCTTAAGCTATAGCCCTTAGATAGGATTAACTAACGCTTAATAATCTTAGAAAGGTATTTATAGTCTTACTATAAGAGTTAGTAACAAACTCCTTAAAGGGGAAGAATTATTTAGTATTCTTAGCTACTTCTAAAATAGACTAAAAAGGATCTAGCGCTAGAAGATTAGACTATAATAAGAAGATTAGGATACTCTACTCTTACCCTTATAAGCTTAGTAAGGAAATATTAAGTAAGTATATATAGTATCCTATTATAAATAGAAGACTATAGACTACTATTATAAGATTAGCCTTAGATAGAGTAATCCTTATTACACTATTAGACACTAATAAGAAGAAGATTATAGAACGCTATAATAATAGTAAATAGTCTTATCTATATAAAAAAGTAGCTATAGGCTAGTAGACTAAAGGAGGATTAGGCTCTATAAAGTCTAATAGAGCTTAGTTTCTAAGTAATATAGTATATACACTAATTAAACCTAAGGACTTTAATTCGCCTATAATCTTTAACGTTAGCTTCTCTAAGTATATACTATCTTAAAGTATAATCCTTAATAAAGGAGGAGTAGTCTACCTAATAATTATAAAGGACTTACTTATACTAGAATTATTTAGACTACTAACTAGTAAGATAGTTAATATAAGTACTTAGTCTATTCTAATTAATAGGTATAGTAATTAATTAATTAATAGATAATTTAATATAGGTAGAAGTAAAAAGGCTAATCTAGTAATAAAAGATATCTACGTTATTCTAAGTTTTTATACTAATATTATTAAATAATATAGGCTTAATAATTATAGTATTTAGTACTATAGATTTAATTACTTACTATGCTATAGAGTAATAGTAGATAGCGTTATACTTATAAAGATTTAGCCTTTATTAAAACTTCTCTTTATTAAATATAAGCTAATCTCTTACTACTCTACTAATCTACTACTAGTAAATATTATAGCTAAGTTAACTAAACGTCTACTCTAATTAAGGGATAAGGATTTCTAATATATATTTAAATAATAAACGTACTAGTAAAAGACGTAAGTATAACACTATTAAGAGACACTATAATAAATTATAGTAAAGGTATATTTCCTAAATACCTACTTTTACTATATATAGCTATATAAATTTAATAAAACTTAGGTTAAAACTAAAGCCCTAGACTTTACGTAGTTCTAGAAAGTTATAGTAACGTTAGGGGAAGAGGAGTTCTTAAACTATAGTCTATAGCTTACCTCTAGGCTTATAACTATAGTACTTAAGGATAAAGAAATATTTAAGTAACTTAAATTTCCTTCTCTTAACTCCTATACTTTAATATCTCTAATATCTCTAATAGCTCTAGTATATCTAGTATATCTAGTAACTCTAATATTATTATAGGTATAAAGCGCCTAGTTTTAGATAGCCTAGTAACTCTCCTAGTAACCGTAGTAACTATTAAGTAGTATAGTAAGTATAAAGTTATTATTATAATTAACCTCCTTAAAAGTAACCCTAAGCTCTAGACTTATATTTAATCCCTTTACTTATTATATTAGTTTACTAAGGATAAACTTACTAATAAGCTTATAGACTTAATATTTATTACTAAGGTCCTCCTTATAGGTACTATCCTTATACTAGCTAGTAAAGGTATAAATATAGTAGATAAGTCCTTTACTTATCTTTAGTATAGACGGGTCTAGCGTATATATAATATATAAGTTACTAATACTATAATAACTACTAAGTAGAATAAGTACTTAGAGGAGGTCTATAATAGGGACTTTAATTAATAGCTACTACTTATTATAAATATTACTAACTAGCTAAGGGAGGGATAGGTAGTAGATAATTAATAAAGACGTAGATAGCTTAGGATATAATAGATCTAATAATATAGAAGGCTTAGGATATAACGCGATAGGATTTAGGTGTATAATAGTAGTAGTAAGTATAGTATAATAGCTATAATAGTTTTAATAGCTATAGTAGCTAAAATAGTAATATATAAGGGTACTACTACTATTACTAATATATAGACTTTATAGCTACTTAAAAGAAATTATAATTATAATTATAACTATAACTATAATTACTATAATATAATAGAGCTTCTTAATCTCTTAGTAGTATTAGTAGTATACTAGTATATAGAGTAAGAAAATAGATTTTCTTATAAGTACCCCTTCTCGTCTATATTAAGGGGAGGGGATTAGATAATAAAAGAATAAAAAGAGTAAGAGGATACCTATAAATAGTCCTTAGATACTACCTTTATTATTATCTTTAGTAGGTTTTCTCTTTTAATAGTATAGAATATATACCTAACTCTTCTTATAATAATTAATTACCTCTATCTAATACTTACTTATAAAAACTTTATTAGCTATATAAAGGATAAAGCTTTAATACTAAGATATTAATATCTTTATATACTCTAACACCCCTATAAATAGTAAAGCCTATAAGGATACTATTTAACTTAGTAAAGAAGTAATTCTAATATATAGCTAACACTACTAGTTATCTTATAAGGGGATAGCTAAGACCCTATTATAATTAGATTTACTAAAAGAGACTATTAAGAACTATATAATACTATATAGTTAAGTAACTCCTTAGACTAATATTACTTACTCTTAAAATAAGTACTATACCTAAGAATAAAATTATCTATATTAATACTATAGATAGAAAATACTAATCTAATAGACCTTAAGGGTAACCCCTCTTAAATATAATATTAGATAGAAAATACTAATCTAATAGACCTAAAAGGTAATACTACTAGTATAAATAGATATACTAGAGAAGTAATTAAGGGAGATAGTTAGTAGTTACTATAAGAGGCGTATACTAGATATACTACTTATATTATTAAAGTATACGTTTATTATTTAGATATATTAAGTATTTAGTTATATTAATTTAACTTAGTTTAAGAAGAACTAATCTATAAGTTCTTCTATATTATGTAATATAAAGAGGAGTTAGAAGGCTATTTAAGACTAAGGTAGCTTAGAGTAGTAACTACTCTCTTTATTAATATCTAAGAACCCTTTAGAAGCTACTCTAGAAGCTTTATTAATAATAACTAGTATAAGTATAGATATTATATCTACTCTAAGTAACTTAGTTTTATTTATAGCTAGACCTAGGTATACTAGTTTAGTTTTTATAAGAAAGGATATTACTAAGTTCTTTAAAGACTTTAACTAATAAGCTAATAATAGAAATATCCCTAATAAGATAAGGGTTTCTATACTTCTAGACTACCTATCTTATATAGATTAAACTATCTCTTATATATTAAAATAGCTACTTAGTTACTCCTCTAAAAACTAGTTAAAAATCTAATTAAGTATAAAGGAGTAGTAGTAAGATAAAGATACTTTAGTAATAATAGGTAAGTAATCCTATTTATAAGTATACTTATACTCTTACCTTTAGGATTAGCTAGGCCTAGTAGAGTACTATACTTACTTTTCCTCTATAGTAGATACTTACGTTAATAATAGATAGCTACTAGAAGTAGAAGTTAGTATTCTTTTCTTTAAAGGATTACTATAATTAGATAAAGAAGTAATTATATACTATATAACTAACACTCTAATAGGTAATAACTAGTCTATATATAATAAGAATTATATATACGCCTTCTTAAAATCTTACTATAAGAAGATTAATAGTCTTAATAAGATATATTAATAAGAAAGAGGTAATATTAATATAGAAATATAATATATTATACTATCTAATAAGAAAGTAACCTTTACCCTAGAGAATATAAGGGAAGCTATATCTAAAGTAAAGAAGGTAGTTACTATTCCTTCTACCCTATATAATATAGATAAGAAGGTAGAAGATTTAATTAAGTCCTTAGGAGATATAAAGATTAGACTAGTAATAGTAAATATATTAATAGCCTATCTAGATATATCTAGGTTATTAAAGAAGCTAAGTAATTATATATACTTTATTACTAAAGCTATAATAGCTAGACTTCTATATAAAAGGAATAATAGTATCTTTATTACTATAGCGCCTAGAAATATAGCTCTAAACTAAGATATAGCTAACTATAGTAGTAGGGAATATTATAATATATATAATATATATAATAAGTTAGGATATTAGGTTAAGAACTATAACCTATATAATTACTTAAAGAAAATAAGATAGATTAGCTTTAACTAAGACCTAGATACTAAGCGTAAGACTTACTACTTTAGCCCTCTATATATAAGACTAAGAGAGATCTTAGGATTAGTTTCTTTTAACTTTATTCTTTAATAGCTAAAAGCTAAGATTAGAGAATACTTTAATATTACTAATAACGTTCTTAACTAGCTAGCTTTAAGTATAGTTCTTAAGAAGTTTCTTAAAGGAGACTTACGTCTAGCTATAAAGTATCCTAAACTATAAAACCTTATAGTAATAGCTAATATTACTTCCTCTTTAGACTAATATAAAGAAAAATATAATATATTACTTTAATTCTAGTAGTTCTAAGACTAACTATTTAACCCCTACCTACCTAATATAGACTATTAATTAGATAAGGTTAATATAGTAAATATTATCTTAAGTAGTAAAGAATCTACTCTTAGAACTTATACTAAAGCTAATACTATAATATACCCTAAACCTAAGAATAGTATAAGATTATAAGATATAGATAGCGTAAGGAATAAAGATATCTAAAAGTAAAGTAGACCTACTTAGAATAATAGGGAGCGTAAGATTACTAAAGAGCTATAAGAAGGTACCCCTATAGTCTTTAGTAATCCTATTATAGATTCCTAGCTAATAGATACTATATATAAACGCTAAGAAATATAGTAAGAAGAGGATCCTTTCTTTATTATTAAGCTACCTTAGTTAGTAACTATTAATAGTAATATATCTATAGATCTAAAATAACTATAATAAGAACGTTAGTTAAGTTAATACTCTAGCTTAACTAGCTAATAAGATTACTCTAGAACTAGATAAGATAGAGTACTTTATAGACTTTAACACGCCCTTAGTTAGATCTCTAACTAACTAAGATAAGGTTATTTACTCTTATCTAAGTAGCCTTTAAGCTTCTAATACTACTATACCTCCTACCCCTACTATAGCTTTATAACGTAGTAATTATAATAAGAAGTAAAGGACTAGCTACCTAGGTAATAGAATCTAGGTTATAGCTCTATAACCTAAATTCTATTAAAAACACCTACTATAATAATATAAGATATTACTTAGTCTATAGATTTCCTTTATATTACCTTAGTTTCTTAGATTTTTTAAGTTTAAACTAACTTTTATCTTTCTCTTACTCTTCTCCTTTATTAATTTCCTATTTAATACTACTTAGTAAAGCCTATAAGTAGAAGAGTTATAATAGGACTATAACTCTAGGAAAGGGAGATTTATACTAGTATATAGAAGAAGAAGGTAGATTTTCTTATAAGTACTCCTTCTCCTCTATATTAAGGGGAGGAGATAAGAGAGAGAGGATACCTATAAATTATCCTTAGACACTACCTTTATTATTATCTTTTATAGGTTTCTCTTTTAATAGTATAGAATATATACCTAACTCTTTATATAATAATTAACTACCTCTATCTACTACTTACTTACGAAAACTTCGTTAGCTATATAAAGGATAAAGCTTTAACACTAAGATATTAGTATCTTTATATACTCTAACACCCCTACACTAGTACTACTAGAGAAAATATAAGTACTATCTAGAGTAGGACTAGTAGATTAGCTATATTTTATTTCCTAATTAGGACTAGTGCTTACTAATATATATTAGTTTATTTAAAAGGTTTAAAACTTAAAAAAAATAAAAAGAATTTAAAAAAATACTTTTTTACTAATTATCTAACGCTAAGACTTATACTATAAATAGAACTATAGAAATTAATAATAAGAAAGTTATAATAGTACTAATACTTTCTTTTTTTTACTTATCTAATACTTTTTCTAAAGATCTTAAGATTAAAACTTAAATAACTAGATAGTACACTAGGCTACTAAAGTTAGTAGGGGTCTAAAATATAAAGATAATCTTACTAATCCTTACTTATTTTTACTTAAGCTCTAGCTAGCTAGAATAATAACGTAATGTAAATGTTTTTAAAAAAACCTTCTAAACCTTTTTTTTTTACTCTATAAGCTACCTATTTAGGGAATATTATATTATCGAAATATATTATAGACTATTATCTAGAAGATAGCGTACTTAGACTACTAATATCTATCTTATTTATAGAGTTATAAATTTTTTTAAAGTAAAAAAAATCTAATCTCTTTACTTTCTCTACCTAGGTAACTCTAGTAACCTACTAGCTAATTATTATTATAACTTTTTAAGTAAGGCGACTTTAGCTAAAGCTGCGACTAAGGCTAAAGTAGGTATATTACGTAACTTACTAGTAATTAGCCCTCTACTCTCCTTTCCCTCTCTTCCCTCTTTATCCCTACTTTTTATAACGTATAGTAATTATTATTATAGAAGGTTTTATTAATAGCTAAGGCCTACTAGATAACTATTAAGAGGTTAGTAAAAGAAAAGAAGAGTAAGTTAGAAGAGGAGGGATATAAATAAGCTTTAAAGTTAGTATTATAGTACCTATAGCTAGTTTATATACTAAAGAAGCTAGAAATAAAAGGAACTAAGTCTTAGAAGTAGATAAAAGTAATAGCTATAGTAAAGTCTTAGTTATCTTAATAGATAGCTAGGATACGCTAGTAACTCTTAAGAGAGATACCCTAAGCTTATAACTACTAGATAAAGTAGCTAAGGTCTTAAGCTAGCTATACTAAGAAAGGCTAGCCCTTATACTTCTCTTTACTAATAAGAAATTAATTAGTAAAAAGTAAGAGAAAGAGAAAAGTAATAATAATATTTATACTACTAAGTAATATAGAACTTAGCTAAGTTAATATTATTAAGGTATAGCTTATACTTAGTATTACCTTTAGAGGTATAGTAAGCCCTTAAGCTATTACTATTAGAGTTATTAGTTAACTTTTTACTACTACTACCTCTACTACTATAGCCTTAGCTAATAGTAGTACTACTTAGGGTATTATTAATAGTAGCTATAATAACTAAGAAGAGTATAGAGTAAGTTAGGGTAGTAGATAGGTTAAGGTAGAGTTAAGGTAAGGTAAAGTTAGTACTAACCCTAACCTAACCTTAACCCTATATTAATAAAAGTAGGGTTAAGGGTAGGTTAGGGTTAACTAAAAGTAGGGTAAGGTTAGGGTAAGGTTAACCCTATACTAAGTAGGGTTATATAAAAAAAAGATTTTTTTCTTTATAAAAATAATAAAAAATCTTAATTAAAGCTATATAATTTTAGTTAACCCTACCTTAACCCTAACCTATTTTTAGTTAACCCTAACCTACCCTTAACCCTACTTTTATTAACCTTTAACCTTACCTTAACCTTACTCTTATTAACCCTTAACCTACCTCTAACCTAGCTAGGGTTACTCTAACCTATTTACTACTATAAAGTAAGTTAAGGAAGATAAACTATACTAAGAAGGCTAGATAGAGTAAGTAATTAGTTACTATAGATAGTAAGTATAGAGAGTAAAGAGTAAAAGAATAAGTACCTTAGGAGTAGTTTATATACTTAAAGGTCTATACCTAGATTATAAGTAAGTAAGAGACACTTAAGCTAAAACTAAGGTAAGAGAACTATAGTACTAAAAGTAAAAGTAAGGTAACTATAGTATTTAAAAGTAAGAGGGGGAGGATATTACTATAGAATAGGCTTAGCGTATATTAGTTAGCTAGTAAATAAACGTAAAGGGAAGATTAATATTATAAGATTAGATAATATCTAAGCTAGAGTTATCTAAAAGGTATAAGAAGTAAGGTTTCTTTACTTAAGAAGGCTAAGTAAAAAATGCTAAAGAGGAAAATATAGTATAGTAATTAGTTATATAATAGAGGTAAGAGATAAATATAGGCTCTAACTCCTTCTTAAGTAGAAGAGTAGCTTCTTTAGATAATTTAACTTAACTAATACCTATTTAGTATACTCTTTCTTTTATTTTCCCCTTTAATTATAGGTTAGACTTTTCTTACCCCCTCTATAACCCTCTATTATACTATAATAGTAAAATAAAAAGCTTATAAGTTTTATTATTATATAAAATAAATATATTATAATTAAATAATTAATATACTAGTTAAAGATTTAAGTATAAGACTTTTAAAAACTATTATAATTAACTTAAATATTATATATAATAAGATAAATTAGTAGAATTAGTACTTTATTATTATAGTAAAAAAAGAATAATTTAGAAAAAGTATAAAATTCTTTTTTATTTTTCTTACTTTAAGAAAATATACTATTTATATATTAAATTAAATAAAATTTAAAAAGTAGCTTAGCTATATTTAAATATAGATAGGTAATTCTTTATATAATAATAATAAAAATAAAAAATAAGTATCTTCTACTTTAAAAAGAAATATAAATAAAGTAGTAAAGCTATAGTATTATAAACTACTACTTTAGTAGTTTTAATAAATACTTATTAAAATTAGATATTATAATATAAGTTTATTATATAAATTACTTAAATATTAGCTATACTTTTCTATTTTTTTCTAATTTTATAAAAACTTTATTATTAAAAGAAAGCTTAACTAGTATTTCTTTTATTTTATAGATTAATTACCTCTTAATAAGTACTAGTACTAAAGACTTATATAATACTCCTTAATAGCTATGTTTATATCTTTTACTATACTAGTAGTAACTTTTAGCTCTAGGCTAAAGTAGATATTAGCTTTATTTTTAACTATATAGTATATCTAGAAGTATAGGAATAAAAGGAAAATAAATTATTTATTAAAGTTAAGCTTAAGAGAGCCTTACTATAATAGAGAGAGCTTTACTAGTATACTCCCTTCTAGTCTAGTGCTTATAGGGGTAAGAGAGTCTAGGCTTACTGTATAGTGCGGTTTCTACCACACTATACTATTCTAGATAAGTTCGAACGCGTCCAGTCGGTCTATCTTCCGACATGTAGGCGGCGTAGTCTGGCTGTGCGTGGATGCAGGTTTCCCATCACCTAAGCTTATATCATTCCATGCATGGTTGCTACACCTTTCTCCTAAACCCTCCCTGCCCTTTTCCATCCTTACCTTTACCCTTTGTTGAAGAAAACGTCTGGGCGCTGCTCGTAGCGGACGCGTCTGCAGTTGCAAGGCCTTCACCCGCATTGCTCCCGAGCTGGGTGTCACGTGTCGACCGAATGGTATTGGCCGATAACAACGTCGTAGGCGCGGTCGATGTCGGCTTGCATCCCATGCATGACCTTATCTAACACAGCCTTCAATGATCAGTAAGTAATCCACCGAGTTGTACAACAAAACTCACTTTCTTCTGATGCAGTTTTTTTATGTTGGCTGTCATCTGCTCCACTGCCTCTCTGTTCGCTTGTGGATTGCCCATACTCGACAGCCGTTGTCGCAGGCGGGAAACCCTGTCCTCGAGCTGCTTGTTCTCCGTTTCGTTCCGGGCATACTGCTCGGTGCCTTCGACGATGGTACGTTTTTGCGCTTCGAGGGTTGCGCTATTCGTATCCCAAACGCTGGCCTACCAGGGCTTCAGCCCCAGCTGCATGTGCCGCAAGAAGATGTGCGTGGAGACAGGTTTACCCATCGCTTTGTTTATCGTCGCAGTATGACGGAACGAAACAGATAGTGCATCAGACGCTGACATCTCGTACTCCCCCCACTTCGTAGAGACCTTGACGTTGCGGTCATCACCGTTCACGTCTTGACCGACCTTCTTCGGAGTGCCCTACTTCATCCTCACTGCATGACTAGCAGCGCTTTGATTGGAACCGGTTCGTGACAAGTACCTATGCTCGTCGTACGCCGGTGTGCAGTAAGGACTAATGTGGGCTTTTGCGGCCGTCATTGGCGTATCCGTGGTGACAAAAGCATTCCGGGCCGCATTTTGACGCTCGGCGGTCAACGGAAGAGAGTCAGCAGGCATCGAGGTGATTGCCTTGTGCTGTTTCTTGGTTGGAGCCTGAAGGTCGACAGCCTTGTCGGCGTTGCGGCCACGCTTGAGATCCGGGCGGCCATTCGGGCCTTTCGGCTGCTTTGGAGTCGCCTGCTCTTTCTCCAACTTCTTGACCTCTCCCTGCGTCAGTAGGCTGAAGCCTTGCGCTGCCCATACCGGATGCAGGAATGTGTTCAGGTTGGTCTTCTTCAGACCGGCTTGACCGGCCCGAGCGACCACCTCGTCACAGATCGTATCGAAATCGATATCAGCGGAGACCCGCTGAGTGCCCTCCTTGTTGCTGTAGAAGGGTACCGCGCTCGGCTGCGCCTTGCCTGGATAGTATCTGGCGTAGAAGGTCACCCAAAGGGTTTCGTTTGCTGATGCCGTGGATCTGGCAAATGTGCTCTTTTCGAGCTGTGCGTGGAGGCAGGTTTACCCATCACCTAAGCTTATACCATTCCATACGTGGTGGTATGTCTGGAACCGTCTCCTCCCCCTTCTTCCCCACGCTAACATCTCTGCTCTACCATGTTGGTGTGACTGGACCGATGTCACGTAACATCTTTTGGAAATAGGGTAGACCCTTCTCTTCAATCTCAGCGTCTGATCTGGACATCTGGTACTCACCCCATCGGGTGGTGACCGTCACCAGCTCATCGACTTCTGCCGCCTGTTGGCGGGTCTCCCCACGAACGCGCCGTCCGCCCTCAGCGGTATGAGCAGCCGGAGCTGCGTTTCCTCGTTTCTGTTGAAACTTGTATTGGTCGTATGGGGGAGTGTGGAACGGATCACGACCGTGGACCCCGGACCACTCCCTGGCCGCTTCGATAGTGTCCACAGTCGGTGCCTCCTTGTTTGTATGGATGGTCGGCCTGAAGATAAGTACATGCAGTTAGCCAATAGTTCACAGTAGTTGGTACAACTATACGACTTACCTATTGTTGCTTCGTGAGTGCTCCGATGCCGGATAAGATGACCGGCAACCGCGTGATCTTGACGAAGTGGGATTGGTTGCAATCCGTGCATTGCCAACAGATGTGGTCTGGCTGTGCGTGGAGGCAGGTTTCCCCATCATCTAAGCTTGTGTTGTTCCGTACCGTAGTCCGCGGTACCGAGTTCTTGGTGGGAGCGCGACAAAGCCACACTCCTGCGGCCATTCAGGTAGGTAGAAAATCGAATATTGCAGATGTAGCTCGTCTCACAAGCGGGGCATGAGGTGAGAGAACACAATGTCAGAGCCGCGAAAGTCGAGAAACCAGGATCGGAACCTGGTGTGGTAGCTTTGCTGAAGTTTCGGGTCGAGATTGCGTCGCGGCGTACATGTAGGCTGAAATTCCGGAAGGGGAGTGTAGAGATAGACAGACTGGCGGTGCTACGATGAGAGCGCGATTTGACGATGTGATTAGTGAGAGGTGAAGGTAGGTGGAGTTGTTCGTTTGTTCCCAAAGAGGAAGTGACCATGAGATGAGCTCACTGTAGACTACCGGTAGGCTGCTACGCTTGGCATTATGTGACGAAAAAAAAAAAAGGCTACAGTAGTCCAATAGATGTCGATAGTCAAGCTGACCAGGATAGGTCTTGCAACTACAAATTTCACTACACTTCCTTCTTTTCCGTATAGGCAGCACAAGACCCAGAAGACGACATGACCTACAGACCATCAGCAGGCAGCATTCCCCAGAGACTGCAGAACATACACCACGAGTAGCAAAAGCAGAACACAAGTCTGTAAATCTTATTCCCAAACTCCCACAAGCCTACGTCTCATCTCGATCTTCGTATCATCGTAGGTAGAAGATCAGAACCCCACGAACCTCCCTTCCAAAAAGCTCATGTCGTGTAGATGGAAACTTGTCATTCATTGATACCAAGTCCCTACCAATACCACCAAAATGTTATACATGGAACCAAATGATGTCGTTGAAGAAAAGCTAAACCTACTAGCCAAAATTTCCAAAAAAGGAAGGGGGTATCAAAAATGATGGCGAAATCATCCACAATACGGAGGGATAAGAAACCCTCGCTCCAATGTGGAAAAAAGGGAACACTCTTGTGACCACACCCCCACCCAATCCAACAAAAACTCCGTTCCAATCTCGTAAATGGAATCTTCTTTTCCTCCCCCCAGTACGAGAAAACGTCTCAAATCTCTTGTTTTTCTCCTCCCCAAAACTCCATTCACTCTACTCCCCCATCCTCCTCGTCTTCGGACTCTTCTTGGGCGGCAAATTACTAAACCCATCGCTCGTCCTCGCCCTCTTCAATTTGCCCGGCATCTGCTGTCCCACTCCCAGTCCCATTCCCTGTCCATCCGCCACACTCGCCTGACTCGCCACACTGCTACTACCACCCAAACTCTTCCTCACCAACTCGCCCCCACCAACCGGCGAATTAAACCCACTCCCCCCACCCGCCGTTGCCGCACTACTCCCCGCCTGAATCACCTCAGCCAAGCGATCCGCAAGCGCAGCATCATACTCGCGCTCACTCGCCCGCACGGCCGACGGATCCTGTTTCCTCGCCGTTGCTAGCAAATCCACCGAGCCATCATCATCGTCATCATCGCTATCCTCATAATCCAACTCGCTCCCCTCGGACACATCAGACGGTATCGGCGCAATATTCAGTATCTGCATAGCCGTCGCGGGCCCGCCAGACTCGCTATCGCTATCATCCGGTTCAGAGGAAGCATCCGAGGCGAACTCGCTGTCGACGTCGCCTGAAGAACACGAATCGAGGGGTAAAAAGGATGCAGGCGGGAGCGCAGACGAGGGGAGGTTCTTGCGAGATGCGGAAAGAATCTTTTCTTCAATGACGCGGTGCGGGCTCGAGCGCGGAGATTCAACTTCAGGGGATGCAGAATGTGGGCGCGAGTTGAGTGCGTCCTGGATGGCCTTGGGGTACAAGTGTGACATTCTCCTCGCAGCGCCCTGCGGTGGCGCAGTAGGAATCTGTGAGCGTCGCACGTGGATGGAAAAGTTGTCTTCTGGCTGCACACCGCCCAGACCAGAGGCTTCAAAGTCCATGAGTTCGGGCGACGTGTTCCCGCTGTCGTTCCTCAGGGCCTCGGGCGAGAAGCCTAGGTCGTCGCTGTGAACGGTACGCGATCCAGCCATCGAGTCAACGTCCATGGGCGTCGTGTCCAGAGGGCCCCGGGGCTCGGATAGATCCATGGACGTCTTGGCTTGTGGGGACGCAGTCTGCGGGGCGCCAAGAGGCTGGGTTGTGATGGGTTGGTAGTTGCCAGGCATGGTGAGGAAAGCACCATTGCGGTCTCCGCTCAGATCAGTGCAGAACTTGGCCTTTGTGTAAAAGATCATGGGCCCGTCTTGGCGTCTCCGCGGCTTGGAGCTCGAACTCTGCATAATCGAACTGCTCAGGCCCGAAGAGTTTCCAGCCGGATGTGGCTGGTAGGAGTATTCGGCTGAGGAGTCGGCGTCGAAGCCGTAGTAGTCGTCCTCGTTGTCAGAGTCGTCCTTGTGGAAGAAGAGCGGCTTGTAGGCAAACTTGTTCTGCTCTTTCTCGCGCTGCACGCGGGCCAGTCGCTTTGCCTTTGCAGACTCGTCGAGCATGTCGCTGCTGGTGCCGCTGGTGCCCGTGGGGATTTGCTTGAAGGGCGACTGGGAGCCAGTCTCGTTTGGCGAGGCGCCGCTCCAGTGCTCCGACGAGCTGCTGCCGCTGTGCTTGGTGACGTCGAGGCCGCCCTTCCATCGGATCTTGCGTCCGTCGCGAGACATTTCGAGATGGCTGCTGTACTCGTGCAGGGCGTCCTTGACAAACTCGGGGGTGACGTTGAGGGTGTGCAGCTGCGCCATGTTGATGAGCAGGTTGAGGTATATCCACCCGTGGCCGAGCGGCACTTGTCCCGAGTTCATGTCTGGCGGGGAGAATCCAAGATGGCGGATGTAGTTCATGTTGTCGGCCGGCACCTGAGCACGGTAGGGATCCAAGTCGAGCGGCCGCGTGGGCCGCTGGTCGGGGGACGAGCCTGAGCCGGCAAAGTCGTGTTCCTCGATGTGCAGACTGGGGCGGAAGCCCTGGATGGCTTCGTCTTGGGGCGTGTCGTTGTCCTCGGCAGCAGCAGCAGCAGCAACGGCACTGCGGTCGTTGCGGATGCGTGCTTCGCGGTGACCCTCGGGCCTGGAGTCTTGACCGGTTGCCTCGCGGTGCTCACGGTCCGCTGTCGCCGCCGACTGGGCCACCTCCTGCTGTTGCATCTGCTGGGGGTGGGAGCCGGCGGCCGAGCGCTTGCCGGCGAAGATCTGCTCGAGCCGACGCACGACCATCTTCTTCTTGGCCTTGTCCGTCATGGGGACGCTCTTGGTGTTGGGCAGCAGGCCCATGGGGATGTCGTGCAGGTACGACTGGATCGTCTGCTGCTGGCGGCTGTAGGCCGACTTTGTCATCTTGCGGCGCTCGCTGTCCTGGTTGGTGGCCGACGAGTTGGGGCCCGAGGCCGACAGCGAGGCATAGCCCGACTCGGCGAAGCGCGAGCTCGACGAGGCCGTGTTGTGCGTGTGCAGCGGCGGGGCATAGGCGGCCATGTCGGCGTAGTCGTTGGCGGTGCCGTCGTCGAGGTCCGAGGCAAACTTGCGCAGCGTCTCCTCGAGCTCCTTCTTCTTGTGGTCGGGCAGGCCGTGGAAGCGCACCTCGAACAGCTTCTCCTCCTGCAGATGGGCGTCGTAGAGCTTCTCGTACTTGCGCAGCTTCTGCTTGAGGCGCTTGTTGGCCACGGTCAGGTCGTCGATGACGCTGCGGAAGTCCTCGGTGCTGCTGCCGTCGGTGCCCATGTGGCCGAGGCCGGGGCGGTACGGCATGGCGGCGTGGGCGTGGGCGTGGGCATATTGCGAGTGGTCGGGCGGCGTCTCGGACGACGACGAGTTTTGGAGGAAGAAGGGCGGCTCGTCTGTGGGGGAACAAGTTAGGCACAGGGCGGCAGCGGGGTGTGTGTGTGTGTGGGTGTGTGGCTCAGGACTCACTGTCGACAAACGACGCCTTGGCCCGGCTGGCCGTGTTGTTGTTGGTCTTTTCAAACCACTGGCCCGCGTCGCTGCTCTCGCCCGAGCTCGTCTTGTTGGAGAGCAGATGTGGCGAGACGCTGGATGGGGGGTTGGCCTTGTCGCTGGCGAGGTTTGGCGAGCTCTGCGTTGTGGTCGTTGTTGTTGTTGTGGTTGTCGAGGCTTTCGGTTTGCGCTTCGGGGCGGGCGGGCTGTGGCGGAGAGACACAGACTGGTGGGCGGGCGGGCGGCGTGGATGATGGGCGTGGTGCACTGCGGCGGGAATGGTGCCTGGCCGCTCGTTCATCGTGGCTGCGGTGCAAAAGTGGTATACGGGTTACACGGGGAAGATGCTCTCCATGGGCGCTACACAGTGTCTCTGCGGGGCGCGGGTGCTGGGCAGGGCTGGGGGGCAGAAGGGGCAGAAGAGACGAGTGTCGTCGCTCGCGGTAGACGACGTCGAGGCCATGACGAGCATACATCTTGAGGTCGACGCCCGTTTCGATGCCCTCGATTGGACCGATGCCAAGAAACGGCCTGGGGATCGAGGGTTCCTGGCACGGAGAGCGAGCGACAGCCTGTGGCGCTCCCGGGGCTAGACGCAAGCGACTACCGCCGCCCGCTCCCACCATCGCCGATGCTTCCTCTCTCCCAGCTAGCTGCCCATCCGACGAGACCCCTTCAGCGCTCGATGGCCCCCTCTCCATCGCTGATTCATCTCCCAATCGCTGATGGCCCTCGACCGCAGCCCTGGACCCTCCGCGGCGGCCCTCACCAGCCACACGTCCATCGAGATTGTAATCATCTAGCCCGCCCGGCCCCCTCGCAAAATGAGGTCACTTTTGCAACACCTGCGCAGCGCACATCGATTCTCTGGACCCTGATCTGACCTTGGTTGTTCGGCTTCCAAAGCCTCGCCGGCTGATTGGCGTCGCTGCCGGCCCCCTTGAATCGCCTGCGCCGTGCTCAATCACCCTCGGCATCGCCCATCGAGCCGCCCAAGGCTGGTCGTGAACCAAGGGTCCAGTCACCACCCTCGCCGTCCATCTCACCCACTGTACACGTCGCACATGGGGCCTCGTCAGGCCTAGAGACGCCTGGATCCTCAGCTGATGTGGTTTCGACCATGACTGCTGCCATTTGTGTCTGCTACCCTGTCTGCTGCCGTGTCTGAACCCTTCCGCGGACAATTCTGCTCGTCCAAGTGGGGTGATGCCACTTTCGACCATGCATCACCGATTGAGCCCGGATCGCAGATTACCTGACAGAACCCCCAACGCAGGGCCCTCCCGGAGAGACGCTCCGGCCAAATCACCAGAAATGAAACCGGACATCGTTTCGTAACTCATCAAGTGCACGGCGGCATTAGCAATATTGGTCACAGACTGCCTGTCTTCATGGTACTATAGTCTGGTGGTGGACTAGAAAAGTTAGGGGGCATGCTCCTGCAGCATGTCTAACGTCTCATCGAGATCTCGTGTCCAATGACATGGTCGCTAGTGGAGCGAGAAAAAAGTAGAAACACATAGTATACAAGTATGCTCGGTCAAATACCCCGAACGTACTGGTCAAATGCCCGATCAGAAGCGTCAATCACCCTCGATGCATACGCAAACTCAGATGCGCGCCCCCTTACTCCGCAGCACGTTGACGGCAGAATGTCCCGTGTAGTTGAGCCATTCACCCACCGCCCCCACGAACCCACCCATCTTGGTGAGGTCGTGCAATCTATTATCCAGAAACTGTTCCGTCTCGACAAAGTTGGCAGACTTGTCCTGTGTCATGTATACCTCGGTCGACGAGTAGATGGCCGAGAGGGTCGCGCGCTTGGTATACCAGCTGCTGTCGACGCTCTGGTCGCCAGCCAGAAACCATATCTCGTCTGCGAGTCGTGCAAGTTCGGTCACGGACGCGGGGACGTATGCGGGTTGTGCCATGATCGCCAGTGCCTATCATCCATCAGCCAGCTGATCTCGATTCTCTCCTGCCTGTTGTCATACCTCCTGCCATCGGTGTATGACGGGTTCGTTTGCTCGCAGGCGCGCTAATGTCAGCGTCCTGACTCTGGCACCGATGCCCATCTTCTTCCCTTGCTCTCCTTGTTCTGGGAATTGGACATTGTTTTGTAGGGCCAGGCGCTGCGTGACGAGATGGTAGTTGATCAGATCGAAAACACCTCTTGGAAGCAGATTCGTAGAGACATCGAGATAGCCCGCGTCTCTCGCCCCGAGCTTGAGCGCATCTATAGTAAACCCATGGCTCGGTACGTGTGCGTATGCCGAAGAAAGTATCGCAGATTCGGCCGGAGGAAATGGCGGCGGCTGAGCGTAGTCATACGAGTGGTATGGGCAGCGCTGTGTTGCAACGGCCGCCGGACGAAGACATGTTGTGCGGATTGAGGCTGCTCGGAAAGTCCCGCGTAGCCCGTTGGCTAGTCGTGCAGGCGCCATGTTTGAGATGCAGTTGAGGTTGTGCTGCCGATGCGGACGACAGCTCTCTTCTCCGCAAATCTGCCAAGCCTGCAATCCATCACATCTCCGCGCTAGCTTCTCTGACGTCGGTGGGAACGATCAATTACAGCGTCGAATTGCACCATCGATCCGCGTCTAGAAGGCTGCAAGTATACATCTCGACGGCACACGGCAATGACAGTTCCCCACGTGGCAATTAATTGCTGTTCCTGAGCCTAGGATCCACAAGCCGTGGCTTTGCATACGACAGTTCTAGATCTACACGTCTGCACGTGACGAACGCGTCGAGCGCGTCTACTCACGTACGCTAGTGGCAACACCTAGAGATCTCATCTAGAGTCCGCAAGTCCCCTGACATTGTGTACAGATATTGCCATCCGATCTTCAGGAACCATCGGCTGCCCCGCAAATCTTGGACGCGACAACCACCGATTGAAACGCCATCTCCGCGACCCCACGCGCATCGCGACTCACGCGTCCCATCCCGCCCCTCGGTCGATCGTTTTGCCCCAGGCCGGAAGTAACCCATTTGCTTCTCCATACACGAATCGCATACCATTACAATGGCGCGCGCAAAGAATGTCGAGATCAGCGAGTATGAGCGGAAGCGGCAAGAGAACATTGCAAAGACGCAGGCGCTGCTGCGCAACCTGGAAATGGAGGCCGCAGAAGCCGGCCTAGGTCCCACCAGCAAAGCCAAAACCTCTGTGCCTTCGCGCCCAAAAGCAAAGAAGCCTGCACCGAGGAAGATTAAGCAAGAAGAAGTTGCGCCGCGCAGGACATCGTCTCGGTTAAAAGGCATCGTGGCAGATAGCGAGGTCGCGAAGCGCAAGGCAGAGGAGGAATATGTCGCGTTGCAGGCTGCGGATCGCGCAAAGCGGCAGCGCGTTAGTGAAGCGTTTAATTTCAGCGACATTGTCGTCGCAGGCAAAGACTGGGACAAGAGCGGAAACTTTCTCTCAGTCGGACCTGCAGATCCGTATGCGCGGACATTTGACTACAATGATGTCAAGGAGACGACGGACAAGGAGCTGCGTGCCCTCAGGGAACGCATGAGTGGTCTGACACTGTGGGAAGACTTTGAACCGAATGAGATTAAGATTACGCCGGAGCGGATATATTCCATGGGCCTGCATCCTACAACAGATAAACCGCTCGTCTTTGCTGGCGACAAGCTAGGCAACCTCGGTATCTGCGACGCGAGCCAGAAAGCGGCAGAGGTCAAGGTAGAAGACGACGACGAAGATGCAGAGAGAGAAGGTCCGACCATCACCACTCTGAAACCACACACAAGAACCATCCACACCTTCCAATTCAGCCCCCACGATGCAAACGCACTGTACACCGCTTCCTACGACTCGAGCGTTCGCAAGCTAGATCTCGCCAAGGGCGTAGCCGTCGAAGTCTATGCGCCATCTGATAAAGACGAAGACGCGCCGTTATCCGGTCTCGAAATCTCAAAAGACGATCCACATACGCTCTACTTTTCTACGCTCGACGGCCAATTCGGCATCTACGACATGCGCACGCCCAAAGAGAAGAAAGCGGGTTTGCAAATCTTCCAGCTGAGCGAGAAGAAGATTGGTGGGTTCACTTTGCACCCTGGGCATCCGCATCTCGTTGCTACAGCGTCGTTGGATCGCACGCTCAAGATTTGGGATCTGAGGAAGATTAGTGGGAAAGCAGGGGAGAGGGCGCCGGCGCTGGTCGGAGAGCATACGAGTAAACTGTCCGTCTCGCATGCGGCATGGAATTCGGCGGGCCAGGTGGCTACGGCGTCGTATGATGATACGATTAAGATTCATGATTTTGGGAATTGTGCCGAGTGGAAGGTTGGGGTCGAGATGGGTGAGGCGGAGATGGAACCGAGTGTTGTTGTGCCGCATAATAATCAGACGGGGCGATGGGTTACTATGTAAGTTGCCTGGATTGGTGGGCGCGACTGACATCTAACGCCCTACATTCTTCTGCCCCTTGCTAACCAGTCGCGTAGATTACGAGCTCAGTGGCAGCAATTTCCTCAAGACAACGTCCAGCGCTTCTGCATCGGGAACATGAATCGTTTTGTGGATATCTATACCGCTAAAGGGCAACAGTTGGCTCAGCTGGGGGGCGAGGGTATCACGGCGGTGCCGGCCGTGGCAAAGTTCCATCCTACGCTTGATTGGGTGGCTGCTGGTACTGCGAGCGGAAAGCTGTGTTTGTGGATGTGAGAGAGGACGAAGAAGAATGAAAATGGAAGATGGTCTGGATTGTGATGGAGAAGAAGTTAGTGTGTTAGTGGGTTCCTGTTACGTCGTTTGATACCCTAGAGGTCTTTGTAGTTGCACTTGCTAGTCTCGTTGGATCTCTTTGTAGTCTTCACGCTTGAGCCATAATGTTTCTATTTCGGTAGTGTTGGAGGAAGTACTTGAGACGCTCTTCTGAATATAGGGCGGTGACTGCAATGTGTAGCTTGCACCTACAGCTCCACAATCTTCACCATGTTTCACTCAACGACCCCTCCATGCAGATGGAGGAGTACATTAACTTGGGGTTCGTGGTGGTTTACGGATTGTTTGGTAGTGGCTTGACGCCTTACTTGAGACTTCTCCGGGAGTATTCGGGCGTGGCACGTCATGAAGATAATGCGTCGTACCACTACTCTATGAATCCTAGTCTAGAATATATAGACTGAGTCTGTGATGACGAGCCGTTGAACGACTCATTGTCCAGTTCATCCTCGTTGCTTCGACTTCCTTGTAGTAGTGAATTTACCTGTGTCTCACACTCATTGCTATTGCATGCTTGCTAGATTCCACCGAGTTCATATCGCGAAGATGACCAAGTTTCACCCCATTCAAAGAAAAAAGTCAAACACCCTACCCAGGCAGTTGGAGGGAGAGCGTTCGGGTTTTCCCTTAGAACGCGTGGTCCTCTAGCTCAGACTGTCTAGGTTCTAGTTTGCTCTCATTAGGAGAGTCGTACTCGAGTTTGGAGAATAATTTTAACAGCTTTGGTGTCTTCTGCTGAAGTTGTTTAATAACTTCATTCAGTATTTTGTCGCGCGCAAGGTCTTTCGTAGTTGCGCGCTGCCTATCCTGTTTGACCGTCTTCGCACTAGTTATTTTGCTCGTAAATACCTCTCATGCAGAGTTTGAGTCGTTTTAGTGAATCATTGCATCATCAGAATATCGATTTTTGCAACTCATGCATGTATGCGATCTGTTGTTTTTGGAATACCGTGGTGCTGTCTCTTCTCGGCCGAATTGAGCAGCATCTCCATAGTATCGACCGGGGTCGGTGGGTCGGCCCATGCAAAACTCCATCACGGTGGCCGCGTGCCTGCAACGAGCAATCTGCTGTCTGCCGTGAGATAGACCAGGTGCAGAATGCATTTGTCAGGTACTGCGAGTCGAACTGAGTTTTTCCCGGAAAAGCCGTACGCTTAGTGACGCTCTGTCATTGTAAAACGAAGTCATCATCCAAGCTGTTAATGGAACCTAGCAATACCACCGTTCTCTCCTTTGCGCCTTCTTCATGCGACTTGCAAATAACCGGTCGTATCGACTAACGTCTACCCCAAGCGAAGCTGCTAGAAGCAATACGAGACGTGCTGGATCTCGCAGTTCCGGATGCGGCGATGGGGAAGGTAGTGTAGGAGCACTAAGGTAGCGGGAGTGGCACCATCAGCGGGGACGGTGCAATCCTGCAGCAAAACGAGGCTGGCGGAGGTACTCGTGCTGTGATGCCCGTGTCGTGTGAACTGCGTTTTTGCGTGGTACTGCGCCACGATGTTGGTACCATGGTACATTTTATTGGTGTCGTGTACACTGTAGCCACCGCCACGCGGAGAGGCTCCGTCGTGCATTCACGTGGGTAGTGCGAATACGATGGTAGAAGCAGCTATGGAGTTGGTCTTCACCAAACCCGCAAGCAGACAGATGCTAGGACTATCGATACCGGAGTGCGGAATTATTCTGGTCCATCGCCTCAGCTTGTGCATGTCGCTTAAGCAAGCAAGATGCAAGTGGCTGATGGGGGAAACTCGCACCCGACACGGAACCATAACCATCGTATGCAGTCACACACTTCCCCCTTGCGTCTCGTAACACTGCGACACGAGGCAATCACCGACAACGTCAACATGCATATACTACGGGATACGGTAGCGGTACGTCAGGGTCGGAATATGACGTCCCCTTGTTGGACAAGCTTTGGATCGCGTGAATGCGTGATGCCACGCTGCCGGCTAGTCCGGTCCCCCTCGCGTCAGTGTTTCCAGCGATATTGACTGGGCCGATCATCGCCTGAAAGATGCTTAGGCTGCGATCTAAACGGGCGGGACATTACTGCGAAAGGCATGGAACTGCAGGGACTGTGCAGCACTGCATGTGCAGCGTGCCTATGAGGCATGACGGTGGGGAAAAAATAGTCGTGTTGCTTTACTTAGCAGGACTTTGAACGACGTGCAGAACAAACCCCTCATCCCTCGGTGCTTGTATAAAGGAGTCTGCAAACGGCCGCTCACAAAGGACACCATCATCGCTCTCAGCAAACTCTCAAAAGCAATTCCGTAGGAACAAAAATCTTCCTTTTAAATCTCAACCCAACACCCGGTTTCTCAACTTCACTCCCACAACCATCACCACCACGATGAAGTACTCCCTCGCCCTCTCAGCCCTCGCCGCCATCGCAATGGCAGGCGACCACAAGCCATCCGACTGCTCCAAGCCCTCGCACACCGCCACCGTCACCGAGAGTCAACCGTCCGCAACCCCCAGCCCACCCACAAACGACAACGGCTACTTTGGCGTCATCTCCTCGCGCTCCGCCTCGCCCATCCACCTCCTCCCCCTCACCGCCCGCGGCACCAAATTCTACCTCGGCGGCGGCCCCCCAAGCTCCTACTGCCCTGCCGAGACAATCGGCGCCGAAAACTGTCCACCAGGCAACACGACTGTGCTTGCTGGCGGCGACGCGACGCTCGGGCTTGGTGTTGTCGTGCCTGGTGGACAGCAGGTATACGTCGCGCCTGATGGTGCGCTGAGCTATACTGTTGCGCACAGTGCGTATATCCCCGAGGGCAGCCACGTCGATGGGTTCAGTCGGACTGCGCCTGCGAACGGGAATGCGTTTGGCTACCTCAACTTTGACACTGGCTTTGTGGCTTGTCCGGCGGCGAACGCGACGGATGGGTATCAGGTGTTTGGGCAGGTTGCCGAGGGCGCGACGTTTGGTCCGGAGTGTTTGGGCTTCAGTGCGCTGACAGTTGCGGTTGAGCAACCTGGTGCGTGGCAGTATTAGGAGACTCTTTCACCAGTTGTTGTGGTGAGGACGAGTTGGTAATGTTTATTTGCGACGGGATAATGAGCCATGATGTGGTGGACGGATATGTTTACCGTGTATATACGACGCTCCTTAATGACTTTAATATAATGGTAATGCTTTGATAAACTCGTTTACTCATATCGCACTCTCCAGCACTGCTCTGATGCGAGTGACTTGTTCCTCCGCCGTGCCATCCACGCCCATCTGCACCGCCACAGTCTTCTCCCTGCTCTTCAACCCCTTTATCACTTCGACATCCGTCTTTGCGACTCGCAGCGCATCAGCAATGACTTGTCTCACGGCCTTGTTCGCCTCGCCGTCTTTCGGTTGAGCCGCAACGCAGATTTCGATGCGCTCATCCGATACCGCTGCGATGCCCTCGCGGTTCGCACTGACCCCGGGCTTGACATGGCACAGTAATTGGACGGTGCCGGCACAGTTCCTGGCGGACGTTTTAGTCGCAACGCGGATTGCGGGAATGGACATGGACGGTGTGGGCGTTTGGATAAGATGGAGCGCATGTGACTGCGATGCCGGTGTGTAAAGAATGGGTAGGTGACGCGGCTGGAGGTGGTGCCCAAGGCCGATTGCAGCCGTCCTTTCCTCGCGCGGGTTAGCCACGGCCAGCGCATCCGACCAATCGCGCCCCCAGTGGCTGGCCCAAAACACCTGCGAACTGGAACGCGAACACGGAACATTCATCCACTGCACACCCTCCTTGCAGTCTCCGGATACAGAATTATTTTCTCTAGCTTACGGAATCCGAGAATGCCACGTTGCTACCGATGGCCCCGTCCGACCTACCTAAAGCGACATGGCGGCAAGTTGCGGTAGTGGGGGCTTTCTTACGGTACCAGTCCCCTAAGATAAAGACTACTTCCCCTAAGTGATAAATTTGACGAGAGCCTCATCGATGTCTTCCCTTAAGTACAAGTGTACACGATGCCACGAAAATTCAGCGACACCCAATTACCTAAGAGCTTGCGCCGTCCAGAGATAAAAGGCAGACCGCCTGCACCCATTTTGTCGCTTTGTAAATTTGTAAATTTTCCTCGATTACTTCGACAACAGAGTAGATTGTGTCAAGAGTCTGTATTGTACGCATTGCGATTTTGGCCACTTTTTTTGCCTTGCTAGATTAGCTTGTTCCTTTGGCTACCGCTATAGAGATTAATTGTAAAAGCTAAGGTATTGCACCATTACTGTTATGATGTGGTTGCGATTTGGTGGTTGCATGTGTGGAGCGCGACCAACAACACACAAACAAAGCCCATTCTACACCACCTCATACAACAAACCCGCTCGAGAATCATAATACTAACACTACTCATAGCAAAATGACGTCCGCACCCACCCTACAGCCCAAGTTCCTGCCAAACAGGCATGACCTAGGTCTCGTCGCAGTCGGCTTCAGCGGCGGCCAGGTAAGCCCACCATCCCAAACTCCTCCCCCAAACCCAACAACAACCAACCAACCAACTTTGTCTGCAGCCTAAAGCCGGCGTCGACGCCGCCCCCATGGCGCTCATCGAAAACGGCCTCATCAACCAACTAGAACAAGACCTAGAATACAAAGTCACCTACGACGGCCAAGTCCACAACTACACCGAGTTGCAACCCTCCTCCGACCCAGACTACCGCGGCATGAAGCGCCCCAAATTCGCATCTGCAGTGACACAGCAAGTCAGCGAGCAAGTCTACGCACACGCCTCGTCTGGTAAGCTTGTGCTGACGCTCGGCGGCGACCATTCGATTGCGATTGGGACCGTGTCTGGCACGGCGAAAGCGGTGCGGGAGCGGTTGGGTAAGGATATTGCGGTTATCTGGGTCGATGCGCATGCGGATATTAATACGCCTGAGACGAGTGAGTCGGGTAATATTCATGGCATGCCGGTGGCGTTTTTGACGGGACTGGCGACGGAGGAGCGCGAGGATGTCTTTGGGTGGATTAAGGAGGAGCATCGGCTGAGTACAAAGAAGTTGGTTTACATCGGTACGTTTGATTCGTTTTATCCTGGTTGGGAGTGGGCGTTTGAGATTGTTGGACTGACAGCTAGCAGGTCTGAGGGATATTGACCGTGGCGAGAAGAAGATTCTGAGGGAGCACGGAATCAAGGCCTTCTCCATGCACGATATTGATAGACATGGTATTGGCAAAGTCATGGATATGGCCCTGGGCTGGATCGGAAGCGACACGCCCATCCATCTCTCCTTTGACGTCGACGCGCTCGACCCAATGTGGGCGCCCAGCACCGGTACTCCTGTCCGTGGCGGTCTGACGCTGCGCGAGGGCGACTTTATTGCCGAGTGTGTTGCGGAGACGGGCCAGTTGATTGCGTTGGATCTTGTCGAGGTTAATCCTAGTCTTGATGCTGAGGGTGCGGGGGACACGGTGCGCGCGGGTGTTTCGATTGTGCGGTGCGCGCTTGGTGATACGCTTTTGTAGGTGTTTTGTTTTTGGCGGAGTTTTGGAGGTATCTGGTACGGGTAGATATAGATGGTACTCGTAGATGATTAACGACGCGAGTTCATATCACCTTTTAATTCGGTATCGCAACACAGTTTTGCTGGTGCGCAGGATGGTACAGGCCATTGCATATGTGAAATGTCTTTTGTATCTTCTCAAAGCAACTACCAATTAGGGAGTGATGCTAAATGTTAAAGTCTTCCAATACAAAATACCATTACTCATACTTGCAACAGATGATGCCCGCATGTGGTCGCGCACATGAAGTCATCCATGAATGCAAACGTTAAGCACAAGATGGATCACTCATGTACTGCGATCTCTAGCAAGAACGAGTCTTTGTTTTCGTTCTTCTTTTCGTTTGTAGTAATCGGCTTCTTCTTCGGCAGAGCCGAGGCGGCTTTGATGGCGGTATGTGTCTTTGGGACGTTCCTGGCTCTTGTTCGACAATTGGACTCTGCTTGAAGACTGTTCGACTTCCGGTTCTCTTCGATATTGGACATCTGCGTTAGTCTGCCGAGAAGATTTCACCTTCCGGTGGCGACGTTCTGATTCACTGCTGGT
This sequence comes from Alternaria solani, assembly GCA_002952155.1. Classification (NCBI taxonomy): domain Eukaryota; kingdom Fungi; phylum Ascomycota; class Dothideomycetes; order Pleosporales; family Pleosporaceae; genus Alternaria; species Alternaria solani. Next base: position 154,815 of record CP022031.1, on the reverse strand, counting down.
TCTGCTCTTGCGGGAGATGGGGGTAATCTCCATGGGAGCACTAGGGCGCTGCGAGGAGACTGGGCGTTTGCCGTTGCGTCCTTTATATAATAACCCATGTCGGAACGCTCTCTTGATATCTTCAAAATGTTGCTTAGAGCTTTTATCCAAGCCTCGTGTGCCGCTTCGGACTGGCCTCCCTTGCGGGCCAAGATCCTCAAAGTTGCTTGGCCCATTGCGTCTAGAATCATTTCGATTTGAATCTCGTGCTCTGCCTCGAATCTCACGGAATTCTGATTTGGATAGTGGTGCTTCGATAGCGTTGTGTGAAACCGAGTCTCGTGCGCTACGCTGCTTACTGATTGGCGCTGGATGAATTGATGGTCTTGAGTGATTCTGTACCTCCCTCTGATCTTCACTGTTCCCGTCCGCTGTACGATCCGCAACGAAGCGGCGACATCTCTTGTGTACCAGCTCCCCGTTTTCCAATATCTTCCTGGTTTTTGGTCCGAGTGGCAATTTGCACCAAGGGCAGGGATACAGCTCTTGCCAGTAACGGTGCTCGGGATCCTCGCAGTAATGCGCAAGGAAGACGTAGTTACCGGAGCACCTCTTGCTGTGGTCGATGGCTGTCAGTAAACCTTTGACCTGATCGTAAGATGAAGGGATGTAGACCGCTTTCAGGATGTATCTGTGTGTTGCATCCGTTTGCCCACTAACTACACGAACGCCGTATACTCTGCCGTTGGATCTGGAGATGAATTCGAGAAGTCTCTTAGCAAGATGGAGACCTTCTACGCAGAGTTTGCGGTGTCGACGAAAAACGTCTAGTGGATCTTTGCAGGAAACACAAACGCGGGCGTGCTGGTCGAAATCGATAGCAGCTTCCACCTGGTAGGAAACGAGAGGTACAAGCGCATGACTGGCAAAATTTCCAGTGGTGCCGAGGAGATGTAATGTCTCATTATCGGTAGCATCGTCGTCTTCATACTCGAATGCAACATCCCAGTGACAGACCAGTGAGTTTGGTACGCTCGGATAATCGGTGGGTGGTTTTGCACCGTCGACCATACTGGAGCGTGACGGGATATCATGCTTTATTTCAGTCTTAGGACCACTCTCTGTTCCCCAAATGCTGGCATCAAGGTATGAAGATGTGAGTCTCGGTGTGGACTCTTGGTTTTTGTTGATAATACTATTACCAAGCCAGTTTTCTGATGTATTCTTAGAACGTGCAGCTTTCTCGTAAAGCAAAGAGTTGCTGTCGGCCTCAGGAAATTGGTTGGTTCTGACCAGAGAGATTGACGTCCCCTCGTATTCTGGCAGCATGGCGGGCACATCTTGATGAGGATCTGGAAGCTCGGACGATGCTTTTGTTATTGTTAATTTAGATGTATGCTGAGCTTGCAACGGAGCTGTTGATCGGTCTTCGCTTTCTTCTGCCGAGGACGATGCATCTTCGGAAAAATTATCCTCATGTTCTAGGCAGCACATCCCTTTGAACATGTGCTGTACCAATGGGTCAACACAGGCTTCTCCTATGTGATTGTCAAGAGCGTGGATATTCCAGCGGTCTGTCGGCTCTCTTTGTAGCATGTTTGCAATCCAAGTAGACGGAATGCGATCACTTGATGGTTCTGGGGAGCATAGAAGGATTTCAATCCAATTCGTAATGGCTTCAAGATTGGAGTGGTATTCTTTGACTCCAGAACCATGAGCGCTCATGTGTATCCTTAGATCTTCGAGCACGTGACATCGCAAAACAGTCCACATCTCCAAGAATACGCAGCCAAGTGACCATATATCAGAAGATGAGTTGCGTTGAGTGTATGCGATGACTTCAGGAGCGCAATATCGGGGAGTTGTGGGCGCTGCCGTCAAGGTCATGCTGCTTGTTCGATCGGACCAATCGAGGGCAGTTCCAAAGTCGGTGAAGTAAACCTGGTGGTCTTTGATTAGTATGTTTGAAGGTTTGATGTCCTTGTGTCGAATGCGATTGTCGTGTAGATAACATAGTGCGGAAGTCAAACAGCCGAAGAAAGGTCTCAAGAAGGATCGGGATCTTTCGTCAAGGTGCGCTCTTTCTAAGAACGTTTGCAGATTCGCATCGGCAACCGGAAGCATGATAATGGCCACATATCTGTTATCTGTGTAACTTCCGACCAGCTCGACAAGGTGATTGTGCGACAACTGCTTGAGATTTGATAATTCCGTCGTAAAGTCTTTCAGGACCTGCTTGTCCTTCTTGAAGGTTCTTCCTCTCAGTATGAGTTTTCGTGCGTACTCCCGATGACTTATGGTGCTGACAACGCGGTCGACGAATCCAAATCCACCCTTACCCAACTCTCCTACTTTCTTCAAAGGTACCTCTGTAGAATTGCTAAAGTGTCCGTGGGGTGCGTGTCGTTCGAGATTAAGTGCTTCCTTGTTGTAAACAAGATGCTGCAACTCGAGGAATCGAAGTCGTGCGGAATGGTCGCGTAATGCCTCCGGTAAAGTGCTCTTCGTGAACGGAAAGTAGACATCTGTAATGTCGCTGTCAATGAACGCGTCTATCATCTCCAGCTGGCCAATCTTCCGGAGAATGCTATACAATCTTGGGACAAGGCACCAACGTTCCCGTGCGCATCGCGTCAAGACGTCTGCAATACCGCGAATATCGGTCTCCGTGAATGGTGTCAATGTCTTCTCAGCGTTGGCTGGAAACCATCTTCGTAAGAGATCTTCTTCGAAGCCTTGCTGAGCCATCAGACGGATTCATGGGCGAGTATGCGCTACTCGCGCCAGATTCGTAAAGGGTAACGTCGTGAAAGCCCTGAAGAGTGTTCTAGTCCAAATGAACTACGTGTTCCTTCAGGAAGAACGATGGAGAAGACGATGGTTTGGCGATCGCGGTACCAGTAGGACGAGTGACGGGGCAGGCCAGCGCCTGCGCGAAACGAAGAATAGAGGGGCAATTGGAACGGCCCCCAATCGTGTTGCTCAGCTCAGCTCATGCAGCCACCCTGCATCTATTTGTTGTCCAGAATATTGGAGCGACATGCGCCACAATGATCCTTCCGAACCACCAACCATGGAAATCTGTTGATAACGCCACACCTGTGCTCAACAACAAAACGAGTGCATCGCTCGCGGACTGACGCAATGGCAATGCTGCAGCCTTGGATATTTTCTTCTGGTATATTACAAACAATTACTCGCGCATTAAGCATCGAGAGCTCTCCACATCGTAACGTTATGCAGTCAAGTATGTCATCGTAATTGTTAATCTAACAATTGTGCTAGTACATCCAATATCTACCGTTGCCTCTTTACCTCCCAAGAACCAACCCCAGATCATCTTCGAACGATCTTCGCCGTCAAAACGCGAAACTGTGTAGGCTGCGAACCAATAAATGTCGTAATCTGCATCTTCTGCTGACTTTCTATCACTTAAGCAGAAACTGCCTCAACGTAGTGATCAGCTACGCTTTTAACCTGCTCATCGAAAGACTTGAACTTCCACCCAAGCACCTTTTCCGTCTCAGATGCATCAAGTCGAATAGGCGTTGTCGGTGTTGAGCCAGTGAGCGGAAAGAGTCCCTCCGACACCTGCTTCCCATAAAGCCGCTTTGCGATGTCCTTCGCATCGTCCCATTGGACGCCTTCCAGTCCACCATATGTACATAACAATCTCTGGTTCCCAGAAATCTTGGGGTTCAACGCATCAACATGGGCCCTCGCAACATCTTCAAGATGCACTGCCGCTCCTATCATTGGCATCTCAGCCTTACGGCCAAGCAACGGGCCCAGGACAATGCCGTTCGTACCAGCTAGGATTTCTTCCCTTGTGGTGTTTAGCTCGTTTTTTCCAATGATAACGCTAGGTATGATGTTCTTGATATCAAAATGCGGCTTTTCAGTCGCCACGAACTGTTCCGAGATGGCGAGTGCGTGGCTCTTGGCTGCTGCGTAAGCCTGGAGGGGCATAGAGAATTGAGATGAGAGATCGGGTGGGGGATAAGTGTCGTAAGCTGGGTAATATGAGTATTTCTAGCGTCAAATAGTTGTAGAGGATAGGTATTACCAGTGAAGACTTTGGTGAAGTCGTCGGACATGATGTACTCCAGCGACAAGAGCGGCGCGACCGAGGACGTAAAGACGATTCTCTTGACGGACGGGGTTTTGGCTGCGGATCTCAAGATGCTCGACGTAGAACCAATAGCTGGGTCGATGATATCGCGCTTGAAGTCATCGGTCTAGAATGAAAGTCAATCTAAGGATCGCCTGGGCAGAATCGCAGCTAACGCACACTAATTGCAAGTGGAGATGCTCCATGCAGCACCCCACTCACTCCCTTCAGCGCGTCATTGAACACGCCTTCCTTTGTCAAGTCCTCAATGACGACAACCTCTACGTCTGAGGCATACGGTGAGACGGATGAGGTGGCGAGGATTGTAGAACCTTGTGAAGCCTTGCGAACGACAGCGCGAACGCGGAAGTTGCGTGCGAGTGCTTCAACGAGAACGCGGAAGCCCACATGGCCTGAGGCGCCAGTTATCTGTGTTGGATGTTAGTCTCCTGCTGGTTACATCTATGGTGGTCATCGGATTGTGCAGGCCCTAGGTGATAGGATACAGAGTGTCTTCGACATTGATTGCAGGGCTGCGCATAGGCCTTAGAAGCTCTGTCTCCTACTATCTAAGGTCTGTATGTTTCGAAAAGTAGCAATTGTACGTGTTTGAAGAAGGGGTTACTTACAAGAACCAGTTCCTTAGGCATCTTGGAGGCGGCTAGAGCAGTTTGAGGGATAATCGAAGTCAGATGGAATTGAAGTTAAGAGTGATGTTGAAGTTGATGGAGATAGTTCATTCTACAGAATGACATGAACTCCGTCTCTTCTTATGCAAGCGTTTTGAGTAATGTAATTGACGTTGTCAGCTCTCTTCCTGCATGCATTGGTAAGTGGGTGATTAGTTACTGTTGGTTGGGCACAATATGACATGGTCCAACGCTAAAACTTCATAATATTTTAGGGACGCTTCTTAACTGCGAGAGACAAAGTCTATGTTAGTAACACATTGTGGTGTTGTCGTGTTGGCGCTATCCCTTTACCGTAGTTAGCATTGTCGATTATTAAACACGTCTAAGGAACCGGACCGATGCACTCTACGGAGGCTTGGCCGACGACTTTGATTGGGTGAAATCGAGCCTTCTTCATATCATAGCGGTATCGAGAGCATCAGAAGGTTGTCAAGGTGTCTGCTTATGAATCGAGCATTACTCCTGTGTCTACCTAGTTACCAAGGAACACATTGGATTCATGCTAGGTCAGCAAAAAACGCGGCCTTGAAGTCGGAGCGAATGCTCAGATAGCTTTACCGGTATTCTACTGATAATTGTTGCCAAGTTCCGTACTGCATTTTGTCTGCGTATGGCAGCGAAGTACCTTGAAAGCCCACGCTCACATGTTGCACAAATCAACATATAAGGCGCTCCAACGCTACCAAAGTCATACAAACATTCTTTTGATCATAAAGTCCTTTAACACTTCTCCTGAATTAATCCACATCTTTCTGTGCATACACTTTTGTCTATCACTTGGAATATCTGTTCTTCGCCATGGTAAGTCATGTCCAACATTGCACTGGTATCCCATTGACCTGAACACACATAGACGACAACAAGCAACCGGACTACATCGTCGAAGGTCAACTTGAACCCCCGCATTGTAAGCCCCCTCTGTATGCACATTGGCGACTTCAATTGGCTGACCAATCTTCCTCCTCATCAGACCGATATCAAATATACGAGCTATGCCAATCTCGTAAGAAGCGTGCGACTCCCTTCAGGCCATCCATATCGCTACATCTTCAAAGCGCCGTTTGACCCCTCAATCCCAACGATCTTGTTTCTGCATGGCTGGCCCGAGACATCTTACTCATGGGCTAATCAAATTGATTATTTCACCCGCCAGGGCTATGGCATTGTTGCTCCTGACATGCTAGGCACAGGCGGAAGTGATAATCCAGAGGATCTAGAGTCATTCACGTTTAAGCGAACAGCTGACGAGATGAACGACCTCCTCGAGTGTGAAGGTCTCGGGAAAGTCATTGGCGTCGGCCACAACATGTAAGACCAGCGCTCTTAAGGCTTACACGGCCTCGTCCATTGCTACCTAACCTACTGACTAACCATCATAGCGGCTCGGCCATGCTCTCTCGCCTTCAGCACTACCATCCCGACCGTCTGAGTGCTCTCGTTTTCCTCAATCTTGGCTACGCTGCGCCTGGTGCAGATCTTACCCGCGCATTCGTAGATGCTACCAATGATGCCACTCAGGCGGCGTTTGGATATCCCCTTCTTGGGTACTGTTACTTTAACGAGCGCGACGACGCAGCTGCCATAATGGATCAGCACGTAAGTCGAAACGAAATCATGCCATTTCTCGCGTAATTTTTAAAAGACTCTACCAACGAACTGGGGTGTACCAGGCTAACAATTCACTTGCTAGCTCGACGCTCTCTATAATATTGCCTATGGTGCCGATACTGCCTGGGTATCTAATATCGCTGTGGTGGGTGCTTTGGAGCGCTGGCTGCTTGATGATGGTCGGATCCCATTTCAGAATGAGCACTTGACAGACGTTACGCTCGCGCAGTGGCGCACGATCGTGAAAGCACAGGGCGGTATGGATGGTGCGAACAAGTGGTATCGGGCTATGATGAGGGGATACAACACCAAAGACGAAGAATGTACGTATAATATTACTTTACGGTCCCATCTTTCAAGGCTGTTCCGGACCTGGAGTCACCGCCTCCGTTGTTTTCATTAATCCCTTCTCCTGAATTTTTTCTTCGACCGTGTCAGCAGGCAATGAGATAGTTTGCAGCTAACACGCACAAGCGCTCAAAGCCTCAACTACCCCTATGGTCACTAAACGCGCTATGCTGATCACCGGCGATGACGACCCTATTGCTATTCCAAGCATTCAGTTCAGCGCTACTTCGCCGCATCTTCCATTCCTTACAGTTAGGACCGTGCCAGCAAAGCACTTCATGCAGAGTGAGGCTCCGCACGATGTTAATAGGCATTTGCATAGATTCTTCAAGAGTTTAGAGTAGTCGTCGGTGGTGTACTTTAGAAGTAGACTTCCTACCTCTAAGCAACAGTATGGGGTTCCACTAGAATGGGTCTCTGCCTTTCCGTTTGACAGTGTTCTATACCAGTCTTCCCACCTTCATTACCTTCTCTCTGCATTTTCCACTTCTTTAGTGTCACCTTCTCACCGTGTTACCTATACACCACACTTGATACGATATGCGCACTTTCTGCACTCTGAAGCTCTCTATTGGTATGGATCGAACCTACAGTCGTTTACCACCTCTAAACACTTATGAACCTCGCCATCCAAGTCTCCGTAATCTGCTTCGCCTCATCCACCAACCCCATGTCAAGCAACACCTGCACCGTCCCCCTCGTCGCCGCCTCCAAAGCACTAAAGATCCACGTATGCGTAAACGTCGCCGCCTCCCCAATAAACACGGTATTAAACTCCGTCTGGTAAAAAGCCGGAAGATACAAATCCTGCTGCCCAAAGATCTGCATCGTAAAAGCTCCAGCCTGATGCTCATCCTGCTCCCAGCACTGTCTCGCATAGTTGCCAGTCCAATTGTCTTCGACGACATCTTCGCCGTGCATTTCGACAAAAGCGCGTTTAATATACGCCATGTGCTCGGCTTCGGGCATCGCACATGCAACGGTGGCTTCGTAGTCGGAGAGGTAGGAAGCGAGCATTGTTCCGGGGCCCGTAGCGTTGACTTGCCACGACGGGTAGCAGACTTGTCCGAGCTGGGGCTGCGTGATGCGTGTGCATCCGCCGATGATGGGCTTGTCAAGATGCTCCCAGAAACGCGTTTTGAATTGCACAGCGACTTTGCAGGCGTTGGCGTAGAGAGTGCGGTCGATGGCGCGCTTGAGGAGGCTGGAGTAGCGCGGGAGGCGCCAGAATTTCATGAGGTTGAGGGGAACGCTGTTGAGTACGTAGTCAAAGTTTTCGGTGTTGTCCTGGGTTGAAAAGGCATCGGATCCGGTGGGCTTCCAGGATACGGACATTGTCTTGTTGTTGGCGTTCCAGTGGAGGCCATTGATCTTGGCACCGTACTGGACTTTGTCCTTGACCAGGGGCTCGAAAGCTGCGGGCATTCTGGAGAGACCACCTTTGATGGTTACCCATTTGGTCGCGAGGAAGTAGACGGTCTCGTACTCCCACATGGGCCAGTAGATGTGGGATTGGCCGACCTCATCCGTGGTGTTGAGATCAAATTTGAGCTTGTTGCGGAGGTAGGCGACCTCGGAGTAGTCGAACATGCCGTCGTCTTTGGCCTGCTTGTAGGCTTTGAAGATGTTGGTAGCGTACATCTTCACGCGCTCCTTGTCTAGACCCTTGAACTCATCAAGAGCAGCAATAGCCTCTTTGGCAGCAGTGGCGTTGCCGTATGTTGTCGGGTTCTTGTATGCGGGGTCGTTTGCGATCTCAGTCCTGCTAGGAAGCGTTCCATCTGGACGACGGAAAGGGCTGTCAGCTGGGGTGTTGGGTGAAGTCTGGATCCACTCGATAAAGTCGACAAGAAGGTCCTTGTTGCCACCGTTACGTTCATTGAGAGCTTCGGCCAGCTGAAAGACCATGCGCTGGTCGTTGAATGGAATAGTCTCGTTGGTCTCAGAATCCGTCATTTCGTATGGGAAACGCATGGGTCCAAGCTCATGGTACTGGCCTTCATCTGGAGAAGTGCCGTTGAGATAGACTGTACGAATGCGGCCGCCAACACGCTGAGATGATTCCAGGATTTTCCAGTTGTGGATGCCGACCGAGTCTAGCAATAGCTGTTGGTCGTTTCCGTTAGCGCAATACTGATATACTTGACTTTCCGAGCACCTACAGATGACATGAGTCCCGATATTCCTCCGCCTATGATACCGAAGGACTTGTTCTTCGCCGAAGCCACAAACACATCATCTGGCTGCTTCTGCTGCAAGTATGCAACGCCGTCGAACCAGTTACTGTCGACTCCCGCGACATCGACAAACGACTTCTTGTCGCTACGGCGAGTGCGACGCTTGCTGACAACCAGCTCTTCTGACTTGCCAATGAGCTCTCCGTCAAGGAAAGCATGAAGACATCCGCCAGACATCTCGGCTGGAGTCAACCAGACGAATTTGTTCGGGCGCCGCTTCTCGTGTTGCTCATGGCGTTTCGCTAAAGGATGAGCGCCCACGTGCGTTCGGCCGATATGTTGCTTTGCAGATACAATGGAAGCGCTAACATCACATGCCGCGTATGTAATTGTAAGCTCACCATCCACATCTCCAACATAGTCAACGACGATATTCTGAGCGCTTCCGGGGGTAGTGCCTATGAGAGGAGCGAAGGTAACCGATGGCTGGCTCAACGGCTTGGATTCAGAAAGCGAAGCGATGCTTGCCAGAAGTGGCAGCAACTTGATGAATGACGGCATGGTGGTTGCTGATGGAGAATGAAGCCGCTGGTCAACAACATTGTGCAATGATACTTCTCTATGCCTTCTTATGGAACTTCCGGAAGAAATTCTTGGCAAGCCAAGACTCGCTGGTATCTACCTTGATGTCCTCGATATCCACTGTTGAGAATCCATCAGTCATGCCGGCTATGTTATCGTGCACTTCCTTGTGCTTTTCTCCAGGCATGCTCACCGAAGAGCCGCCGGCAAACCTCCGGGGTCGTGGTTGCTTTGCCATCAGTCCGATGCTTTTATTGCAGAGGGTAGCTGGTTTTATTGAATGTTGAGGAATATCTTCCAAAATTTTGGGCCCCCACTCACGACGGCCCTGGGGTTATCGCCCGCACTTTTGTGTCTAGATCCACCCACGTAATCCGGCAACCGCCTGCTCGGAGTCGGCATATCTGGCTCCGATCAATGATTGGAGCGGGCGATATTTTGGAGTCTTGACCGATGGAAGAAGATAAGCGTAGACGATCGTGACGGTCCGTCGCCTGGGCGCTACCATGCCAAGAGAAAAATGGTAAGATGCCAAGCACCCCTGGTTGCAAACAGGTAGTTTTACCGCTCCGAAAGACGGGCCCATCAACCCAACTACTATCTACGGCATAGATGCTGTGATATGCTGCTGTCATCATCTGCACCGCGCCAAGATAGTATCGCGGAGCATATCAACCTTCAATGTTAGGGTACTAAATCTCTGCCTTGCATTTTTCTTCTAACGTCACACAGGCCCAGAGCTTCAGCCGCTACTTTTTCCACTTGCTGGTCTCTCAAACGATTGCATTTGATCAACCCGTCCGCTGAAGACTGTTCCTGTCTCTACTAGGTCCTCCAATAGCACCCATCTTCTCTTCGTTGGTGCTGCGCCTTTCGCCTCTTTCGGCCTCTTCGCTCTCTGCCAGTGCCTGGTTGTTTGGATTTGGCTCTACAATCTGCCCATGATTACCACCCACCGACTCCATAGTAAACGGACTCGCAGTCGGCGCATCAAGAATACTTAATTCCTCCTGCGTAAAGAAGTTGGGCATTAAGAATGTTCGCATCGGAATGTACAAGAAGATGAAGACCGGGAAACCAATGGCGGCGATGGTCTGAGTGATGGCAAAGGTAGCACCGAAGCCGATGAGCTCGAGGCCAACGAAAGCCCAGATCACCCACCGGCGCTTGATCTGTCTGAGCGGGTCGGATCGCGGTGTGAGGTCCTTGTCCTTTGCGAGGAAAATGAGCTTTGCTGTGATGCCGTTTGCTTCCAGTGCCTGTATGCCCATGACGAAGAACAGACCTGCTAGCACAGCTTGTGGGATAAGATGTAGAACAATGAGGAGAGGTCCGCTCATGGTACCTAGCGTAAGGAGTCCTTGCGCGAGATTCGACACTCGCTGCTCTACCACGTGGTCGACAACCCGCTTGGCATGTCCTTTATTGTCTTCTTCATCCGAGTCGGACACAGTGCGTGTGACACAAAGCGACGTGGTATGGAATGGTGCCTGGGGGATGAGACCGTTGGGAAACGGGATGCCTAGTAGACCCGCAACTCCAGTCGTGATGCCTAAGAGGAAGATATCCCAGTGAAAGCCTGCAGGCTTGCGCAGCGGAAATTCCGTGCCTTGCGCGATGAGACTGGAAACGTTGTGGTCAAACCAGAACAGGATTGTCAAGAGTATGGCGAACGGAATAGCCAGGAAGACGTCGCTAACACTTATATCCCAGAAGTGTATGAACCATCCACGATCAGTCGTCGGAAAGAAGGCCTTGGACGTAGGTAGCTTGAGCAGCTCAATACCGGCCATCTTGCCAATGTGCACGAAACCAGTGAAGAAGATGACGGTGAGCGGCGTGCCATAATCTTCGACAAACTTTCGAACGTGCCGCTGAAGCAGCGACGACTGTCCGATGATGCCACAAATGTATGCGACCGCTGTGACGAGCAAAGCAACCACGATTGAGAGATATGCCGAGGCGTCATTGACAGCCCACTGCCTCGTCAAGACCTGTATCCCCTTTTGCAGATATATGAAAGCGACGTAGAAGCCGAAAATGTCGCAGGAAAAGCGCGTGACGTATCGTAAGCCGTTGCAGGAATTCGTAAACGCGAGGATCCAATGGAAGATCAAGGACCATATGCCTATCCAGCACATGAATGCGAAGTAGTTTGTTCCCCGTGGGGTAATGATATCGTATACGGTGTAGTTGAAGACGGTGATGGGTCCTGTGACGCCGACGATGACCAGCGGCTGGGCTGCTGCGAGTGAGAAAACGACAGAGGCGAGCGCGGAGGCAAGGAGAACCTCGTTGACACCAAAACTCTCGTTTGTCTTTTCGAACATGTCTAGCGAGAAAGCGAGCGCGGGGAGGATGTTCGCAAAGTACATGTAGATTGTCGCGGGCACGACGCGATAGTCCCATGCATCTTTCCAGTCGCTCCAGTAGAACGGTGCTCGTCGCCGTACATCGTTCACCATGCCACTGAACAAGCGTGTCTTCCACCAAGCATTCTTGTGTGAGGCGGCGGTTCCGCGCGTTTGGGGCGTGTTCTCCCGATGGAGGTGGTTGTCGGGCGCGGCATTGCGCTTCGATGGACGAAGCACACGTGATTTCCACGACGTATTCGCGTATTCCGAAGACATTGGTTCGTCCCTGGGGAGGCCGCGGCGCGGGGTGGGTACGCTACAGGTATCTTGCTGCAGGTGGTATTACAACGGAGATGTCGTCATGACGGGACAATCTGTGAAGAAATGGGGGCTATCCTGGCGACTGAAGCAGGAAGATCAAAAGCGGTCTCAACGAGTATGTATTTCTGCAAGGCCATGCGAACAGGCCGAGAGATTTGCCGCCATGACAAAAGGTTGGCTAGCTTGTACGTGTGTGGTGAGTGGAGGAAAACATGTTCACACCGCCCGTCCCCGGCTTTGCTGCGGCAATAACTTTAGCGCCAACGGGCTTGGCAGACGTGTGATGTCACCATTGTCAAATTCCGCAGCCTACAGTTGACCAGGCCCTCAAGCTCCAATCGTCCTACAAATCCACACCTTGTACCAGTCCTCGCCGAGACCGCTTCTACGCCTAAGCTGATATGCGGCAGCCAGCGCTGCAGCCAGACTACAATCCAAGCATTCCTTTTCCATGATGAATTCCGTCTCTGTACAGTCCACCAAGAACCACTGATGCACAAGGCTCGCCTCCAAAACTGCTACTTCCACTTCTCCGATTTGGTATCGCGTCAAGTTTCTGGTTTGTGCCTTGATGATAGCATCGCTGGCGGTAGTCGTATGCACCGTCGAAGCTGGACTGCAATGCTCAAATCTAGTCTTCCAGAGGAAAGATCGAATCGCGGACGCGGGCATGATCCGATATACCCTACCATCCTTCTGCGATGGATCCTTGAGCTCGAACCGAACCTTTAGCGCTGTCGCTGTCTCGCGTATCACTACGCTAACGTCATGGAAACTCAGACTTTCTGGCAGTCTCGACGCGACGGCAATGTCTAACTCGGATGCCATGTAGTCATCTGTCATCATCTGGTATGAGCGTTCATGCGACTGGATAGTGCCCACCGTGACAGTAACCCGACCAGAGAAAAGCCGCAACGTATCGTTCAGCCAATTGGTGGAGCTATACAGAGCTGGCATGACATCTGAACCATACCGGTCGCTCTTGATGTCTTGCTGCGCTGTATCGGTACCCCTCTTGCGTCCTAGTGGTTGGATGTAGAACTGTTCCATACCTAGACGCGAAGGATTGAGAGATGCAGGATTATCCACTTTGGACAGCAACTGCCCAAGTTTGACAATAGTCTCGACCAGGACGATGAAGCAATACCCTTCCCCGGCCTTACAACCACGACACGCAGCACAACCGCATGCAAGCTTCAGCGCCGCTTTATAACCCATGTACTGTGCCACCGCTATGCTCGCATCAAGCTTTACATCGTGGTCCGTGTATTTTCGTAGTTCAATAAGCTCCGGAAACCACTCCATCAGATTTGCGATGAATTTGCTACCGTAACAATCCAGTACGATCTGATCAGAGCAGTCCCAGTGGAAGAGAGATCTTATACCCACCGCGTCTTCTCCTAACCTCAAGGCCTTGATGATACGCGCCAGGCAGCCTATCGCACCACCGAAAGCCGGCCCCTGCTCCAAAAGTCTACGGAAGTCGTCTCCAAAGGTGGAAGATAAAGCGCTGCTCCAAGGCGAACGTCCGGTAACGGCCATAGTATCGCGATACCACATGCCGTCTTTGATGATGTCGGTGACGTCCCTGATCCTATATACGAGGCCCGCTACTTGCAGGCTTCCTTCCTGCTGGCCACTCGAGTAGATGACTACCACTTGAAACTCTTGTCCGCTGTTCTCGCTTTCGTACAGCACAGATTCTTTCCCTTCGTGCAGAATCTGCACCGATAACTCGAAATGCCATTCTGCAAACGCAGCTAGCCAGCCTGCGTTGGAGTTGCCTATTATAGTAACGGATTTGGAATCCCCTCTTGTGACCTGAGCAATCGCGAGTATAGCCTCGGCAAGGCTTTCTGGACTAGCACATCCACGCTTCCTCATCTGGGTCCGTTCCTGTGACGGGCTGCTGGGACCACCATACCCAAGCGACAGGTGTGCAGGGAAGAGAGACATGAGCTTCTCTGCGTGCAACGCAAAGGTCGTAGTAGAGAGAATACCTGCGCTGACATCCAACAAGCTCCGCCATTGTGCGACCGAAGGCTGCAGAGTTTCTGGCGCTCGACTAGTACGTACCAGCTCGACCAGAACCTCTGCAACGTGATCTGGATGGTAGCACTCGGACAAGGAGGCACATAAGATCAACAGTGCTTGCCCCTCTTCTGTTTTGTTCATGACACGGACCAGATGCTCAACGCCAAATCCGAAGGAGAGGACCTCGCCAATACCTTTGTAAAGAGGCAAGGCGCTGATGGCGTCTGTGACTCGCCTACGGCAGGCCGGCGTCATCTGGAATATGTTGCTGAGTTTCTGGCCCACAAGAATGGTGTACGGGTCAACACCAGCGGCGCTAACTCGGGACAGGATGCTGACAGTGACGTGGAAGGTGGTAGAGATGAGGCCTGTCCAGCTGAGCTGACCTTGCGTACTGAAGCCGGGAGGTTTTTGACCACTGCCCGAAGGCACGATCGAAGAAGGTGGCTCGCCGATACTCTCGGGCATTGTTGCAAGAAGACGTTTGGGGATCTCATCATGAGCGTCAATGAGCAATCTCAGCTGCCTTAAAGCTCTCTTGATGAAGAACGCCTCACCGGCGAGGACTTATCGCTCCCTGTAATGCTAGCATGTCAGGCCCCGGGCGGTTGATACGACTACGTTACGGCATAGTTGGTTTCGCAGTACTGCTAGGCCTCCACACTCGGTTCGGATCTACCAAAAGATGGCTTATATATACTTGACGTCTCATGCACCAGCTTAAACGGCAACATGTCTTAAGCTCGACCCATTTTAAGCTGCCTTTTGGCGTTCTTGCGTGACTGCCTTGCGATGCGCCCACCATTCCTTGTCATCGAATCATATCAGCACCGCGGATGCACTCGTCCTCCAATAACGCCACAATATATGTTCTACGAATCAAAAGCCTTTGCTTTTCGGACGGTCGATGAAGTCTATTGAACGGTGCAGCCCATTCGATGCAGCCTTTCAACTGTCGATCTCCAACACTCCACCAAGCTGATGAACTCTCGCAGTGAGCTCTCGGCTCGTATCGTTGCTAATTTGGATACACTAACAGTATGGTTTCCTCTTCTAATTGAATAGTGTGTGATGTGATTGTAGGGGCCATAGGCTTCCGTGGTGAGCACGCTAGCCAAACTACCAGCTATTGAAGCCATCGAGAGTAAACATTCTGTTACTCTGCGCCTAATGCTACAGCCTAGTAGCGACCTTAAGGATAGCGCTTTACTGATATAGATCTATGCTCTATAAAGATGCTTATAGACTCTAAGCGATAGGGACGCAGCGCTAAAGCTGACACCCTAGCTTACGTCGCATACCTACCTAGGTAGCAATCAAATGGCTCAGCTTCTCAGCTTGATCACGAGCCAGATTTGCCAACAATGACATCCTCCTAGACGACTCTGTATCAAAAAAACATTTTCCAAACTCAAATGGGTTTGCGCATGCTTCGATACCAAGGTAGAGAGTCCCTTTGTAACACAAACCACTGTCGTAGTAATAAAGGAGCAAAACAGTATCGCTAACCACACACCAGAAATTCAGCCTTAATTGCTACCCAACCTGCCTTCCTGCCCTTGCCTCCATCGTTCCGATCCTTCTCCAACGTCCTTCATGGATACGCTGTACAAATCCAACTTCATATGGCTTACAATAACTGCCGTCTCTGCCGTAACACGCGCCGCCTACCAACACGCTGTACTGGCTGCAACGGCACAGGTAGACGAAGCGCACAGTGTCAGCGATGTCGCGGCACCGGCATACTCCGTGCGCCAGATCGCATACACGCGATTCAATGTAGGGCTTGCAGGGGGTCAGGCAGTGTCATTGGGATATGTGCAAGATGCACGGGTAGGGGACAGAGTACCAAGCCTTGCACTTGTTTGGATACAGCGTAGATCTGCGTGTGAAGTTTCGTCATGAATACTGTCGTACAACTCGAATGGAGAATGTTACTTGCGTACGACATGGCTATTTTTGACAAACTCTTTCTAGGCAGTGAGTTTGGCATCTGAGGTGCTGTAGCTCTCCTCAATCTTCCGCATGCAATACCTCAGTGTAAGCATCTCCCAAGGATTCCAATTACACAGCGCGACCATACTTGGCAGCCCCCAATGTCACCGCCTGAACCATCACAGCCAATCTTCACCAACGCAGCACTACCTCAAGAGAAGATGATACCACATATATGTTTTCATATATAGGTCATTGGCTATTGTGGCGATAGTGTTTCGGGAGTTGTGAGTCGCTCACTTTCGTCTATAGGTCATAGTCGTACCATGGATGGGATGAGTGTACGCAGCACTACCTCAAAGGAGACTGTTCACGTCGTATTCTCCTTGCATCGCTAATCTGTTGATATATTTCATTGTTTCTAAAGACGATATCAATGGCCTTCTTTCATGCAGTACACGCAATGCGTATATGCGTAATCTGGGCTCTTGATTGCCTTTTGCCATGCCGTGCGGATTCATGGTGGGAAGGATAGACGTAAGAAAGACTCATAAACCTAATATGCAGCAATCCAAAGATCTCGAATCAACTCCAGAGCCTCCTTCGCCCGAACGTAGACGCGCTCGATATCTCACTCCGATCTTCCTCACCGAACAGTACCGAGGACATGGGACGAAGCGAGAACCACCTCCGGCTCTCATGCGGCGGAAACTCTTCCTGATCATCAACTGCGGGTGATGGAGACGCCGTTTGCACGCTTGGTGCGGTCTCTGTCAAAGACAGACTTGGAGACGGTGTAAAGAGAGGCCAGTCCAGGACGTTGGGGAGACTAAGAGAAGACGACGGATTCCCCATGGAGCTTTGTCGTCGTTGCATCGCTGCATAACTGGGATGCAATGGTCCTTGGTAGGAAGTTTGCCTCTGGCTATGGTTGGGCGCTGGTCGTGCTCGATTGATGTGGTTTAGAGTCTGCGCGTCGCTTTCACTTGCAGCTCGTGGATTGGGTAATCTTGCAATGTTTGAAGACGTAGTGCTTCCGCCTCGTGTGTTGATGTTGCCGCGACCGAGTGATTCCAATTCGGGGTACCGTTGTCTAGTTTTACTATATGCCGGTTGGCGTGAAACGTCGCCAGCAGGTGCTACGGGTTGTCTACTTGATCGCATAGTCGACTGCGTGCTCACGTTCCTAGTAGATGATTCACGAGCAGCATCGCTCGCTGGTTGGGGAGCTGAATCGTTTCGTATGGTGCGAGCCCCGGTAACCTGTTCGCGAACAGTCTCTATTCTTCCGTGCGAGCCCACGGCTTGTTGGGAGTCATTCGTCTGAACGGTTCTATTCCAGGCAGAGGAACTGGTAACGGTACGAGATATGTTATCATTACGGTGTTGCCGTAATGGTCTGTTGGGCGCAGGTATATCGTCGCTCGGTAATTCCACCGGATCTTCACTTCTAACACGGATGGCATATCTATTTTGGGTGGGATCTTGACGCGTACGATGGCTCCTCGTCCGATCTGATCGTAACTCGCTTGGCTGTTGCTGTCGACTAGCATACTGATCGGACTGGGTGTATGTCGATCTCTGTCCCAATCTTCCGCCAGCCAGTACCTGCTCAGCATCGGCCGTTGTACTTTGTTCTAAGACACTTCTGGAAGAAGCTGCGGGTCGCTCCAGTGAAGCACTCAACTCCGACATGCTGCCCGAAGTAGGTAATTCCTGAGGTTCACGAGGCGAATCTCTCTTTGCACTCGATGTAATCGCGCTATCAGAACCTTGATGATATCAGCATCTGCTCATAGCTATATTCCCGCTACCGCTCACTTTTGGGTTCATTGTCTCTTATGACCGCTCGTGGGAATCCACTTATGGAGTAATTGGCAGGTGCTAGGTCGCGGCTTCGAATATGCAGTGAGATATTGATCTCTGAATCCTTTGCCCTTGCCCTTATGTTACAGACAGGCATTTGGAACGACAACAATTGCCGCATTTCAGAAATGATCTCCAACGATAGAGGGATCTTAGATGCTTAGCTCAGCAACGGTGCTATGATTGAGGTACTTACCTGAGGCGTGAAACCGCCATCTAGGCTAGACTCAACCTCGAAGTAGAGCTGGAAGGTACCCGTCTGCCGTTTTGCGAAGAATTCACCTAGGCCTGCGAGGAAGGGAGAGTCGTCCTCGAATCTGCAGCGAATGTGACCTCCATCGACCTGTCAGCTACGAGTTCTTTGCCTCACTTATGAAGATGGCGTACCTTTGCAAAAAAAGGTTCCATCGTTCATTAATACGGGTCCATCAATCAGTTCGAAGTAGAACGTACTGGCCACAAGCATATGCGTAACCCTTGCAATCTGAGCACGGCTTGTGGATGTTTTTAATGCCTTACGAGTATCGCGAATTAATTCTCCAACCTTCTTGACATCGTCCAGTTTCGGCGGCTGGCGTTCGATGTCTGGATTGATGCGAATGTAGCGCGGTGCATCAGTTCTTGTGGGAGCCACATCGGAACAAAACTTATCCCACGCTTGCTCGGCGTCTAGGATATTGTCCATGAGGTTTTGCTGCCTTGGTCAGAAGAGTGCTGCTGAAACTCTCGAGCTAATGATCAGCCCAAGCACTGGATTTAACATACCATCTGGGTAACGATTTGAGGCATCATGGGGAACATAGGTCGTCGCGTCCTTTCTTCCTCTTTTATTGCTGTCATATCAGGTTGGTCGACTCGCGGATCTGCCTTGTTTTGACTTGTACCTATTGACAGAAAGAGATCCGGTGCTCGATCAGCAACGTTAGGCTATATCAGCTTTCTCTCATGGTTCATGAGCCGAACGGGGTTGTTATGGTAAATTGCACCGTCAAGATACGTCCGATGGGTATCTGTGTGTTCAAACGGCTTGAAAAAGGTTGGCGCGGCTGATGTGGCAGCTGCGGCATCAGCGATTGAAAGTCTAACCTCAAGCCTGTCTGGTCGCAAAAACTCGTACTCGGCAGGACGTAAAGAACTAGTTTCGTTCTCTTTTTGGCTGCAGTTTGCGATGATTATCGCTTGAGATCCGGTTTTGTCCGTGGCCGTCACAGCGACCTTGGTATTGACATACGAACTTCGTTGTCCATAGTTGCCGAAGAGATGCTCTTCTCCAAAGTTGTGTAGCAGCGTCTGTCTGAACGGGCCCGTCGAATACTTTGAAGTGAGCTTCAAGGTTATCAAGTGTCTTAGGAAAGGAATGCTGTGCAAAGCCCGCGGTGTGAAGGCAGTACCACAAAGCTTTCTAAATTTATTAGAGTAACGCCTTAGACTCTAGTTTTTAGCGACCATTGCTAGCGCAATGATCCCGCCGGTGCTTTGAGACGTAAGCATTGTACTCTTCAAAAGTCCCTAAGACTTACCTTGTTCCCATGATAAGGTCAAAGAATGCCTGGATAGGAATTCGGTCCCCGATTTGGTTTTGTATGGCTCGTAGCACTTCAAGCTCAACGATACCGCGCACACCACCACTTCGTAGATGTCAGTATAGAACATATCGAAAGGTAACTACAGTAGGAGAGACACTGCAGAAGCGATCGTTAAACGCATCTGTGATCTAATAATGTAGGCTTTCGTCTCCACGTGAAGGCTTCGAATTTGGCTGGAATCAACTCACCCGTCAAGGTATAGTAGACGAACTCCTGCATGTTCAGGCTTGAATCTAAGAAGGCATGGTACCTCCCACTGCGTTTCTTCCGGGTGCAAGGGGCAGCATTCTAGATTGACCAAACATCGTGTGTTGGTGGCATTCTGCGAACGCTGTCCGTGAGCCCGCACGCACTGCGTGCAGAGCACATGTCCATAACGAAGGGCGTGCTCAGGTGATTGCATAAGACAGCAGAAGCATGTAGCATGGCTCAGAATTCCACTTGCTGAGCCCAAAGCATCGAAAAACCTGATCGTGGTGTCGCGGTGGATCTCCATCATATAGGCCTCCCTAGAGTAGCCTGGTGCTCGTCGTGAGGCGTTTCCTAGCTCACGATTGATGTCGCGCATTTGCGATTGGATACTATCTTCCCATACCGGAAAATAACTTTCTGGCTGGAAACTGGACACGAAGTCGCCGGGTATCACTTTGCCTTTGGCGTTCTGGTGCCCTTTTGGGTCGTGGTTAGCGCCGACGTTGACGCATCGATATGAGCTGTTGGAGAATTCGCAAGTAAGATGTTGACTCCAGAAGGTCTCTAATGAGAACTTGCAGTAGTTCATATAGTAAACAAAGTGATCCGAAGTAGAGCCTATGGCATGTCAGAACAACCGATAGTGAACGCTTGCGAGTATGTTGAAGATGACCGGCATTGAGGACATTTAGTTATAAGTCGAGATTGAGGGACATATCTTGTCAAGAAGCTATGTGACACCACGTACCTTTTTGATTGCGGACACAGTCAAGGGATATGCTGGAGGCTACAAGTCTAGACATACGATCAAAGATGGTAGTAGCCTTGTGTATCCTTTTAAAGGCACTCTTGGAGAGTGCGGCTTTCTTATCCTGTGCTTGTATAGCAAGCGCTAGTTGAAGCATATGCCCACCAAAATCATTGGGTATCGGATTGTTGATGAGACCCATGGCAATGAAGTCAAAAGGCATGGTGAGCGTACGTGAAAAATGGCTGAACACGGCCTGAAAATGCATGTCCAGCTCAAATGATTTGAAGAGCATGTTAGCGCGCTTCCGGGAACTGAACGACTTTTCGCACGAAGACGTGATCCCCCTGTAAAAGCGATTGACTTGGTTGTGTAGTAATTGGTACCTACCTTCGCGTGGTATGCGTATGACCTGAAATGTGGAGTAGTAGCAGTGGATCAAATCAAGAACGGATGTTATGCGTCGTCCTCTTTCTCTCCAACTCTCTGCCAGACCGATGAAGAAGGGATGTCCATGCCTGGGGTCGATACAGTGTTGGTTGGCTGCTAGCAAGCTTTCCGTTGCCGATTTACTGATCCATTCATTTGGCTCGGCACTTGGCTCGCACTTGTTAAGTGCAATAATGGCATGTGGAAGTGTCGGTTGGTTGACGGATGTCTCTAGGGACGCGTCGGCCCATTGCAACAAGGGTTGCAGGGTTGCCACCTTGAATGTTCTTGCAAAAGTGTAAGTTAACAGAGCCTGAGACGAGACATCTCACGTACTTTGAGTTCGCGCCATGCATGACAAAAACCACGACGTCTGAGAGAGTGTAAAGGATGCGTGGGTATAATTCCTTCACAATGTAACTTCTTTTTTCTCTTTCCGTACCGGCGGTGGCCCATGCCAACGATCGCTTACGACCTGGAGTCAGCCGTGCAGAGACCGAATCAGGATTTGACCGTGACTTTCGATTTTCTCGTGCGCCAATCGGCGGGCTCTCTCCACCTTCTAAACCTTCGCAGTCTGCATATAGCAAGGGTGTTCGTGAATTGATGCTCCTGGAGTCTGCGTATAAATGTACGTCGGCGGACGTTGGAGTGTGCTCGATTGGATCGTTTCCTGGCCTTTCATTCGCAGCTTGTGCCTCAAGACGCCTCAAACCAACAATAGGAGAAGGGTATCCTTCCGCTAGGCCGCAGGACGCTTGTAACTGAATGAGCATATTGATCAAAGTACTTTTCCCAGCATCTAGTGCGTGGTTAGTGTCGTTGAGACGTTCAAGACATCGATTGATGGAAGTATTAATGGTTTGTCTAATGAAAGATACCATTTGTGGGTATTTCTCTTTGCCGCTCCTGAGCGGGCTGCCCAACAAGCCGGAGTACACGTCATAGTCGAGAAATTGCTGGCGATTTGAGTGGTCGCCTGTTCTTTCGAAACTGTCGTGACGGTCGAGATCGTCGTCTCTTTTTACCCCTTGGATGATATCAGTGCTGGCCTGCGCCTCGGATGGACAGGAATCGTACCGAACCAGGTAGTAGCCAGGTCGCGCTCGTGGAGTTCTTCCATCTCCTCTCTACTGTACCTGGGCTCCAATATCTTCACAAGTTTGGCGTACATGTAATACTTGACCTTCTCATGCGGCCCATCTCTGCCTTCCCTGCCACCACGATGCGCCAAAAACTTCTCCCAGCACGGCTCGCAGAACTCACTGGCGCAGTCCACACAATACCAAACACCAGCGGCACCCCTCGTGCAGCCTAGCATGCGAGCGTCGCAGTCGTTGGATGGTCGTGTCATAGCCGCAGAAAGGTCTTGAGCAATTGGTATGAGGCTGAGAATGCAAAAGAGTCGTGGGGATGTTGTTGAGGCAATGACATTTGTGCCAAAGTTCAGCCTCATGCAGGCGTTCTGCTGGGCTACCGTGCCCGTGCGTAATCCGAGCCAGTTCGCAATCCGAGCCACCCCACCAATATCAGACAATTGGAAAAATAAGGTTATTAAGCCACACTAAATAGCTATTATTATGAGATTTTTTAGAGTATTACTATATAGACGCTTCTATAGCGTTTACACTACTTATATCTCGCTAGCGTCTTAATTTAGCGCCCGCGCGCGCTATTTTTAGGTAAGAGAGACGCTGTAGGCGGACTAGCGTTAGCACAACTTAATATAGTAATAATATAATAACACTTTATTAGATTTTTTACTACTTTATGTAAGGCTTTTTACTTACGTGTATTTATTATATTATAAGATTTTTATATAGTTATAGCGTTATATTACTACTTTTTAAGCGCCTACTACGTAGCTAGTTCCTTAGCCTACGCTTTTTACTTATAATTACGCTCTATTTTAGCCTATTATTAAGTAACCTTTACTTCCGCTTAAAGCTTCTTTTTATAGGCTATTACTACTACTTTAATCTCTCTATTATAAGCTTTTTAGAGTTATAGTTACTTAGCTTTATCTTATTCTATAGCTTTACGGGCGCGTACTATATAAATCTTTCTAGGACTTATAAAGATAGCCTTACTATACTACTTATTACCCTCTTAAATTATTAAAGTTATCTACTATATTATCTACTTTCTTTTAGTATTAACCTTACGTTATAGGCCCTTATTTTTATAGTAGAGTAACTTATTTTATACCTATAGAGAGTATAATAAAGCTTCTAACTACTAGGCTTTAACTTTTAACTTATTAAGTACTATAGTATTATAAATTTTTTAGAGCTCTCTCTAACTATCCCTATTACTATACTACCTAATTTTTAAAGCCTTATCTTATTATTATAAGTAGTTATTAAAGCGTTTTAGAATAACCTTTATATCTATTAGCTATACGCCTATAGCTTAAAAACTCTTCTTAATAAGATCTAGCCTTATTATAGAGCTCTACGTAGGCTAAAAGTTATTAAAAAAATTACGTTTAGTAACCTTTATAATACCCTATAAGTAGTAGAGGTAGTAATTAAGTTCTTAAGAGTAGTACTATAAAAGAGGTCTAAAAAGTATAATATTAAGCAGCTATAAAGTGTAGGTTAAATAGGGTAGAAAGATAGTAAGAAGGATTTAATTACTATTATAAAAATTAATAAAATTAGCTATAATATAACTACTATAGCTATTAAGTATTAGAAGTCTATAGTTATAATACGCTTTTTACTTTATAAAGTAGTTAAAAACCTATTAAAGCTATACTAAACCTATCTTATTATTACTCTATCCTATTAGTAAGTTTAAGAAGAAAATCTTATATTTCTTAACCTCTATAGCGTTAAGCTAGCTTAATTAAAGCCTAGATAAACCCTAGTATATAAGAGCTAGAGGTAATAACTCCCTAGAAGCGTATATATAAGCTAACAGCGTAACCTATTTATAATTACTATCTTATATAGCTACCTTAGCTTAATTAGAGGTTAATAAGGCCTTTATAAAGACTCTTTTTAACTACTTTATAACCTTAACGTAGAAGCCCTTCTTATCTATATTATATATATTATAAGCTTTAACGTTATATTCTTACGTCTTTAAATATAATAAGTTAAAGTATAGCTTATATTTAAATCCTAAGTTAGCTTTATACCTATTACTATTAATTCTAGGGCTCTATTTAATAGTAAGCTTATCCTTATAGTAGTAGAGAAACTAGGTAACCTAGCTTTAGGAAACCTCCTACTTTATAATTATTAACGCAAAATTTTATATTATCTCTTATATAGGTAGTAAGCCTCGCCTTATATATCTTTCTATATATAATATAAGTTTATACTCTTATTATAGGTTAAGTAGTTACTTATTACATCCCTAAGTCTTATTTAATTACTACGTACCTTAGTGCCGCCGCGATAGCGTTATTTAATTAACACTAAATTTTTTCGCAACTTTACAGTATAAGAAATGTTCTCCTAGTTTACGTAATTTAATATATATAATTACTTCTTAAATTAGGTTTATAGTGGTGGAGATATAACGCGTTAAAGATAGGACGATGCGCAATGTTGGGATGGTGGGGTGGCTCGGATTGCGAACTGGCTCGGATTACGCACGGGCACGGTACAGGTCCTCCAATCGATATCATCGCTGCAAGTGCATGTAAGCAAGGTGGCTCTCGCGTGTCGACTCGACGCCAGACGAATAAAAGTGTATACTGTCAGCCACTCGGCTATTAGTCACAGCGACTCCGCAACTTGGGTTGACCGGTTGCATTGGCGAAGCGAACGGCACTGCGCCACAGAACCGCATCGTATTTACCGCCGTATCATATTACAACGAGTGGTGTGATTTTAGGCGCCAGCCTCGAATGCCACAGCCATGCAGCGGCAGATGTGTCTGGAGCTGATAACGTTGAGTGAACGGAGTCGGATGGTGATAGCAGGTTGAGGCGAAGACCGTCCACCCGCCAGAAACGATCGCTGGTCAGTTCTACTCCGGCATCTCTTTCATCTAGCACGTTAGCAGGTCGATGCAAACTTCTAAATCATTAGAGCTTGCAAGGCCATTTAGCGAAAGCTATGCGAGATGCACCACGAGTTTCGAATTGCGGTCTTGGTGGCGCGCTGCGAGTACAGAGCCGTGCGGTATGATGGGCTGAACGATCGATCCGCCATCCGATATTTCGTACGCATTTGATCGCTGCGAGATCGAACCTGATAACAAGCCCGTTGCATCGAAGATCGCGCCACATAAGCACGTGCCAGGCGGCCAGATCGCCAGACTGGGTCGGAAAAGGTCGTTTCCATCTAACTTTTTGGCGGCCACAAACGCTTCTCATCTCTGTCATCTGATTCATTAACATACCCTTGAGCAAAATAACAAACACAGCACAGAGATACACATCATGCCACGCATGGCGAGCTCTATACATCCCGACTTCCGGGACGATGTCACCGCAGCGCAAGCCGAAGCGGCAGACAGGGAAACAGAACGGCTGGTCTTGATGAATGCGGCCGCGGGTAGAGCTGGAGATACGGAGCGCGCTGTAGAGCTTGCTCATGAGATGTTGCAACTCAGACTAGGCGTCTACAAGGCCGAGTCTGGGCCAGTTGCCGGTGCTTGGTAAGAAGAGCAAAGATGCAACCCCGGTCTGATATGTCTACTTACTTCGCATACTAAAACTACAGGTACTTGATCGGATCGGAATATCGCAAGGCCTCTAGATTCCAAGAGGCAAAAGAAGCTATTGAGAAAAGCCTGGAAATATACGCCGCAGCAATTGCTGCAGCAAACGCTGCAGGATACGCTGGAGACGACAGTAAAGGCAGTGCTATACTAGCCAAGGAGGAATTGGTTTTAATACTCGAAGATATGGGTCAGCTTTCTGATGCTAAAGAAACTCGTTTGCAAGGCGCGAGCACAGGAACAATGGTTTGCTCAAGTACCAAGGTATGTTCGACAAAGTGGAACCTGGATCGATCTTCCTAACGTGCTCGGCACAGTGTCATTTTTCACAGTACGATTTTCGCATTCGGAACGATGGCCTTCCTCGCCTGTTCAAGTTAAATGAGCTGAAAGCATGCAGTGGATGCAGGTCGGTGTTCTACTGCTCCCAGGAATGCCAAAAACGGGAGTGGAAGAGACACAAGATCCATTGCAAGAAATATGTGGCTGATAAGCCCGGGGAATGATTGATTGCATCATCACTCACGTGCTTTCTGCATCAATACTATACAGCCTTGCCGAAATGGAACATCTCTGCTACCATGTCTTTTAGCATTCGCCTATGCAAGAGAATCCGAATCGAACTACTCTTCAGCTGTTAAAAGGACTGGAGGCGGCAGGAGTCTGGAGCTTACCCTCATAAGCTTTACTACGACACAGTCCTGTCATGGCTTATGGAACCTGTCGACAACTTGGATAGATTGAAACAATCTTGCCGTCGCTACCTTGGTGGTGTACGACTTGTGGAGGGCGCACGCTTGTATAAGTATGCCTTGGAACCAAGCACCCCGCCGCCCGACCCAGAATGCTTCCCGGTTCGATACGACGCGCTTCGACGCCACACCGGTTACGAATACCCCACATTAGGCTGATGATATACAGCGTCCAATCTATGCCGTCCACGTAGCTGTTTCTCAGCCTTGTCGTGTCTACCTAGAATCTTATCGCACTAGATATGATGGTCTTCACTTCTCTAATATCGCGGCCACTTCACTCCAGCTTCCTCTCAGACGATGGGTTCCCGTCGCCTTTGCACTCGTGTGCGTATGCGCATTGTCTCTTAGCCTACCATAGTATCACCGATTGCCTCTAGTCCTCTTCCCACCGAGCAACCGCCCGGTTAACTCTCACAATGAGTGAGCCTTATCCGGAAGAGGATTCGCAAGCCCTCGTGCATCATAATTCACACCATCCAGCCTACTCAAACATCGATTCCGAAAATGGAGAAATCCGACTGCTGGAATTGCTCCCCGGACAATATGACGATCCGCTCTCAATGCGCCTGCTGCCAAAGAAGTTAACCAGAGACCTCGAATATGAAGCCCTTTCCTATGCATGGGGAACGACCGATAGCCCGAACGAAGCTTTTCTCAACGGAACCCTAATTACTATGAGAGAGAGCCTTGATCTTGGCCTCAGACGTCTCCGTTTTGCTGAAGAGCCCCGCATATTATGGGTCGACGCTTTGTGCATCAACCAGAATGATGTTCAGGAGCGATCGCAACAAGTTCAACACATGGCATCGATATACAAGTTAGCGACGGATGTACTGGTATGGCTTGGAGAATGGCAATCGTCCGACACGTGCAGAGATCAAGAACGCTGTGAAGAAGCGTTTTCTGAACTTCTCACTGAAGCAAGTTGGATAGAGTCGGTCTTTGATGATTTTGAGGACAGTGAACGCTACTCGATGATGTCCGGCTTTTTGAAACGAAACGACCTGTTCTCTGACATGGACCATTTCGAGGGTCACCTTTCCGACGTTGCTTCTCGGTCATGGTTTTCCCGATTATGGATCATTCAAGAGTTCGTCCTGGCCGAAAGAGATCCAGTCATATACATAGGACGTCACGTTGAGTGGTGGGTGAACTTTTTGTTCGCTTTCAAAGCATGTTCTCAGCACTTCGAGGAGACTTATGAAGATGAGATAGCAACGCTTCGCTATACAAGAGTGATAAATTTGGATAAGATGCGAGACAAGCGTCGCTTGGCTTGCCCCTCTACGAGAACACGCAGCCTATGGCGATGGCTGGTCCGCTCACAAGATTTTCATGCTACAGACAACCGGGACAAGATCTATGGTCTACTTGGACTCTGTGTATTCCCAGTAGCGGATCCAATCGTACCCGACTACTCGAAGAGTTTCCAAAAGATTCTTGCCGACGCCACTGTGGTTGCGATAATAGAAGGATCCCCAGAGTTCTATCTCAAATTCCCATTCACGTCCCGTAAATCCTTTGACGAAAGCCACGGCAAGCCTTCATGGTTGTTCGAGGATCTTTCTTCGTTCTGTTCTACCCTTCGTGGCCTCGGGGTTCGTGAACCATTCGGGGTATCTTTGAACGAGCGGAAGGTGCGAAACGATGTGCTGCGCGTGTCGGAAGATGGCCGGATTCTGTTTGCAAAAGGTCAACGCGTTGGAACGATCTCCGCAGCTTTTTCGTACGCGAAAACCTGGTGGAAGGCTGCGAACTATGAGAACACCTGTCGAGCCGCTGAGCTATACGAATTTTTCCACAACACTCTAAAACCAATGAAAATAGCTCCGCGACATCTACATGAGGTACTGAATTTCGATCCCGAAGTTCGCGTGAGGTTGGATGATGTAACCACTTTTTTGGCTGGGACTGGGAACGTTGTTCTTCCACGGATTGAGCTCTTAGAGAGCATCTCCACAAAGGGCTCCACTAACTCCCCTCAGACACTGATAGTTACAAACAAAGGTGCGCTTGCGATAACGTGGTGTGAAGACTTGTTCGGAATACAAGCCGGGGATGTCATCGTCAATCTGTTCGGCTACAACATGCCTTTTGTCCTGAGGCCGCTTGGAAGGGATCGTGTGCATGTCATGCTTAACGTGGCTCAGTTCCGACCAATCTACAGCCAGTTTCGTCAAGACTGGATTCAGTTCGATGGTATAGCAGAGGAAGAGTACGCACTTGTTTGACACATCTCCATGGCTTGCATGAAGAAAAGTGCAATCCGCAGTACCAACTCAGCAAGATTACAGAAGAGAATGCACATAGCTTCAAGACAAGCATTCCAATCACATTACCTTGACCCCACGTCGGCAGTAATGTCAAAACATGCAGTCTCAACACTTTACCTGACCACACACCCATCTCACCTAAAACCTACTAACATCCCGCCCGAATACCCAATTCACCGCCCAATACACCGGCACAAGCACCTTATTCCTCCAACTAACCGTCCGCGTCAAATACGCTCCTCGCCAAATAATCCACGCCACATATCCTTGCAGCCTTCCACCCCACTTGCCACCGCCCTGAAACAATGCATTCCAATTACCGATATACGCCAGCGTACCGAGATCCTTGTATGTGAATCCTTTAGACTCTGAAGGTGAAGAAGGAGATAGGTCGCCCTTGTTCAGCCGTTTGGCGAGCCAGAATGCTTTTTGGGATGCGACTTGTGCGGTGGCGGGGTAGGTCGTGTCTTGGATGATACCGCAGTCGCCGAGGGCGAAGACGGAGGGGTGGATTGCCTCGGGCTGTGAGCTGCTTTGTTCGCTTTGTTGAGATGGGGATGAGGGGATCAGCTTGACGCGGAGGTGGTCGTCGGTGATGATGGAGCCCGACTTGGGGTCCTTTTTGACTATCCATTTTACGTCTTTGTCAGGAACGGAAGAGGAGGATGGTAGGTGTAGGTCGGTTGGGGCTTCGCGAACGGAAGATAGTGCGTGGTCGAAGAAAGGGTTTTGCATGAGTCCTGTGCCTGTAGGTCGATGTCAGTATTTGTATGTTTACGTAACGAGCGTGGGAAGACGTACTCCAAACACACATGCCCACTCCAATCTCTCCATCCTCCTTGACCTTGAGCGTATAAAGATGATAATCATCAAGATCATCTGACATGCTCCTCTCAACTGGCGCTCCTGGCCTCAACTCCTCCACATGGTGACTCGTCTTGATATCAATACCTCTGCGCTTAAACTTCTGCATCGCATACCCCGCGAGTCTCTTATCAAACATCGGCAACACCTTCTCCGCAACATCGTAAACAGTAATCTTGTGATACTGCACAAGCTCCGGGTACAACTTCTTCATGTCCTCGTTAATCAAGTCGTGCAGCTCCGCACTAAACTCGATTCCCGTAGGCCCACCCCCAACAACAGCAAAGTTGAGCAACTGCTTCTTCATCTCAACAGAGGTCGTAGGCAGCGCCGCGGCTTCAAAGCACGCCAAGATGCGATTGCGGATCCTGCGCGCGTCACCCACGTCCTTGAGGAAGAAAGCGTGTTCCTTGACACCGGGGGTACCAAACGTCTGACTATAACACCCCACCGTCACAACCAACTTGTCATATTGCAGATCAAACAACCTTCCCACTTTCGCATCCTTTTTCTTCTCCATCTCTCTCTGTTCCTTGGTCTCGCCTGCGTGCCGATCCGTAGTTAATGCAACGCCCTGCTTCGGATCATCAACCGCCTCTTCAATCGTAATCGTCCGGTTCTTGAAATCCACATCATCAGCCCATCCCTGGAAGAACTCAACGCTTGTGCGCCGGCTGCGCACGGGTTCGAGAGCGGTGCGAAATTCCAGAGTGCCAACGGCGGTCGAGGCGAGCAGGGGCGTGAATGCAAAGTAGGATCGGGGAGATACGACGACGGTTTGGAATTTTGAGCTGTCGAGCGTGCGGGCGACTGTGAAGCCTGCCCATCCGGATCCGAGGATGACTACGCGCTCGCGGTCTGGTAGGGAAGGGGTGTTAGGGCTACGAAGGTACTATCTTGGAGGAGAGTAACAATTGAGAAACGTACTGCCTCTTCCTTCGTCCAACTTCTCCATAGTAATTCCTCTCCGCTGTTCCAAGCTCTTTCCATACTTTCCGCTTATCAAAGCACGCGTTCGAGTTAAAGATCCAACGCGCGAGCTGGCCGCAAGCTCCCTCAGACCACCCGGCAACACCGACATTCTTGCCGGCGAAAGCATGTTCATTCTTCGCAACTTAGCTGATTCCTTGTATCGCAGCAGTTGAAAAGATTATTGAAACAAACGCAACCCGCGCTTTTTTTATTTTTATCAACAACCCGGGTGCTTGCGGGACGACCCACGGAAAGTCGGCGTCGACGCCATGACGTATGGCTTGTGCAAGCCTGACGCGCCGAGCGTTCCGAGCGAGTTCCACAAGCGATTGTCGCTGCGATTGGAAAGTCGTTGCGCAAAAGGGTGGATTGTGCTTCTTTGGCTGTGTAGATTGAGACATGTCTCGGACTACCGGTACCGTTGGTATACCCAAGTAGTTATATGGCAGGGTTGAGCATGCGGTTCGGTTCGGACAGGGCGGGAGGAAAAGGGCCGTAACATGCGTCGGTGTCGCAATGCGCTGCAATGGATAGGGCGTGTGTAATTTGAGAGATGGGATGGAGGAATTGGGAGGACAAAGAGTGTGCCCGGGTGGGACAGAGGCTTTTTGTTGGTTGAGAAGCGCCCAGGTGATGCAATGATCGTATGATCAGCCATTCTCTGGCAACCACCTTTCTGTCATCGACTCGACGTTATCATCGCATTGGGCGCTGCTGTCACGTTTCTCTTGATGTCCAAACGAGGTGTTGTGATGGCAGCAACTCAGCGCTGGCAAGAGAATCGTGTAGAGAAAACGCTGCGTTGAAATCATGCTTTTGCAGATATGCAGCAATATACAAAGTGGTAGTACCCACTCTCATACACCGTCTTCCGTACAGCATATACTGCATCCACGAATAACACGAAGGATCCAGTATCTCGCCAATGCTTTAACAGCAATATCAGTGCCGTGGGTATCCCATATCCCTCCCAAAACGCCAATTTCCCATAACCACCCAAACGCCTCAACACCCCCCATCCCAAAGAACGCACCTCACTTCTTCCCACCCCCTAAATACCCCACCACATCCCCCGCCCTCTCCAACCGCGCCCTCGTCTCCGGCAACCCCTTGTTCAACCTCTGCAGCGCCAGCACCGCCTTCTCCCAATTCCTCTCCACCTCGTCCTGTCTCTGCAGCGCCTCGACACCCGCCACCCCATCACTCTCCGCTTCAACATGTCCACCCTGACCCGCGCCCTGCCACACCCCGCTCTCCGCTTCAAACCTCTTGATCCATTCCTCGGCCGCAACTTTCGGCGTCGTACGCCGCTGCTGGCTTATCTTCGCAATCAGCGCGTCGCGCTTCGCTACCGTAGCGGAGAGCTGTGTGCGGAGTTTGTCGTCAAAAGCTTCGTATTCGATGGTTTCGACGTCTTCTCCTCTTCCGTCGATATCCATCCTGTCCCCATTCACACCCGCGTCTTCAGAAGCGCTCTGCACCACATCGAGCCCGTTGATGCTGATATTGTGTCGCATGCCGTGTAGGACTTGTGCGATAAAAGTGTCGACTAGGTCTTCGACGCTGCGGCGTAGTTCGTCCGGTGTGTTTGCGGTTTGATCGGTGGGCGGGACGGGAGGCAGATGGAGATCGAGTTTTTGGCGCGCAGCGGTGCGGATTTGGTTGGTGAGGTATGCGAGGTCGGCTGGGGACTGGAGTTCGATTTTGCGGTGTTCCATTGTTGGGAGAGGGGGTTCGTGGTGTTTGCGGCGTGGGGTGTCTTTTTCTTTTTGTTGGACGGACGTGAGTTCGTTATATTCGACAGATGGGTTTTGAAGTTGCTTAGAGGCGAGATCTTCGGCGTGGTGGTGTGTGTTGGGTCGTGTAATGACGGACGTCGTGGGTTGTGTCGAGTTTGTTTTGGCTGTTTGTTTGCGAACGCGGAACGTGGACCGCGCGCGACGCTTGATTCTTATCAGCCCGCCTTATCGGGGCCGAGGCTGTGGGGTCGCTGCACCACCTCGAGCCATGCGCTCAGTGGTAGAACAGACTACACAGCTGAATCGACGGTTGAATATCTAGTGATAGCTTTGCAGCTCGTGTAATTCTTTATTGGAGATACAGAGACAGAAACAGTGCATAAGCCTCTTGAATAGCACACAAAACCTCCTAACGCCCTGTTCCACAATCCAATCTCCCGTATGCAGCCATCAAACCAAACGCCCATGATCGTGTACCAAACGCCTGTCCCAGCCCATTTAAACATGAATTCAGTGTCGCATCATCCGTTGGAATGCCAAAGCAAAAGTACATGCACAGCCAACCGGTCCCTCCCCATGCATCCGCATCCGCACGCGTCTACAGCCGGGTATCGGAAGGAAACATGTTCCTCACCTCCTCATCCGTAAGAATGATATCCTGCACAGGATCCTGTCTGCGCTCGAGATCGTCAAAATGGTAATCAATGTACGAAGGGAGGAACATTTCTGTCAAACATGGTCAGCACACCGCGTTATTAGTCCGACATGCAAATCCCCAACCCAACACCCTCACAAGATGAGAGAAGAACAAGGAAAGCATAGGAAATAAGAAGGCATACCCTGATTCCAATCAAACCCCTGACTTGCCTTGACACAGCTAATCAACCTCAACCCCCCTCCTCCACCACCTTCCTCCTCGCCTCCCCCAACATTGACAACAATATGCTCCTGTCGCGAAAACGTCTCGCTCATCAACGACTCCCTGCGCCGCATTCCCTGTGGCGACGAAGCAGGCGACGACGACCCATAGCTCCGCGGACTTCCACTGCCTCCGCCGTACGAGAAGCGGTTCGGGGAGGGTGTGAAGCCGTAGGCGTAGTTGTGCGGCGTGGAGGGGCTTGCGAATGATGATGATGACGCTGAGGAGGAGGAGGAAGAGGAAGAAGACGTGTTTCGGGAGTCGTGCGCAGGAGCTTTGCCTTTGCGTTTTGGGATGGCGATGGAGGAGGACATGTTTAACGGCGTCGGAGAGCTGGGCGTGTTGATAGATGCGTAGATGGTGATGCGTTAGCCAGCGAGATAAGCAAAAGCGCCCTCTCCAAGTTGACAAAACACGGCAGCTAAACAAAAGTACCACCAACCGTCCGTTAAAATCAAGAAATATCGTACACCAGCGAGGAACGAAGAGAGGAAGTGAACAAGTCAGAAACAGTCATCACCGGACACCCGACGCCGTTGTCATAGATGCCCGTCCCTCGAAAGCGATCGACACGACACGACACGCGGAAGCACACTGCGTCACAATGATTGGTCCATTAGCGCCTCACTTGCTCGTGCCAGTGCTGTACTGTACACATGGCGTGCGCACGTGTACAGTACCAAGCAGGCACCCACCTACCCGTCCTTTGCTACTGTATCTTGCATGACGGGGCTACGCGGTGGGTGCATGATATCCGTATCCTGCATCCGTAGCGCCATGTATACGCTCTTCTTATCTACATCGCAAACCCGTATCCATCCGCGAGCTTACTACCCTACCCAGAGTCTTAACAACAGTGAGTATGTCAGACCCGGTGACATCCGATGATGGACATGGTTTATTAATTACAGGTACGCGTTCACGACTCGACGGGTGTGGGGAATCGATCAACGCAAACAAGGTCATTTATGAGGGGAGGAGAGGGGAGGGGAGGGGGGGCTAACGGAACGAGACTAGTACGTGACGTAGCAGTAGCGTTGCGTTGCGTGTCAAGGCAGCGAGCGAGCGTTATCGCCGGGGCTGGGGCCGGTTCCTGAATGGATGCATGTGCATGGACTGTAGTGTACGCTCGGCAGGAACAACGCACGCACGCCGTGTTGTGTATGTATGTATGTATGTATGTATCGTGCGGTGCGGTGCGCTGTTTCCATCAAGATAGGGTACGTAGCATCGACATGTATTCTTGACATGCTTGGATTGGACAAAAAGTAAAGAGGGACCATGCTCAGATGCTATTGTGAGTGATCAATACTTGACCGTAACTTCGAACATTCAACCACACCCGCAAACTCGCAGCATTGCCAATGTTTCCATACAGTCACTACTATCATCGTCTCTCGCATCTACATACGCATCGTTCCTATATATCATACAAAAGTGTCAAAGAAATAAAAAACCTAGCATCTGGATATCGTCCCCTCTGCTCGCACTAACAAAAAGAAATGATAATCCAAACCCAAACTCATAGAGAGTTCTATTCCCGTTGTGCCAAAAACGTAGAGTAAGTAGCGAGCCTCGGTTCCTGCCGAAGACCTCGTATTAGTGAGAGACATGGAAAGATTTGGCGAATGAAAGAAAGAAAGCAAGTGGAGCAAATGTGGAAAAGAAAAAGAAGCAATCGCATAGTGAGATTCCCATAATAGAAAACAAACAAACAAACAAATATCCAGTCGCTGTTGCTGCTGCTGCTCGGCTTCCAATGCCGACAGCAAAAAAAAGAAAGAAAGAAAAAGGACGTCGACAGGTAAAAGCGCAAGAAAAGCAAAACACCCCACCACGCACAGGGGTAGCAGCAGACGAGCAAGGAGAAAAGCAGGAAATCGCCAGACTTCACCGCCCCCATAATCCCATGATCCAGATACCCCATAACCCCATAACCCCATCCCATTCCAAAACTCCCACGCTATCGTATACCAAATAGCCTGCAGCAGTACAAGACCAAAAGACTCAAAAAATCCAAAACCAAGCACCAGCACCTATCCGTCACACTCACACCAAGGCAGGGCAGAGTAGGGGTATCCATCCTCAAAAGAGAGATTGTTGTGTAGAAGAAAGTAACAAAGAGCGCTCCGCCAGTGTGTACACCCTGTTACTCCGACGCCAAGATGCATGCCTTTGCTGGATGGGATGAGTGGATGAATGGAATGCGGATTTCATAGAAACGAGCCATGTCCGTCCCGGTGGTGGTGTTGGTGTTGTCATGGTAGTAGTAAAGGAAACTCCGGGGACGAAGATAAATAAGAGTCGCATCTGTGTATGCATGTGTTGTAGGCGTACGTGTGCGTCTGTCTGGCCGTTGTTTGAAGATCCTCAAGTCGCAGCAAGAAAAGCCGTGATGGTGGTAGTAGTAGTAATGGTAATGAACAAACAATCGGGGGTATCGTATCTTCTTCCTCTTCTCCTTCTCCTTGCTCGTTCGTAACTCTTCCATCCAAGTCTCTTGCGCGCGCAGCCGCAAGCCAACCAACGAATCAGTAATCCATCTCTTTTCTCCTCATTCCTCACCACGCCTTCTTCCTCGCAAACCTCTTATTCAGCAACACCAACACTTTGGAAACATTAAACTGCACATACTCCAAATCCAGATCTTCCTGATTATCCTTTTGCATCTCAAGCAAATCATCCAGCTTGAGATCGAGTTCAAGCAACCCCCTATTCCTGCCCTTGTAATGCAACGAGATGACAAACGTGCCCGGCAACGGACTCGTAAAATTAAAATATATATTCGCGCGTCGGTTCTCCGGCACATTGCTCTTTTGAATAACGCCCTCGCGCTCGAGCTGTTGGTGCGTAAACTTGTACGGGCCGAGGACCTGGTGCTTTTGCTGTTTCCGTGTCTTGCCTTCGGACTGGCTGCGGACGTTGTGGAGGTAGGATTTGTATGTGTCGAGCTGGCTGACGAGGAAGCCGTTGTGGTCGCGGATGGTGCGGAACACTTCTTCCAGCTTGCGTGTCTCTTCAATGACTTTTTCCTTCATGGAGCCCAGGTGCACCAGCTCTTGTTCGACTTCGTCGCGCAGCAGCGAGAAGCCGTCTTCCTTGTCAATGACACCTAGATCTTGGAGTTGAGAGAGCAGCTCCATGCTGCGGATGCCCTTCTTGACCATGATGGAGTCGTTTTTTGTGGTGGCGGCTGCTTCGGCGATGCGGTCGAGTCGGAGCGGGCGTCGTGTGATGGACGTGTTGGAGGGGAGCGAGCGGAGGATCATGACAAACGTCGACTTTGCTTCCATGAAGAAGATTTCTTCTTGCGTGATGTCGAGGGCTGCTGTGAGGTCGTCGAGCGGTGTTTCCCACTTGCTGAACAGCGGGAGGTTAATGGCCCGATTCTCTTTCCGCGGAAGCTGGGCTGGCGCGCTGCCGAGTTCCTGCAGAATGACACCCAGATGCGAACTGTCTTCTTTGGCCTGGTCATGTTAGTACGGATATGCAAGAGTCGCTGTCCACTCACAAGCTCAGCAGCATGTCGCTCCAACAGCGAGTGCGTCGCATACACTTCGTTTAGCGTAATGGAAAGCTCCAGGTCCTTCTTGGACAAAGCAACGTAGTTGTCCATCTCGAGGGTGTCGTAAAAGTCCTGTACCTCGCAGAGGTCCAGCAGGAACTTGTTAATGCGCTCCTTGTTTTGGTGGATAAAAGGCTGCAGCTTGACCATGTACGGCTCCTTTGCATACGACGGCTTGTTTGCGAGATTCTGCAGCATCTTGGCAATGTACGTCAGCGTCCGCTTGGGATTCTCCGCGGGCAGCACATCGATGAGCATATATGACCTGGGTGTGACAATGGCGGGGTTGATGAAGCGCAAGAAGAAGAAGCCTCCGATGAGGGTGCATATGGTCTGGTCCTGGGCATCGGGGT
The DNA here is from genome assembly GCA_002952155.1 of Alternaria solani. Classification (NCBI taxonomy): domain Eukaryota; kingdom Fungi; phylum Ascomycota; class Dothideomycetes; order Pleosporales; family Pleosporaceae; genus Alternaria; species Alternaria solani. Next base: position 117,733 of record CP022031.1, on the reverse strand, counting down.
ACTTTCGTCTCGACAGACTCCGAATCTGCTTGCATATCCACCGGATGCCGTAGGGTGTCTCCTCGAGGCCTTTGATGATGGTTGTGAGAAAGTTGTTGGCAATCTCCATGAGCATGTTGACGCGCGGTGTGATGATGTTCTGGACCGTCTCGTTCTCGGCCGCCTGCTCTGCGGTGACGCCCTTGGGCAGATTTGGGGGCAGTTTTCCCTGGATCTCAAGCTCGGTCACCATCTTCTCGTACACCTTGAGCGGGTTGATCTCGAGGTCGAGATCCTTGAGCTCGATGAGCGAATTGATGCTGTCCTGCAGGACGACCTTGAGGTAGCTCTGACCGGGTCCTCGCCGGGTATATGTGGTCATCATGCGCGAGACTGGTGTGTTTGCGCGCAGGAGCGAGCTGTAGTCTGGGGTGTTGTCGAACTGGTATGTGAGTACTGACTGTAGTGGGTCAGCATGGTTCCTGGCTTCCAGATGGACAACCTACCTGGAACATGGTCAAGAGCAAGTGCTCTTCGCGACTCTCGTACTGGTTTCCGTAGATTGTGAACATGACGGTTTGGAGAAGCGCGTCAATCTCAGCCATGGAGACGAGGCGACACAGATGGGCAATGTGGCGCGGTTCGGACTGGAGGAGGAACAGCAGGTTGCCGTATTTCTGCGTCTTCTCGTCGTTGGGAAAGAAGCCCTCCTGGAGTTCGAGGCCGTCGGCGAGGTGGTCGGCGACTTCGTTTTGCTGCAATGGTCAGTAGAGCGCGGCACACACACACACACACACACACACGGCGGGTCAACGCACCTCCTCGAGCGCCATGCGGTTCTGGATCAGCAGGGCTATCCGCGAGTCGAGGTAGCGCACATCCTTTTCCAGGACAAAGTTCTTCTTGGACTGCGACGAGATCTTGGCCTTGAGTTCGCGGAGTATCTTCTGGGCTGCCAACGGTTAGCCTTCTGGGCGCATGGCCGCACGCACACGGTGGGCGCATACCTCTGGCCAGGTCGTCCTCAATCTCGAGCTCCTTGTCCTTTGCGGACATGGACAGATAGAGGGCGGTGACGGAGTAGCGCTTCGACTGGCGCACCGAGCGCGAGCCGTCGTGCGACGACATTGTGTTCTGGCGCGAGACGGGGACAAACGACGACGACGACGACGTCGAGGCGCGCGAGGGGGCGTGCAGCATCGAGACTGCCATGTTTGGGGGAGGAGGAGGAGGAGCAGGAGCGGGAGGCGGTGACTTGATGGGTGGTGGGCGCGGTCGCGGCAGGAGACGGGGCGCGCGTGCGTCAATCAGCGCCGTCTACAGGGGAATTGCAGCGGGAGGGCCCGTCGAGCGACGAGAAGCGAAGGGCGTCGACTCTGTGGTGGACGGGCAAATTAGGCCGTGTCTCAGTAGTTTGGGTGTGTCGGAGAGGGCGAGGGCAGCTGCGAGGACGTGAATGGTCGGGAGGGGGCCGCGGGGGAGAGTGAGGGAGCTCAGACGGTGAGTGGACAATGGGCCAGCTGCGACATGCCAACTGCCAGCTGCCAACAACTACTACTCTCGTGCGTGGAGGCGATGCAGTGACTTGGTGACTGTGTGGGTTGCTGACGTTGTGAATTGCTGACCATGTGACGGCGGTGGCAGTCTTGGGACGAAGGGGCAGAGTGTGGAGTTGGGCCTGGCGACAGATTCACGCGTGTTTCAGTGCGTCGTGGAAGAGTGGGCCGGGCGCGGAGAGGAGACTGCGAGGGCTGCAGGGGCAAACGGCCAAACCCACGGCAACAACGCGCCGACTATCTGGATGCAGATGCAGATGGACAGGCGGGCAGACGGGCAGACGGGCAGACAATGGAGCGACAGGCCGTGGCATGCCAGTACTGGCCCCTGCCACTTGCAACGTATTGTCCATGACACAGCAGCCCCCATCGAGTTGGCCACACGCGCACCAGGGTCTCCTCTCCTCTCCTCGCTCCCCTCCCCCCGTCTGTCTGAAACTGTCGTCAGCTGGCCGTTTGTTCGCTCGCCTTCCCCTGAATCAAAAACCCCGGTCCTCCTCTTCTGCTGGATGCAGGACGTGGCCCGCGCCCAAGCGACGCCGCTGGTTCCTGGCTAAGGCCGACTAGCCCACCCCATTTGACTTTGCAGCCGCATCTGGCTGCACCTCTCCGTCTCGCCCTACTGTAGTCTTTGTTTCTATCCACCACCCTCAGCTGCCGAGAACAAGAAGCCAAGGACGCGCCGGTGCCCTGTCTGCATCTGGCGTGTCCCACGGTCCACGAATGGCGGCGGCGGCACCAAAACATGTCGAGGTGCCATTTTCCCATCCTACATCATCATCGTCATCCTGCCTGCCTTCGGTCCGATGATGCTACACGACCCGTTTCTCTCCGTGCCCGCTCCATCAAGTAGAAACAGCGACGCGCGACTATCGCAATGTTGTTGCCAATATGCGCGCACCCAAATTGATAGCCCTTCTTCTCCCGCCCGCCTCGCTAGCCATCGGCAATTTTTCTTGCGACTATCAAATACCGTCGCGCAGCCTGATTGCCATTTCCACTACCGTACTTTGCGCCACAGGATCGCCTGCACACCGGGACAAGTACCCAATGAAATAAAATACAACCCAAAAAAAAAGAGATTTTATTTCGGTAATGCGCAGCATATACAGATACGAATTGTGTGTGTGAACGGATGTGACTAGCATCGAATGGATTCCAATCACATGCAGGGCCCCTTCCCACCCAACTGAGTCGTTTTACTCGGAATCCCCATCCATCACGCCATAGCCTCCTCTACCGTACCTAGTCTGGCAGCAACTGGAGATTTGAACAAACAAAACAAATGAATCCTTCGAAGCGCATTCCAACTTGCGATTCATGTTGGTCTGCTTTGGATAGAGTATCTGTGGTAGCCGCCCACGCTGCTTAATCCCTGCTTGCGCGCGCACGCACCGTGCACCCACGTTAGTTTGGCAGGACCGAAAACAGCGACATGCCGTGATTTTTGTGTAATTGTACCTATATACCATCACGACGACAACAGCAACAAGAGCCCAAGGTTCCAAACAAGGAAACAAGATTCCCAATGGAGAGGATAACCAATACATCTAGTCGGCTGCACACCACCCTTCCTGTCATTTACGTTTCCCAATTCCCGAAAGAACAATAAAAAACACAGATGATGCCCAGCATTCCACATGCGCCGCGCCGTGCCGGACAAATACATGTAGTAAAACAGCGCGAACGCCTGCGAACCCTCGTATAGTACATACATGCCTACACACAACGCACATATACATCATCCATCCACATGCATACTGTACAACCATGTCGGCTCACGGCAAGCGCACCAAAACAGGAAATAAACAAGGCCAAAGACCCAACGCCTCCTCTCCACACTCCATCGCTCGCTCGCCATCTCTTCGGCCAAACTCTGCTGTCCAACATGCGGGAGAACAAGACCTTAGCTCGCGAACCTCAGACACCCTACCGCGCCTTGCACACTTTGGCGAACGGCCGACGACGCACAGAATGATCGCCGTCCGTCAATATTCGGGCTGGGGGGGTCGCGCACGGAGCTTCTTCAGATTCAGGCGGCCTGCATGCATGCCTGTCTGCTGTAGCGCGCCTGCCTGCCTGCACGTCTTTCGTTCAGACTGCGAGTCATGAACCCCTCATCTTCCTCTTCAAATGCGAACTATATCGAAAACCCCGTCGCCAAGCCGTTTATTTAGCGCACGAGCGCTGCGAGGAGCACGTTCACCCCAAAATAGCTGGTTTTTGTAAGTTTGGCGTTAGCTTAAGCATCTTGTATTTATTCGGGAGTGGGCGGGGTGGGTGGGTTGGTGCACCGCCTCAGGAAACGGTTCGGGCGAGGAGAGCAAGTAAGAAATGGTCGCTCTCCGGCCGGGATAATGAATCTAAGCATATGGGCTTGAAATGAAGCAAGGGAGAGGAAAGACGGTTTGTCTAGCACCCGAAAATATCTCCGTGCCGGGCGAGAGGAATAGAGGCGGTTCACGTGGGAACTGCCACCAAATCTCCGCTTACAATGTAAGGCGAGGTGAGGTGAGGTGAGGTGAGGTGAGGTGAGGTGTGAGGCAGGTACCCATGTCTGCTTCGTTTATTCGTGGCCCCCACGCGCTCCTTCCCTTCCCTCCCTTGTCCGTCTTGGGAATCTTGGGATCTTGGGTACCAAGACAAGAACACGACACGACGTCACGACAATGCCCATTGGGCCGAAATCTTGTCGCAGCAAGAGAAGAAACGAAAAGAAAACGGAAACTTACACAGCAGCAACCACACCCCAATCCCTCAATGACAACATCCCCACCAGCGCGGGTGTCTCCCTAACCATCTTCCCCAGCACGCAAATCGCTCCCACAATAACAACGACGCGTCCGAGTAGCGTCGGCACAATCGCAAACGCCACGAGGGGTAGCACGGCGAGTAGTGGCAAGGTAATCGCTGGTGGCGCCGCGGATCGAGGGGACGCGTCTGCTTGTCCGGTTGCCGCCGTTGCTTGACTAGGAGCTGGAGGAGGCGGAGGTGCTGCTGTAGTAGTAGCAGGCTTGCGTGCACTACTACTACTACTACCACTACTATTACCACTACCGATTGTGACCAAGTCGTCGTCTCGTTCCAGGAACGCTGACTCCGTCTCGTCGATGGGATCGTGTGCGTCCATCCACTCGCGGTAGTCGTGGATAGCCTGTTGAGAAGGCCGCTCAAGGCTTATCGAAACCTGATTAAACGACGCCAACGCCTTGTCTACACAACGTTAACCCGAGTCAGCAAAGGGAACAAACACTTGATCAGTTGGCAGCGGACGATCCACATACGCCACACCTCGATCTAGTTCACACGCCACGACAAAACTTACTATACTGCTCTAGCTTCTGGTAAATCCGCCCCAGCAGCTCCGTCCGCTTGAAATGCAAGTCCCCGCCATACCGCGCGTCTCCGCGCCTCGATGCCGGAAACACATACCCGTCTGCGTCGCGCGGCGTGCTCTGCGCAATACATTCATCTAGATTGCGCAACTCTTGTTCCAGCTCGCTCGTCTCGTCTTGTAGATGCAATAACACGCGGTGATTCAGGTGCTCGAATTTCCTGTACATGGGCACGAGGCCACGCTTCTTTTTCCCATTGCCACCGCCGCCGCTCCGACGTGATGCGGGTGCTTTGCTGAGTTCGGTGGCGAGCAGTTCGTACCCGATTAGCGTTGGTCTAGTTTGGCTACTGGATGGCGACGCGTGGTGTTGGTATAGCGGCGGGTGGGTAGCGTGTGGGGAAAAGGGAGGGGGCATGTGCTGCTGCTGCATCATGCTCATGTTGTCAGGGGGTCGTACTGTCGACAGGGGATGCGCGTGTGCCGTTTCTGGGGATTGGTGAGGCGCATAGCCAATGGCCAGTGGGGCTGGGAAGGAGGCCATGGGCGGCCAGCCGGGTGCTGAGCTGGTGGCTGCGTTCATTGCTGCCGGAGATGCGCTGGAGTAGGCTTGTGGATTGTACATTGGCATGGGTGGGTAGTTGTACGCCGGTTGGTCGGCGCCGTATTGGTAGTCTTGATATGGCTGTGGGGCTTGGAGCATGTGGTTTGCTAGTTCGCGCTCTTGTTGTTTGAGACGGCTGGCGTAGGCATCGCTTTGGTGAGAACCTGTCGACGGAGCCCGGGGAGGCATGGTCAACGTGGCATGGTTGTCAGGTATCTGGTTCTTGTGATTCACTTCCTCGTCGCTTTCTGAGCCACTGCCACTCTCGTCACTGCCTTCTTCCTGGGTGCCTTCAGCTTCGTCCCCAGGGCCATGCACGAAACTGCTGGCGTACAACGGCTTCTTGAACTTGCGGAATTCCTGGTTGGGGACGTGTGATGATGTTTGGAAAGATGTCCGTGTCGAGGCTGGCGAGGTCATGGGGGAGTCGATGGTGTGTTGCGAGTCTGCTGCTACAGACGACCGACCGTCGTCGTGTTGGGCGTCACTTGACGACGAAGAAGACGACGAGGCAATGGTGGAAGGAGGCATGGCTTGAAGGTCTGTGGGCGTAGGCGAAAAGTTCTCGGTTGTGTCGTCGCTAGATTGAAGATATTGGAAGACTGCAGGCTGAGTGGCGTTGATACTGTGTGGAGCCGGACTCTCCACGGTCGTTGATGCAGACGGACTATGGCTTTCATCAGGCTCTAGATACTGGGCGACGTTGCTATAACCGCTGTACGGCGTCCGCAATGCTGTTGAGTTGCTGCCGCTCGAGACATCTGACTGTTGCGTCACACTCGAGACCAGGGAGGGGTCTGACATGTTGGCCATGTCCCCAGCATGCCGCTGCAAAGAAGTGCGTTTATCACGTGCGTGCGAGCGTTTCACTGAGTTGTCGCCCGTGTGCCGGCGACGGAGAAGCTGAGCATCGGCTGGGGAGCTGACAACAGAGCTTCCCCGGCGTCTTGTTTTTGTGCTGACCTTGCTCTTACTCTCTCTTATCTGGCCGAGCCTTGGCATGTAGCCAATGGTGCTCCCCTCTTCGTCCAACTCTTCCTGTTTGCCTTGTGACGTCGATGCCGTATCGGCGTGGTGCGAGTCGCGTCTCGAGAGCTTCTTCAGCGTTGTGCGAGGCGGTCTGTTCCGCTGTTCGCTCTCGTCATGGTCGTCTCCGCGTGGCGGTGAGGCCGAAGGTGGGGTGCCTTTTGAGCCCGAGCTGGTGCGAGATGGACGACGTCTGGTGTAGGGTGCACTAGCAGCAGAGCTCTTGCCTATATCATTGAGGCTTTCGTAGTGGTATGTCGGGTCGCCTGGTGTAGGGCTGCGCTGTCGTGAGGGTGAGTCGGAGCCCTCCAACGGTGCTGTGTGGTCCGACTATGTATGGAAAGTTCCGCGTCAGTTCCAAAAGCAATCTGGCAGTTCGGGACAAGGACAGAGAGGCAACGAGCGTGTTTATGTTGGCTACCCACCATGCTATGTAGAGGTCACAGGGCACAGCTGCTGTCAGCAGGGCGGAGATTGCGTCAATGAATCTGATATTGGCGGCAGAGGCCTGGTGCGGGGATGGTGATGGTGTGAGGGAAGAGAATATAGACTGTGACGCGATGTGCGATTCCTTGCATGCTGAAGCGATTACAAGCACACGCTGTGCGACGAGAGAAGCTGAAAAGGGCAACGCAAGCAAACGGTGCATGTCGTGGTACGCCTCAAGGCCTGGGGTTTGTCACAGCTGGCGTGCGCCATCATCATGGCACTGCGGTACACGGAGGACGAGGAGAAGGCATGGCGAACTCGAAGAAGCAACGACGAGGAAATTCCGCCAGGCCAGTCACGCCGTGCATATGCAGTCAACGTTGGCTGTCGCCCGGGAGTGGACCGGAAGTGCCGCGCTGCTACCCAATGACGTTGCGACAAGCCCGTCAAGCGACGATACCCCACAATGTGGGTCCTATCACCGCTCGCCCTCCTCCCTCGACGCCTCCGCCATCCGCTGAATCCGTCGATCCGCGTCGCCATGGTGCATTCGAGGCTGACTTCTGTCCAGTGGTGAACCATTTTTGTTATTGCTTCGTGGGAGGACCGTGATCCCGCATCCTCCGCCGTACAGTCGCTGCTCAGTTGCTGCCACGTCAACAAGCTACTGCAACACCGACCAGGATCGTCGAGGTGAGCCCCTTCCGGTTCACTCCACTCAAAGCCCATTCCACGCGTTTCGCAACTCAACCGTCCCCCGCGCTGGGGATCCTGGCAAATGTCAGGCTCTGCATCTCAAACCTGAACATCTCCACGCCGGGTTTCGAATACCTGAGGCGAGCACATTCTCAGACAAGTCAGCTGTGCATGACGTCTTCGGCGTTTCGGTAGCATGCAAATCTTATCACGCGTATCAGACTTTCCCATCTGGCATCACTGCAATTTGAGAACTCCGTGTAGCACTTCTGACGAATGTTACGAACGAGGTTGCGGCAGGTCATGGCAATATCAGCCTTGCTTCGCCACAAGCCGGCAGTGTCTTCAGCCTCGTATGCAAAGTAGGAAATGAAGAGCATTTCTGATTGTCTGCCTTGATCCCTCGCATTGGAAAATGCAGGTAGCTATGAGGCGTAGTGTTGCCTAGTTGCCGTTTGCATAAGTTGCAGTGTTCCGGCTTTACAGATATGAGCTACTCTTCTCCGTTGTCGTCTTCAGTCGACATTATTCGCTTCAATCCATACCATGTCGTCGTTGTTAGCAAAACCTCCGGCACCGCCGCCTAGAGCTCTCGCCAGGCCCAGCACAAAAGACGCTGCGACAGAAGCGACTGGAATCCAGATTGCTTCCAACAATGGCCTAAAGATTCCCAGGAACAGACGGCCGAGGCCCATGCACGACATATCGCGAAAGCCGTCAGAGCTGCCCGAAAATGACATTTTCGCTTACTTCCGGAAGAAAGCTGACAAAGAAGATGGTGCAAGCTGTGTGTTCTTGCTTTGGGGCTCTGAAGACTCTGAAAGATTTCCTACTTGGGCTGTAGACGTTCCGATTGCCGATCCTGAGAACGAAGATGAAATCTTCGCTTCGTTAGCAAGACAGTACGCTAAACAAATTGGCTTCTTGCGAAGGTGGTTCTGTTTTCGAAAGTTCAGCAGACTCAGACCTGTCACCGTATGTTCCAGCCATACCGTAGCGTGCGTATCTATACTGAAGTTCAGTACAGTTCCGGATAGTTAGCCGTTCTTCCACGAGATTTTTAGCTTTCGCTAGATGTTTGGACCTGGTTAGCCCTGAGAAACTATATTCTGAGCAGCGAGAGAAAGCCAAGACGACCATTGAGTTCATAACCAACCTCGACTATGGTGATGATCCATGGGATTGCTATCGCGACATCTCAGGAAGATGGCAACATCGAAACAGTAGTTGTCCAGTCTACGATCCAACAAACTGTGAGACAGACTGCCCATTTATGATATGGGAAACCTGCAACGATAAGCTACAGTGGATTGAAACTGCGCCTTTCCTTTCCTCTTACTTTCTCAACCCAGTTGGTGCCCGCTCTCAAGATATACTCAGCGGCTTTGAAGGACACTGCTTCATCCATCAATACAGGTAGGTTCTGGTTAAACACAGTATAGTACCCTGCTAACATCAACACCATCAAGCAAGATATTTCTGCCATCTCAGCCACCCCGACCGCTGCAGCCTCGACCACAGAGCAGACACGTCGAACTGCATGGATTATATGTCGAAACTATGTGGGATTTGGTCAGATGCTTCTTCGTATTCATCGGTATTCTCCTTTTTGTGGTAGCTGGGGGCAAGATTTTCTGGGGCACCTGGGAGGTAGTGTTTGGCGCTGGGAGTTTCTTCGTTGCTTTGCCAATGTTAGCGTTGACATTACTGAGCTATCACTAGGTGTGACGACTCACGGCAAGTCCGGATACAAAAGTGTCTATTGCATTGCTAAGACCAAAAGTATTATGGAAGAAATTATTCACAGCAAGGTACCCTATGTGGCACTCACTCGAGCAATGCAAATCTGCCTCTTTCTTCGTCTCCTCCTGGTGATTGCATTGCGAAGGAATCTTGTAGGACCGACTTGGATGGATGATTCGAATGCGCTTCGTTCGCTTTCTTCGGCCCTTCCCATAAGTTATACCCAAATTCTATCAGGAAAGGGACCCTGCCGATTGACACAAGTTAGTATATGAGTCACACGAGTTCCGAAAATCCGATACTCACCATGTGGAAAGCGCCAGCACCTGTCCAAATGTCCATCGGTTGTCCGCGTTGTTCTCTCCGGCGCGAGATCGTATGTCGAGGGTCAACTTCACGAACCAACCGATGAGATACCACATGGCGCACAAACCCACACTAATGATTGCCCATCTTATCATGCCTGGAAGTCGTTCCAATAGTCCAGGTCGATGCCGGGCCAAAGAGACAAGAAAATCGACGAGATAAGTTGTAACACCGAGACACAAGAACCCAGCGACCGTCCAGAAGAAGATTGCCATACTATTGAATGACGTAACCTTCAAACAAGGACTTTCTTCGTATGATGGATCAAAATCTTTCCAACCCCATCCATAGGCTCCGCCGTCGTAAGCGATCGAACTGCGTGCGGCTAGAACGATAACCATGACGTCTATGATCAGTAGTACCAATACTCGACCCTTGTATCTTTGAAGCATATCCCATGCTGCAAGATGTAGTACTAATACTGCAAGGACTGAGTATAAAGGTATGACCAACAAAAGTATCCATGTTGTTGAACTTTCGAACGCCTCCTCTTGGGTAACCGAACACACGGATGCGACCAACAAGGCAAGCGAGAATATTGCTGATGTGGAAAGGAATTCGCGAGTTGTGTCGAGTATTGCGCATAGGATACGCGAGAGCGGTGGCCACATCCATGGTCGATTCGATCGTTGGTTGAGGTCGATCGTGAGTATTCCGGAAATGTAGACTGTGATCAGAACAGCCTGTATTATGTACGTAGCCAGCATCTACATCGATTAGCACATGGAGGTCTTGACATGAGCATCTTGAGCATGGTACTCACACCAACTCCGGCAATGTCAGGGCTACCCTCCCAGCCGAGAGCTTTGCACATGTCGCCGGTGCAATTGTCCCAGCCGATAAACAAGACTTCAGAGTGAAGACTACTGCGTTCGACAGCCCAGTTCCAAAAGTCTTCGTCCATCGCTGGAGCTTCCAGTGAACTGTTTTTCACAGCCTCGAAACCCTGTATAATGGAATGATAGACGCCCTCCTCGGTATCGTATCCACTATAATATCTATCCTCCCCTGTTTTATTGTACTGAAAGTAATTCCAAATGTTGATGACGCTACTGCAGTTGTAATCCTCGTAGTCCAACTGGTCGAGCTGGGCGAAATTGTATGGTGTCGAGTTGTTCATGATGGGTTATTATCGGCCAGTAAGCCGGCTCGTCGAGGTGCGCAAAGAAGAATATAACTGTCAGTAGGTAGCAGCTTCTAAGAATGTTTTTGCAAATGAATTTGGTGCTATAATATGTATGCGCTTCCTTTCGTACGTCTCCGCTGAACTTTTGTACCCCACCAACAAGGCTCAGCTGGTAAGCCACATCCTATCGCTAGCACGCTGCTGCACGCATGCGTCGATATGCATCAGCTGAGCGACGACCCAGACTTTACCCTCCACGCTAGATCATTGCTCCAATCATTCATTCCAGCGATCGAGATGTTCGTGCGCCCTCATTGTGTGTTCAACCTCACTATGCTCTAAGTGGAGATCTGCTCATATGGACCAGGAGGTAACCACTTTCTTCCAAGTGCAGATGGACAGAAGACTGAAATAGCAACCCACCTTACCATTTCCAGGTAGAAGACTCTGTGTGATCCAAAAATGAATGCGCAGCAAATTAGATATTGTTTGTGAAGCAGGCTGTGGGTGGTGGCGCTTTGTGTAACACTTCTGATTTGTCTGCGCGTTGCATGCTATTGAAGGCTGGAGATGGTCTGATCAAGATAAGACTCACGAGACTGTATTACGACTCTGACCAAACTGCTAGGCACTACAGATGCAAAGGTTCCTATTCTTCTGTAGGAGAATTGATATTTGTAGAAACACTACCAAGTAGTGCTGACGCCGGGTATCCGTACTGGAATGAGTTAGAGCTGTCGCTTCTCAATTATAGGATGCTGTTGTTTGACTGTAGATAACAGAAGTCGCGGCATGTAATCTGATGGTTGGTTTTATACATGATCTCTGCGTCTTACGAAAATCTCTCCCTCAGGAACATTGGGATCATGATGCCACCTCAAGAAGTGGATACGATCATCCTGCGCCTCGAAATGAAATCGGTAGAATGCATACGGCCTGCAGTATTGTGCTCTTTTGACAGTCTCATCATAAGACAGATTCCACGCAAACACGTCATAGTGATAGTGTCGCAATGCGTACTCTTCGTCCAAACCCCCTTGGAATCTCAAGAATAGACCTCTCAAACCATCAAGTCCAATCTGGATTATCCAGTTCTTGATTGCATTTTCGTAGACACCAGTATATTCTTCAAGAGACCTATGATCAGTCCCATGTTCGCGCTCATCTTCCAGCTGTTCTGCAACCTTGTCCATCCTCGCCAAACCGTTCTTTGTCGCTTCTTTAGCCAAGGATACGTAGTCGTACTGTGGTTCCTCAAGGAAGAGGCAGTCCAAGAGCAGTTGAGCAGTCAGATCAGCAGCGTCATAAAGGCCCAGCGAGTTCTGCATGACAACAACTGCGGTCTGAGTTTCAGGTAATAGTATTGCAGCCACCGTAGTACCAGGCATGTTCCCGCCGTGCCAGAGTGCTAGTTTCTCGGGGTACCCTTGCCCGAAGAGTGGCATTGCGGATACATTTGATGAGTTCCACTCGAAATCAAGACTTCCGGGCAACTGCGTCCGCATCCACCCAAGAGCAGCAGTTTGTTCGTACAACGTGTCGGCATTCCTCGCGATGTGTGGACAGAATAGTTGATCGGCTTGCTTGATTCGATTGGTAATTTCTTCTGTCTGGTTTGACCTTTTGCTAGGGATCAAGGCGCTGAGCTTTTCGAGCATAGCTCCATACAAGTGCAGTATGTCAGCCATGGTCGTGCGCACAGAGACAGCAGAGAACATGATCGTATCAGACGATGCTTCAGAGAACGGGATCCGGAAAGGAGTTCCATCGCTCAATATGTTGTATGGTACCGCCACGTTGGGATCGTCTGGATTCTTGGTGAAGGTGCGAGCCATGTTCAAAGGACCAAAGATGTTATCCTGGAGAAATTCACCGTAAGGCTGCTTGGCCAGTTCTTCGATGACCAACCCCGGAATATTGAATGCGTGATTGTTGTAGAGAAATCGACTACGTGGAGCTGATACTGTCGGTAGGTACTGAAATGTTCTCATGCTTTCGCTTTTCGGCAGCATGAGGTTGTTGTTCGACTGCAGGTAGAGAGCGTCTCCCCACGTGGTTCCTGTCCTATGGCTCAGGAAGTCTGATACCATCAGTTTCGATTTCTCGGAAGTGTTCTTCTTGAAAAAAGGCAGGATATCGTCACTGGTGTGCTCCAATCTAGATCGCCACGGTCAACCAGAATGCCAACAGCTGCAGCAGTTATCGCTTTGGTCAACGAAGCAACATGGAAAATCGTGTCTCTGTTGACTGGAAGCTTTTTTTCGACGTCGCGTAGGCTGTAGTAGTTCTCATGAACAATCTTGCCATCTTGGTACACACCAATGGCGAATCCGGGGGAGCCACTTATCTTAAGTAGGTCTTCGACAATAGGCTGGCACTTGCGAAGCTTGTCGTGGATATTCTCCATGGTGAGTTTCGTAAAAGAAAGAGGAGCGGAAGATGGGAGAAGGAGGGGCATATTGAGGAGCACGGTGCCCTATGTATCGCTTACACAAACCGTGCCGCTAGCTAATAGCATAGGCAGGGTGAGTTAAATGAGGTGCAGAATTCACGCGTTAGTAGCTCTGTTTGTTCTGCGAAATGAACATTCAAGCGGTATCTTTGGCATTGGTGCTACAATAATCTAGCCTATTTGCTGACTAGTATACTGATGTGGGCGAGAATGGAACGTGGTAGCAGTTGTTGGCGTGGGCTCTGTATGTGAAACTTGTTGTTCCTGGTACACTGTGGTTAACTGAAGGAATGTAATTATGCAAGTATAATCTTACTACGCCCTGCTACAACGAGTGTCCACATGAAGAAGTAATCTCTAGTAGCCGACCTATGTCCTTGTATTCGAAAACTGTGCAATACTATTGAATACTATTAAATTTCTGACGAAATAAAGGAGGAAAATAAAAAACACAACTGGACATGACTATCGTCTCTTATCGTGACGTGCGCTCCTAACGTAAGTCAGAATTCGTAGTGAGATATTAGCTAATCACCTAGTGCTGGATGAAGTTAGCACAGACTGCGATTCTACACAAGGGTTAAACATACTATCTATGTTACTTGCAATCTTTGTAAGGATATGGGCTCTCTATTGTTGAAACAGTGACTGTGCTGTTACACGTGCCTCTGATTGTGCCGTTGCACGTGGACTTGGAGCCTTCCACGGTGCAACCGCAGCCATTAAATTTTGTGTCGGTCCTTGAGCACATGGCTTTGTTCTGGTTGTGATAAGTAATGAGGATCGGGGTTAGTTGCTTGACCATGTTGAGTGGCAATCGGAATGCACTAATGATGTGTATATATACTATTCCTTTGCAGCAACGTGTTATGTCACAGGACTTGTTATCTACGCTGTGTAACCTTGGCTTATCTCTTCCCTAGATAAGGCTATTTGACTAATGATTGCGGTAACTTTGACGGCTGTTATGTTGACCTGGTTACCTAACGTCACCTCGTATTACCCCTCACATCTTCTCAAATCTACACATTCCCGCATCCTTCTGCCTCGTCCCGTACAACACCCACTCACCCAACAACCCTCCCCCGCGCCCCACTCCTCCTCACCACCTCCCCCTCCGCCAACCCATCCCCATTAACCTCTTTCCCCATCCCCCCCGTCTTCTCGCCTTCCACCCGCATCTTCCCTCCCTTCTCCACCCCAACACTCCCCCACCCCCAATTCTCTTCCACCCACGTCACAGGCCACAACAGCACCGTGCCCGCCACACAAAACACAGTCGCCCACACCTGCCACAACCAAATCAGCATCCACGCGCCCGGCGCAACGAACCGAATCCATTGGTCGACTTGGTAGAGATCGTCTTGTTTGGCGATATGATAGAGAGGTTTTGAAGATGTGGCGGTAGTGGGCGGTTGCGTTGAGTTTTGAGAGGTCAGGTCTGCGAGGAGGGAGTGGTTTGGTTTAGGTTTCGATTCCGCGGAAGCAGCCAATGTGGAAGGGGATGGAGAGGCAGCGATATCCGCATACGACACCGGCGCCCCCGAGCGGCGCAAATACAAAACCGTCGTAAGTCTCACGGGCGCGTAATAAAACGGCACCGCCCAGATGCGAAAGATTTGGAATATCGTAACGTAAAGAATCAGATTCTTTTCGTCGTACGCTATTTCGCTTCGTGAGCCACACACCCACACTTCATCCCCGCCACCACATGAAAAGAGGAATGTAAACACATACCAACACTCTGCACCGTCAAATCAATCCTCGGACTCATAATCTTATACCACCGATACGTGCGCTGCACTAGCCATCTCGAGTTCGGACGGCTCCACGTGCGGCAAAACGGGTGCGAAAAGGCGGCGTCGGGCGTGAAATATTTTTCGATGGTGGCGCGTTGGAGGGACGGCGGGGATTGTGTGAGGAGGTGGATGACGGTAGGGATTTCTTGGACTGGGAGGGGATGTTAGTTGGATGAATGGATGAATGGATGAGTCGTGGGATTGCTATGGAAAGAAGCGCATTGGACGCGTCAGTCGCGTGGATGGAGCGGACGTACCTGGGTCTTCCATTTTCGGAGAGGCGGTGATGGGATTGAGGGGTGTTGGTGGGAGGTTTTGTTTTAGAGGAGAGAGCTGCGACGGGTGAAGGATGGCGCGGATGCAGGTAGGTGTGAGACGCGACCTCGGAATGTCGCGCCGTCGTGACGTCATGTAGATCACCGCTCCAACGCACGCACTCCCCTGCCACAAACAGCTTCACTTTGTAATCTCGACAGCAGATCCAAGTATCATCACAGCCAATCTAGTCATTATTATGATCGTTTTACTGTTTCGTCAATCGTCATCAAGTTGTCCTGCCGCTCTCCTCGCAGCATCAGCCATCATGGCATCGTGAATTGAAACAGATCGCCCAAGAGCTTGCCGTTTACTGCGACCTGTACTGCTGAATCTCCGCCTCATCGAGATGCCTCAACTTGTTCACGCTCGGCGCCTCACCCGTCGCGATACCCTTTGCCAGCTCGACGAGACCACCAATCTGTGTTCGCTTGGACACAGCATATTGAGCCGTACTCGCCTTGACACGAATAATACCTGCGCACATCGCGTTAACGTCAGTCCATCAGTACCTGTAGAGTGTTCAACTTACCGATCCGCGGATCCTCGGGTCCACCATCATGCTTGCCATCCCCCAGATCCCCAATCCAAGCCTTGAGCGCTGGCGAATAGTGTTTCCTCACAACCTCGCGATCCGTCTCGATGGACGCGTGTCCCGAGATGGACGCCCACTCGCCCGAGTTGTTGATGAAGCCAATGTTAACCGACTTGTGCTCCTTGAGATCGTCCGTCTTGCCAGACTCGGTGTTGGTGTGGAACAAGAGGTCGAAGCCGTGGCCCTCCTGTGTTCATACACGTATTAGCGACCTGTTGCAATGGATAGGTGAATGAGTGAGTGCATGGGATATTACCTTCGCGGCGAGCGCCATGGCGCGGGAAGCGAGTAGGTCGCTGTCAGCGACCTGTGTGGTTAGCAGACAGAACTTGGTCTTGTCGACAAAGTTGAGCAGGTCCTCGCATTTCTCCTTGAGAGAGGGCTCCTCGAGGTTCTTTTGCGTGTACGGGTCCGCGGTCTTGGAGCCCGTGTCTGCGTTGCTGAAGCCAGACATGATGGACGTTGTTGTGGAAAATGTGCGTTGAGGGGTGTTGGTGTAGTGGTGGTGTACAGGTAGCTGCGTAGATGGCGTCAGCGACGGTACGCGGCACAATGTCCGAGGCAGACGTCTTTGCGCTGGCCTCGCGATGCAATGAGAAAGGAGACGTGGCTGGAGCATACCTTGTTATGGGTGGTTTGGTAGGAGGCAGTTTGTGTGTGAGAGAAGAAGAGGATATGGCGCGACTTTGTACTAATATGGAGTTTGCCCTGATGATGTCATGCGTAGCGCTGCGTGCATTGGAACCACATTCATCCACCCCACCATGTGGGGTAGCCTCATTTGGTGTCACCCGGCGGCTCGTTTTACGGGTGGTCTAGCAGGTAGCTCAGGGTCTTGCGTCATGTCATGCTTGTCCAAGCTAAGAACCAAGTTCTCATGGCGGAGTGGTACACTATGCTAGACAACAGGCCGGGCATAACAACGTTAAAAATAAGCTGGTGATATCCCTCTACATCTGCTTGCGCATCTAACAGAGAAAACATCCGTCATACCCCACTCCGTGACCCCGTCCAATGCCATGCTGGTATCCCGTGAACAATAGCAGAGAATACACCGATTCCAAGCCAGAAATGAAGATGTGGGCTAGATTCCAGAATAAGCAAATGCAAATGTCCCGGATATATGACCCAAAGTTCCGAGAGGCCAAAACCTCTAGCGACAAGTCGTGACAGCGCGCCCACTATGCGTCGGCAGCAGTCTCCTTGTCCTCAATCGACGCCTTCTTGAGCTCGTCGGCAGCGTCCGCCGCGGCGTCCTTTTCCTGGTCGTGCTCGGCCTCGGCAGACGCGCTGCCGTTGACGGCTTGGTTCTTCTGCGCAGGCTTGCGTGCGGCGTCTGTGCTGCCGTTTGCAGCGTCTTCCTCGGCCTCCTCGGCCTCGAGGCGGTCAATCTCCTTTTGTGCCTTGGCGATGTTCTGTGGAGAGTCAGCAGAGCGCTATCAGTCGAATACATGATGACTTACCTCCTTGGTCTGGCGGTCCTGGTCCTCTTTCCAGTGCTTGAGCTTGGCCTGGAGCTTCTCAACGGTGGCCGGGACTTCCTCCTGGTTGGAAGGGGGGTCGACGCCGACCTTGGCCAGCTCCTCGATGATGCCAATGTTGAGGTTGAACTTGCCAGGCGCAGCAGCGGCGCCGCCCTTCTTGCCCTTCTTGCCCTTCTTTCCGCCGGTGCCGGCAAAGTAGCTCTCCTCCTCGGTGTCCTTTTTCGAGATGCGGGTGCCCTTGAGGCCCGAGTCGTCGACGGTGCGCTGGGCCGAGGCGGCAAACTTGCTGGCGGCGGTCGTCTCCTTGGGCGGGAGCGCAGAGGGGTCAAAGTGGCGGATCAGGCCCTCGCAGGCAATAATCTCGTCGCCGTACGCAGGCGCACTGGCCTCCTCGAGGCGCTTGGCGGCCGTCTCCTTGCGCTTGCTGGCCACGTACTGCAGCTGCTCCAGACGGCGCTTCTCGTTGCGGATCTTGCGGGCCTGGAACTCGTAGTCCTTGAATGCGCGCAGCTGCTGGAAGTAGTTGTCCTTGAGCTCCTTGCGGGCCTGGTACTTTTCCTGCTGCACCGCGCGCGCCTTGTCCGTCTCCTCGCGCAGCGACCGCAGGTTCTTGAAGGCCTCGTCCTGCTCGGCCTTGAGGCCGTCGAGCTCCGTCTGCAGCTTGGTGTACTTGTCGCTCAGCGCCTTGTTCTCGGGGTCGTCGAGCAGCTTCTTCTGCTCGGCGATCTGGGCCTTGATGTCGTCAATCTTCTTCTGCTGGCTGTCGAAGCCCGAGAAGTTCTTCTTGGCCTTGTTGAGCGTGCTGATCTCGGCCAGGGCCTTCTTCTCGTCGACGAGCTTCATCATGCCCGTGTCGACCTGCTTCTGCAGCCGGGCAATCTCCTGGTCGACATCCTCGGCCGACTTGTAGTTGGACTTGCCCTTTGCCGTCTTGAGCTCGTTGAGCTGCTGCTTAAGCTGCTCGTCGAGCTTCTTGATCTTCTCGAAGATGGCGTTGCGGCCGGATTTGTTGCCCTGCTGCGACTGGCGGATGGCATTGAGCTCCGTCTTGAGCTCCTGCTGGCGCTTCGCATTGGGCGAGTCCTTGTTGTTGGGCTTGGCGAGGTCGAGCTTGGCCTTGCACGCATTCTGGGGGTCGTCAGTAATTTTTCTGCTGAGCCGGGTCGTGTGCGATGCAGCCACCCGCGGGCTCATGGGCCTGCGACTGCGCGCGTTGCACCCGCACAGGCACTCACCAGCTTCTCCTGGGCGGCGGCGTGCTCCTTCTCCAGCTTGGCGAGCTCCTCCTTGTACTTGTCCTCGTCGGGCTTGTCGGGCTTGACAATCTGCTGCTTTTCCTTGGGCGCAGCAGAGCCGTTGGCGGGCGTGGCCTGGGCGGCGGGCGATGTTGCAGCGTCGGCCATGGTTGCTGTGCAGTCAATTGGGTTGAGGTCTTGACTGGGAAGTTGCAGCGGTGGGGGGAAGGAGGGGGGAAAGATCTGCGAGATCTTTGTAGACCGCCGAAAAGTGAATATGGAGGGCGGAGGGCGGTCGGCGGGAGGACAACTATCAAATTCGAGAATGTCGAGTGAACCACGGGCGAACATCCTGGCAACTTTTCCCGAACTTTAGCGGGCGGCACTAAGCCGCCCGCAGTCTCCATCGAGTGACTGCAGCTGCGAACGTGCAAACTCCAGACCACACAATGGCGGAGCAGTCGCGGGGTAACATCAAGATTCCCATTCTGCTGCTCAAGACAAAGTCCGTCCCCAAGGATGCGTACGAGGAGCTGTTCCTCACCCTCGACAACGGCCGCTATGCACCCGTCTTCGTGCCCGTCTTGGAGCACCGCTTCAAGCGAGAGGCCCTGCGTCATGTGCGCCAACATGTCATCAACCGCGGCTTCGTGCCTGCGTCGCAGCAGGGCCTCGCCACCTATGGTGCGCTGATATTCACCTCGCAGCGCGCAGTCGAAGCCTTTAGCGAGGTGGTCGAGGAAATCCGCAGAGAGGGGTCCCTCGATGTCGACGACGTGCTTCCGCAGAGCCTGCCGCTGTACGTGGTAGGTCCAGCCACAGCCCGCGGGCTGCGATCACTCAGTCTCAAGTGTCCAATCTTGGGTGAGGAGACGGGCAACGGCGAGGCCTTGGCGGCCTTCATCTTGAGGCACTACAACGCCCTGCATCCGGATGCCGTGAACCCGCCCATACTCTTCATGGTCGGCGACAAGAGGAGGGATATAATACCAAAGACGCTGCAGTCGGAAGAGCTGGATCCAAAGCAGAGGGCGAAAATAGATGAGGTGGTTATATACGAGACTGGCGAGATGCAGTCCTTCAAAGACGACTTCTCCGCCATCTGGCGGCGAAACGCCCAACAGGGCTCGACACGACAATGGGTCGTTGTCTTCTCTCCCAGCGGCTGCCAAGCCATGCTCGAGAGCCTGGGGCTTCTGGACGCCGAGACTGGAAAGGCCAAGGCTGAGTATGCGGCTGCTGAGCAGAGGGACGTTCTGATAGCGACCATCGGTCCGACGACGCGCGATTACCTAAGGCAGCAGTTTGGCTTCACGCCTGATGTGTGCGCAGACAAGCCGAGTCCAGAGGGCATCGCAGAAGGTATTGGGGCCTTTCTCAAAGGGCGCGAGTAAGAGAAGCAATTATGTTTTCTGGAGGCTTCGTATAGCTCAACTGGGTAGTAAGCGAATGTCGATGCAGGTCAGAAAGGGTTGTATATAAGGTCGGCATGGTGGGATCACGCACACGGATGCGCATCGCAATTCCACGCGCTCTCAGTCCGTTTGACACTATCGATTGTGGCTGCGGTATCATGGCTCAAGCTGCACGTGCCTTCCTGACGCGTCGATGAACTAATCACTGCCATTGACGTCACCATTCACGCGACGCGCGTAGACAAACTTCCAGCGCGCAAACAGCATCCTCCATCTTACTCTACTCATCTCTCGCGCCCTTTTTACTACATCATCTCAATTCACATCAATCCATATCAATTCCCTACTCAGCGACAATGGCCGGAACACGCTCTTCCACAGGCAAGACCGACAACCCCTCCAGTCCTACAAAAGGCAACAACGTCGCAGCCGGCACCAAGCGCAAGCCAGACGTCGAGCCGTCGCCGAAGCGCGATCGCAAGGCGTCGAAGAAGCAGGCAACGATTGAGGAGACGCTGGACGCAAGCAAGCTGTCAGACAGCGACACAAAAGACGCTTCCGACGACGCAGAGGACACGAAGCAAGAAGAGCAGTCGGAAGAACAGGCCGAAGCGGCGGCGGCTGAAGACCTTGTTGATGCGAGCGACGACAAGGCATTGGCTAATGGCGACGATGAGAACCCTTTGACGACGAAACAGAACGCGGACGAAGACACTGAAGCTACCAAGGCTGACGAGACCACACAAGAAAACACCCCAGAGCAAAACGCCTCCGCATCCAAGGAGCCTGCCGCAGATACCCAAGGCGCAGTACAACTGTCCTCTGAGCGCGCCAAACAAATGCCCTCCAACATCCTCGAAAAAGGCATCATCTACTTCTTCACCCGCAACCGCGTCGGCATCGAAGAATCAGAAAGCGTCGGCGACCTGCAACGCACCTTCTTTGTCCTGCGCCCCATGCCCTCTGGTGCGAAACTAGGCGACGGTGCACTCGCGGATGACGCCAACAACATCCGCCTCTTTGCGCTGCCAAAAAAGGTGTTTCCCAAATCCCACAATGACCGCTTCATGGCGTTTGTGGAGAAGGCGAATACGTCCATTAAAGAACTAAAAGAGACGTTTTTTGGCGCAAACGAGTACGAGACTAAGACGCAGGGGACAAGGCGGACGGAACCTGTTGCGCCTGTCGCGGAGGGTGTGTATGCGCTTACGCGGACCGAGGATCGGACGTGTCATTTGGTTTATTCGGTTACGATTCCGAAAGAGATGGGCGAGGTGCAGGATGATCTTGGGATCAGGGACCAGGGCAGTTGGATTGTGAGTGTGAAGAATCCGGAGAGGAAGGGGCCGGCGTCGGCGCAGTTGGATCAGAAACCTGGGTTTCCTGAAGAGTAAGTTGGAAGTCTTGTTATTGCCATGTGTTTCTTTTTCCTTCCCCCTGAGCCTGCAAGACTGACGCTGCGAGGATAGGTTTATTGAGGAATTTCGTGGTCTGGCGTGGGTCGAGGCGAAGCCAAAGTATCTTGATTACGAGTACTGTCAGATTTTGCTGATTGGCGAGAAGATGGAGAGTGGTGTTGAGCCGACGAGCAAGGATCAGAAGCATGATAAGGAGACGCCCAAAGAAGAGATTGAGAAGTTGGAGCATGAGGATGAGTTGAGGGTGCAGCATTTGCACGGTGATGATTCGGTCTTTGATGATTTGAAGATTAGTAAGGACGAGTATCCGAGGGTGGAGACGACGTGGTGAGGGGTGTGGGTTGTTTGGCTTGATGTGCTGTTGTTCGTGTATGAATATGGGTTTATGGGCGCGGGATGTATCTTGGGATGGGTATTTAGCATTTAGGATCTGGAATGAAGGTGGTTGGAAGAATAGAGCTAAGACCTGACTTCCATTCAGAGACTTGTTATTGTGGAAACGTACTGTGCCCGTTGCGAATTATCTTTGACACATGTTGTTGAACGCCTTCATGTGTTCAGCTCAATGCCTGTCACGCTGAGATGGAGAATAATCGACTGGACTGTTGTATCATTTCTCTCTCCGCTTGCCAACACCGTAAAAGCAGAACTTGTTGGCTTTGTTCATATGCTTGATAGAATGAATCATCACACTATCTTCTATATCCATGGTGGGTTTCTGGACAATTCTGACCCCATTGCATTTACAGTCCCTTCAGAATGACGTGAAGACTTTGTATAGGCCGGAGATGGGGTCTATATCAGGGTAAACCACTCGTCATCCTCGCTTGATCCTGCTTTCCAAAACTCGCCGTTCGTAATCTCATCCACGAAAGCTGCACCGATGAAGTGGAAACCGCCTGTGCAAGGCCTGATGAGACACGGAGCTGTCATGCCATGAATTACCACTAATAAGTCTCCTGCTTTGGCATTACCATTAACGATGCCTATACATGATTTTTCTGTTGTCCGAAAGATCAAATGCCATACGAATGTAATGATATGGTGTACAACTTCGACCAGCGGTTGCCTCGTCTCAATTATGTCTCCGTCGTGCTTAGAAAACATAGAATACAAACAGAAGGCTATCTCGTGTTTTCCGGTGCTACTCGTAAGTATGTTTAGAATCTCTACGAAATGTTCAGGAGGCTGGGTGAGACTAGATTGCCCGCTTACGAGAAGATGAGCAAGCTCAAAAACAGCTTCGAGGTGATGCGCAGCGCCCGTGCCGCGATTGAGAATCTTGCTTCGTTGCAAGACGACATTGTACCAAGAGCCAACGCAGTCGATGAAATCGTCGGCAATCGGGTTTGGTTTTGTCTCTGCGTCGCAAACTGCATTGGGGTCCTTGGTGGCACACCAAGTTTCGCCAACTTCCGCAATGTAATCGAATTTCCTTCCTTTTACTCCAAGTTGTCTTCCGCCTGGCATGACAGTCCAATCGCATCGACTCGCTCCCGAGGATCGCTTGTTCTGAAAAAGCCATACGCCTATCTTTGGCGGCTCTAATGGACTATCGAACCTGAAACGCTTTGAGTAGTCCGGTACCCAAGATGGCAACCCGAATTCTCCGCTCGCTGGACCTATGGCCATAAGCATGATCCAGAGGTCGTTCGTTTGCCGGAAACAAGCGAATGTAGCCTCGGTGTATACTTGAGCGACAGATTTTGTGTAGTCTGGAATTGGCCAATCGATTTGGATCTTTTTGGCATAACCATACATGCCATGGATATTATCCTCCGGTCGTGTAGCATTCGATTGCATTACCTTAAGTATGAGGCTCACATTTGCAAGGGTTACGTCTTCTCCCTGCTCTTTCTGGTGAAGATAATGGATGCATGTAACATAACCTTTAAGACGTAATATCCATCTAAGAGTTGCTTTGTTCGAATGTGGAACACGTCCAAAGTCCGCTGCACTGACTAGGTCCTCAAAGGCGATTATGTGTTCACCGCAACAAAATACCACTTTCCTTGCTAACACAACCTCTTGGAAGACCCAAACCCTGTCGAACCAGGGTAAGCGAAACAGAGGGTGGAGTTTTCCACGTGGAAATTCCAGAGACGATTCTAGTCATTGTCAGCGACTTGACAGCAGAGAGCTACAGGAATCGCTAGTGCGTTTTCAGAAGAAGTGCTCATGCGATTCACTGTTTCTCTGAGCAAATCAACGGTGGGCAGCTTACGAAGGACCTGCTCAGCGGCTTTACCATATCGTCTCTTCATTACGCCTTGCCCTACCCTGATCTTCTTCGCCCACAATGCAGCCCTAGAAGCAGCCGCTAGTCCCTTCGCTGCTTTCATCGCTTCATCCGTCTTCTTGTCTCCCTCGCCCAGGTGCACATTCACCTGTACTGCTTTACTGTAAATCTCGTCCATGAAAGAAACCTGTGTGCTTCTTTCCTCGACGGCCTGTGTATCGCCTTGGAGTCTCCATCAGTGTCATGAATCAAAAGGTCGCGATACACGTACCAGCTTGATTGATACAAATCGCGTCTACCCAGATTTTTATCTCAAACTTTCCTTTCAGCATTCGTCGTAGTCCTGCTCCACATGATTGTGTTATCTTCAACGGTTTTTCGTCGATGAAAATGATATCGCGAGGTGAAGGATCGCCCCAAACATAGGACATGGCGAGATATTGCGGAACATTGTCGAGAGAGGTCTCCACAAGGGTACCATGCAGTATCTGGTCCTTGCCACACAAGGAGCTCGTTAGATGCAGGATCCGGAAATGACGTGGGTGTTTCAAAGGCGTATGCGTAAAGGTAGTGGTTGTTCCGGACGGGTCAAAAGACAAACATGGAGAAGTCGACTGCTGAGCCGAAGACTTGGAATTGGAGTGATCCGTAGCCGGCGTGAAAGATAGCGCGAATTTGACACTAAGAAAAAGGAGAATTGTAGCAAGCACACATCCGACGCTGAAATTAACAAGCTCAATCGACATCTTGTTCTGACTATCTGCAGGGACGCATCAAATGTTGGTAGAGGAAGTAGAAGCATAGGTAGTAGAGCAGAGCGGAGGCGAAGCGCAGGGCAACCCAGAAAGATATGGGAAACTCATCCTGGAAAGATCCCAGCGCCAAGCAGGCAACAGGAACGCCTGTAGATCACCTAAAGGATTAGATGCGTGCATGATCACACTCTAGAGTGCATGCGAAAGGCTTCCGATGTTGTGCGAGGCTGCATACCCAGGTGGAATAAGCACTAATCCCTTTCGGGCTTGAGAGCGGGGCTGGGGTAAAAGCAAATCGTTCTCCGCTGCTTAGCCTTCACATACACACACGCGCAGCATCTATGCCTTTGCTGTCGCAGACGTCTTTTCTTTCCGCAGCGCAAGCATGTGCTTTGCCTGAGGCACGTTGCCACCTAACCACCAGCAGTCAGGTTGATGGGACCGTGGACCAGGAGCTCCTCATATCGCGATATGGTGCGAGGCTGAATGCAGTCTTGTAGCCTTTCGCCGGCGAGGGAGAAACGAGGAAAATGCCAGATCTCAAGACATCCTTGACGCCAACAGAGGGAACAAGCGGACGCGTGTAACGCGAAATCTCCAGGAGGCAAGAGCTATCACAATCCAGACAACGACGAATCAAATGTCAGCGCCACACAAGCAGAAACGCACAGTTCTTCGAACGAGATGTTTTGTATTCGGTTGCTTTTCGAACCTGTTTTGTTATAGCTCCATGGCCATTACATTACGGCCCAGTCACATTCGCCACAGCACCAGAACCCCTTCCACATCCCTACCAACGATCGTCGTCAAGCAACTAGTGCGAAGACCCTTAGGACGAACAAGACGGACGGTACCAGAGTCCAGCTATCGAGACGTCGAGGTTACACTGCTCCTTGTACTTCACTACCCAGCACTGCAGCGCACCATTCGCTGCCGGTGAATAAAGTTTAACAATGACATCGCAGCGGAGATGATTGACGATTCCGGCCCAAGTGTTGCCTCCATATTGTCCATCCTGGAACACTACAGTAACTCTGTATTGGCTGTGTTCGGGGTCATTTACGCCGTTGGCTTGGACGGCGATGTCGGGACCGTTGGGAGCGGAGCACCGGGACGCCTGGTAGCAAGCAGTGGCGCCGGAGATGAGGATCGCGAGGGAGAGAAAGCGCATTGTGAGATGGGTCTGTGTGGGTAAGTAGATGATATCTGAAGGACTCATGATGGTCATACATCTTGGTCGGGAGAAAGTAGATGTGTTGATTCTTGGGAAGCGGCGGTTGTACTGCGTCGATGTACCAAATGGATGGTGGATTCGTTTGGTAGACGAAGATGATGGCTTTTTGCTGGTGTTATATATTGAGTCATCACGTTCAGTGCTCCGGACGATGCTTTGCCTACACCCCTCCGCCAAGCTCCAAGACAAGAGGACCTATTGATTAAAGTTTGATGTATCCTCTGGAGCCGCCTAACAGAATATACGGTGTACAAGTGTCAAGTTAAACTAGTATGGTGTCGACCAATAGTCGCAGGCGGAGGGAGACTAGCGCATCGTCTGTGAGCTTGTAGCCCACTCGAACAAGTTAACAACATGTACGCTTACTTTACGTCTCTCGTGCGGAGGCTCCTGCATTCCTTTTTTGTTGTTAAATAACCCGCTGTTCACGTAAATATCACAACTCACGGAAGAACAAGATGCGTAAGCACCCCCAGGCGCTCCATGTCTCTTTTTGACTGAGATCGGTCGAGGCCTTATAGTGCTCCCACCCGAGTCTTCTACTATAACGACCAAGTTCACTCTGCATTAGAATGAAGTCAAAGCTTCCAAGACTCTTAGTGGCTGTTAAGCTTTGAATATACTCTAGGCACGGACCTTAGCTACAGCGACGCGATGCCCACTACGCGATAGATGACTGAGCACGAGACGGTTGCTTCAACTCAAAATATCGGTCTCTGCAGTATAGTTCTCCTCATACGTCCTGCTCAATCCACAGGCCCATGCCGCAGCCTCATGAACATAACGCAACAGACCATACACAAAGCTGGGCCAGGAGAAGACTTCTCTCAGCCCTGATATAGCGTTCATCCTCATATCAACCTGCCTCAATCCTCTCCTACTAGTGCATTCACACCACATGCAAAGCCCCATAGACCGTATCCGTCCTCACCGCCTTGCTATCACGTTCGGCGTAGCAGGCGGCGTCATCGTACCAACACCAGCCGTAACTGCGCTAACGCCACTCTCGCCCATCTCGCACATATGCATATGAAAGGCCCTCAGTAAATTCTTGTTCTCCGAGAAGTCCTTCCATGCACTCTCGTCCTCCAGTATAGCTGGCATCCTCGTCCGAATACACTCGATGATGGCTTTGCGCAGACCGCGATCATTCTCCGGGCATTGCTCGTGGTGGATACAGGAAGCGAGATCGACGATCATGAGTGCGTCGGCAACGAAAGGGAGTCGGTCGATAATGGCTTCTGCAGCCCGGCGTTTGATGGCTTCGAGGTTGTACTACCCAATCAGTCAGTATCGTGGCTGAGAAATACAGAGAATGGTATGGCGTACCTTGTCCGCGGCAATGAAGAGATGGAGAAGTTGGTTCATCATATGCTCTTTCTCGATCTCTTTGCGAGGTACAAAGTTCGTGAAGATTGAGCCCGTGGTGGGATTGTAGACACCGTACATCTCGTCGAGCAGAGTGGACACGATTTGTGCTGATTCGGGCAAGGTGACGGACTGCTGTGCGGTTTCTGAAAAGCCACCGCTGCACAGCGCCCTGAAGTAGTTCGACTCTTTGCAAACCTTGACGCGATGGACCAGGAACTGACTGCCTCCTGCGACAATAGTGAAGTCTGACCATTCGCCCGTCTTGCGGAGGCGAGGCCACTCGGACGGCTCTGTCGGAACCGCGAGCCATGGCTGTGGAGCCCGGCTGGTGAAGCCATGCTGTTCCATGTCGAATTCGGCCTTCATGAATGCAATCTTTTGCGGAACTTCATAGCTGTAGAAGAAGTGATTGCCTGCTGCCGTCGCGATATCCTCCAACATGTTCAAGAACCCACGAGCGCGATCTGGCGAAGCAAACTCAAGGTCAAGCTGAAGATGCTGAAAGAGGATGCATACTTTCTTGCACTTGTCCCTCCAAGCCGACGCGCACGCACCTTTGGCTCGAAAGTACATGGGTTCATCTGTGTCGGGAAAGCGGAGTATGGACGCGACATTGGATGCGTTGTATTGGATGAATCCGAACTCGGCGTTGGCGCGGTCTAAGAAGATGTTCGTTGGACTGGCAATCTTCTGCTCATTACCTATGGTGAAGGATTGAAGGAGCCAGGTGACTGAACGACCGTCTTCGGTGGAGGGCTTGGGGAAGGGAGGCATGCTGACGTGCGACGGTGATGGTTGGTTGGAGATTGTTGTGGTATACGACGACAAACCTATCCTCAGGATCAGAGGTTAATGTGGAGAGTAAAGAGAGAGGCTCTGAGTGGACGGGTGAGTAGAGTAACGCTGCCGCAGATGGGTCGGTGATGAGGATGGTGGTATCTCAGGCACGGAACAGTGAGCGATGAGTGGAGATCGTCTCCAACTATGATCCCGCATAACCTCATAACAGAAAGGAGAGCGCAATTGCAAATTCCTCGCTGAGATGGCTGAGAAACTCACTGATGGCTATTCGATGAGGGATAGAAGTTTCTGGGCTCAGTTGAAACGTCATCCTTGTTCACAAACAACGTACCAAAAGCGGTGACGGTGATGGCGACACTTTCCAGTCGACCTGAATGAACTCATGAGAGAGATAGGCAGCTCTCTGAAAACAGGCATACTTCACTCATTGTGACCACCGCTCAGTGCCACAAGCTAGCCCTTCGAAAGGCGGTTGGAAACGTGTTGAAAGATTCTCAGCATTGAAGTGGTCAACCTCCCGAGTTATGGCCGGTGATGTTCCGGATTCTCTGTCAGCGAAGCCAGAACTTAGAAGTCAGCCATATGGACCGTTGTACCTAGAATAGTAGCTTTCGCACACGGCAGGTAGCAAAAGTCGCGTGAAATTGTGTGCCAAAACAAGGAATTTTGAGATTACAAGTGCCTAGCTGACGGAGCTGTGTCGTTGCCGTGGAATTGGCTCTACGCGTGGTGCATTGCATGAAAAGTGAAAGTGAGGTAAGTGTAGTGGGTGGGAAATGTCAAAGAGAAGCGAGCGAGGAATAACAGTCGTCATCGGGCCTGTACGAGCCACGTCTGGGGGCGTGTTGGCTGTCGCCATGGAAAGTAGGCGGAGAGGAGAAGAGAATGTGAGAGTTTGATGACCTTGAGAGGTCTATGTTGGGTGAGGCTTGGCAGAGCTAGCGTTGGGGCACAATAAGGAAGGTGGAAGGTGAGAGTAGATAGTGGCCAATCAGCGAACGAGCGGCCCCACAGCGTCTGTGACATGAGTGAAGGTACTACGCATCAAAACTGATAATATGGACCTTTCTGATGAGACTGACACTCTGCTAGATAACAAAAGGCGCAAGCTAATCTCTAAATGTATATATGACCTGTTAGCTATTGTTGGCACCTTACAGATGCCTGGTCGCTTTTTTATGTAGCCCTGTGGTCGGTCGTAACACACGCATATGCTGTGCCTCTAGGCCGAGAAAATGATGTTTATCGAATGCTCTTAGTGTTGTGTAACGTACTAGAACTTGATCATCGCGGGTGCGGAATTCCAAGATCCTCGCGTAGGATGAAGGATGTTGAGCCTTATAAGCTGCGACGACTCTCGCGTTCTATGTTCACATTGATATGTTTTACTCTTCTCGTGATTCACGTGTTCATCTGGCTGTTCAGGACCTCTTCAACTCCTTCTAGTGCGGCTCTGTTGATGCTTTACATATCACGTGACTCTCTTGATTCATTTAGAAAAGATGCCACTCTTGTCAGCTTCGCGTTCATAACTAAGAGTGCAAGGTAGGTAATTCTAATCAGATCTACAAAAGCGATTTCCAACTCATCTTGTTGTAGCGCATTTTCCTGTCGCTGAATCATCCAGACTTGTTGTTGTGGACATGGCAAAACGACGTGGCGCACCGCGTTCCAACTGAACCACTCAGCTCCGGCATACCACTCGATGCACTCCTCATAGGAGCAAACCGCGTGTCGAGCGCTTAGGTGAGATCGTCGGCTTCTGATCCTTACCTTCGAGAGCAGAGCGCCTTGTTAAAGTCACGCGGATAGACGACGGTGTGGCGTCGATAAACACGACGATAGGTACTGCTGCAGCGTCGGCTCATTGCATGAAGGTCAATGCACCACCAACGCAAACAAACACCCCTTGCGCGCTTCAGAATCGCGTCCGAAAAGTAAACTAAAGAGCATGTAAGCTGCCAAACATTGATCTTCATTTTACAGTCTCTATAAGCTTACCATTGTTACAACAGATATCAGTCAATGCGATACTTGAGTGCCTCGCAGTACCTTCAGCATGGGAAACAATGAATCACGACCGTCAGCCTTCGGGGGCCGCAAGCCAGTTTTACCCCAGCGAACTTACCAGAACTCGCCGCTATCGCAGGAACACGCGATTTCGCGCAAAGATAGTTGTGGCATCACTGGCGAGAATCGGAAAAAGGAACGGCACATCTTCCCGTCTGAACAGCCACCAGGTGAGTGAATATCATCGCACTCGCAATTTCCGATACTAACCAGCTCTTTCCTCTTGTAGAAATCAACACAAACAAACCTTCACCATCAACCCCAACATCGCCACACGATCGCGACCGTTCCTCGTCTCCGGAAGTAGCGCTCATGTCTCTGAAACGTTCTGGGGAGCTCGCCGCGCGTGTTGCATTGCGCCCGCGACAGGAAAGAGTTTGCTCAATCGGGCATATGGCACGTGCCACTGGTGCCGCGGGAAGTAACTATACATCTGCGTCATCTTCAGCTCATACACAGGATGGCGCATCGTCATCGGAAGACACGACTGGCCTCCGAAGGAACGGCGCAGTCACTCTCACTGCCGGTGTCATGCATCCAGTTTCTCCATCATCATCACGGACATCAAGATTGAACTTCTTCCGCGAACCACGATTCTCGACCCCGCCGGCATCTTACACCGTTCTTCCACTGGGCTGGTACCGCGCTAGAGATGAGAACGATTCGACATATTTCTACACTGCCGGTGGCAAGGCGCAGTGGGCTCGACCTACTCAGCCTGCGGATGTGGCCGTATTGGCTGTAGCTGAGGAGCAAGTGCGAACTGGCGAGCCCTCGTCTAACAAAGTCGCGCATTCCGTCACTGAAATAGCAGTTATTCCGGTAGAAACTACGGGCGACGACCAAGAAAAGGAAGGAGTGACAGAACAAGGGGATGAGGGTGGCGATGGAGGCGAAGTGGGCGAAAAGTTGGAAGATGTCCGAAAGGGCGGAGAGCTAGAAAAAGATCTAGAAAGTGCGTCCAAGGAGAGAAAGAAGAAGAAGGCAAAAGCAGCTGGAGATGTCGATAAGAGCGCGTCCAAAGGAAAGGGCAAGGCAAAGGAGATAGTGCGAGCGGAAGGGGATAAAGAAAAGATGACGTCCAAGGGTAAAGGCAAGGAGAAAATGCAGGCGGAAGAAGATACAGACACGAATGAAGAAACAGGGAACGGTGAACGCAAACGCATCTCATGGGCCGATTATCGGAAGCGCAAGGAAAAGTCGAATGCACAACCATCAGGTTCCAAAAGTGTTCCAGACACCACTGTGCCGCAGACGCACAAATCGGCCGCTCAAGATACCCGCAACACTGGCCCTCGCGACAGACCCCGAGATGCAGGACCGTCCACGCAACATCATCCATCAATCCTACGCCGCAGGACCGCTTCTCGATCACCACGACCGTCGCCTGAGCGCGCTCGCAAAAGAGTCCGCTTCGATTTCGCGGAGAACACTGAAACCCCGCCCAGCAAACGAGGTAGACCATGTTACTTCTGGAACGAAGGAAACTGCTGGGACACGGATAGCAAGTGTCGATTTTCTCATGTATGCAGTGGTTGTGGTAGTCGGTCCCACCCTCGCATCAGATGTGACGATGCTGGTCAGGCAACTAGGGCTGAGGGCGCTGCTCAACCAAGCAGTTCGCGTCGCCAGTTTCCGCCACCTTCTCCTGAAAGGCGGGTATCACCGTCTTCACCAAGGAGGAGCTTGGGTTCTGAGAGGAGACGGAAGAAGGATGTATACGATCGAAGGTAGTGCTGGCGGATGGCGAGTTTGGAGAAGAGTCGGAAACCAGGCAAAGGCAATCTAGCTTGTGATCTGTGGCTGAAGCCACGGCAAGCTTTTCGCGTAGTCCGAGTACTGGTGGAAGCCAGCGGCATGTAATGTGTGTAACGCTAATCCCCTCACATCTCTAGTAAAGAGCAAAGAATGGTTGTCAAGTCCATCGCGCCTGCATATTCACAAGCTTCCAGTCTCCACACCACTCTTCTTTGGTAACATCGTTGCGATCTGACCGCGCTAGAACAATTTGGTCCTACCGGTAGAACCGGGAGGCCTTCCCATCGGCCCACTGCGGGACAAGCCGTACGCAACGCAAGACTGTCGTGCAGCGGCGTGACATCCTCGGCTGACATCCACCAAGCTGACATCGCACCGATTACCCCACTTCCCACCCAAGATTCGTCCGCTAGTCTTCGTTGCACCTTCCTCACATCTCCTCATTGCAAACCTCCGGGGGGCATCGCTGCCGGAACGGAGCCATTTTTGTAGCCGGAGCCGGGTCGGTGATACCACCTCCTACCCGATTGGCAAAGCCGACGTTTTGTGGGGACACGGCAGTAAAACTAGGAAAACTTACGACCACTGGGTTTTTTGGGAACGTGGATAGTACTGTATTCCGTATCTTGGTTCGGGCGCACTCTCGGGGCCTTTTCCATGTGCCGAGCGATTGGTAATGTAACCCAACACGCACCTAGGGTCTCGGTAAGGTACGTTTTCTGTCGCGAATCGCGCTACTCGGATTCCGGAGTCCGGACCCTGCAAATCATCGTTCAAGCCGAAGGAACAGGCCGACTTGGCTGTTGCGCTAATGCAGAAATGGAAAGGTGGTTTGTTTAGTGAACGACTCCAGGGCTTTGTGAGAAATCTTTCGACGTCTGCTCTACAGTGAGCGAGCAAGTATCGCGACAGTGAAGCGGTCTGTCGAGATACCTGAGTCAAGACGGTAGACGCGCAAGCAGAACAAGTGCGGATAATACTCGGGGCAAGATTGGTAAGCTCGAGCGAGCCATCGCATCGCGAATATAGATAGTCTGCATCCTTGCTGCAGGATGAGAACATGTTATCTAGAATGCGGTGAGTCCTGGTATTGAATACGTGCTACGTACCAGAGAAAAGCCCATTCGCGTCACGTCAAGATCAAGGTGCATCTACGCCTTTAACTCAAAAGAGGAAGCTTGCAAAGAGCTGTTCACCGGAACAGCAAAGATAAGAGAATGATAGACCTAGGGTATGCATGGTACAAGAATCATCAACCGCTAACAACAAGGAACGACAGGGCCGGAACACATCTCTCCCTCCATCTCATTCTGGCCACTTCTTCCCGTCTTTTCTCATGTCTCCTTGCTCAGAGCGAGATGTTGCATCCGTGCTTGATCTGCAGCTTCTAATAGCGCAAATCACCCATTTTCCTCCAAGAGTAATTGTTCTCTTGCATCGTTGTATGCTGTTCTATGTAGCTGAACTCTACCACCCTGCATTACTGAAAGTAACCTTCGAAGACCCAATAATAGTGGTCCCGATGATGATCGTCCCGCTGCCAAGGTATCGGCTGTCCAGACTCCCCCTGGGTGGCTGTAAGCTCCGGCAATGCTGGACCGTGTGCCTTCGTATCATATTCTAGCCTTGTGAGCGCTTTGTCCAAGGCATCAGTCGCTTCTGATCTGTCGATCTCTTGGAGAGACATGATTGTCGTTCTTATTACCATAATAGCGTCTAAATTTGGCATATGGACGCAAGCCGTTCTGCAATGATCTACTCTTTTGATGCTATCTTAGATCTTGCCACATCTAGCATCATACGAATTGAGCTATTCACAGATATGCACGCGGCAAAAACATAGTTAATACTAACCATAGAGACCGTCTTACGACATCTGTTGATGTAGGTATCCGTGCGGGCTATAACATCCGAAGTTCATTGCGCTGGTGCATAGCCTCATAAGCGTCAGTGCCTCTGTGATACTGGTGCTTGCGTCCCGGGCAGAGTCCACGGCGGATTTGATTACAATAAGGACGCAAAATAGCGGTGAATGTAAGACTCATGTCGGAGAAGAGCTGTTGCACGATGCATAGGCTATCGAGTGGCAAGGCTACTGTCTTATCTCGATCGTAGTAACAAGACTGAAGCTCATGAAATGCTGAACTTGTCAGTTGAGGTCATGACGAGTCCTCAAAACAAGTCACAGAGCGTTCAAGAGCTACGTTTCTTGACCGTTCAGATTTGGTAGCCTGATTCTCGTTCTTTCTGTTGAGGGCTGAGTGTTTCTGCACCCTGGGAGTCTGGGCGCATAGAGGCAAGATGAAGCCGACGCGTTGCAATAAGCGTTATCACGATACGAGAAAACAAAAGAGGCTTCTTCTCAAAGCATTCTGCATGCGGCGTACGATGTTGTCGTGATTAGTCTCGAACGATGTACTAGTGCTCGACCGACTTGAGGCTAAGACTGCAAATGCACCTAGCACAGGAACGTCACACCGGTTGACGCACTGATACAACGCTGATCAGGGTCGCTTGTTCCGTGCTTATCTCGTCGAATAAAGCTATACCGTATTGCTTACCCGGCCATGACTCGATACTGCAGTTTCTTGGCCATTCTGACATCTTGGCCGCTCTAATATCTTATAGCGAAGACCTACCGACATCCGGCACGGCCCGATGCCGTCTATTTCCTATCAATGTGGTTTATGGGATTCCAGGCGATCCTAGATAGTGTGGCGCTGCGCTATCGGGTGGAAAAGCTTGCAGTGCCACTCTCCTCAACGTCTCTTTAACGAAACGTTGTGTCGAGCGAGGCGTCGCAACCCTGTTTAAGCTACTCGAAGAATGTTCCATCTGTTTAACGTACATACCGTAGCCAATAGAATTAGTCGTGCCTGTTGTACTTCAAAACCCTGTTGATACACGACTATCCTTCGTGACACATTGATAACATCACATTTCAAGCTTCCCCATGGATATGATCGCAGCTGCAATCTACTCAATGTATAACAACCACAATAAATTCCTATCAAAGTCAAGTAACAACGCCTTGGCTTCTGAAAATGCAACAACTATCTACAATCCCTGTTCGTCCTAAACCTGACCGCCCCTCTTCGTCAGCTCAGCCTCCCAAAGCCTATGCAAAGCTTCACCAACAGGCCCCATCTTCGATGCCTGACCCCTGACATATTTCTCCGCTTCAACAGGATCAGTCGGCATCTTTGCATTGACCGCATCCAAACGGGCCTTGTGCAACCACTTCCTTGTCTGCGGCTGCGAATACCATGCCTTTGCATTGACTAGTGTCTGGAGATGGATACGAATGTAATCGTGTGTTTCGTCTGGGTGCGATACAGGCGTGGCCATGGCGTTCTTGGTCTCGTCATCCTCGTACGTGGCTTCCAAGTGGGCGATGAGAGCAGCGCTGAAGACTTGTTGGCAGTAGCGGACTGCTTGGAGCGTGATTAGCTTGCCGTTGAAGATCGGGACTGCTGGGAGTTTCTGGAGGCCGTCGGCGGTGCAGTCGACAAACAGGGTGTCAGGTACTGGTGTGTACTTTCCGCCCTCGAGCGTGACTTCCTCGGGCGTGATGTTGACGACGCGTCCGTTGCGGATGATGTTTTTGAGTTGGTGCAGTTGTTGCAGTTGCTCTAGCTCAATGGTAGAAACGGTGGCGCACTTGTACATGGTGGGCCAGATGTTCTTGTCAAGACGGAGCATGCTCCCGTTGGCCTCGAGGCGGTAGAACAAGTCTTCCAGAGATGAGGCTTCGGCCATTGCCTCGAAGTCCGCCTGGAACGCATTGGGAATCGTCGCAGGACTCCATGATGGTTGGGTGGCGGCACGGTTGATGTACCAGGAGTCTCGGGGCATGATCCATGATATGTTTTTAGCATCGATCCCGTTGTTAAGTAGCCAGAGACAGGCATCTATTCCCGTCTTTCCAGCTCCAACTACGGTGTAGTTGCCATAAGGTCGGGAAAGGGCTACTAGCCCGTTAGGCGTGATGATATTGACGTCTTTTGCTACCTTGTAAGGTGGTGGTCTCATGGCGGGGACCTCGACCTTCATGAATGTAGCGTTCACAATGCGTGTCTCTGGTCCGACCTGGACAGCCTTTTTTGTGAGGAGAGACTTGAATCTTCCCTCTTCAACGTACCTAGAGATTGGCAAAACAGATTAGTGTCCGTCTCACATGACATTTCACACAGGAGTAATACGTACTCATGCAAAGGATAGTACTGGACCCGCCCACTGGGGAGAAATGTCGAGCGCATGACTTTGTCGAAATAGGCACAGACTTCATCTCCTGATGCCACGCCAGCCATGCCCTTGTTTCCGCCAACCTGGTCTACTTCTTTCTCTCCTGGGAAATATCGGGAGTTGACGCCGTAGAATGCAGAGGGCTGGTGCAGGGTGACGTGGGGATACGCAATCGTCCAGTGGCCACCTGGTCGAGCGTAGCGATCAATGATGGCGACTGTTGCCTTTGTGTCTGAGAGCAGAGTATCAACAAAGGCCAATCCCATGGCTCCAGCGCCAATGACGAGGTAATCTGGGTTTATTGTGGTAGTCATGTTGGTGAGTGTGTAGAAAGCTGTTTCGTCGTCTGGGTGGTGGTGATGTTAGTTGAACAACGTTTGAGAGCAGGCTAGTCGTATTTATGTGTACCCTCTGTCGTTCAGAAGTCACTGTACGAAACGTTGACGTAACGTTTTCGTCCGGTGTCTTGACCCCTCTTTGATCGTTGTGTCTGCGATTACTACCGAGATCGACGTGCAGGACTTTGGGAAGCTTGGCGTCTCCCGGGCGATTGGTGTCCAGGCATCCTCGACAATGCGTAGTGGAGACCACTAACTCTGCACGCTCAAGCTCTGGTAAAGAGGGAGCATGTTCCTCCGACAGATCAGGTGTTGACTAATCTCCCCTGCATGGCCGTTGCACGACAGACTTGGGTCCACAGCAGAACCAGAGGCACAGCACCCTTCTCCTGTTGACTAATCTCGAGGCTGGATATGTTTTTAGAACACGTGTCGCAGACCGACTGTTGTTACATGACTGGTGATGTGCCTAGGTGTACACAAGAGACCCATATTTGCCCCTTGAGGCTCCACCTCGTTTTCCTCGCGCCCCTTATCTAAAGCACCGTTGCGGCAATTTTTGTCCACGTACCTAAGTAGTTGGTCTTGCGTGTTGGACAACGATAGGTACAGTAGGCCTCCCAGGAGCCCGAAAAAGCGACCTTCACACTCTCGTGATGCGGGGATCGTATACCACCTGCAGTCTCTCGGTCCCGAGGATCACGACAACCACGGTACCACGCCGAGAACTACAGTATAGTGGTGACTTAGACGACAGACCTAGCGAATGAAAGATACATATAATTGACCATTCCCTAAAGCTTAACTTTAATAATTATTGCGATATAGTAGGCCTCGACCGCCGAATAAGCGACCTTTACATTCTCGGTCCCGAGGTCTCGAGGGCGGAAGCGAAGTAGTTTGAATCACGAGGCCAAATCGATGATCTCAGTGGTTGTCCAATGATATTTTTGGACGTTCGCTACGCTAGCCTCCTTGGGTCGCTGGTTCTCGGCATCATCACGTGGAGCTCACAAGAACCACGGTTCCTTGCCAGAACTACGGTTCCATGGCGCGAACCATGGCACCACGCCCACCTAGGAAAAAAATGTGCCGTCTCTCTTTTGTAGACTTGATTAGCACAACAACAACTAGAAAAGCTTAAACGGACGGAAACACCTCTTTAGAACCTTGACATTAAGTTTGTGTTTTTTTCTTCTCATAAAGTTGTATGTTCAAGCAAAATGCAGCGTGGTCGAAGATCTCGGATGTGAGAGACCTGTCCGGTTTCCTGGGCGGCATGGTACAGCGGCTACAGCGGTAACCCAGATAACAGGCTCCAGCGAGACAAACCTAAAATCATATAACGCTCCAACTTCCAAGGTCCTCTGAAGCACAACATGAAGAGTATCGCTCCACAAAGCAGGCCTGGAGACGCAAAAGCAATGTTACACAGAGGCTAGCGTCCCGTGTGTGGCCTGATGTTAAAAAAACCCCCATCAAAAGCCACAGCAAAGAAAAGCAAATGCGAAAACGGTGGCCAGCCACAGATTTCGGTTCCCCGCACGTGCCCTCGCGTCACACCAACCCGTATCCAGCAAAGCGTCTCCCAACCAAGCTTTTCTCCGCTCCCACGCCGACCCCACACACACGGCCTCTCTCTGCGCCCCTCAGCGCGCGCGTCATCATCCCATCCACCCATTCATCCCAGACACCAATGGCCCCCGATGTAGCTTCCATGACCTCGACGCCCTCGACGCCCGCTCTGAAGCCCTCACAAAAGCCTGCGTCTGGGCCCAATGTGCACGAAGTCGTGTTCGGGTCGCTGCTGATCCAGCCCTGGTACCCGTCTTTTTACCCGGAAGAGCTCGTGGGCCGACGCGTCGAGCGGTTGTATGTGTGTCAGTGGTGCTTCAAGTATAGCAAGGAATTGGCAGGATTCATTGGGCATCTGGTAAGCTCCCTTTTGTTTACTTCGTGTTCTACGCGTGGGAGGGAG
Source organism: Alternaria solani (assembly GCA_002952155.1). NCBI lineage: Eukaryota > Fungi > Ascomycota > Dothideomycetes > Pleosporales > Pleosporaceae > Alternaria > Alternaria solani. The sequence goes on along the minus strand of CP022031.1, from coordinate 79,372 downwards.
GAAGTGTGAGGCTGACGTGCCGCCGAGCGATTAAACAGAAAACATGTCCGTTCCGCCATACGCCCCCGCCGGGCGTGAATGTGTATACCAAGGATAACTATTCGCTGTACGAAATCGACGGCGAGAAACATAAACTCTATGCGCAGAACTTGTCGCTTTTCGCGAAACTGTTTCTCGATACCAAGTCGGTTTTTTACGACGTCACGACGTTTTTGTATTACCTCCTGGTTGCGCATAATCCTGCGCCAGATATTCCGAATACGCGCTTCGAGGACGATGCAGGGGTCGCGACGGGAGGTAGTGCGGCGGCGCAAGCGCAGGGACAGGTCGTGGGTTTCTTTAGCAAGGAGAAGATGAGCTGGGATAACAATAATCTGGCGTGTATCCTCGTGTTTCCGCCGTGGCAGAAACAGGGGCTGGGACAGATATTGATGGGGGCGAGCTATGAGATGAGCAGGCGGGAGGACAGGCTGGGCGGACCTGAGAAACGTATGTTGATCCATTGGTGCCGCGTTGGAATGTTGTGCTAATACGTCTTGCCGCAGCGCTATCGGATCTCGGTCGCATCGCATATATTCATTACTGGTCGCAGACGCTTGCGCGTGCGATCCTCGCATGTCCATCGAAGAAGACGATTACCGTACAGGATTTGCGCGACAAGACGTATATCGTGCCCGAGGATATCATCGCGACGCTGCAGGCGATGGATGTGCTGGAGCAGAAGAAGAAGGGCGGCGCTGATGCTGTCATCAACAAGGCCAGGGTGCGGGCATGGGCAGATACACACAAGGTGGATCTGAAGGCGTCTCCAGTCGATCCTGATGCATTCGTTGCGAGGGAGCAGAGTCGCAGTGTGAGCGAGGATACGTGAACGAAGCATCGTACTGCATAGAGGCCACAACCTACAATCGAACGAATTGGACGAGCTCTGAAGGCTTGCGAAGGCGTCTAATAAGTGCTTTCTCTTTCTACTTCTTGCTCGCAAAGAAATCATCCAACCTCGCCCCAACATCCCGCACACCCATCCCCCCAGTCAAACTCCCTCGTATCCACTGCGGCAACTTGTCCTGAATCCTCTTACTCCCATACCTCCTATCCAACATCAAAATACTCGCATAATCCCCTTTGTGCCGTATCGCCCTCCCCACACACTGATTCACCGCCCTCATACACACGTTTTCATAAAACTCGCGCGCAGCCGCTTTACCATCACCACCACCATTCTTATCAGTCTGTTTGCGGGAAATGTACGACATTTTTGCTTTCCATTCCGCGGAATGCGGGTTGGGGAATGGTAACCCGATGACGATGACGCCGCGGCCGAGGGCGTCGGAGAAGTTGATGCCTTCGGAGAGGGTGCCGCCGATGACGGCGAAGAGGAGGGCGCCGCGGTGGGTGGAAGAAGATGAGGTGATGGCGGTGGTGTAGGCGGTGAGGACGGAGTCTGTGGTTATTGCTGCTGCTGCTGATGTTTCTTTGCAAGTGGACGGGTGTTGTTGGTGCGGCGTGCTGCGGTGTTCGAGGAAGACGGGTTTGGTGTGGTTGAAGGTGTCCCAGAATGTGGCTGTGGATGTGGATGTCGAGGACGGCGTGGAAGAGGAAGATGGTCCGATGCGCTTCCACGCTGCTACGCAAGTATCAAGGAAACTGTAGCTAGGGAAGAAGACGACGACGCCGTCGGGGATGTGCTGTGCGAATGTCAGAATCGCGTTTCCGAGGTCAACCATTGTGCTCTCTTTGTTGCGGCTCTCGAACGTGAAATCAAAGTCTGCGCCGCTTGCTGCGCGCACGATTGGTGCAGCGAGGAGGTTCGATGGCGGAATGACGTGGCCGCAGGACAAGGTCATGATCTTGGAGGGAGCGAGGTAGGAGAGCAGGTGTTGCTCATAGTCGCTCATGGGCGACATGGTGCCGCCGGCTAGCACGACCGCGCGCGCTTCTTCGACAATGTCTTGGAAGTGGTATGTGGGGTCTAGCAGCATGTAGCGGAGTGTTGTTCCTGAGATTTCGTCTTTGGAGTAGAAGAAGCGGCCCTCGCTTGATGGGTTCATCAAGGAGAGGAGGAAGGACTGTACGTGCATCAGGACTGGTACGGTGTGTCTAGGCCCGCTCTTGATCGATTTCGCTATCGGTGTCTGTGTGCTCTTGCTCTCAGCTTGCTCGGCGAAGACGGTGTACCCGTCGACTTTGCGCGCGAGCCTGCTTTCCTGGAGATAGGTGTTCAGCTTGTAGATGTTGATCTGATCGACGCCTTTTCCGGACATGATGGCTGCCATATCTGCCAAGCCGTCCACTGGCTTTGCGTTACTGTCTATCGACTGCAGGTAGGCGATGATGGAGTCGAGTATGCGGACTGTCTGGGCGACATAGACGCGGTTCTTTCCCTTGAGCTTGTTCCGGAACTTGTGGAGGTAGGCTGTGAGTTGGGCGCGCGCTTGCTGCACTTGTTCTAGGGTCACGGACACGGAGTAGATGCCTGCGATGGCGTCCATCAGGTTGTGTGCTTCGTCGATGATGACGATGTGGTTTTTGAGAGAGAGGCCGAGGGCTTCGCGAGCGGTGCGCTGAAGCAGGAGGGGATAGGGCAGTGTTACAATCTGGTGTTGTCAGTCCACGAGTCCATAGTAGGAGTGGAAGGTCGACTCACCTCGCAGTACTTTGTCGCTGGTCTCGAAGCGTAGTAGGGACACACACCCAGCTTCTTCCCTAGCACTCCCAGATCCTCGATATCTCTGATCTTCGCAAGCGCGTGATCTCGGAACTCGTTGACCAGCGGCTCGCTCTCCTTGGTCGGCATGTGCGGACAGCCGCTCTCGGTCTTTGTGTTTTGCTGTAGTTGGAGACACCGTTCGTTGATGGCCGTAGCACTTCCGAGCTTGTTGACTTTGTTGTTGATGCAGAGATTCTTTCTCGATCCGAGAGTGATCTGCTTCACGTCTTCCACAAGTGTGTCTACCTCGCTGTCTTTCTCATCCTCGTCGGGAGCAATGGCGGGCGGCATCCTGACGCGACCCAGCTCGCTGGAGAACTGCGTCAGCTGGGAGTGCGTCCGCGAGCAGAAGAAGATCTTGGTCTCATCGGGCGCTTCTCCATCGTCGTCTTTGGATGCATCGGTGCTGTAACCGAGTGATGCCATCAGTGCTTGAGTTTCCGCCGACAGCCCAGACTCATCGAATCCGCCAGCTCTCGCCCGCTTGTGCGACTCTTCATCGCTCTCGTAGTCGTCGAGCGCGAACTGCGCATCGCCTTCGTTTTCATCGTCGCCCATGGCCGTCTTCTGCCTCTTATATCTCGGTTCGCCGCTCTCGTAACGCTCCTTGGCGCGCTTCTCCTTTGCTTTGATCTTCGCGATGCGCTCATTTAGGTCTTGTTTGCGCCTCAGCGCTTCCTGCCTGCGCTGCTTCTGGGCGTGTTCGACTATCCACGCCGGCTCCTCGCTCTGCGCCGCACCGACTGTGAATCCTCCCTCGAACGTCCGCCTTTTGTGGTCACGCAGCCACGTCAGCGAGCCGCAGATGAGACTCAGCGTTTTGCCGGTTCCGGTGGGCGATTCGAAGATGCCGACTTTGCCGTCTTCCAGGCACGTGTAGACGGCGCCCATGAGCTCATTTTGGATGTCGTAGGGCGTATATGGGTGGTGGAAGTCTCGCGGCTCGTTGGTGTTGTGCATTGTGGCGCTGTGGTGGAGAAGTGGGATGACGCGACCTCTGGACGCGTCGCGTACATGGAGACGGGTGTTCACGTGGTGTGCTTAGCGCCAAGGCCGGGCAGTCTGGAATCGCTTGCCCACTGCATCACCAATGCATCTGGACTCTGGAGTGCTATTGCATGGCGACTCGTCGCTTGTCCTATATCGCAAGCGTAAGTGAACGTGTTTGCAGTGCAGACTGCAGTCGATGTAGCATCTTCTCCGCACCATCCGACCATAGCAGAAGACACAGCGAATCATTGCGTCTGCTTCATCCACATGGCTTCTACAACGCTGCGAGATACGCCCAAGGCCTATGTGTTGCCCGCCTTTGATGAGAGTCGGTAGTTCTGGCGATAAGAGGTGAGGCGCTGTTCTGCCACGAATCGGGCCTAGCTCGGACGCGAGCACCGTCTCACGTTCCGAACGCGTGTTCTCATCTCCCATGCGAGATATCGACATAGAGCCTTCCATCTCTCTAGCCACATCTAAAAGAATGCAGTTCCCGACATGGTGACCATGTAGTGAGCGATGCGCGGGTAAAAACTGGCAGCAGGAGCTTATTGTTGCCGCAGCAGGCAGGTACCAGGTGGAAGCGAGCAGGAGAAGCCAGCAAGCGACAGCGGCCATCACCACGGAGATCCTCATCGAAAAACGCAATTTACCATGTATCCATCCCGGCGACAGGACCGTGAAGAGCTGGGCGCATACACGACGGTCGCACAGACCGAGACTGCCGATGCCGACCTCACGAGCCACGGCAAAGAGACGACAGATGAAGATGCCGAAGCCGTGCCCTTGGACGCACCGGTTCACATCGGCTCCCTACCAACGGCCGAAGACATGCTCTTCCTTCCACGTGTTGCCGACACACTCCCCCACGGCGCATTTCTTGTAGCAATCGTCGAGCTCTGCGAGCGCCTCGCTTACTACGGGCTTTCCGGGCCATTCCAGAACTACATTGCGAATGACTACGATGACCCCAACGGCCTGCCCGGCGCGCTCGGTCTGAAGCAGAGTGGCGCGACAGCCATGACAAACTTCTTCCAGTTCTGGTGCTATCTCACGCCTTTGTTTGGCGCTGTTGTCGCCGACCAGTATCTTGGCAAGTATGCTACCATCAAGTGGTTCAGTCTAGTGTACATGGTCGGCATCGGCATCCTCTTCGTTACCAGCTTACCGTGGGCGGTCAAAGGTGGAGCTGCGTACCCTGGACTCGTGGTCGCCATGTTGGTCATTGGCCTTGGGACCGGCGGCATCAAGAGCAACGTGTCGCCGTTGATCGCGGAGCAAGTACGCTCCAACAAACCCTTTGTCAAGACGTTGGCGAGCGGCAAGCGCGTTATTGTTGATCCAGAGATTACGGTGCAGAGGATATACATGATCTTCTACATGTGCATCAATGTTGGTTCGATATCCGCCATAGCAACAACGATGCTGGAACTACACGTTGGCTTCTGGAGCGCGTATCTCCTACCGCTCGTCATGTTCTGCGTGGGCTATGTTGTGTTGGTGCGAGGGAGGAAGCAGTATATCATCAAGCCACCACAGGGCGGTGTGATTGCTAATTGCTTCCGCGCCTTGTACATCGCCGCAAGAAACGGCGGAGACTTAAACAAGGCGAAAGCTTCCGCCCAGGGCCACGGTCGAAGCAGATCGAAGGTGACGTGGGACGACAAGTTCATCGACGAGTTGAAGAATGCACTGGTGGCGTGCAAAGTCTTCCTGTTCTTCCCCATATACTGGCTCTCGTACTCGCAAATGCTGAACAATTTTGTTTCGCAAGCCGGTCAGATGGAGTTGCACGGCCTACCCAACGACATCCTTCCTAATATCGACCCGGTTACCATCATTCTGCTCATTCCGATCATGGACCGCATCGTCTACCCGTTCTTCCGCACCAGGCTGCATATCGCGTTGATGCCGATTACACGCATCGCTCTCGGTTTCCTAATGGCTGCGCTCGCAATGCTGTATGCCGGCGCTCTGCAATCCAAGATCTATGCGGCGCCACCCTGTTACTTCAGCCCATCGGATTGCGACGCGGGTAAGATCAGCGAGGGAAGATACAAACCAAATGAGGTTCACGTTGCCTGGCAAGCTCCGGCGTATGTCCTGATTGCTCTGAGTGAGATCCTCGCAAGCGTCACCGGCTTGGAGCTAGCATATGCAAAGGCGCCGGAGAACATGAAGAGCTTCATCATGAGTTTGTTCCTGCTCACGAGCGCGGGTGGAAGTGCATTGGGTATCTTGATTGCTCCGCTTGCAAAGGATCCACACTTGCAGTGGCTGTACTTTAGTCTAGCGTTCGTTGCTGCTGGTGCTGGTATTGTGTTCTATCGCATGTTCAAGGACGTTGATGATAGTCCTGTTGCGAAGTTGGAGGATGCTGGAGAGTACGAGTTGGCCGCGAGCGCGGGCGCTGACGATGATGCGTATGACAGTGGAGACGCCGACGCTGTCCACGGCTCGCGACGCGACTGAATTTTGACAGCCGGGGGTGAAGTCATTCTAGGGCTCCAATAGAAAGCGCAGCGAGCTTCTTCGATTGTATTGATTAGCTACAGGATGCGACCGAAGTGCGTAAGTCGGAAAGCAAGCCGGAAGCCATTCCGCTCTTTCCGCTCATTCCAGCTGTGGGTCGGGGCAAGGAACAAGCATGGCCAAGATCTGGGCAACCAATCCCCAAAGCTCAACCTAATGCTTATCGCGATACGGTAGGCCTCCCAGGAGACGGGAAAGCGACGCTACACTCTCGTAGCCAGGATCTGGGCGCCTACCACCCATCCAGTTCCGTTCTTTTCGGAGTCGGTGGTCCGCTCCGATCCTCCGTGCTTCACCTTGCGCCTCGTCGTGAATTCGTGTCAGAGGCCCACCTACCCCCTTTGGGCACGCGAACTGCTTTTCCGAACGACAAGTCGACTTTTCCGAACGGCGAGCCCTTATAAACCATGTTTGGCCGAAGCTATCTCATTTTCCGCTCAGCGGTGTAGTGTCAATACTCGTATGGAGTCTATGGAGACACCCCCAAGCCGCAGAAGCGACTCAATCCCATTTGTACTTTCTTCCACTATCATCGCCAACGCCCTACACGATGGAGAAGCTCGAACGGTTCTTGTCGAGACCGACGGCGAAGCCATACAAGACGCACGACATCGAGGCCTCCCAGGAGATCCATCTAAACGACGAAGGCCTCCTTGAGTTCGGTCCCAACGACATTGAGAACCCCAAGAACTGGTCGACCGCAAGGAGATGGTACATCACCGTGGTGTCGGTCATCCTGGTCGTGAACGCTACATTCGCGTCAACCAGCCCATCCGGCACGTTGCGGTCTCTCTCAACAGACTTGCATGTCTCCACTCAGGCTGGCGGTCTCGTCACCACCCTCTTCCTACTAGGCTACTGTGCCGGTCCCCTGCTGTTCGCTCCGCTTTCAGAGTTTTACGGTCGCAGATATGTCTTCTACATCACATTCACTCTATATATGGCCTTCAACTTCCTCTGTGCCTTTACGCCAAACTTTGGTGGACTCCTCGTGGGCCGGTTCTTGACGGGGACATTTGCAAGTGCGTCTTTATCCAACGTACCAGGCGTGTTGGCGGATATCTGGGGCCCGCTTGAACGTGGAAATGCGATAGCTACCTATTCCACGATGATGTTTACTGGCCCCGCGCTCGGCCCTGTTATATCGGGTTTCCTGGAGCTCAAAAAGGACTGGCGGTGGTGCTTCTACGTTCTTCTCTGGCTGGGTGGTATCACGGAGCTACTGATGTTTACGATCCCAGAGACACTGCCCACAATCGTCCTGCGCAACAAAGCCAAGCGCATAAGAGCGCTCAAGATCCCCGGGTACGAAAATGTAAAAGCACCAGTTGAAATCACGGACCGAACGCTTGCAAGCATGTTCCAAGTTTCTCTCACCCGACCCTGGCAAATCCTCATCGACCCTATTTCCTTCGCCGTCGCCGTCTATCTCACAGTCGTATATGCACTGCTGTACATGCTCTTCACCATCTACCCCATCGTCTTCCAAGACCGCCGCGGCTGGAACTCTGGCGTCGGCCAGCTGCCGCTCCTAGGAACTGCTATCGGCGCTGTGCTCGGCGGCACCATCATCTTTGCGAATACAGCGCGGGACAGGAAGAGAGCGGAAGCAGGGTACACGGCTGTTCCTGAAGACAGGCTTCCGGTCGCGATGCTGGGCGGCGTCATGTTCCCGCTTACTATGTTTTGGTTCGCGTGGTCGGGGGAATATGATGGCGTGCACTGGGCTGTACCCGTTGTCGCTGGTGTTTTCTTGTCCACGTCTATTCTGTTGATCTTCGTGGCGTATCTGAATTATTTGACGGATACGTATCTTGTGTTTGCGGCGAGTGCGTTGGCGGCGAATACGGTGGTGAGGTCGGCGGCGGGGGCGGCGGCGCCGTTGTTTACGAGGTACATGTTCGATGCGCTTGGTGTGGGTGGGGGCGGGTCGCTGGTTGCTGGGGTGGCGTGTGTGCTTGCGCCGATCCCGTTTGTATTTTATAAGTATGGGGGAGCGATTAGGGAGAGGTCGAGGTTTGCGCCTACGGGTTCTAAAGAGGCTGAGAAGAAGAGCTCAGGGACGTAGGATTGCAGCTACGGGTAGATGAATGTACATGAAATTGCGGTGGAGCTCTCTACCGGAAAGTCGCGTACGCCTGCCATGAGAGTTTGGGTGTTGGTTCAATCACGTGCATGTAACCTATGAGCTACTCGATTACAGACCCAGTATTTCGTCTGGGTTCTTGCCGCAGGATGCATCATCAGTGTTCGGACGCGACGGCTTTGCCTAGGTTCTCGAGGTGGTACTTGTCAGTCTTATGAGATTGCTTTTGCGGAGGTAGGAGGGAAAGGGATGGTCGGCTTGTAGGTGGATTCGGGAATACGGCCGTGTCAGGGTCTTCCCGTCCCCGACTCCGACCGGCGCAAATCTTTACCATGTCTGTCCGCCCGACTTTCACCGCTGCCACATCTACCGACATTAGCGTTGGTGTCGTCAAGTCCGTAACAATGGTCATCCGAAACGCGAAGAGTATGTCAGCCAAGCCCTCGTAAAGCTTATTGGTTGCGCATGTGTCTCAGAGCTATGGGTCATTGCAATTATTTCAATGCACAGAATCAACAGCCTTGATATTTGCGGTGATGGGTCTATCAAATGCCCTACGCCTTCGGTTCGTTCTTTGGATCCATCCGAGGATTAACAACAGCCGGCCCAAGGACTCTCTCCCTCAACTTCCATCCCTGCTCCGTCATGACCAGTCGATCATAATGCATATTGTATATCCACGTCTGAGGCAAGTCCCCATCTGATTCGATGAAAGTCCCCTCTTTTCCTTTGAGCTGTTTCTCAGCGACGCTCGGCCAAGCATATCTTATGCACTGCTCGTGATACCGAACAGTCACACCACCTGTCTCTTCATCGCGGTCGACAATGTGATTGGTGGCATGGCGACTAACGCCCGGGATGATGTAGGGATATGTGTCGGTGAAGAACTTCCTCAAGTTATCTGTGCCAGTAACTTCTCCGTGCCAGTGTTTTAGAACCATGTCTTCTGTGGCCTGAGTAAGCATGTCTTCGATTTGGAATTGCTCCATGACGAGGTTGTTTCGGTTGACGAAGTCAATTGCTGAGAAGCGTTCTTCAGGTGTAACGTCCAAGGAGGTATGAACCTTGATTGGAGGGAAGGAGACAGTGGGAGTGATTGGAATAGCCATGGTTGTCAGTAGTGTTGTGAGATTTGATGTGATGTTCGAAGGTGAGCGGGTGGGACGTGAGCTTTTATAGCACGCAGTTCAGCACAGACAAATAGTTCTGTTCCCGACAACGTTCGACTTGTCCATCAACTCTAACACATGATGACAAATGGTATAAGTGTACATGGGCTGCGACTAGGTAGATTCATGCGAAGCAGGCCTCGGTATCTTTGTGATATCAATTCTGATTCGTCCTAGGGTTTGATAGTAACGAGCATGCAAACTTCCAAGCATATACCTATCCTTTCTCCTCATTGTAGAATTTAAATGGCTTCGACAACGCTTCCTTGTAGGTAATTTTGTCTGACGCAACTTTTGGCCAAAAGATGCCACCAGAGGCTTGAGACTGCACTGATAGCTGTACAATTGTGTGCAAGTGTCGTCGCTAGGTGGTTCAGTCTTGGTAAAAGGTGTCATATGCTTGTGAAGCACGCTAGGCTATCATGGGAAAGCTCGGTGGAGCCTCAGCATACGTAATTCATGCAAACCTTATCAGTAACGCACAGACCCGGTAAGCTCTACGGACGTAAGGGCACGTCGCTCCCGTCCCCCAGCTAAGACTACTCCAGCCTCGGAGCAATTAGGGTTTCCGATATTCCTCCGCATATCCATCTCGCGGCTACAGCTTCAGACTGACTGTCTGCGACTGATGGATGGACTATCACCCGACACATTTTATTGTACCGTCGCCGCATAGCAGTCCCAAAGTAGTCGGATGAACTTGATGCCGAGCATCTGATTTGGGTGCATAGCTCGGGTTTACAGCGTCGGCGAGTTATTTCGGGTTCTCCAACAAGCCGATCGGATCTGTCTCCGCACTTACGGGCGACCGTTGTGCATCTCACAGGAACTGTGCCCCCTCTTCCAATTGGTTCGCTTAGCCGGCTGTCAAGGGTAACCATGCTAGTATTAATGCTGTGCAAGGGATCGCACACCATATTTCGTTGATCGTCTTCTCAAGGGAAGCAAATGATGCATGCTGATAGGTTGGATGCTCCCGCGAACAGTTTTAGTGGAGCCTGGTCTTTTTTTGGGGTTGCGGTACTTCTGAAACTTTCGCTCAAGGGAACCATGCATTGCTAACTAGATCAGCACACTACAACCGCGTGCGAGCTGGACTGCACCACGACTATTTGTGTTATGAAACGTCCGAGTCCTGGGGGGCAAAGGCAGTATTCCTGTGCGACTCATGCAACCCTTCATCTTCGTGTAAAGGATGGCTGAACTCATCACCGATGCGGCCGAAAGATCTTGGTATAAGAACCGTTGACCTCGCCATTCGTCTTTATCATCAAACCAATTCACTCCATCACATTAAAATCAAGTGACCTCTTTACACAGGAAGACGCACAGTGGCTGCCACATGTCGAGTAAGTGACTTTGCTGAATCTCTGTTCTCAAGTCGGAGCTAATCGATCGAGTTGCAGTGTCTTCGCAATCTCTTCCATCAGCCGATCTGGCACCCTTAGGCGAGCAGAAATATGTCAAAAATGGGGGCGTTTCCATCCACTACCGAAAGTACGCCCATAACGATCCGACCGCACCGTACATACTTTTCCTACACGGCTTTCCGGACCAGGAAACAACTTGGAATGACTACCAGATCCCGGCTTTTTCTCGCGACTACAACATACTCACTCCCACCCTCCGTGGCTTTCCCCCAAGCGATGTTCCACCGGAAGTCTCCGACTACACTACTGAAGCCTATGTCACCGACCTGCTCACTATCCTCCAACAAGAGAATGTCGCAAGCGTGTATTTAATCGGCCATGACCTTGGAGGCGGTATCATTCAAGGGTTCGCAAAAACCTTTCCTGAAAGGGTCAAGGCGCTGATCATCATCAACACGCTGATATTCCCTACCTTTCTCCCTATGATCTCTCACGATGCCAAAGCACAGGAGTGGGCTCGCTACACAATCCCATACTACACGTATGTTCCCGGTCAGCCGAAGAACATCGACACCATTGTCAAAACCATTCGCGACCCCTCGTACCGCCACAAAATCGCAGACTATCTCGATCGCTCGCCTCTTGAGGGCATGTTCAATTTCTACAAGAACAACTACCCTGGCCCCCCATACGGCCAGGATCTAGTCACTGCGTTGAATGTGAAAAAGGAGAACTGGACCCAGCGCGTTCCGACCATGGTGATCTGGGGCGAAGAGGATGACTACTTTGACCCCAGAACTATCGATGGGATGCAAGGCTGGTTTGGACTGGGAGTCAGGCTCGTTACCCTGCCGAAATCGGGCCATTGGCCATTCAGAGACCAATGGAAAAGAACCAACCAGGAGATTGTTAGCTTCCTGGAGATTGCTGGGGATATCGAGAAGAACATTCTGTAGGATGAACAGAGTGATGATAATCGGTAGGGCTGGCGTAGTACAGATGTATGAGGAATAGAGTCTGCTCAATCAGGGTCTTAGGCCTATGGAAGTATAACTGCATTGTGTCAACATCGACTTCTCTTTATCATTGACGCTTCTCGTTCGAAGCGCAGGTTTTACGTACGAGGACTCGATCCAGTCACTGATCTTTATGAGCAGGAAACTATACGGCTCTGCGCGGCTAACCTAGCTTACTTCAACGACACGTTGGCAGTTGGCGTAGGGATGAACGGGACATCTGCTGGACTAAGAAGAATATCGCAGTTTGTTGGCTTTTGAGCGAATTTCTCGATGCCAACCAAGGAAATAGTCTTGGTGCTCGAGGTTCTCGTGGACACACTACGCTATCGGTTGCCTGATAGATTATACTATTTTTCTGGAAGTGAATTGTGTTTGTCAAAACGACTTAGACAAATCGCACCGATTAACGCATGACTGAGGCAGCATGGGAAACCATTTATCAATATAGCACTAGAGCGCTTGGCGATCTATATGCAGACTGGATGGTACAGTCCCGTCCCCAATTAGGTGCGTAGCGTCCTTTTTAGGAAATTCTCCTCTTTTATTCGTGCACTCTTGTCTAGTATCCCTGCTAGACTACGCACGTGATTGCTCAACTCTTACTAGGAAAAATAAGCCCTCATTCAGAGCATTTCCTTCTTTGCTGCGGCTTTGTCTACGCGTCCCTACTTGCTTGAAAGCACGCTACGCATCTTAGCTAGAGAGGAGAGAGACTGTATGGCGTGTCTTGGCCGGCAAAGATATCTTAGGGTTTGAGAGATGCGCAGCATAAGCTGACCTAAAGAGTATTAGGGACGTAGACATATAAATCTATAGTGTAAGCTAATTCCAATACCTATTCGACTCTATCGCAAAATATCTCCGCATTATCTGAATTGTTTGACTGCTTCAGAAAGCTACTAATGCGAATATCGTGTTCCACACTGTCTCCATAACTCGATACCTAAGCGCGTCGGAGTTGAATTTTGCGTGATGTTAGTGATTTCAATCACTCGGGGGTTCTACAGGATTACCACCGCTCAGGCTTAGACGCTAAGCAACCTAGAGAATAGAAAGTTTTGCAGGACGTCACCCGGCGTGTCACAGGAAGTATAACGCATTCTAGAGAGGAACAAGAAGTCATACATAGTAATCCCAGTTACTACTATAAGATCACCCGTCTTGTTTCCTAATTTGTCGTTACATTTCGACATCCTCTTACCTCAGTATCACTTTTATCATCACTCTACATTGCCCCAAGTCCGATCTTCAAGATGGTTCCTTCCAAGTTGAACATCCCAGCTGTCCTCGTCAGCTTCCTTCTTGCCGGCGCAGCCTTTGCGGCACCGAACAAAGTCATCGACGCGAGCAAATCCCTTGCAGTTAAAGATCTTATTCCACACGACTACATTGACCAAGTCTTTGCCTACCACGAAGCGAAAGCACAAGCCAAGAAACGCCGTAAAAATAACCCTGCCAAACGCGCTTTGAACAAACTTTCAAAGCGCGTGCCGCCCAATTCTCTCTGTGATGACCCTAGCGAATGGGTCTCTCGCAGCTGTTTGGCGGACATCAGTCCAATAGCATGGGAGGACTAATGTCAAACAGCTGAGGGCGACGAATACTCTGTGGACTCAGAGTGCACTGATAACACGGTCTGTCAGAATGGAATCACGCCGCGAGGAACCGATCCCCGCACCGGGGAAACCATATTCGACGACGACATCATGTGCGTGCCAGACACACCACGGGCAGACGCCACAGATCCAACAAACAGGCGGCAGTATGGGTTCAGAGAAGTTGGGGGAACCACGAGCACTATTGTCACCCCCATACCAGTCCTAGAAAACAACGGCGCCTCATCTGTCTCTGCTGTTATCCTTAGTATGTCCTCGCTTTCTGTATTTATCCAACCATGTCTAACTATTTTAAGGCGGCGACAAGTCATTTGTTATCAATCCCTCAGGTACTCTCAGTGCCAACCTTCGCGGCTTCGATCTCGAACTCTGCCGACAAAACAACCCTGGCCGTCCAACACCAAATAACAGCCGCCAATGTGTACCCGCAGTCGAGTTCACGCTCCGAGCAGGCGACACCATCGACTTCACATACAGACTGGACGTGGTCCAATCGGGGTTTTTGTTCTATGCTATTCTCTGATGTGCGGTACATGCGTTCTATTCTACTGCCTAACTTACAGACACCCTGGAAGTGGGCTGAGGAATGAGGAAGGGGAGGTGGAGAGGGGGGATGTGAACAAGACAGGGAGCGATAGCAGTGGTATCGCGATTGAGTGCGGATGGCATTGGGAAAAGGTTTGCATGTCTACTTATGTTTTTGCGCGAACCCCAAAAAATGTTCTTCTATTTAGCATTCTGTTATTGTTCTGGTAGTCTGTGACCATAATAGTATGTCTGTATCTTGACTGTAATATTTAATTTGCTTTTTCTAATGCCGTCGTCGTTGCTCGCTGTGAAGAGTTATTCGCATCGCTAAAGATAAACCCTATGGTTATCGCAATACAGTAGGCCTCCTTAGAGACCGAAAAGTGACGCTAAACCTTCGTGGAGTTATCCGCACAGATGGCGTGTGGTAAGACTAAGCATTCGTTCTCCAGCCACCGCTTAATTTCTCGAGCGAACGTGGCTAGTGCTCTGATACCTCTCGCCACTAATAGCACGCGAGGGTGTAGCGTTGCTCTTTAGTCTACGAGAGTCTCTACGAAAGCGTTGCGCCTGTTTTTGGTCTCTGAGAGGCCTACTATATCGTGATTATTATTGGGTTGTGCTTTGGGGAACAGTGGATTGTATGCCTAGGTGCCTCTGGTTTTTATTTGCTGGGCCTGCTTTATCTGAATTACTGTTGCAACGTCTACCACGTAAGGCTTGCGACTCAGGTTCTAAAATAACAGCAGGGCAGTCTCTGTTCTTGCTAGGCTGCGGTGATTCCGTGATTGAGCTAGTTGGGACTGAGATGCGAAGAACTATCTCTACTCTACTCTTAATGCTATTAATCCGCCGCCACGAACAATTAACTCTAAAACTAGAGTTTAGCTTTAAGAATTATTATTGATTTAGAGAGAACTGCCCGAGCGGTGGCGACGATTTCAACGGCAGTGCCGCTCGATTGTAACAGCGCTTCCCAGCTCCTTCAATGCTACAGCATTGCCTTCGCTGAAACTTTCTACGAATGCATTGCGCATACCAGCGAGCATCTTCTACCATCACGAGCATACACGTCATATTTGGCTTCTACCGACCGTCGTCCAACACCAAGCATCACCTACACATCGCGCCGCAGCCTTTCAATTCTGTGATTGACTCCACTGTCTAGTCGTGAACTAGATCAGGCCGGCATACCGCACCGGTAAAAACAGCACGCTTCTATAGATCGCCGCTCAATAGTGGATGCTCACTTACAACGGACTGCGCAATGGCTTGCGGCTGAATGTAGCCATCAAGCAAAACGCTGCTGGGCTCAGCATCTGCCACAGGCTATAATCGCTAGACCTGCGAGTCGCCCGGTAGCTGCCATCAGCAGTACTTACTGACACCTTATCAATAATGATCTCGCGACGCGACACCAACACGTAAGACGAGAACGAACAACGGCGCGCTATTTCTCCTCTCTTCAACTAAAGCATACGCGGAACAGCCGAAGACGGGCCCTTGCCTCTCGCACATGACTACACCGCCTCACTGGACTACGTACGATCGAATACCACAGCCTCAGTTGTAGATCGCTCGCGCTTGGGGGATACATTGCGGCGCGATGGATGGCATATGGGTGCATTTTATCGCGATTAGCGATGCAGCTCCATGGTGATGGTGAAATGGACATACCGGAGGACGAGTTGCCGAAGCCCACACGGCCCCCGTCTAAGAGCGCCAAGCATGGCAGGGCAACACGAAGACAAACAAAGCAGGCGTATTAATTGTCAGTGCCAGGAGACCTATACGTGTGGTCACCGAGAGGTGGCTTTTGCGAGAGGTGTACGCGCATGGAACTGTCTTCGTGCAAGACGATGACTTGGACGCGGCAGTCGTGTTGAGACTGAGAGTAGAAGCAGGTTCTGTGAGTCGCATGTAGACTGATGCGCCTCCGCCAGACGTGTTCATTGGTTCCTGCTTTACTTGGCTGAAATGTCAGAGTCATCCATAATATCCATGCTTAGGATCGGTAAGCTGTAACTTATGTGGTCAATCTGACTCGTCTTTCAGCCATGAATTGGCCGATGACCAGCAGATAGGACATACGATCACTTTGGAAACTTTAGCCCTCCGCTCACACATCGTACTACTCACCATTCTGGACACAGTTCATGGACAACACGTTGGACTCTAATGAGTTAGGGATTGATGCCGGTACAATGGCGTCCCATACTGCTGCTCAGTGTCTGACAAGCTTATAGCTCTACTATTTATTACAAAGCATTACTATCCCCACCAGAATCCTCCTAGATCACTTCATACACCAGGACTAAACAGTAACTTTTTTCTCTTGTTGAACCTCCTCTGAAGCCTTGACCTCGTCCGAGGCCATCGCATCCTTGCTTGGCTTCTTCTCGTGGTCCGGTAACCTCTTGAACGGGATGAGGGCGGTTAATGTAACCGAAAAGGCGGCACTTGCCAATGAAAAGGCGAACACGTCTTTGATACCCACCATGTAGGCGTCAATTACAGCAGTCAGATCATCACCACTGAATACGTCCTGCAGCTCGGAAGCTCCGGTGCCCAGAACAAGGGCAACATCAAGGTGATCCGAGCCCGAGGTGAGGGCATGCAGCATGCGATTAGCGAAGAGGGACTGCGCTATGGCAACGAAATAGGCACCGCTGAGGGTTTGACACACTAAGGAAGATGTTAGTTTGATTGCAAAATAGAGATATAGATGATGCTGGTCAGTACTTACTGACCATGATACCAGTAGCGCTGGCGACTTCGTCAGGTTTCGAGAAGCCCTGAACGGCTGTCATAGGGACCTGGTTACACAGTCCGATCCCAAAACCAAAGAGTACCTCTGCGCCAATGTACTTGGCTTTGGGAGAGTCGACATCAAGAATATAGATAAGGGCCATACCGGCAGTCATGATCAAGGCACCGGCAAGCTCGTAAGGCTGTGTGTAGCGCGTCTTCCCGATAGCGCCGCCGCTGACCATGGCTCCCAGAGCGAAGAAGGCGAGGAATGGGAGTGTGTTGACACCGCTTGTGACAGCGGACTGACCATGAATAGATTGAAAGTAGATAGGGAGATAGAACATGACTTGGTAGAGCGCAGCGTAGGACCTAGAGGTGAGATAGTTGGTAAGCCGTTGCAGAAAATGATTGACATCAGTTAATGACTTACACGAGACAGAAAATGACATTACTCCATGTCATACGCTGTTTCAGGATGCTCAAAGGAGCCATGGCGCGTGCTCCTTGCAGCCATTCGACAACGAAGAACCCAATTGTGAGCAAGATCCAGAGAACAAGAGTGGCAATTACCGAGCCGTCGTCCCAAGTTTTGGTCTGACCACCCCATTGAAGCGCGAGGGTCAAACACACAAGAGATACGAGTAGCAGGCAGAACCCCGGAATATCGAGGTTGAGGATAATCTCTTTCCATGTAGCAGGAACGGGCTTGACGTGCTTCGGTACGCGAAGGAACAGCAATAGCAGAACGACGATGGGCCCCCCAACGGGCAGGTTGATCCAGAAACACCATCTCCACGAAACGCCACTCGTGAAAGCACCGCCAATGACTGGCCCAAGGATCGTGGACATCATGAAGACGGCCATCCAGGTGCCGATCAAAAGAGGATGGTTTCTAGGCGGAGCCACATAGTTGATGACGATGAGAGTGCCACCAAGAACACCGGAAGCTCCCCAGCCTTGAAGAGCGCGACCAACAATGATAGCCACGCTGTTTGGTGCTGCAGCAGCGACGATACTGCCTACCAAGAAGATGCCGACTGCGCTAAGATAGACCCATTTGACGTTGAGGTACTTGTACAGCTTGCCCCACAATGGCGAGGCAGCGGCTGCGAGAATGAATGTGGCGCTACCATACCAGCCTACATCGTCGAGCTTGCGAAAGTCGTTGGTGATGCCGGGGATTGCAGTCGCGATGATACCAATTTCTAGCGAGACGAGAATGGTGCTCACGAAGATTGTGAGCATGACGAGGCCCAGGCGGAGGCCAGTCAGATACCCAGGCTCCAATTTTTCGGTGGGTGAGGTTGTAGCGCTGTCTTGCTTTTCGGAGACGCTCTCAGCTGCATCGTGCTCGTCGTGACTAGACGGGGGCGGCCTAGGCGTGTCCATGTCGGATTTGTTGTTGCTCTCGAGACTCGGACTGTCGGTCATTCTCGCTGTTGCTTTCCACAGTCGCACTTTATCGAGAGGCTGAGGTCGCAGATGGGTTGATCGTTGCAACCGGAACGAGATTCGTGATATTGGGAACACACAAGTTGTGCCAATTCTCGTGCTGACTGACAATCGGGTGATGGCAGAGAACAAAGTCGCCCGGTGCAGTCAAGTAGAGGTATGCTCATGATCGGCTCGGACCACAGATCTTCTCAGGACGCACTCAAAACAGAAAAAAATTCGACCGCCGTGGACTTGTTCGTTGGAATGCTCAACGTTCCTCGGCCGTACGGTGATAAACACGGGCGAATCCCGAAGTGGCCTAGTGCCGGCGGAGGAACGTCAATTGACCGCCGCACCCCACCGTGAAATTCGACCGCTCACCCCACCATCTACTCCGACCGCCCGCCCCACGCTTCGCGCGGTCAAAACTAGCGGCTGACTATTACTTCTTCACCCACGCCCCCAACAAACGTTGCGGGGAGCTGAAGGAGCCTTATCAGGATCCTGCTGGCGTGAGAAGGACCCGGGCCGTACCCTAATTCATCATCCATACCGACGCTATCTGCTGACTGCGCTACACCCTCGTTCATCAACTTCAGGCTGCAGCAGCCATTCGCTAGTGCTAGTCAAGCTCACGACACTTCTTCAATTCCATGTGAGCCTATCTGCGTAATGGTGATGCTGGAACACATGGTGGACCCTCTGGGGGCCTCGGGGAGTATTCTTAGACGGTGGAGAACCAAGAGCGAAGTCAGCGCTCTAGCATTTATAGCTGCGATCAATTTCTCTTTGGTTGATGTTATCAGTTCACTTTTGAATCTCTTTGAAAAGACTGAACAGGGCTTTCCCAGCAAAGCAAGATGCCTTCTGCAACTCCGTCGCTCGACGTCCCCATCGCAGTCGTCGGCCTAGCATGCCGTTTTCCTGGTGATGCCAGCTCTCCCTCAAAGTTTTGGGACATGCTTAAGAATGGCAGAGGTGAGCCACTCGAGGATCTAACCCGATTTGAACTTTCAAGCATTCATCAGTTGCAGGGAACTGACAAGATTACAGATGCATACTCGCCCACATCAAGCAGGTGGAACTCGGATGCTTTCTACCACCCAGTCAATGGCAAACTGAATTCACTCCCTGTCAAAGGTGGACACTTCCTCAAAGAAGATCCTTATGTCTTCGATGCATCTTTTTTCAATATCACAGCAGCAGAAGCTATCGCTCTAGATCCCAAGCAGCGGATGGCTCTTGAAGTGGCATATGAAGCATTCGAGAACGCCAACATGCCACTTCAACAGATTTCAGGCACCCAAACAGCCTGTTACATTGGATCGGGCCCAAGTGACTATCGGGGATCGGTCGAGCGAGACTTCTTAAACAATCCCAAGTACCATCTTCTAGGGACTGGTGACGAGATGATCTCCAACCGTATCTCTCATTTCTTCGATATTCACGGCCCTAGTGCCACAATCCAAACAGCTTGCTCATCGAGTCTCATGGCCACTCATTTGGCATGTCAAAGCTTGAAATCAGGGGAGTCGGACATGGCCGTCACAGGTGGCGTCAGCTTGATGCTCACTCCCGACTTCACGACACATCTCAACAACCTCACATTTCTGAATCCTCAGGGTCGATCAAAAGCTTTCGACGAGAGTGCGGGCGGATACGGTCGCGGTGAGGGCTGTGGGATTATCATTTTGAAGCGCCTGGATAAGGCTATTCAAGATGGTGACAGCATTCGGGCCGTTATTCGTGCGACTGGTGCTAATTCAGATGGTTTTACACAAGGAAGTAAGTGAAGATCGTTCTATCCAGCTTAAGGGCGCCATTTTGAAGCGGCATGCACAACTTGCATACTTTGTCAGCTACTAAAATTGTCTTACTCAGTCACAATGCCGTCCTATGAAGCACAGGCAGCACTCATCAAATACGTGTACGAGTCTCACGGACTCGATTACGATTCGACTCAATATGTCGAAGCGCACGTCAGTGAGCCATGTCACGTATATTATGCTGACTATCGCTAAACATAACGTTAGGGCACTGGTACCAAGGTCGGCGATCCGATCGAGATGAAGGCGATATACAACACCATCGGAAAGGGTTCATCAAAACCACGGAAGCTTTACGTAGGAAGTGTCAAACCAAATGTGCGTGTAGAATGTTGTTGCCACCACTCTTCTCCACACCGCTAACATATGATCAGATCGGCCATCTTGAATCAGCTGCTGGCGTATCTGGAATCATCAAAGGCATTCTCGCCATGGAGCATAACCTTATCCCACCAAATATCCATTTCATCAAAGGCAACCCCAATATTCCTTTCCACGAATGGAATGTTGCAGTGCCGTTGAAGCCAACAGCTTGGCCCGTTTCCCAGACCAAGCGCATGAGTGTCAGTGGCTTCGGAATGGGCGGCACGAACGGCCATGCAGTTCTTGAATCGTTCAACCCCAGTCGCCTGGCAGACGTAGCCGTAAAACATGGCGACTTGACCCAATTCCAGAAAGTTCGCAACAAGAAACGACTTTTTGTTTTCAGCAGTCACGATCAGGCCGGCTTTAAGCGTAATGCTGACGCTTTGGTCCACCACATAGAGAACCTTGGTTCTGCAGCATCCAGCTCCGAATTTCTGGCGAATTTGGCCCATACACTTTCGGGAGCAAAGTCTAGCCTGTCATGGCGGGCAGCCTGCCTCGCGGAAACTACTACCGAGATTTGCGACTACCTATCCAATAAACCAGGTGATGGAGCTTTTCGAGCAACCAGCATTGAAAACACCACCCCTCGGATCGGATTCGTTTTTACGGGCCAAGGTGCTCAATGGGCTCGCATGGGTGTGGAGATGCTCGACCGCCAGGTGTTTAGGGATTCAATTGAAAAATCGGCAACTTATCTCCGAGACATGGGATGCCTGTGGGACCCTATCGCTGAGCTTGAAAAGGTCCAAGCCGAATCTCGCTTGAGCTACCCAGAGATCAGCCAACCCATATGCTCTGTGCTGCAGATCGCCCTGGTCGACGAACTCCAGTCATGGGGGGTTGTTCCCTCCCGAGTGGTCGGCCATTCCAGTGGCGAAATCGCCGCAGCATACAGCATTGGTGCGCTAAGCCACCGAGATGCGGTCGCCGCAGCTTATTTCCGTGGAATCGCTGCTACTAAGCTTCAAACGGACGCACCAGACCTCAAGGGCGGGATGATGGCTGTTGGCTGTTCGCGAGATGAGGCAGATGATGTGATTGAGCAATCAAATCTCAGTGGCACAGCTGTTGTAGCCTGTGTCAACTCACCTTCAAGCGTCACGCTATCTGGTGATTTGGACTCCCTCGAGCAACTCCGAGCTATATTCGATGACCGAAAGATCTTTGCTCGACGCCTGAAGGTTGACATGGCGTATCACAGTCGGCACATGAATCGCGTGTTTGGTACCTACTCTGCATCCATCGCCGACCTTGAGCCCATAACGCAGGAAGAAACCAATGAAGATGGAGACTTCCAGATTCAGACGATGGTATCTAGCGTCACTGGCCAAGAGGTTGCGTCTGAGCTTCTAGGACCATACTATTGGGTACGCAACCTAATTTCGCCCGTACTTTTCTCGGACGCGGTCAAAGAGCTGGTGAGCCCAAATGACCATAATGAAAACAAAGGTAGTAGCAGCGCCGTAGATTTGCTGATCGAGATTGGCCCACACAGTGCTCTTAGCGGACCTGTAGAGCAAATACTGAATCACCATGGCATAAGAAATGTAGGATACAAGTCAATGCTCATCCGAGGACGCAATGCAGTGGAAACCAGTCTTGAGCTCGCATCGGAGTTGTACCTCGATGGTATTCCTCTTGATATCTCCAAGGTCAACGGCGATCTGAAAGTTCGTCGACTAACAAACCTGCCCCCCTATCAGTGGAACCATTCAAAGGTCTTTCGCCACGAAAATCGCATCCAAATGGAGCTGATGACGCGCCGATTTCCGTCCAGAAGTCTTATCGGAGCTCAAGTCCCGATGATGGATGAGAGCCAGCACGTCTGGCGCAACTTCCTCAGACTTGCTGACGAACCTTGGCTCCGCGCTCATAAGATTGGCAGTACTGTGTTGTTTCCGGCAGCTGGGTTGGTCAGCATGGCCATCGAAGCCGCACGGCAACTGGTGGAGCCAGGAAAGACGGCTCGATCGCTCCGTTTTCGCGAAGTGTCCTTCTCAGCCGTTATGGCACTATCTGAAGATGTCGCCACCGAGGTGATTTTGCACATGCAGCCACATCTTATTGCTACTTCTGGATCCACCCCCTCTTCGTGGTGGGAGTGGAATATCTCCTCATGCGTTGGCACTAGCCAGTTGCGCGACAATTGTCGAGGTCTAATCACCATAGACTACGCGGATACCACCAGCGAACAGATGGCGAAGGAGAACGCCAATTTTGAGAACTTTATGATCTCAGAATACTACCGTGTCCACAATGGGTGCCCGGACACCTGTTCCAAAGAAGATTTCTACGGACAATTCGAAAAGATCACTTGGAGCTACGGCGAGGCTTTTCAAGGCGTTGAAAATGTCCATCCTGGTGACGGCGAGTCAACCTACGACGTTAGGCTAGTGGACATAGGGGAGACATTTAGTAAAGGTCAGAGTGACCGCCCATTCCTCATTCACGCAGGCACGCTCGATTCTATCCTGCAAGGTTGCCTCGGTAGTACGTACAAGAATGGGAGGTTCGAGACGAGCAAGCCAGTCTTACCTACGTTCATCGGCGAGATGGAGATCTCCCTGGATATACCTGGAGATGTCGGATACGTTATGCCGGGACTTTGTGAATCCAAAAGGCATGGCTTCAAAGAGCTATCATCGAACATCAACATTTTCGACACTGGTCTTTCAAAAGTCATTCTATCTGTTGTCGACTACCGAGTTTCGCAGCTAGAGAATGACACGGAAGCCCAGGACACCCAGCAGCTTGAAGTAGATCCCGCGGAGATCACATCTGTCATTCGTTGGAACTGTTCTGTTGCAATTGCAACCCAAGAAGAGCTTCAAAAGTTAGTGTTGGCTTCTGCACCTGAAGCTAGAGTTCGTGAGGTAATTCACAATCTCCTTACCCGTATCCCGTGCTGAATCCGCCGAGGCGATGAGGAGGCTTCGTATTTCATCAAATGCATCTAACATATACTGCAGCTAGTGCTTTTGCACATTCACAACAACCCTTCAGCGGCTGTGATCGAGCTGACTCGAGAGATTGAGCCAATAAACCATACAGTCATGTCACAGCTACCTAGCGGAACCGTCCAGTCGAGCCAGCTACATTACGCCGCTATAAGCGTTGAGACTCCGCTCGAGGGTAGCACTGCCAATGCACTTTCGAGTGTGAATTCATTCTATTTAGGGGAATCAGATGATCCCTCACCTAAGGGTGTCACTGCAGCTGATCTCCTGATCGTTCCCCAGTCCGTTAGTGACTGCGAAAACATAGAAAACCTATTGGATCGTTTGGTCACACTTGGAAAACCCGATGCTGCATTAATACTGGTGTCACAGAAGGGTTTTGATCAGCTTACTTCATTTTTGAAGCCCAAGGGGTTCCAATGCGTTCTGGACGTTCAACGTTCGATCGCGCTGTTCAAGAGGCAGATTTCGCAGCCCACCAATGGCTTGCCCAACTGCACCTCAGCCACATGCGACTTTACTATAGTCGACTCATTGGCGCCTACCGAAGACACCAACGTCTTTTCTCATAACTTGCGAGCTACCCTTGCGAACCAAGGCTATACCGTGTGCGTTGCTACTTGGACGGAGATAAGTGCTTGTACCGATACAGAGCTCGAAGGCAAAACCCTTATCTCACTGATGGAGCTCAACAAGCCGATGCTGTCTTCTCTCTCAGAGCCCGACTTTCATAACTTTCGCAAGCTAGTGCTGAGCAGCGAGCGCCTGTTGTGGGTCAACGCTGGTGATGATCCATCTATGGGCGTGATCGATGGCATTCGAAGAACCATGAGGAGTGAAGTAGCGGGCATCAAGTTTCAGGTCTTGCGCCTGAGTAGCTTGAAAACGGCTATACAATGCGGTCCATCACTCGTTAGTCGTATTCTCACAACCGAAAGTCAAGACGATGAATATCGGGAACGCAATGGTATGCTTGAGGTTGCTCGTATCTACAACAATCCCGAAATCAATGCGGACGTCCGCCACTGTCTCACAGATTCCGTCCGTGTGCAACGGTTGGCAGACCAGGTCAAACCACTGAGACTTACGATAGGTAAGCCTGGTCTTCTGGACACACTGGCATTCATCGAGGACGACCGTATGAAGACTGCGCTGGGGGAGACGGAGATCTAAGTGGATATCAAAGTGACTAGTATCAACTAAGGCAGGCTCACTATCTGCACCTATTGTATGCTAACACGATCAACAGCTTCAAGGATATAATAGCAGCTATGGGACTAGTTAGCGTGTCTCTAATTAGACAAGAAGCCAGCGGTATTGTCACTGCAACTAGTAGCGCTGCAGCCTCACGCTTTAAGCCTGGGGATCGAGTAACACTTCTCTAGGAGGGCATGCATACGACTAAGCTTCAGCTAGATCATCGCCTCGCCGTACATATTCCTAATTCGATGTCTTTTGAAGAAGCCTCTGCGTTGCCCATAGTACACGTCACTGCTTACCACGCCCTCATCAACATCGCCAAACTGCGCCGTAGCCAATCCATCCTCGTCCACGCTGCTGCTAGTGGAGTTAGCCAAGCTGCACTACAACTGGCTGCCTACCTAGGATTGACGGTTTAATGCGACTGTTGGAAGCGACGACAAGCGGAGCCTATTGATGACTAAGTACAACATACCCGACGCACATATCTTCTGTTCACGCGATGCCAGTTTCTGAAAGGCCATCAAGCGTGTCACTGGCGGCCGCGGCGTCGATTGTGTGCTCAATTCTCTTTCCGGGGAACTGCTTCGTGTTTCCTGGGAATGCCTTGCGCCCTTCGGCACGTTTGTCGAGATTGGATTGCGCGATATCACAAATAACATGCGTCTTGACATGCGTCCATTCAGCCAGAGCACAACCTTTGCCTTTATCAACATTGCCAATTTCTTCTGCTCTGAGGGCCTCGACGCGTTGAGCAACATCATTTCAGACACCTTCGACCTTGTCCATCGAGGTGTTCTGCGCTCACCCTACCCCTTGACCGTATACCCTGTTTCGGAGTTGGGAACTGCTTTCCGCACTATGCAACAGGGTAAACATCGTGGTAAGCTTGTGCTCTCATTCGAAGGGAATGCTCAGGCACCAGTGCTCTGTAAGGCTAAGGACGCACTTCATCTCAAACCCGATGCCACGTACCTCTTCGTTGGTGGACTTGGCGGTCTTGGTCGTAGTCTGGCGCAGGAGTTCATAGCCTGTGGAGCACGCCATATTGCATTCATTTCACGGTCTGGCGATACCAGTAGGAAGGCCAAAGCTACAGTAGACCATCTCACTGCGCTCGGTGCCGTAGTCAAGGCTTATCAAGCAGACATTGCAAACGAGGATGCTTTCCTCTCTGCCATGCAGCAGTGTGCTGCCGATCTTCCACCCATCGCAGGTGTGCTTCAAATGGCCATGTTGTTGCGCGATACGCCTTTCGAGAAGATGTCTTACGAGGACTGGACCGGGCCCACGCGGCCTAAGATTCAAGGAACGCTATCTCTACACCGCTACTTCTCTGCCACCCGCCCACTCGATTTTTTCCTCATTTGCTCTTCTATCTCCGGAATTTTCGGCTATGCAGGACAGACCGCCTACGCTGCTGCGAACACATTCCAAGATGCACTTGCGCAACACCGCCGCAATCAGGGTCTGAAGGCCGTTGCGATTGATCTGGGTATCATGCGCGATGTCGGGATCCTGGCCGAGCAGGGTACCACGGGCAAACTCGCTCTTTGGGAAGCTGTTCTAGGCATTCGAGAGAAGCCTTTCCACGCCCTAATGAAGAGCATCATCAATCGTGAGTGCAAGGGAGAGGCATGTCCAGCTCAGATATGTACCGGCCTCGGTACCGCAGACGTAATGAACAAGTTCGGCTTGGAACGTCCAGAACATTTTGCCGACCCGCGATTCGGTCCGCTCGATGTATTGAGCATTGATGCAACTTCGTCCCCCCAACGCAGATGGTTCCGCTGTTGTATCATCGCCTTCTACACGTCTCGCTTCTGCGTCCACTTTCCAAGAGGCTGTGTCTATCATTACGGACGCGTTAGTCCACAAGACAGCGGAAATCTTGCTTATGCCTGTTTCCGAAGTCGACCCGAGTCGACCCATGTACCGTTATGGAGTTGATTCGTTGGTGGCTCTGGAGGTGCGGAAATGGATTGCGAGAGAGCTGCAGGCAAACATGGCGCTACTGGAGATTCTGGCCGCAGTACCTATGGGTGAATTTGCAGAAAAGATTGCGGAGAAGAGCAAGTTGGTGACAACGGGAAATGGGGGGAGATAATAGAGTAGGTGATTCCGACTATGGATCTTGGTGATTCCATCACGCGGTGCGGATATATGTAGATGCATCTTAGACATACAGATATGTTTTGACGTTGGGTTCCGCTATGCAAAACCAGTACAAACTCTCTGTTAATCTCGCCTTATATGCTCACCAAGATGAACTGTCGGGTGACGAGATATTGATACACTACAAGAGGTACACCGAGTTCAAGATTTTGAATTCAGTTAGAATCTTTTCGCAAGAATAGCGTAGTGGTATGTAGAATTTACATAGAACTCTGTGTCTATAGTATGTATAGCCTGGGCAAAGACAGGAGTTGCCATGAACGACTGGTCATAAGAGGGCGAAGGAGGCACCTGTCAGAAAGGATATAGTGATATTTTGATAGCAATATCGTTTGGATAAGCAAGATGATCAGACTGATTCCTTATCGCACCAGTATCCAACGACCAAGCAGGTTATGTCAACCCGTATCTAAAAGCATCACCACAGCACTGACACGGCACATGAGAACAATAGAGCTAAGTACGTATGAATACCTAACACCAGTCTGTCGGGGAGAATTGATGATCATTGCCCAAGGTTTGTGTCACTTCTCATTATGCTCTCAAAAAACGCCATGTCCACCCCCTGGAACGCCCAATCATCACTTCCTGCAGCTAGCTCAGGAAAATTACCCTGCCATGGTGCATGGAGTGACGATGAAAAAGATGTATCAGAGACAGTGGCTAGATCTCCTCCGAATTCTTGGTGTTCTTTTTGCTGCTGTCGGTGTTGCTGACGCGTGTAAACAGCTGAAGAATCTGGAAGAGCTGCCATAGATGTGGCGTGAAATGAGATGTTGTTAAGAGAAAGAGCAGGAGGTGGCGTGTTCGGATGGGAAGAAGAGCTCAGTTGTGTTGATGAAGGGAAGCGGGCTTGAGAATGAACATGTACCGGATCTGAGTTGGTGTTGATGGTAGTTGGGAATCGATCCAACTGCAAAGGAGCTGTTCCATGCATGGTAGCAGTGACTGAAGCTTGGTTCTCGGTAGGGGTGTCTTTTCCGATGTGAATGATGCCAAAATACGGAACTTGTACGCTGACTACGCCGTTCTCTTCTCGTGTCGTACCATCTTGTTGCACGAAACCATCGCTCACCTCACTCACGCTCACGCGCGTATCGCCTGCCTCCATCTCTATCGCTAGTAGCTTCTTCAGCAGATCTGCACTTTGAGCACTCAGTGCGTCAGAATTCAACTTGTTAATCTCATGCATGTTCTCCTGGACTTGCTCGATCATGGCACGATCGCTCAGATATTGGTGCGCGAGCGGATTGTCCGCTCCAGCTCGATGACAGTTCATGTGTGCAAGTAGCAGCGCCATGGCCGCCATGAGAGCAAGAAAGTCGACGGTGCGGCAGCTGTACGCAATGCGGTTCAAATTACGCAATGTGATGTAGCGCGACAGCACCTCACGTGACGCATTTACGCACGTCATCCGTGAGTAGTCGTGTTTACTCTCATCAGACGAGACGCGCAGCATGTATGGTAGGTGCAACTGGATCAGCAGGTTGTAGTGGAATATCTGCGCAAGAAGCCGTCGCGTGTCCCAAAAATGGACTTGTAGATCCGCAGAGGCAGTGTTGAGCTTGGGGGCTAGCCACCACTTGCTCTTGAGGCCACGAGCGGCTTTTTGCAGCTCCAAATCGATTTCGCGAGTGACGACAGCATGTTGAGCATTGGGACTGCATTCATTACGTTCCAGAATACGAGACATCAGTACGCAGTGTAGGCGCTCAAGACGACCCATTTGCGTATCGTTGGAAAGGCAAGTTTCAGAGGCCATGCTGCGGTCGGTACATCCTTGCGGTATGCCCAGGAGGAGACACAGGTGTCGATCCAAGGTGACGATGCGGAGCCACATCAGTTGTGGGTTGTACTCTGTCTTAGGATCGAGTACTTTGTACTGCGATAGGCTGTCGGATCGATGGAGTCCCATCAACTGTGCGATACTCATCGCTCTTCGACCCGCGACCCAGCTTTTTCGAAGGTTTCCAATGTTTGCTTGGTACAAACTCTCGATCATGACACACTCAAGACTTTCTACACTGCCCAAAAGCTCGTTGTTGGTCGTCACGTGGTGGATTGCGATATCAACTAGACGCTGCATGATGGCGCGCGGGGACTCAGAAAGAATTTTGATTTCTTTGTCAAGATCGGGGTGGAGGTGCTGCAAGAACGTGGCAAGCTGGAGCATGTGCTTCGCAATCAGAACAGGATGCACATGTGGTTCTGGAATGGCAAGCAGACTGTCAGGGGTCTTGAGGCCGTTTCGATAGAGAGTGTCGTACGGCATGGTCAAGAGCTCGTGCGCAAGTATGGAGGAGTGACGGCTAGCTTTGCAGATGCGCTCCGTATCTTCTCGTGACGGTAGTGCCTCATGTAGATACCTGGAAAGCTTCTCATGTTTCATCGGACATGTTGATGCGTCATTGCTGCTCCGGGTCGTAAATCGTTTCTGAAATGTGGTCAGTAACGATCGTACACCAGGATAATGGGACAGGTGCAGGACGTACATCTGAGGATTTGCGAGAGGGGAGGTATCGGGAGGGCTCAGAGTCTACTGACACAGGTGTGAGGATATCATGATCGGCTCTTCTCGCATCGTCGCTAGGAGTCGCAATGGGGGTTGAGGCGTCCAGTGAGGCGCTATCGTTCGCAACGTGCGCAACATGGGAGTCGTCCTGAACAAACTCCTGGCTGATGCATGGAGAGCCACGCTGTCTGCATCCATTGCAGGAAGTACTGATAATGCGCGGATCGAAAATACACTTCATTTTCCTCCGCTTGCATTCCCAACAGCTGTGTGTGCCTTTGCGGACCTTTCTCCGCTTCGCGTTCGGGAATGTGTCATGTGACGGTGCAGCACGTGGAGACGACATCGGGTGTACTCGCCGGTGACTTTGGGCTTCTGTTCCAGCTGTGGGAAAAAAACGCTGAGTTGACTGACGGCGGAAAAAGGTTGACAATCACGGCGGCCGGCGGTCGAAAGATATTAGCTCACGCTGGTGGCGGGGGAAGCGCCATTCGTCCGCCGCACGGGCGAATAATGCCAAGAGACTCGTGGGGGTTCGGCCGTAGCGCGTGAGATCTAAGCACCTCGGTTGTGACGGGGGATCGACCGGTGCGGCGTGGTCCGTTCCGCGACTCACTAAGTCTACCACATCCCCTCTGTCCACACGTATCCCAGATTATGAATTTTAGTTGTCAACCAGCACAATACCCAATCCTCCTGTGGCCCATTCCTGCTGCCGGCAACCTGAGGCTTTGAGCGGGATTTTTCTGATAACATGATCAGCGCGCCTTGGTTCGGAGAACTGCGGCCATCGTATCCGCGACTGACAACAAACGGAGGGATTCCAGGCCACCACTGAAAACGCGGTCATCCTACGTAATATTTTCGTTGAGTAATACTTTCAAGCATCATTCCATTCCTCATTCCATTCCTCATTCGGACGGGACGGAAGCCGCTACTGACATCCTATCTTCTCATACCAGGCTCTCCCAGTGCGTTGAGTGATAGTGGAACTGGCTGGTTTAGAATTACCGCCAATAGGCGACTTCATATGAAATCAAGCCGCTCTCAAAGGATTTAAGGCGTCCTTATCAGCACTTACGTATCGCATTATGATTGCGCATCTGGTTTGTTGAATTGTCGTTGCCTCCGCGGAAATCGTAGCTACATCCACATGCTGAACTCATAGGATTTAGTGGGGTGGAGAGATATGTACCATTTTCCTAAACGGATGTGTATCAGTTTAGCCCCATGTGAGACGACCGGCTCAAGCTGATACCAGCCGCAGTACGTACAATGAATGAAGGCTGCAGTGACGACATCCACATTTCCTGCAGTCAGCACAACCAACGCGAGATACCATGAGCGTGTCCCACAGGTTGCATTCAGTTGCTCGATTCAGCGATTTGCAGTGTTGAGAACGATAGCCTCCTTAGATCATCATAGCATAGTCTGTTCACTACTCGTCTAGGTTTCATCCTGGCCGTCACTATGCTGACCGGATAAGATTATATATATTCTCAATAGCCATCGAGCCGTTTATTGTGGCAACAGCGTTTGCAGCTTTTTATTTCATCGTTGATTTCAATACTTTATCACTATAAAAACCGGCCATCGAACAGTTCTTCTCTTTGGAGACGTCACGGATCCTTGGATGGAGGGCATCGACCATGTCTATGTGCAGGCCGCAAAAAAGCCCTGGATTCGGTCGTTCTTAGAAGATCTCTCCTCAGCGATTAAGACAGAGACCAAAGCCATGGACCGAGTCTTGCAAGAAGGTTTCAAGGATTCCTCCAGTTTCCAAGAGTTGGCTGAGAGATATCGACACGCCGGAGATGATTTCGGTATGGCACACGCTATGATGATCTATGCGATCCGCGCTGTAGTTCTCCTAGAGTAAGCCTCTTGCCAATCTTCAACTACGATCTCCTCATACTGACTATCTGAAGGACTTTGAGTCGGGAGCCGCATATACTTGACGAAAGCCGACCTAGGCCCGAGGTGATCGGTATCTCTGGAGGACTTTTCAGCGCAGCAGTGATGTCAATCTCAATCAATTTCGAAACTCTTTATGCAGCATGCATTGAGGCTGGTCGTGTATGGTCGAGACTCTGCAATCTTACCTTAGTAAGATCAAGGGCTATGGAGGAGAGCCCCGGCACTTGGGGGTGGGCTATTCTCGGTATCCCAGCATCAGATCTGGGTAAAACTCTCGAACAGTTTCAAAGTTCCATGGTAAGTTCTATATACTCGAATGAGATTACACTAGAAACTAATCAGTGTTCTCACAGGGCATTCCTTGTTCCAAGATAGCAAAGGTTGGAGTCATCGGAGATCGATGGAGTACCATCATAGGGCCTCCTTCTGTTTTGGAGCTCACTTTGAGTGAATGTCCTAATTTGAAGAATCTTCCAAAGGATGAGCTCAACATCCATGCTCTGCAACATACCTTGAGCGTCTCGGACTCTGATATCGACTACATAGTTGGAAATTCTCCGTTGCTAGAGACACCTCTACCTCCTGGATACAGGATACATGGGCTAGATGACGACTTTCCGGAAGCGAGCTACGCAGAATGGAGACATCTCTTGAGGGCTTCGGCATATCAGACGTTGTCACGGCCTTTGGACATCGTCCAGGCGGTCAGCAATCTGAACGCTGCTCTGGGCGCATCGAAAGATATTGAGGCCAAGATCATCGGTCCTAGCAGCCACACAACATATCTTGCCAAGTGTCTACAAACTGCAGGAAAAGAAGTGTTAATCCAGAATGGGTTTCTTGCAAGCCCGCAAACTTCGGGTACAAATGACGGTATCGCCATTGTAGGCATGGCTGGCAAGGGACCAGGCAGCGATGACCTCGAGGAATTCTGGAATGTCATATTGAAAGGCCTCGATCTGCATGAAGAAGTCCCGTCCGATCGCTTCAACCTGGAAGAGTACTATTCGCCTAAGCATCCACCAGCCGGCCCGGGTAGATGTACTATGACTTGCCGTCACGGCTGCTTCATGAATAATCCTGGACACTTCGATTCCAAATTTTTCCATATATCGCCTAGAGAAGCTATGCTCATGGACCCCGCTCATCGATTGTTCTTGATGAATGCATATGAGGCACTCGAAACGGCGGGATATTCAGATGGTCAAACCAAGAGTACCGATCCAACCAGGATTGCAACCTTCTTTGGCCAATGCAACGACGATTGGCATGTGGTTAGTCATCGCGCTCTGGGATGCGATGCCTACACTCTGCAGGCTGTTCAGCGTGCGTTCGGGCCAGGTCGACTTGCATTCCAATTCAACTGGGAGGGACCGACGTATGCGCTTGATTCTGCTTGTGCAGCCACAAGTTCCTGCATTCATCTTGCGTGCATGAGCTTGATCACGAGAGATGTAGATATGGCTGTAGCTGGGGCTGCCAACGTGTTGTCGACTCCTCATTCTTTCACCAGCCTGAGCCGGTCTGGGGTGTTGTCTGATTCGGGGAACTGTAAGACTTATCGAGACGATGCGGATGGTTACTGTCGTGCCGACTTTTCAGGTGCCGTGGTCCTGAAAAGGCTCGATGATGCTATTGCCCAGAATGACAACATCTTGGCTGTCATCTCTTCCTCGGCCAGAAATCACTCAGGGAACTCTACATCCATCACAACATCTGATGCTGCTGCCCAGGAACGATTGTTCCAGAAAGTCTTGCGAAATGCACGCGTCACGCCCCAAGATATCTCATACGTCGAGATGCATGGAACCGGAACCCAAGTAGGCGATAAGGCAGAGATAGGAGCGGTCTCCAGTGTGTTTTCGAAGAGAATTGATGGCAGACCTCTGAATGTGGGAGCTATCAAGGCGAATATAGGTCACAGTGAAGCGGTGAGTAATAACTTAAACCTAGTTCCCCACATTGCGAATGCTGATATCATTGTCGAACTTAGGCCGCAGGGATGTCCTCCTTACTTAAGAGCATTCTCATGTTCCAAAACAGTACAATACCACCACAAGCAGGAATGCCCCATACTCTCAACCCCAACTTTCCTCCATTACATGAAATCAACATCCAAATCCCCTCCGAGCCGCTGGAATTCAAGACAACAGACAATAAGCCTAGAAGAATACTTCTCAACAACTTTGATGCAGCGGTGAGTCATGTTATGTGTCTCTCATCTGCTACAACGATACTAACCACACCAATTGCAGGGCGGCAACGCATGCCTATTACTAGAAGACTACACAGACACGAAGGAAAGGAACGCTGATGTTAGGTCCGCTCATACCATTGTTATGTCAGCAAGAACACAGTCGTCGCAACTTCTTAACAAGAAGAGGCTTCTCAGATGGCTTCGATCAAAACCCAACACACGCGTCGAAGACCTAGCGTATACAACTACTGCAAGAAGGATGCACCACCCCATCGGATCGGCCATTATTGCATCCACAACTCAGGAGGTCATTGCAAAACTCGAAGCCGAGATCGAACGCAACGATAGCTCCCTAGTGCAGCGGGCTTCCCCTCTCGTATTCGTCGTTACTGGACAGGGGTCTCATTATGGAGGTATGGGTTCCGAGCTGTATGGCTCAAGTCCCATCTTCCGTGAGAGAGTCGATCTGTGCGCCTCGATCTGTGCTGGGTATGACTTCCCTCCCTTCTTGGACATTATCACCAATGAAACGGTCAATGTGTCTACAAAGAACGCAAGTCAGGTACAACTCGCTGTATTAACTTTGGAAATGGCTCTGACCCATTTCTGGCGATCAGCTGGAATTGAGCCTACTATGGTGATAGGACACAGTCTTGGAGAGTATGCGGCCCTACATGCCGCTGGTGTTCTGTCTTTGGCAGACGCGTTGTATCTGGTTGGGCACCGCTCTCTCCTACTCTTGGAGCGATGCGAATCCGACTCTTGTTCTATGCTATCAGTATCCATGTCAGTCGATGAAGTTCAGGCCCAGCTTACCAGGATACGTTCTTCTTCCTGTAACGTTGCTTGCATCAACAGCTCTACCTCTACTGTTGTCAGTGGTACTGCCGAAGATCTTGCAGAGTTCCAATCAAGCATCACAGCGCAAAACGCGAAGGTTCGTGCGAAGACATTATCTCTTCCATTCGCTTTCCATTCTTTCCAGATGGACCCAATCCTAGAGGACTACTCTCGCATCGCGACAGGTGTGACATATTCAGCACCCAAGATCCCAGTGGCTTCAACTTTGCTTGGATCTGTCGTTAATAGAGAAGGGATCTTCACACAAGAGTACATGGTTCAGCAGACACGCCAAGCTGCCGACTTCATGGGTGGCCTTGTTGCTGTAAAGTCCGAGTTGGCTGACCCACTTTGGCTTGAAGTCGGACCTGCACCAGTCTGCATGTCCTTCGTGCGCGACACTCTTTCCACTCCAGCTTCCAAGATGATGCATAGTCTTCAGCCGAAGACGAGCAACTGGATGTCCTTGTCGAAAACTCTCGCGGCCATGTACACCAGTGGTGTTGACACTGACTGGCTCGCACTCCATGCGCCATATGGAAGCGACCTCAAGTTGCTGACACTTCCTTCCTACGCATGGGACGTGAGGAACTTCTGGATAACTCATACTGATAAGGCCACGGAAGTGGTATCTGAACAGTCCCCAGTCACCTCATCCGAGCCACTCATCTCTACATGCGCACAGTATCTTGTGGCCAAGTCATCCTCTCCAAACATCCGGGTCGCGTTGCGGGCTTCAATTGCCGACCCGGGATTCATGGGACTTATGGACGGCCACAAGATGCAAGGTGTTGGACTGTGTTCAGGAAGCGTCTTCTGTGAGGCTGCTTTTGCAGCGACCAAGTATGCCCTCGAATACAGTGGTAGGAAGAACATAACACAACCCTGGCTAACTCTCCATGACCCTAAGCTTCTTTTACCTCTGACGAAAAAGTTGGTGGGCCCTGACGGTGATCTTGTCACTACAGCTGTAATGGACAGCTCCTCCGCAGAGACAATTTCAATTACATTCCAGGCTACATCTGCAAGTGCATCGTATGATCTCGGTACTTGCATAGTCAAAGTTCGCGACCCAACCAGAAGTCAGGTTGAATGGGACCGGATATCGTACTTCATCAAAGCCAGGATGGACGAGACGATCAAAAATGCCAAAGAAGGACGGGGCCATAGAATGCAACCAGAGGTCTTCTATGCGCTGTTTGGCAACGCAGTTGAGTTTGCGCCTGACTTCCAGGGTATCAACGAGGCCTACATAGCGAAAGATTTCCAGGAGGCTGCAGCAGTAGTCACTCTTCCACATGATCCCAGCGGGACTCGGTTCACGTTCTCACCTTATTGGGCTGAGGCTCTTGTGCATTTAGCCGGCTTCATGGTAAATGGCAACCCGAGCAAATGTCCAAAGACCACGTTCATCGTAATGGGTTTCGCGAGCGTCGAGCAGACGGCTCCCCTGATTCCTGGGAAGCAGTATATGACATACACTCGTATCTCGAAGTGGGTCAAGGACACAGCATACTGCGATGCGATTGTCTTTGATCCCGAATCGTCCACGATTGTCTTACAATGCGTCGACATCCGGTATCAAGAGCTTCCGCGAGCAACCTGGAAACACGTACTCGAAGGACCACATGAAACTCCCATTGTACACGCACAGAGACCGCCTGTCAGAAACTCCAAGAAGTATGTTGAAACAAGAAAGTTGCAGCAACCTAGTTCAGCCACAGTGCCAGCACAAGAAACAACAATAGATGAGCCCGAACAGCAAGAAGGAGAGTCTGCTGCCGGCGCGAGGCTATTCAATGCAATCTTGGACAGCATTTCAAAGGCCACAGGGACTGATCCCTCCGAGTTCAGGGACGACACGATGATAGCCGATCTTGGCGTTGATTCTATCATGGCCATCGAAGTTGTCGCCACGGTAAAGGATGTCTCGGGTCTTGAACTGCCTGCTGCATTCGTCTTCGAGTATCCTACTATCGGTGATCTTCGAAAAGAATTCGGAGCAAACGAACCGACAGTTGAAAAGCCAAGATTCAGTGCAACTCCCTCTAGTGCTGAGGCTTCCATCCCGTCAAGCCCAAGTTCATTGGCTCATCCGATGTCTGACTCGGCTTCTTCGCTATCTCCTAGTGACAGGGAGGAGGCTCTGCCCCTCGAACGTCAGAGCATGACCAAAAGAGAGCAGAAGCGACCGGTCAAGATAGACGATGACGCGTCACCAGAGCCCGTCGTCCGAATCATGCTTCTGCAAGGCCGTCCCGGTTCCAAAAGAACTCCGTTCTATATGATGGCTGACGGTACAGGAACAATCGCAACATATATCCATCTGCCGCCCTTTAAGTCAAAAATGCCAGTATACGGCATCGACTCGCCATTTCTCCGCTGCCCGAAAAGATTGACTAAAGAAGTCGGTATTGAAGGAGTCGCAAAACTCATCGTTGACGCGCTCATGAAAACACAACCAGAGGGTCCTCTCATGATTGGAGGTTTTTCGGCCGGCTCTATCGTTGCATACGAGGTGTGTCGTCAGCTGGGTAGAGCGGGTCGCAAGGTGGAGGGTCTGGTGCTGATCGACATGTGCTGTCCGCGATCCAGTCTCCTAGACGAAGACAAGATGAACTCGGAAGACGATGCCAGTTTCGCCATCTTCGAATCGGCTGTTACGAAAGATGGGCTCTGGAGCTCCTCTGACACCACCCAACAGCATTTCCGGGCGTATCATGTCGCCATGCACGCCTACCACCCGCCGTACATGCTGGAAGAAGGAAGACCGACTCGTACGGCTGTCATCTGGGCTGAGAAGGGCATGGTCAATCGCGTGATGGGCAATGAGAAGCTGATGAAAATGTTGGTGGAGCAGGGTATCCCGACGACATCGTACCTTGGCTACATGGAGGACCCCAAGCTAGGTGCCTTCGCCTGCTTGGTGCCAGACCGTACGAAGGCTGACCTTGGACCGAATGGTTGGGAGAAGTATACTGCTGGTGAAGTTTTGGCGCTTTCGGTGGCTGGAGATCATCTCGATCTGCCAATGCCTGGCCATGTGCACTTGCTTCATGCTCAGATGGAGAAGGCATTTGCCTATATCAAGGAATGAGATAACAATAGTGGAGTCGTGTATAGTGATGCCAAATGGGATCAATCCAACTAGTTTGATCTCTTTTTCGACGTGCTTCTATGTAGACGAAGATCGATGTTGTGCTTAGCACACACTCGTCTAGCGCTTAGCGGTATCGAAGTGCGGTGTATACCAGTTAACAAGCATGATTTTGAACAACAGCTCCCTGTCATATATGCCCTGTTGCCCAATCGATACCCAGATTTGACCTCGTGGTATTCGTGAACTGTTCGAAGCTTTGGTTTCCAGGTCAGCGTAGGGCAGAAACCTTGAAAAATCGATGCCTCGGTAATAATCGCACAATTCTGGTCCTGATGATGTAGACTATGTCATCCCGATGAGCTGTACTAGACCAGTTACGCAAGCAAACGATGGAAAGTAATCAGACTTCGAAAGAATCCGATGGATGGGTCAGGTATAATCAACGATAAGGGGAGGTGGTGTTGTATTCACAATCACTTGAGGTTGGGGACAGATTTGAATCATCTGGACCTTCGGGCAGAGCTGCAAGATGACAGAGTGAAGGCGGCAGTGCAGCAGTCACTAACATCTCTCTAGCTGTAGATGTGCTCACGAGGATCAGTGGCGCGGCGCAAGATCTCACTTGTGTCTGACAAAATATCAATTCTGTAGAACACATGGGTACATCTTTTGCAAGCCATTACCTTATCTGCTTAGTATGTTCGAGCAGACACTGTTGTATTTTTATGGGCTGATCGAACATGTCGTCTGTGTCAGATTACACGGCTCTCTCACCCCGCCTTCAAATGCAGGCAGGCGTCTACACTTCATCATTTTTGCTAAGCAAAAGACAAATTCAGGCCTTTCTTCACTGCGTTGTCCACGTGGGAGAGAGCTATGCCACATACAGATAACATACCTAAAAGTAAATACCTCGGCTTATAACAGGGTCGAGGACGGGGTTAAGATGTTGCTCTACGTGACTTGCAGGTGCCACATCTGAAGCCTCCTGTACAATATGCACGGGGAATAGTGTGCGTATCAGCTCCATCGGATTCGCTGTGGTGGGATGGATATACCTCGGCATGAGCCATCCTTAGCACTGTCATGGAACACTTCCAATTTGCGAGGATAGCTAGATCGGAAGCCGATAAAATAGTCCCGCCTTCAAGATTGCGTCTATGTGAATAGCATGCTAAGAGTGGCCTCCAAGTGATAAGAATTGTGTGTTCGCAACTGCTACTCACGCGGGAGAAATGCCGCGCGGGCGAGGCTGTGTACACTAATGCCATAAAATCAATCGTTCCCGACGTCACTACCTAGGTAGTGATCATCGTGATACAATAGGCCTCCAGTAGGAGACCCAAAAGCAACTGTAGGTACACACTCTTGGGCGAGGCTCTGTTGGAGCCAAGTGCTGTGGTTCTCTTGGCGTGACGAGGCGGATGACTTGGTCGCAAATTTCGCCGGCGACCTGCCGATACGGAGGAGGCTATGTGACGCCAATGCTGCCTCGTGTTCACGCTCGGATCACTCTAGATCCTCGAGCCGAGCTAAGCTGGGCTTACTCGCATAATCAGCTTGATTGCTATCAAGTCTAGTGGGTAAGAAGGGTCTTATCGGTATCTTCAAGTTCATCTCCAGCTGAGTTCCAAGACGATCCTGTGCACGACACGAGTAGATAGTAGTGCTTCGTATTAGAGCATCGAGAAAGTGTGAACACAAATATTCTACTCTGCTAAAAGCAGATTTGGCATCCAAACTACCTAGGTAATCGGAGTGTAGATCAGGCGTACTTCCATCATATCTTCTATCGTATCTTCTTGGCTGGAAGCAACGAATCCTAGGATCTACTCTGCTAAGGGCATGCCCCTCCTAGACCTGTCGAAATGCGACAACAGTACGCTGTCTGTTTGAAGCTGTCAGCCACAGATATCTCGAAATCAACTGATCATACTCACGCGGGTTGCGGTAGTGACCCCAAAGTGCACGCAAAAGTCAAGTTGGTATTCCAGCTCTCCGCAAGGATTTGTCGCAGGATTCGAGTGTTGTGCATCACAAGCTGCTTGATCACGCCAGCAGCAGTCCTGGTTTCTCCCGTCGCACTACGTATATTTTAGTTCACTCCTCATCAATAAATGTCCAAAGGATAAGTGCGTACCGCAATAGTTGCTGCGCTGAAAAGAGAAATCGTCAGAAGGCTGCTCTTGAGGATAGAGATGAGCTGCATGACAGATGAGTTTAAGTTAATAGGATGAATGCTTATAAGATGTTGAGTTGAATGACGAGAAGTAAGCTGGAAGGTAGTGCACTTATATATCTTCAGCATTTGTGTTTAGTCAAATAAGAGCGGAAGTGCTACCACTCAACAGATCCTGACATTAGCTAACACTGCTCATCTTTACTCAAGATGTGTTGGACCTCAGATCCGTTTAGGTGTCTTCGGGAAGGCCAAGAGTTAAGCCCCAGTAAATCGTATTCACGAAAGGCCTAGATGTTCTCGGCCTTATCTTTATCATACCCAAGTATCACTTACGAGAGGGGAAAGAGGAGTTTTTATCATGATGGTAGAGGTGAAGCAGTCTTCATACTATGTTAGGGTGTCAACAGAGCATTATAACAAACCTCGAATCAGTCAGAAGTCGTGCTATGAATTCGACACTATGACCACCGTGTCCCAAGCCCGATGAATCTGCAGCACGGTGGTCGACAACCTCTTCGGTAACGCCGGTATCAACACTAAAGTCTTACAACCAGACTGCTGCGTATGAACAAGGATGTTTACCGCTTCAAACATCCGTTAGCTATTTCCCCGAAGAAACTATCGATTCCCGACCCTGGTATCG
Source organism: Alternaria solani (assembly GCA_002952155.1). NCBI lineage: Eukaryota > Fungi > Ascomycota > Dothideomycetes > Pleosporales > Pleosporaceae > Alternaria > Alternaria solani. The sequence goes on along the minus strand of CP022031.1, from coordinate 39,249 downwards.
TGTGGAGGTAGCCTTGCAAGTCTATCTGGAATGCTGTCACTGCTGCGCATCCACAAGTTCGACTACCGCAAGATAATTTCAATAATCTACTACTGAAATAGATTCATTGTCAAGTATATTATCTACGTGAGGAACACACCTTTACCGCAGTATAGTAAAGTGTGATCCAACAATATTATGCTTACTTCTTGTCATCAGCACGTCCGTCAGACTAATCATCTACTTGATTACAGTAGAACGGACCACGATGACAGCTATGTAGTTAAGGTCCAGAACCCTATGCAGAAGTGGCGGTTTCATGTTTGGGTAGCTCCCACGGCCATGATGCTGTTAGACTCGCGGCCATCATGCACGGTAGACCTCGGGTGCTTACAGATCACGTCTTGCAATGCTGAAAGTGTCACCGCTAGGGATTTGTATGAGAAATTCCATATCCTCGGTCGCGATCTCTCTAGCAATGAAGCCGCATATTACAGCCGACGTTCTGGTTGAGATACGTAGCGTATTCTTATGTTAACAGGTAAGCACGAATGTCACCTTCTACAAAGAACATATGACTATCGTCTGGACACGAACTGCTCTCGATAATGCTGTGTCCACTTGAATTCTTTGTTTGCAACACACTAAGTATAAAGTGTACGCTCCAAAAGTGATAAATAGCGACTGGAGAGAAACAGTTTCGAGAGAACGCGCTACGTATCTCGACCGGAATGGCGATAGGAGCATGCATATGACTCGAATTAACCCTACCAATGTAAGCAGACTCATTTGAGCGCAACATGTCTTGGTGCAGCATGCCTGTCATTCAGATTCCCGGGTGCCTGTTAGTAGACGGCGATACTGTGCTGCCTTCAGGCTGATTTTCAATCATTTTCTGGTGAACTTCCGCAAGCTAGTCCCTCTCGCCGTGCTGCCGTTATGCGCCAACCTGGCTCGCATAAGTATCTTGTTTTGATGAGCTTGCAGATGAGGGATCGAGACTATTCAACGGTTTGGTCTAGCTCTGTTCTATCAAAATACTCTGTATCCGGCTAGATTTACAACAATTCAAACTTAGCCCAATGTTCATCACCCAATATCTCGCCATCATGGTATATATCGTCCTCAAGTTCCTCGTTCCAGGCTTCCATTTCCTCTTCTAGACGTTCCCTGTCCCAACTGCTCCGAGCACCTTCGGCGTCGTACCCATTGTGGTATTCACCACACGACACGGCCAATCGCAATTGGATATCCGTACGGATCTTGGCGATCCAAAAGGCCGCTCCGGCGACATGTAATTGTTTATGGTACTTCTTCCATAACATCGGTAGATGCAGGATTCTGCTGTCGAACTGGTTGGTGCTGTTCGAATCACTTGGCAACAGCGTACTGACATCAAGTTCTGAGTCCCGAGCAATGCAGCTATCAAGACCTGCAAGCCATTTGCGACCATAGTCATCTTTACGCACTGCGAGCTCTATCATCTGCACTTCGTGAATGCGAGCACGTTCTGTACAAGGCTAGAAATCTTACTTAGCACATTTCTTGACACCATGGTAGATAGAACGAACTGGTTTTGATAGCTTGATATCGCAGCTCTCGAATAGAATCTTTGCTGTTGGGCGGGCGTCGAAAAAGACCAAGGTTGTGGTACCTGTCTCGAGAAAGCCTTTCAATGCGACTGCATTCCGGTCCTGTTCCGATAGCGCCTGGCCGAGGTATGAAAGACTGATCGTGTTGACTACGCGCGTTGGCGCAACATAGATGATCAGATTGTGAGATGTGTTGGAGAGATAGAGGGACGCAGGGTTATTCGATAGGCCATCGAAGCTTCGCAAAAGCGTTTGAAGTGCATCAGAGCTTTCAATTCGCTGCGACCTGATCTTTCCTGACGGATCTGAAGCCATGTTTTCTTTTGGATGTGGAAGAGTCTGCGTTGGAGGTTAGGTGGCGCCCAGGTGAGATCTTTAAATGATGGCAATGCCACTTCGCATACCGTGAGCGCTACACAAAGGTACATCTCAAATTATTTATAGTCCTTGTAGAAGCCTATTCGTAAAGCCCGAAATCCTAGAGCCGACAGATATGCACATCCTGCCAAGTTACCATCCACAAAGCCCAGGTGACCAATCATTAGCCGCTGGGATCGCGAAAACGCCATAACTGCGCCAGGATGGGAACGAATGATCGCGATGACCATATATTGCCCGCGCCTCATCATCGAAATAGAGGAATACTGGCATGATTTGTGGTCTCGCGAATGATTCACGCTGTCTCGCGGGTCTTACCATGTACCAGACTGGTGACCAAGCCTCCCGCCACCAACCATATTCCGACCAGAGGTGATACTAATGCTGATCCTTGCGCGATAGGCTGATTTGACTCGTCTCAGGCGTTCTACGGGGACCAAATACTCCTCTTGCATAAGTAATTCAGATTCCTTTCGCGCAGGATTGTCACGCTGTACGGCTCTCTGCATAGCCCGCGGCTGGGTGTAAGCCGCCGAACATCTTGGAGGCAGACTAGTACATCTAGATTGATCTTTCGTTGTGATTTTACCCGTTATTCTATACGTACAGCTCTCTGCCTACTGCGAATCTGTTTGAGACGGTGTTATCCATTCAGCTGCAATGGGCTCTATGCCAACTTGAATAGAACTTGACAAAGAAAAGCACGTGGCACAAGTATAAGAATACCAGGAAATATATAGATCTTGTCTCATCGCAACGCTTGACTATATGCTCTCGTTCTCATAAGGGCTAGGTGTCGTATAGTCTTTTCGCTCGTCGCTAAATTTGGACCAATAAAGAACGAACATCGGTCGACAGATGATCTCCAAGACGTGATGCTTCTCGATCGGCTTTTCTGGATAGTATTCACCAGTTGAATGACCCAAGAGCGGCCGGATCTCATTCTGACAATATCCAGCGAGTGCCTCCATGTGTATTGGAAGGAGGGGCCTCTTGTCCTTCCGTACAACAACCGCACTTCCAACCTCATTCTGCCACGGTAGAGAGCACCAACCCCAGCCCAAACATCCGGTCCTCAGATCTTCCCTAGCATTGGGATCGCAACACTGGTGCAGGAATGTTGCGCTTTGGTTGTTGAAAGGAGACTCGCTTCCAAACATGGCGTCGTTGCTTTTGGCCCATTTGGGATCTGGTGGACAGCGTCGCGTCATGATGGGAATCCCAATCCGATCGGCTATGTCTGACGTGTCATGCTTGGTGAATATGACATCAGTGGATGGAACTTCGACTTCCTCGAAATGTGGTCTCTTGAACATCTTGACATCACCCAGGCAATTGATCCTTACACCCTTCACACGCCTCGCAACAGCCTGAGGCTTAGGAGGCTGGTATGCGTATGAAAGGAAGTAATCAGTTACATGTCTGAAGTCAACCATGTCGAAGTCTTTCGAAGATGAGGGGTCGATGCCTTGTCCCAATCTTGCATGAGCAATGATAGGACCCCTCCAGTCGTGATACTCCCCAGGTTGAGTCGTAGTAATGAATGCTACAGCTTTGTTTGGTCGGGAGCCATCTACCAGAAAGGTGTCGCGGTGCACAATGTTTATCGTGTTAAGAAGAGGTCGTTTCAGTCTTGAGTTGTACCGAATTGGCAGGTGCTTTGACAAAGTATCGTCACCAATGATGAAACCAGTGTCCGGCATCTGATATCTGCCCTCATCACCGGGGTTCCTAGTCCACGTGCAGCGAAGCCAGATGAATTCCGGTTTTGTCTTGTCTGGGTCGAATAGTACAGCACGATAATGCTCCGAAGACGGTCGATTCGAGGTAGGAAAGGCGGAAAATGTGGCGCAAAGTAGTTTGTGGGTCTTCCAGTCACCTTTCTGGCATTCCTCGGAGCAGTATGAAGCGCATAAGCATCGTGCGCAATGTTTGGCGCCCTTTTTATCGCAGACTGTGCACCGTTGTACGGCTGAAGAGTTGGACATGGTGACGTGTGAAGACGACCTCGGAGGGGTATCTGCGTGCTTTTTATGTCTCCTCGCGCAGGGATTCTGTGGTTTTACAGAGATTGAATGATTGTGCGGGGTTTGCATTTTCCAGCCTGTTGGATCGTCCAACCATGGTTACATATCTTGATTGCCACATTCCACGAATGAGAAGAGAACGGTAAGCGCGATAGTCCTGGTAGATATAGACCTGTGAGCTTGCCAATGTGGCAGTATTGATATCTGTGTCTCTTGTAGCTGGCTCGGACATGATGCGATCTCATTCGCCAGCATTTCCACAACTTCGACTATCTTCCAACCTCAATTCCGCCCAGCGGCATGTCGTACACCCATGCTGGCAAGCCACCAATACTATTGCCGAGAGGAAGGAAGGATCCTTGTCGGTTTTCATACCCACTAGGCGCGTGATTGCTTCTGTGTGGGGACGACAAAGGATGCAGCGACACGCTGAGGCATTTCCTTCCCTACAGTGGAAGCAGAAATGTCTCTGGATACTGGCGCCTGGCTTATCAACTCCAGATTACACTCCAGGAAGTACGGTAAACACGGGGTGTTATTGGCGCTGGTAGCGCCAATGAACGATGTGTGCATGGGAAGCGGTTTCTTGTGTAACATTGATGATTCCGTGCCGCATGTTGTCTGCGCGCCACATGCGTCGGCTGACGTCGCACCGGGAAAGCACAGCGACGAGAAGATGCGAGTCTTTCCTCACCCAGCTGCGTACAGTACAAAGAAGCCGGAGGCTGATATCGGCTAGGCAGACTTCGTCGCTGTGATGTTCTGCACCGTGGTCCATGTTTACAACGTAACCAACATTGTTGCCATCCTCAGGACACCTCAGCTATCGATCTAATGTTGTCGCTCATACTATCGTCGTCGATAGTGATGATACGGTTCACAATGAAGCTTCTGTAAAGCTTGCAGATGTAGGAGGAGGTGGGGAGTCGGAAGTGGGAGGCACTCGTGGACTGTTGAACTGCCGTAGAGCTTTGTCTCCCTGTTCTTGTTAGCCGCAGTGCCGCCACGCGCGAGGCCACCCAGAGTCGTGCGATGCAACACGGGAAGCCTTTGGCTGACGGTAAGCTTTCATAGCGTTATAAGGGTATGGCGGGTGGGCGGGGCGGAACGGCAAGCACCTCTGGACCCTGCCAAGCCGTCTCATTGCACTCCAACTCCCATGTGTGGTCAAGCTTGAGAATCTCCCGCCGGAAGCTCCCGAAATTCCCGTCCAGCCACGTCGAACTCATCTACATCATAGACGCCATTCATTGCACTGCGCTCTGTCCAGCAGTACCACTGTGACGCCGAACTGCGAACGCGACGCCACCCGCATTATTTCCGACGTCATCAGCATTGCGCAACACATCCGACAACACGCCGAGCCACGCGACAGCTACGCGTGCGTTGCGCGTCTTCATACTTCGTGATGTATCCGATAGACAGATTTCATAGCGGCTGTCTCGAGTGAAGAGAACGATGGGACCCGAGTAAGGAGCTGCGACCGGAACGGCACAAAACGTTGTGCCCATTTGTAGCTGTTTTAGGTGAGTACTGCTAGAGCTTCGGCTTCTTTGAGACGCATCATATTGACTCTCTAGCCTACAAAGGCACAGTGCTTCGAGTAAGATAGCAACGCATCTCATCATTCACCGTCGCAACTCCTCTGACACGCACGAACCGCGCCTGCGGTCCACTGCCACACCCACGGTACTACAACGCGCTCAGCACCAACGATCGGACAAGACAAGCGGGTGGAAACAGGTCCCAGTGCGGTCTGATGGGGACGATTTGAGAAAGAGAGACGATGGCGTATACCGATGCAGAGGGATACGCGCCAGGAAGATGCTTATGGAATGGGAACGTGCCACAGTGCGCACTTGCGCTGGTGGAAATCTGTAATTCCGTCGCAATACGAGCTTACAATTCCTTGTGGCTCACGATGCGAGCGTCGATGCGATAAGACCGATGAAGGTAGCGGACCAGATATCGCCGCCTGTCTCATCTCTCTGCTCAGCCGGTTCACCTTCGCAATGGCTCATGGAGGACACGAGCTGGGTTATTGGCACACGCGAAGCTGAACCCAGCTAAGCGGCGGAGGTCAAAAACATATCACCAGGCCAGCGGATGCCTGCCAAAGTCGAATGAAGTGTACGGCGACGACACTGCGTATACCATACGTTCGAGAGCCGAAGCAGCGACGCCGGAAGGACATGTTTTTGTGGCGGAATCGGAGGAGCTTCACCACACGGTCACTACTCGCAGACGGACAGCGTTGCAGCCGCTGCAAAGGTTATTTTTGAATGGGCTTTTGCGCTCGAGAAGGAGGAGGCGGTCAGTTCCAAAACCTCGAGATCCACTTATCATTCGAAAACGTATAAGATAATTATTTTTCTGTTGCATATACGAGAATGGATGGGGTTCACTAGCCACATCGTGCGTCGCACCGCGTTAGGCTTTGTGGGGCGGGCCGGCTTACTGATCCCGCATTGCTTACTCGCGGACTACATCTGGGCATACCATGCTTCCTCCTGTGTACCCTGTACAACACTAAGGTATGAGTAATGAATGTCGTCGCTAATATTTAATCTATCAAGTCTGTGTGATTGGTTTCTCGCATCCTTGACCGCAGGATCTATGATCATCTCGTGAACAATCCAGCATGTTCAACCTCAAACTGTGCCAAACGAGGTAATTGATAACTGAAGTCGCATTGCTAATGTATACCTAGGATAGTAAGTAGAACGCTGATGACAGATGTGTATACGTAAACAGAGCAGTCGCATATAAGAATCCATCTCTCTTCGTTACAAACATCAAACATCGAGCTCTACAAAACACTGTCAGCCTCTTCTACATTCTCCCAGCCGCTATCTACCAAACAACCACGCTTTGAATTATCAACAAGCAAAATGCAGTTCTTTTACACCCTCCTCCCCCTTCTTCCCCTCGCAGCTGCAAACGGCCGTCTCCGCTTCAACGCATTCGACCACGCCAACTGCCAAGGTTTCGAGGAGAACTACAACCTGAACCCCGCAACCGTTAAAGGAAACTTTCCAGGTAAGCCATATGTCGCACTCATGTAGCAAATGTACGTTCTAACAGAAATGAACTTCAAGGTCCGCGTGGAGCCATCGAGATCCTACAAGCGTCGCCGGGATGCCACCTTACGCTTTACACGGGCTCCAACCAGTCGCCCAACGATGGCAGCAAACTCCGTATTCCTACTGACAGCCTGAACTGCTACTGGAATGCGAGTGGGTTCGAGCGCTACTTCAGCTTCGGATACTACTGCGACTAAATGTTACCGAGATAGCAAGATAAGGCCGGTGCATGGGAGGCGCAGCATCGCTAAGGTGTTCTTTTCTTCGTAGATAAGGCTCAGGACTGGTTTAGAGTAGGCGCGACGTAGTGATAATCAGTCTTCAACATACTAAGCTCAACATAATTGTTGCCTTGCGCGAGCCTTCTTCACCGCGTATGTTTCACTTTGCCTCTAGCGAAACACTCACGTTCACTTCCTCTCTGTTCTTTCCCACCGTATCTGATAGCAGGGATGTCTTTACTTGGCGTTCATCTTCGGCCGGAATGGCGGTTCAGAAATTTTCTCTGCTCTTCTTCCTTCCCACGCAGCTGAATTCGAGTGTTTTGTCACTTAACTGGTATATCCAATCCATCAGCATGCCGTTGGTAGGTTGACTCTCCTCTTCACGGTTCTATTATAGGAACTAACATATCTCAGAACAAATTCGGATTCAAGATCACTAAACCAGTAAGCCGACGTCTCTGAGAAGACTCAATAATATTTCTAAAAGGCTCTTACAGTGTTTGGTGCGAAAAGGAAAGAAAGCGGCTCAGCTTATAACAGCGGGAAACCAAAAGGCCAAAGTCCATACCACGATCGGTTTCAAAGCTCATGACCGCCCCGATACAGTCAGGCTCCCGCCAGCTGGACCTCTGCAGCTGAGTGCTCGCCGTCCCAATGAAGGCTCCCGCGATGCGCCCATCGTTATTTCAGATGAGGAAACGGACGACACATTGCCATCATCCACGCCCATCATAGCCAGGGATAATGGGCGCATTCGGGATATTCCAGCAGTCTCTTCGCACACAACCAATTTGGCCGAAAGTGGAGCTATTAGCGCTGAGGCGCAAGCGGATGAAGGCCTTTCTTACCCGACTATTGCGTCGACACTTCCAGGGAAGCAATGCCTGATCAAGATCAGACACTACCGCAAATTTCGAGAAGGCTTGTTTAGACTGGTTGCTATCACGAACCCGGACACCCGCCACATGACCTTTTTGGAGGGTTTAAACGGAATTAACAGATACCTTCCAGCTGAACAGAGGTTCAGCGCGCTGGAGGCGAAACGAGCATTAAAGCTCATGGATGAGAAGTTGTTCGATTCGCTGTGCGTGGATAGGGTCGTTGATCTGGACTTGAGGGATGTTGAGCTGTATTCGTAATGTGTAGGAGACAACAGTCGGAAAGGGGTCATGTATTGGGGGAGGAGATATAGAGACCTGTGCGATAGTGAGAGGACGCGATACGAAGTCGAAGGACTATCACATGTGCAGGCTGCTTCAACTGTACCGTAGCGCGATGGCAAAGGCGCCATGCAGAGATGCAGATAGTGCTGAATTCATGTCGTCTTCGCGCACCGAACGTCAACAGTGAACAGGCTCGGCCACTTCATTGTTCTGGATATCGATCTACAGTTCGGGCCACTCTCCAATTCTACAACGTAAGTCACATTCCGCGACAAAACTTTGTCGTAGTGTAAGCTGAAAGATCACTTTGGTAGACTTGTGCGACTTTCTTGTTGGCCAGCAGTCAGTTGCCAGCACCTGCCCCGCTCCACGTGAGCTGATCTTCGTGATAGAAAGACAACGTCGGTCAGACACCATCCAGATTCCTTCATATCTGCATCAACAGCAAGTCATTGACCGACATGTCGCTAAATCCGAACATTGATGTGATTTACTGGACTGCATCGCAAGTGTACGACCACTGTCCGTATTGTGAGGAAACACATCGCCACGGTGTCGCACTCCCGGGAAGGCGGCGTTCGCATTGTTGGCCGGGTGGCGACTACGAGTTTGTCCTACCCATCGATCAGAACAGCAAGCTGGTGGGTTATGAGATAGACAAGAAGAGGGCTCGCTTTACAAATGTGGGCGTGCAGTTGGATCCGGAAGACAAGAATTCAAATCTCGGCGAAGAAGACGTAGATGAATTGAGCAAGCAGTTTCGATCTACGATGAATATTTCGGCTAGAAGTAAAGATTCCGGGACGCATCTTAGCCTCTACGACGACTCTACCGAGCTTGAAACTATCGTTATTTCGGATGACGACACCTTTGAACAAAAGAGGATCCTGATGGCGATATCGGAGTGCGTAGCGGGTAGGGTCGGCGTAGTCCATCGATACCTCAACACTTCGCCTGAGAAGGAACTATTCTTGACTGGGAGGTTCCAGAATGGAGACACCACTGTTATCATGGCCGCGGTGGAAAACAGCTATGAAATGGTATCACTCCTCTTGCAGCACGGTGCAGATGTGAACGCCGTCAATTACTACGGACGGAGTGCACTCATGGTCGCAGCGTTCTGGGGCCGAATCGAGATCGTGAAAGTGCTGCTCGAAGCCAATGCCGACAAAGGCCTTCGAGATCGTAATGGCCATTTAGCCATGAATTTGGCGCAGCCTACGCGAGAAAACGTAAAAGAACGATATTCATGTTCTGAACTTGCCGCTGTGGATCATGTACTTGAGCGGAATGCCGACAGACGCCATATCGTTCTCCTCTTGGACGACTCAAGTGTCAAGAAACTGCACAGATACACGACACTACTATCGGACGGCGAACGTAACAAGTATGGGTTTAGAAAAGACAAATCAGAGATGGCTATCACATTTTGTGGACCTCTTCATAGCCATGTTGTGCCAAATATCAACAAAACTGCCGCCGTTCTGGACCGAGGTAATCAATTCACACGTGTATCTCCAACTAGCGGTTGGGCTGAGGACGCACTGCCTCCCAACGAGAAATCACGGCCAAATTGGATCGACCATGTCTACTACATTGCATCGGAAGTCGGTCACACATTCCAGGTTGAACCACGCAAGGACCAGGATCGACCTGGGCAAGTCAATGCCTGTCATGCGGAGAAGAAGCTCATTGCCTACTTCATTGACCGACATCCATTCCTGCTCCGGGAAAAAGAGCGCAACCTAGCTTTGGAACGCTCATGTCAGGAAGTAGAAGACTCCCTTGCCAACATGAGACTACAAAGAAACGCCTGCGAGAAGGTGCATGACCTGGAGGAGAAGAAAAAAGCGCTAGAACTCGAGCTGTTCAACGCAGACGATCAATTGCTAGAGGACGCATATGATGCGCAAAAGGTCCAGAGGCTGAGAGATGAGATCAACGTGGTTGAAAGAGAAATCTCAAACCTGGAGCTGAACATTGGCGTAGCGAAGATGCGAGCGCAGGAACGCGAATTGGAAAAGTTACGGAAGAGCTATAAGATGCATAAGGAACTGTCCGAGCTTTCAGCGTGTGAGCCTTCTATCAATCTGAAGCGAGCAGTCATATTGAGCAGCAACAAGATTTGCACAGACTGTGAGATGTTCAAGGAGGGCGTAAATAAGCATTTTGGGCTGAAAATCGAGATAGAATGGCGTACTTAGTTTTTGCAGTATCTGCCTGGAAACTTTCATGCAATTTTAATATTAGAAGCCCTGCTTCGATATAAAGGTGCGAAGCAGCGAGTATGTCGATGTGCGGGGCTGTAGGTATAGAGTAGTATCGATTGTCATAAAGCTAGGCGTGTGGGATGCCTACTGCTTTCCTAATAGCGGCTCTTGCGATACGTTGGTCGTATCGTGTTTAATACTACACAATCTATCTGATGTTTACAGCTCCTTAAGTGAAACCCTCCTATACTCGTAACAGAAGCAACTGCATAAGAATTTTAGTATCATCAGCCATGTAGTCGTCGACTATTCTTCCTCCTTATTCAACACAAGTTGAGTAGAGGCTATATCATTACACTCTTTCGATTCAAGTTCTTAGCTATCATACTTATCGATTCTAGGAATCTAGTCTTATGTCCTGCCGATACATGTGGTGATACCGGTGAAGCCGCCAAACAATGTGTAGAAGCGCGCGGGTACTAGGATCTGTAGGACAAACCAATGCAATTATCGTTACCTTTTCGATAAGACATCAACATGCGCTTATGCCCACCCCCCAAAACCCGGCTTCTGGACCTCGTACATGAACCAGCCGGCGACAGGTTGCAGCGTGTCCAGTCCGGTATCATCGCCCACGACCGGTGCCACATCTACAAACTCTGCAGTCGAAAAAAGTCCATTCCTCCTCACCCAGCCCTTGTGGCCTTGGCTGGTGTCCAGCTTCTCTCCGCTGCTCGAAGCCGCCATGCCGACTAGCCCTGCAACCATTTTGGTCTTGATCTCGCGCGCACCATCATCAACCACCACCGGCACAGATACATGAGCGCTGGGTATGTCTTCTGTATCAAGCCGATAATATAACGTGCCGTCAAGGTCACAAGCATCCTGTCCGTTGTGGTTAAGCATTTTGCCCTCGCCGTTCCAAAAGCAAAAGGCTGTGATCCAGCCCGAGAGGTAGGATGGACCCGAGCCGTTGCTGGTTTTGTCGGCAATTTTTGTCCAGAACTCGATGACTTTAGGATCGTTAGCATCCTCGAACGTACGAATGAAGTAATCGAGTATAGGAGACAGCAGAGCGGCAAATTGCTCAGGCTCCTTGCCAAATTGAGGTAGCTTGTTCAGGCGTTGGCGTACGGCAATCCAGTCAGCCTTTTCCCCCAGAAGGGTAACGGAAGGAATGCCGCATGTCAGACTCATGCGGTAAGCAAAGTACTTTTGCATCGCACCCATCATGATGATGGCAGCAGTTTCTGTGTCTGTTCGAGTGGTAGTGGTAAAGCTCGGCATGATCCAGCCACGGAGCTCTGGATCAACGAGGTATCGATCCATTTCGACGGCAAGCAATACAGCCAATTTCCCTGCGTCGATAGTTTCAATACTGCCAGCGTCAGTCACAGTGAGTTCCTTCTTGCCTGTGTGGCTGACGAAGGATGACCGAAGTTCTTCAGCGTGAGCATTGATGTAGAAGCTTATCTGTGTCAAAATAGTAAACCAGACATCTTCGGGGCGAATGATGAGGTGATGGTGGTGGCTGTAGGCTTCGTACGCTGCCATTACAAGGCCATTGGATGAAGGAATGATGTTGAGGCGAGTGAAGTCGGTGGTTGGGGGCCGGATGATCCGCTTGCATCGACCAGCGTCTGTCGGGCACGAGGCCTTGAAGAGTTCCTCAGCCGAATTCGCGGCTCTCGGAACCAGCCTTCGTGCTGGATGACTAGCAGGACGCACGGTAACCGGCATTGTAGTGACGTTGAATTGGAAAAATCGTGATCCTGAGCGAAGGGTAGTAGACAATTTCAAAGCCTGAGCTTGCTAGATCTGGCGGTGGTGATGAATTCAAGGTCACGAGATGCAGTACCATCATCGTCAAGATAAGCACTTCGTCAAGGTAGCAGCGCCGTCAAGGCATCCTCCTCGTCAAGGAAGCCTATTAGCCAGGATGGCTGCCTTACCTCAGCACGCTTTGATTGGCACGACACGAGCAGCCCCTGCGTTGTGCCTAAAATTTGAACTGGTGGAAATGAGGCACCAGCCACAGGGGCAAAAACACAGATAAGGCATCCTACTAGCTTGGCATATCTAGCTAGCCTGGGCTCTTCAGCGTTGACCACTGGCATTGGAACCAAGCTGTAAGAAGGGAAGTTTCGCCGTCTTTGAGTAACCGCGTAGACCGGTGAGGGACTGAATTATGGCCACTGTGGTTGAGGCTATTTACCACGGATCGCGCGCGGGGGCTTGTGGTGGTAGGATCGGAGCGCTAGACACGTGCAAACATGCGCGTGTACGGCGAGGATTGTGTGCGCCTGCGTTCAATTACGCGCATACGATGCGCGACTGGACAGAATATTGAAAATCAATTGGAGGTGTCATCGTGCGCGAAGGCGAAGGTAGACGGGACGAGCTCGTGCCGGAGCGGGACGGAGGCAGCTACATGCGGTAAGAACGTGTCGGATGCGTACCTAAAGTAGTAATTCCCCCGGCGTCTATGCACCGTTCACCTGCAAGGTTCGCTGCCCCGCAGGCTCAACAGCACAATCCAAATTCAGTGCGCTTCTGCCGCAATCAGGGCATGTATAGCTTTCGAAGCGGCGGCAACAGCACAGTGGTGTTGTGTAGCGATCATTGTAGCTGCCAACCATCCAGGAGCAGTAGCAAGGCTTCGATGCTTATTCCTCCATCCCCCCAATATGGGCTTAGGCAACCTCAAGAACAACGCGCAAGGGGAGCGGTGTTTCCAAGCCTTCGCTTGCAGCATCCCGCGATCCTGTTTTGGATTGCATAGCGGCGTAGTCTCGCCTCTTGGTGGCTATCCGCCCAGGAATAACGTGTTTCATCACAGATCAAGGTACTCTACGAGCGTGTCTGCGCAGCACAGTCGCTAGCATCACACAGGCTGCGATTCGTCGGGTCTTACAGCTCCTTTATCCCATGAGATCGTAAAAATTACCTCGTGTCCTTGTATGTGGTAAACCGGTCTGGGATCTTTGCCCCTGTGTACTACACCGACTCCAGTACATTGCTAATAGCAACACCAATGTATAGTCAAAGGTGCGTTAGCTAATTCCTACTATCTGTCAGCAATTGGGCTGACAATACTCAGCCACGATGACTCAGGGATCAATCCTGATTGAAGATGGCGTTCGGCCTGTTGCAACCGGCAGTAATGAACGACCGCAAGATTCGAAGAGTCAGGACTTGCTCAGATATCTGAAGCTACAGCTCCTTGCCCTAATTAATCCGTGGGGATATCCTGCCGAATATCGCAAGATCGCGATGCATGCGAGTCGTCGGTTAGCCACTGGCCATGCTCTACTTCATTTGGTCCCCCTGAGCAGCGCAGTTGTTGTCTTGATACTCAACTGGAGTGAATATTTCGTGGGGCCTACTTTTACGATCTCTACTACGTTGCAATTTGCCGCCAAACTACAAGAGCTGTTAATGCAGGCCTGTCTTGCCGAGATCGTCTTAAGCATCGTTCGTTCACAGCTTATAGAAGGATATCTACCTTTAGGTGCTCTGTCGGCATCTACACAGGCGACGCAATTATCCTACTTGTGGTCACTCGATCTACTGGCTGCAGTGACTTCTCGATCCTTCTGTGGACGACGAAAAGCGTTGTTTGTTGGTTTGATTCCTTTATTAGTCCTTTTGTCGTCTCTCGTCGGACCGTCGGGCGCTGTTCTGATGATTCCACGGGCAGGAATGTCGAGTAGACCTATTGTTATGTATTGGCGACCTGAAGGCGATGAAGAAGTCAATTTTCCTTCTCGACTGGATGAATCTCAGGATTTGAAATTGTGAGCGAAAGGATCCCTCACACGTTATGACGATTGTTGACAAAGGATAGCGACTTGGACCGATTTCTCAGCACTTACACATTCGAGAAAGACCTTCAGAACGAGTTCATCAACAACCAAGTCTACTACAATAAGAATGACACGATGGTACACTTGACCTCACGAGCTTTGCACTATATCACGACCGCGAACGAGGTATCAAGCGGCCAGGAGAACTTGCTGCTTCGCTCCACAATCGCCGCCATGCCAACCCAGCTCAGTGCACAAGTCTTATATCAGGTTCCTATCGGAGAAAACGGCGTTCTGTGGACTCCTGGGACTGAGTACATAAGATCGGTAAGAATACCGCGTGTCATAGTCGCAACGTATTGTTTAACTGTATCAAACGGACCGCACACGACATTAGATACGCCACTCCCTTACTCACCAGATGGAAGTGCTTCTATTGGCACCATGTCCAGTTTCAGGAACCTGCTTCAGCAGTTCCTCGACCAAGGCGGCTCCCGAGACACACCACTCAATGCTATACCACCGATCTGGGTTGCTTCGCCTGAACCAGGTTCTTCTTCAACTGTTGGCAGTTTCATCAGGGGAAGTTGCGCTGGCGCGGAGCAATACGCAATTTCAGATCTGCTGCTCAACAAATTCAATGGATCTATACCATTGGCCAGTTCTTGTTTCCGTACAAAAGTTTGTACCGTAGCCGCATTCTGGGAGCCGTCCCAACACCAGCTTGCAGCGGAAAGCGGCTCGTGGGTAGTCCGCACAGGCGCAATTTCGAACTCGAGTAACGGCTTAACCAAAACTACGCGGCCAATTTCCGTCAGCTTTAACAGCATCACTGGCTTAAATAACCGGTTATTTGGCGCTATGTTGTTCGAAGAGTCACGAACAGACAGCACCACACTAGCCGCCGCCTTAGCGACTGTGTTTTCCGAGGTCCCTTGGAAAGAGCAGGTACAGAGCGCATCTGTGGTAGAGTCGGACAGGGTGATTGAGATTGCCTTGACACGTCTTGGCTACGGATATGAAATGTCGTCTGTATCTACGCGCTTATCACTCGCCGTTATCATGGCGTACTGCATATTCGCTGTCGGATATATAACATATATGCTTAGTAGTGGCCATACATCCACGGCATGGAGTTCGGCCACCGAGATCATTGTTCTCGCGTTGCAGTCAAAGCGCAGTGAACATTTGCGCCATGTTTCGGCTGGCATCAACTCTATAGCAACCTATCAGGAGCCTGTTGGGATACGAGCCAGTGATCGCAATCATCTGGAACTGGTCTTTGAGCGTGATCAAAGCAACCAGTCGCGAAGACTAAGAAGGGTAGGGCTGAATAAGGCTTTTTAATCCGCAAATCCCCTCAACACTGTAGTTGCGAGTCGTGAACAAAAGATGGAAGTGCTGTTACACAATTAAGTGCTGTTGATTTACATGCGCATACATGTATGTAGTGAGAGAACGGAGTGCACACCAGAAAAGTTGATTCCCTTAGAGTTGAGGAAATGAAGGCGAAGCGGGGCAAAGGGTCTCTAGTTAATTAGAAATCTCGATCTTCAGTCGCATAAGACCACTGACTTTGGCCAGGACTGTAGGATGACTTGGAATCGTGGGTATCTGAGGGAACAGAGAGTAGATAGTAGCTAGCTTAGTACATTCAGCCAAATCATTCCTGGCCATTCCCTACGTAAGGTGACTCTGAATGAAATGCATAATGAGTCTTCGAGCCTGCTGTCATTCCCAGTGCGGAAGCAATGGGTAGACATGGATCATGTGAGATTGCTCAACATACATGAACCGCTCGAGTTGAACGCTGCCGGAGACACATTGGTTGATGCCATGGCCTTGGAATCGAGCGCTCAAGCGTCTGGCGTCGGAGTTCAAGATGTCGTCTGTGCCAGAGAACAGCAGAAGAGGCGGTAGTCGTGCAATATCGACGTGTAATGGACTGACCAGAGAGTCCAACGTGGTTGTACCAGCGGACCACAGCGAGGTAAGGACTTGTAAGCCATTGACCCCAAGCCAAGGATCAACGTCGTCTAGCTTCAGAGTTTCTGGATAGCTGAAGGTCATGTCGAGGACAGGTGAGATCAACACAACAGATCGAACCTTGTCCGCATGATCAGGTGCAACGTCGAGCATGTGGTGTATGGTGGCTAGTTCCAATGCTCCTCCCGCTGAATTCCCGGTGATGTTGACAATATCCCGCTTGCTGTGAAGGCAGATGTCTACCAAACCAGGAACAACTTGCTTGGCTGTAGCAGTCGGTCTTGGTATCAAGGGGTATATTGGTACGAAGACGTCTAATCCAGTCTCGCGTGCGACCTGGAAGATGAAATTCCAGTGATTCGGGTCAATCTCGCGATAGAATCCTCCTCCATGTATGTAGAGCATAGCACGCTGTGGGTTCGAGGATTGATCGTTTCCTAGAGGGCGTCATAATGATACCCGGTGAAGTGGCCAGCCATTAACATCTTCTCGATCCACGACGATATCGTCACCAATCTTCGTAGGTTGGCAGAAGCTCTGGCGGTTGACGTAGAGATCGTGTATGCTTTTGCGCGTGGCCTCTGCATCCCTGAAGACTTGTTTAGAACGCCGTATATAATTGATGTATAGTCGAACTGCCAGAGCAGACCAGGAAGCCATGATGGCTATGCAAGAGAAGGAGTCATGTCAATTTCGCGAGTGCTATGTGCGTGGTCTCTATCATCCAACAAGAATATCCGTATTGCTTCTGGCGACAAGACTCGGATTAGAACGATACTTTTGTCGGCTACGAAGACCAATCGCACCAATCGACACTCAGTTTCACGTGTCAAAGTGGCAATCCAGCCAGTTACGTGACACCTTGGCTTGGCCGAACCCTGGAATTTGTGTAAGAGCCAAAACCTGCGCTTAAGTAGCTGACGATCCAGGCCTGCCGCACTGTACGGACTTAATACCGACTCGATTTACTGTACGGTACTGATCACAAGCGTGTGACTACTTGTGCGTCGAGTCTATCAGAAATGCTGATTGCGAGGCGGTGCAAGGCTGGATATAGCTGTTTCTGCAGAGTGCAGTGATGAACTCCGGTCGTGGTATGGAACTTTGGAATGGTTCTTGGACCTTATGCCGAGGGTAGGTAGCAACATTGTAACGTACCGTGGCTGGATACCGAAGGTGGACGGACGGGCATCGGAAGCCAACACAGAAGATGGCGCTGTTGGAGGTTTCGATGTTCTGGTCTCAGCCGACCGCCTCATTACTGCCTCGGCTAACAAAGCTAACCCCATTGGGGTACCCGGTAGTCACGTGGCAGCGCGTCATGCTTACCACGTCATCGTCCCGCGTCACCGTCGGCAGTAAGCAGTGGAATAGTATGGTTCTCGAAACACGAGCCATAGCCTTTGAAATATAGAAGGTCACATGGTGAAACGAGTCAACTCAGAAGGAACGCGACAAGCGCTGTGCGCCTGGGCTACGTGTCGGGATGGACGCCAAGCACATCTCCCGCCTTCCGTCCACGCGGCGCAGAGCCGCACTAGAGTAGGTACGTACATCTTCCAACAACCGCTCGCATTGCCGCTGTCAGCCGCAAAGGCGCCACCTCCTCTGGTCTCTCCCAGCAATCTCTCAACAGGCTGTTCGACACGTCATCGCACATCGAGCCACTGACTACTCCTTGTCGTAGACTTACACCGGCAAAGCTCGATAGCGCCTTAATACCAAAGCGCAGCCTGCGGAGGTTGGGACACGGCGTGTGTGGCGACTGTGGTAGCGAATGAATGCGAATAACATGTCATGAATATCGGATCTGGTAGGGATGAGTTGAAGGAGATGTCGGGGCTCTTCATCGTCTGTCAAGGCGACAGGCAATATTCTCCAGGCATGACCAAGATACTTGTGCTCCAGCGAGCAATGCAAGTCCACTGACATCACGCCTAGACCTCCTAGTCCGACTGCCGATTCAAATGCGGCATCCTTCTTCGTCCGCCTCGACCACGTCACGCGCCTCTTCGTTTTCCCCGTCCACCTCCGACCCGGCTCCACAAACCGCCTTATTCTCGGTCATGTTCACATAGACACTCCCATTCATGAAATGGAAGGAATGAAAGACCTTGGCAGTACAAGCAGAAATGGAGGACCCGCGCTTTTAGGCATGAGAACATGAAGGGAAGTGGCATACATACAGACGGGCGGCTATAGAAGCCGACGGCAACAGCTTCCCAAACTGGGTAGGCGCGGTAGTAGCTGAAAAGCTCGAAGGATCAAGTCACAAACAGACACATTACGGCTGTACAAGGACGCGCTCGTCGTGTGCGGCCGGCAACAACATACAACGAGGTGAGTCTTTGTCGGTCTGTGAGAACTCAGGCCAACTCAGGAGGTGGTATCACTGTTAAGCCCCACGTTCGGTCTAGCGACGTCCTGGGACTATCTCAGGTATGGGTTGAGCGCTGTCGGCAATTGTTGCGAGTCGATCAGCCATCGTGAAGGTCTTGACCAGTACCCCATTGGACTACCTGGCTTGCTTGGTACCTGAGGGCGGAGAGTGGTCTCCGCTTGGAAGTCTGGGCTACCCGCCGATCCGATCGTGGGCCGTCAGCTTAGAGTGAAGGACAAGGTGTGGTCGACTGTTGCTACGAACATTAGCTGTGACGCGCATAGCTGTGGCACAAAGTAGTGGGGACTTGGTTATCTCAGCAACCATTGCCAGGTAGACCAAGTATTGCGTACGTGACGAGAAGATTGTGATGCAGGTAGTCCATCAGCGATCCTGCCACATCAAGGAAAGCGCAGGGCACATGCGATCAGGCGAGAGTAAGAGTCTAACGATAGCAAACCGACATTGTGTGAACCCCGGGGATAGTCCCGTAACCTCGCCGCTAGTGTCGCACCGGTTCCCTTTCACGACGTCTTGGTAACGCGGGTTAACAGTCGCAAAATGGTCTACTGTTGTCATAGCGTAGTACTGCCAAATGGTACCATAGATCGATTGCACCAGCATCAAAGTTAGAGATTCAACGATATGATGTGCCTATCCCATGTCAAGATACCGCCTGTTTTCTTACGTTGAGGCGGCGGCGGCGAACATGTCAACCCAAGGTGTTTGCTCACCGGCATCTTTCACTGTGTGGGAAGCAAGGAAGCGGTCGGGTGACGCTGTGACTGAGATATTTACCAGATAGCGATGTGACACAGCTACTTGAAACCTGGTCAGCGACAGTGTGAGGTGAAAGGAGACGTCTCTCGAGGTGACTGTACTACAGCCGAGGATTGATCCCGCGCGTTCTTCACAAACTCGTTCCACTTACCGCAACCAGGATATACTTACCCTGCGCGACGGCGAATATTTGTACTTTATCATTTCTTCTAACATTTGAGCTTCTGCAAGCCTTCCACCTCTTCATCGCGTGAAGCCACCGCCCAACATCAGCCCGACACCCGTTCACGAAAGCAGGCAATCGCAATGATGGAAGCGAACACTATTCCCAACGGCCATTCCACATTCACCAAGCCAACCGCGACAATCGACATGAAAGAGTGGGCAAGACTTCGATGGTTCGGCTTCGTCACCAAGCTCATGGTTCTAAAGCAATCTGTCAAGACCTGCTCGCGGAAGATCTGGCGTACCCTACTGGAAAGCAAATCTTGAGGCCGGTATTGGAGATGACGGGAGAACATGTAGAACCGTCGGATATACCTGAAAGAACTTGGCAGCCATCCAAGACGCGGTAATGGACGTAAGAGCACTCCAAACTCTGATGTTGAGCAACGACTGAGACTGCGCAGGTCCGTGGCATTGGTAATTGGGCGCGTATCTTCGAGAGTTCGGGGCCTGGTCGACTGAGATGAGGATGCGGTTCGAGCGAATAACCTTCTCGACGTTCTTGTTGAGGATGAGCATTACGGTTTGACAGGGTTCGGCGCAACACTGTGAGTTTGTATACTAGTTGCTCTATCTGCGAGTGACTGCAAGAGTGTTGTGGGCTTGATCTTCTCAGCATGATCATTCGCTCACAATCGAGCACATCAATCCTTCCCTATATGTTTCATCAGGTGCTCGCAAAACACAGTCGTATCCTCTAATCTGCCCTCCACTGCTTCTCCTGCCAATCGTCCGCCTCATCAGGCGTCGTCGTCTTCTATTGCGAATGCCGGCTGGGATACAATGGCGCTATCATTGAAATGGGAAAGTACTGCTATGTCTTCTGAACTAAGTCAACTCCAACGCATCCAGACGCAGATTGACGATGACAAGGCCTGAGTAGATGGTGCATACGCGCAGACCAAGTCCGATGATAGATAGCGACCTGGCGATCCTGACAGGGCCGCAGATCGCCTGCTCAGAGTGGTCAAAGGCGAGATTGACACATAAGGTGAGGTCATCCCGTCTACACTGATGTTGGTCGAAGATGTTTAGAACACGACGAAGAAGAGATCCAAAGATCAACTGGATCTGTCGGGCGAACGGCTGGAGGTGAGCTCTGGCACAGCTAGTGATCCAAGAAGATGACTAGTCGGCTTCCAGTTCTGGCGATGTTGCCGCATGCGACCGGTGATGGGAAAGGGGGAGGGTGATAGCGGGATGACGTTTTGGGCGGGGACTTCAGCCGTGGAAACCTACAGCCAGTCAGAGGGTCGCGCTAAATCAAACAGCCTCGGCGAGATGTAAGGGTGCCAAAACGGTGGCTGCCTGGCACGACAACTATTAATATCACCACCGGACGTGAGCCCACCAATGAACATGTCTTTGCATGCGCGCGTTCCACCTCGCGTTCTCGTTTTGAGGTTGTTGCCTTACGGCGCGGTCTTTCGCGTGCACTGGGTAAGGTCACGAACGTATCACGCTGCCACGCGCCTGTTGATGCAAGGTGCCTGATCTGCCACACATGTACTGATAGTCCTGCCCGAGTCACTTTTTAGTATACTCAACCTGCATTCAGTTTTTCAACTCTCTCGATTGGTGAAAGGCCATGTCACTGTCCAAGGAGATTTACCTCGAGATCTTCTCTTATCTACCACAGCACCATCTACGTCCAGTACTGCGAACATGCCGCACTTTTGCAAGACTTGTGAAGTCGCTCATGTTCAAAACGCTTCATCTGGATGGTGACGCTCAAACCGGGATGATGGTGGCGGAATGGAAGCCAGAAGCTGTCTGGAGCCATCAGATCCTTTGCCCAGGTCGTTCACGAACCGCGGAATTGGTTTCTTCAGAGGATACAGTGGACGAAATTCTAGCATTAGACATTATACGGCATGTATGCAAGCTGAAGTTCAGTCCGAGATACTACGTGGAAGGCAGGTCTTTTTCCCACGAAGCAACGACGCGGATACTGATTTTACATTCAGGGTTTTGGACGAGCTACCGCCAATGGCTCGGGATAGCCCAAGACGTTAAAGAAGACTTTCATAGAATGTTTGAAGTGGACGATTACGAGAGCGATAATAGAGAGTACCGTAGAATCCGCCGCCTTGCTCCAGCACGACTTACCAGATCTAGGGAAGAACACGACTTGATCGTCAAAGCAGAAGCTATCTAGGCACGAAAGGTCACGAAACAGTATAAGAGAGCGGGAGCGAATCTATCAGCTTTAGTCAAGCTTTTCACACACATGCCAAACCTAAAAGCCATCGAGATCAGGGAGTAGAGCTGCGATTTGCGTCGATATAGCTTCAAAGGGTCCATAAGGTAAGCACGCCAATATTTGCTCTTCAACCAGACTAACATGTCTAGCCGCAAGGTGGGCCAACAGTTTGCGGGTTGCAGCACGACCTAGAAGCACCTAGAGCTCCTTAGCTCCGCGGTGCAAAAGGCCAATACCCACATCGCAAGTCTTTTCACTCCCAAGATTAACCTGTTCACCCTTACGACAAATAGCGCATTAGAGAGTCTGTTCAGCTCTCTTACTACGCTCTCCTTCAACGTTGAGAATGCTGATCTACTGCGAGACGCTCCGAACAACGAACCATCGCCTTTTACCACACTACTTCGTCAGACATCGCAGACACTAGAGGTTCTAGAATTCCACAACCTCACCACATCGCATCCTCAAATCCCGAACGCGGGAGACATTCTCCTCAACCAGATATTCGGCCGATCCCACAAGGCCGACTCACCAGATACCGCCGTACCCGTTTTCCCACGGTTGAAAACCTTGAAACTGCGCAGTCTTTACCTCAATGTGCCATACCTAATCAAATTGGTCTCTCAGCAGCCACAATTACAGTATACGCATTTCGACTACGTGTATCTAACCCCGGAAGGCTACAAGTGGAGTCATGTAGCCAAACGGCTACCTCCGTCTTGCAAGAAACTCTACATTAGAAATTGCGGCCACGACAAGTTCGACCCGAACACACCTACTGTCGACGGCCACATCAAATCGTTCCTGCCTTACAAAGAAGGCTTTCCAGCGACTTCAGATTAGCGAGTGGATAAGTCTTTCGTTAAACAAAAGATGGACAACGATAAACAGGCGCAGAAGGATTCGGGATGGCATATGGCGCCAGGGCCACCAGGCGCATCGCCTAGATCAAGAGGACTGTATAGGACTACGACGAGGGAGGAATTCAGGGCCAAGTATAGAATAGCATATAGTTGTGCTGTTTTTCGGAGGAAATGACTTAGCGAAATGTTATATGGCGCCAGATGGCTCGTAGACGTATCAGGTCGCTCTAAGGCTCGTACAGAATTCAATTCGAGATCATTTGTTCCTTCTATTCTAATTCAAACGTAGATATCTTATATCCTACAAATTTCGAACTGTAACTGTCTACCTTAAACATCCCCATTCGCCGCCAGGTAACGCCGTTGCTACATGACTCCAAGACCATTACGAAAGACGTTTTAAGAATGGAACCAATGTACGCAAATTGCCACCGCGAGGTGTCTTTGAACATCTCTGCTAACTCGGCGCCGTTGTGATGGCTACCAGACCATGAAAGTCTTGCATCGCATTTGAGGATGCGCCATGGCGTATCCGCCTTTTCTGCACCTTGGTAGGCGTTGGGTGTTAGTGATATCACTGTTGCGGTAATTGTCAAGACAACATGGCTGCTGTCCTCACCCAATTCTTCCAAGACCAACCATCCATCAGCTATCGTTCGAAATTTTACATCGTGTAGTCCGTTATCGAACCATCTCTTTTGAGTGGGCGGGAGACGATACTCAATGTGGCCTTCCCAGCCTGCCCAGGCCCAAGACGGGAACCCGTTGCGACGGCGAGCCTTGACCGCTGCTCGGTGCGTCCATGTCAGCGACTGGACGAAGCAGTCCAAACCTTCTGTGGAATTCGAAGGATATGCCAATCCCCAGACGTGATTAAAGGCATGTCGTTCTCTTGAAGACTGTTTGATAATGCCCTGAAAAGCATTCAAGGAGTCTTCTTCGAACCGGAGGTTTCTACTAGTATATTCTTCCACATTCGTCAAGTATCTGTTATAACTCTCGTTCAAGCTTTCCTTGTCACGTACCAGCTTCCCATAGCCATGTTGTCTGTTTTGCCCAAAGAAGCCTGCGCGTATAGCTTCGAGAGTTTTGGATTTGTTCTTTACGTGCAGCTTGACGAGCGGACAATAATTGCTTTCAAAGCAATTCATGGTATTACATTGGAAATACACTTGCTCTTCAGTGAAAACAAGTCTGCGACGGCTCAAGGTAGCTTCTTGGAACGTCCAACCGCGGGTAGACCAATGAGATTGTGAAATTGATTCATGGGGATCGAGTGGGTTCCAGATCACTGTCGCACCGTCGAGCTCGGCGATGCATTGTTGAGTACGATCTCTAGCACTGACGCCTGGAAGGCCATATGACTCATCTTGCCCAGCAGCGCCGATGATAGTGAGCTGTGAGTTCGCATATATAGCATCCATCTGCTTTATCTGATCGTGTTTGAGGTCTGCAGCATCCTGGTCGATGCAGAATTTGGTCAACCCAGAGGTATTGGTATCCCAAAGCCTTTGTGACTTCAATCGCGTCTTTTATTACTAGGGGTAGCAGCTGCGGCAATGTTTTGTGTTCTCCAATTGTCTCGACAGGCCCACAGTTAGCTTTCGAATTACCCCAAACGTAACTCAAGGTGACATATGGTGTGCTCGCGTCATAATCCTTGATCTGCAGTGTAGTACAGTCAATGACTTGAACTCCACGTACAGATACAGCTCCAGCATGACAAAGCAGTCGGTGGTATCGTGTGCAATATTTGAGCCATGAACCTACAAGGTTGGCATTGAATGAGGGGGATATAGGTTGCGGATCGAATAATTCAGAATCTGCGGAGTTATCCACGAGAACCAAACTCCCTCCGCGACGGGTGTGGTTGGTGTGATCGGAAAGAACTCTATAGTCACTAAGTATTGCCTCTGGTACCAGGAATAGACGTAAAGCTCGCATCCTTACGAGTGTGGAACCTCTCCTAAGCATAGATGCGTAATAAGGCCCGGTCATGATCACATCGCCATCACCTGCAGGTTCGGTCCCTTCTGTGCTAGAATCTGTCCCCAGAGTTGTGCGAAATGCAGCGAGTGCCCGACACAGCGCGCATGCGGATTTCTGCTGTCGATATCGAAGGCCGACCCTCGCCATTGGCCATGGGGTATAGTTGTTGCTTTCCCAAGGAACTGCGTATTGCTTCGGGTAATGATTGGAATCATTCTTTGTCCTGATCAAGACATCCAAATTGAGGCTACGACACTCGCCACAGATTTCTTTGCTTTTTGACGATATGGTACACTCGTACAATGAAGAGGGCGTACTGCTTGACACAAGTCCTCTTCTCCGATCTCTCCTTTCATCATCAAGCGGCTCGTTCATACTGTCATCTCTGCGTGTCAGGTTGTGAAATTTGCGCTTCTTTCCCGTTTCCCCTTCGTTGTCCTTCGTATGTTCGGTCCCCAGATGAACATGGGCGTGGTCTTCCCGATTCCTGAACTCTCCGCTTTCGCTAGAATAAGAGGCCTGGTTGGTAACGGGGACGCGATTGGACTCAGACATCGCGTTTGTTGGGAACAGCGAAAAGGATCCAAGTAATATGGGCGGGATGGTTATCCCCTCGGGAGGTACAGATAATGGTGAGGTGTACGGCGGATGCTCAGGGTGAGAAGGCTGGCCTCTTATCTGATTTGTGGTTCAGCCGCACAGTACATATGCTAGCCTGATCAAACCACGCGGAAAGCGGGGCTATGCTGTGGCTGGCCATGCATACAACCACGAGAGTATTGCAGCGCAAGGTTTGTGGTAACATTTCTCACACGCATTTTGATGGGTGCCAGTGTACACGAAAATCCACGAGGCTTTCTTGATGTTATCTGATAAAGGGAGTCGCCAATGCCTTGGTGCGATAATCCCATGGATTGTCAATGACTAGCGCAAAACAGTCGGTCTGGTCTTGTAGCGTTTCTTGATGCTGCGGCGGCATGCACATTGCAATGCACGCGGTGGAGGGCTCCGTCAAAGTGGGGTGAAACTCATGCCACGCTGAGTGCCGAAAGCCCGGGGGAGTCCGTGCTGAGCGAACCGAAGACGAGGGCTTTCAGGCCGCTCCAACTTCAACACCTCCAACTCTTCTGATGGCATACGCACGCCGAAAGCCAAAAGCCAAAAGGCCACCTTTGCGCATACGCAATGACTGCCAATGAGATGATGTTACTTATCCCAGAGCGCCTCATTGTGCGGTTTTGATGATGACGCCATGTCCGATTGCCTGAATGAGGCCGCGACACCGAAGCCGCTCACTCCCGTCCCGATGTCTGAACGACCGACAACTTTTTCGTGATGGCGACACCACGTAGAACTGCTTCATGAACTTGGACTGATGGAAACCCTTATCCCACATCGGGAACGAACGATGCCGGCGGTTCGCGACGAAGCTGTGAATACCAGGAGAAGAGGAGTGCATCGGTATGCCGACACGGGTATGTCGCACGCGCGCGCACCGGATATGTCACTCGGACTGATCTCATCCGTCGCATTTAGCTCGTGACCTCCTCTCGAGATCCGCAAGCCAAACCGCACACGCCGCCGTCCCGTCCGCTGCTTCTGCCGCCGTTGACACGTCCAAAGCACACGCATACGAATGAACCCATCCCCACCAGCCGCGCGCTTGTCGACTGGCAACGACGAACTATCTAGAGTCTTATCGCGCGTCCAATCTCGCACAAAAGGTCACAACGAGTGCATAAACCATTCGAGTCGGAGAGCGAGAGCGAAGCCCGAGCTTCTTACAGTCCGCTGGCCTGTCCTGAGCGACTCCAGGTGGAACCAAGGTCCGACGCTTACGTTGACGTGCGCAATCGCACGAGCTCATAGGTCATTGACTTGCCGTTTCATGTTTGCGAGTAGGGAACAAGACGTCTTGGATGACAGAGAGGATTAGAAGATGAGATACGAAGCCATTGTCGCGGTTTATGGCAGGGCATGAAATGACATGACTCCTACACCTAGTGCTTCCGACTCTTCTACCAAACCGGAACCTTGTTTGCCTGGCTCATCCCGCCTCGTCTTTTGCATCTCCGACTCCGCTGTCGCATTCTGGCCGACGTGTATGCCCTGGCTCAAATCCCCGATTGGCCGCCTAGCTTGGCATTGTCAAGGTGCATCAGCTCAGCACGTGTCCGGTCAAAACGATGTCAACCGATCCGATCGCCAACGAGTGTCCCGAGCCAATCCGACATAGCAGTACCACGGTGACCAAGGGCCAAAGAGGTGCGAGCGCACCAATGAGGACTGCGAAGCTCTGCCGTGCTCAACCTTTGACATGATCATTCTGGTGTGGCGATATCTTCGTATCTCCGGGCGCGTCAAGCGAGCTTCTTTCCACGGTCATAGTACGCTACTCCGATTGGTAGACTCGGGCTTCATAGGGTGCCATTTCTCTCGCGATATTGTCGTCGTCATGAGACTTGTTGTTCTAAACAGCATCGTTGCTGAGATAGGACCTTACGTTCACGTATATAAATGCGACTTTATTCTCGCTGTTTACAAGTGCCATATCGAATCTTAACAGGTACTTCATTCAATACCAAGCATGACTCCAACGCTCACCCCTCCTGCCATAGGAGCGCTCGATCAGCTTCAACCTAGCAAGCCACACGCCTTCGACCCTTCTGTCGACATCCCCTCGCTCAACGGGAAGATCATCTTGATCACGGGTGCGAATAGCGGCATCGGAAAACAGACAGCTATCGAATTGGCCAAGCACGATCCCGCCCAGATCTGGATGACGGCTCGAAATGAACAATCGGGCCTGGACGCTGTGCAAGACGTCAAGAAAATAGGCCCCGGCGTCGACGTAAGATTTGTGCAGCTGGACTTGACGTTCTTCAAGTCGATCAGGGAGGCAGCCAAGATCATACTTGCAGAAGCGGCCAGTCTAGATATTTTAGTGTTGAACGCGGGAATTGTACGTGCTTCACTTTGCTCCACTTCCCCGATGGAATCGAACTGACTGGGCGTTTCCAGATGGGAGGACCTCCAGGCGTTACAGCCGAAGGATACGAGCTAGCATTCGGCACCAACCACATGGGCCACGCATTGCTATTTGACATGCTAACTCCACTCCTCACCAGCACCGCCGACAAGTCTGCGACCAAGCCTCGAGTAGTCTCCATCAGCTCGCGTGGCCACGCCTTTGAAGTCCCATCAGGCGGTATCGCGTTCTCGACGCTGAAATCGGCCCAAACGCATCTCTCGAGGGTGACGCGTTATACGCAGTCGAAGCTCGCCAATGTCGTGTACGCGCGGGAGATTGCACGACATCACCCCTTGTTTATCTATGTGGCTATCCATCCAGAGGATGTTGCTACGCAGTTGTTCAACAAGGGTGTGCAGGGCGGTGGACCGGAGATTGCGTATCTCGCGCGAGAAGTGGCGCCGAGAGTGGGCGTCAGCTTGGAGGAAGGCGTCAAAAACGGGCTTTGGGCCATGACTTCTGATGATGTGCAGAGTGGCAGGTACTACGAACCTGTTGGCGTATTGGGCAACGGCAGCGCGTTGTCTAGAGATGGGGAGCTCGGGGAGAAGCTGTGGAAATGGACGCAGGAAGAGCTTGGGAACGACGTCGTTTGAGCAATCCATCTCTCCCTCTGGTCGAGTAGAGAAAGTATTCACGCAGCAATCCACGTGTGTGCGTCTGTATCGACTACCTTGAGATGACTATGTCGTGATAGAATGTTGTCGCTCCGCCATCATCAGTCCATTGCTGACAACAAAGGCTAATCGTATCAGTTGACGCATCCCAGGAACTTATTCGTACGTCATGGATTAATTTTGAAAATGTGTGAGGGGGACTCTCAACGCCAGTAAAAGACTGGGTGTCGATGACATCAAAACCGTCTTTGTGGAAGGGGTCGGTGGAAGCACCCTGCTCCAATGCAACGATTCCCGCGGCAATCTTGGACATCAACATGCAGCTCCAGCCGCCCTGGCCAAAGGGGATAGTGTTGAGCAATCTGACGGCTTGTAATCGAATGCGACGGTCGCGGCATTTCAGAGCTGTAAAGAACAACGGAGTAGCCAAGTTGTCGCCAGCACTGGTGCTCTGGGCTTCAGATGACGAGGGCAACAAGTGCCAGATTTCCGCTAAATGCTCTAGTATGGCGAGGAACTTGGCGGTGTGGACAGAGTAGTCGGTTTCAGAGGTGCAGCCTATGTGTCCCCATATGATAAGCGCCATTTCGTAATGGTTAAGTAGTATGGTGTGTGCGACTTTGCAATCACGACCCGTTGTTGTCTCGCAAAAGTTGGTAGACTTGTACGTCTTTAGCCAGTCCTGGAGTAAGCACAACGCCTGGTTGTGGATGTCAAGCCTGCCAAGTCGAACCTCATGCTCCGCTGCGTTCATTTGGAGGAAACGCCGCGAGATGAGCAGGATAGCGTGAACAAGTTTGTTCAACGAGTATCGAGCTTCTTCAATGGATTTGAAAGTGCGCGACGGTACATCTTCGACGAAAGACTGAACCAAGATATCGATGCCTGGCGAGATTGTCCCGAGGAATTGCGATTCGAGATGGAGCGATGCGAATCCTTGCATGATCTTAGACTGGTCAGGATCCACACTTGTGCTTCTCTTTAGCAAAGTCGTTCCGTCCATGTTGACACATAGGCGCTGATGAATATCCTTCAACAATCGCAGTCCGCTCTGTAGATGCATCTCAGCTTGCTCAATCCTACCTCTTACTTGCTCTAGCAAAGTGTAAAGCAAGCAGGAGACTAACACAAAGCCTGATGTCGTCTTTCCACTAAGCTCAATCGCGGACCGGAGGTGTCGCAAAGACTTATTGTAATGCTTCGTTACAAGAAAATTAGTGTCTCGCTGCGTGTGATACGGCTTTAAGATAATGTTCTTGTGTGCTGAGCTTAGCGCAATCGCCGCATGCGCAATGACAGGTTCGTTGAGCAGCATAGGCATAACTAGTGCCGTCTAGAATCCTTCTGCGAGCCGACCACTCGAGTCGTGCATAAGGCGATGGTGAAACTAGTGCAGATATCCCTGGTCTTCGTCGCTTAAATTGAGCTTCGTGGCCGGGAAGTGATGGTGCAGCGACGGAGTGCACGTCTTTTTGCTACTGTAGCGCTCTGCATATCTATCCCCCCCCCCCCCCCCGCCCTAGATGCCATAGCCCTCACATGTGCGACCTGTAGAGCAGCACCGCTTGTATACAGGTTTGAGCTCGTCGCATTTGACTCTCCGGATTTTAATCCCCGGTTAGGCTTCTCTCGTGATCTGTAGAGGCGACTCACCTGCAGGTTCTACACCCTGAGCGTACTTTCCTGCGGGTTGTAACGGTTATTCTAGAGGTGTATAGATGAAGTTAAAAGGGCCGACTGTAAAGTACAAAAGAATGCAACATTCGCAAGAGCGAGGAAACAACAGTATGTTACTTGTACGAAGACTTGTAAGACGGCCCGCCCGCACCTTTCTTATTGGTTATCTCGCATCTCTAAGGCTTTGATTCGTTAACGCATTTAAGCGTGTACGAGAGAACCGTGCTAATCTTTGTACGCGCCGCGAGAATTGAGAATGTGTCTTTGAGTCTACTGGAGGCCTGATCCGTGTAGAGACAAAAACTTGATTGCGCTAACGAAATTAGTGAACCTCTCTGCTCTCGTCTTGCTGGAGCCGGCTTCGTTAGGGGAAACGTGGTGCCGTGGTTCTCGGAATAAACCAACGGACTAAGAACACTCCGATGGCCACCAATGACACTCCGAAAGCTTATCACGGTGCCGCACCTAGGCCTCGAACCTCTAATAATTGTAACCTCTCACAGTATAAGATACCCGCATCCCCATTCCAGAGCGACATTTGCGACATCAGGTAACCCGCTCGCTTTCAATTCTCCCGGTCGTTCCAAAATAACAAGTTGCGAAGTCGGTGTAGGAGACCCACTTCTCCGTAGGTTTATCCTGCGGGAAAGCTGCAGAGACGGAAGGTAAAGCTGTAGGGCGTAGAGGATCAACCAGATAAGAAGACCGTCGCACCCGGCGTTAGAGAAGGTGTACTACGCTTCAGAGCACTCGAGTAGACTAAGGGTAGGTTGCGTTGCTTCGTCCGTTATTCTATATACTGCGATTTCGTCTGCTTTTATTATTGTGCGTGGTCTTCGGCTCTCGTCTTCAACTTCTTTCTTGCACGGATTAGTTCCCCTTCAGTCTTATGCTTCACTCTTGTCGATTTACACTCAGTCTGCGCGGTGATGTTGTTAACTTTGCATCTCATTTCTTCCACAGTGGACGGTCCCTGCTACATAATTCAACAACTACTCTCCATCCCCAAGACGCTGCCACCGTGCCATCACAGCACCCATTCGGCGATATACACCCAGACTGCATCAATCACGACACGATGCTGATTCCGAACAGCCTTAGCATATCGCGCAGAAGAATGCTAGTTTCACATGTACCCGGCGCTGATCAATCGACATGAATGCCACCTGCGCAGCAAAACCAACGCGACATTCAATTCATCATTGCTGCACTCAGTCATCTAGGATACGGCACAATTAGAACGATGCAGGATATTCAATTTTGAATGATTCATATGCAACGCTAAGAGAACAGGACAAGAGGGCTTTCGAATCAAAAAATCTCCATCCACCAGCAACGCTCAATGGCCACCGCTCGAGTTGGAGTTGTCGGCGCACGACCAGGGCTTGGTGCCGCCGTCCTTGTTGTACGAGTCGATGATGCCGACGATCGAACCATAGGTACCACCAATGAGCAGGAACGTGCCAGACACAATGACGAAAACGGACCAAGCGACCATGGCCTTCCACTTCCAGTCGCGGTTGGACCGGTGCCAGTTGTCGTACAGCCACATGCAGCCCATGGGCTGGAAGCTCATGAGGGTGCCGAGAAGAGCACCTACGAGGGAGACGAGACCACCGAAGACAGGAACGGCAGACGCAATGATGTACGCGGTGAGAGAGACGGCGGCGGTGAAGCCGAACCAGGTGATCCAGTGCTTGGCGGTCGGGTGGGTAAGATGCTTTGTTCCACGCAGGGTGCGGATGAAGAAGTACTTGGCGACAAGCTTCGTTGAGGTCAGTACAATGTCCGTGATAGCATGAGAATAGGCATCAGGAAACTTACATGAGTAACCAGGATGACAGATGCAAGCAGACCTGGAAGCGCGAGGCCGTAGCACACCTTCTTCATCAAGACACCGGCGGATCCTAGCGCAGGCGACGCGACGTACGATCCGCAGTAGTAGTATACGACGACGCCGATAGCAACGTAGATCGAGGTCATGACGGCCTGGCACAGCGTCAGGGCCTTGAAGTAGTCCTTGTGGTCCTTCATCTCGGAGACGACATTGAAGTACGCAGGAATACCGCAGAACGCGAAGACGATGCTGGACAAAGCAGCCGAGGCTTCGGCGAAGGTGGGTGACTTGAAGAGCTCAAAGTCAGATTGCCAGGGGCCGAATTGAGGCGCCGCAGAGGGGCGATCCTGAAGGCCGACTGCAACGGTGAGGGTGATGACTGTAATGGTCAGGGTACGTTCTTTGCTCCAAAAGCGCTGGAATACTCACTGGCCGACATGATACCAACAAGACCAACCCACGCAATCCAAGACAGCTTGTCCAAGGTCTTGATTGAAGCAAGCGAGAAGCCCACAACGCAGGCGAGAGCCACGAAGACAGCGGTACAGGTGCCATGTTCAGACAAGGCGTTCAATCCGATGGAGATACCCAGCATACCGGAGCCAGCAACGCACGTCCACACTGTTCTCGTCAGTCCACATGCTCGATTCTGGGGTTACGGAGAACCATGTTCCCATAAGGTAAGGACCCACACAAAGCGAACGCCAAACCGAGCACCTCGCGGCCGGGGCGCCCAAACAGCTTCTGCCCCACATCCTCGATACCGTACGTCTCCGGGTGACGCATTTTGAATGTGCCAACCATGTAGCCAGACCACAGCGTAATCCCTCCAATGGCAAGCAGCGAGATGATGCCCGGAATGAGACCCAGGGCGTCGAACGCAGCCGGAATAGAGAGCACACCAAGGCCAATCTGTGTCTTCATCATGATGATGGACGAACCCCACCAGCTGACCTGCAGGGTGTCAATATGCGTTAGGTAAGAATTACAACATGGAAACGTACGCTGCGGTAGTTGGGTCCTCCCTCAACGATCTCACCGAAGACGGCATCAGTCTGGCCTTGGGTGTTGGTTTCCTCGGCCTTGAGTTGGCTGCCGTACTCGATGTCGTTGCCCATCTTGTTACTCTTGTCGTTGGAGAAGTCCATGTCGCTCTGGTGCCGGGTCCAGGGTATCGAGAAAGAGGTGGCACGCGAGAATGAGTAGTTGCTTCAAAAGACGACGACGGTACGCGCTTTATGCAGAAATCGTCGGCCCGACCGACATCGGGCGGCACAGACCCAAGGATACCATGTGGAGGTCGCCCACGGCGCGCTCGTTGTTTCCCCAGGTACGGAGGGACCCCTTCGTTGGTGGTGGGCACCGGTGGTTGATGCTTTGCGCCGGCGAATGAGCGTGGAGCCGCGAATGACCGAGCCAAGCTGGTTTGGAGCCGCATTGAGCCGCACGCAACTTTAGGTGCAGGTGCAGCGAGATTTTCCTGAACCATGCCCGATGCGGTTAACCAACTCCATTTTTTCAACATCGTCGCATGTCGCCAGTGTCAAGCGCCCGCGGACTCCGTCCTCGAGCGCGTTCGAGAGCAGTCTGGGGGAGCGAAATGGCATCGGCATGTCAGTGTGGCGTGGGCAAGCTTCACCACCAGGCCGCCCACCACGATTGTGTGCGACGATAAGCTCGAGAGCCATGACCGGAACTGGGGCCAAGCAGTTCGGGCCAATTGGAATAGACGCTTATCTTTTGTGGACTTCTGGGCATACGTTGTGGGACGGGGTCCGTTCAGCGCCGTTCAACAAAGCATTCTGAGATAGCGAATTAACGCGAATACGTCATCCTTGCTGTATTTTCAAAAGAATTATGTCAATTGCTGGCATGTGTGGGTGGGTGTAGAGATAGCAGAGATGAGATGCGCATATATAGCAGCTCATGTCGCGTGAGAATGGCGCATAAAGCGACAATCGTAATAAATCGGTTCTTGAGTACGACAAGCTGCGACAGTTGACAAGCGCATCTCGAAAGATTGTAGTTCGGAAATGGGGACTTGAAGCGCTCTCGTGCGACACATTATCGCTGCATCGTGGCACCACAATAGGAACCCATTCGAAAATAGTCCTCTACAGGCGCAGTACAGGACATGGTATGCTGCAATGCTGGGAGTCGTTACGTGGTGGTTCAGAGCGCTAGACACGAATGGGAATGGGCGTGGAAGACGCGGAGAAATTCACGGAACAAGGCGACGAGCGTCCGAGCGTACATGCTCGATGCGACAGTTTCGGGTGTAGGATTCCGGAGGGGTGCATGCGGGAAATAGACCTTCTCCACACTCAAATGCCGTCTGCGGTCAAATGGCAGGCAGGTCCGCTGTTGACCCTATCGGGTACGCCTTCTAGAAGCATGACGGAGCATGGCGGAGGTGTGACCGACGCCTGGGCTGACCCAGTGCTGCGGTCGCGACCTGGGGCAGATTTGCTGTTATGTAAAACATCGAGAGATGCGGAGCAGCAGTCTGGGGACAGGTATTGTCGTTAGGTAAAAACGCGCAAGGCACGCATCGTAGCGCAGAGCCTCAATCCGGGGCAGGGGTTGTTGTTAGGTAAGACGAGCGGTAGCGTGCGCAGCCCCCAGTGGAACTCCCCGACATGACGAGGGTCCCCAAGGCGCCACTACGGTCGGGGTCGACGTAATGCGTGCTTGCAGTGCCCTTGCACAGCTTGGCCCTCCGCGTCTCCGCCGTGCGCTCCTTCAACCGGTTCTTGACGCTGATAACCCCAATGCATTGCACCTCACAGCCATCGAGCCCCGGCGTCGCACAACTCCAATGCCAAAGTTAGCGCCGACTTGTACCGGCCGGAGCGCTCGAAGGAGGCTGAGGAGCGGACAGTATGTTGGAACCACGCCTGAGAATCCCGCTGCTGGAAGATGGGAGAGGTTTTGTGGGGTCGCGCAGGATACGGGGCGAGGATGTGTGCTGGCTCGTCTTTGGGGCGGGCAAGTGCGAAGGCCGCGTTGGGTGGCCCCGTTTCCATCAGCATCGACTGAGTTGCTTATGGGGAAGCTGCCGCAGTTTAGACGCCGTTTGCGAATTGTTGCGGCAGAGTTGCGGCAGAGTTGCGGCGCCGTGTATGGCTCAGGCCGGCGTTCTCAACGTCGCTTGTCTCGCCACCCGCGGGGATGACGCTGTCATTATCCAGATCGCTGTGATCGACTCCATTCTAGAGGCCGCGCAGGCGCCAGAAGGGTAAAGATTTGTCTTCGCCGGCGATTGCGAGGATCTTGGGAATGTGGTGCGAGGACTGCGAGCACACGTGCTGTCCGCTTTCGTCGCAGCCGCGGAGATGAAGTCTTGTGAGTAGGGATGCGCGCGCTGAACTGGGGAAAGACGATGGTGTAGGTGCGGGCCCTAGTGCTCATGTGGACCCTGCAGACCGACTTCGAGTGTGCGCTATGGTTCTTCGCCAGGTGTGGTGAAATGATGGTCATGTTGATCTCGTGAGGCTCAAGTCCATCGCCTGACGCGCGAGCACGTGATCATATGTTCGTCACGTGTTGGCGCGTGAGGTACGTGTCTGGTCACAGAAAGACCCGAGTACATCACTCAACCTAGAATGATAAAGTCGATGCGCGAAACGCGTCGCGAACGACCTGTGTCTTCCCGATGCGACGGGCGTCCTTAACCACAGTACTTCGATGTATCTTGCAGGACCTCAGACTGACGTATTGCGATGTTCGTTGCCAAGACTCTAAACGCCACCTCTCGACTTGAAGTGGTCCAGCGACACCGAACAAGCTGACAACTCATTATCGCGCTTCGGACCGCAAGAGATTAAGCCTATCTACAGCGTCTGTGGCGGCAGATGATATGGCCGTCTCCCACAGAGCCACACTGCCTGCCCATGGCGCGCATGCCAATGTTCCGACACATGTGTTGGGAGAATGGGAGTCGCCTTCCTGGAGCATGCTGCATGACGACGATGCGCCCGCCAAACACCATCATGAGACGTTGCGTATCCGAACAACCAGCCTGCGCGCGCCCACGATCCAGCTCGAAGCTGTGTGCTCCCTCATTAAATCAAATCACCCCGTATCGCACCACGCATCACCGCTTCAAGCTCGACCCTCCTGAGCGCCGCACCGCCTGCGTCGAGCAACAGCCTGTCGCATCTATACCCGTGCTCTCACGGCTTCTCCAGAGCACGTCGAGCTCCCGAGCGCGTGCTTGAATACAACTGCAAGGCAGTCTTGCTTACGGCGATGGAGCGCTGGCTCTATATGAGGCTCGCGGGCAGACTGGAGGTTCGGCGGCACTCGCGGCGCATGTCCCGAAACAAGCCCGTCAGCAAAACACTCAGTTGCCAGCCCGATCTTACTGATGCAGGCGCGAGGATGCGGTTACAACCAACCAACGGCGTAGACCATACAGCGTGGCTGGAGAGTCTTTGAGGATACTCCGACTCCGCCAGAAGATTATCTAACATCATGTGTAGCCTACACATTGCAACGCCGCAAAGGCTCACCGCTATCCTACCTTTCCAATATGGCAATCCTTCGTGCGTTCTACATTCTTCTTGGATTAGTATATCATTTATATCCCTGTTGGCTAAAGTTGCTAGTGAGTGACCGCTTCATGCTGGAGGAATGGAACCTGCCCGTGCGCTTCAGGTAGCATTAGCTATATATACGTGTCGATTTCGCCGCAACGCAGGTATCTCGACAGCACACCAACAAAGCCTTCGATACACACCGCAAACTCTTTGGAAACTAGCCATGAAGCTCGTTACCTCAATCCTCCTAGCCTTCGCCGTCTCTGCCCAGGCTTCCGTGTGTAATAACGGATGGGGTTTGCCCCCGAACACGGTGTGCCCCGAGAGCTATGTAAGTAGCAGTACAACAACTATTAAGAAGGCAACCTACTAATTGCTTACAGCCAAACTCTTTCTGCGTAAGTGTCGAGACCAACAACAAAAAAATAAATTCAAGTCGTAATACTCGTACAGTGCCATATGAGTGGAGACCACGCTGGGTTCCCGCACGTAAGAACTTGCGCGGAACCCATGAGGGATGGTCGCTACCCCCAGGACAGGTGTTTAGACGGCGCTGTAAGTCCTGCGTGTAGCTATCGAGAGAAACAAAGAACTAACAGTTATTCAATTAGTTTATCAGATGTGTGAGTAGCCTCAAACACTATCCATCGTTAATGTACTAATTCCTCTAGTGCTAAACGCACCACGTTTGCTGAGAAAATACATTCCGCCCTGTATATGTTCTCGTTGTAGTAGCGGAACCAGGTCGAACGGAGGATCAGGCATAGCCAAAGTACAAGAAGGGACATAGTTAGACAAGTAGTCCAAAGGGAGTCAGAATCGCGACACTGACAACTGTCTACCTACGTACAACAATACAATACGTCTTTGCAGTCTCAAACTAAGGGAGCATCAAGATTGTACCGATTGGCAAGACTAACATTATCATGAAATGTCGTCACTGCCGTTCGATGTTTCGCAGTCAACTTTATCCGTGACAAAAGCACTGCTCGATGACGCGCTCGCCGTTTCACGACAAAGGTTGCCGCCGCTCATAGTCACAGCGAAAGACATGATGCGCAAGTCGTGTACATGAACGGAAGGGTTGCATACAGCGATGGGAAGAGCTAGGCGTTCCTGACAATGCGGGTTCGGCACAGTCGACTGGTGCGTCGCGCGACCTCCGCAGGCTCGTCGCGTTTGTTGAGCCGCAGATCAACCATCTCTGCCTTCGAAATTTCGCAGTCAATCAGACTTCTAGTGGTGACCTCCATACTCCGCTCCTACGATCGACCTGTGTAACGTCAGTCTGCGTCCGCCAGCCGCATTCTGTTTGGTCGCCAATGTCTCCAGGCCATCGTCACAACGTCACGACGTCACGGCATCACCAGACGAGATGAAGTCCCGCATAGCGGACAATGCGGACCGTGGGTGCGTTGCAACGACGTTCAATCCGGTTCCCATTGTGCAGTATCTGCGCAATTTGACCTCTGTAAATGTGTTCGTGGGTGCGTTGGATTCTCGCGGGCAGTGCCGCAAGACTACCGGCTATGGTACAAAACTTCGAACACGGCCAGCGTACAAGCTAATTCAGGGGCACAGCGGTGGGCATCAGGCTTTATCTTCCCCATTGCGCACGCTATATTCGTCTCAGTCCATCGAGCCGGCTCGAACACTAGGCCATCGCGCAGCACAAAGAGCCGCATAAGGCTCAAAGCTAATCATCATTTCTGGCTAGACTGTTAAAACCTAACTGCGTTGAGAAGACACTATTGATGCTTGCCGGTCCACGTGTGAACCAACGTCCACCATGTAAGCCACTAACACTGAGTGAGTATGATATAAGATGACTTCTCACAGCCAAGATAGGTTCACGCGCATGGCGTAGCTTCGTTTCAACCTGCGCTGTCTACGCGCTTTGAGTACATCTTGTCCCTCCCCTGCATAGGCATTATAGTCTTGGTTGTGCATGTCAGTGTAGTTGGTCTGTTGTCGCTATTTCCGCGTCTCTAGACCAACACGTCTGCATTAGTAGTTCCTTATCTCAGCTCGACGCATCTCGAATTAACTGATACTTTTTGGCAGGACCAACAGCCTAGACCCAGAGCCACCACTCAGGCATGGTGATGCAATCTCGCATCAAAATTAGCACAGTGAGAAGGGGGGAAGAAACATAAGGCACACCATCAGCACAGGGAAGGGATCAACCACAAGCTCTTCTTTTATCTACACACATCTACACACATCTGGGTTGCCAATATTGAGATGCGTTACTCCTTCGCCGCCTCAAGCCTTCTTAGCCTTACTGTCGCCCTTCCTCAAAGAATCAACATTAAAGCCGCCTTAGCTGTTCCTACTTCCTCCATCCTAGGTCCTAAGATTGAGAAAACGAAGCCGGCTAAGCCCACCGACGACCTCGTCGCTGCTGCTTCTCCTGTTGCTGCTGTTGTGCAGAGCGAGGGTACTATCCAGAAGCGTGACGAGATGTTTAACTTGAATATTGGTGAATACGTCGATGAATGTAGTATAACAACATAGAAGCGTGACGCTTATACTGTAACGTGCTTCTAAGCCCCCTTACTTCTAGAAAAAAAGTAAGTTAGGGTTAGGGTTAGGGTTAGGGTTAGGGTTAGGGTTAGGGTTAGGGTTAGGGTTAGGGTTAGGGTTAGGGTTAGGGTT